>CM030009.1:57506658-58787283 GCA_017639485.1 Pluvialis apricaria
TGGCTGTGAAATGTCTTTTATTCTTGCTAGATTTCTGTCTTATGTAGGTATACATGTAGTTTAACACACTCGTGTGTTTTAAAAGCACTCAAAATTTGCAAGGACATAGTTGAGTTGGGCAGCTGTAATGATGTAAGCCAGGAGCATAGAGCTAAAAGTGCTTGCTCCGAAGTCACAGAATTGTTTTTCAAGTATGTTTTCAACCTGATCAAAGACTTTTAGATGATCACAATTTTAAAACGTTCTACAGTTTCTAGCAGTGCAACATCTTAGTCTGCTGCACTAATGATTTTGGAATCAAGTGAGTGCTGGTAGTGTCTTGCAGGAGAACGCTTTACATGTAAAAGTATAGAAAGGAAAATCAAGTTTCTGAACAAAACTTAAGGATGCCAAAATTATTTGGGATTTGATGTCCAGCTCCTTTGGGGTCACTTGGAAGCTGAAGCCCATATGGTTTAAGTACGTTAGTGGGAAATTCAACCATTTCCCCACCTCTTTCACTATTCTAAACGGCTTGAGCAGACAGGTAGTGCATGACAGCAACTCTCACCCATCTGCACAGTAGGGTACAAATAGATGGGCAGATGGGCCTTTGTTGGGGTGAGCCAGAGGAGGGAGCGCAATGTTCAGCTGATCTTCTGGCCAAAATCCAAAGCAGAGTGTGCTATTCTGGCTCCCATCTGGAAAATTTATCCTAAGAGAGCTGTTGCAATCCTGTGATTGTCTTGCTAGCTCCTCATGTGTGTGTGACTTTCACCTCTATCTTCGCCTTCACCCCTGTAAAAAGCCTGTTTAGTCGTTTGTGGGGTGAGTGTCTAGCATAGGCAGCCTGAGAGAAGTAGTTTATTGAAGGGAAATGTCTAATTCTGATATGTATTTACACACATGCTAGCTCTGCCCTGATAAAGAAGTCATATTAAGCCAAATAACATAAAAAGTCAGAATGTTTCTGTAAAGCACAGCTGTCTGAAAGGGGATTTTAAACTTCATTCTTCCTACTTCATTTGTCTGTTTGGCAGCTCTCCCAGCCTGGTCTCAAAGCAACAACAGTCAACTTAGGACTGTGATAGTCTGTTCCAGTAAAACGCCTCTGTCTGAGTCTAAAACTGAGCATCTCCAGGAGATTTTTTATTTTTTTTTTTTTTAAATGGCAAGTGTTAATACAAGTAGAAGGACTTTTCAGACACTTTCTTAATTAGAGTTCAATGTCAGGACTGTCACCTTCTGCTTGTTTAGCTTTGTCACTGACATACAGATTTCTAGTGACAAGAAAGTTCGAGAAAGGATCAGAAAACATACCGAATGAAGCTGAGGGTGTCTGCAGAAAGGGTCTCTGGCTCTCTCGGTGATGGGTGTGAGCGAGTGGGCTGGAGCTGGGCATCGTGTGGTGGGGTGCTGTGCTGGCTCCTCAGCATGCTGCTGCCTGCCACTCTGGCTCCAGCCGGAGGTCTCTGTGCCCTGCCACCGCAGGGACTCTTGTCGGGAGGGGGTAATCATGCAAGGCAACATGAGCATTTTATGGTCGGTACAGATGGGATGAGTAGAGTGTGAGCTTGACCAGGTCAGGGTTTGCACTTCGCTTCCCCTGTGGGCGAAAGGTTAAAGCTGTCAGCGTACAGTTGTTATTTTTTATTACAGTTATGTCTACGCCCTTCAGAATGTGACTGGGGCCTTGATATGCCCACAGAGACTGGGATGTGAATTTTGGAGAAATTGGGTCTAGATAAAAGTCAGTAAGCAACAACAGAAAAACAAGCCAAAAGAAGGATTACAGGAAAATGACAAAATAACGTGTTTAGTTAGGGTAGCTGATCTATGATTATTATATGATATATTGCCACTAGAAACAATAACTGTCTCTAAAGTTGGAGTCACTCTAAATTGTGTAGACTCTTCAGAATATCTACTTTTAATGTCACATTGATGAAGATAACTTTTGCCTCTCAAAAAATTTTGCATATTCTGATTCCAAGTTATAAATCCCATTGGACAATAATCCTATATAGTATTTTGTGATTGTTTCATTATTCTCTCTTGCTGTGTGTGGAAAAGAACAATCTTTACCATGCTCATTTAGGTGTTTGTTTTAAAAATATACATAGCTTTTCAGATCCTCATAGCTGTCTGGCTTTTTGTTGTTGGTTTGTTGTTTGGGTTTTTTTTGTCCAAAGGCAATTATTTGGAACCCGGAATTAATCTCTGTGTTTCCTAATTTTCTTTTTCAAGTATGTCTATGCTTTGTCATATGCATGTGTGTGTTTGCATAATATGCTTCATAGAATACGGTTGTTCTCTCATTTTCACACTATATCCATCCTCCTGGGTGATTTCATTTCAAGTATTAAAGAAGCCATGTCTAATTTTGTCAGTCACATTGTTAAATTTCAAGTCAACATTCAGAAATTTTTTGTTTGGACATAGCTTTCAAATATACATGCTCCCACTCACAACAGCTTTGTGTTTTATTAGTGCAATACTTTTATTTTACAGAGAAGCACAACTATGATCAGCAAAACAACCATGCTGCTGAAAATACTGTTGGTTCTCTTGCAATAGCAATGCGAATGCAGGTTAGTGTAACTTCAAACATTGTAAATTTGTTGCTCTTTCTGTGAATTGTAGAAATTGCTTCTACAGTTTAGATTTTAATTTTCGTTTTGCTCATTTGAACACCTTACCTGCCTTCCACTTCTAATCAGCTAGTTAGGGTGAGTCATGCCTGTTACATTTAGTTAGGGAAAAGTAAATTAAAAATCAAACATGTCATAATTCTGATGATTACAGTAAAGCTTGGCAGAAGCACTTGTATCCGTAGACTAACGTTACTTATTCTGGTAAGACAGTGAAGATAAATTATATCTGCACGTATTTTTGTGGTGTGATGGATAGAGGGTCCAAAAGTTTGTTGTTTTATGTCAAAGCATCATGAGAGGGCCAGTAAGCAATTAATATCTTCCATTATTTCTGAGGTGTGAGAGAATAAAATTAATTCTCCGTTTTACCAGACTAAAATCTCCAAGTGACTAATTAAAAGCTTTTCTCTGTCACTTACGTGTTAATGGTCTTGTCTCTTTCTGAAGTGTGGACAAACAATAGACAGTAATAGTGCAGTGATTGTTTTTTTTTTCACCCTAAACCCATGAAATGGAAAGATTTTTAAGTTTGTTTTTTGTTAGCCTTTGCCATAAAAGTTATTTCAACATACTGGTGAGGTCGTTTGAAATTAGTGTTCAGCATTTATGATGCAGCTGGTGTGTGCTCTTTTCTTGTTTAAAACCAGAACATGGTAAAAAACACGGAGCGATGGATCCAGTCCCAGCAGTACAGGAAGTGGGACCTCCGCTGCTTGAAACTGCAGCCTCTCTCCCCAGTGCCCAGGTAATAAGTGTTTTTTTAAATTAAAAAAAAAAAAGGGAGTAGGCAAGTGTTAAATGTGACAATGAACCCAAAAATGGTCCATGCCTAATTATCTTTAATCTGCTTATGTGAACTACATGTTGGGCCTTTTTGTTTTATGCCTCATTGTGATGGTGTCCTTCTGTTTCCCATCAATTTTTACTTTTATGATGTGCAGTGGAGCCAGGCTTTATTTAATGGATACCTAAAACTGGAAGGTTTCATTGAGGGAGGGAGGTGAAGCCTTGCGTAACATCAACAGGAATACAAAATACAAGAAGTTCCTAATCACTAAACCCTAACGTAGGAAGGTGTTTATGGATCTAGTTAAGGTCCAGTGGTTTCAGTGGCATTTGGCCTTGTGTTTGTTTTCTCCCCTCAGTAGAAGTACTTCTGCATTAGACTTTTACATTCCTGTGTAGATGTGAAAAGCAGGAAGCATATTTATTCTCCTAGCCACAATCTTTTCAATCACTTCCCGTTGTTCACCTCCCAAGGCCCATGTCTGGGCTTGAGGGATTTTAGGTCTGCCTTGGCACGGTTGTTGACATCTCTGACATTTAGAGCAGCCTGAGCCCTTGGCTGTGCTGAAGTGCTTTGCTGTGTGTTGGTTGTGTTGGGTGATGGAGAGAGGAACCAACGACTTGAAGTGAGTTTCTGCCGTTTAAGAAAACTTTGAATTTTTTGTGTGCTTGTTTGTATGCATGCATGCTTCTGGGACATGCAGATGATAAAGGGACTGGAGCACCTCACATAGGAGGACAGGCAGAGAGATCTGGGACTGCTCAGCCTGGAGGAGAGAAGCCTCAGGGGGATCTTATCAATATGTATAAATACAATGTATATAAATACAAGGGTACAAAGAAGACGGAGCCTGGCTCTTTTCAGTGGCCCAGTAACAGGACCAGAGGCAATGAGCACAAACTGGAACACGGGAGGCTCCATCTGAACATCAGGAAACACTTATTTTACTGTGAGGGTGACTAGTACAGGTTGCCTAGGGAGGTTGTGGAGTCTTCCTCCTTGGAGATACTCAAAAGCTGTCTGGACATGGTCCTGGGCAGCCTGCGCTGGGTGGCCCTGCTTGAACAGGGAGGTTGGACCAGATGACCTCCAGAGGCCCCTCCCAACCTCAGCCACTCTGTGATTCTCTAATTCTGAATCCCACTGCTGTGGTTTTAGAAAGCTGTAAGAAAATGTTTTCGTTTCTGAGCACTTTGATACAGTTTTCACTGTCACTTACAACAGTTTGATGGGAATGGTCGCAATTGTAATTTGAAACAGAGATGTCAAAAGAATGAGTTTTCTGTTGTACGCAGCAACATAAGAGGGGAGAAATGTTTGAACGTTTCCTGGGCCAGCATGTCACATTTCTAGAATTAAAGCCTGAAAAATCTATCCTTAAATAATACAGTTAAAAGGTAGATTAAAGCATGTGATGTCATGAGTGTGCTATTTACATAATTCATATATATAACGGCATATACATTGCATAACCAGTAATAGGACTTCCATTTCTTTCATAACTCTATAGCTTGATGTCTTTTTTTCTTTTAAATGTAAAATAACTCATCAGATGGAAAGTATCTTGCTATAAAATGTAATCTTACAGTAATACACCACATTGTGTGGAAACGCATGGATTTTTCATTGAAAATGAGGCAAAGCTGCTTAAGCGCTAAAACTAGGAACATCTGCTTTTTGATTTCTGTGAAATCTGGGTGTTAATTGAAGTATTTCCAAAGATATTGGAAACGGAACGGGAGATTTTCTTACAAATACACAGTAAAAAAAGCATTCCAGCATACAGGCTGAGTAGAGGTAGAGCCTTCCCCCAAGTTTTAAATTTTCCTTTATTTTGTAAGTTACAACTTACCATTGTCAAGGGTGGACTTTTTGCTTAACAATTCTCATTCTTGCAGAAGAGCCACTGTTGCACATTTCCAGCAATACTGAGTAATGTAATTTATTGAATAATTCTGGTATTTCCCATATAGGGAATATATTGTCAAACTAAAAGAACTAGCTACAAACGTAGACTTCTAAATGCTAGTTATAATCAAGTATTTATTTTCCCGTGTTTTAGAAAATGCTTTTACCGGAAATAATAGACTAGACAAACATTTTGTATGTGTTGTTTAGCCACAGTAGTAGTTAAGGTATAAATGTCGATTCATTGTGAAATTATGCCTTTTATCACTTTATTCCCTGTATCAGTGTGCAATCTGTCATTAAAGGGTTTCTGAGTTGTTTAAAGTCTAATTGCCTTGAAGGTTCTTGCGGGAACTTCAGATGGGAAAACGATGACAGCAATGTTAGCATCCACTGTCAATTTTACTTCTAAAAATATTTGTAATTATCTAGAAATTCTTTACCTTTTAATTTATTTATAAGTGTACAGCTTGGGCAGTTTTGCTTCTTCCACTTTTTGCCAGTAGTGGTACCTGCAGTGGGAAAAGCCTCATTGTTTTTTCCGGAACTCTGAGAGGGAGGCGTTTGTGACCCAAGAGATAGGGAAATAGGAAGGGCTGAGATGGCTGCAGGGACTCTTGATAGTCTGGCCTGAGATTTGAAATAGTAGCTTGTCTTTTAGTAAAGAGGCTGATAAATTTAGTAGGGAAAAAAAAAAATGGACAGATAAACTTTCTGTGATATTAGTCTGCATCCTTCTCCACTTACCGAATACATCAATTGCTTTAATAGGAGAATAATCATACTACAATTTTTCCGTGCTTAAATCTTTAAGGTAGCACACTGTCATCAACTTACCAATATTTTTCTGGGACTCAAGTTGTTCTTATATAGAGAGTTCTGAATGAAAACTTTAAACATTCTTTTTCATGTGATGTTTGTAAGCCACTTCATCTTGTATTCTCAATACATTTTTATGGATAGTTGTGTTCGAAGTAATGGGTAAAAAAGCCAAAGGTGTAAGCTTCTACGCAAGAGGATGTGCTTAGTATTTCTTTGAAAGAAAGCAGATTCCGGGTTAGTACATGCAATGAGATGATCTGCAACCCAACCACTGAGTGCTGTGATTGAGTAGCTTCTTGTCCTGTAGTACTGGATTACATCAGTGCTTGGATGGATGATTTCTGGGTTTCACTTAGCTGCTGCACGGTGCAAAAGTGGGATACTTGAGAATTAGAATTGAATAATGGTCCCATTTTAGGATATCCTTGAAGAATTGCAGGCAATTAAGTTGGCATAAACTGATCATTTGCTGGTGGATGCAGAACAGCCGAAGTCCACACATAGACTTGAGATCTGGCAGTAGTTCTGTGTTCATCTGTGGATATTTGAGGTCTTGCAGACTGTTTGAAAGCTTTGATGCCATTGCCAGATTCTGTCTTACAAATATTGTAATCAACTGAAACTGCAGGAAGGAATTTAGCCTGGTTAGGCTGAAAGTAATTAACCTCTTGGTAATTTTTTAACTTGCTTTTGTGGTGATGTGAGTAATTCAAAGCCAAAGGAGACAACTCCTCACATCTTGTGTGCTGGGCTCTGGACTTCACTGCTGCGGGAGCTTGCATCTGCTAAATGCTTAAGTGGACATAAGGGGCAACTAGGTCAAGCTCACAAACGAAAAATTCATGAAGGAATATTAAATCCAAAGACCCTAGGTGGACTGGGTCAGGAATTGCAGACACAATAGTGTCCCCTAGCCTACAGCCATCTCCTCTTAGGCCATTCTACCATGTGTGCTTGTTGCATGCTTGTTCTCTTGCCTCAGCTGCAACTCACAATCCTTGCTGGAAATAGTTTATAAGCTCACTGGACTTCTGGCCTGAGCCCTGTGCATTAAACTGCTGCTATGTGGCCATTTTTGGTGTAGCTGTGTTTTAGAAGTACATGAGTTGATCCTCCAATGCCGTGTTTCCTTTGGCGCTCTCATGAGGGAGTAGTGAGGCTTAGTGTGCTTGGTGGTACCCTCTGATGAAAGGCGCTACATGCACAACCATCAGGTTTAGCTAATGTGTTTATGTGACTGTTGGCCAAGGAATGTATGTGCTTTTTAGTAAAGTGTATGTGCTGAAATATACTGGGAGGGAGGAAAAGAAAAACAAAACCAGAAACATCCATTCCAGTGGGATATGCTCAAGCATCCAGCAGACACGTCTCTAGCTTGATATGAAAGCATTACATAATATTTGGATTCTGATTAAATGAGAAAACTCTGTGAAACTGTAACAATTAACAAACACTGCACATGATTTTGTATATTCTATTAGGTGTTAGCTAATATTTAGGTTTGGTTAATAAAATGTGAGAGAGGATTGAAAAACTTAATACAATAACCCCATTGTTGGAGTATTTGCTGTTGTTTTGTGCTCTGTCGTCGACCACCTAAGCTGAGAGAAATCTCCTGGCTCCTATTTGTTTTCTTTTCCAGTGATATTGAGATTTCCCGAGCACAGAGTCCAAAAGCTGTTGATGTACTTGCCAAGGAGATAGGATTGCTTACAGATGAAATTGAGATCTATGGCCAAACCAAAGCCAAAGTACGTTTGTCCCTGCTGGAAAGGTTAAAGGATCAACCAGATGGAAAATATGTTCTAGTTGCTGGGTAAGAATGCACAGTAATGTCATTAATGTCCACCCTTTCCACTCATATTAATATAAACATGCAGCTTACATCTTCTTTAATACACTGCACAAATAAGAACCCTGAATGTTTTCGGCTGTATATTGCTCTCTTCTGAAAGCAAGCAGTTTTTGACATTTTTTGATGCAGCACAACTTTTCTTCCAAACGGTTATTACTGAAGTGAAGTATATTTTATAAAAGTAGTTTGTTCTAGGCTTCTTAAATGCTCTCTGTTGGTGTGTGGAGTTTTTCTTACTGTTTTATCAGAATTTTAAATGTTTAACTTGAATAGTCTGTGTGTATTGTGGCTGTTTATAAACAAACTTTAACAGAAGCTACATGCTAATCTGTTCATATTAACAATAAATACTTTTTTTATTGAAGAACAGATTACAAACTTAAAAAAGCCATGTTTTTTCTCTGAAATGTAGACATGTCTCCAGGCAGGCTTATTCTGCTCTCTGTTCCCACGATTATAGCAAATGCTATGCTCAGCAGGAATTATGCGCTTCTCTTCTGAAGAGCTACGGGTTTTTTCTGCATTCAGTGAGACAACATTTTTTCATTTGCCTGGTTTGCTAAGGGGAAACTTGTAATTGCGAACAAACATGAAGGTTTTCATTAATACTTAGATTGCAATGTGTTCTTTATATTCTGAATTAATCTATATCGTTGCTTCCTTGTAAGTAAAACCAATCAGGTTTAAAACACAGCCTTAGGCTGATCCAGAAGGAGAACACTGTTCTTAACTGCCTTGATCTACCAGCTCCTCGGTCGGCGTGGTGTTTTGCAAACTGTTTGCTTTACTGTCTTCCTGTGGGGACAGCCTGGATTTCTGGCACTCTCTGAGATGGAGCTGTTGTAGACTGAGAGACCTGATGTTACAAAGTTGAGGCAGGCGAGTTATGAGGCTGTCTTCAAAGCTATGTGATAGAACTGCAATGTATAAAAATGTTCCTGGAGAACATTGGAACAGTTGTTTAAGAAAAGGAAACAATAGCTGGTTGAGCCTGGTTTCCCTCGGTAGAGTTTTATTTTGCATTTTGCTGCTTTGGAGAAAGAAAAGCAGATTCAGCATTTGGCCGAGTTTGAAGAAAGTTGCTACCATGTACTTTCAGGCTCATGTTGTCAACTGCATCAGTTGGGCACCACGCTGCAGGCTGTGCCAGGCTTCTCTAGCAGCAGAGTGTCACAGAAGCAAAGGTTATTTGAAAATCACTGGAGGTGGAAGATAATCATGATGCAAAGCCCCGTTCAGGTGGATTTTAGCTGTGTCAGATTGTATGCACCAATGCTTATGTTTCTTCGCACCACTTTTGCTCCCAGTCTTCTTCAAGGAAGGTGTATCAAGCAATTGTCTGAATGTTGTTTTATTGGCACAGACAGAAGTGTATACACGTGTGGAAGAAATGGGGAAGTTTTGACTGGCAAGGTGAAAAGCTGGCAGCTAATAGAAAATTGTTATCTTCTTAGGTTTATGTAACATGTATAACGACTGAGTTGTTTCACAAAGAAATGGCTGGGTTTGGTACCTACACAACTTCATTATGCAATGTGTTGCGATTTGTGACTTCTCTGAAGTTACTGCATCTGGTGAGGGGAATACAAAGCCACATCTGCTGCACACGGAGTGCTTGGGCAAGGTGGCTCCAATAGTGGGAACGTTTTCTTCTGAGAGAGTTCAAAGTTTGACTTGGAAATATTGTACATATAAAATATATATAACTTGTGTTTCTGTGTCCTCATTTGCTGAAATGACTGTAGCAGACAATGATTTTAAGAAAAGTGGGGAACTGCATCTGGTGCAGAGATGTTCAGTCCAATGAAAACTGAATACCACTCAAGTCTGGAAATTGGGGAGTGAAATAATATCCTCAGTTGCTTTCTTCATCCTCTCCCTGCCAAGGCAATGTCAACCAAAACCTGCCATTTGAATTACTATGTTTATTCACAATAACCAAAGATATTTAGAAATTCTTTTAGAAAGATGCAGTATAGGTCTTCAGAATAAGTTTTCAGTGGTTCAGAGGAAACATTTAAGATATATGCCTATACTTCAGGGTATTTGGTCTAATGGAAATATTTATTATGTATGATGTGAACGTTTCATATGCGAAGGGAGTGAAAAGCGTGTATTCCACAAGCTGCAAAATCTTCAACCTCATTCCATGATGCAGCCAGTGACATTTGTGCCTGTAATTCCACAATCGGTTTTAAATGTTTCATGATGTCTAGGAATTTATTCCTGGTGTGCTAGAGCTCAAACTTATTGTTCTGAATAGCAAAATGCAACCAAATGTACCTTTTTATCTCTAAGGATAGCTGTACGTATGACTTTGTAAAACATTGTGACTAACTGGAAAGTCTTCTTTGCACTTTCTCAATTCACACAAATACTCCTAAATACCTCATCCAGTACATACTTTATATGCTGAAATATTGCAGTTTGATTAACAGATCATGTCACCCAAAAATAGGATGAAGACTTAATTTCTTCATAACTTCCATTTTCTTCTGTCTGGAGAGCATTCTTTTCACTTTCTTTCATTCTCACTTTTTTATTTGTGTGTGTGTGTGTGTGACTTGTTGTAGGGCTCATGTTAAGACTCCTTGGGATCAGAGCCACAAGTTACCACGCAGTAATTAATTAGCTCTTGGGTATCAACTGCCTGTACACAGGCTTTTAGTGTGCTAAAAACCCCTATGTTACAGGATATGTTGATTCAAACTGCCTCCTATTCACTGCAAGCTGAGAGCATGCAAATGAACGAAGTTTGTGCATGACCTAGTAGCTAAGTTTAGTGCCCAGCGTAACTTAAATTGTGCATTCAAGCATGTAGGTAGAATATTCATAAACATAATATGAAACTACATCTACAATTTCTTAGACTGTGTGTGTTCCAGCATTTTGTTTTTAAATGCTCTAGTGCTGTGGCTTTTACCAGTTAATTCTGGAAACTTGTTCACTTCAAAAATGCAAGCTGAGGAATAATAGAATGTGGAAAAATTATGAAATATAATGCTGCTTTTAGTAAGAAGTGTGTTGGATTTTGAATGCTGGAAAATTTAAAATCAGTACTTCTCACCTAACATTAATAGATTGTTTTGTGATGAACTACCTTTTCAGAAAGATAAAAATGGAGGGAAATAAATACTAACTTAATGCTTGTACGAGTTGTATGATGGTAAGTATCTTAGGGACAGAATCTTCAGATTTAGAATTGCAGTTTACTTCTAATGGGTACATATGGGATTGTATTTCTGTTCACTGTATTTCTTGGAACACGAGGTGCTTAAAAGAAAAGAAAAATGGTAGACATAAAAAAGAGGGAAAAGTACAGGGAAGAGTAAGTGGGGAAAATACCACTGTGTTGATGCACTGAAACATCTGACTGTCCAAAGCAAAGTCATAGCTGAGACAGTTTGTCATGTATTCATGATGTCATTGCACAGCTCCTGGTTGGGATTGTCTTGGATGGGCCTCCGTCAGCTTTTGAGAGTTTGTAGTTGTGATTTCCTCAGTCTGTTCCTGACTTTGTTCAGTCATTTTAGCTTCATAGTGATCACTGTGCTTTCATACCTGGAAGCTCCAGTCCCATTTTGAGGATGATACTGCAATGTTGTCATAATCTCACCTCGATGAAGTGGCAGGAGTTGCAATTCTTCTGTGCTCATAAATAAATTTCTGACAGTGGTAATCTTGGATGGCTGTCATTTATGGGAACTCAATTGCCTGTGCCCTCCATAGCTAGGCTTCGCAGGTTTCCATGTGGATCATGGGAATGGTGAACTTATTAAAATCTTTGGAATTGCTGATCCTGATGATTTGAAGATAGGAAATTTGAAAGAGGAGAATTGTCACATATCCAGTAAAGTTCTTGCTGGAGTCACAGCGGCTGGGGTAGCTGTGAGGAGGTTACAGCTGGTGCAGTGTATCATCTCACTGTTTGTTTATTTTCTCTTTGGGAGACCTCATGTAGCTTTCCCACAGAAACAGCTCCACTGTAAGCTAATCTGATGTATAACAAACAAACAAAAAGTCTGCATATTCTTATCTTTGCTTTTATATACATAAAGAGAGAAGGCTTTCCAATGTTATGGAAAACTTACTGTGCCAAGGAGCTGGTGACTGCTTGGTAGGTGGCAAAGAAAGACGTTTTAAGGAGGAAAGTAATTGTGGGATTTCTGTGTTTAGATTGAAAACATATTAGAGAAATTTGAAGAATAATGCAAATGGGTATAAAAGTCTCTTGAAGTTCATTAAAATTTACTTTATTTTAAAGAAAAGGGTTTTTTTTCTAGATTTGCATAAGGTCAAAACACAGCATTGCACAATTGAGCTAAAGTTAGCCATTGGCAGTTGTAATTTTATACTCATGCGAGCGAGTGACCTAAGTTGCAAGAGTGTGGGCTCAGTAGTGTAGCCAGCAAAAACATCTCAATGTCCACAAAACAGCTTAAGTTGATTATTTTATTTATAAAAACTGATCAAAGTAGGCCAGGTACAAAAGGGAAGATATTTTAAATAAGCTTTCTGATTAAATTGTTGGAATAAAAATTTCTTTTAATTTCAGGCTTTTCTCTTTTTTTGGCTTTTTTTTTTTTTTCAGCTAATATTTAAAGCTGAGGTTCTGGTAACTATGGACACTATTAAATAACTGCTTAGCTCATAAGGTTTATCCTCTAGTCACCAGGCTGCTACTGATCTTCTGAGAATCAAAGGTGTCCTGCCAGGTGTCTCATGTAAGATGAGAAGTTGAGGATAGGTAAGGATTGTTCAGACCAGTCTGGGCTCGCTGAATAGTGTGATTTGCGGAGTCCTCATGTTTTGTTAATTCTGTTAGGTGGACAGACACCAAAAAGTTAGGTTCCTGGTTTTGACTTGTCAGGGGTTTGTGCCTATTCCTACCTGCTGCGGTGGATGAGGTTTCTTGGGAGAGTGTCACCCAAGTGCTGTAGACTGTTTAGGGAAGTCTGGTTGCTGGTTTTCTTCCTGCATCACAGCTGCCTTTAGACATTTTGAGCCTTTAGATATTCAGCTGAGTAACTGTAGTTCCAGGAAAACTAAGGATCGTGGGTCTTCTCAGAAGGGAGAGAACAGATTAAAATGAACAAATGAATCTGAGGAAGACATTGAAAGTGCAGGCTGCTAAAGCAGGTTTGATGAAGTCAAGGTCCTGTCTGCAAAGACATGTCTATTTACTGCTGCAAACCATTGTGTGTTTGCATGAGTACACTGGTGAAAATAAGCTTGTTCTAGTTCATTTTTACCCTCGTTTTGGCAGAGGCTGGTTCTGCCATGGTGCCACATTCTCAGTAGGGATGTGGCTGGTCCAGAGTATCAGTGTACTGGAAATTCAGCAAAGGCAAGATCTGTTCTTCCTAGGTTGATCAGTGAACAATCGTGTGTTTCTCTTTTTGTCCTCTGGAAAAAGGTCTTTGTCGTAGAAAATTCTGAGTGCTTTCTGGCTTATTTTGCTTAGTCATTTTAGAATAGACCGGCGAGGTTACCAGAGCATTTTAGTAACGTGGCGCTTGATTGTGTGTAGGTACTATTCTTCATGCAACTACCAGTATGCTGCATCTTTGCTTTTGCTTGTTTCATAGAGAGTTGTAAAGAGTCCCTGTGCTGCTGTGCATGCCAGGTCGGCCTTCTGCCATGTTTTGAGCTGCACTTGAGTAAATAACCTAGTGATGGTGTCTCTGAATTCTCTCAAGTGTGAACTTTGTGTGCCCAATGTTCAAAAATAGAGTTAACCACCAACAGGAAGCACTGCAAATACAAGTTGTTCTGTTAGCAGTGCAACTGTTGTGCGCACTGAATTTTTGGGGTTTATGGGAAGTCCTTTACAGGTAACTTCCAGTAAACAGTTATAGATGTCTTTTTTGTAGTAGAATAGTTGGCTTTTTGGTGTGGGTTTTTTGTTTGTTTTGTTGTTTTTTAAATAACTAATAGCTTAAAGACTTATTATCTTGTTAAGTCTTTGAATGAGTGCAGTAATGCTTCAAGATTACTCGTATATTCCTTAAATCTGGCTTTAATGCACAGGAATAAGAGGATCAAGTAAATGAGATAAAACCAATAGACAAAAGTGAATGAGATGGTAGGAGAACAAGGGGCGTAGAAGAACAAGGGGCAAGGAGAAACCGTGCTGATATTTGAATGGGTTTTGGGCAGCCAGTGTTAGAACAGTAGAGAGGAGGATGAAACTGTCAGTGAAAGTGAGTTAACCTGGCTGTGGTGCTCTGAAAGAAGCATCTTTGTACAAAAGTAAGGATCCTGGGACAAAATGGAGATGGCAGAAATAGTGGTCAGAAAAAATGGAAGCTATCATTGTAGCAACAGTAAAACCAAGTAGGATTCTGTGGTCCTTCAGTAGATCAGAAGGAAATAAGAAGGCGTAGTATGGATAAAAAGACAATAGGGACCAAAACCACCTTTGAGAGTAGATAAAATGGATTCTTCTCAGGATATGCTCTAAATCTCCCACCTTTTTTGGCTCTACATAGATATTTTGCTAAAAATCTGTGAATTCCCTTTCAGGAATTGGTGGGATGATCAAATAGTCTGGATAGTTAGTTATTGATGATGCTTTAGAATCTGATGGTTGGCAAACATGATGTTATAAATGTGGGAAAAAAATTACTAAAAACAAATGCCCAAATTAAGTAACCCAGGTACTACATGGTCATAGAAGAGCAGTTCAAAGCTATCGGTAGACAAAATGCTATTTCTGAAAAGTCTCAGTTCAGGGAATCTGTTATAGATGTACTAAACCCCATTGATTTCACTGGAACTTGAGTTGAAACATTACTTGTCTGAATAGGAAAATTCTTTCCTAGAACAGTACAGAAGATGTTAATTTGGCTTGCCTCCTATTGCCCAAAGTTTTCCTGACATATCTAACAAAGGCTACGTTTTTAACAAAAAGATCCAGTTATGATGCAAAAGATAGATTTGTGACAAGTTAATGTATTTCATGTGTTTTCATTTTTGGGACAAAGAAGGGCTTTTGTCAATCTGTGAACTAACTGAACTAAGCTGAATCTTAAAGGCAAGGAGACAACACGGATGTCTCCTTGCATTTGACAATTTTACTAATGTTTTTATGCCTTTTGAATTGTGATCTGAGGATAGCAATATCTTGGAAAAATTACTAGTTGGGAAAGGAAGTGTTTCTAATTAGAGCTAGATGTTTTAGCTCAAGTTTTGAAGAGGTCATAGGATAAGGGTTCCTCTTTGACTAGGATGTGTGTGCATGCTTGTATTTCCTTGGGAATGAACATTAGTTCTTAATGTCAGCTTCACTAAGGTATTTATTTCTCCACAGGTAGTGAAGGCAGCAAAGATATGAATGGTTACACTTTGCTGAAAAGTAGGAGTTGTGTGAGAGTGGTGTGAGTGGAAAAAGGACTGGGGCTTTCTTCTTTTGCCAGTCTGAAGGAGAAATGCTGTGCCTCGGATGAATCATTTGAATGCATTTTGGAGACATGAGATGTGTTCATACTTTTAAGAAAGAAAAAAGAAAAAAAACCCTCAAGACCCCTCAACTTTTAACATGTATCATAAGCAAATGTGCTGACCTTGAAAGTAAGGAGGACATCACTTACTTAAACTGAGGGTTGTCTCATTCGCAGAAGGCTGATGAAGTTTTTTACTTTCAAAATCAGCTGTCATTGTCCCTTCATTAAAGGGACAAGAATAGAGCCTTTGAGTGGAGGTTAGAATCTTGGCTCAGTCATGGTCTAGGTGTGGGAGTTGTAGCATGAGGTTTTTGAGCTTTTGTATGGGAGGTTGGACTGTGATTGTAGTTGTCCCTTATCACCCTTAAATCTGCAAAAATATCATGAAACATAAGTGTGAAATAAATCATGTTCAGTTGAAGATAGTGACTTTCGTGTCCTGTTTTATTTAAAAAGCAGTTGATCTATCATTGTTGAGGGTTACGATGACATGGAAGCTGGAGATGGGTAGTTGAGCTCTACAAACTAAAGTGTTGGTTATTTAATTTAAAATATTCTATTACTTCATTCAAACTTTGAGCAGTGGGAATACAACATCTGATGCATTATTACAGAAAAGTATTAATACATGCTCAGAGTATCTTGATGGATGGTTTGTTAATGAAACTGGTGAGACTTTTGTGCTGTAATAAAAATGTCTAAATTCAATATATTCTTTTTAGAACTTTTGCCAAAATAATCTTCTCTTTTTCTGCTATCATAGTAAATTGCTTAAATAGAAGACACATGTATATTAGCATTCCAGCTTGAGCTAGGGGCTAACATTGTGGCAGTATTTTTGTGGAGATAAAATAATCTTATGGAAATTTGCTGTATAAATATTCTCCATTGAAATCAAAAGCTGTAAGTTCTGATATCCTTAGCAAGGCTGACATCAGGAAAGAATTTGATTAATCTTTTTTCTTGTTTTGCTAGAATAACCCCTACACCCCTTGGAGAGGGGAAAAGCACAGTCACAATTGGTCTCGTTCAAGCGCTTACTGCACACCTTAATATTAATTCCTTTGCTTGTCTGAGACAGCCCTCCCAAGGACCTACTTTTGGAGTTAAAGGTATGTAATATTTGCAGACTCTATGACCTCTTTCAGATTAAAAGGAAATACTGTGGGTTTTTTGCTTTTTTTTTTGCTTTTTTAGTTCCTTAGGTACTTCACTATCTTGGTGGATATTCTGAATGGTAGCATATTGGATTTTTTTATAAGTATGTGACTAATAGATAAAGGTTTCTTGCGCATGTCTTCCCATGCAAGGTTCATATCTATGTTCATGTACTTAATGTGTATTGATAATGCAGATGAAGCCCAAACATAATGAAAGGCATGTGTTAGCCATGAGGAGTTTTGTGTGAGTACACACCCTTCCAGCCACTCCTCTGCTTGGAGACTCTCTAAAGATGTCTCTGAATGTTACTGTTTAATTCTTCCTTGAGAAGGAGTCATAAATCCACTTGTATTGATTGGAAATATCCAAGCTAAGGAAGTTGGCAGTTATGCATATGGTTTGGCTGTGTCTGCATCGTATGTTTGGCTAGGTCTGAACCTCTTCTTTCTATTCTTCTGAGTTGTTGCCCCTAATCGTGGGCTGCTGCCTTTTTGCCTAGAAACCTTTTAAGAGCCTGAGGGCTGGGTAAGAGCTAGCCAGAGTTCAAGACTGTCTTCAATGCTGATAGGAAGTAATGCAATCTTTTTTTTGCCATTTCTTAGCTGAGATTGGTGCCTAACTGGGCAAGCACTCTCCATCTGCTCTACTTTGCTTTGCTGAAGTTTAAGTTAACAAGTTTGATTTCAGCTGGAAGGCTCCTGGTGCTTGGTGCTTCTCAGCCAAGACTGGTGCATGTGAGTGCTTTAATCCCTCCACTCAACTTGTGGGTAGGCTACAGCAAACTCCTTTGCCTGTACCCTGAGAGGCAGTGGGAAAGGAGCGCTCAGGCAAGGGTGTGAAGGTTTCGTTCAGAAGCAGTGCTTGCTCGTGACTGCTACGTCTTTCCATCCAACAGCTGCATGTGCATGACTGTGTCCTAAATCTGGGCAGGAGCAGAGGGTGGCCCTTATGTAGCCAACGCCTGGGCCAGCCATCATGTGTAGGCTTTCATTTCAGATCAAGAATTCCCTTTTTACTGCCTGCTGAAAAAGCCAGCAAGGTTTATGGAAATCCTGTTTATTTGGGTACACCGTCGATCCCCTAATAGAAATCAAAATTCTGAGAAATGTGTCATGAACACTGTATGTTTCACTTTGTGTGTTTAAGGGTGGTTGTTTTTTTCCAAAACTGGTGCGAGTCTGATGTGACCATATGCTTTCCTGTGCAGGTGGAGCAGCCGGTGGTGGATATGCTCAAGTGATTCCCATGGAGGAGGTGAGACAGCAGGGGATGCAGCAAGTCCCTGTCCCTCTGGGAGGGGTGGGCAGGCCCAGGTGGCTGCTGCAGCACTTGGTCGGTGGCGATGGTCTGCCTGGAGAATTGGAGTGGTCCTTGCCATCTCCACGTGGTCCTTGCCATCTCCACGTGGTCCTTGCCATCTCCACGTGCCTGCTGTGTGATGTGGAGAGGCTGCAGAGTGGGGGTGAAAAAATGTTGCACAGATACTGTACATGTTTTGTAACATCTTGCTACCCCTCGGATGCTTCCTGAGAAGAAAGTCCACTATCCATGCATAACATAAAAGAGAAAGAGCTGGCTGCTCCTGACTTTTTCCTTTTGTATCCACATCTATTGCAAAAAAGAATGAGAAAGCATTGCTTTTCTGATGGAGTAGAAAAAGGCAGGGAGCCCCAGAGCTGGTGGGTTGAGGAAATTTCTTTTGGAAGTGTAGATTTAGTATTTCATTTTAGCAGAAGTCACTGAGTATGACAAAATGGACTTTGTGTTTAGCCAGGCTGATCCTCCTGTGGTAGTGTGAGACTAGCCCAGAATACTGTGGAGGGGTGAATACCACAACTTTTGATGATTTGGCTCAACAACAGCGATGAAACACAGAAGTCTTCTGTGAAAAATTGTTTTTCACAGGTGCAGGCTGTTGGGGAGCTGCAAGGGCTGGGGCTCCCCATGGGGGAGGCCATACAGTGCCTGGCAGCCGGTGCCTGTCCCATCCCCAGCCGGGAGCACCAGGACAGCCCCAGCCCGGGCATTGGGCACCTCCATGGTGATGGCCTGAGGCCAGGCTGGGATGTGGGCCTACAGGGGGGCCCATGGCCGGGCAGGGCTGTGGGGAGCCGGAGACCGGCCCTGCTGCGGCATCACTGGGGCAGGGGCTGATGGCCCCAGGGGCTGTTGTGGGGTCCTGGGCCATGGGGGAGCCCCAGGGGGACTGGGTAGGGACAGTCGGGGCTGGTGGTGCCTGCAGGGCCCCGACACTGTCAAAGTGGAAGAATTGTTTTCTTACCTCTAAATGAATCGTTCCTCTACCCACAAGTAAATGGATTTCTGTTGAAGACTGCATCATCCCTAGCTCTCTTCGAGGGCTTCTGAAAATCACATGCTGTCTTCGGAAGGAGCCAGCTGGGTGCATGCCTTCAAAATAGTGGTGCTCTGAAGTGTGCACCCTTGCCTAACACAACATATACACTGTAAAGCTAGGTGATCCATGCATTTATGGACAGACTGGGTCAAGGACAGAGACGAAACGTAGACTCTGTGTAGCGTTTCTTGTCGGTTGGCTGCTGCCATCCGAGCTGGGTGCCTTCTTCCACCTCCCTCCCTTGTCTTCAGGAGGCTTAGCCGTGAGCCATGGGGCTTCAGCACACTGCAGGGGACAGCGGGGTTTTGTGTTGCTTTCCAGAGCGTAAAACACAAGCAGATTCTCTGGGCAATGGGGCATGTAAGGATAGTACATCTAAGCTGCTGTGTATATTCCCAGTGCTTTTTTTGGACGGGCATGATGGTTTCACCCCACAAGAGTCTAATTTAGAGCTCAACAAAACCACTCCGTGGCCTGAACTGGTGAAGTACCACCTTGAAAGTGGTCCAAGCAGAGCACCAATGTAGCACGTAGTTACAGTTTTGATCCCCTGTTGCACATGAGTGTGAGCATAGTCAAGGGCCTCTGTCGGTTGCTGTCAGTGCTGCGGTGCAATCAAAACTGACCTTCTGCCTCCTGCTGTCAGAGGTACATAAAAAATACAGTACCTACGTAACACATAGTCCTAATCTAATCTAAACTGCTGATTTCACGTTTTTCCAAAAAACTTTGTTGGACACACTTTGTATCAGCAAAGTTCATGCCTGATCAGCTACGGGCTGTTCTCCCCTGGCTAGCAGAAAGCTGGTGTACACCCCTAAAGCCAGCGCGCACTGGGTGCTCCGGGGGATTCAACAGAAATCCGCACCTCTGGGCCAGGTCAATTAGTAAATACTGACAGTAAAACCGATTTAGTATTAATGATGTGGAACCGTAGCCCTGGGCTTTTTATTCTTGGATCATTTAGCAAAGAATAAAGACATTCGCGGCTTTGTTTGGCTAAACTCAGGGTAGTTTACCATGTACTGAGGTGAAAACAAGTCCTTCATATAGCTCAGTCTATTTTCAACCTGATAATATTTCATCTGCACTGATAGGTTACTGATGAGAGCTGCAACCTCAAGGAGACAGCAACGATTGTTCCTGCTAATCTGTCTGAGATTAATAAACCTAGTTAAATGGTTTCTTATAAAAACATTTTGTTGTTTTCACCTTCTAGTTCAATCTTCATCTGACTGGAGATATTCATGCTATAACTGCTGCAAATAATTTGCTGGCTGCTGCTATTGATGCTAGGATCTTGCATGAGAACACTCAATCTGATAAGGTGAGAATTATTTTGTGATATCCACGTGAAATTTTTTCTTTTCCATTTTTCAGTACCCTGCATTTCAGAGAAAAATAAGTTGATTATCTTTTTATATTTTCATCATGTGAACAGAAAGTATTGCCGAAGCCATTCTGTATTCTGCTGGGAAATTTTCCTTATAGAATATATTTTTCTGGCAAATAGCTACCACAAGGTAGTCTTTAAGATAAGGATCTTATGCCCAGTACATTGTTAACTATTTCAGACTGTACTAAATAGTCTAATAAAAGATTTTTTCCTCTATATAGTCTTATTATTGTTAATATTTTCTGTACTCCTTTTAAAGTTAAAAACTACACTTCTGATGTATAGTTGGGTATCCCTTAAGAAGAAGGGGATGTGAGGAAATAAACTAGATCCTCTTCCCTCTTCCCTCTTTCCCTATCTTAACCCAAATGTTGACTTGAGTCTTTAAAGGGAAGGGAGAAAGAAAAGGAAGGAGCCTCCTTTCTTTGGCTACAGTGTTAAAACTGAACAGGGTTGTCATATCCCCGTTACTTGGTACAACACAAATGTGCATTTAGGCCAGGTTAAAAGTGGTAGTTATAGTTTGAATAATTTGGACCTTGGTTAAAGTTTTAAAGGGTTCCCAATTTCGTAAATAATACATGTTTTTTGGTGAAGCATAGAAACACAGTAATCTTGGTAATTGGATTTAAACTGTTAAATCATAGGCATTGCTCAAAAGCCTGCCACCTTCACACAGTATCGTCAGGGTTGGAAGGGACCTCTGGAGATCATCTAAGTCCAACCCCCCTGCCACAGCAGGGACCACCTATAGCACATTCCTTCTTGGAATTTTTTTTTTAAATCGCTAACCAGAAGTCCACAACTTATGTGGTTGGGAGATTCTTACTGAAATTAGTCCGAATAAAATAAAAACAATAGCTTTTTGTTTAACTAGTTCCTGGTTGTAACTTTTTCTTTCATTAACTTCTCGTGTATTTTTTCTAGGCTTTGTATAATAGACTTGTTCCAATAGTTAATGGCGTGAGAGGATTTTCTGCTATTCAGCTTGCCCGTCTGAGAGTAAGTTGTTAATGTAGCCTCTCCTCAACTGCAGTATCTCTTCATAAAACATACTGTCTTGCGCAACTTGTTTGAAATTCTTTGATGTATGGCACCGAGTTTGTATAAACCTCCCTCATGAATTTATCAAGTCCAGACTTTTTTCTGAAAGCATCATCCTTGAAGTAATAGGATCTGGGTCTGATATTATTTTCATAACTAACATTTTTGCTATTCTTTTCTCCTGAAATAAACCAATAATGTTTTTAAATGCTGTGTCTTTCCTGATGAAATATTAAAGTTAGAGTTTTTAAAATACTTTTCCTATTATGGTAAAGTCACGTTTGGAAGCTCACATTCTTTGGTTTTGCAATATTTTCTGGTTTTGAAAGTTTATTATAGTATATACTTTTGGGGTTTTATTGATGTCAGTTTGACAGTGTTCTTCCTTTGAGGGGTAGAACTACATTTGTGTGCATAGTATATTTTTGCATCCCTTCTTGCTTCCTGAGTGCTTCCAGAAGAGCTTCCTATGCAATTCATGTATGAATAACATATATGGATTTGAGGCTGCCATTTTGAAAAATAATGAGAGCGCAACACGGTCCACTAACATAGGGGAAGGAGAATATGAACCCCTTGAATGTGACCCATAAGGACAGCTTCAGTCTTCTGCCTCCAGTTCCATGTTTGTTGTTGGCTGCAAAGTGCGCACTTGGAATTGGAGGGTAGAAAGGAGGGTAGAGGTGATACCAGCTTCTGTTTAAAAACAAACAAAAAAATCTCATAGCATTTTAAGCTTTTGTGCTGCTCATTTGAGTGCCAGTAAACTAAAATGTGGACAATACCTGCTTGACTCTGCGGCAGAGGAGATCTCACAGAATTTTCCATCAGAATTTTGGACTATTTTCATTTTGTCCTTGTTTACACTGGGTGTAGGGTAATGGGTAGGGGAGGAGCAGGAGCATTTTGGTTATTCATGACATACCAACTATCTCTGCAGTTGGAATGGATTTCTCTCTCTTCATATGAGCTGCAATTCAGGAGAAAAAAGTTTGGCTTTATAACATTCAAACACGTGCCTCATAATTTCCAATATAACTGAATTAATTTGCTATGATTTATTTTTAGTATAGTAATTCCTTATGCTTAAAAAAATCAAATGTAAAAAAATATCTTTATGGGATGGGTTTACATTTTTTTTTAAAAGGGGTTATTAAGATTTAAACTCCTCCCTTACATGTGTGGTTTGGGCTTGCAATTACAGAATGCAATTTTTTTTTTTCCTTGTCTAACATCAGGAGCTACCTTCTCATTCCCCTGCTCCTCAGCTTTTTTTCTTCTTCCAGTAGCTATTAGCCTAAGACCTCCTTACCTGACTTCCTCTCTAACTTCTTCTATCCCAGTCTTTTCTTTGTCTCATTTTCCACGTTAGCGCTGTGTCTTATTTCCTCCCATCTGCATCCAGATCGGTCAGCTTTTTTCTTGCAGCTTAGATCCAGTACTGACGTTGTTGAGGCTCTGGGAGGGACAGGCTGCTTCCTTTGGAGTCCCAGTGCCTAGCCCTCCTTGCAGCAGTTGAAAGTTATCAAAATGACTGAAAATCTTGCTGTCAACCCTCTGTGGAAAAATGCTCTGGGCAAAATGGTCTGGAAAAAATATATCTGGACAAATGCCTGATACACCAAGCAAGAGGGGTGAGCGCTGAACTCTGACTGTCATTCCCCAGTAGAGATGCTGGTGGGATATTGCTCTTTTATCAATCTGCCTAGTTTCATAGAATTTCTAAGAAACTATCTCCTATCTATGTCAAATTGGATTAAAATTGGCCAAAGGATTAGAAAAATATTAATACAGGATTGGCAGTTGAGGATATAAGCCTTCCTTCATTGGGGTGAAAAATCTTAGAGAGATTCTTAGAATCATCTTCAGAGATGATTCACACGAGACAATACATGAATTTTTCAAAGATTTCCACAAACTACAGCAAGCAGTTAATTATCTCATTATTTGTAACTGACAATGTTGAATTTTCTCTTTGGTTTACTTTAAGAGTTTCTGCTGTGTAAGAAGGAGATTGTTAATTTAATAGCCTATGACTATTTCTCCTTTTTGTTTCATTTCTCCATCTACATTTGCTCCTGTCTTAGTTATAGGTGATTCCCTATGTGTTGGGTTTTTTTTTAAATAGTTTTGGTCCTAATATGTTTCTTTCCAAAATGCTTGCTGAAAGTGGGGGTGATAAGCCAGAGCAGCTATACCTTTTGAAGTAAAAAAGCCACTTTGTTGCATTTCTTTAACTTGCTTTTGCATAGAGGCTGGGAATAAACAAGACTGATCCGGGGGCTTTAACAGAAGAGGAAATCAGCAAATTTGTGCGCCTTGATATTGACCCATCAACCATAACATGGCAAAGAGGTATGTAGTCAGAAAGCCTCACTTCAGCTTGGATTTAATTGTAACTTATTTCTTAATTTGCTTAATTTTACCTGAATCAGAGCTGTTTCTGCTCTCTGACTGTAGAAACGACCCATTTGCAAGTGGGAAATGGGGGTGCATAACAAATTTGGGTGCAGTATGTTGCTCTAAACTTGGTTAAATATCTGCAGTAACTCATGAGACTTCACTAATATTCTGAAGCATAAGTTGCTGTGATAATATAAGTACAACCCTGCTCTCTCTCACATTAGGTAATTCATCTTAAAACATATGCAAGTGGCTTTTCTGTGCATCTTACAAATCTTATCCATTCTTTTCTTAACTGTGTCTATTACGGTTTTAGATTATTTTTACTTAATCTACTTGGTTTTCGTCCCTCATACGCACCAGCTCAGCAGCTGGGTAGCTCAGAGACTAAATATGCCTCAGAGATTATGTGGGTTTTTTAAGTGTCTTGAGCTGTTTGCTTTGTTAGGAAGAAGAAGTGAAAGATATGGTACGGTTTCAAATATGTATGCCAAGCAAACCAATATCCACTCTCACACCCTTCGACAACTCCCCTCTGCATTTTCCAGTTCTAGTGCAGGATTACATTTCAGTGTTTACGTCAACTTCTGTATCTCTTTTTTTAAATAAGTAAACTCTGCATAAAGTATTAAGCTAAATTCCCATGAATTTTGTTTTCTTCCTAAGTTCTTAAACACCAAAGTTATTGGTTCAAATCATTGTTAAATGGAATGTATTGTAATAGAGAAATAAGGTGAATCTATTAAGAAGTGAGGAGTCTTGGCCATACTTTACTGTGCCCTTTGTGTGCGTGTCATCTCAGACTTGGGATATTTATCTCAAGGTAATACTGGGACATGTGGCATAAGATGTTTTTTATTAGTCACACAGTGTGTCTGCATGGAAAAGACCTGTATTATGATGAAGGAATAATATAAATATTTAGTGTAATATGACTCATCATTTTTTATCAGCACAGGTTTGGGAGAAGGTAGTACTACTCAACTGCTGTTAACCGCGAGTGAGTTATTTAATTCATCTCAAACAACGTTAGTGAGATTTTTGTTCCACACAAATCTATATGATATACATATCTTAAACATTTCAGAAAAAAATTGTTTTTAGGACTGTTTCAGATAACTTGAAAAATGTTTTATTTGGGACTCTTTCTACAATCCATATGTCTATGAAGCTTGTTACGTACCAGGGAATTTGTAGGGTAGAAGAGAAAGCTATCAGATTGTCTGAAAATTAGTTTTAGTCAGGACCTGTTTCTTTAGAAGTGTCACAAGCTTAAAGTTCATTGTCATCTTATACTAGCTTGAACAGGTACAACATACTGAAAAAAAGGAAAGCTTCCCCCTACTTACCCTTTCCCTGGTATTCAGATCCTGTTTATATTTCTAGAGGATAAGGAAGTAGATACATTAAACCTAACACTTGGTTGAACCTAAACTTTCATGAAACGTTTACTTTGGGTAAGGAAGAGGGGAAATATGGAGAACGAAAAATTGCTTTTGTGGCAAAACCAACTCTGTCTTACTTTATTACTTCTAAGTGCAGCTGTTGGAATCTTCCTGTGGAACAAATTCTGACCATGGTGAGAAAGCCAGTGTGTCCCAGTGACCAGAAGGAGTTGCAGGGGCAGTTATAATTTCATGGTAAAGGGTGTTCAGGTTACGTGATTTCACTAGGAAGGGCCAGATAAAAAGCGGCTCACTGGCTGTCCAGGCTGGCAGGAAGGCTAATTCCTGCTCTCGGCAGCGCCTGGGTGGGCAGGAAAGACATTTAGGTCTGCTTAAGGCTGCTCATGAGACTGAGCTTCTTAAGAGGAGAAGGGGTAAGTTTGTGCTTGAGAAATCAGCTTGGCATATGGCTTCACAGTGGCATATGGTACCACAGCTTGGTATGAGGCTACTGCTTCCATGTACTGGGCTCTGCTCTGCAATTTCTGCCAGTCCTGTAGTATTTTAGAATATGACTGTATGTAAATAGAAACCAAAATGAGTTAACCAAATTTGTGTTGCACCACCCCTTAAATGGAATTCCTGAGGAAATTAGGGTCCTAAATACCATGTAGTGGGACGAAGGCATGTGTAGTATTTACAACAGCCCCATGAGAAATGCCCAAGAAGGGGAAGTGGTTTAAATCTTGCTTTTCCCCAGCTCGCTTGCAACCCTGAACTGGGGTTGTGTAGGATGGAGATCCAAAGTCCCTCTTGTTCTTGGGTAATTATGTTGTCCTTTTCTGCACAGACAAATTTGTTAATCTCCAAAAGCAGCAGGAAAAGTGGGAGGAGGTGATTTCACTGACCTTTGGTACAGACAACTTCTCTGGGTGTTCCTTGATTCTCTGCCTCTAAATGAACAGGACTCAGATATGCATCTACCAGAAGATGGACTTGATTGCCAAGCTACAGGCTGAACTAGTCAAAAGTACCTTCCACCCTTTCTTTTAGGGTTGGTGCAAATGGAAACATTTGTAGGGCTAAAGATCCTGTAAGAAAGAGGGAGCCTATTTTTGCATTCTGTAGGGATTGCCATTCCTGGGAAGGAGAGGTTTTGAAGTTTGGTCTCATCTTGTAACAAACAGAAACATCCTCCTAATGTTTCTTACTAAGAAACATCTTGATCAGTTCTCAGCAGATGAGAGAGCTCTTCAGTTATTCTCAGTATTGCCTTTTGGTTCATACAAAAGCATATTTGAAGTTGAGTGTTGTCAGTGCAGAATCGGAGAACTTGGCTTGTGATGATTGTTAGTGAAGTTAGCAATTCCACAGGATGGTTTGGACATGCCCTTGCAATACCAAAAATGTTTCCAGGTTAGAAATACAATTGTCTGAATTGAAGTTGTGTTAAATAGCAGATGGTTGATCTTGGCAGTTGGAAAAAACTTCCTTTGAATGCTGTGCAGCTGAATGTGGAGTTAGTTACTGTGATGTCCAAGAAAGTGACTTATCTGGAAGAACCAGTCTGACAACATGATCATCCTTTAAAAGAGAAACAGACCAAGTTCAAACTGCATCATGCGGTCCTAAAATCAATTCTTAACAAGTCAATGACGAAGCAAATGATTTGAGGTAGGTCTGAGGTGCATTGTACCTACTAAGGCAGATTTTTCTTATGTAAGTAAAATACTAATTTGTATGTTAGAATATTAAGAATCTGTTAGCTTCAAATACTGTTCAGAGAAATTGTATTTCAGTTATTTCAACCTGTCGTCTAATGGTATCAACTAGAAGGGAGACACCAAGTCAGTGCTAATGCTAACACGCAGGAGCGTGGTTGTCTGGTTACACTGCTCAAGTGGCTGAATCTTAGATGTATAAGAACAGGTATGCCTGGAAAAACATCCAGATCTATGAGTCCTTGGTAACATGTTTTGCTTTTGCTATTCCCTTATTTCAGTGGTGGATACAAATGACAGATTCCTACGCAAAATAACAGTTGGGCAGGCAAATACAGAGAAAGGATTTGTCCGTCAGGTACGTAAAGGCAGTTAATATATCTCATTCTGGACAGACTTTGCTTTAAATGCTGAGATATGTTTCTGCAGTTCTTTCAACATACTACTTTGAATTGCAATGCTAACATCTGTTGCTGTTGTATCATATTCTTGCAGTGAAACCGATTGTGTTAATGAGCAACTGAGTTTGACATTTCAGAAACAGAAACCAATGCATGTTGCACAATGTGTTGAAAGCACTTCAAAAAATTGCATATGTTAGAAGTTCAAGATTGTCACCCTGTGAGTGTAAAAGGTTCCGCTATGCCCTCATAATCATAGAATCATAGAATGGTTTAGGTTGGAAGGGATCTTAAAGATCATCTAGTTCTAACACCTCTGCCATGGGCAGGGACACCTCCCACTAGACCAGGTTGCTCAAAGTCCCATCCAACCACCTGGCCTTGAACACTTCCAGCAATGGGGCCTCCACAACTTCCCTGGGCAATTTGTTCCAGTGCCTTACCATCCTCAAAGTGAAAAATTTATTCCCAATATCTATTCTACATCTACCCTCTTCCAGTTTGAAACCATTACCCCTCGTCCTATCACTACATGCCCTTGTAAAAAGTCCCTCTCCAGCTTTCTTGTAGGCACCCTTCAGATACTGGAGAGCTGCTATAAGCTCTCGCCAGAGCCTTCTCTTCTCCAGGCTGAACAGCCCCAACTCTCTCAGCCTGACTTCATAGGAGAGGTGCTCCAGCCCTCGGATCATCTTCATGGCCCTCCTCTGGACCTGCTCCAACAGGTCTATTGTCTTTTTTATGTTGTGGCCTCCAGAGCTGGATGCAGTACTCCAGGTGTGGTCTCACAAGAGCGGAGTAGAGGGGCAGAATCACCTCCCTGCTGGCCACGCTTCTTTTGATGCAGCCCAGGATATGGTTGGTCTTGTGGGCTGCGATCGCACTTTGCCAGGTCATGTTGAGCTTCTCATCAACCAACACCCCCAAGTCCATTCTCCACCCAGCCTGTGCATGATATTGCCCATGGTTAATTGGTACAATTTTTCTTACTTTTTTGAGGTCCATCAAACCATTTATGTAGTATTTATGTAATTTAAATGTGATTTAAAGATAATGTTAAAAAATTAGGGGGATGGGTGAGTTATGTGGTGTTGGTCCTATTGGTGAGGGCTGAAAACGACTATTAGCTTTTTATTCAGTGTTTTCATTTCTGTATCACGCATCTCAGCTTTGGGATCTATACTGTAAGAACTTTGGGCATGTGCTTAATTTTTATATGTGGCCTTAAAGGGGATAGTTCAGAAAGTGAGAGTGTGTACTTTTCAACAGTGTAAAAAGCTAACCTACATTACTGTATGTGAGCTTCTGGAGGTATATTAAAGAACTTACTGATAAATTGAAAGCCAAACTTTTCCAACACTATCTGAACAAGTGTTCCTGGTGTCATGTGGGTAAATCCATTTCTGAAACAATGCATCATGGAACCAGGATGCCGGGTGGAACGCACACGTTGTGATGATGTGGAGTTGCTCATAATTCAATGAAGATATTGTAATCTAACACTCTGGATCATGAAATTTGTGAGGTTCTGACTATTTTAAGGTGAAGTAAATATTGTGGTAGAGATAAGGCTTTCATTCATTTTGGAAATCCTGTCTTTAATTTTTCTTTATTATTTCAGATCTCTTCTAGGCTTTGTGCCTAAATAAAGAGACCAAAAAATAGTGCTGATGTTTTTGCTCAGTTCAGCGTGTAAAACAGTCAAATTGGAAAGAAGAACTTGAGAGAGAAATCATAGAATCCTAGAATAGTTTGGGCTGGAAGGGACCTTAAAGATCATCTAGTTCCACCCCCCCGCCATGGGCAGGGGCACCTGCCACTAGAAATGCTCGCTTGTTTTGGTTTTGAACACATGGGGTAGAGGCTTTTCTGTCTACAATTACAGAAAACTCAATATTAGCTAATACTTATCTTTGATAATGGGCTGGAACTACAAAATATTATACTTGGTACAAGTTCCCTCAACACTTGAGATGTTTTCCTGTTTAGATTTGTTTCAGTGACTCAATGTGATTATTAGCTTCGAGCCAAGTTCTGCCAGCCTTATTATGCAGCATTTTACCACTGTAATTATACTGCTGAGTTAAATATGGGTTGTATTATTATGGAGTACTAGTTGACATATGGCTGTCAAATGTTGCTTTTATACTGTTTTGGCTAAAATGACCTTGATGCATTCAATTTTGATGTGTTGGACTGATGCATATCCATTCACGTTTTAACATGAACTTAGTGACTCGAGAAATAGAGAACAGTTAGGAAAACTCATTTCAGAGCCTAGCCAGAGATCAAGAGAAAACAGGACTTCATAGTTAACAGATGCATTTTATAAATATTTGGAGTGATGTTCTAGCACTCTTAAAATCAATGACACCTGTGTAAAATGGCAGAGCACAGCAGGCACAAAACTCTGCATTTTAATGAACAGGGATGCTGTGGTTTCTAAAGAGTATTACATGACCGATGCCCTTGATCCTGCAATTGAATCCATGTGGGTGGATCCTTTCATCAATAGAGAATTGACTTTACAGCTAAGGCTTCTGTCAGCACTTCATAGGTGTATAAAGGTTACTAGAGTTAAAATAGCACCTGCTACTACAGCCTTTTGTGCCTGTTTTTAAAATTAAATATTATGTCACTCTTTGAGCATCTACCTGGGATTGGTTTTCCTGTCTTTTTGGGTTTATATAGAAGGAATTATAATAAAACCCTTTTTTTTTTGTTTCCTGATAAATATCCTGATACAGTTTGATAACATTCCAATTTATGGGTTGGGTGTAGATTTTTCAGGCTTATTTGCTGTCTTACACATGCTGCAATGACCTACTGGGGGCATTCTTAACTTCAGAAAAGATAGTAGCATCCATGTCATCGCAACGCTAACAGTGTTCGTCATGTACCCAGCTATTGTGTTAGGTATAAAACTGCTTCCAGGGAATACAGAAAATCTTCTTTGTAACTTCAGCATTTCATTTGAACCCCTATGCTGAAAATCTAAATTACAGAATTATTTTTTGTTTTCTGTGGTATACATCTCTCCCTGTCTGTGTCCAATGCAGAAAAGTGCTCAAGTGTCTTCAGAAATTTTGACTACCTTGCAGGTACATAGAGGTCAGCCTGAATAAGGCTGCTCTGGGCTGTAGCTGTCAAGACAGAACCTAAAACCAGGAACATAGGTTAAAAAAAGGCAGAAGCTGTTAAAGAACTAGGCAAATGTATAGGAACGGTAAGGTATACGTTGAACAAATCTCTATGTAGATGCTGCTTAAAAACAGGCAAAGCCCTCAATTAGAACAGATTCCTTTGGTATTAGTCAGCATAGGATACATCTGGTAGAGGTCTGACATAGAAACAGTCCTGGGGGCTTTCTTTACATAGATAGCAGTAGGATGTCAATTACTAAATTTTTTGTATAAACTTTAATTGCTGAAGATGGAGAGATTACTAAAGAAGCTGTACTTCTTGTTCATCCCCAACATTGCATTCCTATCACATAATACGTTAGTGACTTTGCTTTTCTTCTCTGTTTATGTTCTGACAGCACAGGGCCTGGGCTTTACAAATAGTAAATTACTACAAATACTGCTAATGTATACTGCAAGCTCTTAAAGAAAAGTAAGGACCACAGCTTATGTTGTGCTAAAGTACTGCACAGTATGGATGTATTTCTATAAAAGCAATAGAACTGATGCCAGATATAGTTCTTGAGGTTGTTTTTAACTTATATATTTGTTCATTTAAAACAAAAAAAGGGGGACAAAGATATATTTTACATTATCATAGGTCAAGCACAAGACCTAGCAGCATAGACTCTAAATTTTGAGTTTATGTAGAAAAAGAATGATCAAATGTAACAAGAATGTTTTTGAAACCAGAATAAAAAACTTTTAGAGAGCATTACAGAAAAGAAGAAAACCCACAATGCTGTGCTTATGCCAATAAAGCTCAAAACACATCTGGTGATTTTCTTTTTTGCCACAGAAAAAAAATTCTTCGTCCTTCAGGGAGCTTCTGCTAAGGATAATGTGAGCCAAGGGGCTAAGCACTCTGCAAGACTGATCCCTAAGTAAATGAAGTGTAACGGAGAACATTAATGAGGCACTATAAACAAAGTGTTTGAAGTTACTCTAGTCTGAGTAATCTCAAAAGCTGTGGGTTACAATTTAGAACTTGTTTGAATTCCAGTGTGAAATCTGTCTTTCCTGAGTCTATTCCTGACAATTCCCTGTGAGTATTTGACCTGACTTTGATTTTGTTCATGATTCTCATTTCTATTTTACAGGCTCAGTTTGATATTGCTGTTGCAAGTGAAATTATGGCCATCCTGGCACTTACCACCAGCCTGCAAGATATGAAGGAGAGGCTGGGAAGAATGGTGGTGGCTAATGACAAGAAAGGGGACCCAATAACAGCAGAGGATTTGGTACGTTCAGTTCTGTAGACCTGTGAATAACCTCTGATGTGTTTGTTTTGCCTCTTGAAGCATTAGAAGGGCAGGTGCATGCCAAGGATTTTGCTTTGAACAGCACAGTCAGATATCGAAGAAAAATCTTCTGGGCCAAAACTTCTTTGCAATGAGAACAAGATGTAGAACTCATTTCTCCAGCTCTCTGGTAACATCTGGTTCAGGAAGTCTCTAGTCTCCATAACCTACTTGGATAGTTTTCTGCAATTCTTGAGGCAAATACATTTGGTGCTGGAGGGAGTCAGAGTGCGGGCTCCTATTTGAGAGAGCTGGTAATGTTTGCTACTGTACTTGTAAAGTGAGCTCAGATGTTACAATGATTGTTACCACTTGAATGCTTATACCACTAAATCAGAATGGAAACAAGCTAGTCTTAATTCACAGGTTGCTGATAGTGCTTGGGACAGGGTTATCTCTTCACATCATTAAGACTTTTTCTTCCTTACCTTTTTTAGTTACTGTTTCCTCATTCCCTCCTTCAGTTTCCGAAATAAGTCAATATGTTCTTCCTTTATAGCAAATTCTAGCCCTTACAGCCAGGCTGTGAGTCAGTGGATAGTGGTTGGAAGCTCACACATGTTTGTGTATGGCCGTTTCTGGTGCAGCCAGAAGCTACAGGTTAACCCTTGCGATCCAACTGTATGCCAGGAGTAGGCTCACTGTGAGTGGCACTAGTTTACTGTAACATTACATTACTTGAATTCTGAAGCCTAATTGCTAAATTAAGTTTGTATTTTGCAGATTGACAGCATACCCTAAATACAATAAATACGATAATGCTTTGCTTTTATGCTTTTTTTATCATCTAAATATATCCTTACAGCATCTGTGATACGTCTTGGAGCCTTGCATTCATGCCACCCTGCTGGCAATGACTGCCTTTATCACTCAGACTATGTGTGTTTTTTCCTGTTTGTTCCTTTTATGTGGACATCTGCACAAACTTACTGCATTTTTAGAATGAGCAAAGGAACCAGTATTCTGCCTTGTCAGCAAAGATAGCAAATTCACAAGCCAGCAATACCTTCACAGCGTTAATGGATTCCAGTTTAATAAGGAAATGAAAACATAATATCTAGCTTGCCTGGATTCAAGATTGAAATTAAGATAAGGGTACCAAAATTTCTAAGTACAGTTATCATTAAAATTCAAAGCAAATCAACTACTCCCAGTTATGCAGGAGACATGAAGAACTGCATTTAATATTCTAGCTGTTGAAATTCTGATTTTCCTTTTCAATTGCATAACTTTGTCTTTGCCAAATGGATGGGGATGGGGAATGAGTTACCTTATAATGCATGTGCAAAAACTTTTGAATAATTCAGTGTCAGAACTAAAACTACACTTGAAATACATGACTTTAATCTTGTTGCTACTTTTGTATGAAGGTACTTAAATGTATTAATATTGCAAAATATTTAACCTGTCTTCAACCACTTAATGCTGATCAGCTTGATGAATGAAAGCTGTTGCCTTTCTGTAGTCTGTTTCATCTATAGTTGCTCTGTGGAAGAATAATGTTAAGGCTGAAGTGATGAACAGCACACAAAGAACTTTAAAATTTTTCCACTATGTCCCTCAAATGAAAGTAGTGCTCAGCAAAATGTCTGTTACTAATTCAGTTTTCTTCGGCCTTTTTTTCTTAACAAACTTCTATGCTTAGTGTCTCAATCATTGGATAGTGTCACTTGTGCTGAACGTATGTTTCTAGTTCTTCTTTAAAGCATTGTTCTATATTATACAATACAAGAATTGCCCAGAAAAAAAAAATCATCACAGTGTCAAGGATATATATTATGACCATCTGCAGCTATGCTGCTGCATTCTTTTTCTTCTGCAGGTTCTCTTCTTCATACTATGCACAGGGTAGTGAATATGATGATTGTGATGGACTTGGGTGCATATGATGATTGTGAAGTGCAGAAACTCCTGTCTCCTTTGTTGTGGAGTGTGTTACAAATGAGGGTGAGAACTATGGGAAGAATAGGATGGTGATTTCATGGTTAAGGCAGAAAAGTGACGTTTTGGAGAGTTGGAATTCTATTCCTGTGGTTTTTTGCAAAGCTTACGTGTGATGCTGTATCTGAACAAAGTGATTCTTACCATACAAGAGGAGTTGTACATTATTAAGTCTGGCTTGATAGCCAGGAGCTAAACAGCTGAAACCTATGGGAAGAGTGAAACACCATTAAGAACTTTGAACCAGGAAAGATTATTTTATGTTGCCTCAGGTTGAGCACTGAAAATCAGTGAATACTTTTGAGTTTGATCCTTGTGTGTGCCCATTTCTCTTCAAAATTGAACAGGAACAATTGTTCATTTCCTCAGACTTACTCATATGGGTGAAGAAGTCAGATGTTGTGGTTGTGATTTAAGAAATGTCAAAAAGGAAGTTAGTAGTGGGTTTCCTTAGTAAGATTTCTTTATCAAATTAAAGACTGGTTACTTTGTACAAGGGGAGAGAGCTTATAAATAACTGTACTGCACTTGTGAAAGTGTACTGTATAAAGTTGAATCCTTTGGAAACAATAGCAGGAGATGTATAATCAAAGACCATACCATGTCATAATTTGTACATACAAAGAAGATAAATTTCAGTTCTATTGGGTAGCATTTCCTCTCTTGTCATGGTTTCTTCCCACAGGTGGTCAGTCTGTTTGAACAGCTTGCAGCTAAACCTACTGTTTCTAGACTTTAAATGCTGTGTCTACTCTTCCCTCTGCTGCTTGTGCTGCCTATGTTGTTACTATTCTTCTGAAAACCCAGCTATTGACCCCTCTTCATTTGGACTACACAGGTTGTATCTCTTCCTTGTACATGTTAGAAAAGGATTCTTGTAGGATCCAGTAGAAGAGATCTTTGCTTGTGGTCCAGGTGTCCAGACCCAGAGCTGGTCCAGCCTGGTGCAGACTGTAGATACAGTTGTTAGAGCCTCGGCTGTAAGCACTCTGCTCATTGCAGGTGAAGCTTTTTGGGCAGGATAGGGCAAGGATACGTTCACGAATACGTATCTGTGAACTGTAATTTTTGTTTTCCCAAGGTTTATATCTTGAGCAAATTTTCAGACATGATAAGAGGTTTGATGGGAAACCACTTTCCTCCTGAATTTTCATCCTTCTTTCGAGTCAGGGGCAGGGAGGAGGTAAAGCTTTATAGCTCAGAAAGGAAAGATCCTCAAGACAAGTGAACATAGGAAAAACAATGTACATGGTTTTCACATGCTCTCAATCCAAGAACAGTTCAATCATTTTTACTTAAATTTTCATAAAACAAAATCAAGTTTAAAAGCTGGATAGCTCATAGCCACTTGACATGGAACATTTTGGCCCAAAGAACTGCAATTGCGTATAGTTTTAGCAAATTTTAAAGGCAGCTTTATCATACCACACAACCTGAATAATGGGTGGTGGTCAGTCCTACCTGACACTTAAAAAAGTTCTGGGCTTCATGTTTTATATATACTACCCAGATTGAATTTATGCAACTTTAAATGTTTGACAGTAGTCTTTAGTTCATTTAGTTCATATGTGAACCAAAACCACTAAACCCTTCTCTGTGATTTGTTTCCAGATGTACACACAATATACTTCATAAAAACACAATTGCTCTTAATTTTGACTTTATATGCAATATATTTATAATAATACAATAGTAAAACCTAAAATACACATTGGCAGATATAAACCAGATGCAGAGGCAGGCTAGGAGTAATAGAAAAAAGATAAATTGAATATTTCATGAATTGAGAAGACTTCTACCACAAGAGTAATGGATTAAATATCTATCCTCTGTAATGGAACATACAGAAGTCTTTGCCAAAATGTGGTGCTCATTGTACAGTATTTTGAAGGCTGAATTGCTTTTTGGCTTTTACAGTGTAGTAGAAGTTTGATGGACACATGCCATATCTTTTTGTGAAATTAAATGGGTATGTATGCCCTAGATCAGTATTTCAGCGGTTATGAAAAATACTAAATAAATATGTCACTATTTCTTTTAAATACTTCTTCTCAGCTTACTTTCTGTGCCATGCTGTTAGATTTCAATAATACCAGGACCAAAAAAAATAGCTTCATATTTACTTTTATAAATGAACTGTCAGCTGAATATATTTTGTTCTCTGGTTCATCAGAATCATTGTGTACATACTTCACTTTAAACACAAGTCATTGCAGTTCTCAGCTTACGGTTTAGGGTTTAGTTTTTCACAGAACTGATATTGCAGAAAAATATTATCATTTTGTTGGAGACTATAGTTTCAAATGAAGGGAAGTTACAAGTACTTCATTATTTTTCTTGTCAAGAAAAGGGTTTTTCTCTGCCCTTCAGTCTGTGTAACCCTTATTCATTTCACAGTAGTTACTCTCAATCACCTTCCTCGACATCTAATGCTGGCTTTCATTTCCACTCTTGATAGACTTCAGAGACTGCTCCACTGGAGGTTGCTTTGAAAGTATTTTGGGTTTTCATCTAAGTTTACCTTTCCTGTGTCACGTGTGTAATTTATTTTGTGCTCTATGATCTTTGCTGTCCTGGGGAGTGTACCTGCCCCAACAGCTGGTGGAGAGATGGAAAGCGTATTATTTTCAGAAGTACTTGGGATCAGTTCCAGGAGGGAACCCAGGAGAGTTGGGTGTCCGTATACATTTGATTTGGAGTCCTACTTCTTTCTTCTGACAGTGAGTTAGTGGACAACTAATGATCCTTGGGCTCTCACATGCGTAATTGGTGTGTAAATGTCTAAGCCTTTAATTCTTTTATAAAAAAAATCTATCTAATCTACCTTCTCTGAATTGGAAATGGGAACCTGATTCCTTAAATAGCTTTGAGAATCAGATCCAGGACTTTGAGTGAGCTGTGGGAATTGTTTGCTAGACACTTGGAGGACCGGGGATGTGAAGGAATGAAAACTTTATTCTGACAGTCATGTCAGATAGATATGAAAACTTTATTGTCTGTTTAGCTTTTAAAAGAACTGTTGTTGACACCAAACCTGTTTAAGAACCATGGAAGGCAGATAGACATGATGTGTGCTAATTGGATTCTTTACATCTTTTTTTCTTTGCTTTCAGCTTCAGATACAATGAGTTGTTGTGTCCAGAATGCATATCTAATGTGGATGAAGTTTCCCAAAAAGTTAAAATGCATAGGAAGTATTTTTTGCTTCACAATTTTTATCAGATTGATGAAGAACTATCAGAAAGCAAAGGAGACAGGATTTGACCCATATTGTCCAGGAGGGGGAGGGGAGAGAAAGGTGTCCTGATTTTGTGTTATTTTTTTTCTTCTCCCCCAAAGCCTTCTTTCCAGTAAACAGGGCTTGGGTCAGCAAATAGCTGTTTGCGTGCTTGCTTTGAATGACCTGCTGGTTTCACCCAGCATGAAGTAGACAACAGAAACCCCTAATCAGATAGCTACAGCCAGCATGAGTTAACCCTTGTCAGTCCTTGGGCAGGTTTCCCAAGAAGACTGTTAGGGCTGATCCATGGCTGCTCAGGTAGTTAACCTTACCATTGACCAGTTGGAAGATCTGATGTAAAGTTTTCCATTGGGCTTTTTTTCTCCAGAAAGTTGAATAGCTATCACAATTGCCTTTTACGTGGTAAGATTGTAAACTATCTCAGCGTTCATGTGCTCAAAATTATCAGCAGCTGTTTCTCTTTTAGCATAATGATGAATAGCTTGTGCTATGTGATGATGGAAAAACTGAGATAGAGGAAGAAAATGTAAAATTAACCAACTTTTCCTTCAGATATTACCTATTACCTCCTAACTAGTATGTGTACATGCTCTTACAGTTTTGTGTTGCTAGCAACTAGTGACAAGCATCATTTCCTTCAGCTGGGGGCTGAGGGGGGAAGAACTGTGCATCTGGTCTGAGAAATTCTGTCCTAGCTGGGTGCTGAATTGATCAAACAGCAGGAAAAAACAGGCTTATAGATCTATGCAATAACTATATTGCAAACTCTGGTGTTTGAGTTTTTTTTAATGAATTCAAATTCTGCACTAAGATCAACAGGAAAAAGAATATATTTGTTTTAATAAATTAGTAGGATTAAAAACTGGGGTATAATGAAGAGATTGCTAGGGTTGAAATTTGTTCCATTTCATGTTAAATTGTTAGAGTTGGGATTGCGTGTTCACTGTTTTGTTTTGTAAGTGCTTCAGGTTTGTAAGTGAACCAAATTAGTTTTATAAAGCCAATTGTTATCTTGAACAGGTTTTTAATTTAATATTCTAAGAAATACACCCACTTTAGAAGGACTTTTACAAATTACTAAAAAACAAGAAATCAAAGGCAGTAACAGTAGTGGTTATTTTTACACGGTCCTAAAAAGAAAATTCATTTATGGATAAAATATTGAAGTTACACTTTATTCTAAAACCAGAAAATTTTATGGGGTACTGGTTGAATGAACGTTTATGAAATATTGTTTGCTGAGATTTGTTCTGCATTTTTAATTTCTTTATCTAAAATAAGTAGTTTATAATCTTACCAACTAAACCATTCTGTAGCTATAAAGAAGCCTGGGGAAGTGAAAAGCAATAATAATTTCATTTCATTTTTTAACATATTTTCCTTTTCCTTGTATTGAGGCTGTCAACTTTGGATTCAAATGAGAGTGGTTGGGTATAGGTGCAACATAGCACGAGGCTGCTTCTATGGAAGTGATGGAGCCTCAGCCATTCTGACAGAGCGCTGGCACACTGCTGTTTCCTTGTGTTCCTAACTTCTAAAATTAACACATTAAAAAACAGAAACTTATTCTTTACTAATTCAGAAGAGGGAAAACTGTATTGTTTTGCTACCAGTTTCTCTTATTAACTCTTTGTGGGTCTGTTGGGGCTTGTAGGTAGTGGAGGTTGACAAAATGCAAAGAACACAGAAACATCTTTCCCTTCACTCTCCCTGAAGGAAACACTTGCTATGCTTTAGTAGAAACCAGTTTTACTATTTTGGTTTCAGTCCATTTTTATCTGAGGCCAAATATTCTGCCTTATTTTCCTCTGAAGTCGATGTTCCGATGTGATGCTCAGAAAGGGGAAACTTGAATTTGTATAAAATACTGTACTTATGTAATCATAGAATCATAGAATGGTTTAGGTTGGAAGGGACCTTGAAGATCATCGAGTTCCAACCCCCCTGTCATAGGCAGGGACACCTCCCACTAGACCAGGTTGCCCAAGGCCCCATCCAGCCTGGCCTTAAACACCTCCAGAGACGGGGCTTCAACAACCTCTCTGGGCAACCTGTTCCAGTGCCTTACCACCTTTAAAGTGAAAAACTTCTTCCTAATGTTTAATCTAAACCTACCCTCTTCCAGCTTAAAGCCATTCCCCCTCGTCCTATCACTACATGCCCGTGTAAAAAGTCCTTCCCCAGCTCTCCTGTAGGCCCCCTTTAGGTACTGGAAGGCCGCAATAAGATCTCCCCGGAGCCTTCTCTTCTCCAGGCTGAACAGCCCCAACTCTTTCAGCCTCTCCTCATAGGAGAGGTGCTCCAGCCCTCGGATCATCCTCGTGGCCCTCCTCTGGACCCGCTCCAGCAGGTCCATGTCCTTCTTATGTTGGGGACTCCAGAGCTGGATGCAGTACTCCAGGTGGGGTCTCACAAGAGCAGAGTAGAGGGGCAGAGTCACCTCCCTTGACCTGCTGGCCACACATCTTTTGATGCAGCCCAGGATACGGTTGGCCTTCTGGGCTGTGATCGCACATTGCTGGCTCATGTCGAGCTTCTCGTCAATCAGCACCCCCAGGTCCTTCTCCACAGGGCTGCTCTCCAGCCATTCACTGCCAAGCCTGTATTTGTGCTTGGGATCGCCCCAACCCAGATGTAGGACCTTGCACTTGGCCTTGTTGAACTGCATGAGGTTGGCGTGGGCCCACCTCTCCAGCCTGTCCAGGTCCCTCTGGATGGCATCCCTCCCCTCCAGCGTGTCTGCCTCGCCAAACGGCTTGGTATCATCAGCAAACTTGCTGAGGGTGCACTCTACCCCACTGTCCATGTTGCTGACAAAGATGTTGAACAGTACAGGTCCCAGTACCGACCCCTGAGGAACACCACTCGTCACTGCTCTCCACTTGGACATTGAGCTGTTGACCACAACTCTTAGAGTGCAACCGTCCAGCCAGTTCTTTGTCCACCGAGTGGTCCATTTGTCGAATCCATGTCTCTTCAATTTAGAGACCAGGATATCGTGTGGGACAGTGTGAAACGCTTTGCACAAGTCTAAGTAGATGACAATGATGATCACATTCTTTTATGTCTCTCATTTGTCTGTCATTCCGATTTTCACAGAGTGTGATTGTTCAAACAATTAAATAAGCCAGTGCTTATACTACTGCATTTTTTTCTGTCCATGATCTAGTTCTTTCAAAACAAAACACATTTTCTTCTCAAAATCAAAGTACTTTAGGAATGAATTGAAATACATGCTTGTGGTTTCTCGATAGCACTCTGCATATAGTTTGATAGCGCTGGGCACACTATATAGCCAATTTTTTTCAAAAATGGGCATTGGATTTTAGTGTAGAGGGATGTCATAACTTTCTCTTATTTTAAAATCAAGTCAGTGTGAAATTTATACTTCAACAAAATTTTTAGGGAGGAGTAAGATTTTTTTTACAACTAAAATGCAGCAATTCACACAGCTCCTTTTGTCCTCTCATCATCACAGTAAGGCACCTCTAACTCTGAATCTTGTGGTTTATTCATTGTCTACCCCTAGTCAGCTCTGTGTCTGCTTTCATCCTGTGTCTATTACATGTATATTTGTACAAATCTTGAAAAATACCCTTTCTGGGAGTTGCTAGCTATCAATCCATGCTATTGATTCTGTCATGAAAGAAATACATCTGTTATTTCTTTAGGCAGTTTTAGCAAGTTATTGCCTTCTTGCTTTTTCAGGTCTCAGTGGTCTTTGCTTCCACTTCATCTTTTGTTCCCATGAACATCCTCATGCTGATCACTTAATAACTCTGTTTCTGTTCTCTCCATGAAATAGGAAGACCATTTACATGCTACCTTTTAAGCGTATTCTGAGCAAAATTGTTACTATTTCTGGCACGCTGTAAATACAATATGTTAGAAGTCTTAAGATAACATATAAATAAATTCTTTATGCAACACGGTAACACTGCTTATCCATTATGGTTATGAGCACACTTTCTTTTTCTCCTTTGAAGTGTAACCCTGTTTTAACTGTAAGCTTAAGTGTAACTCAGAAATCTTGCACCTTAGAATTGCCTCCCATAAAATGTGGACTCTCTTTATTTTTTTTAGGGAGTAACAGGTGCTTTGGCAGTTTTGATGAAAGATGCAATTAAGCCCACGCTAATGCAGACATTAGAGGTGAGTATGGCTTATGATGCCTGCCCTTCTGCAGCTTTCAAATTCCATATTGTGCTTGTCGTGCTTCTCCAGTGACTGCGCTTAACTTTCAAGGTTCAAGCCGGGTCAAATCCATAAAGGCATTTTAGAAAATGTTCATTTCTGTATGTTAACTAATCAACTTTATCTATCTGCATTTATACCTTTTTGGTGTTTTTTTCCTCCTTTCTTTGAGACTCTGCCTTTAGTCATAATTTTGCCTAGCGCTGCAAACAAGCTGCGGTGCTGAACTGCTGCTGGGCACACTGGAAGGCAGGTTGGGCTTCCAAGTAATAGACCTCCTTCTGTTTCCCATCTTGCTCTTCTAGGGAAGTTTCCTTATTATATATTTCCTTTATATGTGTATGCCCATGATGATTCCCGCAGCCTAGCATTTTGAGTGAAAAGCAGATGCGTAGCTCAGGCCATTCTATCCTGTGTTACAGTTTGTGCTGTTCAGAAACACAGGAGGGTCCTTTTGCCTGATTATGCTTTTTCAAAAGATGGGTCCCAACCACCCTGTCTTGCCATAGTGCCTTCAGGGACTAAATTAAGCTTTGCTGGCCTGTGAGAGAAATGTTTTACACTTACTCTAGTGAGCTTTCTTCCAACAGCTAAAAGAACTAGTAGAATTAGTACAACCTAACTTTGTGTCTGGGCAGTCTAGTATTGCGTTTTCAATAGTAAGCTGAATGATAAGCAATATTCATGTGGAGAGGGAGGAAGAAAAATGGAGAAATAATAAAGCAGTTTTGGAAACAAATGCATTTGGGAAAAAAAAAAAGTATATTCTTGAAAGTTTAACCATCAAAATTACATAGCTGGAATACTTCACAATTCCTGGTATGGTGAAAAGTTGAAGAATGTAGAAACATAGCAGTGCAATCCCCAGTTGGTAAAAATGTCTCATTTTCTACAGCATGTCAGAGTGATAACTACCTTTTTGCTTTTGTGTTTGGATGGGGACAACTTCCTACTCTCGGGGAATATTAGAAAAATAGAATTTAAATCTATGTTATTTTACTATAGCCATCTTAATTACCTTCTCCTGCAAAGAATATCCATTCTTTCGTGTGGCTGTATAAAGAATATATGTGTTTGTCAGAATTTAATGTAACATCCAATAGCAGAAACTGGAGGTCATGTAGAATCAAGAATGTCATGGCCAGAACTGTGTATTAAATCACCACTTGGATAACATTGTGTGCATTAAGCATCAGTGACAAGGTAGCTTTGATTCTGAGTGTTTAGTCTGCATCAGTCTAAACTTGCACTTTGCATATCTGTTAGAAAAATAATGTGGTTTTGCTGTAGTGTTCTAAAAGACAGTTAAAAATGTCAGAAGAGTTTCTTTTGATCGATAGACATTTGGTTCTGGGACTTGCATGCTTTTTTTTTTTCCACTGCATTTCTTTATATTCACATTTCTATGCAATAAAATTTCTGCCTTTTATGTGGTATTCTTTTCTAGTCTAATCTATGCTATGGCTGAAACATCTGCCAACTTTCATCAAACGCTGTTGCTTGTTAGGAGGACCCTGACTGCAGTACCCAAGGATATTTTTCCCAAAAATTTTTCTTACAAAGTTATTTTTAAAACTAAAGCAGCTCAGAAGACTGCTCATGCTCCACTCCTGCCATTTGAGTCTCAAAGATGAACTTCTGTCACCCTTTGAATACCTGTTGGCTTGCAGGCTAATATGAGTCACCTACTCAAGAATGGAAATCTCCAGCTTACCTACATCTTTTCCAGGATAGTGCTGTGCTTTGGCTGATGTGTGCCTCTTGGACTATGTCATTGCTCTTATGTAGAGATGCAATGGCCTACTCTGTTACTGCCCGTGCTGTTGCTGTTCTTGAGCCTCAAGCTTGTGTCATATCCCATTTTGTGAATAAATACCTTTCATTATTTTTAACTATTCATGTTAATAACTTTAGGAGGTGCTAATTTTAATAGCTTCAGGGTTTTTTTAGAAAAAAAAAAAAGGGAGGGAGAGGAACAAGGAAGATATTTTGCCCTACACACTTGAATGTAGTGCATTGATCGACCTGTAAGTTTAGAGCCTTCCAGCAAGACAGATTTTAAGACATGCTAATCCTAGTGTATCCTGAGGTGTTTGATGTAATAAAGTCTTTTCTGTTGTAGTGAACGACATATTTCTGATGAGTATGTGAATTGCAACTCCTTCTGGAAAAAAAGAAATGAGGAGAACTGAAGCCTAAATTACACTTGAAAAAATCCTAATAAGTAACATCCAAAAGAGGGACCTCTTAAGTTTCCAAAGAGGCTACCAGTAATAATTGGGCAACATAACCCTAATCCGTTCAGGGAGAATAAGTTCTCAAAACAAGTGTAAAGACCTTTAGCAACAGCACCTTGACTTGACAACAATAACATCAGAAATGATCCTACGGCACACAGCTGGTGTAAAAACAGAATAATCTGATTACAGAGAACAAAAAAGCAGCTCAGACTGTGTCATGAACCTGTCCTGCAAGTAGGGATGAAACTGTTCACCAAAGCAGGTCTTCCAGATCACTTTGGTACTGGGGAATGGCAAAAAGAATGCCTGAGGAGGGGGAGCAGAAGATCTTCTGGATGACTTCCAGCTGTTACTGATAGTTAATTTGGCATAATTTGTAAGTGATAGTGTCTGTGGGTGGCAGTGGCTGAAAGTAGCCATTGCAGAGAGAGCCGCACTCTGTGATCTAGTGAAGAGCCTGTAGATGGGTATTGTGTTAAGCTGTGGAGGTCTGAGGAGCTGCTTCTAAGGGCCTATGAAAGGGGAGAAGAATGACCTACTTGGTAGATTTACGCCAGCTTTATATGGCGGTCTGCGTGCACTGGAGAAGAGCTTTAGAAGTTCATAAATGAAAAATGACCGAATGCCAGTCCTGCATGGAACTGAACTGGGAACATGTGTCAGTGCTATTTTTCATATGTGAATTGATTGTGTGTGTTTTGATTTGCTGGTTTTTAAAAAGGTTTCTTGGTGGGTTGATTTCCATCACAACCCTGCTACTCTATCACCAGAAATACCGTCTCAAGGTGTTAGTGATTGACAGTGTTTTATATGCAGGAATGACAGTAATATCTCAAAATGGGAAACGTGGGGCACCCCACGTACAATAAATGTAGGCTTCAGTAGAACTTGTATCCAATGCTGTAGAATTGAGATGACTTTGTTTGAAACGTACATAATGATTTCATAGTGTTTATCCATGTTTGTCATGACAGATTTGTTCCCTCGTGAACTGATCCCTTAATGTTTAGCATTTATTTAGACCATGCGTAACAGAGCAGCTGCTATATGGGACAACTCTGTAGTTGCAGGCTGACTGCTCTAGGATGGTTTGCTTGTATTACATTTAACGTGCCACTCACAGTAAAGATGAGGGAACGATGATAATATGTACTACAAACATCCGTTTAGCAGCCGGATAGCTTCAGATATTTATTGACATTCAGGTTTTATTTTCTTTTATTAAAACTTGGATAATAAAATTTCCTGTACTGAAAACAGTTAGCAGAATGCAGCCCTGTGCCACTGTTTGTTTCTCCATGTAGTTTATCAAGAGTGTAACGAAAATAAGTGGCAGTCTGCTGAGTGGGATGAATGGGGTGACACAGAGTTACTGAAGCTGGCCTGAGAAGACATTGTTGTCCCTGGTCCAGGATGTGCCTGAGGCTCCCGAGATCCTGCTGGAGATCCCTTCAGTACCTAGACTGTATTTTTCTTCCAGGATTGCCCTGGTGAAAAGACCATTCAAATAACTTCTCTTTTTCTTCTGGTGGATTTCAGAGCTCTGTAGTAGCATCTGTCCATGCCAGTGGTTTAGTAGTGTGTTTGAATTTCAAGTTAGTGGCTGGGGGCCTCTTGGCTACTGATATTCTGGATGTCGGACCCCGCAATCCAAATTTCTTTCCCCATCCGTGTTGTGCGGATGAACTCTTGGGAGCACAATTACACAGGGAATGTTGTGGGAGACCCTTCTGGCCCCCTCTCTGCATAGCTGCCACCGTATGGGCTGGGCTGCTCTCATCGTCTGTGTTTGTGCCCCTGTGCATCGCATCTGCCCGTGCGTGTGCTGGGCTCTGATGAGAGCGGCCCTGTAGCTGCTTGCTACAAGAAATTAAGGGCTTGGAAGAGTAAAATTTAAATTAGTGAGTAACAAAATACAAATCAGCATAAATCCCATGGATTTCAACCTGGTAGATGAAACTGCAGTCCTATTTATTTGAATGCCAGAAAGGTAAATACTGGGTTAAAGTAAAAGTAAAACTTAAGGAAGTAAAACTTAAACGTTGGTGGAAGTGGCTTGCATTTTATTTTGTATAAGTTATAAGTTCTTTGGGATAGGATTAATCTCTTATTTTGCACAGTGCCTCCTGTTAGATTGATGCCTAAATACTATAAGAAGCTTTAAAGGTGTACATAGTTCAAGTTAATTTTTTTACATAAATATGTAAAACCTGAATTGATATTGCAGTATGTGGTCATTGGCAGATAGAAAACAGGGAAAAAAATCGTAAGTAAACACTGTGAAGTCAGTGTGTTACGATGATAATAATCTGCATCATTCCTTTTGTTATAGGGCATGATTTCTGGTTTATTTACTTTTTCCACTCCTGTTCCACTGTTTCTTCTCTAACATGTATGAGGCAGAATTGTCTTTGGATAGTAGCTTAATTGTCCATTTTTTGGAGAATATCCCCTGCCCATATGTATGCATCTTCTCCTTTTTCCACTCTTGGTTACAAAAAAAACCCAACCCATTTTGTTAGAACAAACCTGAAGTTTGACGTGCCAGTGGATAAAGTTACTTGTCTTTGCTCTGAACAAAATAATTATGTATAATTACTTCTAGAGGATGCAATAAGAACAGATGCTTGTTGTTTATATATTTTATATGATTTGTATTCAGTATTACTGAAACTGAAAATCTGTTTTCTATAGTATTTCACTACTGTAATCCAATTGTTCTGGTGTTTTATGGAAAACATGAAAATTCTTGTGTATGTATGTTGTTCTCTTAAGACCCTTTGGGGGGGAAACAACCAGCTTTTATTAAATGGTTAATAGTTTCCAAGTTGTGGTTCTTGGGACTGTTGGATGTGGCCTGCAGCTGATCCACGGAACACTGTCCTCCTTAATTGGTATTTCTGGTCAAAAATTGAGGAAGATTGCCCAGTAGGTTGCCTGAAATTTTGAGGGTTGGCAGTAGCTCCAAATACAGAATGCATGAAGAACACTGATGGAGATAATCTGAAGTTGTCTGCCTACCTTTTATTTAACCAGCTGGGGATTTTTAAAAGCATTAACACAACAATGGGGATTTGTTGCTTCAGTATTTTGTAGTAAAACAGCTGAAGTGACATCCTTCCATCTGATTGTGTATTCTAACTTGGAGAAGAGGTAGCAGTTAATATGTCTCACCTAATCCTAATCCCTTTCTGTAGATGCTAACTTTGTAATTTCTCCTTTCTTTGTGATGCCAAAAAAGTAACAGGGAAGCTGAGATTTGCTTGCTATCTGACAAATTTCCCTATACCATTACTTTGTTAACTCCTTGCCTATCCTTTTGCTGTTTTGGATTGCTCCCTGCTACAGAGTCTACTTTCCTTGTGTATTTGTACAGTGTCTATTTTAGGGGAATTCAGCTCTGTACCCAGGGCTCCCAGGTCCTCAGCCAGCAGCGGTGAATGCTTTTTCCATTGTATATCGGCATCCCCAGTGCACCTCAGCCATGTCCCTTCCATGCTCTTTAACCATTGACTCCAGCCCCTCATTGCTTCTGATGGCTACTTTGCTTGCACAGGAATGGCAATTACAGTCAACGAGGAAAACAGGAGCAGTAAGGGATGGAGTAGGGTGGCAGCTGGGCTCTATTTGTGTACCATCTGCAGTGATGCACTTAGTGCTGATTGTCAAACAGTAGCACGCCACAGCATTACGGCATTGGAAGTGTGAAACATTAGTACAAGATTGGGTGAGAAGTTGTGTAAGTTACCTACAGGTTGCGCTGCTGTCCGTTACCTTTCTGTGAATGAAGCCGGTTCTGACATCTAGGCCTGTCAGTGAATAGGGTCTCAAGCACCTGAGATGTACCTAAGCCTCCCAAATGATGTAACAGTGCTTACTCATTATATGTGCTTTTGATTTCTATATAATCTTGATTAGTCTGCAAGGGTATTGAGCTTGTGTTCTTACCTATCCATTAAATTAATGATATATATTTTTTATCATTCAGGGAACACCAGTATTCGTTCACGCGGGACCTTTTGCTAACATCGCACATGGAAATTCTTCTGTTTTGGCAGATAAAATTGCCCTTAAATTAGTTGGAGAGAAAGGATTTGTAGGTAAGTAATTATTCTGTTTATTATATTATGGTTTGTTGGTAAGTTGGAAACAGTGATATAAGTGGACGGATAAAATCACAATGAAAGGTAAGAATGCTACTTTGTTTTATGCTAATATTAATAATAATCTTAAATAATCTTAAAGTGAAAGTGTAAAAAACTCAAAACACTTCTTCCCTCACCCTGCCCTTTGACTCAAGTGTTCCTGTCACCATGTTTGAGATTCCACAAGATGGCTGAGCCAGTTAAATGACTGGATTGCACTGAAATAAGCATCCTGTAGTTCCTTGTATTAGTATTCATCTGACTTCTCTTGATAAATTGACAGAAACCATTCCCTTTTCTTGCTGAATTATTTCTCGGCAATGCAGCAAACTTGGGCAAATCAGTGTTCAGATGTCCCTGAGCCAGTGCAGAGGAACAGCAGAGGAAAGGTGGTAGAAGAAAGAGTAAGACTGCCTTATTTTGGTGGCAGTGAGCCATTAGATTGGTCCAGCTGCATTGTAAAACCTCACCATGAGGCCCTCATGTGCCCATGAAAGCATGTGGGTGGGCGGACTCTTTATGCCTGCACAAGCAACAATAGGCACATAGAACTTACTGTTATGGTGGCAGGCAAAATAAACTTGTGGCTGAACGGTGAACTAGTTTTTATAAAAATTGTTGTGTGTGTTTAAACTTTAGAATAAAATGAAAAAGGTGTTGCTACTTTGCAGTAGTAATGCCTTTGCACTGCTGCAGCCATTCTCTTCTGTGTCCTGAACACCCAGGTTGGTTTATGTTAATCCTAAAGTTGAACTCTGAGTACCTGTGGAACAATGCTCTTGAAGAGGTGCAGTGATGTGAAACATGAGGTTTCTTATGCTAGCGCCCATCAACTAGCAGAGAAACATGTATGTGTATGTTTATGTCATACCTACATATAGCTGTAAATTACATAAAGGGAACCAAATTACTTGAAAGTACTGTTTCTGTTTAAATTCATTGGTAATCGTATAAAGGATGGGGGAGTTTTTTGCATTGTTACAGAATGTATATACTTTTTGTTTTGAATGAAACTATATATTTACAGCTAGGGAATAGAAAGGTTTCTTATACAAAGTTGTTGACTAGTGAACAGGAAGATAGAGGGATATCTTCTTACAGAAATCTTAAAAAGTAACCAAAATTAATACCAATAAAAAATAAAGGATTGAAACCTGTTGTACATCGTACTGACTTTGAAAAAAAACCCTAAAGAAATATGTCACTTTGATATTCTCTGAAGAACAACAAAAACGTTGAACAGGTAGAAATTCTATTTGTGTATATTCTGTTATTTTGAGGGCTTTCTTCTTTTTAAAGCATATTTATTGATTTTGTATTTTCTTATTTTTGCTTGTTCATCTTTATAGAAGTAAGTTTCTGATCTCTGTAAGCATTCTGTGCCTAGAAGAAATGTTCTCCATCCTTTTTTTTCTTAAATGGAGCAGCAAAGTGCCTACAATGATTTTTAGGTCCTTGTTAGGATATTATTAACAACATTAGCTCCTAGACTCAGTTTTGCAACCTCTGCCCTTCTGATTCAATATAATTTGCAAAGATTGCATGTAATACTTTGTTAGCAAGAGCATTCTTGAGAAGAGTTTGATTCAGTATTCTGCTCTCACTTCTTATGTTTAGGTAAGAGTAACTAGGGCAATGCTGACCTGTGTAAGAAAATAAAGCATTGCAGTTAAGCTGGTGGAACACAATGTTTTCAAGGTAGCCTGGGCATGTGTTGCGTGTTTGTGTTTCCTTTTTAAAATGCACGATCACATCAAGGAAAAGGTTTGTTTTCTCCAGTGTTACTGTTGTACAGCTAAAGGATCTGTTCATTTCCCTCTAACAATCTAACATCCATTCAAAGTAAGAACATTTTGCATTCTGAATACACTTATTTAATTATAATAGAGTTGGTATTTCATTAAGCTGTGTTTGTTGTTATACGGCTTTGTGGAATGAAGAGCAAAAGCATTTAGGGTAGCTAACGTTTTTCATGGGCTGGGTGATATGACTTTGTTTCTGCAGTGAGCAATCTTTTCAAGTGGGAAGTCTGTTTTGTATCATCTGAATGGAAGTAGGTTGGTGGCAGTCTTGATCCAGCTTTTGGAGCCCAAAAAGTATCGCTTTGGATTTGGATTCCCCTCCATTCAGTGCTTCCCTCAGGCACTGGGAGCATATCCTTGCATTTCATGCCTTTTTTTTTTTTATGTCTTATCCACCTGTTTGTCTTTAACAGTCTTTTTTGCTTTGTTCGTCTTTGGCCCCAGTTTCTCTGTTGGGAGACAAAGCAGTGTAGCTGCAACGGAGGAAAACCTTTGTGTGTTGCCAGCTAAAGGCTCTTGTTCAGATTTTATTCTACGGAACACAAATCCCTGTGAAACTGGCTTCAAAATGAGACTTCCTTTGCTCTGCTGAGCAAAGAACTTCAGCGTGATCCTTGTTTGATTACTAAAAGCAATAGTTTCTGCAGTGGCCTATTTAAATAAACTTTGCAGGTAGTCACACGTGTAAATGGTTGTTCTAATGGTTGTAATTACCGTAAACTTTATGTTTTAAAAAAATACATTGTTTCTGGTAACTAGTCAGAGCACACGGGCACAGACTACATGTCGCACTTGCTGGTTTATTAAATACTGGCCTATCCTACCCTACACAACTGAAGTCTAAAAAGAGCTACAAAATGTGCACTAGTCCACACTGAGGGCACGTCCATACAGGCAGAGCCCGATGCCTTGTGAAGCTACCCAGCAAAGCAGTTAGTAAGAAACTCGACCGCATCCTGCTCAGTGTGGTGCATGCCTAAACCGTGTACGGCCGTTGCAACTTGGTGAGGAAAGCTGATCCTGTAGTTAATTCAGACAGTAGGAAAGCAGGACAGCTATGTTGCAGTTTGTAACTAGCTGAACAAGTTTAGTTGCTCACTCTTGCTTAAAATTAAAAATTTTAACTGCTCCATGTTTCTTTTGCCACTATTCTCGTGCAGTTCATCCTTTCCTTGCATTGGATCTGGCACTCATTAGATTCTTGTATGAGTTCATGTTTTGCCATGTGGGTTAGTTGCATAAGCTCATGAAAGAGTCCAAGAGGTGCTGGAAATAGCATAAGGTAAGTGACAGAACTGTGTGGCCAGCAGAAGCATTTTAGGGACCACGAGCTATGAGACTGGCCTTATGCAGCTGCATCCAAAGCCAGAACATAAGAAATCTGTGGCACGGTCTGCAATTAATTTAATTTCCTGTACAGTAGAATAAATATCTTAATGTGTGTATGCTGGCTTACTCACTGTGAGATGGAATGATGATATATATAATATTTATAGATTTATAGTTTTATATATTTATTTTATTTATATATATTTATTATTTTATTTTTTACTTAAGCTGTAGTTATTGTAGAGCAGAACCTCCAGCTAAGTGTGTAGACAGTGCTAAGGAGACTAGCATGGCCTGAACTTGCACCAGAGTTTTCGCAAATACAGATATTTTTTATTTTCTGTCCTGACTTAAGCAGCCTCCTTCCTCCAGTTGCTTGTTTTCGGTCCTGTGCAACCCCTCGTTTGCCAGCACACCTGTTTATAGAGCCATGTGATAAACTAAACTGGAGAGCTGGGTCTTGATTGAAAACAACTACAACAAAAAAATCCCCTTCCTTCCTCTCTCAGACAGTGGCTGGCCAAACGGTTATATGTGTGACAGGGGGAAGATGAACTAATGCCACATAAGATGGTGTTTTTGCTGAAATAAATATTTATAGTATTACAGCCTCATTTAAAGCTTTAAAGTGCCAGTAAAGCTACTGTTGATGCACTAGCTAATTAGACTGAGCCTGCATTGCCAGAGCAGCTAAGCCTGTCTCCTTTGTCAGCCTGTGCTCAACTGTTCTTGCATGACATCCCGGCAGAAACCTATTGCACTTTTTGTTGGCTTAGTTTTCTGCTGACTTAACACAGAAGCAGTTCAGCCCAGAGTCACAAAAACACCAGGGCTGGTGCAGGGGAGGGTGAATTGGGACAGCCAGCAGCAAAAAACCAATCTGTTGGGTAGATCCCACTCTTTGTGTGACCGTGTGCCGCAGCCAAGGCAAAAAAAAAAAAACACCCTCCCAACATGTTCTTTTTAAATTTATTTTTAAACCTTACTTTCTTTCTCTGGTCTGCATTGCCTGTTTCTCTGCTTGCTCTGCAGCTGGAATTGCAACGTGCTGTGCCTTTTGAGTAGTGTCACTGAACAATGATGTAGACAGTCTGGTTTAAAATAAAAACCTAAACAAAGTTTAACCGTTGAGTCCTGTTGTGAACTCTCACTAATTGAAGGCATTCCCTGCTTCAGTTTCAGGTATCCAAGTGAATCACAGGCCCTCATTAAGTTTGAGATAGCCTAAGCCTTTTAGCTCAGCCTGTCCATTCCCTCTTCCCTGAGCCTTCTTGCTACGTACTGACGGCTCAGTCTTTTTGCTCTGATTATGTGTTCTCTCGGTATGAGTTTCGCCACTGAACTTTTAGTGCAATGTCTCGGCTAGCACTGGGTGGCTTGCACTTGTTTGTCTTCTCAGCCTTTTACTGCTTCAGGCCTGTTTCCCTGCAAATTCCCCCCATCCTTCTGTGAGCAAGCGTGGCCCATTGAGGATGGCTGTGCAGTGCAGGCAGCCCCTGCACCGGCACGCGCTGCACGGCAGCTGTGCCACGCAGGGCAGCTGTGCCGACGGCCCGGGAAGTGTTGCACTGCGGCACATTGAACATGCCAATCTTCACAGTTGCTATCAGAGCTTTGCGGTCGCTCACACATCTCTTTATCCTCTCTGGCAGCAGCCTGAAGTCGGTTTCTGACATTTCATTTTCCCTTCATATGAAAGGTTGCCTAGGCTGTCCTGTTCAACCAATTCTACGTTGCTTGCGTTTGGTAATTGATAAACAGCAAAGACAGCTGACATCTCAGCAGTGGCAAGGAGAGGAGCTTGGCATTTAGGCTGAGTCCTGTGCTATGACTGAGTGGGGAAATATATCCTTATGTGTATTTAGGCAATTACTTCTCTGGGGATTTTTTGTTTTGTTTTCTGATGTTAACCTCTTTCATTCCCCTTTTGTTCTTCATCGCTCTCCTCTGATGTAGGAGCGTCAAACTCATGGCTGATCCACAAAAGCTGGTTAATATTGAATGCCACACCTGGTGTAAATTGTAACTGAAGTTTTTACTGGCAGCCCTGAGGATAAATTTTCCACTTTGGTAAAGCTTCAGTTTTGCACAAATTTCTCCTTGTGCTTGTGTTCTTATTTCATGGTTCAGGGGAATGAATTTTGATTTGTTGGAAGTCCTCTTCTGAAATGACCTCTGTGCCGCATCTTTCTTTCCTCCGTAGTTTCCCACCATTACTTTGAGGAAGATTTTCATTGTTTCAGAAGTGTCATGGCAATTTTTGCAAATGAGAATGTTAACCAGCTTTCTGGATGCGTAGGTTAGAGTAATTGCCTTAAGTGAACAAAAAATTGTTATATTTGTTTCTCTGACAGCAGAAGTCACATGTCTGGACCAATACAACATATTATGTATATGTAAAATGCCTGACTTTAACTCCAAAGATGACACTTTTGAAGGAGGCAAGTATTCTTGATAATATTTTGCCACATGAGATGCTGCAGTACAGGAAAGAAACATTTCACAAAGCAGTTTTGAGTGGTCTAAAACACACACACTTCTCAAGGATTTGGGAAATAGTGTACGGGTTCAACCACACTGTGACTGCTGCCAGTTAATAGTCCCAGTCATAAGTACTGCATCTCTGCAGAACAAAAAATAGAGTCCTTGTCCTAGAAAGACTTGCTAGTTGCTCAAAGGGCAAGAGGTGACAAGTGCCTACTGACAGGCAGCTGGCAAAGCACAGGAAAATCTGTTTGTATCACAGTAGTATTGCCATCCTGCTCACCCGCCAGTTTTCTTTTTTGTGATAGTTTCCAAGGGGAAAAAAAATCTTGGTGTAGTTTGCAAGTAGACAAATGGTGAGAGGTTCTGTAGGCTTCAGGAGGCATGTCTCATGTCAGGGAGAGCAGATGAAGGAGTGCAAAGAAGCATCAATGAGATGGAATTTATTTTGGTTGCTGATGTCTCAAATGTCTTGCTAGGGACAAAGGTTTGTTTAGAGAGGTGCCTTGAATTGCACCCAGAAACGGAGGGGACTAGACTACAGAACCCATACTAACTTGTCACCTTTCAGGCATGCCATGAGGGCAAAGTGTTTTGCAATCCTTCTTTACTCCTGTGGGCATGTATGCAGGCCACCTTGCTAAGAAGGGAAAGGAGGTATCAATAAACCAAAAAAGGACAGGGAAACTTTGGTAACTTTATCAACACAGAATACAGCTAGTCACTCCTTGTGATGAGTCTGGTGCTCGGCTCTGGAAGAGGTGATCATTTCTGATGCTTAACACATTTAACATGGTCACAGCTTCTTACGTCACGTCTGCTGCTCATTCCTCCTCTTCTTACGTCACATCTCTGCTTCTCATTCCTCCTCCTGTGTTGGCTTAAAGCAGCAAACTACCTTCTAAAAATCCAAGTTCCTTTTCTGCATCAGATTGTTTCTTAATACTCTGTTAAGGTGAGTAGAAAGGGTGAACTATTAAGTTTTTTAGTCAGTGAATGCAGGCTGCCCAAGAGGTGTTTTGAAGACTTAAAGGATGAAAGAGGAAGAGGAATGAGCTTTCCTGGGTCATATTTGTCAGCGTGTCGGAAGTTATGGCAATAAACAACTCAGCAGATTGCCCCATCCATCTCTTTAATCCCTTGAAGGTGTTTCAGCTGAGGAAAGGGATTGTTGTAAATCGAAGAAAAGTGAAGAATGAATATGCTTTTGTGATCCTAAACCAAAGTCGTTCTGATATTTGTTTTTCAGGCTTGGAGTATATGTTTGGCACTTGCTTTCTTTCCTACTCCTAATAAGCATGTCCCATTCAATGCTGAGAGCACACTACGCTAGGCAAGGTTGAGTGTGACTTTTTCTTTCCCAGTGTTGTATCAGGTGACAAGAGGAAGGTGTTGGTGCCTTTGTTAAGAAAGGTTCACTTTCTGTTTCTTTCTTTAGGTGGTGCACTTGGTGTGATTGGAAAGACTTTGTCACACAATTTTAATGGTATAAACTCAAGTAGAAGCAGTAAATTTTTATAAGCTAAGTAATTGACTCTTTCTATTGTTCTGGTACTCTTGTTAGAATAAACTAATGATGCTAGCTGCTCTAACTATCTGTTTAGTACATACAAAGTTGTATTTCAAAGGTTATCCGGTTTACATACTCTCAGAGCAGGCATTGTATAACAAGTTTATAAACCACCTATGAAAATTGTGTGTGTTTAATACACTAAGTGAATAATCTTCAGTAGATTTTTTTTAATATCATAAGACACTTTAAACTATGTTCTTAGTAGTAGTCTTTTTCCAAAAAAGGAAATAAAGCCCAAATACTTGGGCTAAACCTCTTTTGGCACCAATAGTACATGTGATATTATTACATTTAAATGTTCAGTTCAAGGACTTCTTTTTAATTTTTTTTTGTTGTTGCTCATTACCACTAGAAAAGGGTTCCATGTGGTGACCCTCCAGAGAGCTTCACTTTTTAAGATTCTGTCCAATGTCTTTCTACCTTGTGTTATTTCATCTCTGACTTCTTCACTCCTTATTTTCACAAGAAACAAAATGTAATGTGATTACGTTCCAATATTTTGCTCTTTGAACCACTGTATTTTTTTCTTGCTTTAAGTGCTAAACCAAGGCTAAGGTTTCATGGTACAAGGTAGTTGACAGCATTGTTAGCCTAGGTGTAACCTGCCTACTCTGAAGCATGTGTGCTACAAACTAGATAAGGGATGTTCAAAACTTTACAGTGTTTTCTGTGATCCCATTCATAGTGCAGCTGCTCAAGCAGCTGCGCTTAGCACAACTGTGGCAGTGGGGTGTTGGGGAGGAAAGTGATACTGTGTTAGTCAGTATTGCGGCAAGGCTCTTAAAATCATGGTCTAATAGTACAAGGCACAGTGGTACTACAAACTGCAAGATAAGGTACCATTATTGCTAGAAGATCTGTGAATCTTTGCCAGTCACTTGTGAATGGTGATGCCATTTACATCCCAGGTGCCCTTTTTATTTCTTTCTTCACATTTGTCAAGGTAAAAGTAAATTCCATTTCTTTCACGTGTTGTAGAGTGGAAACAAAAACCCTCCTGTTCCCCTTTGCTTTTAAAATCTTAGCAAATTTTCTTACCAGTAAGCTGGAAAGTCTTCAGAGACAAGATGTCGTGTAACACATTTTCCTTCACTGACAGGAAGTCAAAGTTCCCGAAAGCTGAGCTTGCTTACTGCCGTGTCATAAATAATCTGGGTGCAAATCATGCATCCCTTGCTTATGGATCGCTGCCGCTGAAAGTCAGGTGACAATGATTTAAATGACTTTCTATTGTAGAAAATGCTTAAAGCAGCCTTGAAATAATTTATGAATTATTATGCCAAATGAGAATTAAAACTTTTTTATATCTTTGTGTATTCAGAGTCCTTGAGAAAGTTCTGAGTGACTCCACGTTTTCACTGCAGAGCTCTTGAAACTTTTTCTTCTGACAGTTCTGATCTTTAGGATACATTGCAAACTACAGCTTTTCAGAAGGAAGTTTGAGTGAAAGAGGGCTGTCCTGAATGTTTTGGTGTGTCTGGAAGCATTCTAGCATTGACCTTGGTATCATACGTCACTGTATTTCAGAGTTGAATTAATTTGGGAGCTTGTAAATTATGCAAAGCTAAACTCAAAACTGAAAGTTGGTATTGATCGTGAACTATTGAATTATGTCTAGCTAATATTACACTTGTCATAAAAAAGTGGTGTTTTGCCCAATAAGGAGAGGTGATGCTATTTTGAAGAGAAAAGCTCCCAAATTATATACTCTCTTGGAGTGAGATTTGACCTTTTTCCATTTAAAAAAAAATAAATCTACAAAGTGTCAGAAATTCACTTGATATTCCCTCGCTACAAGATGTATTTGTCAATGTACATTCCCAAAGCCGTTGTTGATAATCCAGAATGATAAGGAACAATTTACAGGAATAAAAGAACATGTGATTATAAATCATCAGCCATTTAGCTGAGTTCTCTGCTTTATTTGACAAGCATATCAGATGATCTTCATAAACTGACTGAGCTCCAGCTTGAAACTAGCTAGGATTTTTAACTCTTGCTGCTACTGCTGGTAAGCTAGCTGGGTTTCCATGGCCTATTTGGACTCATTTGCTCTTGTTCTGTAATATTGTGTTCCAGCTTAGTCTTCTCTCAGGTGATAATTTTTATACTGTCTAACTAAACAAGCACAGCTTATCCAATCTTTTACGATTAGTGCTAGGCTTGCCATTCCTATAGCGCAGCCTATCAGCTTTTTTAGTTTCTGCATCTGTTACAGTATTCACTTTCTTCAACATAGGTGCATCCACAGACCTTTGCAAAGTCACTCTTACCTTGCTGGTGTTTATCCTCAGATCAATCACCTCCCCCCCCCCATTTTCCATGTATCACTGATTCTGTGATTGACTTAATACTGCTAGGCTTCCAGACTCTTCTCTGACATTTGCAGGTGTGAAGTTCCCAAATTGTAGGTCAGATTTTTGTCATTAATCTCCAATGGCAATGGCTGTTTACTAAAAACTTTCATTCTGTTTCTCTTCATTTCTTCCTAAACATCACAGCAGCTTTTTCCTGTGTGATATCCTAGTTCCTCTCCATGTTGGCGATGCTTTAAAACTTTGGCATCACAAATAAACTCCATCAGTGTTCCTCAGTCTTTCTGCTGAGGTTGTTTAGCAAATAGTAAATGAGAGCCCTCAGACTGGTCCCCTCTCCTGTCCCACAGTTCTGCTATAATGGCTGCCTATTCTCCTCTCAATCGTGTAATCATATTTTTTTCTGGCCTTGCTAACACATTCCTATGTATTGCTGTAGCAGGTCTTTTTCCTGAAGGCCACATTGCTAAGATGTTGTCATATTTTTGTTACTGGAGAAAGGTTTGTATCTGGCATAGCCTGCCTCTGGTAGACAAAGGTTCTTACTTATATCAAATTTTTTTTAATTATTCTTTTCTTAAAACTGTGCTTGCAAACCATTAAGCCTGTGGTCACTCAGGTTTCCCTCGCTCCTCTAACATTACTTAAATACAGGTTTTGATACTTCTCGGATACAAGGCACCAAGAGAAAAGGAACTTACTTAAAATGCTTATACAAGCTTTACGCGTTTCTTTTTCTTCCAGGATTTCAAAATTCCAGATTCCCTCTTTGTTAAGGGTAGTGCATTCAGCTCTTGTGTATATTGTTTTTTTTAATTCTATCTTTAATATATTATGGTGACCTCATTTTATTAGCTTCTTTTTAATTTGTGCGACTGAAGACGCTTGCAATTTGTTTTAATTTCCTTTGCAGGCCCTGACACTCATTCTCTAGAGTAGCAACTCTGTCTGGCATTTCCTTTCTTTTAGAGCTTGTGTAATTAATAGTTATGTATCATCTGCTCAGAAAGGGCGCCCTGCAGGATTACAAAACTATGTATTTGACTGCCTTTCCTCCTAGTGACCAAGAGTTACCACTGTTCTCAGGCCAGATGTCATGTGAGAGACCAGGCATTTTAATTAGTACGTTTAGAAGAGTTTGAATTCTTGGGTGAAGTGATTTCAGTGTGAGGAAAGCAATTTAAAACATAACAATGACACGATAGAAAATAATGAAGAGATAGCGTGGCCTGTCATGGTAGTTTTCAAGTTTTTCTGAATCTTTGCTGGTGGATGGATGCTGCTGTGTGCCTCACTGGCAAAGGAGTTCAATGATTTTCTCACAGACCAAGCTGTGAAGTGGCACACATGCGTGTCGGTTGTGTGCTGAATGAAGTGTCACACTGTAACTGAACTGGCTGGGTCAGAAGCAGACGGAGAACTGGACATGCACACCTTATTTGAGAAAGCCGTGCTTTGTTTTCTTTGTATGGGTTTTCAGAGTAGAAGGGAGATGTAGTGAGATAGTGTTTGGGTTGGGATTGTACGCCTGGGGGATTTACCGTGGTGATGATGGGGAGGCGAGAAGGGTGACATGAGTGTTCCTGCTGGCTGGCTCCTGAGGAGCTGGTGTCTTGAGGAGCCCTGTCCTTTCTCCTCTTTCCTGCCCAGTAAAAGACAAGGAGGCAGAGCTGCTGAGTCCACCGTTTGTCACCAACAGCTCATGTTCTCTGAGAACTCCTGGTCTAGTGGCTGAGGCACTGTAGTGTATGTCAGGAGGTATACATCTTGTTACCACCTCCATCCTTGACTAGCTTTGTGGCCTTAAGCAAGTAATTTCAGCCTCCATGTCTGCATATGTCATCTCAGTCTTCCCAATTTGTTTATTCAGTTTATAAACTTTCTTAGGGGCAAGACCTGTCTCACGATAGCAAATGGGGAGATGCCAAACACTACAGTAATAGGAACTTTAAGGTAACAGGGCTTCTATAGAGCCATGGCAGCTGCCAGTACTTAAACATGCATCAGGAATTCACTGACAAGCTGACATGGTATTTTAATGCTCTGTATGCTGACCTCTTCTGCAACATGTTAGAGCTTAACACAACTCTTTCCTCTGTCAATGACATTCATAAATTAAAAGTATGGACTGTACAACTGTTAAGGGCTATCCATTATTCTCGGTCTCAGGACAGTTATCCAGAGGTAAAAATAGATAGGAAGGATCTGTCATTCATTCAGAAAGTAGAGGCACTGCCCAGTTCCTGATAAATAAAATACCATTCTATTGAGTAGAAACTGATGACATTGCAACTTCTGTCCTATTTGTTTTCCTTTCCCTCCTCAAGTTAGCAGTCTTACCTAGTTTTAAAACTCCCAGCTCATAAGAGGCAAATAAGCAGTTCCTTTTGTTCTTTTGTTACCTACTGGTTGTATTGCTTTTATTTATAAGAAGAAAATAACCAGAGGTTAAAAAAATGCAAACAGTAAAACATATATGCTAGGGGTTCTCTTAATTCATCACTTGGCAAAGGAAATAAAAGCAGACTCCCTAGCTAACAGCGTTACTTTTGCTTAGGGTTATTTGGCAGAAAATCCATCATCCTTTCTCTGTTTGTGAGTATTTCATATTGACTTACACCCTTTAGCAAGGGGCAGCAGGGTAGAGTACGCATAAAGAGTTCAAGTCCCATTTTAAAGGCTGAATTTTAATTTTAGTGGATGGTTTATTTTTAATATAATTTGAAAATGAAAGCTCTTTATTAGATTTTTTGTTTGTTTGTTTTACTGGCTTTTTGATACTGAAATCTAATGTTCTTTTTATGGACTACTTGCATAAGAATTAGGTTTGTTCAGACATTTCCATCACGTTAGAGAAACCGGTTTTTGCTTTTTATTTTCTGAGTCAGAGTTCTGAATCTGCAGGCAGGAGTGCTTTGTTTTCTCAAAGCTTTTATAATTAAATTTGTTAATAATGTACAAATATGGAGGGAGAAATGTTTGTTTCTATGTGTATTTACTTTGTGAACTGTTGACTTAAATCTTCAAGGCTCCAGAGAAGTCAATACAAATGTGAAATGTGGTAAGAACATAAACACATGTAGTTCCATTTTTTATTATGGTAGTTATAGTTGGCAGAGTTTTAATATAATCTAGTAGACATTTATATTTAGCAGAGTTGATTTTCTGTTTTCCACTGGTATTCCATAAACACATGCATGCTGAGAGTTCAGTTAATAGACATTTCAGGGAGAAATGTTCAAAGCTACATTGTCTTCTTTGGGATCAGAGCTCCAAAATGTGTTTTTTTTTCTTGTCCTGTGCTACCCTCTCTACCAGCCCAATTTGAAATAATGTCATGGTTTGGGGAAAAGGTTAAGGTATGTCTTTAGACGTTCTTGGAAAAAAAATGCACATGCAGAGGGTTCCTAAGATTTTTATTTGCAGGTGTTTTGTTTTGCCTCATAAATTTTATTAAGGACTCTATGATAAGACAATGTAAAAGATACATATGGTGATTTCTCAGAATGTACACTGACTTCAAATTGTTGGGTTTTTTAAATTTTCAAACAACAAACCATATGTGTTGTTCTATGCTGGGAACTTCTGTATAATTTTAATAGAAAATAGTTACTTCTCTTTGAAAACAGGTTTGCTTACATATCTGATCTTATGACCAGTGGGATTAGCTTTAAAGAAAAATATCAAGAATTCATGACTAGAGATATAAATGTTTCTAAACCATTTCTAAACATGTTAATTACATTGCAAATAATACTGTTATGTATGACCAGTATGATTTCTTAGTGGGAAAGAGTGTTGCTTTGGCAATTAGCCAAGGTGCTTTTGAAGGTCAGATGTTGACAGTATTTGAAAGTGTTCGGAGACTATTCTCTGCTTATATAAAATAATGCATTTAAAAAAAAGATTAATATCCTAAATGGTATATCAGGGTCGGTTTGCTGCTCTGACCTTGCCATTTTTGCAGTTTTATATAACTGCTGTGTAATTAATTTGATTTGATTGAGAAAACAGATTAGATTCAAATACAGTAAGAGAAAATGTGGGTTACGACTACTTTTAAATTTTGGGTGGCCTATCTGTCTTTTATATGGTGGGCCTTTTTGTTCATCCCTTTATCCTTGATTTGCTATGCTGACAGCTTTATTGAAGCTGACAGTCTCAAGCTCTTCAACTTTGCTTCCTTCAGTAATAAGGCACGTGCTTGTAATGTATCTTAAACAGCCCCAACTGCAAGCTCTGAGGGGGAATGAAGCAGATGCTTTACACGCATGAGGACGCCGCATCTATGTGCTGCCTCCATCTACTGCATCTCAGGCAGAGCTCCCAAGAGGCTGAGTAACAGCTTCATAAATCACAGGTTGCAGGTTCAGCTTTTGCTGCAGCCAATTAGGAATTCAGTGTATGGTTTGGCGTCCTTCGCTGCACGAGGAGTGAAAGAGCACAAAAATGTGGGGGAGAGCCAAGGATGAAAGAGTAGCTGAGATGACAAGATGATGGGCAATTATAGAATCATAGAATCATAGAATGGTTTAGGTTGGAAGGGACCTTGAAGATCATCGAGTTCCAACCCCCCTGCCACAGGCAGGGATACCTCTCACTAGACCAGGTTGCCCAAGGCCACGTCCAGCCTGGCCTTGAACACCTCCAGGGATGGGGCTTCAACAACCTCTCTGGGCAACCTGTTCCAGTGCCTCACCACCCTTAAAGTGAAAAACTTCTTCCTAATGTTTAATCTAAACCTGCCCTGTTCCAGCTTAAAGCCGTTGAAGAGGAACTGAAAAAAAAATTAATAATTTATATTCTGTAGTAAAGGGGGATCCACTAATAATGTACAAATATTTCAGAAATGGTAGTGGGTAGTTTGCAATGGCAGTTCTGTTGCCTTAATTACATGAATTGTGGTTAAGTGGATAAATTCGCAATAGGCATTAAAGAGTTGGCTTACCCATGAACAGTTGAAAGAATTTGGCTTGTAAACTAGCATAATGATGGTGTGTTTTGATTTTGGTTTTGGTTGTGTTCTTAATTGGGAAATCCATGTAGGAAAATCCTTCTCCATGTGGGATTTGTTGGTGTGTGACCTTAGTACCTTTGCTCTCCTCAGTTTGTAATTCTTTCTATAAGATAGATTACACATATGCACACACATATGGTACAGCAGGCACAGTTATTTTCCACAGCAGTTTTAACCAGCTGAGTCCTTTTTCCTCATCCAAAAATTATAGGGAAAACAGTAAATACATGTTAATAAGTTTGATACAAGCCATCAATCTTATACTTTGAGCCAGTTCAAATACTGGCTTTTTAGAGTTTATTTTAAAAAATACAGGGGATTACAACCAAGCTAATGCCTATCTGCAAAAGGTTTTGGAGGGCTTACATCTGAAAAGCTCCCATGATTTCCAGGTTGCTCCTGCTGTATTTCTCCATGCATGTGGCTATTACATGAAGTCTGTGCAGCACAGTGGGCTTTACCTGCCTGCTTCTTTTATCCTCATCTGCCCTTCTGTGGATTATGCTGCATGTTTTCACTGCTAGGCATTTTTCCCCATCTCCTAAATTACTACTAACAGTATCTGGTGCTTTCTCTCTCCATGGAAAGTCATTCTGTGGGTTGATATATTAAATTCTGTATGTGTTTGAAACACGTACTGCACTCTTTGTGGAATTTCCACCAGCACAGAGCTCTCCAGCTAAACTCTCGGGATGGTCTTGTAGAGTAATTTACAGCCTTTGCATCAGATGTTTCTCTGGGCCATTTTTTCATCAAGACAAACTGCCAGTGCAGTGGAATACTCGTCTTTCTGGGGATATGTAACAGGAGATGCCTTTTGCCATGAACTTCTAAAACGTGGCTCAGTAGTTTTGTCAAGAATAGTTGTGTTAGCATCCCCTCCCAGGCCAGTCATCAAGGCAAGGTATCCTGTCTCCTAGCAAAGACTAAGTGAAATGAAATGAAACCAGAACCTGTTCCCCCTCCTAGAAGGAGGATTCACTACATGTGTATGCTGAAAAGACGGTGCCTATATCATGGGCAAAATCATTATCATAATAAGCAAGCACTCCCCAGGATTTTAGAAGGGCAGAGTGGAGAATATTTCTCAAAATGTGTGCCTTGCTAAAGGGTCTGGGGGAGTTTTAACAAGGCGGCAGCCCAAGGCAAACAGTTGCATGCATTATGGAGTAGGCTTACACTGCAGTGATTGATGACTTGGTGCCTGGCACGCCTCGGGTGATTGCACCAAGTGACAGGAGCATTGATCATCCTGATTCAGCGGCAGCTCTTTGTTGTGTGGCACCTGCCATAGCCTCAGCCTACACCACTCTTCCACCATCCGTGCACAGGCGCTTTTGTTTTGTGATGAGAACAAGGAGGAGCACGTGTGGCTGGCAAGGTGATTTCCTGGCCTCGCTGCCTCTCCAGCCCTGCCCATTTGCGAAGGTATGCGGGAATGCTCGAACACCTACAGCCCGGCATGTGGTCGTAGTTGGTTAAATTTTTTTTGTCTCTGAGTTGTGATAGTTTCTGAGGACAGCTTGTATGGCTGCAAAAAATTATGTGTTCGTCATTCACTACCTATATCATCACTCATTACCTGATTGTGTTTCTGCTGCTCTTTAGAAAGTATGTCATCTTCCAGGGCGTATGCAGAAGTGGTGTTCTCAAGAATAAGATCCTTTACATCCTCTCGTTTCTTTTTCATCAATCAGTGCAATATTGGTGTTGACAGGTGTTTCTTAATGGCCATTTGATGAAATGGGTAGAACTTTTCCAGGAAAGTAGATCTTCAGGCTCTCTGCCTGCCTCTTGAAGTCAGTGTTTTCCAGGTTCTTATATCATGACTTCTCAAAGCATGTTCAAAGTCTGTTTTCTGTAGTTTTTCCAAGGGGAGTAGGTGGAGCCAAAATCTGAGAGCTCAACAGACAGCAGCTTCTGTTTGATGGAAGGTGTATTTGTGGCAGGTGCTTCAGCCAACTGGATTTTGTAAAACTGAAAGCAAATGAAAGTCTGGTAATGAGATACCCAGAGACAAACATGGTTTAGGTGTGATGAAATTTATTTTAAGCACTTAGGGTAATACTGTGGGTACCCTAAGCTAAAATACTCCTCGCAGTTGGGGAATTGTAGAGGAACGGCCTTAAATGAAGATCCATCAGTGCTGCTGTTAATGATTCCTTCCATGCATCTCCAAATAAAAAAGTGGTGAGGTTTTAATTTTGTAATTACCAGAAGGCTAATAATTCTTTGCCAAAGGCCATGATGATCTCTTAAGTATGAGATAACGTAATTGCCTTATTCCTATGCCATTAATTGTGCTGCGTTTTAAAAATGTGGTCATCTGTCTTATGAGCAAATGATACTGTCTTACTTCAAAGGAAACGTGCTATGAATGGTAAAAGGATGCAACCTAAAATTCACAGTTCTTTTGTTCAAATTTTTCTAGTTAATATTGTAATAGAAGGAGGTTAGAAAAGTGGGAACTGTGTATATTTGGTTAGTGTATTCAGCTATGCATTACAATTCATGTCAGGCGCCGACACTTAGCCTATGAGTTATGGGTCTTTACATGAGTATAGGACACAGGAGTTAAGAAGTAGCTGTAAAACCCAGCAGGCTTAGCAGAGGGATTCAGAGAAACATGTAGCCCATGAAGCCACATACAGCTCACTTTATTTCTATTAGAATGAGTTGTTTGTGGTTTGTAAGACGTCTTCAGGGTTTTAATCTTCAGTAATAAATCTAAATAATGAGCTCATTACTAGTTAGCTGCAAGAAGATGTCAAATTTTACATTTGAAATATCAGACTATGGTTTGACAAGGTGGCTAGGGATAAATTAACAGTTTGCCACTGTTGAAATGCGTCTCCCTTCCTTCCCCTGCTTCTTCTTGTCTGCTTTTGCTGCTTGTTGGAACATGTTCAGACACTTGTCTGGTCTCACTGCAGATGATTTAAATCTGACACAGTGGAAAAAAATAACTTTTTTTTTTTTGTTTGGTGTTCTTCTGTTTGTTTGTTTTCTGGTTAGCAAATTCCAACAGTTTACCTTCCAAGTAGATGAGTGCCAAAACCTGTGGGAAGTCTGGGCAGCAGGGAGGGAGCAGGGGAGAAAGGTGGAAGAATAAAGAGGGAACAGGAATTGCTCTTTCAGCAGGGCAGAGTGCTCATGTGGTTCAGCCACAGTGTAAAACCATGCCCTAAATTGGTGCTTTGTAGGCAGGAATTACTGCAGTTGTACTTCTGTATATTTTCAAGAGGGGGAGGCAAGCAGAATTGTGGAGATGTGTAAAGCATGCTTTCTGTCACACAGTGCCACTCCTGTCAGCTCCTGGAGTTTTCAGTTTGATTCCCTCCCTGAATTTCAAATCCAACATATGCAGCATACATACATAAGCAGGGCTGTAAAATCCACAAAGAAGAAGTGTATCCTTAATTGTGAGAGATTCAAGATTTAAGAGTTCTCTTCAGCTGTCTGGCTTGTAGTAAATAAAATGAACTTTCTGCTAGTTTTTTTGTCTATAGTCTGGGATGAATCATTGTGCCTATTCATTTGTTTAATGCATGGGATGCTCTTGGAAAGCTAACAGCAGTTGGTATTTAAAGTGAATAACTGTGAGAGGTTATGCTGTAACCTTTAGTTTCTCATTTAAAGCTGCTCTGCGTTTCGATGGTAAAAGTCATCTCTTACGGAAAAAGAAATGTTTCTGAGCAAAAGGTTGAAATAGCTTGTTATGGGGTCCCAAGGGAATCAGCACTTAGACGAAGTGTATTCCTGGGAGCCGAGCTCCCCATGAAGCCCTTGCTGCCAGGAGGCAGTGACAGTCGGCTAAGGCCTGAGACTCTCGGCCACTGGAGACAAGTGTCCCTTGGAGGAAGGCAGCATGAATTGACCTTCTACTGTGACCGGGTATGATGGCAGGGTAAATCTTTGTTTTCAGCTGATGTATTTTGTTTGTGTGGAGAAGCTGAAAATTTCCTGGAGATTTTCTTTCCTGCAAAGAAATTTATATTAAGAGAGGCCTCAAGTGCCAGAGTATTGGGGCTTGGAAGGTATGCTGGTGGAACCAGAAACCAGGCATTTATAGCATGTCTCTCTGGGGGTGCTCGTGCAGGTGGGCTGCTCTCTGTCTACATTTGGATGGACTTCCACGCAGAGAATCTCAAGAGAATAGTAATCTACTATTGAACATAACTTCCTATAATATGCTTTCTGAGAATAAAGTTTATTTTGGTCAGGACTTCTTGTGGAAGAAAACTCATTAATAGCTGTTAGAAGTGTGATCCTTTTGACTTAAAAAGCCAGGACTCCCGTATCTGCTGGTTCAGTCAAAAGCATGGATTGGTGGTCAACAGTCAGAAGCCTCCAGTGCCCGTACCTCTGCCTTACTGCCCTGGCATCTTTCTTTAGCAAAGGGTGAAAAGTACTTGTTACCTCCAATGAGGAGGTAAAAACTTTGATAGCTGATGCAAACTATTTTCTTCATGGCATAAAATATGTTCAACCTTAATATATGCATATGTAGTTTTCTGCTGGACTTTGTGTCCAGTGGTGGTACCAGCGAGTGCCTGTGTTTCATGCCATATGAGAATGTGACAGAAAAAAAAAATCGAACAGGAAAACTCTGTCTCTTACGAGAGAGGAAAAAAAAAGAGAGAAAAAGAAAAAAAATTATCTGTTACATTCCAAAATCAGTCATAATAATGGAAGTTCATATCAGATAAATTGCTAGAGTCAGAATGCACAAACATCTGGTTTATTCATCCCTAGCTATACTAACAAAAAAATATGATATCCTGTTAGATAAATCACTGATCATCCTAGTTTATCTTGGCGCTTGTGCACCTTGGTATTTTTCACTTAAACAAGAACGTATCAGTACTTTACAGCTAGCATGCCTCCAGCTCCAGGTTCACAGTTCATGTGCTTCTGTGACTTTGAACTCTTCTTTTCCTGAGTTTAGCAGCAGACAGCTGCACCAGAACAGATATGTTTACATGTGGGGAGTAAATGGCAGCTTGCAGCTCAGAGTTTCCATTTCCTTTTACATTGTTCAGGAATCCAGGCTCACAATTCGTGTCCTAAAGCTTTGCCTCATGTGTATGCATCTGACTTGGCCCTTTATAGTACAAATGTTTTATTTTGACGTTGTTTTGTTGATAGAAAGGGCTGACCAGGGAGAAGCTACTTTCACTAGAAATTACCCTCAGTTTACATGAAGTTCAGTTGTGGGTGAAGTATCTTTTAAAACAATTCTAAACATCCCTTTCTGTAAGGCTTTTAAGCAGTATGTAAATGTGAAGCTAATGTGGAACCACCTTCTGCAGCTATAGCATGATAGACGTATTTTTAGGTGGAGAAAAATTAAATTTTGTATTAAGCATGACGATGAAATCTGATTAGCTGCTTAAACCATGACATTGGCTATTTAAGCTGTTGTCATGCATAGGTGATAAAATATTCCCAGATGTGCTTGGCAAGGCAGTTATTCCATGAAGAGGTTATGGTAATTATAAACAAGAAACAAAACCATCAGAGGGATTTGTTCATTTTCCTGAACGTTGAAGTGGAATTAGAGACTTCAGTGAAGAGTATCAATTGTTTTGACTTTACACCACCCAACAGACTTATCGTCATCATTATTGCCTGATTCCATTTATGAGCTTTTCCTTCCCCTTTTGTACCTGATTTGGATATTTTGGGTTCTTGCTCTGAATGAAAACCATGGTTTGTTGTTATTTTGGTAGCTGAACTGAGTGAAATAGATGTGATGTAAATGACCTGTAGAAAGACCTATAGTAATGATGTGTTGTGTTCTGCCTGCTGTTGTTTTAAAACAAGATTCCCCAGTTACCCTGATGTGTTAGAATGAGCCTAGATTTTGGTCACCTTCACATGGATCTTTTATGAGAAGAAATTATTTGAACTTATTGGAGCATTTTGATGCAGTTTACTTCTGATATATGTGTATATTAATTGCTAGATTTGAGCTATAGCCCACTATTAAAAGTAATGTAATGGTAGGGCACTTCTGCTATATGAAATTTTAATTTTTAATCTTCATTTTAATGTTCCTTATGATACTTGGGCTATAAAATTGAAGCAAAAAATCAAACAACAGAGTATTTGTAGAGTTAGGTTTTGTACTTTATATGACCATCTGGTGAGAGTCCAGAGAGCTGTACTCACTGAAAATTACACCCGGAAAATAATCTTTTAGTACTTGTCTGGATCATTGTCCAGTCTTGTCAGTGCACGAAGGGGATCCAGAATGCAAAGCAAGGCCTGGGGCTCTAAAATCCCTGATATGGGTTGACATATGGGGTTGTGTTCTCAGGCTGGAAGTGCAAATACCTGTATGTTTTCTATGAGCTTGCTGCAGGCAAATCATTTACCTCTTTACTTTCATTAAAAGTGCTGTGTTTGTGGCTGGGAAATCAAAGCAAGCCATTAACATCATGTCCAGCATCATCATGTCTGGAAATCAAAGCAAGCCATTAACATCATGCCCAGCATCATCACATCTCTTACAAACCCCCTACCTGCTTGCAGGGCAGCAGCCCAGGTAGCAGGGATTCAGGGGGCTGGGAAATGGCCGCATGGCAGGGGACGGGATGAAGAGGCTTTCGTGGAGGGGAGCTGAAGCTGGGTAAAGACTCTGTGTAGGCAGGTAGAAGTGGTTGCATCATCAACTTCCCTTCAGTTGAGGAACAGCAGACCACGTCTGCTGAGGGAGATGTTTGTTCCCAAAATCTTCGTCAGTTCACATGTAATCCGTAATTACCTTCTGTTGACAAAACCATGTATGAGAAATGATAACCAAAATAAATGAACCCGTGTAATCCTTTATATTTCTGTTGTTCCATTTAAAGTGATTAGCTGTTTTATCTCATAATCTCTAAATGTAGACGAGCTTGAAACTTCCCATTTAAAGTCTGTATTTGTTTTTCATTGATGCTTTCATTTGAAAGCAGGAAACAATCTGAAAGTAATTGTATTAAGTGTTTCAGCACAAAGATTTTAAAATATAATAGCTTGGCATATTACTCTATCTCCTCACTATTCCTCGGAGGAAATAAAACAGAGTTGGAAACTTTCATCCAGGCAGCTTTTCTACTACATCCTGTTTCCTTCCGCACACTGGAGAAAGCACTGACATTCCTCTCCCTTTCCTCTGCTTCAAATGAAGAAATCCCATTCTCCATGTTGTAGCGCTCACTCTCGGGGAACACTGGTGTTCTGTTAGCTTTTCAAATGTCGATATAGGATTTGGGTTGTTTAGGCAAATTTTGCCTTCTATATCAAAGGAAATCATTACAAAGGATAGAGGAATAGGCACAGCTACCCAGACAAGTGTCCCTGCACAGCTTTCCTGGGCATTTGCCCTGGCTGCTTAGACTGCCTGAAGGTTGTTGAGCACCTCCCAGAGAGCCCTGAAGTGTGTGCTGTTACTGTGCTTGCTGGGAGGCTGAAGTCTCTGCTTTTCTCTCACTGAAAGGTAGACTTGCAATCCCCTTTTCTCTAAGGAAAACTGACCCTTGAAAAGGCTTGGCATGAAGAGGATTAACTCCCTGGAAACTTTGTTTGGAAGTGTTAGGAGACTGCTACGCGTATACGCTGGCAATCTCCGTAAGAGACAAATTATTTTCCCACCCTCTCAAGTACTTGGTAGTTTATCTGTTGTTTATATTAAAGATTGATCGTGGTTATATATTCGTGACTCAGAGTTCTCGTTAATCACACTGTGCCACATAAGAGACTGGAGAAGAAGAATGGAGCTTACTGGAAAGTAGGCATGTGATCCCTGGCTCTGCTTTTAATATGACTTATCCTAACATTAGCTTTGTTCCTGTGAATTACTGTGTTTGTGTAAACCTCTTTTTTTTGGGAGGGTGGGGTGAGTTTTTTTGTTTCCACGTTTGGTATGTCTCTTTTTCTCAGGGCTATTCAGAAAAAGGTAATATACTTATTACAATGATTTTGGAGAATGTTAATCGTGACACTTGCCATGTTACTATTTCAAGAGGTCGCTGCTCTTCCCCCCCGCCATGCCCACCCCCTTGTTTGCCTGCTCTTGCTTCCTCCCCCAGCCCCAGCAGCCATTTCCCCCCTCTGAGCAGAGCCACGCAGGCAATTGTTTCAGCCTGTGTAAAGCGAAGGGGTGGAAAAGGACTGGTGGGGTGAGGACAAATGCACAAAGGCAGGGACTTCCTAAAGTGCATCGACTGCCAACAGAAAGACACTTTCTCCCACAGCGGCAGAGCTGATCTGCCTCCTCCTTGACCCTGCTGAAGGTTTCCAGCCCTGAAAGGTTCAATCAGCTGTTTGTGGTCCCCTTCTAAGCATGAGGGTCAAAACTGCTGGAAAGTTTTTGCAAGCTGATGGGGGTTATGGGGATGCATTACCAGCCCTGCTTGGAGTCAGGTCCAGGAGCCTCTGGAGCAAGCTGTTGTCCCACCCTGGCTTGTCCCTTCCCATCTTCCAGAGGCACGCGTTGATCCCAACTCTCCAGTGTGTTCTGGTGGGGAAATAGTTTCATTGGCAAATTTGCAACCAACAGGAGACTTAAGCCCTTGAATTTTTGAATTGCTGTGTGCTTGTGTTTGTCTAATAAAAAGAAATTATTTGGATTTTAAAAGAGGCAATTGAAATAATTGATATTTGATAAATTAGAGCAAACTAGCTCTGAAGAGACTGACATCATTTAATACAGACTATCTTCTCTTTTATTTGTAGCTCTGCTAAAAATACTTTTCCTGGCATATGCTAATTCTGCACAGATTTGCTTCCTGAGTCATGTTACATTAATGTCTGACTTCTTTGGTGCTAAGTTCCCTTGCAGAATTCACTGTTTACAGTATCTTCAACACTGAGACATGACTGTAAATGCTGATTTGTGTTTATAATTAAACATCTGCTCCACAAAAGCAAGAGATGACTAGGAGTTCTGCAAACCTAGGAAAATTTAGGTCCATTAATTATGATGAAAGCACATTTTCAGTGAAATAAAAGGGAAGAGGAATAATGTAGGGAAGTCTTAGATCTGTAAGAATTTCAAACATTTTATGTAAATATAATTACATAGAAATAGCTATTATAGAGGACTAGATGTTTTTAAAAGACTTTGATTCCTTGATTCCAACTAATTTGGATTGCTTGGGTCTGTTTTTTTCCCATGTGACTACTTTTGATGACATATTGTACCTATCAAGAATAAGATAATTTATTTCTGAGTTGGGAATAGTTTTTTAATCAGACTCAGTAATGTAAATAGACCTCTATTTGAAAGTTCATTCAAAACTGAGTACTGGTATATATTTAAGTGCACTGTATGCTAAAGTAGAAATATCCCCTGGTGTTTAACCGAAAGCATGTTTTATGTGTGGTTTTGTTTTGTTTTTTTAATGTTTAACAGTAACTGAAGCTGGCTTTGGTGCTGACATTGGGATGGAGAAATTCTTCAACATCAAATGCAGAGCCTCTGGCTTGGTTCCCAGTGTGGTTGTACTTGTTGCTACAGTGAGGGCTTTGAAGATGCATGGAGGTGGGCCAAATGTAAGATTTTGCACCTTTTGTGGAAAATAATATTGTTGCTAATATTTGAAATAAGTAAAATATCTTGGTGTAATAAATATTGGGGGTAGCTTATGGGGCAGTGTTTAGATATCCCTCCTGAGTTACCTCATTATGTAGCTGTTGCCTCCAAAGGTAATGCAGGAGTGGAGAGGCATAAATGAAAGAAGAGGGATGAAAGAGCTCTGAAGAAATACAAAATCTTGCTGAGGGAGGGAAGTTTGTTTGCATGAAAAAAAAATGCTATAATATATATAGATATTATTTTCTCTGCCTTTTGAAGTAGTGGTTCTAAGTGCACTGAAGTAGTCGCAGGCTGGGAAAGTTGGCAGCTGGGAAGGAATGAGAAGAGTTTGCATTGCAGTGTGTGAGTGGTAGTAAGGAACATTATTAGTGAAGGTTCTGAGATTTCTTTCACTGCAGTAATGGGAACCCCTTCTGTCCTTTTAATCTGCTCAGGTTAATTCCCTCAGGGATGCTAAGGTAACTGATAAAATTGTACAAGTGTTTTTCCAGTGTACCAAAAGTCACCAGTGTGTCATTTTTATTGCTATTTAAGCCACGAAGAGGCTTGTACAGATTACTGATTGTAGAAGTACGCCTCAGTCATACAATCAGATTGGACTCTGCTAGCCAAGCAGACAGACACTTTACTCCTAGAAACACTTTCATCTGCCCAGCAGCATGCAAGTGACTGATGCTGCCAGGGAAACGGTCTCACTGGGTGAAAATACCAGAGCTGTTTCCACAGCCACAAAATTTTGGAATGCACAGTCTCCCTTACAGCTAATCATCTCTTAGAGCTAAAGCTGAGCTGTCCTTTTTCAGTCTTTCAGGTTGACATAATTATATAACTTTCTGTAATTTTAGTCCACTTCTAATTCAAGTTTTCTTTATTTTTGATGACATTCCTCCATGCGTATCATAGCAGGGGTATTGTCGTGTGATTGTCAATCTAGCAAAAATAGGATTTAAATATGTCTTAATAACTGTCTCTCTTTCTGTCTGATCTGTGTCTTTAGAAATATAAAGCTTTCGTTTGTTTACATAATGCACCATAGAGACATGTAGAGTACCAGATACTTTTACTGGGAGGTTACTGTTTATTCCTCCAGCCAGCCGTTGCCTTTGCACTGCTGGTACATTGTTAAGCATGTAGAATGGGATCCAATTAACTCCTCTCTAATAAGTCTTTGACAACTAGTTGCCGAGTCGTTACCTGTATCTTGCTACCCAAATACAATAGGCAGTGTTGTTATTCTCCATGTACTGGTGTAACTTGAAATAAACCAGAAGCTGCAGTCAAGCTATGATGTTGTGTGCAATGTGTGTGCTGACTGGCGGTGTAGAAAGTAAGCAAAAGTGCACTTCTGACCATTAAGGATTATGACAAGTGTCAATCTGTGGTGACTTCAATTGTTGTTTCTTCCAGGTAACTGCTGGTGCCCCCTTGAAGAAAGAATACACAGAAGAGGTAAGAGGAACTATTAGTACAAGTATTTGTTTAAAGGGACAAAATAATGTGGTATACGGAGAATCAGAACTTCTCGTTCCTCTGGCTGGAATAGTGTGCAGCCTCAAGTTTAACAATAGCATGCACTAATGCTGACATTCAGTGAACACCTTTAAACAGGCATTGCCAACAAGTAAAGCCATCTCATCTTCCCCCAGCCACTTTGTGTTCTCCCTCCCTCTTGTGTGTGCTATGGGTGTGACTGCATGGTAGATTGTACTGGGGAATTGAGCTAGCTGAAAAAGAACTTTTTTTCAGCAGTTTTTCCAGGACCACTAAGTTTTTAGACTGACCAGCTCTTCGTTCCAGTCCATCATACAGGCATTTATGGCAGCACAAGAGCAGAGTGGTGCACGGGTCAAAGACACTCCCTGAAATTAATGATAGCTTAACCTGTTCATTAAACAACAAGTTTAATCTGTTTGTGCTTCACATGTGGTGTTGGATGTCACTCTTCAAACAAGAGTGGATTCTACAGGTTTGTTCTCTTTGTCTCTTCGCTGTAGACAAATTCTGGTCTTTTGGTTTTATCAGGCTAAGGATATGTGTGTTGTTGCAATTAAGACAAGGCCTACAAAGCGTGAGGTAAAAGAGTAAATAAGGAAATCCAGTAATGTTCCTTTATCTGGGATATGTATGTATATATAGATTAGACTATGCATCTAACACATCTGTATGTCAAACCCCACCCCACTACTGTAGTTTGTTTATAAACTTTGCAAACAAGAGACTAACCACCCTTTCACAATTGTGACAGGCAACCAGTCATCAGCTGCACTGTCGTCTTGTGTCCCAGAAAAGAGCAATACATTCATGTACAAATTTTGGACACTGCTTAGTTACTTAAGTACGTCTGATGCTTATTAATTGAAATAAGAATCAATAAGATAAGTGCCAAAATATTTTTGTCTGGAAGCATTTTACTTGTTTGCAGATGTCATGATCAGCACTGTTTATGTTCAGTTTCATTTATGGAAAATTTTTTGGCTGGGGAAGACGATGTATCTTACCACTTCCATTAATTTTTATTTAATTGCACAGAACCTCCAGCTGGTGGCTGATGGCTGCTGTAATCTGCAGAAACAGATTCAAATTACTCAGCTCTTTGGAGTTCCTGTTGTGGTTGCTCTAAATGTCTTCAAGTAAGTCTATTCTTTCATTACTCTAGTGAGTAAATCCACAGTTCAAATTTCACATTTTTCTTGGTTTTTAAATTAATCAGTTTTGGCATGAAGAATAGAAACTATTAAAGAATTGCCTTTTTGCATCATGAATATAAAGACCTTTAAATCCTTAGCTTGTTCTTAAGGTTTTAAAATCACCAAAATAGTATATACTGTTATGGAAATACTAATATTCCAGGTTAATTAGCTATAACAATCGCAAGAAGTGTTCTTGAAACATGTAAATACGTATGCTGCATATAAATGCATTATGTATATGGCACAATTTCTATATAGACTTGCTTTACAACTGCTGATGGTAGAATAAGGCTAAGTATATAAGGTTATAAAAGAGAACTAATTAAACAAAATAATGAGATGAAACTGTCTGGTTGGCAGAACTGACTCTCCTGCTGAGGTTGATCTGGTGTGTGAGATTGCAAAGCAATCTGGAGCATTTGATGCTGTACCCTGCGATCACTGGTCGGCTGGTGGTAGAGGAGCACTAAAATTAGCTCAAGCCGTGGAAAAGGCAGCCAATCAGAAAAACAGTTTCAAATATCTCTACAGCTTGGAGGTAAGATGCTTTTTTTTTTTTTTAATGAAAGCATGCTGCATCAGTGTTAGATTTAAAACAAGAACATTGCAACAAAGCTATCTAACATACTTGGAAAAGGGCTTGACTTGGCTTAAAATCATAAAAGCTGGACAGAACAAACAATCTGTGGCTTGTCTAATCAGAGGAGCAGGATTCTTGCTGGTAATGCTTGTTATTTAGTGCATTGAATGATGTTTCTGATACTTTCTTGTTTAACATAAAAGTATGTCTGTAGATGAAACACTCACAAATTATTGTGGGAGACTTCTCCACAAAGGTCTCACAGTCGTATTTGTCCTGATAATCAGCTAAAATGAGATATAGTTACTGTCTTGCAGTCAAGGGTATTGCACCAAGTTGTGGCTCCCTGAAGCATTCACTCTGTATGAGAAGGATGTTAGAGGTAGCATGTGCACACTCATGCTACATGTCTGCGCAGCCAGACGGGTCAACACAGAGAGAAAGCACTGCCTTTGCCAGCACCCACTTACACACCCACAGCCCCCAGATGAACATGAAGGTGGCCCAAACCTGTTCCTTCCCTCCTGCTGATTGGCATTGGAATCTGCTGGTACAATATGGCACTCACGATACACGGGTAACTGCTGCTGTTCGCCTTAGATCCTCAGTCTCTCGAGGAGCAGCCCTCAGTCCCCCTGTCCTGCTCCAGTTGCTCACACCAGGGTCCGCGGGCCCCTGAGGTCCATGGCTCACTCCAGCTGCTGGCACTGATAGGTCTCCTCATGCTCTGTAGTGTTCATACATACACATCTGGAGCAGAGAGCACACCCACGCAGAAGGTAGTCAGAAACCAGATTTAATGACAATTGAGGACAGACTGTGGTGCTCAAGCACAGAGCTCAGTCAGACAAGCTGCTGACCAGCCACCTTTACAGCCAACCAGCCCCTTCTTCCCCTTTTCCCTCTATTTTTTCCCCATGCTTCCTCCTCTCCAATCCACCTTGATTTCTCCCTTTCCCCATCTTCAATCCTTCTACTAAACATTCCCTGACAACCTTTATACATTCCCACAATCCCCTTCAGAAATCCCCTCATAAGTTTTACACAGACCCAAAACGCTGCTCTTCCTACCTCTCCTAACGAGTCCCTGTACTGCTGTAGGCGATCACCCCCTTTTGTTTGCGAAGTTTTCTGATGAAAGAGCTTCCCCACTGACTCGCCTTGGTGCATTTCACATCAAGGACGATGGTCTCATCCTTCCCCTTGGATGGTCTTAGGAAACAGCCAGTTCAGTATGCTCTCATTTTCACTGATTAGGTTTTTCCACTGATTATATTACTAGGGTTCCTCCACCTATCATTGTTCCTCTGATCCTTGCTTGGGCTTTGTGTTTAGTTTGCTTAGCTTTAGTTAGTCAGATAACCTAACAAAGGATAGTGTGATCCAAGCTTCAATCCTATGTCTGCCAAAGGTGGTGACTCTTTTTCCAAAGTCTTGGAGACGTCGTTATTGCAGTCGTCTGTAAGGTAACGTCGCAGCATTGTGAGCTGTCAAGAGGAGCAGCTTGCAAGGAAGGGTTGCTTGGGTCCCTGAAAGCACTATGCTGGAGTACCACCGTGCAGGCAGAACATTTGGAGGGATGTATTGCCGAGAAGGTTATACAAATGATTTCTCAGGACCTCCCTGATTATCCAAATGTGGGTGGGTTAAAATTTGGGCAGCAAAATAGACTTCTCTGGCACCAAGGAAACCCTTGTCAAATTTCAGATTCTGTGCCCCAGTGCTACTTAAGTTTCTTTAGAAAATGTTTGAATGCTATTTTTGAACAGCAGCACCTCAGCTTCATTCTTTCAAATGGCTGAAAGTTCCTGTTTTGATTCTTCTCGCCAGGAAAAAGTTCAACCTGAGGTAGATATGCCCTACTGTTGTCTTTCATTTTCTCTCCTCCCTGATAAGTACCTCATATCTCTTGCACCCATTTTATTTCTTCTTTCCACCTCCCCCGCTGTTTTCCCAAATATCAGTAATCCAGTCTATCCCACTCCTATTAGTATTAACCACTGCCTTCACAGAATAGATGGAAATACCTTGGGAGTATAAGTGCTGCAGCATCTATTCAGGGCATTTTGCCCATGGAACGTTTTTTACAACCAAACAACGGACAATGTATCTGCCTTTCTAAGTTTGTCTCTAATGAGATGCTCTGGAAACCAAGGATATCATTTTATTGGTTCTGCATAATAAAATGGAAAAAAAAATTCCTTCAGAAATACGTGTAATAGTTTTCCCCATAAGACACTTGTGTTACAGAGATAGCACATTAGCGTTTGACAAGTCCCATATTTAAGCTCTGATGTTACTACATTCTATGTAGCTTACAATCTTGTGGTATGGACGAATAGAAAGGATTGGTAGGGGTGGACTCTGCCTTTATGAAGGCAGAAAATGAGATCGATTTCTACTTTAATGACTTTCCCAGACACATCTCTTTGGGCTGTGTCACATAAGCAGCATGATCTTAAGCACAAAGGGAATGAATCACATCTTTACATGAACTTAATATCCCATAACTTAACACAAGTATTATAAGCCTCAAAAATATGTTGAAGGGATTTTATAAAAACATATAAAGATTTTAAAATACTGTAAAAAAGTAAATTCAGGCCAACAAAAACAGTAAAGTGTAAAGTTCAGGCTTCTGTTTCATTCTTACTGTGCAAAGGATGGGGACTGAAGCGGCTGGAAGTAGGAGCGTGAAACAGCAGTGCTGTCACTTGTATGGTACGGTAGGTCATTTGGTCACTGGTCTCATAGAGATGTGAAGGAAAGCCACCTCTTCCAAATGACCCTGCCTAGATATTAATTAGGGTTTTAATAGCATTTTTTGATGTAGCTGTATTGAGGCCTGAGTTCTATGGTTCAAAGGGGTAACTATGACAGAAAATTAAGAAAGAGTAGAGGTAGTAAAATGGGATTTAGACAGATGATTTCCCTCCATCGTTGTGCCTAAAGGGGATGTAAGTGAAAGGACATAATTCCATCCCCTGTCTTTCCAGTGACTGCCGCATTCATCCAGTTACTTGAATACTATTAAGTGCTGGTTGCCTGAAGTTTGAAAGCGTTTGCTGTGGCGGTGTTTTTTTTTTTTTTCTTTCCCCTGTGGAACATCGAAGGGGGAAATATTCTGCATAAAACCACTACCACTTCATTCATGTTTCTGTCTTTATGATATTACCCTACTCTTTACTTTACTCCGTGTCTGCATTTAGTCCTTTGATGTCTATGGATCTTACTTTCCTCAGTCTGTAAAACTTCATCAGAATTTACTTCCAAAACTGGCTATAATTAGAACAACTTTCAACAGCAAAGACCACTGTAGCCATAATAGATTCATTCAACATTTTTATGTTTTGTTAGAAAGCATTACCCTGGGGATTTAAAAACAAAACCCAAAACCCCTGTATGTAAAACTGGTTTAGATCCTTTTTAACTAGGTAGACGAAAGCTTGCAGCAAACCGTATTATTAGTGTACAGTCAGGCATCTAATTAAGGGTGGTGAGGCACTGGCACAGGTTGCCCAGGGAAGTTGTGGATGCCCCATCCTTGGAGGTGTTCAAGGCCAGGCTGAATGGGGCCTTGGGCAACGTGGTCTGGTGGGAGGTATCCCTGCCCGTGGCAGGGGGGTCGGAACTCGATGGTCTTCAAGGTCCCTTCCAACCTAAACCACTCTATGATTCTATGATTACAGGATAGTCCAGGTCAACTGGGCTCTCTTTGGGTTTTTTCCAAATGGCATGCATCTCTGCAATGCTTTATGTAATTTCGAAATGTATGCCTGGAAACAAAGACTTCCTTGAAAGATGTTTACAAGTGTGTACAATGTGAGAAGAACAAGAAAGTCCCTTCTAGACCTGTCAAATACTGGTAAAAAGTTGAGGATCAGTGATTTTTCTTCTGAATCCTGAGACTTATTATATGAATTATACTTTCATACCAACTTGTCCAGTGATACCCAAGCATGTGCTGAATGAGCTATTTTAGACAGTGGACACAATACAGTTGTGTCAGTTCAGGGCTCAGGCTCAGCTAAGTGGTCCTGTTGAGTATCATAGCAAGCTAGTCTAATTAGAGGACTGTGCTAATGGGGTTATATTCCTTGAAACATCTCATCCAGTCTGTTGCTTAAACTTCCTCAGGTGTTTCTACATGACACACTGTTTTGTAGTCCCACTTTTAGATTGCTTATCAGGTTCTCTTTATTTATTTCTCTAAGCAGGCAAGCTTTTGGTTTTATAGCAGCTGTAGCAGTACAGTAGCTGATGCTTGTACTTTTTTTTTTAAATACTTCTGATTCTAGCAAGGGTTTGTTTGACATTTGGTATTAGATGAGCAAGTATTTTGCAAGACTTAAAATGAGAAGAGAATACGCTTCAAGTATATTTTGAGGGCAGTGCGAAGAATGGCTGCATATATGATTTGGGGAGTATATTTGTGTGCCAGTGTCTTTTCATGGATCAAGTGCAAGAAGTGACCCCGTGATAAGTAAACCCAGCACTGTTGTCACTTTAAAAGTGTAAAAAAGGACATAAACAGATACAGTGTGCCATGAAATGCTGACAGTATTGGGAATTGCAGGGGGGGGGGGGGGTCCATCAGGAGCAAGGATGAGTTTTTATATGATAGGCTCCAGATTTTAGAAGATTATTGGCAGTAGTCGAAATAAATACTATAGTAATGTGTGGTTTTAATATGGATTTTTGCCCCCACTGCACACTAACCTCTTTTATTTAACTGTTGAATTGGTTTCTTGCTGAGTATTTTTCTTTAGTGTTTGGAGGATGGGTTTGTTTTAAACACCTCCTGAACTCTCTATGAAATGATCTGTCGTTTTTTCTTTTAATATATATTCTTGCTACATATGGAAAATATCAAAATATCAACTCTCTTATCACTGTTGACTTCCTTTCTGGGTTCCCTTTTTTTGAAGTATGGGTCTTTAAGTTGCAGCAGAAAGCTATTACTCAAACTAAAGTTGACTGACCCATTAAAAGTGAGTTTAGATAACTAGGGGGAGGATAGGAGAGGATGGAAACATACACATCCCATTCCCAAATTTCTCTGGCTTCAGCGCCTGTTCTTGGCGGGGGGGAAGGTGTATTCCTCACTAATGCATGCCTGTTGAGTAACCTGCCTTCTTTCACCATCCTGGTCTCCTCTCTTCTGTGGTGAACTCTCCCTTGGCTTACAGCAGCCCTCCTCAACCTAAGGGAGGAAACATAGGTCTGTATGAGGCAGGCATTAGTTTTTTTAAGAGGTACATTGCCCCTTCCTGCAAGGCAGCTGGAGCACAGTGGGCTAACACTCCAGGAGATAGAAGAGAGGAGAAGGAAAGGCATATGGCATGAGACAGGATTGGCATATCTGGCCAGTCAGCGAGTTAGCATTGTCCCCTTCAAAGACTGACATGGTAACCTGACAGATATGATTGAAGAGCCTCAAATCACCTGATTCGTGCTGCATTGGAAAAATAAATTGAAGAGTGTAAAGGTCACAAAAGGGAGGGAGGAGAAGGGGTTGTTCCAGTTTTCCAAGTTTGTCAGATGACACCTATTTTTGCCAGTGGTCTGCCTTTAGGTAATATCATGACAAATGAAAATATTTCCAGGTTGTACTGTGGAAGTTAATTGCACAAATATTTTGGCTGAGTGCAGTGAATTGCCTGGCCAACTTGCAGAACAAAGGAGAGCTTTCTCAGCTGGTGACCATCCACTGGAAATGAGGTTGAGTACCAGCACTTCTCAGGGAGGCATTCAAGCAGGTAGCAGCCTCAGCACTAGTATTTTTCTTCCCCTGCTGAGAGCATAATAACAACTTGGGCTAGTCTGGAGCATCTGAGCCCACCGTTTTGACTGCCCCTGCCTCTGTTGTGCTATGGCAGTATGGTGTGGGCTGCCACTTGACTCATTCCTTCCAGTCTTAGCTTCAACGGTCGGAGATGATGGGTCACTCAGAGGGGTCTGAGGGTAGCATCAAAACAGTCTGCCAGCAGCGGTTCTCTGTGTGTTAACTTCTCTTCCATCCACTGGCAATGGTCTCCAGTAACAAGAATGAGCTGTGAGTAATGAAGGAGGGAAAAGACTGGTCAGTGGAGGAGAAGGCTCCTTGGTGCATGTACTATGAGAAGGGGAGTGGCTCAAAGAGGAAGGCAGAGTCAAGGGGCCCAAGTCATGGGGCCTGGATTTGAGGACGCTGACCTCCAGGGGAATGACCTAAGGGAGAGTGTTTCTCTTCAACTGTAAACTGGTCATCTCTTCAATCCTAGTGTGATTGAATTGGAGGAGGGGGAGGACGTCAGGTCTATTTTCTGTTTCCTCCACTAATACCATGAAGCCGCTAAGCCATGAAAGCCATCCGTCATGTGTCTACTGTTACATCAGCCCAACATAGAATCATAGAATGGTTTAGGTTGGAAGGGACCTTGAAGATCATCGAGTACATGATCATGAACATACCTCTGTTCTTTTGCCTAGGAGGCAATGAACTTCTGTGTTCTTTATACAGCGTAGTGTTCAGTCATGTATGGACCCAATGGAAGGTCCTTAAGCACTACTGGAGTAGGAATAAATAAAATTATATATGCTTCTTACTGAAACTTTTCCTAATAAATGATGAAAATCATTTCTCACCTTGAAATGCAGGCTATGCTGCCCTCCAGGGTATGCTAGTCTTTAAAGTATTTCCCCCCACCCTGCTGCTGGTAAGCCATCTAGCAGTGAAGCCACATTAAAGAGGAATTCCACACAGGGCTGTACCAGCCTCTCCTCCCACTCCCATCAAAGAGATTTTGGTGGAGTCTGGACACTTATTTCACTGAACTGGGTGTTCAAGGGTTGGAAGCTATCTTTCTTCCACTCAGTCTCTCTTTGTGGATGGTAGGCTCTTGAAGGCACTGCATTTTTATGTTTGTTTTCATTATTTTCCTATTCTTCGCATGAAGCAATTTTCTTAGGCACAGCTGGGTTTTCAAAGTTGGGGAAATGGAAAATAAATCTCTAAGGCCACAGGCTTAGGTGTTGATTCACAAACTGTTTAACTTGACTGAATATACTTTTCTGCAAATTAAAAAACAAACTCTTGTCCTGTGCCAGCAAAGGAAGAGGAGTGCTGAAGACTTGGGAATCCTTTTGTCAGCCACAGATCTTCTGGAACCAGAATATAAAGATACTTTAATAAATGTGTTTTTATTTTATCCAGGGGAAAAGCTAGAAGTAGGAGTTCGAATGTGCAGAGTCAGCTATTGTTTTAGCACTGCACTCTGTCACCCCACACAGCACCTTCAGCCATACTTCCATCATATGTTTTCATTTGGCAACCTTCCCAAGGAGAGGAATGAGTGATGTCTGCATACTGTTTCACTTAGCCAACCAGCAATTTTTTATTACTGCTTTCAGTGAATGCATAAGTTAAAATTTAAAAAAAAAAAAAAAGTGCCACTGCCTTGAATTTTAAACTATTTTAAGAATTTCTGTTAAAACACAAGCAGCTTAGGATCAATAAACGCAGAGGTTAGTGACCTCATAATTAAACTGGTGATCTCAGAATTAAGAATAGGCAGTAAGACTGAAGTGAATGTTTAAAGAACTGGAAGTATTAAATGTGTAAGTTACAAGTCAATAGTGCTTTTGTATATTCTTTGGTTAAGTGCATGTTTTTCAGCAGAATCTTAAGTTTTCTCAGAGAATAAGGTAGTTATAAATATTTATATTCTATAACTGTGAAGATATTCTTTCAGACAGTGCTGCACTGACAGGCATTCACTTAATATATCCAGTTTAAGCTAGATAACACCAGTGCTTCTCATAGTAGTGTGGCTTAGCTGCAACCTAGTGGAATGAAGTATGGCTATGGACTTACTGCTGTTGACTCTGGCTTTTTGGAGACGTTTACTGTTGGACTCTGTTTTGGTGAGGAAGTCAGGGAGAATGTTTAAAACAGAAGAAAGGAAGAAGGAAGGGAACAAGGGTTGTTTTCGGCAGTGACAAGGAGTAGCCAAAGAGCTTAAGGTCAGCTGTCCAGATTAAGATGCAAAAGATGGGAATCCCAAGCACAGTCCCAAGCCAGGTCCGTGGTAATCTGTATGTTTTGTTTCACGTGATACTGACTTTTGGCAAGAAGGCTGGTTTCAGGGATCGCAGTCCAACCTGCGTGTCCCTACCCCAACTCGCTATTTCTGCCAGTACATTTCAGTGATCGGATTTGAACAGGTTGAGCAATTCTTTCTGTAGAGATGGCATTTAAGCCATCTCTGTCTCTCTGCTTTATATTGACTTTGCCTTTATGGTAAACTGGATGTGTGAACGGATCTGGGTTATAATAGCTTTTTTGTTCCCCTGGGCTATGTTTTAGCCTGGATCACTTTCTCTGGTATGTGCAGCTGCACAAACAGCGGTGCTGCCCTCTCAGTTGCACTGCTGCATTGGTGAGTGTGAGCAGCAGAGGAAGGGAGGATCATAGAATCATAGAATAGTTTGGGTTGGAAGGGACCTTTAAAGGTCATCTAGTCCAACCCCCCTGCAATGAGCAGGGACATCTTCAACTAGGTGAGGTTCCTCAGACCCCTGTCCAACCTGACTTTGAATGTTTCCAGGGATGGGGCATCTACCACTTCTTTGGGCAACCTGTTCCACTGTTTCACCACCCTCATTGTAAAATATTTTCTTCCATGTATCTAGTCTGAATCTACCCTCTCTTAGTTTAAAACCATTATCCCTTGCCCTATTGCAACAGGCCCTGCTAAAAAGCTTATCCCCATCTTTCTGATAAGCCCCCTTTAAGTACTGAAAGGCTGCTATAAGGTCTCCCTGGAGCCTTCTCTTCTCCAGGCTGAACCACCTCATCTCTCTCAGCCTGTCCTCACAAGAGAGGTGCTCCAGCCTTCTGATCATTTTTGTGGCCCTCCTCTGGACCCGCTCCAGCAGGTCCATGTCTCTCCTGTGCTGAGGACTCCAGAGCTGGACGCAGAAGTCCAGGTGGGGTCTCACCAGAGCAGAGTAGAGGGGCAGAATCACCTCCCTCAACCTGCTGGCCATGCTTCTTTTGATGCAGCCCAAGATACAGTTGGCCTTCTGGGCTGTGAGCACATGTGAGCTGGCTCATGTCCAGCTTCTCATCTGGGAGTACCCCAAGTCCTTCTCAGCGGGCCTGCTCTCAATCCCTTCATCTCCCAGCCTGCATTGATACCGGGGGTTGCTCCAACCCATGTGCAGGGTGAAGGAAGGTCTGTTGAAGCTGGTCTACTGTCCATGGAAATCCTTATCAAGCCGCATGTGGAAAAATGATAATTCACAGTCTGTTGTTACAACTGAAGGAAGAGATGAGAGTGAAGGAGATGTAAGGAAAGGCTAGCAGAAATGAAATGCTATTAAATTACATTTTGATAAAAACCTTGCTGTTGATAGTATAGGAAGAAAGAAGATTGTGTAATAAACAGCACCAATTTGCACTAACATCACGTCTTGTAAGGGGGATGGCCTAGAAGTAGCAGTATGGCTGGATGACAACAGTGGTGTGATTTCATTTTAGATAATCCATTCAGTCTTGGGAATGACAGGCTCTCCTCTTTATCAGTGTTGATTTCTTGGTTTAATCGTTCTCTATAAAGTGTCTCTAAATGTACAGCTACATAGATACTGTTTTTATGAAAGCAGTTTGTGCGCTTTTGCTGTAGCACTTGTGATGCTTTAGCCAAGGAGATAATCCTGTTTATGGTGTGGGTGCTTGGCAGCCTCAACAAGCACGTGTGTTTGTGCTTGCCTCAGAAGAAGCATATGGCTTTGGTAGCTCTGAATGTTTGAGATTTTAGAAATGCACATTGTCTCTGGCAGGGCTGGGGAGATCAGTTGTTTCTGAGAGAAACACCAAAGCTACTTAACTGTCAGCAGATATCCATACCATGTGGCCCTGTAGCACCTTCTCATGTTCAATATAACTTTTCATTGAGTACTTCATGCTATTATTTTCTCAAAAAGCTAAAACTGAATTTGGAATGAATTCTCTGAAGCTGCCCTAATTCCTTCAGCATTAGTACTAATACGTAGTTGACTATAAAAGTCAGGTTTTGTCTAAATCCGTACTGTCTATTGTGTATCTATCTGTCACCTGTTCTCCACCTAAATATAGAATTGTGTAACATTCACAACCTTATGTAAGGGAAATAAGAAGAGGAACAGCTTTTACTGTTGATCCAAAATCTTTTGTGCTTTTGACGCTCTGCACATTTTATAAATATCTTTGTCACCATAGTTGTCCAGATAGCAGAGGTGCTGTGGAACCAAGTTGCTGTTCATACAGGTGCATCAGCTCTCACCATCTTGGTGAGACTTTTCATCCTCCTTTCATTGAAACTGCTTTACTGATGACCTACAAATAGTTGCATCAGTGTAGCTGAGGGTCCCACATTGTACTTTGTGAGTGGGAATGAACAGCTGGTTCAGGAATATCCTAGGCCATTGTAGAAAATTCTCAGACAAAAAAAGTGAGAGATGTGAAAGTACTGATTTTTTTCTAAGAGTTCTGAAATCTATGGTTACTGCTGGCAAATATTTGACCAAGGTGTTTAAGGTACAAATAGGTAGCTCACGTGATTTTTTTAGAAGAGTCTGGTATTAGCTGTATCCAGCTTAAAAATCCCTTAGTGATTTAGTTACTTGTGCAATATGCCTCTTTTTCGGCCCATTTGAATCAGCTAAACACTCTTCTATATGAATTAGCACTGTGAAGTGTTATTATGTATGGTAGATGCCCGTACCCATCAGTGAGAGTAGTTCCTTAGTGAAGTGCCAAATAATTAACAGTTTTGTTGAAAACCTGAAGCTGTACCTTAAAGACCAGATAGGAATAAGCACAAATTGTTCCTACAAGTGTCTTGTAAACATCCAGGCTTCTGCTATGGCATATACGTAAAAAGTCTCTTGAATTACTAAAGCCTCTTTTCTGATAAATACCATTATGTTATTTTCAAGCAAAACAAATTTTTACTTCTCATGAAAAGTACTAGGTGGCTTTTCTTTGGAAAATAATTCTGTAAGTTAAATGAAAATGAATTTTCCTAGCAGTATTACTTGATAACTGAAACACGGGAAACTTTTTAGCTTGAAATGCTGTTACACTGTGATTCTAAATAGATAATCTCTTAAAAATCCCACTAAATACTAGGAAACAGGTGGATCCTTAACACGGTGTGATGTACTTCTTTCCCTACTCCTGAAGCTTCAGGAGGGAAGAATGTCTGAGAGTCTGCACATGCATGGGCTTTGTTAACGTGTATAGAGCATATGTGCCTTCCTGCTGGTTTCTGTCTGAATTGGGCTCAGACAGGACTCATCTGCCTGTGTCGTGAGGTTAAATAGGCTCAAACTCTCCTCTGATACCATGTGCATTGCCTGACCCATTTCCATGTGCATGCCTTGCAAAAACAAGTGACGGTCTCAGAAAAACACTTCTGTTTGCCATTCACACTGCTGCAACTGCTTCCCCACTGATGATTTTTCTGAGGTTGTATTTGCAAAATTTGAGGTGTGGGTACTGGCCTGAAAAGAATCTGAAATTCTGGTTAAAAAAACCTAAACATAAATCCATAGGGATACAGTTTGATTGTCCAGCTCAGACTCAGTCGTGCAAAATATTGAGTACATCCCAGGAGGAGCAGAATGCCACCACTGCCATTGAAGCAATCTGCTCTGATGTTAGCCAGAGCCCTGCCTGGGTTCGTTTGGAAACTACAGTTACGGTTCCTGGAAGGGGGCTGAGGGCCTAGTAATTATGCTGCTGTCAAATTAGTTTGAAATATTTTGACACAAATGCAAATTGAATCTAAATGAACATCTCCATCTCAATTAATTTACTGAGGTTTAAGCAGAAAGCTGTTAGCTTTGATGTTGGCCTACTGACAACAGGGAGTGGAATTCCATTTGCTTTTGCTGTTGCTGTTAGTCCTTGACTGCAAGCAAACAGCACCCAAAAGGCAAGTTAACTTGACACATTTTGCATTTCTGCCATTGTGTTCAAAACTGCCGTATGTATGAATGTACTTAATAATCAACCTGGAAGAAGTTTCATCTCATGATGGCTATCCATGTTACTGAAGTATTCTATTGAGCTTAATGCTGCCAGGAATTATATTCAGGGTATTTGCAATGTGTTATCTCCAATCCTCATTAGTTTTTTTTAACTGCTTGGATTCCTGTAAAAAGACTGAAGTCAGGAACATGACGTCTTTCCACCCAATTTAGGTGCAATAATCATATGGTCAGCATGTTCAGAAGATACCTTGTGGAACATTAGTTTGAAATTTTGTATCTAAGGGAGGGGTTTTATTTGAGCCTTAGTAGCTTTTAACTGCCTTACATTTAAGCTATTTGAAAGTCTGGCAAGCTTCTTTTCTTGTGATGTCTTTGTTACTGGAGTTCTTTATTAATGTAAAGGCAGACTACTTTAATTCTTCTAAAATTCAATCATAAATACAAAAAAAGGTCAGTCTGACACAAACCCTTCAACTGAATGGTTTTGCAGCAAAACCATTGCTTCTAGACAGGCATTGCAAAAATGTGATTAACTATGAAAATTCCTTTAAATGCAGCAGATAGATAGATAGTTTGTTACTCACAAACCAATTTCTTGCCTTTGTTGGGATAAAATGAAATAGTTCTGGTTTGTATTCTGGTGGTTTTTGTATTGCTTGAGATTACCAAGTTTTCTTCCCCAAGTGGTATCTCTTTAGATTTTGTTCAACGTTTCTTCCACATGTCTTGTTAATTAAATATGATAGACTACAAATTACTGGTGGGGTGTTCCCTGGAGTACTGCACACATCTCTGGCCATCTGTGGTCAGCACTGAAGTAGCTGAACTGGTGGTATCATCCTTCGTGCATCGTCCCGTTCCTATTCAAAGAAGTCGAAGAGGTTGGCTGGTTTAAGATAGGCTATAGGGGCTATAATTGCTTTCTCCAAGGTCATTCAAAACAAAAGGAGAGAAAGAGGAAAGAGTCGTTTACTCTAAATGAGCAGAAATGATGGCACAAAAAGTAAATGCGTGGTTTGACCACAAAAACTGTGTGCTGAAAATCCGTGAAAGAATTTGTAACAGCCTGAATGTGAGAGTCTGCATCTGCCTTCAAACAGAAGCCATAAAGGCAGAACACACATTCATTTTTAGCTGAATAATGAGATGCTGATACTCATGGAGACTGAGGTTGAACTTAGTGACTTGTGATTTCAAACAGTATCCTAGAATGCTTTCATATTCTTTTTTTTTTAAGTGTCCAAAGTGCTTTACAGTATCAATGCTATAATTCAAAATACATATGTTAGGCAGGATAGGAGATGAGAATAAAAAAACAAATTTAAAAATTTGCAATTGAAGGAGAAGTGATGGGTCAGAAATTTTCTGCTACGATTCCTTGCTTCTCAGAAGAATCTTTCCCGGCTGCCTGCTACCTTGCCTTGTCCACTCATTGTATAGGTTATCTTTATTGTGAAATGAAATTTATTTGTCTAGTGATCCCTGTTAACCCAGTGGAGCTTGCTTCCTTGTATCTGCAGTATGCATTGGCTCTTGGTTTTTAAAACTACATAGCAGTAATTTTCTTCCCCCACTTTTAGGCAAGAGGGTAAGCTCACCTTGTCAACTTCGTAACACACAAATTGTGCAGCTCCTAAATGATGGAGTAGCTGAAATCATGGTTGTAATCTGTGTACCTGTAGCTGAATAATATACCCGTCACCAGTGCCCTGTACTTGGTTTAATGCTTCAGCAAGCCTGTTTAACAAGGATGAATCTAAATGACAGATTCAAATTTTTTGCTCAGCAAACAAGATGCTGGTTTCTCTTGGCTAATGTTCATCCTTGTATTGTTTCCTTGTCTCTGCAGCTTCCTATTGTTGAAAAAATAAGGGTCATTGCTCAGAAGGTGTATGGAGCTCAGGATATAGAGTTGTCTCCTGCTGCGCAGTCACAAGTTGATCGTTACACCCGGCAGGTAAGAACACCAGTGAATTACGCGGTCAGGTACCAGCTGGATGAGAGTCTTAGGAAACCTTGGGGTGTAAAAGGTTCTCAGATTGGAGTGTTTAGTCAAGCTTTGCTAAGAGGTGTGATCTTACCCGTGGTGCTAACCTGTGGAGGTCGGTATGGATTGCATTAGATTAGATAGAACAGAATGGTTTTAACCTTGAAAGCTATCTCCCGTAAGATATGTATGGTGTTTGGAATCATTCTGAGATTTTTGATGAAACTCCCTGCTTTCTATGCAGAGTGATAATTTTTGCTTGCTGCCTTAAATGTGACAACTGCACATCTGCAAAAGTAGCAGCTAGTGAATGTGCCTGATTTTAGCATATGATTGTTCAGTTGTATCTGCAAAAAAAAAGTTTTCAAGCACAAAAAGACCTATGCACAGCTATACACTTTAATAACAAAGCTCCCAATACTTGTAAAATCTTTCATTTTCCTGCTGTTCATATTGTTTTCAAGAGGTTATAAATGCTGCAAGATAAAATAGATCACCATTCCTACAGTGTGTGGGAATGGGCTTGGTTACATTTTGAAAACAGTTTTGAAACCATGTAGAGAGGTGACTGTACTTTATGTAATGGAATGGCTTCTGCGCGTAAACATGGCTGGAGCTTTTCTGTCAGAAAATAGAAACTGTGGACAATGGCCATGGAAAAATTCCTTAGTATACTTCAGCAGCCTGGTCAGACAGGCAGAAGTATAGCCATCTTCTCTACAATGCAAATCTCCTGAGAATTAATTTGATTTTCTAGATGGAAAAGAAGCTTACTTAGTGCACTTGAAGCAAAATAATCCATGTCTCTATCTTTTCCTGCTATGATTCTCTAATCCATTTTTTTAGTCTAAACATTAGCAGTATTAGGAAATATTTTCACAATGTCATTAAAGGATTGTTGTCCGCGCTGGGCTGCAGAGGCAATTCCCTGCAGTGCCGCCTCTCCTCCTGGCCTTGTGAATTGCATCCCTGTTTGTCAAGGAATTGAACAGAAGAGTGGAAGGTGCCTGACTCAAGGTTAATCAATAACCTGGAAGATAAGTAGTGTGTGGGGAGCTGCTGAGGGCCTTTCCCTGATTTTCTCCCATTTTTTAAGTAACTACTGCACTGTCATTAGTGAAGTGGGTGCCCTCACCTCACCCAGCTTTTGTCGTGTTTGAAAACAAAGCAAAGTATCATGAACCGTTTGTGTTTACCCCAAAAAAGACATTAGTACCCTTAGAGAGTTTTGTACTATGAATCCTGGTCTCAAGTAGGTGTCTAACTCAGTCATTAGAGCCCAGAGGGAAGTGCTGTACTGGAGTTTGATTGAGTTGGTGTAGGTTTCTTGTTCAGTGTGGTACCCATTGTGCAACCTTTCTGAAAATAGCACACTTCAGCCATTGTATAGGCAACTTGCACCTACCTCTAGATTGAGAACCCACTCTAGAAGTGCATCTCGCCACAGCCAAGTCTCTAGCGATACAGGCCTGAGCTGTGGGAGAATAGCCTTTAAAATACAGTATTTTGTCCATTTCTGAAATATTAGCTGTTAAGGAACTGAAGTTAACTATTGCTATATGGATTTTAGGATTTCTAGAAGATACTGATAACAAAGTGAAATTATATTCTGTCTTTACTGTAATCTTAAAAACATTTTTCGTTTATTTGCTTTCCCTTTTCTGTTAGGGGTTTGGAAATCTTCCCATTTGTATGGCAAAAACTCACCTATCCCTCTCCCATCAGCCTGAGAGGAAGGGCGTTCCCACTGGTTTCATTTTGCCGATTAGTGATGTGCGAGCCAGTATTGGAGCTGGATTCATCTACCCTTTGGTAGGAACGGTGAGTGCAGAGTATTCAACTTGATCACTCCCTTCCTTTGACCCAGCTTGACAGGGAAGTGCATTTCCTGTTTGCCTCTAGCAATAATGTGTAGAACCAGGTGAGTTCTTGGTTTTTTATAAAAATGTTATCCTCACACTTTTTGTAGCTTTGCATTGATAGGAAAAGAGAATTAGGAACATGTAATATCATATAAGAGCTTTGACTACAGGATCTGAGAGAATGACTCTTGCCACTGGCTCCATTTCTGATGTTCTTCAGTTAGTCTAGGATACTTTGACAGCCTAATGCTGCAGAAAAATGAATTTACATGTCTGTTGCCTTTCCTTATTCAAATTGCAGCCTGTAAATAACTGTAGTTACATTATTATATTCTAAATGTTAAATCTTTCATCCATCATTACAAAGCATTCTGTAACGTATTTAGATGAAAGGAATTGTGTTCGGAAAAATCATGTGATTCAAATTACTGCTTTTCAGCTGATGAGCCTGGTCTATTCCCAGTCCTTGTGAACATCTCTGCTAGTTCTGTAAAACTAACTTATGGTGGGAAGGGATAGATTTCTGACTGCAGAAATAGTAGCACGTTCATTCTCCTTTTTAGAGATTTAGACAATGAGGTGCTAGAAAGAGCCAATTGTCATCCTTTCTTCCTACCCGCCCTTAAAACCCGACTTAGATTAGGAAGCTCCTGGTATTTTCTTCCCTGACATGCTTTATTAATGTAGCTGAGTAGCTAGTTAGCTCACGCCTTTTGCCAACCACGCACAACTTATTCCAAACAGTAGTGGAACTGTGTCTGATGTCTCATAGCATGAGTTATTACTTATATGTAGCTGATTCATGGAATGGTGCTACAGAAAAGATGCAAAAGCCATTGCATTTCCGGAAAGAGTACTCTCCCAATGTTATCTCATCTTCCCAGAGCACGGCCTGATTTCCTTCTGTAGCAGTACACTTAGGAAAGGTTGAAAGTTTCTAATCTATTGTTTTGAATTCCCTGTGAAACAATCAAGTGTTTGAAACAAGGAAGGAAGTACTTTCTGACCAGAAGAGTTCCTGGAGTTCAGGAAACTGTGTCACTTCAACTCAGTGGACTTGAGGATATGCTTTCCTTCTCATGGCCACGTTATGCGCATCCACCAGAAGTGGAACACAGCTGGGTATTTAAATTGTGTAAAACCAAATTCCAGTTACTGGTGACAATAAAATTTGTCAGAAATTCTAGTATCTCCTTCATGGCCTGGCTTCAAGTTTGCCCTGGAAGTTGTGTGTCATAAAGTTGTGAGGACTGAATGTGAAGAATGGGCAGCAACTACTTCAAATCCATGAGGGACCTATTCTATAGGATGTCAGAGTGAAATATTCTTGGGTTGAGCTTTCTGAATGAGTCACACTCTGCATGCTTCAACACAAACTAGCTGCAGTTCAGCCTCATAAATCCTTAGGAACTGTCCATAGGAGCAGTATAGACCAAACAAGTTCAAGGATTACCTCTCATTTTCGGTTTCCGCCTAGAACCAAAAAATATGGTTCTTATGAAGGACATCTTATATATGGGATTTCTTATTGGCGGAGAGTGTAAAAATATGTCCAAGTTAGTTACCCTGACTTTGGTGAGAAGTAGTATAGCCATGGAACTTTTCCCATATCAGGAACTGGGTAGGCAGTGTACTCTTAGTGTTATGTATTCCAAGAGAGTTGTAGGCCAAAGTACTGTATAAACATAAGATCCCCAAGAGCTAAAAATCTAAACAGACAGACATCGATCGTTGGTTGTTTGGAAAATATTGCTAATGCTCAGGAATGTGGGACAGAACACTCCTTGGAACTATCACAATTGCTACAAATCAAAATGAATGAATGAATATAAATGTATTCCTAACATCCTTACCATAGAATTCTTTCTGTAGAATTAAATTTATGGCAAGAGTTCCAACTTGCTACCTTTCAGAATTGAGAGTTGTGGTCATCAGGAGACAAACTCTCATAATAGAGTTGGACCGCTACTTTTGAGATCACTTTTCTATTTTGCCACCTTCAGATTTTTAGTGTGTGTTGCTGTCAGCAATTAAGTCTTAGGGCTAGTGGTACTTTTTAAGTTGTGCAAGAAGGAATATGTTTGATGTCAGGTTCCAAAACTGGGAGTCTTCCTTTGACAGTTCTCTTACTAATAAAGCTATCTGAAAATGTTGACAAGAACAAAGCAAGCATAAAAGGGCATGTCCTGAAGGCTTAAAGTGGCTGAAGGTCAGATGCTATGAGTAGACGGATTACAGAAATCCTGGTGACAGCATATGGTGAAAGCATCCAGTCATGACAGTGGATTAGATTTCTTTATATAGGAAAAAAAGAAGGAGCAGTATATATTTTTTTCCTTTCATTACTTGCTGGCTAATTGTATTAATGGAAGAGGATCCTTAATGCCTAAGCTGCTTAGAGCCTCCTTACAGCTAAGACCTTTGTGATGGCAGAATAAATGCTATTGGACAACACGTTCATTAAAGTTGTAGTGGTAATTCTGATGCTAATTAAATGTCAAACTTCATTCTCAAAGCATATTTTTTACTGGACGAGCTCCTCTCACTCTAACCTGGCGGAACTTATCAGTAGTGAAGCAGGTTGTTAGAATTCTGCTCCAATTTAATTGGGAAGAGCATTACAAAAGAAAGAGATAAGTAGTGCTGAAAGATAATAAACTATCTGCAGTAAATAGCATTTATAGTTTAACCTTGTCATTAGCCCATGTAAATTAATGAGATTTGTATTTACACCAGCACTGATAGGCAATCATCATTTTTTTTTAAACTAAATATTAAACATGTTGTCTTCATATTCTCGAAGCAATATTTGTTTTGTGTTATGGTTGGCTCTGGTTCCCGTACAGCATGGAAGTCTTTCCAGGAAAAATGAGCTGAGCCTTATCGGAGGAAATCAGCAGTGAAACAAGAGGTGCATTTAATTAACACTGGCACAGCTTTTATCCAAGTTCTCTGCGACCATGACCCAGAGGGCTACATCACTCACACAGGTGGACTGTTGACATCATTGCTTGGCTCAACAGAGTGATGGCAGGAAGGCTGCTGGAGTATATGTAGGAAACCAGTGAGGTCATTCACTAGCAATGCTTGGGTGGAGAATTATTAGATTTTTGTAGTATGCGTGTTTCTCTCCACCCCCACCCAAAAAGCCATTGCAGTTTGGTGCTTTCTCACATTCAGCCACGTTTCCATTACTACTCCTCTTTCATGTGATGTGCAAGAATGCAGGCTGGTTGTAGAAGTAAAACCTATTGTCTTGCCTTTGTGAAGTGACGCTACCAAATCACTGGTACAAGTAATACAGCTGTATTTGAATCACAGTGAGATTTTTAAATATGTACTACCCTTTTCCAGCCATGCGCTTTTGTTTTAATGGGTTAAAATTATAGGTAAGGTCCCTTTGAAAATATATGGAGCCTTTGGAGCCACGCCAGCTCCCAAATTCTCACAATGAACTGACATCCTTCAGATACAGACATATCTGAAGAAAGGTCAGTCTATTACAGCAATATTATTTTTCTCCCCATAGAGAAAGCAGTTCAAGACTCTGGAACTAGTTCTGAAACTATATCCTCTGGGAAGGAACTCTTGGGGTGACCCAGTGTGGTTTGAAACCAGTTTATGGAACCGATAAAGCCTTAATTCACTTGTAGGTGAGAGCCAGGACTGTCCTGCTGAAATATTACCCGAATAATGCAAAGGAGAAAAGACCCTGAAAGTAAATATTTTTATGAATACTTTTAGAAGAAAAATATTGTTCCCTGTTGAATGAATTTCTTCATTCATAGTGGTTAAGTTTTGAGTTTTGAGGGTGTCCTTTGAATATAAGCTGGAGTCCAGACCCACCTGGAGTGAAATTGGCAGTTTCCCAGTGGTGCACGAGGCCCAGGTTGTCTCCAAACTGTCATTTTGTCACTTCTCTCAGGCTCTGTTATGGGACAGTTGAATAATTAGTGGTGGATTGCCCAACTCATCCTGACAATATATGTAACATAGGGTGATTTATATCTGCCTTGCAAAGCATTTAGCTTACAATGCAATTTTATATCCTTTACAAACTAGTAGTGCTATGCTAAGTATTCTGACCTCTCTTAGTCCAAAAAATGTCCCTGGTGATGTGGCATTTGGTACCTGCCGCTGGTGTTGTATAGTTGCTGTGTTGTAGCAGTGCTCAGAAGTCTGCAAACAGCTAGCTGTAAAAATACTAGGTGCTCATAGACTCCGCGGGCTGCTTTTGAGATAAGTGCAGTAAGTGTGGAAAAAGTAACAGAAAAGGAAAGCTATGAAGTTAAACTCACATGGGAAATGTAGGTTAGCAATTGTGTAGTTCTGAACTGATGAATGCTAACAGGAAAAGAAAAGCCCATGCTCTCCTCTGTTAGATGATGTGCCTTTGCATTTATTGCAGTAGGTGTAATCCCTCTCGGGAAGGAGGGAGAGGGGTTTTTTTGAATTATAGAGGGCACATCGTATCTGAACAGTGACCAGGTGTGCACATGGGGGAATGCTGATGTTGCACTTGGTGGAAGGCTGATGAATTATTCAGGGTAGGGTCGTCAGGGCAGGGGGTGAGCACATAGGTAAGATCAATGGCAGAAAGTGAAGGTGAGGACAGTCATCTTTAGTTCATTGTGTTTAAAAGCTAGAGGCTGAGAGATGGTTAGTGTAATAACAGCAAACCCACCTGTGTTCCTTGGTGGATGGCATGATGTGGCTCCGGCGTCATTGGGTTGGCCAGAGAGGCCAAATGTAGATGAGGCAGAAATAGGCACAAATGAATGATTTAGCTAAAGGGATGAGGAAAAGGTAGATTGTAATGAAAAGTGGTATGTGGTAGCCTTTGGAAACATCCCAGGTGTGTGCACTATGAGGCAGTTATGATTCAAGGATGATTATGGCCATTTTTGGTGAGAAGATGGGAATAGAAGTTTGAGGGGACGATTGGAAAGATGGGGTTGGCTGGAAAGGAAAAGAAGTTAAATTGAGAGTTATACCAATGGGAAGAGATACCGGTGAAATGATTTGAAGACACATCCAAGATGTACATGGAGGACTGGAAGAGGGCACTGAAATAAAAGCCACAAGGGTAAAAGATATTTGAAGATGTTCCAAAAGCGTTAGTTGAAACAATGACATGATCTAAGGTCTGGCCAAGAAGAAGTCATGGGAGTAATTGATGAATGTAGTTACAGGAGAGCAGAACATGCCTTGCTGATGACTAAGGATTTTTTTAAATTGGAAAGAAAAAGAGTGGAGTTTAGCTGGCTTGAAAAATTTACTATTATCTCTGTAACTTTTGAAAGTACATAGAAAAAAATGTATTTAAATGATAGTTCAGATATTTCCATATGCTCTGAGCATTTGCTGTTTACTTCCAACTATGTTAAACTGATGTGGATAAGCCAGTGCTTATTGGAAATATAAAGTAAATATACTTTGCTTCAGATCATCACACCTCCCTGCCATAGCTGTGATACAGACATATGATAAAATATCCTCTTACAACCTCAAAAAAAACCCCAACCCCAAACAGCCTCTCTTTCTCCTTGAGCATTTAGAAATATCTTGACAGATAATGGAGGCGAAGCACTTAAATTCTGTGTAGTTCATGCTGTGTCTCTCGACTGCTCTGTTTGTTTGCTAGTAAGCATTATTTAACCTACATTATAATATAGTACAATGATGTATTGCCTTTTCTGAATGACAAACCAGGTCCCGTTGATGGCCACATGCAAAATTAATTTGCAGTTTATTACAGCTTTCTTCAACCTAGCCTTACATTCCTCAAGGGCCAGCACTTGTAGTTAGCAAAACTAAAGAAATTATTTTGCTTTGTTTTCAATTGAGAAGAAAAATAGATGTTGTGTAGGCACGTGTGTTATTTCAACAAACTGAGTAGTTGGAGGAGGGCTTGTTTTGGGACAGGATGAAACCATTATACAACATATCACATAAGAAAATAGACCCTGTGGTTTAATAAGCTATTTAATGTTTAGATTAGATGAGATTTTTCTCAATACAACCTCCATTACAATCAATTTCAGTATGACTATTGTAAAATTAGTTCTTTGTAGTCAGTGTCCATATTATATATTTTCCCATCTTACCATATTTTAAGCCTTGTCAGAGAAGAAATTTTTTTATGCCCAAGTTTACATTTGGCTCTAAATACTTGAAAATGAACTTTTCAATGACAAAAATTAGCCCAGTGTATTATTTGTATCAATCAGGTTTCCTTGGTTGTCTTTTCCAAAGATATTTTTATTAAATACATCCATAGAAATGTAACATTATGTTCAAGCTCTTTGACTTCAATAATAAACACGTGCCACTGCTAGCTTCAAATAGTTTATCTGAATAGGACCCTTAAAACACATACTTATTTACAAGTATAAAAAGTGATTTCATGTTTCACTTTAGTCAGTAAGTGATACCCTGAAAACACATATGGATAGCCTCCCATCCCTTGTAGTGAGAATTTTCTCTAGGCTCCTTTGCTTTGCTTGTAAAGGGGCAGAGGAAGTGGTCGTCCATGCTGTCTCTGTGGAAGGTATGGTAGGTCAGAGCTGTGGAAGAGGAATTTCTTAAACTGGTATGCTTGGATCACAAGTGCTTTAGCACATGTTTTCAGTTAAGATTAGCTGACTTGGCACATCAGCTCAGTCAGTATGGCTTCATTGATCAAGGGTAATGCCTGGCTAGTGTGGACAAGTTTAAGCAATGCTGGAACAAAGATAACTCATTATGGTTTGAAACAGTTTTCTTCAGTGTGGTTGTTAATGTCTTGCCCTCATCATACCTGTAAAGTTGTATGTAATTAACTCAGTGCAGCTGTCTCAGGGTTGCAAGTGCTGTTAGCGTAGGCAAATGAAATGAGAATCACCTGTAGCATGCATGTGGCCAAAGGGGGCACCTCTGTGAAAGCATAGTTTGCTCAAGGCTTTCAGGGAGTCTGGGAGTCATTAAGATCCTTGCTGTCTGTTCCAGTAAGACCTAACTGTAAGCATGGTTGTGCTTTCTATCTGTTTCATTCCCTTGTCTCTGATTTACAGTCCGTGATCCCAGGCGAGAATGAATGTAACTGCATCAGTTAAGAAAGGAAAAAATCAAGAGACATATTCCATATGGAGATAAGGGCTCTTTGAATGATGTACATTAGCCTATTTGCATGGGGCTTGCTATAAAGAAAGACATACCAGTTAAAAGTGGGAAGTGCAACTTGGACAGAAGCCAGCAGCAATTTTGGACCACTGCCCTTAGATTTTATGCATGACTTCAGACGTGAAATATGGACTCTGCAGTGGAACCGTAGGCACGTGCGAGCTTGAGCGGTTAGCTAATGCCACGCCTGGCGTTCTCTGGTGCAAAGAAGGAATAGCGGGTGGCAGAGTTGTGCAGCTCATGGCAGTTTCTCCATGGTGCGGCAGTGCTGCCTGCCCACCTCGATCCTCCCCTACAGCTCTGACTGTGCTGGTTAGTGTGCCTGTTGTGTCCTTGTGCCAGTTCCGAGCAAGTAAACGGGCGTGAATAAGAGCTCATTCAATTAATTAGCCTCATCTGTGTATACTTTGATCAAATGCAGAGAGCTCAAAAATCAGTCTATGGAACATCTTGAAATAGCAGTGTTAAGGGTTTGTATTTTGATTATGCTATTGATAGAGAATATGTATGTACAGACCTGAGCATTAGAGAGGGCAGCCAGGTACTTACTTCTCCCATTCATGATATTTTGGATGACTTGCTGCATGAGGAGGCTGATGCTGCCAGACCCAGGGGTCACTGTGTCTGATGGCTTTGGGGCAGGGTGGCTGTCATTGCTGCCTGTCTTGGTTCAGCTTGGTAGCAGCCACCATGCTCTGTCACTTCCAGCTTGCTGCTGTTCCTCCATATAGGGATGAAATGAAACGATGTTTCATGCTCCCAATTTTTGTTTGTTCAGCCTGATAAGCTTCTTCAGTTGAAGAAATCACAGTTTCTGAAAAGGTGCCTCATGGTTCAGATTGGAAATTTATTGATTTGGCCATTTACAAGCAATAGTTTTAAAATTATGTTTAAACTTTTAAAACTCCTGTCTACATGTGATTTTTTTGAGAGGCTATCTTATGCTCATTTAAAGAAGAAGAACTGGCCCTTCAACATTCTTCCAGATACATTTTTCAAATGCTAATTTGCAGATTTTAAAAGTGTTAATTCCTGGGTAAGCAGCAAAAAACTTTACAGTTTAGGTCAAATAACTGAAATTCTTACAGACTGTCCAGTGAGACAAACTATTTAGCAGATGTAGATAGCTGTATATTTGAGTTTGGCAACTTACTGTTATTGCAACTCTAAAAGTGATTTAAGGCTAATAGCAGGAACCTAGCTGGAGGCTGTAAGTCTGTGACTGAACAGTTTTATTAAGTTCCGGATAAATAAGGTGAAAGATGTTTTGAACTTAATAATGTCCCCAGCAACTTGCATGCTTTCATTAAATTGTGAAATATAGGATGAATGGTGCACTAATTAACATTAAAGAGGAATGAATATTTGTGCCTACTGGTCAAGGGATTATCCTTGTTAAAACAGGAAATGGACTCTGATTTCCTGTTTTAAAGTATTTTCTTCATAAACTTTGCTTGAAAACGTGAGGTTAAAAATAGGTTATACTTTTACATAGTAAAATATGCATCTATTCTTAGTTTTGAAATAGCTTGTATGTGGAAGGAAGGGCATTTTCCAAAACGTTTTATATTGAAATAAATACATCCTGCACATAAAATAGCATTTATCAAGAAATTAGAAACTGAGCTTCTCTAATTTATTACATTGTGACATGGGCTTTATAGAAATTACAATACTCAACGCTTGCATAATATCACTTTGTATTACTAGTTTGCAAGAAAAGCAGAATTTTGACACAGTTTTTAAAATAAGGAATCCAGAGATGCAAACAGTAAGGTCCCCTGACAAATCAGGGGCAGGACCATGAATAAAATTTCACTATTTCCTGGCCTGCAAAATCATGAAATGTTTATGTCTAAGAATGTGAAGAATCAGATTGGGGTATTTCCATCACAATAGGCTGACCTACTTTCTGTGGACAATACTAAAAGAAAGTTACGCTTCTACTCCTCCTCTACACCACCCACCCACTCAAAAATCCTAAAGTATTTCCTGAGATGTTCCTCATGTGTCCTTGTTTAAGAAAAAAGAGGGTAAAAATGCTGGCATACTGTATTTCACTGTTGGTATGTGTTAATATGTTTATTTTGAAAAGACCAAACTTTCTTCACTTATAAAACTGTGAAATGTCGTGACTGGAGCGTTACCTTTTGACCATAACTGAGGAGAGGGTTGCATAAAACCACCTTGACAGCCTATAGATCAAGAGATATCTCCCAGGTGAAGTCCATTAAAAAAGGTATTCTCAGCATGGCGCAACAGTGACCCACAGGCTTCTACAGATGCAGCATTTTTGGTTCTCGGAGATACTACTTGATGCTGATCTGTGACTGTTGTCTGTCTTCCCGTCTGCTCTTCCTGCACACTGGTGAACGTAGCTTGTCAAAAAAGGATGTTGTTCTGTTTTTTCCTTAATAGAAGGAAAGAAAGAATAAGGTGTGTATCTTTGTTTGTTTGAGGAAATTCTGTTTCTCAGCAGAAATAACGTTGCAGTAGTTGACAATGTTTCCTGTGTCTGGGACTAAAACCCCGCTATGGACACCCTGTCAGATGGTCCAGAATGGTGACTTCCCTCTTGCACACCCATTTCTCCATGGTGGATATGTCTGCCGGCTTGACCCATCTTTTCTCCCTATGATTTTCTTCTCATTTTTTGGGATAAGAGTGTATTTAGTTTTACATCAAGATTAAGCCTCTCCAGTTTGATGCCTATTCCACACAGCTGTGGGGAAAATTCTGTTTAATGCTTCCTTCTCTTTTACATTGTAAAAGCCAAGAACATTATTTCTTGGCCTGGAGCTGGATTCCTAAAAACAGAGCTTTCCGTAGGCCTGTGAAGAAGAAATATGATCAGGTCTGAGCTAACAGTTGGACAGGTAAGGCAAGAAATAACTTTATCTCTCCTCACCATTTTGTTACTGCAATTACATACAAAAATATATCAGTATAAGGTATCTTACCAATACCAGTAAAACTTCTTGAGTGCTAACTGTGATGCCGCAGCTGCATTATGGTATATTTTTGTCATAGAGGAAAATTATGTCAATGTTATTTAGCTCCCAGAACTCAACAGCAGCTGCAACCCCCTCAGCATGGAAAGGCTTAGGCTGATGTGGAGCCCAAGCCACAGTCTGCCTATTTTTCGTATGTTTGGAAGGTGTATGTTAGTTAGATATTCCGAAACTGAAGTATGAGGGGCTGTTTGAAGTCAGGCTTGGCTGTGGTGACTCTCTAAACGTCAGTATTTGATGCAGTGCTGAAATCTTGGGTTTGCCACGTGCAGGGCTGTGTGTGAGACCCATCCTTTCATTTGGGTGTTTCCAGGGCTGAAACGCAGCGTGCTGGGTAGTGGTGCAGTCTGGCACAGCCACAAGAAGTCTGAGATGCGGCACAAGATGTGCGGGTGTTTGCTTTTATAGCAAAGTTTGGCTCATTTGACACATTTTAAACTCTTACCTCTGTAACTATCCAGTGGATGATAATACCATGCTAGCTATACCAATGCTTGATACTTTACAGGTTAGTGCCTGGCAGCTGGACATTCGCCTTTTGCTCGAAGTCGTATAAAAATGCCTAATATAAATGGAACATCCTCTTTAACCAGATTCACATTTTTAATAATGTTCTCTTAATAACATGTCAAAAGTTTGGAGCTAGTTGTGGGCTAAACAGTTTCTCTCCAGGGACTTGGAATTTTCAAAAGATAAAATCCTGTAATTGCATGATATTTTAGGCTGGAGTGCCTGACCACAGCATCTTTCTTTAATAACCGTGTTTCTTTAGGCAGCATAAGGAGCTGGGGTTTGAGCTTAATAAGAAAAGCTAGTGACATGAATAACTTCAGAATGAACCCTTCAATCATATATAGGAATGTTAGAATTGGATAAAAAATATTTTTAAAATGTTAAATATCTACATGTGCTGTCCTACTTAAAGCTTAGCAATGCTCTGAAGACTTTGAGTCTAAACTTAACCTCAGACTGTATGCTTTCATGAAAATTAGTGAGAATTAGTTAATCAGGTCATGGTTTCCTTTTCTGCACACCTGCCCTAAATTCTATTCTTTATGTCAATTTTACAGGCTTTACATAACTTTTTTTAGTTGGAGACCATGTGTCTGTATCAGCAATTTAAAAAAGGTGGTTGGGTTCAAATCAACTGGTTCTTTGCTTCCACAAATATACAAAATAGCATAAAGATACTGTTTTAATCATCATTTAGCAACCAACACATCAATTATTAAATGTATGCAGGCTTGTGGTAGTCACAGAAATATCATTCATATCCCTTGCAATCTTCAGAAAATCTTTTTCTGATTTTCCTTAAATTCTGTTTTTCTAATCAAAAGGAGCGTTGAATATGTGTTGATGAGAAAGCTGCATTGATGCATGTGAAGGGAACGTATCTAGCAACAACTCTTACAAAGGTGGCAAGCCTTTTTTATGTAGCAAGCCACCTAAGCAGGCCACCACCCTGCAATACTGAATATTAGGTGTGTTTTGAGATAGCCTTCTGGTTTCAGTGTTGCAATCAAATAAGCATACTGTGAATGAAAGCAGCAGAGGAATGTGGATAATGTGTTTGCCTTTTAGTAAATCATCAGTAAACTCTAATGCTTAGACGGTCTGGTTTGTTACTTTTTCACTTAATAAAACCAATCAGTAGACTGAGGCCAGAACTGTGACAGTTTGTCACCTATAGAAACCTCTTGGTACTGTTTCTAGACTTTTTTAAGCCTCTCTCAGATAAGTGAAAATAAATCTCCTGACTTCATTTTACTCTTCATTTATCTTTTCCACAAAACCGCATGAAATTCAACACCACTTAAAGTTCATGCTTGGCTCTTTATTTTCAATCTGCTGTCAGAAGCAAGGGTGCTGCTGGAGGAGTGTCCTCGGGGACATCACTCAGGTGGTTGTACTCAAACTGTAACCTAAAAGGTGCTTCACAGAAGTACAGTGTTGAGACTCAGTGGTGTTAATTCATGAGAAATTCTGAGAAATTATGATAACGTGGTGTAAGAAAATCTTATATTATTCTTTTTTCCTTTTGGCAATACTATACTATACATATCACAATGTGGCAAATGCACTCCCAAACATACCAAAAAAGTAGCAACATCACATAGGTGGTATGACTGAGTTGTTTTTCCCCAATTCTGTTTGTAACACTCGCCTCTTGCTGCTCAGAAGTTACTGCATTTGCAGTGCTGTCAAAAACTGCCAGTCCTCAGAAATGAAGTGTTAATCTGGGAGTTTGTCAAGAAAGCCGTACAACAAAAGCTGTGACTTTTACATCTCCGATCCATGAAATAACCCAAAATACAGGTGCCTGTAGTTACTATGCTGGAAAAAAAGTGCAGTACTGTTCATATTACAAGATTATGAATGCCCAGTTTGCCTGGTCACAGAGAAGTTCCCTTGCAAGCAGCTCCAGGCTTCGGTCAGCCAGTGCGTGTTCAGAAGGCTGTCCTGCAGATTTTTCTCGCCATGCTTTTGGCCCAGATCCAATTTCTGGTTTCCAAGAGTGTTACTACTATGCAGGATGTGTGCCGGTTTGAAAGCAATGCTTTCATAGCGCTTCTGCTCTCCTATCTTTTTACCATTTTGTGACTGCCCACGCAAATCCAGCCCTACCGCGGAGTATTCAGGGTCTTGTATGCACTATATTGGTATCCAGAGGAAATGTATGTGCTATACAGTTCAGGTCCTACTCAGCTTTGCCATTGACCAGCATTCTGACTGGTATCTCTTTCTTTTTGAAACTGTTTTAAGAATTTCTGTGTATTTATATTGAAAGAGCAGTTTTCCACACATCAGTTTGTACATGTTTGACTCAATTCATAATGTTATTACTGGAGGCGGAGTGCAATGAATGGAGCAGTCATCATTTGATGTAAGAAGAATTTCCTTGTAAGTACAGAGAAATGTAAATTGTGAGAATGAATTCGTTGATAGAAGGTTGCATTTAGTTTGATCATCAGGCATTCATGGAAAATTTCAATATAACTGAACAAGAGAGATTTCTGCCAACTGTTGAGAGTATTAAGAATCATCATTCTGTTGCTTATCCCCATTTTGTTTGGATTATGAACTGCATTGAAAACACATGCATTTATTTACCCATCGCATTAAACCATGCATTGTTTGTCTTAGTTGTGTTCAATTTTATTACACTTTATTGCAACAAGTTGATATAATTGCATAGAAGACTATCAGCCCTTCATGATAGCACTCAAAAAACTAACCTCTTTCCTCCTTTTTTTCCCTCTCCTTTTTTTCCCCTCATCCCCCCCACCCCCCTTTTTTTCTTTTTCCTCCTTTTTCCTCCTTGGAGCTGTTTTGGCAGCTGGAGGTAGTTTTTATTTTGAGAGGTTTGACATAAAGGATGGAATGTGTCCAGTTTGGGAAGCAGAAAAGCTGGTGGAGGAAAAAAAAAATCCATCATTGTATTACAGAAATCGAGAGTGTGCTTTCTGGTCCATCAAGTAGAAACAGTTTTTGGTTTCAGCTCAGGATATACACAAGAATAAATTGCAATTTAAGGGCTTCTTTTTATTTAAAGGGAGAGAATTTAGCTATGTTGTTGGCACCATAAAACTTAACGTTTTATGGAAACAAAATGGAAAAACAGATTATGGCATATATTTAAAATAGAATGTGTAACTTACAAGTTTGGGGATCCAGCCAAGAGGAAGTTGTATATTAGAAAAACCAATAACCACATATATGCTCTTATGGGAGTCACTCCGGGACTGAAAGGCATATGCATCCAAATGTGGGGTTTTTCTGTGTGGTCAAAATTTCAAAATGAGCATGCCAATGAATTGTCCTGAGTTCATTCAAAGTGTGTAGGTGTTTCCATGTGCCTGCAGTCTCTGTGCAGAAGTGCAGGAGTATGCATAGCCCCAAAGCGTGCGTGTAGTTACCTCCTTTCTTGTGACTGTGCAGTTGTAAAGGGGAGACTTACTGGCCCCATCACTATGTCACTCAAATCCACTTTTTACTTTCTGACTATGAAGTGTTACATCCTTTTGCATTAGGGTCACCATCTTTTGTTCTTCCAGGCTTGCCAAAAAGGACAGAGGGTGGGGAAGGATGTAGATTTGAGGGCTTCTGGCTTCTTCCAAGCGGGGAGCGAGCCAGGGAATGTACTGAATGAAAGGTGTGTTTGTAATGTTACTTGCTTGAGCATTAAGCAGCTCTGACATCCTAAATCTGATCTCAAAAATCACCGAACTCTTCCTGATCTTCAGCGCTCTGCCCTAGCTCTCCTTCCCATCTTGTGTAACTGTTTATGGGCTGGGGTTGCTGACTCTGTGTTAACTTCAGGTGTAATCTCTAGGAACCATGTCAGTCTGCAGTATTAAACTCCTGCCAAATGGGATCCCTGGAAAATCTAATTTAGCCCTTGCCACAGAATGAGCTTCCACTTGTTAATTATTTTTTTTTATAAAATGTACTTTTCCTTCCAGTAAACTTTATTCTGTAGTTTTGTGGAAAACAATAAGGAGGAATATTCATGTGGACCCTCAAGGAATTTATTATGGGTAAATTCAGAGAAAAAATTGGCAAATTAAGGGAAAAGTTGACAAGTGCATAAAGTACATTCACTGTAATTGTAGAATGAATGTCTTCATTCAAACCTTCACTTAAAACCATGTTAACCGAAGTGCGAAGATCTTGTATGGGCCAGTGCTGTGAGTTACCTGTCGGTTGCGTTGCATTAGCATGTCATCTTATGTGAGGTAAAATTACCTACGGGATCATATTAAACTGGAATTGGAATACTCATTTGTAAAGTGTGGAGAAACCACCAGGCATTCAGAGAAAGACGGTCTAAGTCTGCTCTCATTTGGTGGTGTGATTAGGTCTGCTTTTCTAAATAGATGAGTTGATATGTTCAGCACTAATGCAAGTCATGGGGAAGCCTCGCCAGGTACTTCGGATTAGCTTTGTTCCATGTATTAAGTTTGATGCAACTTATTGCAGTGAGAATTTCAGAAAATAAATCTACTGAGAAGGTATTAAAAGCAGGTCATATAGGGAGGGTAGTTTTCTTACAAATGATGAACACAATTGCAGGAGCTGTTATAATCCAACAGAAAAACAACAGAAGTCAAAGGGTTGTTGTAGTTTTATGGAAAACAAGTAAAGACCTAATTGACTTTTTTGGTGTTTAAAGATCAAATGGAGAGGAATGTGCTCATTTAATGTAAATGCATCTTGGACCCATCCTTTTCTGTTTCATGCATCTCATGATGTACTTGAGCCCAACTGTAGAAGACACTGTAGTAGTACTAGATTTATAGAGGAAACCAGCTGCTGAAATTGTTTTTAAAATCTGTAGAAATAATGGGAAAAAATTATTTCCTAAAAAGGCAAAAGGGAAGTCAGGGGTAAATATTTCTGCCATTTTACTTCATCTGAAGAGTGTTAATTTCATTGCACGATTTTAACGGCTTTATATAATTTCCATGGAATAAAAGATCAATTGCATTTTAAATTATCTGGCTTTGGATGCAATGGCATATTGATTCCTAATTCCATGGTGAATGTTTTTTAAGATGCATATAATAAATTCTTAATAAGTAGTTCCATATTGCTGTTTTAAACATGTATTTTTCAGAAAACCTCAACATCTTAATATTTGTTGTATTGTTAAATGCCGGATTCTGTACCTAAGATGGAGTAATGCCGGGCACAAGTATAAACTGGGCGGGGAGTGGCTGGAGAGCAGCCCTGTAGAAACGGGTCTGGGGGTGCTGGTCAGCAGCAGGTAACCAAGAGGGCAAACTGCATCCTGGGGTGCATCGATGATTACGGGACTGGAGCATCTTTCTTATGAGGAAAGGCTCAGGGACTTGGGTCTTTTTAGTCTGGAGAAGAGAAGACTGAGGGGGGGATCTTATCAATGCTTATAAATACTTTAAGGGAAGGTGCCAGGTAGATGGGAACAGTATTTTTTCATCCGTGCCCAGTGGCAGGACAAGAGGTAATGGGCCCAAATTTGAACATAGGAAGTTCCATCTTAACATGAGGAGGAACTTCTTTCCTTTGAGGGTGGCAGAGCACTGGAACAGGCTGCCCAGAGAGGTGGTGAAGTCTCTGACTCTGGAGACATTCAAAACCTTCCTGGACACCATCCTGTGCAACCTGCTGTAGGTGAACCGGCTCTGGCAGGGGGGTTGAACTAGATGATCTCCAGAGGTCCCTTCCAACCCTGACCATTCTGTGATTCTGTGAAATACAGCATAACCAGCCGGTCAAAAGAGTTGATTTTCCTGCTGTATTCAGCGTTGGTGTGGCTTCACCTCTAGTGCTTTGTGCAGTTCTGGACCCCACAATTTAAGAAGGATGTGAAAGTCCTGGCATGTGTCCAGAGGAGAGCAACAAAGCTGGTGAAAGGGCTGGAAGGAATGTCCTATGAGGAGCAGCTAAGGACTTTGGGCTTATCTAGTTTGGAGAAGAGGAGGCTGAGGGGCGACCTCATTGCTCTCTACAGCTTCCTGAGGAGGGGAAGTGGAGAGGGAGGTGCTGATCTCTTCTCCCTGGGATCCAGTGATAGGTCATGTGGGAATGGTTCGAAACTGCACCAGGGGAGGTTTAGACTGGACATTACAAAGTATTTCTTTACCGAGAGTATGGAAAAACACTGGAACAAGCTTCCTAGAGGGGTGGTCAATATCCCAAGCCTGTCAATGTTTAAGAGACATTTGGCCTTTAAGAGCATGCCTTAACTTAGTCAGCCCTGAATTGGTCAGGCAGTTGGACTAGATGATCGTTGTAGGTCCCTTCCAACAGTCTATTCTATTCTATTAGTCTATTCTATTCTATTAGTCTATTCTATTCTATTAGTCTATTCTATTCTAATAGTCTATTCTATTCTATTGTTTCCTTGTTTGCTTTGGCTGATTAGACTTTGAGGTCTTCAAAATGGAAATGCTACCTAATTCAGAGGCACCATGGCAGAACTGTCCATGAAGTTAAGGCTACTGGGATGGATATTGCTTGTACCACATTAGGGATGTTTCATAAAAAGGAACTCTCAGGCCTCAGAGAGGTGTGATTAAAAGGACTGTGTAATATCATTACTGCTGCTTCGTTATTTCCATCTTTTAGCAGTTGTCTTTTGAAGTCATGCCGCTCTGTTCTTCGCATTTTGCTGATGAAATCTTTTGCCTTTTGTTAGTTCAGTTCATCCTTCCTCTGCTTGTGCTAGCTACTTTTTTAAAAGTGGCTTTGATACTGTCCCTGTTTGTACAGGACATATTTTCCCCTTGGCTTGCCAGTCTCTCTCATTCTCCCTTGTTTCTTCTCCCTGTACTGTTTTCCTGTCTGTCTTTCAGAGAAGAAATAGTTTTTATGTATTTAGGGAATAGTGTTGCAACAGTGTAGTAAATCTTAATGCAAAATCAGGAAGGGAAACAAAAATCATTTTCAGTCACTCTGGCTGTCATCACCACATACTCCCAAGCACCAAGACTCACCTGTGCAGGTTGCCTCCAGCATTCAGGTATCAAGAGAGGAGTGCTCAGTGATCTGGTGGGGCCTCCTTGCAGTGACAAATCTCATCACCTCTTTCATTAGTTGGCACCGTGTGTTGGTTTTGGACGTGCTGTTCTATAGTGTCTGGCAGCTGACAGCAAATAGTCTTTTGCGTCTCCATCCTGTTGGCATCTCAGAGTCACTGGGATTCACAGCTTCTAGTTATTTCTCTTGCAGTGCAGGGGCTTTTACTTACCTATTTTGTGTATCATTTCATATATGGAATATTATTTTCTGTCCTGTGTTCAAAGCCATGTTCTTCTCAATGCCTTTTTTTCTTCCAGCTGCTAGACTTTAAATGTTTTGATTCTTCTATTTAATAATTTTGCTTTACGTCTCCCAAAATCAATAATGGTTTTCCAAGCAACACGTTACTTCTCTCCTGAAATAAATTTTTGTATTCATTCGAATGGCACAGACATACTTAGCCATTTTTCAGTCTTTCTCATGCATTCCCTTTGGATTAAGAGTCTCCTCTGAATAATGCCTTTAGCTGATAACCAGAAACTGTGGATATTTACTGCAATTTGCAGACTCAATTACCTAATTGTAAAAGTGCTTGTTGATTTCTTAGTGTGCCTATTTATGCCTTGAGGCATTCATGAAATATAAATAAGGTATGTTGTAAATAAGCTTACAGTAAGGAGACTGGATTGGGGAGGTTTGCGTATCTTGAATAGTTTATTTCACTTGTACCACAATTTACTTCACATACCCTTAGATAAAGTGTGTGAAAAGTATATTGCAGAAGCTGTTCATTAATTGATATAAAATCTGCTGTCAATGGGTAGACAAACAAGGTGGCAGGCAGTAGATGTTTACTGCACTGTGGTCATCCTTAGCAACTCCCAAACGTACTATTCAAAATCAATTTGCAGTGCCATTCTTTCCGTTTGATAGGATATCATATAATTTGCAGTAACACACCATGTCTTACACAGGACTTTTCATCAGTAACTTTCTGAAGTGTCACAGAGGAGGGTCAAGTGAGGTACAGTCTGTATACTCAGATGAGAAGGAAATTGTCCATCACAAGCAACAGAATTGGGAAATTACCTGAGTTTCCTGGAAATCAGGCTGGTAACTGATGTATGTGCAGTATGTGCTGCTTGGGGCGTGGTTTGAACGGTAGTACAACCTGAGCCTTGAAATCCTTTTCAGATGTTGAAGCTTCTTGTGTTTATTCAAAAACATTTCCTTAAGCATAGTGCCAGATTAGCACATCCCTTCCATTTAGTGTCACGCATGTTAACTGGCAGATGCTGTAAGTGTGAAGATACTAGAAAGCTACTCACCTGAACGTGTATGCAAATTCAGACTTATCGCATCAGAGAAAGATTTGCCGGTCTCTAGTTAGCTTACGCAGAGCTTACACAGAGCTAACACAAGACTCCTGCAGTCCTACAGGACCAGCTGCTTGGCCATGGATGAGAAATGCTCCCTCCAGGGCGGTGCTGCAGACTGCGTGTGAATACCCGTACCTTTGCCTAGGGACAGCCTGTGCCCTTCAGGCTGCAGTCCTCTCCTTCCAGAGAGGAGACAGGACCTGGAGCCCCTGGGCAGAGGGGAAAGTTAAGTACAGGGTAGGAAAGAGAGCAAAGCACGGAATGCAGAGTTGCGTTAATTTTTGCACCAAATATCTGTTCTTTAATACTGGTTTCCAACCTGTTTATGTTAATACACATGGGTCAGCCTTCCCCACTTTCTGCTGTTCACATGATCTTAAATTTTGAAGTACTAGGAATGCTGTAAGGTGGGGTTTTTTGTTTGTTTTACTTATTTTTAATAAAATAATAAACAATTCTGATAACTAGAATCCAGCAACCCCATAACCTTAAAAAAAAAAACCTTAAATTGTTTGTAGTTTGCAGTTTAGCTACTTTTCTGCAACTCCTTGCAGGGATTTGCCAGTCTTTTAACAAAATTGAAAGCAAAATCTCTTTATTTCCAGGCAGAATTTTTTAATAGCATCTGAGGCATTTGTTTTGCTTTTGTTTTTGAGTGCTGATCCCATGATACATCCTCCAGGCCAAGCAGCTGCAAAGTCTGTTTTTGCAGTAATTTATGAAATACTGCTATGGCAAAGATAGTGCATTAGGGCATAATGATGCTCACTATTTTAGGTAGAATGTCACCTCTGACTCCTTGCCACTTATTTAGTGAAAACTAGCTCTTTATCAGATCTTTACTTCATCTTATGGAGATTGTTCTTTATGGATGAGCATAAGGTAAAGATAGCTGCTGATTCAGCAATGGATGTAATGTCTCTGAATATCGTTCTTATCCCTTGAGCGGAAAGAAAGGTTTTCGTTATTTTTCATCTGTTTTGAAAGTGTTTGGTGTGGCACCTTTCCCACCCTAGCTACAGAGTATTTGCAGGAGGTAAAGTAGATTCACTTCTTTTGGTAAATGTTCCTAGCATTTACTTTTGATTCAAAAAGCTGTGAGTAACACACGCAGAGGGCTTGGTCCCGTACTGATGACTCAATGGAGAACAGAGCGTGTATGAAGAGTTAGGGGTATAGTTGAATTGCTGTTTGAGTATCAAAATGAGAGACATCTGCTAACTGACTCCAGCTGCCTTAACAACAAAGATAGAGAAGTATGAAGTCTGTAGAAACACAGGTAAACTGAAACATGTGTGTGTTTGCATAACATCAGTTAAAGAAAATATTGTTCCTGTTTGTTTTCAGGACTAATTAAATGAGCCTTAAAGCCGCTGACAAAAGGTGAGACATTCCTTTTTAATTCCAAATAGGAATTCTGTTTGGAAACTTGATTAGAATTTTAGCAAACTGCAGGTGCCAGCAAAGCTTGCTGTTTTAATAACCTACCCATATTTCATTTTATTTTGTCAGTTTTCTCTCTGCCAAAGCACCTATCACCTCGTGCTGCCAATCCATTTCACTGCTGGAAACATTTAGAAAGCTTTGCTTTACAGCAAAGACTTGCCCTTCCTTCTGAAATCCCTGTCTCATGTTTGCTATCTTCATGACTATCCATTTAGCATTCATTCTTGTTCAGTTTCATTTCAGTAATGGGAGGCTTTTGAGAGCTGTAAAGTGATGAGCCTTTTCTTTTGGGGAGAAAACCTTCTGAAGAAAGTTAACTTAGAAAGAAAAAGCAAACGTTTTGTTGGGTATGTCAGTGACTGGAGAAGACCAGTCAGTGTTTCCTGATTTCAGCATTGCTTGGATAATTTGATTGGATTGCACAGTAGTTGTTTTTCCTGTATATTGCCCACATTTTGAGTTTGATGCTGTATTGCTGTAGAGTGTGCTCTTTCTTAACAGAAAGAGGAAGAGAAGAAAGAGGAAAATCCAGAGTTTTGCAATGGTAAGCATGTTGAGTTTGCAAGCTGAATTGTCATGTTGGCTTGTCATATGGACAAAGTCACGTATATTTAATGGGCTGTAAATCAGAAAATCTGTTTCTTAAACTGCTCTTTGAGAACTTGGTTTGGGTGGCAAGAGACATAGTGCCACCAGCGTCTCATCAAGCGTCTTTTATGAGTTACTGGGGACGAACCATTCACCTACAACACAAGCCACCCAATTCCCATTGCTGACACACATGCAGAAGTCTAAGATGTTTGTACTGTGAGTAAGCAAATGCATAACCGGGTGGGGATAGTGATGCAGATGCAGCTAGCCATCGCAGTACAAGCTCTTGAGGGATTCTGAATGTGTATGTGGCTTGTAAGTCCATGCTGAAATCTTCATGGGTACTGTTGCACCTGTTGTGTTAAAGCTCACACAGGTATGCCTACCATGCTTGTGGCAGGCATTGGGCATGGGTTCCACTTGCCCATGAGTGAGCATTGGGCTTGACGTACACTTTTTGCCATGTAGGTCTGACTGGTACTATTTTAAGTATGGCTTTGGAATTAGAAATTTTGCCTAATCAAAGCCTTTGGCAAATATGATATTGATTTCATTTTTTTGGGGTTTTTTCCTAATATCTAATGTCTTATGCTGAAAGCAACACATTTTCTTCAGTGCTCTGTTTAAGCTGCCTTTTAAATGTCAACGTTGCTTTCCTACTTCTTTTGTAGAGTTTTGTGTTTAGTCTGTCTTTGGTACTATGTTTAAGATTAACGTTTGTAATGTTGCTGGCATTAACTTTTAAGTTCAAGCTGGTGAATGAAAGTATTTGCTCCCATTCCATTTCAGAGCATGTAGGAGGATTTATTTAAAGTGCGCCTTGCAGCCCCACCCACTTCATCCTCGGAAATAAACCAGGATCTGAGCTAGATTATTGGTATTAAAGTGAAGGACCATGCTTGTCTTCCATAAAAGTTTTCTTTCTTAATACATGAATTATAACATTTAGTCTTCTACCTTACTCTGGAGATTACAACCTTGAACATAAATGAAACCTACAACGGTGAGCACAACAGTACTGTCTTTCTACATGATAACTGTTTGTTATCCTTCCAAAAAATGTGTGGTGACTAGCCAGACAACAAGCAAATGCAGTTTCATACACCTGTGTACCAGATGTTTTACAGCTGTACACATACTGCTGCTGCTGAACCTATAGTGAGTACCATGGGACAATTGATTCAGGAAAAGTAGGAATTTTTCTCTTGGGATGGGCTGAAACGACAGTGGAGGAGGCAGAGCTGCCAGTGGAAGGAATTGCATAGCACAATCAAGAAGCAGATCTTTCGGCATCTTGTTTGGGGATATCGCTGACACTGAGAGTGAGGAAGAGTTCCTCTGGCTTCTTCATAGCAAAAATACTTTCCATGGAACCTCAGTGTCTAATAAAGTTAAAATAGAAATTGCTGAAGTTCGATTTGCTAACATATAGGTGAACTGATTCTAGTAATGAGCTGCATAGAGTGCGCTTTTACAAAGGTAGGTATTAGGGTCTAAAAAAGTCGTATTATTTTTAAGGGCAGCTGGGTATCTGGATGTCACAAAACTTTGAAAATCTTACCATTATTGAACTCCTCCCCTGCCCCAAAACGGACCTTTTTATTTCTTCTTTCTCAAAACTATGGGCAGTTTGACAAAGGAAATGGTCCTATCATCACAATCCCAGTCCATTTTCTTTCCTTACGACTCCTACGATCATTCTCCTTTACAAAATACTTTGCAGCATGGATTTGAAGCTTGTAATATTTTGTAAGGAAGGGGGTTGTTTTTGCTATCATGTAATCTTTTATTTATTCAGCAATAGTAACACACTGCTTTGTATGTCAAAATGGAAGTTCCAGGAACTGATATGCTGCACATGGTATTCCTAGCCAAATCTCAGTGTAGTTGCAGCTGGATTCTGTGTCATGCCTTTAAAGAGAGGAAGGGGGGGGGGAATATCACACTGCTCTGGGAAGGGGGCCAAGGTACTCGACGTGAAAGTGGGCAGGCATGTGTGCCTTTATGGGGAGACCAGGGAAAGGAGTTTGGTCCTGGAGGTCTGCATCGGGATAGAGATATTTTGGTTGCCTCAGAAGGCAACTCAAATTTTTGGATTAGCATCTATAGTCTAGTCACTGACCCAAAGCTTTTAAGGCTTTTGAAAATCTGTTTTTAAGGTGGTGGTTTCAGGAATTTTTTTACTAGTGAACTCCCAATCTGGAAAGGAAGCAGTGTTTTCTGTTTTGTTTCTTACTTGGCTTTCCAGCCCATGGAGCAAGGCTGCAAGCATATGATGTGGAAAAGAGATTTATAGCCACCGCTATGATCTATCTTGGTTTTGAAGAATTGAAGAAAAATTATGTCAAATTAGCATCATGATAACTCAGTGTGAGGAATTGCAGTGTTTTGAAAGGAGATGGCCAAAATCTTCCCACTAAAACAAAAGCTTCTCCAAAGCTCTGTGTTTGTGCTGACTTAACTGTTTTCACCAATGAACTTTTTGGTGCTTTTGAGAAGCATTGAAGGTAGCACTTTTCTAGGCTATGGAGCATGAGTGGGAGGAGCCCATCACATGCTGTGCAGTGCAGCATGGAGATCTGTGATGGTACATCATATGGCACAGTGGGCACGGGAAGGACTACCTATGGTCTCAAAGTTGATAAGATGGCCAATAGCAGAGCACTGTGCTTGAATGAAATACCCTTTGGCTCAATGGCATGTTCATCTGAATATATAGCTAGCTTTTGCTTCCAAAGATACTGTGGGTTGCTTATGTTGAGCTGTGCCATGTCAAAAGGGGACATAATTAACAAGCAGGGAGGACAGCAGTCCTGGACCCACATACAGCCCAGGACAGGTCTTCACTCTGGTTTGGGGAATACTAGCTGCGGTGCTGAGAAGTCAGTTAACGCACTCTGATTACTGAATGGCTATTTCTGCTTTCACATCACGCTATGAAGTTTATTTATTTCTCAGGCGTAATATGCTTTTAGTGGAAGGGTTTTCCCCATGATTGTTTCTTGAGCTAGTAGATCATCCTTTGCTTTGGCAAGGGTCTTCTTTAATCAACAGTCTCATCATCAGTTATTAGTTTCATATAACTGGTCTGTGAAACTGTCCTGGTTCCAGCAGGGATAGGGTTCATTTGCACAAGGAGCTGGGATGGGACACAGCCTGGTCGGCTGACCCAAACAGGTATTTGATACCATGTGATGCAATGCTCACTATATAGGTGGGGAACTGGCCAGGGAGGGGGCAAGAATTGCTGCTCGGAGCAGGCTGCGGGCTTCCCGGGATCGATCGGTGAGCGGTGGTACATTGATCATATTGTGCATACGTATCAGTATTATTCTTGTTTTCCTCTTTTCTTTGCTGTTCTGTTAAACTGCCTTTATCTCAACACACGAGTTTTGCCTTTTTTCTTCTGATTCTCCCCCCCACCCCGCCACTGGGGTGGGCAGTGACAACTACGTGGTTCTTCATTGCCAGCTGGGGCTAAACCAAGACAGTCCTGTTTGGCGCCCATCATGAGGCACAAAAGGTTGAGATAATGACAGATCTGACCCCTCCATGTTAAAACAAATTTGTTATACGCATTTATTGTATTAGTTAAATAATCACTGATCACAATGTTGCTTTGTTTGTTCACATTGCTGTGTTATGTAAATTCTTATATGCACTATGTACTCCCTGCAACTCTGTCTGTCACCTCTGGGAGAGGGATCAGGATTATCATTTTGTTGTCCGGTGTAATATCAACTTAAGATATGATAACATCACTGTTCACACAGTTATGTTGGTATGCTTATGTGGCATTGCTGTCCTGCCTGTACCTTGGGCACAATCTCTCAGAATTTATTAATAATCAATACAGTCTATGGGGGAAACAGCGGGGCATACTTTCCCCAGCTCTTTCGCCTCACTTTTCTCCTTCGGGCCAGGTACAACACCTTTTGAGAATTTTGAATATCCTTGGGATGTTCAAACCAGCATGTTCTTATTGCTGTGTGTTTCAGGTCTTGTTTAGGGTTAAACAACTATCTAAGAATACCACCCAGAGATCTGCCCTGAGGCTGGGTAGTCATGGGTGGCATGGTATGTGGGAGAATATGGGCAGGTATCTAGAGAACTTCTCACCGCCAATGGTTTGGAACTTCACGCCCAAACAACTACAGCAGCCTGATAAAGTCATAGAATATTTGAAAGGAAAATGCTGTGGCTGTTTCAGAGAGGCACAACTCACTGCACTGTGCTGGGCCCTGGCCAGTAACTACCAAACACTACTCAATACTATGCAGCACTCTCAGGGGGAAGAGAAGGAAACCAGACTAACAGACACCGCAGCTATCCCAACTCCTGCGACAGGTCCTGTGGCTACCCCAACCCCTGCAACAGGCACTGCAGCTGCTCCAACCCCGGTGGCAGGCACTGTGGCTACTCAAACCCTGGAGGCAGGCAGTACAGCTGAACCAGAAAACCAACCCGTGCCAGTATCAGTCACCCCTATAGAGAAGAAGAAATAGATGAAGCAATCAGTTTGCTTAGTAAGGGATGACTATGAACCAGGGCCATCATGAGAACAGAAGGAAGAGGCAGAATGAGAGATAATCACCTGATCCCTGTCCCTGAGTGAGCTGTAAGATATGTGAAAAGATTTCAGCAGACATCCAGGTGAGCACATTGTGACCAGGCTGCTCCAATGCTGGGATAATGGGGCCAGTAGCTTGGAATTAGAGGGTAGGGAAGCCAAGCAGGTGGAATCCATGTCTAGGGAAGGGGACATTGACAAGGCGATTGGGAAAAAGACCCGGACAACACACGGTTACCCACAGATCCCAATGAAGTCTGCTGCACACAGCCTATGTGGCAAAAGTTTGTACAGAGCACACCATCACTGTATGCCAGCTCATTGGCAGTGATGGAATGGAAAGGCAAAGGGGGACCGACAGTGGATAGGGGGGCTGGCCGACTCTGGCGATACGAAGAAAGTCTCTCTTCCTCCCTCATCTCGGCTGTGAAGAGACTGTCCTGGAAGGTCCAGCAACTCAAAGAGAGTATGTTCTACTCTCCACCTGTACAGGCCAGCACTCAGCTATTAGGAGTAGGCATTTCTCTACTCAAGAGAGGGGATATAGAGGGAACACACCACAAGGCACCCTGTGGTTTTACCTGCGTGACCATGGAGAGGACACAAGGAAGTGGGATGGACAACCTACCCCGATCCTACAGTCAGTGCATGAGTTACAAGGAAGAACAACTACAAAACGCAACCCCTCCAGGAAAAGTGCCACTCCAGTTTCCGGTGGGCAGTTCCCCAGACAGAGTAGAAGGCCTGATCTTACTTCTGATCCTCGTGAAGGGACTTCTAGATCATTTTTGCAAGAGGTAAGTAACAGGTACTATGACCAGGATTACAGAATCACAGAATCTCCTAGATTGGAAAAGACCTGCAAGATCATCTAGTAATCACCCATTAACCTAACACTGACAAGCCCACCACTGAACCATGTCCCTAAGCACTATATCTACACGATCCTTAAATACCTCCAGGGATGGGGACTCCACCACTGCCCTGGGTAACGTGTTCCAATGCCTGATGACCTTTCAGTAGAGAAATTCTTCCTAATATCCAATCTAAACTTCCCTTGGTGCAACTTGAAGCCATTTCCTCTTGTTCTATTACCTGTTACTTGACAGAACAGGTCAACCCCCACCTCTCTGCAACCTCCTTTCAGGTAGTTGTAGAGAGTGATAAGGTCTTCCCTGAGCCTCCTTTTCTCCAGGCTAAACAACCCCAGTGCCCTCAGCCGCTCCTCATCAGACATGTACTCCAGACCCCTCACCAGTTTCGTTGCCCTTCTTTGCACGCGCTCCAGCGTCTCAATGTCCTTCTTGGGGTGAGGGGCCCAAAACTGAACACAGTACTCAAGATGCGGCCTCACCAGTGCTAAGTACAGGGGTAAAATCACCTCCCTGGTCCTACTGGCTACACTATTCCTGATACAGGCCAGGATGCCGTTGGCCTTCTTGGCCACCTGGGCACACTGCTGGCTCATGTTCAGCCGGCTATCAATCAACACCCCCGGGTCTCTCTCTGCTGAGCAGCTTTCCAGCCACTCCTCCCCAAGCCTGTAGCGTTGGCGGGGGTTGTTGTGGCCAAAGTGTAAGACCCGGCATTTGGCCTTATTGAAACTCATACAGTTTGCCTTGGCCCCGTTAGAGGGGCTCTGTCTCCAGCCAGGTGGAGGAAAGGGGTTTATTGGACTGTGTGGATTCAATGGCCTGGCACATCAGACCCACAGGAGTATAAGGCTTTAGTGGACACCAGTGTGCAGTGTACCCTGATACCATCAAGCTATAAAGGGGCAAAATCCATCTGTATTTCTGAAGTGACAGGGGGATCCCAACAGTTGGCTGTATTGGAAGCTGAAGTGAGCCTAACTGGGAATGAGTGGTGAAAGCATCCCATTGTGACTGGCCCAGAGGCTCCGTGCATCCTTGGCATAGACTACCTCAGGAGAGGGTAATTCAAGGACCCAAAATGGTACCAGTGGGCTTTTGGCATAGCTGCCTTGGAGATGGAAGAAATTAAACGGCTGTCTGCCTTGCCTTGGAGGACCCTTCTGTTGTGTGGTTGCTGAGAGTTGAAGAACAAAAGGTGCCAATCGCTACCACAACAGTGCATTGGCAGCAATATCACACCAACCAAGACCGTCCGATTCCCATCCATAAGCTGATTCGTCAACTAGAGATGCAAGGCGTGATCAGCAAGACTCACTTACCCTTTAATAGTCCCATATGACCAGTGTGAAAATCGAATGGAGAGTGGAGGCTAACACTGGACTATCACGGCCTGAATGAAGTCATGCCACTGCTGAGTGTTGCCATGTTGGAGATGCTAGAACTTCAATATGAACTGGAGTCAAAGGCAGCCGAGTGGTCTGCCACAATTGATATTGCTAATGCATTTTTCTCAATCCCTTTGGCAGCAGAGTGCAGACCACAGTTTGCTTTCACTTGGAGGGGCATCCAGTACCCTTGGAATCGACTGCCCCAGGGGTGTCAACACAGACCCACTATTTGCCATGGACTGATCCCAGCCTGCACTGGAACAGGGTGAAGCTCCGGAACATCTGCAGTACATTGATGACATCATCATATGGGGCAACACAGAAGAAGTTGTTTTTGAGAAAGGGAATAAAATAGTTCGAATCCTTCTGAAAGCTGGTTTTGCCATAAAATGAAGTAAGGTCAAGGGACCTGCACAGAACATCCAGGTTTTAGGAATAAAATGGCAAGATGGATGCCATCAGATCCCAATGGATGTTATCAACAAAATAGCAGCTATGTCTCCACTGACGAGTAAAAAGGAAACACAAGCTTTCGTAAGTGTTGTGTGTTTTTGAAGGATGTATATCCCAGATTACAGTCTGATTGTAAGCCCTCTGTACCAAGTGACCTGGAAGAAGCACAATTTTAAATGGGGCCCTGAGCAACAACAAGGAAATAGTTCATGCAGTAGCCCTGGGGTGAGTCCGGGCAGGACAAGATGTTAAAAATGTGCTTTACACCGCAGCCAGGGAGAATGGCCCTACCTGGAGCCTCTGGCAGAAAGCACCAGGGGAGGCTCAAGGTTGACCCCTGGGGTTTTGCAGTCGGGGATACAGAGGATCTGAAGCCCGCTATACTCCAACCGAAAAAGAGATATTGGCAGCGTATGAAGGGGTTCGAGCTGCTTCAGAAGTGATTGATACAGAAGCACAGCTCCTCTTAGCACCTCACCTGCCGGTGCTGGGCTGGATGTTCAAAGAAAGGGTCCCTGCCACACACCATGCAACTGATGCTACATGGAGTAAGTGGATTGCACTGATCACACAGCGGACTCGAATGGGAAACCTCAATCGCCCAGGAATTCTGGAAGTGATCATGGACTGGCCAGAAGGCAAAGATTTCAGAGTATCACCAGAGGAGGAGGTAACGCGATCCAAACGATCTCAGTAGTGCTTCAGTGGGTTTGGTCATATAAATTTATTGCTGCTTACCCACAGTGAACCAACAAGCTGCAACTGTGCGACTAGAGCTCAGATTAATGTACCTGCTTATATCCAAAGTGGTTCACGGAAAAACCAACTGTAAAAAGTTAGTTTTAGTAATAGTTGCTTTGGTTATAATTGTTCTGTAGTTGTTACTTTCAGTAAATTTTAGTCATTTTTAGTAACATTAAGTTATGACTTCATTTAATCCTGTTTTTAACCCAAACAGCAAAAATGTTAACACTCAACATTGCTTTATAGTAAAGTGGGAAAAGAATAGTTACTGTGGTAGAACAAAGTGTGGTACTAAGAGCACCTGATGAACTAGCATTAAGTATCATATTATTAATGGATTTAGTGAGTCCTTAGATCCTATGATACTTGAAAGAAGGTTAATTGGTTGCTTACAACATAACTGTAATGGACTGTGTTTAAATGCATCATTTGATTCTCATTTCCTTGAAATATCCACTTATGCGATTTTCACTCTCCACCCCCAATATTCATAGCTCTTCTTGCTCTGAAGCATTTTAAGAGCATTAGCTCAAAGCATAGTGTTGCTTCCAGACCTTTACGTCCCTTGGGGTTAGGTGTGAACGGGTGCTGTGCTGGGCACAGCCCTCTTCTCTAGCTAAGCAGAAACATGTCCATCTTGGCTGACAGTTCAGGTGGCAGGTAATGCTAAATGGTGCTTGTCTGGAAAGCGTGATCAACTGTAATTCGTTTGGCATGTTTATGTTCTGTATTAATTTCCTCTTGTTTGTGTAGACCGTATGAAGAGCAGTGTGTAAGCGTTGTGATTTTAATTTTTTTCCATTTGATTCTGTAAAATGCAGTCACTTTCAGCTCTTGAGAGGATGAATACCAGAGGGGCAGCCCAGCTTCCCTGAAAGGCTGTGTTTGACATGGCCGTGCTTTGCAGGCCGCTTAAATTACTGCAGTTGGATGCTCTGAAAGACCCTGCCATAAAGGGAAATGTGGCTGCTGAAATAGCCGTGCTATAAGCCTCAGGAAGGCAAGCTGGGGCAAACAGCCCACGCACTCTGTTCTCAGTGCTAACTCTCTGTAGAGTGCCTGAGCAAACTTACCCAAGGTTTCTGTTCTAGCAAGACAAAGTGCTGCATTGTATATTAGAGGGAAAGTTTTAAGCCGGTTGGCTGCATCCCCAAATTCAATTTATAGTGCTGGAACCTAGAGGTGGGGCATGCATGGACTCCGCGGCACACACTGTGACTAATGTGCTGCGAACCACAGGTACAGCAAGCCAGAAATGGTCGGAGTGTTTCAACATAGTCAGCCCTGTCAACTCAGCCTGTCACTCATCATTTTGCTTTGGGATAGCTGGTACCATAAAGAAAGAAAAAAAAAAAAAAGTAAAAGACTCGTATTAATTCAAATCATAAACTGAGAGCTTATGTGCACAAGGGGGGAAAACTTTGCAGGAAAATTTGAATAAAAACTGCAAGACAGTTATTTTTAAATAGTGTACTTTTGACGGGAAAACATTTCCTTCATAGGCACTCAGAATAGTGGGAATACCTACCCACACGTATGGGCATACCTACCTACCTGCACACCCTACACACCCTTAGTGGCGGGATACAATTAAGGATGCTTCCAGTTCTAGATTTGTATTTTTAGGATAAATTAAGTCATTTAAGTCAGATTTCGGAAACATTCACAACTAGATTACATTGTCAAGAATATGTATGGTGTGAATACAGTAAGAAGCAACTAGTAAGTGTTCATGGGGATAAAATTCCTGTGAATATTCACACGTTCATTTTGACTAGCAAATAAGTTAGTCATACTTCATAGTGGCTGCCTTCCTGATCATTAGGATATCTTTCATCCTTCTTCCTCCTTTCTTCTCTTTTCCCCCACCACAATATAGTGGATAGGCTGGAATACAATCAAATACAAAAGTTGCATCGATATACAGTGTGATGTGTTTGAGGATTTTTGCATCTTTGCTGGAAAACAAAACAGTTTGGACAGGAGAATTATTTCTCTGATGAAATGTTGCACGTTAATTTATTTATTGATTGATTTGAACCCTCTCTTGCCTGTCTTCATCCAAAGAACATAGTCTTTTTTGAACTTCATTTGTAGAATTATGACATATTTTACACTCTTTTTCCTCAAAAAAATGCCAAGATGTTCTTTTCATTAGAAATACAGAGAAGACATCCAAGATTCAACACTTAGATCCATTTTACCTTTCTGCTTTCTCTTTTTTTCAGCTTCCCTCCTGCCTCATTTAGAAGTCAACAGCTCTTTCACATTGTATATCACATCCTATTCCATCCTTTCTACCAAGTAACTTGAGAGCATCTTTCCTCAGTATTTTAAGGGACGCAGAAAAGTCTTACCAGTACTTTCCTGCTTCTTTCTCATTGCTCTATCATGAACTTGTAATATGTCATCTATGTGGTGCTGCTCTGTGTTGTCAGAGGACTAAATTAATTAATTTTCATTAACTGTCCCTTAATTGAATTTTTGAAAGACAGATACAATTACAAACACAACACAGGAAGAGCATAGGAGGAATGTCTGGCACAGCTATACAAATAGATTTATTACTTCAAATATTCCCCTGCTGGTGAACAGGACGTAATCTGTAGAGGATTATATGTAAAGGCAAAAAGACATTCAGAGCAATACTGAAACTTATTGAAGTGGTCAAAGCCAGTATAAAAGAAAAGGAAAAAAAAGTCTGAGACATAAAATCACATGAGTGCCTCCAAAGTGCAGTGGCTAGGCTTCCCTCTCCCAGGCACTCAATCAAAAGGGAAATAAAAATTATCCTAATGCCTGTGCTCTGGCCATCATTTCAGGAGAAGGAGGCAAGGTGGCATTACAGCCCACAAGCTGGCATCCCTGAGGTGGTGAAGGTTTGCCTTCCACCACTGAGGCTGAACAGAAGCACAAGCACTGTGCAAGCAGCCCTGCATTTTACCAGCTGAATTGACGTCACTCAAGAGTAGAAGGAGAAGCTGTGATTAAAAGCCCTAGGTAGCTCGTTTTGAAGCACTTGTTTGTCTTTCCTACGTGGCAAGGCATAAAAAAGTGCAGACCAGAAGTCCACACAAGCAAATAAGGCTTCCTAATAGCTTAGGTTGGTCAATGATGCAAAATGCCCATGTTGCATAAGGATCATCAAGTCCCATAGCTGTATTTCCTCTGAGCTGGAGCTTTGTTTCCGTTCCTGAATTGCCAGTTTGAATGAATGAGCTAATAAGCCAAGTGATGGGAGCTCTTGAAGACAAGCCCCATTCACAGAAAGATAAGCTTTAATGGTATTAGATGAATGTAATTTACCAGCAAGGTGTCCTAATTTGAATGTAGAAAGGCCATCTGCACAAGAAACACTGGTAGCAAGCTGTGACAGTCAATGACCATGCTTCCTTATTGCTGACAAACATGCTGCTGCAGAAATTTGTAGTAAAAATGCATTCTTTCACCATTTTCTAAAGGAAATATCAGCAATCATTTCAAATAGTTTAAATGCCTTTTCTTAATGCTTTACATGTACTTTACAAAATGGGCACAATTGGGAGACTCACTTTACTCCCTAGTCAGAAAGAGAAACCGGGATGGGAGAATTGGTGAATATATACACAAATGGCCACCACGCGCATGCACACGTGTCATGCTGGAACAAGGTCCCGTTAAAATTTAAGCAGAATGGCTATTCTAGTACATCTGGCTGTGAGCATTCTTATTCCAGGATAAAAGTGCTTTTTTCTGGGTAAACCGCTTTGGAATGTTAGCCAAGCCTATGTATACCTTGCAACTGGAAAACATTTGATACGCTTTAAAATGATATTTTCTAAAGGGATAGCAACTTTTTTCTTTCCTTGGGTTGTTTAGGCCAAATGGACCATTTCATTAAAGATGTGGTCTGAATTCTGTTTCCTGGGTACTAAAGCCATGATAATCCAAAAATATGCTTTCTTGTAGGCCTTTCAACGTTATTTCCAGTACAGTTAAAAAAAAAAAATAGTGGTATACAAGATGAATCCCAGATAACTGCAGTGTAATGCCTAATAGTTTTGTGGGGTACCATTTTCAAGGGATATATTCATAAAAGTTCAGCTTTAAGGGGATAAAGTCATCTTCGTTTTATGGGGCAATTAAAGGCTTCTGTTTTGATGTTGTCTGGTGTCTCCTCTGGGATTGATTCAGAACCAAATGCATACTGTAGAGGAAAATTCGGCATGACAGTTTGCTGCTGGTATTCTTCATGAGGAAATGCAGTATTCTCCCAGATGGGAAAGAAATTTACAGGGGATTTTTTTTTTCTTTTTATATGGCTATATAATAACTAACCATTCTTCTAATTATCACTGCAGGTACATGGAACACTGCCTGGTTTTGGAGCCTTTCCACTTTATAAAGTACAAAGTTACATTGATATTTTTCGACACTTGAGTAAGAAAAATTCTTACATTTTCCCAGATTCAAGACAGCTGACTGCCCTTTAGTTCTTTCCAGGCACGTGTTTAATATCAGTCACAAAGGTAATACAGTATGAGATTTAGGGTTCTGACAGACATGTGTCTGCAAATGAAAATCATATTGCTGAAGCATTATCAACCCCTGCCTTTCTGAGGGATGGTGGTGCCCTGCGTGCGGGGATGTCTGATTTGCTTGTGAATCGGCTCCACAGGGCTTATAGTTTACTATGTAGTATTTGTAGATAAGCCTCTGTTATTTTCAGTTTGCCTTTTATCACTTCAGAATAAAAGTAGTAGTCCAGAAACTGCTTGAGGAGCGACTGAGATATTTGGGCAGCAAGAGCTGAGGGAGAGGGACGGCAGAAGTGTCTGTCTTGTCTCTTGCTCCAAACCCCACTGTTCTTGCTGGTTAATCAGAGTCCTAAATCTCATGCAGCCCCTCAGTGAACTGGAGCATGGGCAGGCAGGCAGGGTTGCAGCTATGCAGCAATCTGAGTGCAGGTGCCTGTGCTCTGGAAGCTGTAAATCTGTGCTGCCTTGGGGAGGAGCCTGGGCTCCTATGCCCTGCCTGCCACAGCCCTCTTTGAGGGGAGAGTGGTGTGAAGGGCTTGCTGTGGCTTTTGTAAGGGGTTTTTACTAGCAAAGAGACCGTAAGCCTTAAATACCAGAATGAGCTAAGCAAGGGTCAAAATGTAATGAAAGGAAATGAGTAATAAGGATGTCACAGAGCATCTCCTAGGTTATTTGGAGTTGTGCCCTGGGTATGTCATCGTTTTCCCTTCTCTCTCACTGAGTCTTTTTTTTTTTTTTTTAATAGTAGCCTTAATGACAGTGAAATGGATCTGAGTACAGTACCTGTTAAATGCCAGCTTCCCCTTGTATGGCATCCATCTGTAAATGCAATTAGAACAAACATCTGCTGCCAGAAATGGCTTCTTGACCTGTGCTATTTTTTTTCAGCATTCTGCCAGGCTTCTCATCACCCTCCCCAGTAATCCCAGCAGATCCACAAAAAAGTAAAGATCCTTATTCATGTGACATTGCAGCCACTTCAGCTGGCTTGTTGAAACTCAGAAGTTGTAACTGGAGGAGTAATGCCATAATATTCACGAGAAAAAGAAAGTTTTTCAGTTGTGAAGGTTATTGCATTTGTTAGGCACACATAATCCAGATTACCTCTGCATTATAACCTGGATCCCACAAAAATGAAAATTCATGTAAAGTATCTTTGTCTGCTAAAATTTGAATTAGTGGGTAAGTAACCAGACAGGAATCTTAAAAAGCAGAAGAACATTACAGAGACTATAATACAGCCACACATTAATGTTTAGGCATTCCCCTCAAAACAGAGTACTGAAGTTGGTTTTAAACATCAGCTTGCACACAAGTTGATGTGTTTCTATACGCCTGCTGATTTAAAATGTGTTCTCAAAGCTAATTGCTGTTACCTGAGCTCTGCTGTTATCCCCAAATCAATTTGGTAGTAGGTTCATATTCTTTGGTAGTTTTACCATTTTGTTTCTCTCTGTTTAATTAAAGCTTATTGGATGATTCTCAGTTTCCTTTTACCACAGAGACAGTTTTAGGACTCGATTGGTTAATGTGTTTCTAATACTTGAAATACTGAGAAAGTGAAGAATTTTTAAGTTGCTGTAGTCATATAAATTTTGTATCTGTAACATCTGAAGTCTTGTGAATTTCATAGACTTGTAGTTATACCTGTATTATATCCATGTGCTGTTATGCAGAATTTAGAGGTTATCTGAAGCTGTCTCCAGACTGCCTGGAAACCAGTTTTTCTTTGAAATATTTCTTTGGTCTGTGAAGAGATGTTGCCAGGCATCCATATTAATACCTCTATAAAAGAAGGAAATACTTTCTCATGTGTGATTAAAATGTGGAAGTCATTAACACAGGAAAGCCACTGAGGCCAAGATTTATAAGATTTATAAAAGGTTACGGCCATCAACAATATGCAGGGTTGTAATTAGTATAAGTAAGTAATTTGGAAAAAGTGCTAAGCATGGTGTTCAAGGGTTCGGTCAGTCTGCAGTTATCGGCTCCCAGTGTTGGACAGAGATTGCTTTGTCAGCCGCCATAGTTTTAGCTTTTCTCCATAAAGCATCTGGCAGCAGCCACTGTCAGAGACAAAAGCGCACGTTTGCTTTGATGTGATACGGCACGCTCCCTGCCTGCCTTCTACCTGATTTAAAGTGTATAACTTCTGTATTCATTGATCACACTGCACCAGTTTTCCGTGTGTACACAACGCCCTGCTGCTCTGTACGTATAGAAAGCAAGGCACTAGGAGCTTTTGTTACTTGACTAAATCAAATGAAGATAAAAGAAGATGTTTCACAAACAAATGCAGTGAAGTAGATACAGATAATTCCTGCCTTCCTCAGCCTTTGATGATTTTTTCCCATTCCTGTATTGCTCGGTTGTGGGCAGGCATGTGCCCTGCACTGTCCTGCAGGCTCAGGCACGGTTGCAACAAAGCAGCAGGAGCACAAGGGAGAGATAACGGGCAGTGGCGCACAGGGAGTAGAGTAAAGCCTTTTTCGTATGCACCAGAGAGAAACAGCATCCTGCTGCTGGCACTGCATATGTCAGATTTGCTTTTGTGCCTAAGAGCCTGAATAAGCTGTGCTGACTGTATAGCTCTGATCTAGTTTGTAATAAAGAACATCAATGCCATTGTATTTGGCACCTGTAGTAAAGATGTGATGCAGTGAGTAGACGTGGAAACCAAGTGCTCTGCAGGTAATCTGGCCAGAAAGGGATCAAGGCATGTTTGTGACAGCATAAATAAGCTCCCTCGGAGTTTGTGAAGGTCTTTGTCTCTTTACTTTTCTCTGGGAAAAAGAAAAAGCTAAATTTCTTAATAACTTTCACAAAAAATCAATTTAAAAATAACTTCACAGTCAGTATTTAAGCAGTCTGACAAAGGAGACATGTAACGTGAAAGCAAAGATAAAGCAGAGTTTTCCCACAAATAAACAACAAACAATTTTCATAGGAGAATAACTACAGGAATCCCGATGGCTGGGCGGGATGCTGATGATGAGACGGCAGCACAGTCTGTGGCTGCGTCCAAGGGACCAGCAGCCTCTCTTCAAGGAAGATGCCCGGGCAGGTGGCTAGTGACACACTACTGGGGCATTGCAGCTCTTCAGGCAAGGTCTGTGTGCCATCACGGGGGGGGTCTTCGTTCTTGGGGTCACCAGGAGGGAAGGAGGCAGGCTGAACACTAGCGGATATGTTGCGGGTTGTGTTTGTTATGCCTTTGGCTGAGCGGTGGAGTTGTAAATTGTTTGTTTGCCAAAAATGAAAGTTCATTACAAACTGGCCTTGTTTTGATTAGGAGGAGCCTGGAGGCTGTACCATGAGAATAAATAAAGCTTATGGCTTTGTCTGCTCGTTTGTTCATTTTGGCATTGAAGAGGTTATTCTAACTGGTTTTTAATGTCTATGTTATCATTTTACCTTAGTCTTTTTATTATTTACCCTGTATGTGTGCAAATAAACTTTCTATGGCATTTTTTACACATTTTCTAATGCTTGAGAAGAAGTTCCCATAGATTATTCCTGTACTAGGTGTTTGTCAAAACACAAAAAAGTTATGTTAACTTGTTTTGTGTTGGGATGCAGAGATTCATTATTGCCTTCCACTTTTTGTGTCCTTTCATATGCTTCGTTTGGGAAAAAGACTGAATGCCACCCCCAAAATATCTGTTGGTTTGTTTTTCAGACTGAAAAAAATGTGTTTCCAAACATGGTTGATTTTGATTGGGCAGTTTAACAACATTTTTGTTGCTTACACAAATATATTGTTATCCTTTGTTATATTGCAGAAACTGTGGTTAGAAAAGTGACTTACTGCAAGTTCATACTGAGCAAAGTGTGAGAAATGGAAAAAGCTGTATTTATTTAGAATTAGTGATACAAAGGCTTCATCGTGTAATAGAAAAAGATGTTTCGTGCAGCGTAACTGTTTAGCATTGTTATTTTTGAGTTTCAGTTATATGAGACTAAGATGAGAATCAGAGTTACCAATCTCAAGTTCCATTCTCCTGGCATCGCCTCAGCTCCTTTTGTAACTTTTGGCAAATCATTTAACCTTTTCTGCCTTATATCATACTCACCTTTTAAAATGGAGATCTTATTTCATGTATTTCCCAGACGTATTTAATGTATTTAATTCATATTTTCAAGGACTTTGAAAAGAACTCTATTTATAAATATAAAAATATAAATCTTTATTATATTACGTAAAGATATACGTTTGTAGGATAAAGATTGTGCCCTCCATGTGTTAACAAATTTTTTTCTGGTTTCCTTTGACAATTAAATCTATCTGTCAGCTTGTTAAGTCGTGGGTGTCTCTCAGTGAACAGAAATTAGGGCTTTAGTCTCTCCTTAGAGAAATTTTGAAAATCAATATTGCCGAAAGAGAGCTAAGTCACACATTCATGGCTAGAATTTTTTCCTTTCTCCTTACAGCTCTTAGTGCAGTTCAGGCAACTTGCAAAGAAGGTGGCTCTTCTGAAGGGACTAGTGCATCGTAAGTCAGTGGCTTTCAGCCTTTTTCGAAGCATTTCTGTGCTTCTCCATTTTCCAGGGGAAGTGTGAGATCCAGCATAGGTTATTTCAGGCTCACTTTTCTTAGCAGCCTTTTGGAGAGCCCTTAAAATAGTGGGTTGATAGACTATAGGGTGAAAATTGCTGATCTACGTAATGATGTCCATTTTTTATTTACTTTCTTGTCAAAGGGAACCACAGTACATTCTCATATGATTTTAGAGGACACACTGTATTGTATGCTAGCAGTACATATGTACTGCTAGAGGTCTGCAAAGGACTTGTGACTGAGAATATCTGATTTACAGAGACAGCTCAATAATTTGATATCCTTGTGTCCAGCCAAACTGGATCCATTCCGGATCTTCTGGGTTAGAAACAAATAGAAAGGAAAAGATTTTTAATTTTTCAGTGCAGCTAAGATAGCATTGACCTAGCATATCAAAACAGTAATTTGCCTGGAGAGAGATGGGGCAAAATTGCATACGGTTAGAAAGCAGTGACATCCAGAATGATAATGTATGATGCTTGTTTGTAATTGTCTATTTCCTGTTTGCTTCAGTGTGTCACCAAACAAAGTGTGTTAAGGGCTACAAAGAGCAAATCATTTAAATTGTTTATCCAAGCAACAAGTGACTTGAGAAAGTGGATATAGAAACTTGAACTAACGAGATTAGTGATGCTCACAGGTCAAGGTTGGTACATGGATGATGATACAGTGATAGTAATTTATGCTGTTGATGCCCACCACAGTTGATCATTCTTTGGAGACAAGCCCCTAGGCTCTTCTTTCTGACATCTCCCATGATAACTACAGACCAGAAAGTTGAACTGCACCTGTGAAATGTATATCCTAGATTTTATTGTTTCCCAGTACTGATTATGTCTACTCAGATGGGATTAGCCAAGTATAGTCACCTCTTCTTCCACTTTTTTCAACTCCGGTTGTTTTAGGTGTTTTCCAAAATTCTCATACCCTTTGGTATTATAAAGGTCACCACTGGCACTTAGACTAAGTCAAGTAGTGAGGCCAAGCCAGTTTGGTGATTTAACAATTAAAAAGAACTAATTTTAAGTGGTCCTCTGCTATAATCCCTTGACTTTCTCTAGAACCGATTCTTTCCATATAGATACATCATCTTTGCCTGATATGGTGTTTCTTGGGGAACTTTACTTACTCAGATGTCAGTAGATCTAGTTAGTTGTAACCAAGAGGGCTAGTATGGCAGCAGTTAAATGTGTTTTTATTCACCATAGTTATACAATCGTTTGGGATTTCTCCATGTTGTAATTTGTCATTGAAATGACTGGACAATGCTCCTGATGCTCTTCCTAGCATGTCTTACTGGGAAGGATAAAGTTTGTTGCATGTTGAGCACACACATTTGCGTTACATAGCCTGCTGCTGCCACCATCTCCAGTTTCTGGGCTGTAATTGAGGCTCTGTGTTAACATGTCAGGGTGTCTGACCAGCAAGGCACGTCTCATATGAAAGATGTGAAGCTTTTAAACAAAATGGCATAGTGAAGATCAAGAGCACAAAGTGGGACTTGCTCCCAGTGTTTGAGTAATTGCCCTTCTAGGGAAACAATCAGTGAAAAATAAACAGATTTCAGAGGAAATGAAGCATGCCTGGTCCCTGAGCAAATGCAAGGCAGTTGGGATGGGTCCACTGGAGACCTTTCCTCCCCAAATACCACAAAACATGCTCTGCTTTCAGCAGAACCTGAGCTGCTGGTGCAGCTTGGACACCTCCGGCTCACCAGGAGACCCAAGCACTGGACAAAGCAGGAGGATTATGTACCCGTGAATATCAGATACTGCAGATATTCCTGTTGCTGAGACAGCACATGGGAAGAAAGCCTTTATCCTCTAGATTTATTCCCTCAGAGGCGCGTTTCCAGCACTGTCTGATATATTGGACACTCGTCAAGAATGGAAACGGCGCTGGGAGCCTCTGACATCAGGAGTGAGCTGGAGAGAAGGATTTTTTCTGGCTGAGGAGGTGATTTTGTACAAGAGGCAGCAAGCGAGAATCCTCTGCCAGGGATTCTGTTGAAAGCCCAAGGGGGAAAGGAAAATCAGGATGTAGGCCTTGGCCAAGGGAGCAATTACTCCTGGAAATGGATTTGAGTGGGCTGGGATGGAGGGAGGTGTTTTGGAACAAGTCACCTGGAATTTGTAGCCCTGTTTTTTCTCTCCCCCTTTATTTCCTCCTTGGTTGGTTGGTTGGTTTTGGGTTTTTTTTTGGGCGGGGATGTTTGATTTTGGGAGTTTGGTTATTGTAGCTTTCATTTTTGTAGTGTTTCGTTTATCAGTTGAGTTATTTATGGCAGAAAACAGTTCTGAATACCCTGTGAAACATCATGCTGTGTTGCGGATGGTATGAAAAAATATAGTGAACTGTCACCTAATGTGCTACCTCAGAGAGAGAGACATATTTTTCAAGTAAAACTTAAAATATTGATCCCATTCTGCTGTTATTAGGGGGATCATATTCTTCTGCTTTAAATATGATTTTATAAGTTCTAAGACAAAAATGAGTTGAGACAACTCTGCTGAGAGGGACTGCAGTCATATATGTGAGTCACAAATGTGTTACTTAATTAGGGAAATTGCTCATTCTTTTACAGATTACATCTATGCCTAAATATTTTATTTAATAACTAGCAAAATGCCAGTTCTGGGTCTTCAGTGCTTCAGCCCATCACTAACAGCAACATTTGAGTTCCAGTGGTATTACACTGACATGGTCAGCCAGAATTTGGCTAACCGAGCATTGACCAGTTCCTCTCGTCCCCTGCTTCTTTTGGGAGATACGCACCCACAGATCTCTCCAAAAGCTGTACTGGACAGATGTGGACTGTTGTGTGGGTTTTGTTTTTTTCCTTAAGGTGCCCAGGAGATCACTTTCAAATTCAGACTATTTCCGCTCAAGATGAGTAAATTGTAGGGTCCTGGAAATCCCTCAGAGAATGTAACAGGGCACAAGCTGCTTCTGCCTCGCTTGAGCATCTGGCAGCGAGGTCAATTAGGATTGCATAACCGATATTCAGTACTTTTGTAACTTCATCCAGGTGCTGATAGCAGAAGAGCAATATCCATGCATTTTGTTGTTGTGAATCCTTTCACAAAATCGAACAGTTGCCAAAGAATGTGGAAACATTAAAGTTAGAGACAATGATAATAGAATAATTGATGCCAGATGGACTTCTGCACCTGATATCGTCAGCATGCCAGTGAAACAGAGCCATTTATTGCAAGGAATACTACAGCATATGTCAGGGTAGCATCAGCATCTTTTCAAACATTATTTTGATCATTTTGAAAGGTGTTAATGTGTTGAGTTTCTTACTGTGATTGTTCTTATATGTTGCAACAAGATCCTTTTTTGTTAAAGATTTACTGAGAAGGAAAATATGATCTTCACTCTCCCTACCTCCTCTGGCTAGCATCAAGTTTGGCAAATTTTCATTAAAACTTATAAGTAAGCTGTTATTTAAACACTGACTAAAGATCGTTGCTTAGCTGCTTTTGGAAATCCTTGTTATTTTCAGGCAATGAAAAATAATGAGATAATATTTTCTTAAGCATTATGTAGCTATTAAAGTAGATTTTTAGAAATTATTGCCATTTCCAAGGCTGAATTTATTAGTTTGTTTTTAAAGGTTGATACTTTTCCAAGGAAGCCCCAACTTGCCTCCATTGTGCATCTGCTTTTCCTAATGTGAGACTTTGAGGTTTGTTTGCTTTTAAGAGGTGGTGAAAGGTCACTTGAGCATCAGTTCAGCCTTTGGCATGGTGGTGTTGTCCTCTCTAATATCTGTGTGTGGGGTGTGGATGTGTGTAGACTAAACTGGGGGTATTTTGTTTTGGCCGTTTCGTTCTGTTGTGTTTCTTTTCATTAAGACAAACAATATTGATCTCTTAATTATTCTTTTCTGTCATTTTCACGTGAATGATTTTTTCATCCATTGTTCAAAACGTGAGCTACCTCTGAAGCAACAGAGCTCTGCAGCTCTACAGAGTGGGGGAATTTTCTGGTCCCATGGAACGAACTACGAGCTGATGCTGGAGATACTTAGGACATGCTGCCTAGTTTTTGTGCACTAGCTTCCCTCTTCAGTTTACACTGAGTGTCTTTGTGCTGTGTAGGACAGTCCAGTTTGAAGATTAAATAAGTGACCACTCACTGGAAGTGTTTGCACAGTCGCATGCTTCAGAGTGCTGGAGTCCTACCTGCTACCTTCATTCCATGGAAAGTCTCATGGAAAATTTCCAGGTGTAGGTTTAAAATGGAGAGTGCGGGGACCTTAAGGCATCCAGTCATAAGATCTGCACTCTCTCCTCCAGTTATACTGTGCAATGAGGTGACTGTTAATCGCTCTCTCCCACCCCATGGACTGCAGTTTCGCTGGTGCCAGCTTCCAGTGCGTGGCCAGCACCGCAGGTGTCAGTGGGAGTCATCTGACACTGGAGATAAAGAGTGCCTAAAGGCAGGCAAAGTTGGAGACCTGGTGGGATTTCTTCAGAAGAAGGGAGGAAAGCTTTTCCTTTCAGCTTCGCATGCGCTGAGACTGACAGATGCACTGCAGGAGAGCAAATTTCTGGTAGTGGATCTGTCTTTCAGAGCTCTAACTCACACTAGGAAACATTATTGAAACCCTGAAGCATAGCTCCTTCGTGCTGCGCCTCAGGATTCCAACGTATTCTGGCACGTTGAACATAATGCGTGCAGGTTTATAGCACTATTCTTGAGTTTCCTCTTGTATTGTTTCTTGCTGAGGGAGTATGGAATGCGCAGTTCACCCCATCAGGTTTTATTGAGGAGTTATCCGCAGTCGTGCGTATGCTAGATTCTCTCGAGAAACAACATCTGTTTTCTGCAGTATTTCAAATTTGAAATGGTTGTGGGTTGTCTTAAGTTGTTTAATTAACAAAAGGATACAATTAGATAATGTGAATTACTTGCATTTCTTGTCAAATGCAACGTTAACTTCATAAGCCACAGAATAGGGAGGTTTCCTCAATAAGCTGTTTGATGATTTTCTTGGTGTCTTCTAATCGTCTGTTTTCCCTACTTTGTGTATGTATGGATTCCTCTGGTTTTCTTTGTCTATCTAAAAACGATGCTATGCTTGTAAAACAGACACATCTTGTGTTATAGGTGAAAAAGACACTAAACATGAGTTGGATGTAGTCCTCAGGAGCATCTGTTTTGCACATCAAGCCATTGTGCTAACCCAGTTAAGGTGATCTCAGGTCCTATTAGGATTTCTCATATAGATAAATGAAAAAAAAAAATATATATATATGAATGTATGTATACACACTTGAAGTAAAAGGCAGGATATGTCAACCACTGATAGGCATTTGAATGATAAAAAAGGAAGCTAAGCAGCATAGTTCCTCTTGGGACCGTAACAAAGGTGGCTAGCAGAGTCTTAGTGCTGGACTGTGCAGCTGTTACATAGACCTTACGGCCAGCTAAAATTACAAGTCAACACATAACTGTAATTTAAATGAAATGCCAGGGAAACTCACCTTAGTCACTCTTCCAGTGACAGTGGATGGGTTCTTGGAGAGGGTGTGGAACAGCACTTTCATATAGCTTCCTTAAAAACAACTAGCATACTCCTTTTGCAAGGAAGCTCCTTATGGTTTTTTTGTTTAGACATGTAAGTAAACTTCTGGAAGATCGTAAATGTCTAGTATAAATAACAGTAGCCTTCAGGCTTTCTTAACTAAAATCGTATTTTATCTTCCACCAGTTGTGCATTTCCAGGAGCATAAATGATCTTCAGGACAGCTGACTGTAAGACTTGCTGCTTTTGCCTCCTAAACATGAGTGCCATAGGAATAAATAGGCATTGTATTTTTCACATCATTGTATTTCTGCAGTTGATTTGCTCTCAGGGCTGTGTGGACAGTTGCACAGTTTGCAAAGAAAATGGTTCGTTCCAATGAGTTCCTACAAAACTAGTTCCTATTAATTCCTAAATGATATGTTTTGGGCAGCAGCTGGATGAATTTTTTCGTAAAAACTCCTCCCCCCCTCCCCCCGCACAAAGCATTCATATGAATTGCATTAAGTCTTAAGGTGCAAAGTTTATGCCTTATATATTCCTTCTCCCAGGAGAAATGTGATAGTAACAGTTTTGGTCAAATTAAGTACTGATTATTTCAGCTACCTAAATTCAGTTTGTGGTCTTAAGTGGGTAATGTGTTGTCATTCACTGCTTCTTACCCTGCTCTTTTCTCACAGCCAGGCTGTGTGATGTTGCATAGCTACCAGTCTACAACCTAAATGTTGTTATATTAGAGTGGAGAATTATGCTGATCTCCATGCAATATATAGAGGATGTATATTGTATGAGATACCTAGGAAGCTGCTATATGGCTGTAAAGTTCTGTGGGTTTTTTTTCATGCTGTACATACCTGCTAATTACCAAAGTGATTTATGTTTTAGGCATATTTTCTCTTTCATTGCTCATCCTGCTTTTTTTAAGTTTTAGAAATGAAGTAATTTTAGTAAGTAGCTATCTCAGCAAGCCTTGGAGAGGCGGAGGTAGCCTGCCAGCCACCGTGCAGGTACAGTTTGTGCTGCAGCCGGGGGGCAGGTTAGCATCCCGCCCCGCCTGCGCAAAAATCTAGGCTCTGGTTACTTAGGGCAGAGAAAGGGATGCTTCTGGGGCATGCCTGCTGCGGTTAAGGCCAGCCTGTGAACTCACTCGTTATTGCCTTCATTCAGCGTGGTGGAAAACAGCAAGAGGGAAGAGGATCATTCTGAACCACAGCCCTGTGGAAAGCCAGTCAGCTGAAGCCTCGGTTCAGCCTCGCAGCAACTGAGCCCTCTTCTCTCCTGCGGTTTTGGCTGCAGGAAAGAAATGGAGGGCTGGCGAGGGAATAATCGGTAGTAATCTCCTCAGCCAGCCAGCCGTCTCCTCCTATTGACCTTGAAGTAATGAAAAAGGGATAGATTCTGATGCATGTTACCTCTGTGTGTCCGAATAACGAGCACGGGGAGAAATGATCGTAAATCTACATGGCTTTGCCTGTTTGGAAGTCTGGGCCATGGGGAAAGTGACAGGACGTATTTTATTTTCGCTCTGTAATTCACATAGGTATTCGTCCCAAAGTGTTTCCTCAGTGGGTTTTTTTTTTGCCTCGTACTTCATTTTACGCAACAGTAATTTTAATTCAGATGAACTCATTCCCTTTTGTTGACTTAATTTTTCAATATGAGAGTAGTTGTATTCCCTGAACTGGCAATAAACTGGTTTGATATTCACATTTTATAGACATAATAGATTTCCATTAGTTAATACAGTAGAGTTATACCAGTGTAGAACTGGACCTATGAAAAAAACCAAACCCAAAACACATGTAGGATTTCTTTTTAACATTTCTTTTAAAGAAATTGAGGAAAAAATCCCCTAAACTGATTCTTGTTTTTATTATACAGGGAAAATGAAGATTTGCCAAGCTTGTAGATATATTTTTAAAAAAAAAAGGGGGGGGGGGGTGGAAAACTTGTGTTTGGGAGTTTGCTTTTGGACATAAAACTGCCATACACAAAGTAACCAGAAAGTTGTCTTTGGCAATTTGTTCATTCCCCTCCAAGCGAAATGTAATTCATTAAGGGAGTTTCTTGTCAAGCGTTAACTCATAAACTGGGATGAATCTGAGACAGAAAATAATTCAGTAACCCTGATGATGTAGTAGTCCAACTAGTGTGGCCAACGGATAAAGAACAGTAACAAGGTGTTTTAGTACTTAGCTAAGGTGTGAAGACAATGTCAGCTGGTAAAATGATGTCATGCAATCAGTGGCAGGGTTTGGTCAACGCAAACTGACAGTTTTGTCTTTTAATCCTACTCTGTGCAATAACAAAAGATCAGGAAGGACTATATTTGAAAACAGAGGAAATGTACTGAGTCCACTAGTAGAGCTTGTGGCATCGTTTTTTCTCAGAGCTGGGTCTCACTTGAGATGATGGCTGCACCACTGCTGAGCTCCCCGAGCTCCTGTCCACCTTCCCAACGTTGGGACTAACTTCTGAAATGGCAGCAGAGCTCTCCGGAGTAAATGGGACTGTGCTGGAGAGATCTTTCAGTTTGCTTGTATTCCCACGATGGAAACATTACATGAGCGTTCGGAGCGAAGCTGAAGCGTAGGGGAGATGCTAACTCAGTCCCTGAGTATGCAGCAGAACAGGTTGATTTACAAAGAAATAGAGCCTGCTCCAGCCCAAGGGGGGCCTGTAAATCTGGCGCTCTGGAGGAGCTAGGATGGTGGTCATGTATTTTTCCTCTTTTGAGGCCAATTAGCCTGTTAGAGCTTGCCTTTGGCCAGAGAAAACACTGTAGCTGAGCTGTGCTTGCTGGGGAATTAGGGAGGACGGAGGGAGGAAGCCGCCCAGCCCTGTGCTCTCTGCTGGGAGGTGATGGCCAGCCACGGCATGCTATGGCTGCTCCCCCACAGCCAGTGGCCTGGTGGTGATCTGGTCATGCAGTAAGCAGATTTAATTCATCAGCTGATCAACCCTGGCCACAAAAATGTGCGTTTTCATCAGTTCAGTGTGTTGAATGAGGTTGGTTGCAGTAAGATGAGTGCCAGAGCCAACTCCAAGGGGGAATCATCCCAGGGGTTCACAGGGTGAAACTGTCCCCATTTAGCAATGGGTTTCAGCTTACATCATGAAAACATACCCTAATCTGACGCTTTTCTTAGGTTATTGTGTTTCTAGTGTTTCTGGTACTCAAGCCAGTGTGATTTTTTTTTTTTCTACACAGCCATATCTGAAGGTTACCTCCTGAGGTCAGATTAACCACCGACTTTAATGAGCTCTGCTGACTTAACCTCAGCTAAAATGTTATTCCTCAAAATCTAGCATCTATTAAATAAGTTTTAATGCTTAAAGGCTCTTAGCCAACTTAGTTGAGCTCAACTTAGTTCAGCTAAGTTGAACTCCAGGTTTGTTTCCAGAAATTGTAATGTCTTTCATCTCTTTGGGTATTAATATAGGGTCTACTACAGCAGGGCCATCCACCACCTCTGAGGTTAAGGTATCCAAAGGGTCTATGGAGTCCTTAAGCCCAAATGCTATTTTTAGAGTGCCTTGTGTTTGTGGAAATATGGTGAGATCATAGAATCATAGAATTGTTGAGGTTGGAAGGGACCTTTAAGATCATCAAGTCCAACCATTAACCTAACCTGACAAAACCACTTCTAAACCATGTCCCCAAGTACCACGTCTACCCTTTTCTTGAATACCTGCAGGGATGGCGAATCCACCACCTCCCTGGGCAGCCTATTCCCATGTTTGAGAACCCTTTCAGTGAAAAAAATTTTTCCTAATATCCAGTCTAAACCTCACCTGGCATAACTTGAACCCGTACCCTCTTGTCCTATCACTTGTCACTAAGGCGAAGAGGTCAGGCCCCACCTCGCTACAGCCTCCTTTCAGGTAGTTGTAGAGGGTGATAAGGTCTCCCCTCAGCCTCCTCTTCTCCAGGCTAAACAACCCCAGTTCCCTCAGTCATTCCTCATAAGACTTGTCCTCCAGACCCCTCACCAGCTTGGTTGCGCTAATACTCAGGGCTTCTAACGGTCATCTTAGGAAGACTTAGGGTGTGAATCCAAAGTGGTTTGGGTTGATCGAAACTGGTCCTGCCTTAAAACTGCCTCACAGTCACAGCCTTTACCCTGTGCCAGTGCTGGCACTGGGGCTGGGGAAGCCCCTCCAGGCTCAAGTTGCTGAAACAGGAGATGATGAAGCAGATTGAAAAATAAATAGCATTATTCTGCTGAACCTGCTCTCCAGACATCTCCTTTGCAAGAGAGGAGGGGGGAGTCCTAAGATGGGGGAGGTGTGAAGCTGGGGTACCTCTGATTTAAAGTAGCTTAAGCTATCATGGACCAACACCTCAAGATTTCCACATCACCCACGTGTCTTTAATTGCTTCTAAAATGCCAATTGTAAATAATAGTATAAGTAACGTAAGCAGAACTGTAGTTAACTGTGTAATTTAAGTCCATGAAACTATTTACATGTTTAAAAGTATGCAGATACTGGTGTCTTATGCTAGATCAGGATCTTAATTATGCACAGTTTGAGATAATTGGGTTGCTTTAGCTTCATAGCTCAACCTTCTAATTCTAACTACTAAATTAGGATTCAACTGTAATCCATGTACCTTTACTTGAACTATTCCAATTTGTTCCATACATTAAGTAATCAGCCATGAAAGTGCTGCAATTAATTCTGCTCCTATATTCTGTTTTTTCTGTGGGAGAGGTCTGACTTCAACACATTCATATCACCAGGTGAATTTGGGCAATTATGTCCATGGCCTTTGCTGTGTGATTTTTCCCAGTAGATATAAATGGATAAATGTTCTGGCTAAATATGCTGAGGAACAAATAAGTCCCAAAGCATTTTTGTTTTGTTAAGGAGTTTATTCTTAGGTTGCTATGCTAGCCTGTATTTTCTGGCTTTTATTTTCTCTCTCCTGTCTTTTAGAAACTACACTTAAGAACAGATCGAAAAAGTACCAAGCTTGATATTTTTAACAGAAACAAAAAATATGGTGAAGATCATATCTGCTATTAAGTCCATGATGAACAATCCAGAGTTTCTCTTAATCTAAAGTTTACATGGGTGGAGTGATTATCTGCTTACAGGTGCAGGAGTATAACTTCATTTTATTGTTCCCACAGATGAGCACCATGCCAGGACTGCCCACGAGGCCATGCTTCTATGACATTGACCTTGACCCCGTCACAGAGCAAGTGAAAGGATTGTTTTGAGAGTGATGTCCAAATTCAGGTCAGTCAACAGCCTTTATTTTCCTGTTCCAGCTTGGAGGAGGATGTTTGTCTCTAGTATGTATATAAAAAAGGTTGTCCGGAGTTTATCTAGGCCCTAGTTTCATTAAGGACTTCCCACAATTTGGGGGCATTTGGGAGAATATTTCATGATGTGCACTTTACAACATGGGTTTCTCGTTTGCTGAATGGTGGCCAGCACTTTGCTGGCATACACTGATGGTGCGCATTGATGGTGCCTTTTGGCTTTCCGGGCTCTGTCAGTTTGGCACGAGGAGGAGCTGGTTCTGCAACTGTACCACTCTCGGCTATGAAAAAAGTCAGCCTGAAGAAATTATGCCATCTTAGTCACCTCGAAAGAAATAATCTAGTTCATCTTTGATACTACTCTCTTGTGTTTCTGTCATTACCTAGGTATCAGGGGAGGTGTTTCTCGGCTTGTTCATGAGCTTTGCTTTGTTTTTTCCATGTTTTGTTTTTCCTGATTGCTGTCATCTCTCTCAAATAGTAATAAGCATTTTAGGAACACAAATCTGTCCTCTCAACCTGTCTGGTTTTTATGCCGGGTTCTCTCGCTTTTCCTTGAAGGTTGCAGTTCCCCCACCACCTTCTCCCTTTCTCTAAGCACTTAAATCTTCTTGGTGTCCTGTTTTAATTTTGTGTAGCACATGTTCCTCACTTAAGTATCCAAGTTGTTATGAAAATTTTCCATGCTACTCCATTTTAACCTTGTACTATAAGTGGCGTAAGAAAGGCTGTTACCCTGACTGAAACAAACCACGTGTGCCTGTAGCGGACTCTCTCCCTTCCCCCAACAAATTGGTCTGGAGAGTAAAACAATTACTTTTACACAGAACAACAACATCACTATGAGCTAATAGGACTGTGATGGGACCCCAGATCAGCCACAGTTCTGAGGTGGATGTGCCCAAACGCTTGAGCCCTGCTCTAGCAATCCTTGCCTACTCTGGTTTGAGAGAACTGGCTTTCATTTTCTGTTTCTGTGTTTTGACGGATTGTTTGGAGGAGGGGAGACACAACCCAATGAGATTACTGTTCAGACCAAATTAACGGTTCACTTGCCCATACTTGAATGTCACAGCATTCACAAAACATCTGGTGCGAGCAGATTCTGCCATTTCATGCGTACCAGTCAAGACAAGTAAAAAGCAAGCAGTTAGCTTGAAAGTTAACCAGCACGCACAGGTAATTACTAGCTTATATTTAAACCACCACTGACTGTTCTGTTGCTGGGTAGTGTTAGGCATGCCACTTCTTGGCATATATCCCATTTTTGTTACTGATATGCACTATATGTCTGATGGCTTCATGCATACATATTGATTCATCATGTGTCAGTCATGTAATTGCTTCTGAATCATTTGAAATGACTGTAGAATCCTAATGTAAAATCTATATGCAGATTCACATAGCCTGATTAATCAGGTGTTTACTGCCTTGTCTTACACAAATCCATCCAAACCATGGATTGGTGAGTTTTGAAGAACAATGATAATTCAGCAGATTAAATACTCCATTCCAACTGTGAGAGTCTCTCATTTGAAGTTGTGCGTGAAATGAAAATGTTAAACTTAGCTTTATGTCAGTGATGGTGTTTTCTCAGATGTAAAAAGAAATGCTGACAAAGTTGCAAAAACATAGTAGTCAGAAATAGTATATATATCCAACTGTTAATAAATGATTTTAATTTCATTATGGAGGTATTGGTGGCATCAGACAGATGAATGATTTGGTAAGTTTAAGCCTTTTAAAGAAAAAAACAGCTTGATCATATATATTTTTTTATCAGTATAGGCACATACTCACCTCCTACCATTAACAATCTAAATAAATGCCTTGAGAGTATTTTAATACCCAGCGAGCACCACACAAGGTAGTCAGATTCAGCAGCTCTAAAATTCATCCAGTTCATATGCTAGATTTGTACGTTTCTCATTTTGGACAGAGAGAAACAGTATTCCCAGATAATCTTTATTCCCAACTTTCTGTACAGAAATTTAGTAGTATTCTTTGCTTTCACATATTCACTGAGGTGAACTGTAGCTGATACTACATTATGAACTACTTGTGGGTTTGTTTCTGTGACAGCAGATGAAGGGATTTTTATTTTGTTTTCACTTGGTTTCCCTTCTTTTCTTAGGGTTTTAGCGTACAATGTAAAATTTCTAGTAATATGATATTGCTCCAACTCATTAGGACCGATTCAAATCTTTAAGATGTGGTAATTATAATAATATCCAGATTAGTGGAAGAGCTGCAGATGTTTCATTATAAAAATGCATGCAGAGCTGAGAACAGTTGCTTTGGTGTGCAGTTTATATCCTCCTCTGCAATGCATAGCTTCACGAGACTTGTGAAAGAGATACAGGCAAAAGTTCTTGCCACTAGGGTAGCTGAGTGGGGCTCTTGCTGAGCTGAAACATCGGATGTCATTAGCCTCTCTGATTTTTCTCCACCCCCTTCACTGCATTAATGAAGCAGATGATAGTTCTCACAAAAGTTTGCAGAATACCAGTCGTTAGAATATAAGCTAAAAAGCCATACAAGCAAAAACTTCGTCAAAAAGTCAGCTCTAGCTTTTTGTGTTGACAGCTAGCTAATACATGGAACACACAATATTGCAGTCTCTCTGTAGGAGCAATGTGCTCTATTAAAAAAAAATGAAACATATTAATATCTGGAAATGAACCTGAAGGAATCTGGCTAGTTCTTCATCACTGGCCCACTACCTTATTTAAATTGTACTGCGCAGCTCGTACACTAAGAAAGTTGAAATTGTGTCCTTAGGAGCTATCTGTAGGTAGCACCGGTCAGAATAAAAATTACTTACATGGAGACAAGTCTGCCAGTAGGAAGAAATGTTTTAAAAAAAAAAGGAAAAAAAAAGTATTAGTTGCATGGTGAGGGGAATTTATGAGCCTGACCCACTCTGCAGAAGTCTGTTCAAAGGACCCTTGTGAGCTCTAAGGATCCCTCTAATTTAATCAACGGCAGCAGGTGCCTGCTCTTACCATGGCAGTTTGGCTTTGGGTTTCGGGTTGATGGTGGGCGTGTGGTTGTTTTCCTCGGCTGATTGTGACTTAGTAAGGCCATGGCTGTTCACAGTTGCAGATATATTCTTGCACTCATCTCCTCTTCAAAATTGGCTGAGCATCAGAACGATTGTAATACACAGCACAGGTATTTTGCCACCCTCAGAGCTTTTCTGAATGCGAGAGGAATCCCAGAGCTCTGAGTGTGAGCATCTTCACAGCCGTAACGAAACCCATGAGGAGAGGACACCAAAACTGATTGCAAATTATATGTTAGATGTTTTCATCTTAATCCATTCAGATATGAATAGAAGGTGTTTGAAGACCTTTCCTTTGAATCCACAAAACTGATCCTGAGAAAAAAAAACTGACTTCTTTTGGTCTCATTCCACAGTATTGGGTTTCAGTTAGCAGCAGTTACTACAATAATGTACAGGCTAAAGCCCATATCATACTGGAGTAGGAGTACAGACTTTTGTTTCTCACCTAGCAGGGTTACACAGAAAATAAATGAGAGGTGCACGTGGCATAACTAAACGTTTTTGTTTATTATGGTTAAGGCAAAAATATCCAATTTCAATAAAACACTGCTTTCAGGTTGTGATGCTTCTATTTTTATTTTCTTTGAATAAAGCAAATATGGCTCGTTTCAATGTGTAAATTCTTTATCTTTCTCATTTCAGAAGCCTGGAAATTAAGAACTGCAACTTTCCTGTTTCCTGCAAGGAGGAGACAAAAATGAATCTGAAATATTCCTGTTATGTGTCTCTGGAGGAAAGTCAAGATAGACCAAAGAGCAAAAGTTTACTCTTTCTTCAAACTATTTTTTATGATGAAATATAGCTGTAAGGTTTTTTTTTTTAAAAAAAGAGGTGGGGAGGGGGGGAACAAGCTAAATTTTTTCTTGCTGTAGTGCAGGAAGATCTCTACTGGGGCTTATACTGGTTTGTGGATAAAACAACATGGAAAAAGAAATTTTTCACCTTAGAGTTTTTGTCTTTTCTTAAAGGAGTTTACAGAAGTAATTCCCTTATCTTCGCCATCTGAAAACCCCACGTTAACATGATTATACTGTGTGATCAAGCCTATTTCTCTCTGAAAAATACACTTTCGCTCCTGGCATTCAGGAGCTGAAACTACACACAGATTAACTGCACATTTTTGAGTTATCATCAAGCGTTGCTCTGGATGCGTTTGGGCAACAGCCAAGCTTCAAGCAAGGAAGATATTAAGCAGAGAAAGAACAGAGCATGGATTCTGTAAAAGGTTTTTAATATATAATTTGTTGCCTTGTTGAGCAAAGATCTTTTGAAATCCTTAAGCCATAGCTGTCTCGCATCCATAGGTCTCTGTTTATCCAAAGCGTATGTTACAGGCTGTCCAGCTGATTTTGTGCTTGTTGTGGTGAAGCGGGGTGTTCAGCAAGGGCGCTGCTCCTTCTGAAGCCCGGTTTTGCTCCTGTTTGTGGCTAATGAAGCCTCCTGCTGTGCTGGCTCCCGACCCAGAGTTTTTCTTGTCCTGTCCCTGGCAATACGCAACACCCAGTAAGAGCAGAGGAATGTCCACCACGCAAGGATGTGACAGGGCAGAGCTTTGTTCTGCTGCGTTCTGCAGGCTTTAACCACCATACTGGTAAAACTGGAGTGTGTTTTCTATTTGAAGAGGGTATTCAAACAAGTTAAATCCTAACCTTGTGCTTTAATTTACCTCAGTGACTTACCTTGTCCGTTTTTTCCTAAATCTGCAGCAAAATAAGCCTTAGGTACAGGATACTGCATTTAGCTTTTCAAGCTGCTGCTCCTCAGGAAGCTCTCACTGACTGACTGTGGGTTCCTTCAATAGCAAAAAATGCAACAGAACAATAGGTTGAATTGAAACAATAGGCCATTGTTTTTTTAGGTAAAAAGCAGTGAAATAATGATGAGAGAGTTTATTTTCCTGGTGACGTTTTCCATCCTGTCGCTTTGCTCCGCTTACGCACATCTGCACGTTACGGGCTTCTGCGATGTAGTTTTGGTTCCCTTCTACACAGCCACATTTGGAGACTTAATTATCTCAGGAACTGTGTTGTAATTGAGGGGTTTGTTTTGGTTTTTAAAATCGTGCTTTGTTATTTATAAACTCAAAACTATAATTATGGACAGAAGAGCAAACTGGGGACAATTAAAATAATTATCTGTGCCTTCCCTGGAGTAGCACGGAAACGTCTGTTGACTGCATTTCAGAACTGTTCTATTCATAGCGTGGTCCTCCAGCACTGCGGGGATTGCTGCAAAGATAAACATAAAAAATAGAGCTAGTTGATATTTTGGCCTGATTAGATGATGGAACTCATAACGGCCTAGACTGGCGATGCTTCAGTTCACTGGGCAGGACAAACATGATCAGTAGAAAACAAGATTCAAGTGTGGCTTTCACAGCTGCTGGGGAGAGAGATTTCTGGTATTTTCTATTAAACTGTGACACAAAATTTAACCATGTTATTCATATACATAACTGTGTTGTAATTTAGTCCAGCACACGCTGAGCTATCTAGCCTAGAAAAATCCAAAGACTTACAGAAGAAAATAAGTGTGGTTTCCAGCCATGGTTTTCCAAGTAGCATTCTTTCAAGAAAAATAAATGAGGTTTTCCCTCCGTCTTGCTTGGAGAAAGTTGGAAAACCATAACTGTGCCTTATTTTTGGTCACTGCAGTTACATTGGACCCATCTCCGTGCAGTGTGGGATAATAAACGTACTGCTTGCTGTCTGCCTGTGAAGCTTCCATATGGGATATGGATGTCTGAGCAACAGGTTTTATAAGTGACTTCAAACTACTGCGTGATACCCACATGCTTTCTGTATTGTAGTCTCTGCGCTGTCGCTTCAAGCCACACGTGCTGGGAGTGTTTATCTGACCCATCAGTCTTTCCCTGAAACACCATTCCAGCTCAGATAGTTGAGCATTGACAAACATCCTGTAATTTTTTTCTACCGTCACACACACAGGATTTGTTATATTGTTTTGATAGCTTCAGTAATTCAAGGAAAGCTGGAATGACTCTCTCTTGTTTTGTCATAGCTTCCCCCCCCCATCTGGTTAACTATCTGCAAAATCCCTTGAACTATTACATTTTTGGTTCTTTCAGTTCGTTTTTAGTAGAAGACTTGTTAAAAATAATCCACATTGGCATGCAGATTCTGTCTCATGATGCAAAGGGACTGAGTTACTGGCCACCAGCTGAGCTGCAGAGACTGCCGCAGTACGTTCCTTTGGGCTGCCCTAGTTCCGAGGCCAAATGCCTTCATCAAGAAGGGTTTAAAATGAAATCTCTTTTAAGTTAAGCGTTACTGCTTGGTGTGTCACTTGTTGCTGCTATACAGATGCAACTGCAGGTGAGCGACTCCTGCCTTTGCTTCTGCTCAGAGCAGGTTTGTGGCACAGCAGAGCGGAAGCTTTCTAAGGCAGCTTGCCGTGCTCATCCCTGCCTTTGCTAGAGCCTGCTAAGAACCACACCACTGTTTATTATCAGAAGATCTGCTTTTTGTAGTGACTGAATGCTTTGTTATTGCTACTGCTGAACTACAGAAAACTAGTGACATTGAAAAACATCAGACTACATACATTTAAAAATACAAATGAAGAAACCCATTGTAAAATCCCACAATTTCAGTTGCCATGAACATGAAAATAAAGTGTATGTGTGTACTGATGTTCAGTTTGCAAAAGCGGTGCCTGTCTCAAGCCTGAATTCATTAATAAAGTACATCCATTATTTAATATTGTTCTCTCTTTATCTACTATCTTGTCTGTTTAGTGATCATTCTTTTCCCCTTTAAGCCACTTGATGCATTTGGTCCCTGCCTGTTGCCATAAGGGGCCGTGCACAGGAGGGCTGTTCACAGGACCTTCTCCACCAGTGCCGTCCTTTTGAAGTTGGTTTGTGTTTGGAGGGAAGGACACACCAGACTAACATCCTGTCCTTGTCCCAAAATATCTTGCTAGTGTCTTTGGCCCTTGGCGTGAAAGGCTGGATCAGACACAGGGGTCAGCTGGACACTTTCCACTTCTGAGTTGGCAGCTGGATTTGTGTGAAACAAGCAGTATCAGGTACAAGAACAGATACCCGTGAGCTTCTCGGGGTGGGATTTAAATACAAGCAATGCGAAAGCTTCAGGAACTATGGGTGTTACACTGACTGGACCATGACGCAGCAGAAAGCATGCCAGGAGCAGGAATGCATAAAATGTGGAAGCTGGAGGGAGGGAGAAATCCAGCATTTCAGGCACATGCTGGACATTGCTCCTGTTTTCTAAATAACTTAAGTGAAGTCTTAAGCATACAATTTGGCTTAGTATTGGGGTTTTTAACATACTTCTCATGGCTAAATTTCCAAACAGCTTTTCAGCTTCTCTGCAGCGTTTCAGCGAGGAACTCGCCCACACGTAGCAGATCTCAAGCACTAGGTTTGCGCTGCGGCAGTACCAGGGTCTGCCCTGCGGACGGCCACCCAACCAGCCACGGGGAGCACTGGTGGCAGGGGAGGCTCGCTCTCCTCCCCTGGATTGTTGGGGTGGCGACAGAGGGTAACCAGTTGCATCCCTTTTAACGTGCAGTGTTACACAGAAAAAAAAAAATTTTGAAAACCTATTTCAGAGAAAAATGTTAAGGCCAAGCTAGGACCCCCCTGCTTGAGAGGGTCGAAATGGAAACACCGAAAGCCCCTTCAAGCGTTTGGCCTGAGAGCAGGACTGCTGCACTCCGCACATCGCCCGGCACTGGGGGTTTAAGGCCAGGGTGTTTACGTAAAGTAAGCTAAATTCAAATATTTCCACGAGTGTGGTCATAATAATAGTTCCGTGCTCCATGCACTTGAGTATAATATATGACATATACACAAGCATGAAAGAGTATGTATTTGCGTGTGCAGTTTTTATGTGAAATCTTCAATATTTGCTTCCCAAGTAAACTTTAACTTAAACCTTTGAGTAACGACTGGGAAGAGCTAGACTGCTACATGCCAGCGTAGGCCCGGCTGGACCAGACCCTGGAGACCCTTTTCAAGTCAGCGCTGCGTTGGTTGATCTCCAGGTCCCTTCCAAGGTAAACTGTTCTGCGCACCAATGAACTGCGATGCTACTGGAAAGAATCCATGCTGCTGAAGCACACAGAGCCGAAATACACACACGTTACAGGGACCGCAAGAACTTTTCTTTGCGGGGTACTAATAAAAAGAAAGTGTATCAAATACAACTCATGCTCACTTTTATGCAATACACTAAATCAAGGTTTAAGTTACGACATTTTAAAAGCTAAGTTGTTTCCCACTGGGCAATTCCCATCATGGTATTGGAACTCAATTACCATCAACATCTGGTCAAAGTTAGATTCCTAATGCCAGAGAAGACTTTCAGCTTTTCAGGACACAGCCCGTTCGTTGCCCATATAACACAGCACCTGCATGTTCCCATCACGTGCACAGTTTATACTTATTCTCCAGAAAAGTTTAATTATGGCTGTATTTGTACCAAACATGCATTATATACATGACAGGTAGCTATGCCGCCATATGAATTCTAGGATGTTTTCTTCCAGTTTCAGTTTGGTCAAAAGGCTCAAGGGGAAACCTGAGAGGGGAGAAGAAAGCCTCATGTCTGACTTGTGGTAGCAGACCAGCTCCTGCACAGCTTTCACGAAGCCAGAGTCTCTGCAGGGAGACAACATCCCTGTATTTGCTGGTTCACCTGTTCCCGCCCAGCCCCATCTCACCTGGAGCACGTATCGCCTCCGTGTCTCCGTTGCAGGCAGAAAAAGTTCTGTGTGCCAACCTGTTTTCCCAGGTGTTTGAGGCAAGCAAACTCCCTCCCCGAGGAAGGTTTTTGGGGAGAGCAACAAAACCAGTGTCTCGTAACTCCAATCTGTTCTTTGTGACATTAGCCTAAGGTATCAGTTTAATGAGCCAAGGCCTTTGCATGAGTTCCATGTGGTTGTTGAGTCCCGTCCCGTCCCCCCCCTCCCCCCCTGCAATGTTTAGGAAGTTCAACCACTATAATTCAGTAGCAGATATTAGTGCCTGGCAAAAGGTTGTTGTTCATCCAGGATGAAACCTGCATCTAATTCCACTTCTGGAACTACTGGAAGTCAGACAGACTTTAGATCCCGGTTTGTTAGTAATAACCAAGTATGCAAGTTATTTAATTCTTATCAGTGAGTGGAAAATAGAAAAGAATAAGTAAAAGGAAAAAAATAATGGAGATGGCAAACGAACAAACAAAGCACAGGAGTCAAACTTGCTCTTTTGAGACAGAATTGTATGAAAGCAGTATATGTAAATCAAGATGAGTCTGAGAAGTTATTTCACTAAATCACTTGAAAAAAATCCTCCAAATTGCGTGCTATATAGCATACCATCAACAGTTTTCAAGAAGGCTATGTAAAAAACCCAAAAAGTACATTTATCTGCAAATTCCTGCTGAAAAAAGGAGAAGATACTCTCACAGAATCACGACAGCTTACTTATAATATTAATTTGGTTTTAAAAAGAGACACTAGATCAGCACAATATAATTGAATGGTGCTAAGAAATAGCACAGAGAGATGAGTAGCAAGTGAAAGATGTCATCGATTTTTTTAAAAAAAAAAAAGCAAAGCAATCAAAGATATTTTCTGAAAGAAAGTTAACACTACTGCAGGAGACCCAGAGCCAATGCTGTAATTCATAGCCAGCATGCTGTTTCCCCTCAATTCTTCCTCACACACTGTGAGGCTACCAGATCCCCAGAGACTGGAGGGAGATCTTCTGTTGAGGTTGCGCGTGGCATCACCTATAGCAACTGCAGGGAATCAACAGGGTGGCAACAATTACCATGGGGCCGGGGAGGAGGCACCGCTCTCAGACTCCTGCATTTATAGAGTCCCTCCTCTGCGGTGGGTCACCGCAGAAGATAACCTCACCTTCTGCTAAATTCGGACAGCTCTATCCCATGACTGCATTTACTCAGCAACAAACAAACCACACACCAGCACGGAAGCAGAAATGGAAGAGTTATACCTGGTACGACTGTATGATTTAAACACATCTGGGAGCTGTATAGACAACCTGCAATTATCAACCCCAGAATGTCACAAGCTGTTTAAAAGACAGATGGTCTGTTTTGCAAGTCCTTCAGAAAGGACCAACAATGCTGTCATCCCAACACCATGCTGGGGGGAAGAGTGCAGTACCCTTGTAGAAAAAGGTTCCCTAAAGTACTACTTCTCTGCTAGTACTCTAGTTTTGTCCCTTTCAGCTCCAACAAAAAAAAAAAAAAAAAAAAAAAAAAAGGAAAAAAGAAAAAAAAGAAAAAAAGAAAACCCAAAAACTCACTTTTTCCCACTGAGAAGATCCCATCAAATACATTTGTGTATCTGTGAATGGATTCTTACCCTAAGCATCTCTAAAGCTTGATTTTTTCCACTGTTTGAAGACAAGTGGTAGGAACAAACTGACAGGAGAATACACTGTTTAATCCTGTATAAGGGATGATGAAGTGAACCCACAGAGTCACATCCAAACATTTATAGATACAAGCCTGGATGCACAAGAGCAATTTGGCTTGCATACTTGGGAAAACATGTTTGGGGAGGACCTTTTCAGTTCATAACTCCTGTGAAATGACTACGGTACCCAGCTGCAGGGGGAGACGGACGCTGGAAGAGCCATACCTTACTTAGTGCGTCTGAAATGGAAACGATCCAAGTAACCATTTACTCGTGTGCATAAACTTGAATCTTAAATTTAGCAGCATTTCACCTTTTGACCTTGAATTTCACATTGCCTTAACCAGCTTGACTTGAGCCTGAACAGCTACAGAAATGTTTACAGCCATTCCCTGCAGCAAGATTGAAGAAAGCCTTGCCTGGATCTTGAAACCAATGTCTGGGGACCATTCAGATGCGATCAGACTGGAACCAGTTTGACTGGAGCTCCCTCACCACAGAGGTTTGCCTAATTCCACTGTCATCCTACAGTGCCGCCAAGCCCCGGTGCTGGCCAGGGCACCCATGCCGCAGCATCCCACCCTACAAACACAGCAAACCCTGCTCCCCACAGCCCACCACCAGGTGAAGACATAGGGTGCTTAGTATGTAGAGAGACATACATGGCAGATCTAATAAAAAAAAACAAAGCAAATAAAAAAAAAAATAAAAAAAAAAAAACACCACCACCCACACAACAAATTACAAACAAACAAAACCCACATAAACAAAAAAACACCCCTCCAAACTCCCAAGATTTATGAACTATAATGTTAGGCTCAAAAAAAAAAAAAAAAAAAAGAAAAAACCACAACGAGCACATATTTTAAATTCTGCATGCTTTTCAAATGCCAGTGCCCAACAGGCAAGTAGACGACAACCAGAATTTATAACATACAGGTAACCAATAGGAATTAGCTCAGCAGCTTTGTTTTGTTAAGCCCCATACAAGCTATTATCAGATTTACACGTGGGTTTTTCTTCACGTCTAAGTAGAAACCGTGAAGTTGGGCCAGAAACTCGTGGTGGTTAAGCTGACAGGCAGGGAGGGTGGGCAGGGAGGATCCCTGAGCATCGGTAGTTTGTGCACTAACAGTCAGCGAGGACCACCTGGCTTTGTGTCCTGGTGGGCAGCAGTTATACAAACCTTGACTTTATTCACATATCCTTGCAATGTACTTAATGCATTAAGGAAACACCGATGAGAAGACATTAGCAACCTAAATATCACCTATCTCACTACTACAGAATTAGTTGCTTTCCCTCTTCAGCTAGACATAAATTCAACAAGTATTATATTTCACCTATTGTTCTTCATATTGTAGCTAATTAAATGTTATACAACTGCTAATAAGTGGAGCACACTTATACATTCCCAAAGAAGACAAAAATGTTTCAAAATGCATATAAAAGAAGCATTTTTCCAAGATATGTTTGTGCCATATATGGTTCTTGTTGCAGTAAGAAGAACTTGCAACACAAAAACTCCAGTTATTCGCTATACCGTCCATCTCCTCCTTTGGGTGCCTATGCAATGTTGCAGATCCATCCTCTAGTATGTTAAGAATTAAGGCAGCTCCAGATAAATTTAAAACAATTTTTTAAAGTTACTTTCAATATAGGTGAGGATTCCAGTATGGAGTCAACACGTTAGAAGTCTGTATTTGTTCTAACAAAATTATTTTAGAACGATTTGAAATATTCACATACACCATTCATTCAGATCTGGTACAGATGCTGCCACTAAACACATTGGTTACGCAGAACCACACAGGATGGAAAGGACCTCTGCAGGTCCCCAAGACCCACCACATGCTCAAAGTTTTACTTATTAGCAAGCAAAAGTTCTTCAAGTAAACTTGTACTTTCACGTACAGATTTAGGAACAGATGCGGCAGAGCTGGGTCACACACTGTAAGACCACTTACCAGCTGTAAATAGGAGAGCTTGCTCATTCGCATGAAGGCGTGCTGAAAAACCAAAGGCTTGCTGCAAAGGTTTGAAGGCCAAAATCAACACAAGCAAATGACCCAACCACTACCCTGGGCCACAGAAGCATTACAGCAATTTCCCTACGGCCTCTCAAACGGACAACATTAAGACCACTGACCTGCTCGTTCATTTGAACAGATTGCCACAGTCCAAGCAACATCCCATGGACCTCAAGAGCCCAGACCCAACCTCTTATTTCAAACCACCAGAGGGGAAAAACAAAAAGAAAAAAGCCCAAACACCTGGACCAGCCAGGTCTCACCCCACCCCCTGAGCCCTCAGGTGGTTTAGGTCTCTCTAGAACAACCCATGTCTGGCAGGTGCAGGTATTTCCTACCCCCTCACAGGTCCCCTCACCCCCTCCCCACAGCTCCTGAGGGTTTTGCACGGGGCTGATGAAAGGTTGATTTGCTTCTTTGTAAGACTCTCAGTAAATCTCACGCAACTGATTTACCCAAATGCTGACACTTCGGTCCCCATCGGCGGTCAGAGCCAGCAGGACACCTCGGGCACGCAGCAGCAGCATCCCCGCTTTGTAACGCGCCTGGCCGCGGGTCATCCCCCTGTGACAGTTCAAATAATTGCTCAGTTCGGAACCTGCAGCCAGCCTGGGACGGAGGCATCAGTCCCCGCTCCTCCTGCAGGCCTTTCCCCCCGGGGGTTAGCCGAGGACAGGGCTGGGGGCAGAGCCCACACCACACAAGGAGTGGGGGCAATCGCTGGGTGCCCCAAGCTCATCTGCTCCCCACAGGGGTGAGGAAGGCGGTGGTGCCAGCTTTCTACACTACCTTAGCATTGCTCCTGTCTGAAAATATACTGCTTACTGTCAGATTTTTTGCATTGTCCTTTTTTTCTAAAGTATCTCAAACTCTCCTATTGCAGAGAGCTGCTTCTTCCTTTTTTGTCATAGGCTTTGGACCCACCTCGTTACCTTGCTTGCTCCCTTCTCCCACAAATTTCCAGCCAGTCCAGGATTCAAGTCATATTTGCAAAAAGCCTCATATATGAAATGTTGCTTTCTCCTTGTGGCTGTTGGTCCCACGGTTTTCCTTCTTCCCGCATGGCATCACCTCAGCCTGCTGCTGCTTCCCCACAACCTCTTCCTGAGGGGAGCAGCCATTACCGGCCCGAAGCCATGGAAGAATCTTACTTACACTGGTGCGGGAGCACAGCCCATGGTCACCCAAGCGTCCTGCAGCCCTGCCCGGGTGATGCGGCAGCCACCAGTGTGGGGCCAGGCGGGAGGAGGAGGGTTGGTGGTGGGACCCCAGGCTGGCTTGGTGGGCTGCCAGCTGCAGGGCTGTGTGGTGAGATGAGCAGGAGCTGTGGTGGGACAGAGGTTTTGGTCTCCCAGCTGTTGGTCAGGATTAGGTTGTTGGTTAACCTTGCCGCGGGGGAGGCAGCGAAGCCCCGGCACCTCCACAGCCTCCTCCAGCAAAAGCAGACGGGTGAGTTCAAACCACCACCTCCATGTGCTTCAGCCCATGCAGATGGTCCCACCTGGAGCAGGTGGGACAGCAGCTGTGGGAGGCACTCCATCAGCTGTCCTGTGACATGGGATGCATGGGAGGCTGGTGGGAATAGCCGGTGCGGCTGAATCCTGCCTTCCAGCCAGCTCTGCCCGCTGTGCCAGCCCGACTGGTGCCAACCAGCACCATGGTGCCATGAGTTGCAGCACTGCACGTGCCTGGACTTCTCCTGAGGCTGACGGCTCTGCCACTGGGGAAACAGCTCATGGGCGCCTGAGGAGATGGCTGGTTCCTTGGGAGCCAGGGTGGCGTTTTGGGAATAGGTATCAGGCCTTAGAAATCTGGCATCCAACCTCAAAATAGCATCACCTGGCTTACGGGTGTTTACAAAGATGCTCCCGTAGCAGGAGCTATGCACCGCCTGCCCAGTGTGCAAACGCTGTGCTGTTATTTTGGCGTCACTTCCAGCCTGTTCGATAAGCCAGCGGTGCCCAGCCACCAGCCCGTGGTGAGGGTTGCTTGGGGCTTGCAAGCTCAGGGAGGGGAGGAGAGAGCGGGGAAGAAAACTACAATTTACTCGCAGTCACGCAAGTTTTCCTCTGAAGCCGTTATCCCACCGCCAGCTCCCATGGCGTTCAGAAAGTATCTGCATTTAATCCCTGGTCCTATTTACTATGCAAAATATCTCTCCTTGAGAGTGTCATGATTTAATCTCCTTTGGATAATGACTACTGACTAGACTAACAGCTGGCAAAGGTCAAGTCATTGGTTGTTCAAGGCAGCATTTCCCCAGGTTTACCAAAAAAAACCCTTCTGGTTGACCTTTGACACGTGGGCTGCAGCGCGGGGCTGGCTTTGCGACTGACAGTCACTGCCGGGTGGCTGTGTATGTACGTGTGCATGTGCATCTCTATAGGCACCCACACCCCTCTCACGTATGTAAATGTGAACTGGAAATGGCCGTCTTACTCAAACCAAAGACATTTGATGGCACAGATCACCTCCAAAATAATGTTAAGTAAAATTTATATCCTTCCATGGCCCTTTGCAGACATTTGCATATATTAAATTATTCTAAGTCTTACTAAGTAGTAAAGGGAAGGGACCTCGTTAGCTTTATTTTTGTTCTTTCTTAAGAAAATTGATTTTATATGACCACGATATTTTTGCATGTTTGGCCATCCCCTAATATTGAACCTGTCCCTAAACAGTAAACTGACAGACAAGCAACTTGCTATAGATTTCGTGAAAGCAGGGAGCCAGTGGGAGAGGAAGGACTGAAATGGAGACAGAGGAGAAAGACAAGATCCTTTCCGTAGTGATATAGAAATTTGTAAGGGACAAACTCTTCCCAGTTCCACTTCTCACCGGGTTATGCTTTTATTACATGGAATATTTTAATTATCACATATTTCTGCTTGTAATTCAGTTGTTATATTTTAGACCCAGGAATCTTACTGACTTAAGTTTGTAAATCCGCTGCAAGACAAGATAACATTCCCAAAATTCTAAGTTGCTACAATCCCACATGTAAGGGCCTTTACTCAGCCCTGAAAATGGGTCACAATCCACAAACAGGAGATAATCCAGCTGGCCCTTATTGCATCTCACCGACAGATAATGTTCAAAACAGGGCAAACTTACTTCATTGATCGTTTTTCAGCCTGTACAGACTGAGAGACTGCAAAAATTTGGTTCAGAGGAGAGACTTAAGATCAGGACCTCAAAGCTGCTCTGATATTTAAATCCCATCAACTTTATTTTTGAGAAAGTGGACGCAGTAACAAGTAAAGTCTCCGTCAAAGTTTAAACATCATACAGAAAAGTCCCAGTTTCCAGCCATTCATTGCCCACACTGGCAGGAGAAACTGAGGACCTTTATCGTCACACTTTGGAGAGACACTAAGAAACTATGGTTGCATGGACCAATAAGAACAATGAATCTTGGCATCATTTTTCAAGTGACTGTATTTTCCTCGCACCCGGCAGGAGCCTGCCAAAGCCCAGCCGCAGAGACGTGACCCCCCTCACCTTCCCAGACCCGCAGACCCCCTCTGCTTGTCCCAGGGCTCGTTCCCCCCCCCATGCCCTGGCTTCTTCCCCCACCTCGGCAGCACCGGCCTTTACTAATCAGCGCTGATTGACGGTCCCAGCCTCTCGCTCCTGCTCGCTCACTTCTGCTTCGTGGCCAGAAATAGACGTTTCAGTGGTGCAATGCACCTACAGTGGGGAAGGAGCAAAATCGAAGGGGTAACTCACACGCTGAAGGCATTATAGGAGTAAAATACCAAATAAATCACCCCTTGTCCCCTCTGAGGAAACGAGATTAATAATTACATTACCTTTCTTTGCACGTGGGAGAGGATCCATCCATGCTTATCCGCTCTGTGGGGTCTGGGAAAGCAAGGATGGTGTTTTTGCTCGCTGGTGCCCCCGGCCATGCCCCCTGCCCCGGCATTCCCCGCACGCCTGAAGCAATGGGGCGGCTGCAGGGGCGCCCACGGAGCCCTCCTTCTGGGGAGGGAGTGCCTGGGCCCGATACGACAGGAGAGGGCTTCTGATGTATAAGAGAATAATTTATAAACAGAGTTTCAGTCTGACCATTTTAATCACGGAAGTACGCGCAATTAGAAGTCTGCCCATGATCAATACGTGGATGCCATTAGGGCATAATGCAGTGGCTTCTTCGCGCTCTGGGTAAATACTGCCCGGCATTTCAAGAGCTGGAGTGGAGAGAAACGCCTTGCCCGACTCTTGTAACAGGCTCAGAAGTTGTGTCTTCAAAGAGGGGCCAGATTGCCTCTGCACCCATGGGTGTGTAAATGCTCCCAGCTTTTAAGTGCATACTTGTGCCTTTCATTTAAACCATTCAGGACCTGTGTTACTACTACTGCTTCTACAACAACAACAACAACAAAATGCTGTGATATACAAGCCACACACAGAGAAGAGTAGGAAAAGGCAGACCCATCACACAGCTTTAAGCTTGGAAAGTACTGTTTGTTGTTGCTTCAGGTGTACTCTGTAGCTGGACATTGAGCTGGAGCCTTGCCATCAGTTTACCAGATGTTAAAAGGAGGACACACAGAAGTGAAAATATTTTCCTCTTCATTATAGTCCTGAACTTTATTGCAGAACCATTTAGTCACTGTGAAAACCAGCTTGACAAACACTTACTGTTCACTGGCCTGAGGGACTGAGGAGACAGAAGAGCAAAGAATTAGGCCCAGGGGATTTGCTGGAGGAGACAAAACCCATCTATTTCTATGTGGTAAAAAGGCCCAATATTTTTACTGTCGTACTGGCTCACGTGTCTTTTTTTTTTCCTCGGCCCTGAGAGTTGCTCCCTCACACCACTCCTGACCTGTGGCACTATGTACGGCTCAGTCTGGATGCCCACCTTTAGACTAGAAAGCTGATTAATAACGCCAGGGCTGGGGCTTGATGAACACCTTATTTGCCAGCAGTGGTCTTGCTGCTTGGCACTTGCTCCCACCTCTGCCTGCAGAACAGCAGCGATGCCAGCAGGGCAGGGTATTTTTCTTTAATTTAAATATAGTTATAATGGTCTGTCTGTCCCCGGGGACTGCAGAGCCGCACGGGGGGAGACGGGGACGAGGCTGGAGCTTTCATTCGCTGTCCTGTGAGCAGCGAAAGGTGCAGCACAGGTAGGTTTGTGTCCCTCTGTACAGTGGCGTACAAAGCAATGCCAGGCGGAGGCCCGGCTTGTTTAAGTTGCCTGCTGAAATGGCTGGGAGTAAGAGAAATTTGTAAATCACCTTCTTGTGGTTTGGTAGGTGTTTGTTAGACAACAGTTTAAGAGACGAGAGAAAAATTAAAATAACGACACAAAATTTGCAAAACTCCTCAGCAGACGTGGGGGTTTTGTTTTATGCCCAGTACTGCGCAGCTAGAGGATAGTGGGAAAGAGGTAGCATGTACATATTCGGTGGGATGTGCGCTGTTGTCAATGGAAGTAGAGGCATTCAGCATTACAGAAGTTTCCACATCTGATTTTCCAGTTAAAAAAAAAAAAATCAATTAAGCAGTACTTCTGGTTGGTTCAAAACCACTTAAAATATTTCAAACTATTTAAAATATTCTGGTGAATTAAGGACTGCGTGTGTAAATCTTGACAATTTGAAATGAAGCGTTTTTTAAAAAAACATTTAAAATAAAAAATAGTACATTTCAAAGCTCTCTTGATGAAAACACAGTCATATTTCAACATCAAAAAATACTGGAAGGTGAAGGTAAACTGGAGTTCTGGCTGACGTTTTCAGAGTGAAATAAAAATATTAAAGGGTAAATTATGTGGATCTTTTCCCTCTTCACCTAGTCTCTGTAAGAAAAGCTGACTTGAATACACCCTAGATGCTATCTAAAATCTTTTAGTACTGCCTCGGAATCACCTATAGCCTGATTCAAAGTCTATCGATCAGTTGTGAGCCCTTCCCCTGACACCCGCCCAGCCCTACTGGGAGCGGGGGAAGAAAGGAAGGTGGGACTACAGAGGAGGTGCTTAAAGATAAAATCAAAGGCAAGGTTACCAGGAATGAGGTCTTTTGTTTGAACGTAGTGATTGTTGGCAGGGATCGACATGGCGACGACTTGTCATCTTTCATCCCTCTGCTTAGGTTTTGACCCAAACTCCTTTTGAGTTCTTGATCAGCGCTTTGATAAAATGTATAGACTTGATAAGAGGCTTATGTCGATTTTATCCTATTGAACCAATGCTCTAGGATAAGATAAAAAGATATTGTTGCTGAAAGATGGGAACGATCCCTTCCCAAGAGATATCTCAGTCCCCAGTGGTAGGTACGAGGTCTTTATTATCAGAGGCACGTAAGAAATGTTTGCGCTTACACAGGCAATATTGAACGTTTGAAGAGTTTTGATTTAGAGAAAGTGTGACTCAAGCAAAAGTGCATGGCAGAGAAGACAAAACCTTTCAGAAATTTGTTTTTCAAGATGAAAAATGGAAATAAACAGATCATCAAATGTTCATTTCAGAAAGGTGGAGGACTTATTTTCTCAGCTTTTTATGATTTCCACTGGGAAATAATAGGAAATGGTTGGATTTCTATGACTTTTTGAATACTTTAAAAACATTTTATTGTCTGCCATTAATGGACAAATAATTGCATGAGACAGACAAGAAACTAAAATTCACCATGAAGCCAAGTTTTCTGTTAGGGCTTAAGCACTGTGATTTTAATTTTTTCATCAGAACCAGGGAGGACTAAAAACTCCAGAGTATAGCAAACCCCAATCCTTTTCCTCAGACAGGGCAAGACGAGGGTTCCCATCGACAGCTGTGGACAGCATGACATGGGGGCAAGGGCGGCTCTTTGGAGGGACACGGCTCGGGACAGTGACTCCAGGTGACTCTCAATTCTGCTGCGTTGCCACCTCCAGACACCCAGCGAGCCCTCGGCACAGGCAATGCCAACAAAGGCAAAGCGTTTTTTGCTGAGCTTTTGTGGGCTGGGGAAGGGCCCTGGTGCAAAACTGTTCTGCCTTCTCTCCATGCTCAAAGTTTATAAAAAGAAAAACCAACTCGATCCTCCCTCCCCCTGCCACGCGTGTGAGATCTTACCCCAAGCCAAATCAATACGGAAACTCCTGCTGCTCTCAGGGGAGGCAGGATTTCACCCCGAAATGTTATACGAGGTTTAATTCAAGAGCATATCCCGGTGACTCCTGAAGCATTGCAGTTCACTGATCAGAAGTACAGAAAATGGTGAAAAAAAACCCCATTCCTTGGGTGGTTTAATGAACAGGATCCACCTATTCCACTTTTCAGCTCTTCAGCCACCTAAGGTTTTTTACCCCGTTATGTCAATAGCTGTGAGCTGCAACGCTTCTGCTTTCCCTCAGTAAAAAATCCACTCTTTGAGTTTCCACTATTTATAGTCCTTAAAAGTCCTCTGCTAACTGTACGTTTCGTAAGTAATGCCGTCACATGAAGCCTAATTTGCTGAATATGATGTTTCCTTTCCTTTGTGATATTGAATTACAAGCAATTACGGCTTTAGTGTAACGTAATCTGAAACAATGGTCACATAATCATTTACCCAATGAGCTGCACTAACACTGTATGAGCTGTATCTGCAGTATGAAAGCCAAGGTTTAGATCAGTCTGGGGCTTCCTAAAACGCAAGTAAGAGAAAGGTACTATAATGCCATGAATAAGAGAATGGAAAGGTCACCATTTTAATATGTAACTAAAAAAACCCACCCTAATGGAAGTATGAATAAGTAAGCCAAACCTTTAGCTCATGTCAGGTGGTACCTGTTCATTCCTGCCTGGTATTTCAAAAATATTTCCTTAAGAGGTTCCCCAATGATATGAAGTAAAATCCTTGAAATCTTTCGGAGCAAGGGGCTCCAAAAATCTGGTAACACAACAGAAATACCACTTGATTTTCCAATCACTGAGTAGGAAAAAAGATAACTGGATCTTTATTCTTGCTCACAGTAAATATCCTAAGTGAACACTCAGTCAGAATTATTGTCTCTCTCTTTTTTCCCCCTGCCCATTTCTTTACTAACACTTAATATTGTTCAGAACAGTGTAAGGAAGGAGGCAGCTACGTGGGACCTGTGGCTGCAGCACCCTTTGGAGCTGACCTAGGAGCCAAAGTGGCACGTAGCCTCCACGAGACCCAAAGAGCTTGCCGGGCTGCTGATGGAGCCACTGCTTAATTTGTTATATCCTGGGGGTTGGAGTTATTTTTATTTTGAAAATAGCTTACATTTTAGCTTAATTTCCTCTGACGGGGTGATAGCCCATATTGTAGCGCTGGCAAGCTTCTAAAGGCCTAGAAAGTTGGCTGAGTACATGAAATTTTAGATAAGCATGCAAACCTCTTCTGAAAGCAGAGGGCTTGAAGCACTTTCTAGTTTTTCTTTATGCCAGAAGTATCATATGAGCGACCTCTCACATTGTGTCCCCTTAAATCTGGGCCAAATTTCCAAAGTGCAAAGACTTACAAATAAATGAATACAGTGTTTCGAGCCTTTTTGCAAGGTTTGGTAATGATTTAGGATTTATTACCTATTCATTCTGCCCTACTCAGGTAACAGAAAGCACATAGCTGCAGGGGAAAGAAAAATGCATATAAAAGGGAAGAGGTCTCAGTTGACTCTCTAGACAGAAGGGAATTAGTACCACAAATGCTTGTTCCCCTTTTGCACTGGTACTAATTTGATACTTGAGCAAATGTTGCAGCCTTGAGTTCTGCAGGGCTGAAATCACTCACTTCCCCGGCAAGACGTGCCAAGCAGCCCAACCACGAAGGGACAAACAATTCATTTCCCAGGAGTTTTCATCGGAGTGCCACACAGCCTGACCTCCAAACGTGCCCAGATGCTACAGTATCATTTAAACTGGGAAAGAACGCCTCTGTGCATCGTCCATGAGGTTCACAAGGGTCCCATTACAGCTACGCAGCGTGTGCATAATGTTAAAAAAAACCCAACAAATACATAAAATAACACAGTCTGGCTTGAGGACCCATTATGGTCAACCAAATAAACCCAGCATTTAAAGATAATACAAAGTACATGCCCATATGAAAAATTATTACAGTCCATAGGGAACAATTTGGGTTCCAAAATCAAATTGCTTAAGATTAACACCTTGCTGGTGCCGGTACCTACGCGGATGCAAGAGCCGTGGCACACAGAAGAGATGTGGGAGGCAGTTATCACCCGTTCCAGCTCTACTTCCCCACAGCCCTCCAAACAGAAGCAATGCTTTTGCCGTGTTAAATTTAACCTAAACCATGTTCTTCCCCTGCCGCAGGACCACGTGTACCTGCTTGGGACCGCGGGTGAAGGAAGGGGCAGAGCAGGCAGGGGCCAGGCGGCGCTGATGCCCGGGCTGCCCACCAGCTCCACGTCTGGAAGCACAGCCTAGCTTGTCCCTCCCGCACAAGCCAAATAAACAGGGGTAAGGGAAGGGGTGAATAGACGTGGTTTTTTAGGGGAGGCGTTTTGTTCAGGGGCAGGGTAGCTGAGCCAAGCCAACAGCTCGCTCCTGCTGGAAAAGGTGGTCCTGTCTCCTCCTTCCTACAAACTTGAACATAGGAAGTTCCACGTAAACTTGAAGAGGAACTTCTTTACTCTGAGGGTGGCAGAGCACTGGCACAGGCTGCCCAGAGAGGTGGTGGAGTCTCCCACACTGGAGACATTCAAAACCCGCCTGGACGCCGTCCTGTGCAACTGCTGTAGGTGTCCCTGCTGCAGCAGGGGGGTTGGACTTAGATGATCTCCAGAGGTCCCTTCCAACCCTGACCATTCTGTGGTTCTGTGATTCTGCGATTCCCTGCTCCTCATCACACAGTGTCTCCCCTCTTCCCTCGCTTTCATCTCTTGCTGCAGTCTGTCTGGTTCACTTGGCATAAGCCGGTGCTATGCAGTCAGCCAGAAGAAAGAAAAAGTATTTATTGTTTTTCTTCCCCCCAAGGTTAGTTTTCTGTGGGATGATGAGATAAGTCTCAGCCCCGTAGTGAACTCCTGCCCTAAGAAGGTTTGGAATACACCCATTTTCTTCCAGCGCCATCCATTACCTTTTAACTGGTGCTGACTGGGTAACTAGGTTCATTTTCACACAGCCACCGTGTCACTGAATGAGATTTGTGCACTAAAATCTTTCTTTGTGGCTCTCCTTTTATTTCTCTTTCCACTTAAATTAAATACTGCTCACTAACCCTAGGGATGCTACTGGTTTTTAACACAAAGTCTAAAGTCATAAGAAAAGCCAGGCTTACAGGGCAGGTATCTTTTTACCCGATCAGCTCTGACATCTGGAAATAAAAGGATTCTCAGCCCAGTAATTTGGCCTCTTCTTCAGCTGTATCAGCTGGAAAAACAAACCTCGCTCCTGACTGAGGCACCTCAGCTTCGAACTGTCCAGGGCAAAAGCTATGGTGTGGTTTTATGGGCTGCAAAGTATCTAACATTTCCCACAGAGTGGGCTGGCAGGATCCCTTCTTATCTCACAAGAAACAAAGGAAGGAAGGACCTTTCTTCTGAAGACAGTTAATCAGTATTGATCACCGGGATTTCGTGTGAGGACGCATGGTCACGGGAGGGGAGCAAAGCGTAGGGCAGCACTCTCACACCCTGTCTCAAATCAGACAGAAACGGGCAGGGTTTCCCCCCCTGCTTCTCCCCAAGCCAACTGGGGTTTGCTGTCAAACTGAGCGCTTGTTTCACTTTGCCCCGGCACCAGGAGGAATGGCAGGACAGGATCTGTCAGTTGGCAGCAGCTCCATCTCCTGCTATATTTGGGCATTGGGTGCCAGCCCCAGTGAGCTTTGATGCTCTACACGTCCACAGGACCACACTCACCCTGCAAGCAGAGAGGGCAAACCCCAAATGCTGGGATGGCATTTAATTCCCACTGAAGCCTTCACAATAAAGTGTTAAATCCTCCCACCTGGGAGGACACCGACCTTAGGCAATCCTTTAACAGCACTGGCATTTCTGAAGCAGTTTAAACCTTATCCTCTCAGAGCACCTTACAAACAGTGTTCTGTTTAACAGTACCAAAAAAATCCCCATATTCCTTTTTTTTTTTTTTGCTGTGGCAGCAAGCAATAACAAAAGGCTGCATGCTTTGCTTACGACTGTGCAGCAAGTCCATCACCAGCTGAGAATCAATCACCACATCTCATTTAGCTTTACAACCAAATCTCCCGCCTCGACACAGCAAAGCTAGGTGACCATCTCACTTCACTGAGAGCAAAGCTGCAACTGTGTCAGCTCTTTTCTTCCTTCCCAAGCCAGCAGTGCCTGCTCGCTTGCTGAATCGCGCGAAGTGATGAGCCTGTTCTGCATCATCTCAGGACATCAAAAAGACGGTTACGTTAGTGCTCTGTTACCTGCAGTAGCTATGCTGTCCGTACAGACTGACAGCATCCCCACCCACTGCTGTTAGTGGTACAGATCTCTGCGACATAGCCTCTGTAAAACACACACGATAGCCTAATAAAACACAGGTGTACACAGGTGTAAGTAGACACAAAGCACCGTATTTTCAAAATGCAGGAATCTCGATTTGTACCAACAAAAGCCACAGGACGCTGCGTTTACAGGAAACTGTACATGCATAATTCATACCACTGAATGCAAATGGCTGCTTGCATATGTATATACCTGTTTGCATATGCCTTTACCAATACACTGGAGTAATCACTTGTCTCTATACACACATGCATCTTCAGATATGAGATTAGAACCTGCCGCCTGCTGTCTCTACATATATTTCCGTTTCTTCTCCCTCCTCTCTCCATAATGGCTTACAAGAAGTTCTCATAAATCTCCACCTTTCTGCTGCCTTCTTTCCTCCCGCTGCTCTTTTTATAACCAGTCTCACAGATCTTTATTATTCTTTGTGGCATTTCTAACACCGTTTTCTGCAGAGTGACCTCAGACTTTGCTGCTATTTTTAAGTAAGTGTAGATGTGATTATCACTTAACCTGCTCGTCCTGAGCCATATTCTAACCACCTTGTGATATTCACTGGGACAAACCACCCCAACACTTGGTGCCTACAGCTCCTAGAGAACCTCCCTCCACTCAGACTCCTTGAGTTTGACCCCCTTATGCAGGTAGGGCTGCAGCTAGGGACACAAAGATGAGCAGGGATGTTGCAGGTCCATGTGGGTCACAGTAACGGTGCCCTTAGGACTGCAGGAGTGGCAAAGTCACTTTTGTGATGCCGTCCCTCCATCCATCTCTGGCCAGAGACACAGATATGTTCTTTCATGTTCTTTTTGTATATCCTTCAACATTAGTTTGTGCTTGCTTTTAAATGCAAAAAAAATTAAAATAAACATGTTTTTTAATCTCGTTATTGAAAAGATTTTGGTTTGGATAACGATACATATTTCCATAGAAATGCAGCCAACTACAAGACAGGAATCTATTCAGTATTTTCTCAGTTGGCTTTGTACCTCATTTAACAGGGCTATTTCAAACCTCAAATTGTTGTAAACACCACAAGCTGTGGGTCTGGCTGCTAAGAGTGCTGCAGACCCATAGTACCCTGGGCTGTAAGAGGGAGTGGGTATGTCAGTCACTGCTTCAGATTATCCCCGAGGTGAAGGACTCAGTATAATGGCTATCGTCTCTTTAATCTGCATATTGCAGACCCAGGGTAAATGTTGCCAAAGAGACTGTGGACGCAATCCTCCTTTGCCAATAGCTGAGTGAAGGAAGAGATGATCTCCTCTTCCCTGCCCCAGGATTTTGGTGTGGTCCCTAACCAGAGACATCCATGCCCTGGGTTTGTGAAGCCGGGCAGAACGTGGATCTGCAGTCATTCAGTCATGACCTCCCTGCACCATCGGGTCACCTGGAAGTGCAGACTTTATTCGTGTCATGTTTTTGTCACATTAGTCAGAGCAGACGGTGTTTATGCTGGGTTTGGCTCTCTGTCAGCTTCTGGAGGCGATGTGCCACCCGGCACAAAGCCCGCCCGCCACCCCTCGGAGAAAGCTTTTGGAGAAAGCCGAGCTGTCGGCACCGATGGGCACCGCTTCAGTGCTCTGCACCACGAGACTGACGGGTTTTTTGGCCCGGCACCAGGTGTCCTAAGACTTGATTAGATGTCTGATGAAGCCATGGCGTTAGGTCTCTGCCACCCCAGCGTGGTTTGACAGAAGCAGCCAGAGGGGTGCCCAGAGGCGGGATGCCTCCCACCGCCCGGAGGGAGCCGGGGAAGACATGGGCTGGGTGATGCGTGATGCGTCTCCACCACTTTAGCTTTTTATTCCCCCTATACGTGCATGTGAATAAAGGCAGAAAGGGCACTGTAATAGCAGGGAGGATGGCAGAATGATGTTCAGCCCTTAGGTGACTCCTCACCCACCAGCTTTTGGAAGTGGCTGAGCGCTCGTAGCTCCCCTTGACAGAGTTTAAAGAGAGTTTTTACACAGCACACTGCGTCGGCAGTGGTGGGTGGCTGTGACAGAGGCTGAGGGAATGAAAGACGAGGAAAACAAGGAAATCCTCTGGTCTCCCGTACAGATGCTGAGGAATGTGTACCATAAACCAAATCCAGATGGCCTGAATGATGAGCAAGCACTATCTTTAACCTCTTATCTTTCCAGCTTTGTGTTTCACCATCGTGCTAAGTGCCCCCTATCTTTGCAACTAGTCTAATGATTACTTTCTCCAAAGGGTTAAGGCATGATTCAGAATCAGAAAGGTGACTCCCCACCTTTCAGTTACCAGCCTGTTTCTCACACACACACACACACACACCCCCCTTAGAACTGGGGCTGCCAGCGCTGCCAGCACAGGCTGACCCTCTGGATCTGCCCAGGGATGGGTGCACCTCGGAGCCACTGCAGCCACTGACGTGCCACCAGCTCACAGCTGCGTGCCCACCGCCCCTGAGGATCAAAACCCGCCTCTGACAACAGGGATTATGGCTTGAATTTAAATTGTTTTCCTTCAGAACTATAGTTTTGTGGATTTTTTTTTTTTTATACAAAAATATGTGACACTTTAAAACGCTATAGAGGTGTAACGCTTTTATGTAGAAATGTTAGACATCTTCACTACACGCATTAAAAAGCAGTATCGTGTCAAAGCCGAGCAGGTTGTGCGGAAAACCATTAAGTGCCACCATTTCATGTACGTGCGGATGGTTTAGTCAAGAGAGAGAAATCGGAAATGTCAGGGGGGATGAATGATCCGGGCTGCTGGCACCCAGCAGAGCCCCCACCGCAGCTGCAGTGTGGGTGGGGGGATGAGAGGAGCGTTTGCCACTGATTTATCTGTACTAATTTAGCCCCAACTATGAATGTAAAATGAGAAAAAAATTGAGATATTTGGCTTAGGACATCACCTTGGATCCCATAGCATAGCAGGTAAAAATGTTTCAGCATAGCTAATACTTGTGAAACCTTTCGAAGACGTGAACAAGATGCTAAATAGGTTTATTAGCACCGCTCCCTCAGGATACAGTAACTTATCTGCTTACAGGCTTTGTCACTCACGCATGGCACCGCTGAGCGGCCGATCCCTGCTGTGATAGCGCTCCTGTCTTGACAAGGGCCCCGACGGGCCCCCCCAAAAGGGAGACCCTCCCTCACGCTTACCTGGTAGCATGGACCCCTTGCCAGAGGACCACGCATCCACCCAGGCAAGCCCAGCCAGCCCCAGAAGGATCTCCCGCTGGTGTCTGGATTCAGTGCTTCATCGCTGGAAGTCCCCAAAGGCCATGAGACCCACAGATGTGGCCCTCCTGTCCCGTCAGTGGAGGAATCTGCCATCCTCCCACCAGCAGCAGCTCCACAGCAGCGAGGGCATCCCTTCACCGACGTCACGGAGACACCAGAAATTGGTGCCTCAGTGGTATATGGGGGTGGTCATGTAGCCATAACTCTGCTGGGGGATATTGCCGGCGACAGTGGCACTAGCAAAATACATCTGGAGTTAATTACGTTTAGGAGAACGATATTTTCCAGCTACTTTATTTGAAAAATGTAACTTATCTATATCCTGTCTCTCACACACATATGCACACGCACAAATGTGTGTATGCACTCACGCATACACACAAAGGCGGTCTTTCCAGAGGAGAAAATAGGCCAGGCTACATGAATAATGAAAATGATGGCATTCCCCAGGGCCATATTCTTATACAGCTGTGATGACGGTGACTCCATTACGAGAGTATCACCTTCCAAATTCAGAAATTTTGAAACTCTTCCTTCGTAATTGAACTGCAGATTTATGTTTAAATCAAATGTTACTGCTATTTCAGTTGTAAAAAGGAGAGTCGTGTCATTAGGTTGGACTTTCATCCCCAAATCAGGGGGATCCCCACATCCTCTGCTGGGAAGATTGCTGACTCTGTGCCACTCTGCCGTTACTGTCTCCTCTCGCTATCCTCTGATCCAGGGACCTGCTCTGCTGACAAGAGGAGACTGAAGAGGCCATAGAGGCAGACACACCACACAGCCCCTTCTCTGGATGAATAAAAAATTCAGCTGAAGAAATATTTTATAAAGCTTCTCCTTCTTTTTCTGATTTCCAGTGGGGAGTATTGGCTGGCGTGGTGGCAGGGTTGCTCGGAGGTCAAGACGGAGAGATCAAAGGCAGATGCTCTGGGCTGCAGCACCCGGGTCTCCTGCGGGTCTCTGGGATGCTGCCAGGAGCGGGGCAGGCCCCCAGGAAAGCTCCCGTGGGAGGAGAGGGGTGCGCCTGCCTTCCCCCCTCCTCTCGGGCACTGTACCGAATGGACCGTGCTTTTCCATCACTCGGTTGCAGTGAAAAGGGAGGAGGGAAAGGGATGTCACACGGGAATTTCACGTTTTGCCCGTGGTAGAGAATTAACTTGGCCTATTTGCTCGATAAACAGTGAGACTTCATTTCTTTAAGGTAGCAGGCAGCTCCTAGGAAAGCAGTTGCCACTGCTGGGTGGGATACTGCTCCTCTGAGCTTGGCCACCTTTTGTCCTGGACATCACTGTGGGTAATACTGTGACGGTTTCAAAAGCAGCATGCAAATAACAGGAGCAGCTATGCGTAATGGCACAGGGTAACACACGTGAATACGTCCCACTTTGGGCATGAACCTCGTCCAACCTAGAGACGTCAGGCTCCTCCTTGCTAAGAGCTCACGCTGCCAATAATGCTTTTAAGAGGAGAGTGATTATGGGTCTTGTGTCTCAGCCGTGACACAGCTACGAGTGAGCTAAAATCATACGCTAAATCAGTCTAAGTAGATCAATGCTAACTTGTGTAAGCGCATGCATAGGACTTCTCTATATACTGACACGCTTCCAATAGGAGCGCTTTGCCAGCACAGGAAAATTTTAAATCCTTGGCAGCTTCACAACCAAAGCTGATTTGGGTTTGGATTATTTTTAAAAAATCATACCGTACACTGCGGGTAAAACAACAGCCACCTCCCCAAGGTGAAGACACTGCCCCGGTAAATACTGGGAATGTGGCTTGTCCATCCGAGAGGCTCCTGCTGGCACAGGGACGTCGATGTGGGTTCGCAGCTCCTCAGACCGCCGCAGCCATCGCCCTCAAAGTCTGGAGGGCAGACGTAGCTTTCGCAGGGCCAGACGCAGCCGAAGGCGAATGCTGGGGATGAGACTGCTCCTTTATCAGCTGATAGGGACACAACACGGGGTAGGAGGGCTGGGGGTAGTGGCAGAGCACTGCACATCCCACACCTCCCTCAGCCTTCCCTTCTTGCTTCAGTAAATTTGGATCTCGCCGCTGCACTGGCGCTGCCAGAGTAGGGTAATGCCTCTGCCAGGGACAGAGTTTGCAGGTGCAGAGGAGGGTTTCATTAGTACAGCCACCACCACAAGCGTACCACGATGGGTATGCTTACGGCTGCAAGAAAGCTTGTATTAAAACAGGTATTTTAGCAAAAGTGAAATCAAGCTCCATGCCTAACTAACCAAAGCAGTTATATTGTTATGAAGCCCACGTGAAATCAGGTGAGAATGACCGATTTCAGTTCAGCCCAAACCAACGCCTACCTGAGTCTGGCCAAATCAAAAAAGTCTGGTTCAAATGAGTGGTCACAATGGTTTTACACGAGTTTAATTAAGTGGTTTCAGGTCAAACTGACAGCTAAATCAGTGCAAGATGTCAGGTAGGCATGAGAATATTATAATCATTTACATGTGAGAAACAAGTAAATATTTTAGCTAGATAAAATGGGCTGTGTGATAGGCTATATTACAAAGTAGAATAATTATTAGAAACATTTCATTGCAAACGGTATTTTAATTTAAGAAATCATGTAGCTCTGAAGAGGAGGTTGCACGATGAGAAGCTTTCTTGTTTTATTTTTATTCTTAACATTTGTTAGTCTGATGAAAATGTACTTTCCCCCTACAACCCACGGTTTGTTTATATTCTTAAGACTATCACGGCTATAACATATAGCACCTACTACAAAGCACACAAGAGTGTAACAAAGTATGCGGAATAATAACATAAGAGTTAATATTTATCTGGACAAGCTAATAAAATTAAACTGACCTGTAGACAGATATTTATGACCTGGAAAGACAGGGCTGAAAGATATCTTCAAAAACATGATAATCCTCCTCATACATCTCAAAGTGTTGCCTGAAAGTAGCTGTAGAAACACTCATGTCCCCTTTTCCCCCTGTAGCTGCCCTTCCATGGGATGTTTTCTCATCAGCTTTGCCACCTGACAGCCTCTTTCCCACCCCCCCGACCCCCCCAAAACCAGGCAAGCTTTTCAAGAAGGTGGGAAGCCCATAGGATCTTCTCAGAGGAAAAAATTCTTCCAGCATTTAATTTGGAAAGGTCATCCCGAACTTTTTGCTTTCAGAGCGTGTTTTAAAAGTGGTGAAATCCTGCTGTTAAAAACTGTCCTCAAGTGCTGGTGATCTGAATTATGCATATCCTAACACAGACAAGACAATTTACCCTTTCTCTCGGTGTACCAGATTTCTATTCCCTGCAAGATACAGGCATTAAAAAAGAGTCTTTTTTTTTTCTTCCAGGTCTCTAATACTGTTTCAGACAAACTCTGTTCATCTCTTCTGAAGACAATTAATATTTTTTTCTTAGTTAACTACAGATTATTGTATTGAAGTTTGTGTAAAAGGTAACTCTCTCAAACCAAGACATAAAGCTTAACATTTCCAGCTTCACAAGATGGTCATGCTTTGCCTGGAATGCCAGATTTATCTCATGTAATTCATATTTCAGATATCTTCAACCACCTCCCCTTGCTTTGGTTAAGCTATTGTCACACACAATGCTTTTCTGCATTTCTGGATTGCAGCAGAACATTCCTGAGTAGAGAAGGTGCCAGATTAAAAAGACCCTTTTCAAAAACACTTTATATATTGGACTATTAAAAGTGAATGAATCCAATAATTTAATTGCTATTTCATAATACTCTGTGTTTACTTTTTGTGTTTTGCCTGGATTATGTAAACAGACATCAGGTTAATTTTTATTTGTAGCTGAATTTTTTTCAGTCACTGCCCATTTTGGCTCCCTTGTCCCAACACAATATTTCAGTGTGAGCATTTGCAAGCACAACAAAGGTTGTTAAAGCCTAAACAAGCAGAATTAAATTAAAAAAAAAAAAAAAAGAAAGAAATATATTTATATATTTCCACATTTTTTTTCAAAACCTTATACTGACACTAAATTTTACGTAGCGCTTCCTTATGATGTTTGATTACACAAGACAGCATGATTAGTAAGAAAGTTCCCAGAAACTAACGGTCACTCAAGAAAAATTATGCAGAGCAATATTTATGCTCCGCATTCAGAGTTTAATTTTTCACTTTGGCTTCTGTAACAATTGGATCAGAGCTTCTGAAAGGTTTTTTCTCTGAAAAACGAGTGGCATTATAAAATCAGAGCTCTTCCAGACACTAAACAGATCCTTGCATTGAAGACTAACTGCATCTGCAGTAACCCCACATTATCTCATGTCTCTACTGTCTCCAGAGATCTCATCCCACATCATTGCAAATACTTAAAAAAAAAATAAAAGAATTGATGATGTTTATAATGACCAGGGAGAATAAATACAAGAGCCTGACAATTTAAGAGAATTAAGATTGCTTTTGCAGAGACCCTACTGAACAATGCCTTTTACTCACATTACATATTTGTAGCAGAGCATTATCATTTGCTGGAATTCTTCTTGGCTGCATATTTTTATCTAATGGAATGCTCCGAAGTATTTCCTCCCTGGATAGATACCACGGGACACTACACTGGGACATTACACTGTAACTAAGGATGCCCCGTGAAAAACAGGGTACTTTTAGCTGTTTAGTCTTTCTCCAATTTACTTGCATCTTGCATCAGGTTTCAATAACCAATAACTAAATTATTCATCTGCTTCATGAGCTCAAGTGCGGAGCCGTGGATTCTCCTATTGAGTCTAGACATGCTGGAAAACTGGCACAAACAGTAAACATTTGCTGAATCCACCCTGCTTTCCATCTCGTACAACCCAGTGGCTGGAGAATGAAGGGAGAATAAAAATAAACGTTTACATTAACCCATCCATTAGCTTCTCTCACCTGAGCAATTTCTCTAGCTATACTGCAGTCGTTAGTCAGAAGAGCAGGGACATGCCTAATAGTTAGGTTCTTGGAGTATTTGCTTTCAAATAGAAAATATTGTGGTACTAAAAAAAAAAAAATCAAAGAAGCTTTATTCTTTCGAAAACCTCCTCCTAAACCCACTCGCTTCTGGCTAAGGAGAGACAAATGTCTCCGATACGGGATACCTTGGAAACCGGCAAGGGAGACATTGCAGAACAATGTTTGGACCCGGGACATGATGGCATTGAAAATAAAGCCAGTACAGAGAAAGTAATTTTTACTTCACAGTTTGACGTGACCTTGTGCACTGCGTTAGCAACACAGTGTTCTCTCAGTTGGGATAAGAAAAGCACGTGTGATTCACAAAGAAACATTTTGAGCATAGCTGTACTTGTTAGTCTCCGTATTTATGGGTCTGTCAACTCTTCCACTGTAAACACCGATGCTGAGGATCAGATCTCTGCTGTGAAATGCTGCTGCAGAACAAAACGTCACCAACAAGCACCACAGGCAGCGCTTGAGGGCGGAACTCCTCCTCTCTTTCTGAAAACTGTTTAAGTCAGTTCAGCTTTTTATAAGGTTATGCAAAGTACAATAGAAAGGGGGGGGAAATAGCAAATTCAGGTACTCAAAAATATCTCAATGATTTTGAGTTGTTATGACCAAAATTTAAGGTCTATTTGATAATGGGTTGCTTCACAACATGGACCAGCATCTTTTGTAAGAAGCATCTAAAATGGTTCTACTGAGGCTGGGGCTCAGCCTGGTCTTCGTACATGTGCTTGAGAAAGAAGTCCATGAAGCGTAAGTGCAGGGTGCTTTTTGGATGACTGGGATTAAGCGTAACAATATCCCTGGAATATTAAGACCAGTTGCTGTCAGTTACCTGGTGAGTTAGAGTCCCCTTCCACGACCACTTTCGCTGGCAGCAAACCCAGTGAAACCACCCTGCCCGTCCCTGTCCTGGACACCATTGCCTTCCCGTGCTCCACTCCACCACCCCACCAGTACTATTTGCCACTGGCCAGGGGAACTGCATTTTTTTTTTTCCTAATGCAGGCAGTCTCAGGGATCCTTCAGGTGACAGCCCCACCAGCTGAGGGGGAGCAGCGAGCCGTGACGCGGGGGACGGGCAGAAGGAGCCGGGGAAAGGGGACAGTGGATGTCACGCACCAGAGTGGTGCTGCAGAGAAGAGCAGCTTCGAAGCACAGCCCAAGGGTGGCAAAGACCTTTCTTCTCCCTTTCTCTAAAGCTCTCCGCAGGCTGCAGGGCAGACCCCCAGCCTCCCGCAGAAGCGGACGGGGTGCTGTGCAGGCATCAGGCTCCGCTGCGGGGCGGGCAGGGATTATTTTAGGAAGCTGAAATGTTTCCGTCGCTGGAGGTCTTTGACACAGGACGGATGAGCAGCAGTCAAGAATAGCTCAGTTACAGTTGATCCTCCCTTGGGCCAGAGAGGCAAAATTGATGATTTTATACGATTTTTTCCACTCCTATTCTTCCGTGTTTTAAGCAGGGCCATGGTTCAACTGAGGCCGTAGATCACATCCTCATTAACTAACTCAGTACGTATAGTTAACCATCATATGCATCTCTCAGTCAGAGGTTTGCATTTACTCATTCATGATGCATTATCTACAAAGTTATGAGCTAACTAAACTTCTCTTGTATCATAAAAATATCAGTTTTTGTAAAAGTTAGGGGCACTGCTTCCACCCATAAAAATTCCCAGAGTTAAAAAGCAAACAAGAAGGCATAGCTGAGTGCGGATGCTCCCAAACCTCACACGGACAATGTAAAATGTCACCGATGCTGTATTTAGTCCTGTGCTGGAGAACAGGAGCACAAGAGAGGGGAATCCTTTCCCCAGCACTGCCCTACGCGCAGGGAATTTCTGCCTCTGCACCACCATCCCCTCATGGAAAAAGTATTCTTAGAGCTGATGGATGGGAAGGCGGCAGCAGCGATGTAAAGGCAATCAACTCCTTCAGCATTTCTGACCCTCAGAGGGGAAGAGATCTCCTGCCTGTGCCTTTTGGGGAACCTGCAGAAATATGGCTCTGGGCAGCCTTATATTGCGTTTTGGAGTGATGCACACACACCATTTGTTTGAAAAGGATCAGATAATCATGTGAAAAACCCCTTGGGACAGAGGAGCAATCTGACTATCTGTTTGATATTGCAGTGTCGACATCTACACAGACGAAAAAAATACCCATCAGCTAGCTTACACCCCTGTCTCACGTGACTTTTGGAGTATGGCGGGTAGTCGCATTATTACATGCTTTGGGGTAAATGGCTGATGAATTTGAAATTAATGTGCAAAGTAGTTTAATCAGATTTAGTGCTCACTGAAATAGAGATTAAAATGACAAAATCATAACATTAGATGGAGGGTGGTTAAAACCCTAGAAGATGTTATCACTTTTTCCATTGCCAGGTTTATTTCCTGACACCACAAAAACACAATCTGGGGTAGTTTCCAAATATATTTATTGTTTCTGGAAATCAGATTTAAAATACGCAGTAAGGGAGATAAAAAGTAAGAGCAACACTTTATTCCACAAAAAATCTGTCAGCCACTACATAACAGGGCTTAGTGAAAACATAACCTATGAAATACAAAGCGATTTCATAAGTATTCGTCAAGAGATCTTTTCCCCTGTAATAATGTGGTGTTGAACAGTATCAGCGTCACACCGCTGAGCTACACGGACTTTAGTTTGATCCAGCAGGACAGCACCTCTGCTCTCATCCCTTCTGACCTCTGAATTACAAGCTGACAGAGAGGTTGGCCTTAACCTATAATTTTTGTCACACAGATTGATCCCTGCTCTATGGGAGGCACACGGTTGCAGAGAGGCTCCCACACATCATTCGCAGGGCTCAGCCCATGCAGCCTGGTGCGGGGTCCCAGCTTGTCACTGGAAAGCTGTGCGAAAAGAAAAAACCCACGCAAAGCATCACCTATCGTCTCCGCCTTTCTGGTGTGCCTACCACTTCAGACTTGAAAAGAGCTGCATGCTTTTAAAAAGCAGTCCTTCTCGAAAACTAAGTAACTTATTCCAATATAGCTTGGATAACTTTAGCACCGAGAAGAGACCGCTGATGAATAAAGGAGGCTCCAAGTTCCCAGCCTCTGGCTAGAAGGTCAACCCAGAGCTGTTCCAGTGCTGTTGGAGAGAGGACCTTCCCGGGCGCCCGGAGCGGCGAGCGCCGCGGCAGCCAGGCAGCACAGGCAGCTCTATGCACTCGAGGAACGGGCACGGGGGCACCTGGTGCCCCACTGGTGGGCTTACACGCCGTGCGTGCACCTATTTGTGAAGAGCTGGTGCTGAGAAACGCCTGCCAGGTACAGACCACATCTCTAACCTACGCTGAGAGTCCTCTGGGAACATTCCTGTCCTGCAACTGGCTTTTCTGGGAGCAGATTTAGCTCTGCACTGACTACTTTTGAGGGCAAACTTCGATAAAGTCCACCTGAGCTTTTTTATCACATAGCGGCCACATTAACTGCCCATACTCTTGACGCAGCGGTTTGCAGGTTGTCAGATACAGTGGCCAAAGGCATTTACTGAGCTTCTGCATTACACCACTTAAATCTGAGGACAGGTCTGAAAATCAGGAGGAGAGTTATACAAAACAACTGGGTTTAAGCTTTGCCAGAGGGTTCATATTGTACTGGAAAGATTTTTTTTATGCCACCATCACAGGATGAGTCTGAAATGTGTACTGACAAATGCAGCGGTGATTTACAACTTCTAATTCAATGATAAATAAGCTATGGGGTAGCATCCATGCTCGTACGAAGCCTTGCTTTCCTCAGAGGGCTGCTGCCGTGCCTGGAGCATGCAGCACTTCTCTGCAGAAGAGGTATTGCTCTGAGATACCTCTGGTCCCCAGGTCACCCTCCTCTGTAGCATCAGATCGAAGTTATTTACGAACCGCTTGAACGCCAAAGCCCCCCTCCGCCTCCCAGTCTGGGCTTTTGCCAGCACCCACTCCCCCGGTGGGCAGAGAAACGTGGCCGACGCTCCTCTCCATGGCCTGATGGTCACATGTGTGCTTTTGAGTCTGAGTCTGTGTGTTTTGAGGGACCTCAACTCCTTCTAAGATAAACCCTGCACATTCTGACTCGTCTTGTTGGTCCCTGGAAGGACACCTTGAAGTTGCTAATTCCATTTTTGGAAGACCTGTCACCTTTAACAAGATGACTATCTTCAGCTTGTCTAGTCTTGTAGCCATACTCAGGCCAGCTAAAGAGGGACTAATTTCTGCCAGCATTGTCTCCATCCCCTCCCCACCACCACACATGGGCACGCGCTGAGCGAGGAGTCAGCCCACCGACCTCATGAAGGGCTACGGACACACAGGCAAGGCGATAACTCCTGATTTCAGCCTGGAAGGGTTTGTTGATACACCACCGGCATCAGCGTAGGTTAAACCTCCTGTGACTGTATTGCATTTATTTTTCAAGCCAAACACTGTATTTTTGAAAGATTCTGCTTCCTGTCCCCTTATTCCTTTATCCTCATTGCTGCCTCTGGGCTCCCACTGATTTTCTTTGCCTCCCTCCTACTGTCCCTTTGCTTCCTCTGTCTTCGGAGTCCTTAACCGTCATCCCTACGTCTCTGCTGATTTCTGCCACTCCTGACTTCTTTGCCTCTCCTTCCTCCTTGCTTTCTTTTTGGCTGCCCCTTCTTAATTTCCCCTTCCTTCCCTGTTTGTGAGATGCACAAAGACTGATTTCCAGCTGAGCGAGGCATCCCACGCAGGGAAGGTAAACCAGGGAAACATTTCTTCCAAATTATCCTGAGTAGCCGCTCTCACTGCTATAGACTATCATTATGGCAGAGAAAAAAAGGGGTGTAAACTCAGTCGGTGACATGTAAAATGACATATGGGATATACATGGGGGAAGTCAAGTGGCCAAATGGAAAACTCTGGTTAACGTTGACCTTCAGCGCCTTCTGGTCACCTGCTGACTAGTACAGGCTCCTTCCTTTCCTGGAACTGTACATCTCCCCCAAACATCTTCCTCAGCAAATCCTCTTACTTTGCCCGTCTACTCAAAAATACAGACTTTTTATAAAATTGTATCCCTTTTGCTTTCACATTGCATTTCTTCAGCACTGTGTTATTTAGATCTGTACTGGAAAAAAACCCCAAACCTGTAGCTGTTCTGCATTCTGGCATCCAATTACTAATTCCGGCAGAGCTAGACATTTTTGTAAACATGGCTGGACTATGGATGTTGTGCTTTGTTCAGGCTCCTTTATGAGCTCTGGCATGCCACTCATCCTATGGGCCTCGGTCTCATCACATCAGGATTTTCAGACTTTCCTTTTAAACTTTTTTATTTGAGGGAACCGGAGTTTTAAAAGACAAGGGGGGAATACAGTATTATTATTATTTTTATCCTTTGCCTGCCCCTCTGTTTTTCCTGCTGCCTAGCTTCCATGCAGCTGTTGAACATTTAAGAAAAACATGTCTCCCACTGAGCAAGTTCCCTACAAATGTGAATTGAGCTTCAGGCAAGAGGAAATGTGAGTCCTGAGGTCACTCCTGAAATCAAGCCCTTGCCTGGCTGCACATAATTCTGCTGTTGTGTTTTAAGGATGATTTAGGGGAAAAAAAAAAGTATTTATTTCCCACAAACAGCATAGAAAGAATCAAATGCGGGTGATCATGAGATGATCATATGATCTTTCAAATCTTGCTGTGTTTTTCTGGCATTTTCAATTGTGTTTTTCAGATCCAGGCTGCTCAGATCCAAGCAGAGAGGGGGAGGATGTGGATTACGGAGAGAAGATGACCCGCTGGTGCCCATTGGAGTTCATACTGGGAGGCCCCCGTGCTCTCCACACTGCTGCTTGGAGAAGACCGAACTTTTCTTTCCACTTAAAGACGCTGGAGCTACACCCCCCTGTTCACCGGGGAGTAGTATTTCTGTCAGATATGAAAGCGGCTTCTAATCTGCTCTGACCTTGGTGAGAAATTCAAGTCCAAATGTAGTAACACAGAAGCTGACAGGTCAGCCTGAAGAATTTGAAGTGGGGGAGCCTTCCTTGCCGTCTTTCTTTCTGTCTTTCTCTCCTTCTTTCACTTGAAATCTTATCAAGGATCACTTCGAGTGCAGCGGCAGCCTGGCCGGCTGTAGAAATGACACCAGCTGTGTCATTGTCCCTGCTGTTACAGCAGAGGCGCAGAGAGATTTTACCGGACCGACCAACTACGGTGCTGCTGCTGTTATAAATTCTTAAAGGCAGAGACCCGTTGAGAAAAGTGTTTTACCTTTTTCGTGTGTTAAAACTGCAAAAGGTGACCTACACTTTACATCTGTACGTGAGGCTTTACAGAAAGACTCCCGTCTCCACCCCAGCGGCTCCGTATCTTTTTGTTTTCCCAGACTAATACACAGACCCACCCGAAGGCTGTAGATAGCTCTCACCACTGCTGAAGGTTTCTGCCTGCCAGGCGCGTCAGTGCCCTCTTCTACAATGACTAAGACAAAACCTGGATGATAGAAATGATCTACGCTCGCTCTACTTCTCGCTTCCTTCCCGCATCGGTAATCTTTTTTTATGTGCCTTGACAACAAAGGGGCTAAAAATGCTTTGAGCTCGAGTCCCTCTTCGGGAATTATTTAGAAGCCTGAAAGGTGATGGTTATCTTTCTGGCTATCTTTCTTCTGGTTATTTTTCTGGAAGTGAGCTTATTTTTGATCATGCTGACAGAAGGTTAAAAGCTTCTGGTTAAAAGTTTGAGTGCTGCTTTGTACTTTGTCAGTCAGGCCACCAGCCTAAAATTTCTATTGATTGCTCATGACAAAAATTATAAATTATGAATGGGTAAAGCCTATTTATTGTTTGTATTACTGCAGAAACGGGCACGCCGAGTCATAGGCAGACCCCTCTGTATTCGGGCAGAACAAAAGCGCTTTCCTTGCATCGGAGAATTTACAATCTCATTACAAAGCAACGGAAACAGCAGATCTCGCGGCTTCCCCCAATTCAGCGACCGCGTGCACCGGTCCAGGAAAAGGAGGAGGCATCGCCCACCCGGGACCACCTGATGGCTCTGCGTCCCCGGGCGCGGGGTGTCACCAGCGATACCCAGCCGCTGACAAGGACACAGCACCCCTCTGCGCCCAGACCCCCCCTGCCAGCCCGGGGCTGAGAGAGACCGTGCAGGCAGGGGGTCGGGGCAAAGGGGTGACTCCCAGAGGTGAAGCCTGGTTTGTCTGCAATAGACAGGGACGGGCTGATGGAGGGATCCAGGGAAATAAGGAAATAATGTCGCTGAGTAATCAGTAATCATAGGTCAGCCACACGGCTACCGAACTGCTGTCCCATTTTCTGTTAGACGACGTGTCAAAGGCATGATTTAATGAAGGTTCTGAAGGACGTTGCCTCCAGGCGTCGGGAGCAGCATAAGGCAAAGCATAGAGGCTCCTGTTTGAAAATCTCAAAAGCAAACAGAGGAGGTGGGTAGCCATGACCACCATCAACACTGAAAGACAGATTATAAATATGGTGGGGTTAGATGAGGAAGGCAAACACAAGTAAATCTTGCTTGATGGAGAGCCAGAGGAATGCTGCAAAGAGACAGGTCAAGGTAATGGGGTAGGGAAATTATCCCTGCAGCATCATTCTGGGTGGGCACCAGCAGAGCAGGACGGTGCTTGCTCTGGTCAGAGGAAGAACATGACAGTACTAATACACGACCCTGGTAGTCTCTGTGTTGCCTTTTAAATTTTCTTTTTCTGCTCTGTTTGCCAGTGTTGTGATCCAAAAAAAACATTTTGCCGTTTCCTACCTGCAGCTATAGAGTCCTCCCAGACTGATTGACCCTGCTTGGGGAGTGCATCGCGGGACGAAGGATTACATGGCCTATGCAGCTTCCACCCTCGGCCAGGAGTCACCAAACATGATGAGAAACTGCCGGGGGGCCAGGTAGTCTGGGGGTGGGGAGGGGTGCACAGGGCAGTTTCACATCCCTCTTCTGATTTATGGGATGGGGCTCCTGAGAGGGGACACAGCTGTCCGGGTGGTGGGCAGAGGCCGGTGCCTGTCAGGGCGGCATCAGTGGTCTCCCCTCGAGGAAGTACAGCCTGCTCGTGGCATCAAGCCTTTGGGAGGGGAGGTGGGGTTACACAGGCTCGGCAGAGGCTGCTGGGGTGGCTGGCAAAGGGCAGGCATCTCAGGGGACACCCGAGCTTGCGGAGGTTGGGTGTCCCTCAGCAGCAGAGGCTGGAAGCATATCGCTGCTGGCAACAGAGGGGAGGTGTCTTCTTCACCTGCTGATGTGCAGGTACGGGGCAGGTGCTGGCAATAGGCGAGGAGGAGCAAGAACTCACTTGAACAAACCTCATCTAAGGTTAAGCTCAGCCGGTTCTGAGCAAGAGTTTGGACTAGATGACCTCTGGAGGTCCCCTCCAACCCCTATTATTCTCTGAGTCCACTCTAGATTCAAATTTAATTTCCAGAGTGGTGTTTTGGCACCTGCTGCCTCTGAACCCTGCCATTCTTGATAACATCAGCAGTGCCAAGGCATTTCCAAAAGGTCTGTGCTCCCAGTCCCGAGCCACAGGGATTTCCTCCTGAAGACAAAACAGCCTGGCTCACCTGCTGCTGGGACAATGGGGTAATGGCATTACAGGGACCTCCTGTGCCTCTTTATCTCTCTCCTCTGGGCATTCCTTCCTTGATGAGGAATTTCCTCAGAGCACTGCCTGAAAGGCTTTTTGGGTGAGATGCATTTATCTGTGCAGCAGATAAAACACTGCAGCGGAGGTCACATTCCTCCCACCTTTGCCACTGTCACTGAGCTTGCTGGTAAGCTGGTGTCCATACTGGCGATTTGCTGTCCTTGCACCTGCACACCACGTTATTTATTCTCCTATTACACTGCGTGACTACCAAACTAATAGCATGGAACTACGCGACAGCCTGGGCGTAGCTTTCCCCACCCTCAGCAGGATAGCAGACCGCTCCGCACTGCAGGGGAGTGACAAAATGGGGTCTTTTGGGCTTCTTCCTTCTCTGAAAAGAAAAGTTGTATAGCACACTTCTTTTTTTCTTCTTTATAAAGCCAAATTATTTTTCTTCTTCCCACAAAAGAAAAAATTTTCAGCCACTGTCTCTTCTAAGCTTGAACACAAAACATTGCTTCCTGGGAACACCAATGTTTTGATATGGACAGATCAGAGCCTGTTCGGCAACCTGAGCTCTTAAAGGCTGAGACAGCATCACTTGGGCAGTGACCAGGTCACGCTGTGCATCTCTTCAGCCAAACTCCCAACGGGATGGACCTTTCCAGCCTCTTGCCCTGTCCCATGCCCCTGTGGAGAACTGGCCGTGGGCAGGTGATGACAGTTGGACTACTGAAGCTTAACATATTTGTCCAACACCTCCTGGGAAGAGCAGGGTAAGCGAGGAACTGGTGAGAAGAGAAACTATACTGCAGGCTGGGTCTGCCTCTCCCGAAATGGCTCCAGGATGTCTAACAGTGTTCTCTGGGTCCTGCAGTAATGTCCAGCTACGCACTGGATGACACACTTGTTGTTCAAATGGATGGCCTTTACCTAGATAATCATCAAATTCAAGACTGAAAGTCAGTTTCTGCTACTAGTATTATTTTTTTTTAGATTGCACAGATGTGTGTCTTTATCCATGAATTCTGATTGAGATCACCTCTGTGATGTGAACATATTAGATTTAGAGGTTTTGTTCATTTTGTTTATCAGTGTGATTTTTCCAGAGTTAGTTAGCTCCTGAGAAGCAAAGAAACAGTTTTCTCCCAGCTAAATTTGCAAAATTTATTCCTTTCTCGTTGTTTCTTCCTGTGGCCTTACCAATACTGCTTGCAAGCAAACTATTTTTACGCGGCTATTTTTGTCATTTTCTTCCTTTTACACTCATCGGTATTTTGTTAGGCTGATACATATTGGCTTCTTAGGCATATGCGTTTATTTCTAACAGCACTCTGGAACTTCCTATCAGAACTGGACAAAGGAGGGCGGCAAAAAAGCTGAAGGTAGCTGGTAAATACAGCTGAGGTGAAGTCAGAGCGCTATATTCTCTATCCAGATCTAAGGTATGTTCTCGAGAGCTTCCCATTTCGAGAACACTTATATGATATGTTTCCACTTAGCTTTTAGGCCAAAAATATCCCAGTGCGGCTCCGCCGCTGATAAAAGCAGCAGGGGTGTTCGTGTAAACAGGGCTCCAGGCAGCGACCACTGCTCCCAGTCGCCGTCCTGCACAAACCTGTGAACAGCCGCCCTGGGCCAGATACGGGGAGCCCCTGGCACGCAGGCTGGGCAGGCGGCCCCCTTCCCCACCGCAGATGCTGGGGACCGTCCCTCCCATCCCCATCTCGCCACTGACTCCCCCACCGCCACGCTGCTCCTTGGGCGCAGCCGGAGCGGGCGGCAGCAGCAAAGCTCGTGGTCGCTTGTGGGGACCAACAGAGTCAAGGTCACAAGGAGCAGATAGAGAAAATCGTGAATGAGGCAGAAAACAGCAGGAAAATAGTTCACCAGCGCTGGCTGAGACACGTGGTTCGCCTCCTCTTTACAAACGCAACTGCACCGGTTACATCAATGATTAAGTAGACATTTTTAAAAGTAAGTAAATTAAGCCTTGTCCATAGACTCTGCATTTTAAAGCTCATTGTGAAACCTACCCCGATTTCAAAGAAGTTTAAAGCGATGCTAGCTGCAGTGCTAAAGGATTGTCCCGCCTTTCGGTAGGTCTGTGCTTGGACCTCTTAGCAGGAGTTTCCTCAAAGATGTTTCACTGGAAATAGGTCTAGATAACATGCCAGTGGCCCTTTAACTATTATCTTTTTGGCTTCCTTGGTTTCATCCTAAAAGGTGTGCGTGCATACTTCTGTCAATAGCTTGAATATTCTTGCCTCAGCGCCAACACTTGCTGACTTAGGAAGAGGATCGTCTGAAGCGTATGTGACTCCACTTCACTGGAAAGGCTGTCAAGAGAAACAGACTTCGTGCCTGAAAAACACTTCGATATAGCAAGAGGCAGTTGCAGGGTTCAGGGCAAAGGTCTGGGCAATAACCGCTCTACACACGGGCAGAAGATAGAGAAACACAGGCCGACACATGCCAGAGTCGAACCTGTCATTCATCGCGATTCCTTCCGTACAGACAGGGCACAGAGCATCCTGAAAGGCTAAAAGGGGACCGACCGGCCTCTGGGCCAGAGTGGAGATGGCGGATATCTCTCGTAAAGTCCTCACGCTACATTTACTGCAGGGAAAAAAAACAAAAGCAAATAAAGAAATAAATACAAAAGGAAAGGAGACGGAAGCCGTGCCCGTACTAGGGATTAAACCAGGGCTGTGACACTGGCCCGTGGCTGCGACACTGGCCCGTGGCTGCCTGCCCCACAAGCCTGAAGAGACGTGATGGTTCGGAGAGGGGAGAAGTGAGGCGTGTACACACAAGCCGTGCAGCACTGCTCGACCTTAAAAGCAGAAAGCAGTCCCCAGCACATTTTATTTCACCATATGGATGTAGCCGGAGAGTCCCAGCAGACGGGAAGAAATCTGCGTTCAGAAAACGGTTGGCGGATGGGCGCTGAGGGGGGGTCTCGCTCCACTGCAGCATTTGCAGCAGCCGTGCTCCCGGACCGCTGGGCACGGAGCGGGCAGTGCCACGGGCGAGCGAGTGGACTAAAGAGCAATTTTAGGTAGGAGGAAGGGGGCTGCGTTCTACCTGCTTGCAAAGAAAGCATTTGGCGGTGAACGAGCAGTGAACAGAGAAATGATATGGCACAGACCTTGAATTACATCACGTTTCCCTCCTTGAGAAACTCCCTGGCAGGTCCCTGGTGTCCCCTCCCACCGCACGTGTTGTTCCTGGCTGCTCCATGTGCCACTGAGCCCCACGGCTGGCCCTCCCCTCGCCAAAACCCAGGAGACCTCTGTGTCTGTGCCCAGGGTCTGTGGCTGAAGGGGCACCCAAGACGGTCCTGCAGCAGCCGGGGTGGCCTCATCACTCAGCGGCGCCTGGAAAGGAGCAGCTGAAGGCAGGGAGAAAGGCAGATTTCGTGGGGAATGGTGGTGGTGCCAGCTCTTCCTCCACCAGAGATGTGAGCACCGAAGAAGGCTGACAGTCCAGAAAGGCTGGGAAAGAGCTCCTCGCTTCCCTGTTGTGGATGCTGGCTGGTGGGTCAGGTCATCCAGGAGCGTTAGGTGGCTATGGGGAACAATGTCTACAGAGACTTGGTTATACACTACCGAGAGCTTAGACCTGTGGCTCTTCTCTCTGGAGCTGCTGGGCACCTCAAGTGCTCCGTGTCTCTGGCCTCAATGCCTGCCTGGAGGCCAGAGCGTGTTAGATATTGCTCCTGCAGCGAGGACCAGAGCGCTCTGCCCTTCGGCGTGCAGCTGCCTGGCAGCTCCGGCCTGGCAAAGCCATGGGTTAACCACCACTTTCGGTGGGTTTCCTTTCCACCTCCCTGAACCAGGTGACCACACAACTGATTTTCACTCCCTTCTTATTTTTGCTGCTCTCCTGTAAAACAAACGGCCCAGTACTAACTTCCCAGAGACAAGGAACAAATAACCAAAGATTAAGAAAACTGTTGGGCAGGTAAGTGGCTTTAGGACAGTGCTGTGACACACACACACATACATATAAGAAAAAAGGCTGATCTGAAAATGAGACCAAGCAGAAAGGGGAGATGCTGATTCCATCATTGTGATCCTCTACAGCAGTTTTGTTGTGCTGAACTCCGACGACTCTGGTAAGTTCTCGTATTAGCTGAGGGGAGCTGCTGCAGGGGCTTTTTCAGCCGTTGAATTGATATGTCTTGATTTTTTACGGAAAAAACTGACCTGTGTGCGGAGACCAGGCAATTTGTAGAATGGATTTTTAAGAGAGTGTTTTTTTTTTTTCTCAATGGACCAGTGTTTTGATGGGTGAGAACTAGTTTAAATGGTCTAAAGGAAATTGTATATGGTTCTATAGTATGTCTGATGAACTCTTCAGATCATACCTGATTTTAACCATGAACTCCATAGAGGATGGATAGATTCATGTGTTTAGAAAAAAAGATTTTATACTCAGGGCGAAGAACAGCGAATGGATCTGTTCGCTACCCATTCAGCACATTGTGGTTGGTTTGTTTTAATGTATGTGCCATTTCCCCGCTGATACTTTTGGAAAGTGTCGGATGAGAGCATGCCTACGTACACATTGCTCCTGCTCTCGTGGCATAGGAAAAGCAGCTTTGTGTGCTCTCGGCGAGGAGAGAAACTACCACGCTCTTTGCTTTGCTTGATTATGCCATGTCATCTGGCGTGAATTAATAGAAGGGAACCTGTCCTGCATGATCGAAAAAAAAAAAAAAAAAAAAAAGGCGTTTTGTTTTTTTTTTTCCCCCTCCAAAGTTGCCTAAGACATGGGACCCTACTTTTCTGCATCAGCTGAAATCTGGACCTCCTTCTCGCAGACGGGCCCGGCGCGGCCGAGGTCCGCAAGCCCGGGGCGCCGCAGGCTCGGGGCCGGTAGCCCAGCCCCCGGGGCCAGGAGCCGGCCGGAGCCCCCGCGGGGTGGGGGGGACACACAGCCCCAGGACCGGAGCCCCCTCCCCTCCTCGGGGGTGCCGGCGGGCGGCGGCTCGTCCCGGCCCCGGTGCCGGCGAGGGCGGGGAGGGGGCAGAAACGCTGAGTCAGCGCCGCGGTGCCGCCGCGGAGGGCCGGGCGGAGCCCCCAGCCCGGCGGCACCGGCGGTGCCCGGGAGGGGAGGGGGAGCGGCGGGGAGCGGCCCCCGACCGGCGGCGGTGGGGCAGGGCGCTGCCCCCCCCCCCCCCCCCCGCCTTGGCCGCTCCTTATCAGCCCGGTTTGATGCTGCAAGGCGTGTCCGGGGCTCTGCTCATGTGATGGAGCAAGAGGCAGGCGGGCGGGGGGACCAGGGGAGGAGGTGATTTTCCTCGCTGGCTCTCGCTCGCTTTTTTTTTTTCTTGGTGTCCGTTTGTTTTCCCCCTTTTTTTTTTTGTGGGCCTTTTTTTTTTCTCTCCCCTCCTCTCGCTCCCTAAAGGAGTTTGCGGGCAGCCGGGGCTCCTTCATTCCCGGCTGCGCCGCCGCCACCACCACCACCGCCGCCCTCCCGCCAGCCCCCGCCCGGGCAGCGCCATGGGCGCCGGCAGCTCTACCGAACCGCCCGCCCCGCAGGACGGGGACGGCACCTCCGCCGAAACCCCCGGCACCCCCGCGGAGACGCTACCGGCAGAAGAAGGGGAGCCCGCCAAGGTAAGGAGGGGATGGAGGGGGGGGGGACGACACACACGAACACGCGGGGCGGTGGCTCCCGGGGAAACTTTCCCGCCGCGGCGGCCACCTGCCGCCCACCCTGGGTAGCCCCCCCCCGGGACCGGGCGGGGAGCCGGGACTGCGCCACGGGCAGCGCCGCAGTCATAAAACTCCCGGTGGTGGCGGCGGACCGCGGCGGGGCGGGGGGCGCGGGCGGCCGCCCGCGCCCCCCCGCCCCCGCCGCGGTCCGCCGCCACCGCTTTTGTGCGTGGCCGTGGGTCGGGGGGGGGGGAGAAGGGCCGCACCCACCCGCGGCGGGGTCTGCGCTAAGGAACCTCCTTTGACTGCGGTCCCGCAGCCGGTTGGCAGCGGTACCCGGGGCTGCCGCCGCTCTCCGCAGCCCTCCCGCCCCCTCCGCCATCCTCCCTTCCCCTCCCGGGGATAATGCAGGTGGGAGGTGCGCCCCCCCCCCACTCCCCCCTCCGTCGGTTTGTGGGGGTGGGAAAAAAAAAAAAAAAAAGGAGGGGGGGGGGGTGGTGGGTGGCGGTGGGGTGGGCTGGTAGCCATGGCTTTCGTGGTCCCTGGTGTCGTACCGCATTGGGAAGGAGAGGGGGGGGCACGACACGGGGATGGGGACACACACACACACACGCACACAAGGGGGGAGTGACTGGGTAACTCAGCCAGTGGGGAGTGGAGGAGCTGTAGGTATGTGTTATTTTTAATAAAGACGTTGAAGAATTGAAAGAAATTCTTTTAAAGCGCGCCCGGGTGTTTAAAAATAGAGTATGAATGAACCCATTTTATCCCCCTGGAATAGGCGCGTTGAGGGGATTCCGGGGCTGAAAGGGAGGTTATGTGGCATCCGCGTGTTGACACAGCGTTGCTTTGGGGTTGAGGCGCGTTTGTTTGGTGGGAGAGAAACGAGACCGCGTTGCACCGAGATCCCCTTCTTCGGTCTCTTCGGAGCCTGGGCCCTCAGAGCAGGGGTACTCAGAAGTTTCTGTAGCTGGTGCGTGGGTGTGTCGGAGCTTGAGAACGGGTTATGACTTTGTTTCTTTGACCTTGTGGTTCAGATTTAACTTTCAAGTTGAATTTCCCATAGTTCCTGGCTGCCACGAGACCTCCTTGTGCGTGTTTTGACAGATTTGAAAACCACACTGAGAATGAAACTTTAAATTAACTGAGATTTATTTTCATTGTCTCTTTAACCAAATAAGCGTTAGGGATTGGTGTTGGTTAACAAAATATTTAGCAGTTGTGTTGGGCAATTTTAGATTTCAGATGCTGAAATTTAGACACGAGGGAATTTACAGAGTGTAAGCGTTTGGCTACTGTGATTGTTTAAAAGTCAAGATAACGTGACTTAGAAGAAGGGACATAATATTCATAGCCATATTTATCCAGTTACAGGAATTAAGACCCCCAAAAAAGAGAATACTGTTGATGCTGTTCTCAAATATGGATTATTATTGTTACTAGTACTGTGTTCTATGTCTTCCACTCTTTATGAAAATGTTGTTGTTTAAGTAGAACTCTTTAAAGGAGGGGAAGTTCTTTTAGCATTTCACTGCTGCAAGAAGTTGTATTACTGCTGTTCTAAAACGGCTATTTTTGCCTCCTGATACATTAAATAAAATAAGTTTTAATGAAGTTCAGTCATACTTTTTTTTTTTTGTATCTCACTTGGTCTGTTCTTACTGCAGTAAGGTAGTTTCGTGCAGATTTGTGACACAACTTTTCATCGTTAGTCCTTTCAGCCCTTTGAATTTGAAAATTACCAGATCCTGTAATGCCCCTGGAGAAATCTGGCAAAGAGCTAATTTGTTTGCAGAAGATACAATGGGGACATTTTGAAGGATGGTCTTCTTTCTTGTGCTTCTCAAATTAAAATGCTTACCACAAGCCCCTCTTTTGGAAGAAAAACTTTGAAAACTGACTTTAATGGAATCCAACTTGAGTGAGCCTTGGCAAGTCAATCAAAGATAAATTGTCTAGGCAACTAGTCTAATGGAGGTTATAACATCCCACAGCGGTTGTGCTTTTTTGTCACTTGAACTTCCTCGAAATATTTAATCAAGTTTCTTCCGTGACGTAGTTGTATCGTATCTCGTACAAGATGAAAACCTCTTTGCCTTTTCTTCTAGAAAGGGCCAAATTTATAGCCTTTAAGCTGTTTTGTTATTCACATGTGACTCTTTGGCCAGATACCAGCTTTTGAGGTGTCCTAGTTACAGGAAGGGGGAGTGGACGGTTGGTCCTGTGTTTCTCACTTGGGCAGCCCGGGAGGTGTGAGAGACTCTGTAAAGCACTCTGTCTGCAACCAGAGGCATATTTAGGAGCCCTTGGGTGTTGGCACGCAAGCACTGCAGGTTAAATGTGGGCTCAAGGGTTGGGACCTCAGCGGTTCGCCCCATCCTTTCACAAGTTCCTGCTGAACTAACATGTAAAGCAGCTCCAGAGTTTCCAGCCCAGCATGTTACTAGTACTTGAAACTGGTGGGTTTCTTTTTTTTTACTAAACTCTGGCAGTGGAGGAACTGCTCCTTATCTTGCATCACCACTTCTCTGCGGGAAGCCCGCTCCACAGGGGAGCCGGACGGATCCTGCAGGTACTAATCCATTCCCACGTGTGAACTGAATCCATCGCATTTTGTGAATCGACACCCAAAGCCCTGTTGAAAACAAGGGACGGGGTGTGGTGGTCCCACAGAAGGCTGATCTGGTGGAGTGACCTCCTTGCTGTTTGAGCAGCAATACTGGGTTGTTTTTTTTTCTTTTCCCCCTGCTTTTCTTCCTCCCCTGTCCCTCTTCCCTGTCTTGCCCCAGATGATGCAGTCCCACCTCTCTCTGTGGTCCTCACCTTGCCTTTCCATAAGTGGGTTAAACTCACTAACCCTTCAGGAAACACTGTTGTGGGTTTTTTTGTGGGGTTGTTCTGGTTTGGTTTTTTTTTTTTTTTCTGGGCCAGTTCCCTGATGTGTTGGTGAGTTCATTTGTCTCCTACGAGGCCCAGGTGAGACCAAGAGCCAGGACAAGGCAAGCATCTGCAGCAGGGCAGGAGGGGAGACACAGAAACTTACCCTGCAGCTGATGGTGAGCTGGTAGACCCTGTCTTCTTGTGAAGCCTCCCCATCAAACCACCCTGAGCAGCACAGAAAACTGAAGCGTGGCCTGAGAAGGATTTGAACAGATTTCAAAAATAATAGTGCTAGAAGTCGGAACAAGAGTGGTTTCAAAGAGGAGAGCGGGCAAACCTCAGGTGTTCCAGACTGACAAAAGCTTTGAGGTGTCCGATGGGATGGGTCCTGTGCTCCTGCCTCCTCCCCAGGGCACCTGCAGCTTCCCCTCTGTCACTTCTGGCACTGGGCGAGCTCGTTCCAGGAGCTAACCCCCCGAAAAGCTCTTCAGCTTCTCTGGCAAGGTTGTTCTCTGCTGATCTAGCAAGATGTGTTGGCTTCTGGGACTGGGACAGCAGAAGCGGCGGGTGTGGGGGAGCAGGCAGGACCTTGAGTGCGGGATTGGGCAGGGAGCTGGGTGACACCTCTGGTGGTGGCAGCACATAGCTTGGTTGCTCTGGGCATCTCCCATGTGGTGAGCTCCATCTCTTGTCCATGGCAGCGAGGCGCCTCTCGCCCGACTTCCCGCTGGGATGCTGGGCACGGGAGGCAGACTGGAAAGAGATGCTGGCGCCGCTGCCCTCCGAGGTCCCGCGGGGCGAAAAGCAGCCGAGGAGAGCTGCGTCATCCTACCCGCATCTCAGCTAGAGCAGTTGCGAACAACCCCCTGCCTTCGTTTGGTTTAGAAGCTCAGGGTACCCCTTCTAATATGGGTTTCTTTTTGTGGCCTTGCTGAGGGAGCAGAGCTGGGCTTGGAGCAGCTACCTGAAATGGCGTAGGGAATAACTTTTGATGAGAGAATCCGGAAAAATACTGGCATGCTAATAAGCTATTCTTGCAGCAAAATCTAGGTTTGGCAGAGATGATCTCTTGCAGCAATTGATGGCTGTAAAATGTCATGCGGTGCATTCCTGGCTTGCTGGCGTGCAAGGGCCCCTGCTCCAGCGCCGCGAGTCATTCACTGGTGTTTTCGGGATGGTTCCCATTTCTGAGGAGTAACTTGATTACGCTACCTGCCTCCTAATGAGAGCAAGTGTCTGCTAGACAGTAAATATTTGGAACTGTCTCTTCTAAAGAGGTTACCAGCTGAGATGTCAGAGTGTCTTATTGTCTGAGCGCCTGACAAATAACAGCTGGGACAGACTTACATCTGCTGTTTAAACAACTGCGTTCTGGTGAGGGAGCTGAGTCAGCCTGAAAGTACGACACTAGCGGTGGTACAACTACGCTTAATCAAGTAAGGGAGGAAAGTCCCTCCACTGCGTCTCTGAGAAGCCCCAGTGTGAGACATTCGGTCTGAATGAGGAGGCTGCAGGGTTCTCTGGGTTCAACAGGGTCCGATTCCCTTTAAATACTTCTCTTCCGACTGGGAAGGAAGAGCCTGAGGTAGGCCTATGGTGGTAAGGCTTGGAGGTCTGCCCGCGCCTGTGGGGCAGCTGGGGAGAAAGCCTAAAAAATGCCTGATTGAAGAAACGGACAATGGAAATGGGTGTCATGGATCCACCGAAAGCATGAAATAACCCCTTAATCTTACAGGAGATAAGAGGGAGGGAGCGTCCTAGCGCTTTGAAAGCCGAGGCAATTAGCTTGTGTTTGATGTGATGGAGGCCAAAGAGATGCAAAGAGGAGCGTCGGGTCTTTGAAAGTCCTTCTGGTTGGAAATGCAAGCCCTGGTTGTGGTTACTGAGAGGAGAGTAACTCGCTTTGTGCTTAGTCCGTGCTCTAACTGATCCCTGGTGTCTGGATGCGTGGTTCCTAGGTGAGCCCTCAGGTTAGGTGGTGGCCAAGGTCTGCTGTGCCGGGAGAGCTAAAAGATGTGAGACTTGGGAAGGAGCTCAGGTCGAATCGGGCTTAAGGTGTGGACCAGAAGGACAGGTTGGGAGTAATGCTTCCCTCGCAGCTTGAGAAAAGACATCACAGAGATGATTTAGGGGCAAAAACTGCTGGTTTTGTTTTAGCCGTGTGGATTTTGAGGGCAGTCATCCATATGGAGATGTCACAACGCAGCCAGGCTGAGAGTTAGGACGGAAGAGGGTGGATCAGAGGGAATGAAAGGTAAGCAGAAAGCTCTTGGCTTTGTCTGCAGGAGATGTCACCCAGAAATAAGGTACTGAAATTAAGTATGTGGTTATGTACCTTATAGGGTAAGGGCCTTATGTTTTCTCCACCTGGAGTTTGCAATGTCCCACGAACTTCTAATGCTTTAACTAATGCAAAACATGACAAACTGCTGTGAACAGAGACTTGGAACGACCTAAATTCCTTTTTTTCCTTTTTTTTTTTTTTCCCAAATGTTGGTGTTTGAAGATCTTTTTAACGAAGCAGCGTGTATTAAGAGCCGACCCCCTGAGCGCACCGACAGTGCTGCAACCTCTTGCCAAAGTTTCAAAATCAAACTTGAGGGAAAATATTGGAAACCATTATGTTGGTTTGCTCAGTTGTTCAGACAGCTGGATCTGGCTATTTTAGTAATCTAAAGTAGAATCAGTGTCGCAGGATTAACAGAATGAGGCAAAATTAACTCTGGTGCGTTTGGGCCTGGTGTGAGGAATCCCTGGAATGATTTGGGGCTGGTACAAGGAATGTTGGGAATGGTGGTGATGGCTGGTAGGGGAAGAAGCTGGGTGCCGGTGGCCCCTCCAGAACAGTGCGTGAATGAAGCGTGCGCCAACGTGCAGTGAGAGATCAGGGACCCGCTGTTCGTCCATCTCTCATGCAATTCTTTCTGTTAGTTTTCTTTACACATTTTTAATTTTGTATGCGTTCTGTGGGGTCCAGCAGTGGGACCGAACGCTGTAATGCAAAACAGGGCAGAAGCTGCTGTTGGTTAGGGTGATGCGGGCAGCAAGCCCTGTGCATTTTAGTCTCGTTAACTGTGTGGCCGTCCTTTGCTTCTGCCTTCCTGGTGGATAAGAGGGAAATCCTTAAAAAAAAAAAAAGTGCATGATGTATAGTAGCAGCATGACAGGAGCCAAAGTGTTGCTTCACTGGTGGCCCTTTGCTTTGCGAATGATGAAGCTGGATGATCAGTGAACTGGATAACCCGTTCTCTTTGGTTTCTCCTGCGTTTCTGAGACAGCAAATTCATAAATTAATTAACAATCAAAGGAGAGTGATGAATGTGTGGTGCTGCAGAAACCCGGTAAATGTTGATAAACCTGCCAACTTTAATGTCTCATTACCTGAAGGTAAATACACAGAGCTGAATAACGAGATTCCTAATATCGTTAATTTTGTCTTTAAGGTTTTCACCCATCACTCTAAACTTTGACTTTATATTTGCCTAAGCTTTGCAACTATTCTCAATGGAATTAAGAACACAGCTCACTAAATTAGGCATAATTGGACTAAACTGCGGTTTAGATCCCTTCAGAGAAATGAAGCAGTTAATGTGAGTGAAAATTGAAATTAGTTTCTTTTGAGGACTAATGCAGTGGGACAGAGTGCACTGACCCTCATAAAGAGCCTGAGCAACTTTTCTCAGAACAGAAAACTTTTTTTTTGTTTTTTTTTTTTTTAAAACTAGTGATGCTGTTGTGTCTCCCTTCCCACTACAACCCTCCCAAAGATGTGTATTTTCTTCTCCTTTGCACGCATTTTAATTTGTGGAAAATACAATCATTTTATTAGCTTTGATTATCCAATTATTTAAAGTAGAACACTTGATTTGAAAATCTAAACTTGTCTTCCTGTGACCAAGGATCACATCCAACTCTTTCCCAAGAGACTGGGGTAAAAAGGTCCCTATTCCCTGGCAGGGTAGAGTTATACTGCAGGTCCGGTCAAATTTGAAAATACTGAGGCTTTTCATGTATTTATGTTTTTACTCAGTTGTGAGTGATGTGTCCTGCTTTCAAAACTGTGTTTATGTACAGAGTGAAGAGGGATTATACCAGCTGGTAGTAAAATTGTTTATAGTCTTGCATGTAGTAATGTTTTTATGTGTCATTCTGTTCTTCATACTGGAAGGTGTCATAGCATTTTACAGATGGGAAGAATTACCTGCTAGATCCAGTGACTTCTGAATTGTGGTCACAAATCTTTGGAATGATGTACAGTCACTGTTTTCCTGAATGCATCACGACCGTGGAATACATTCAGAGCTGGGGGAATATTAAGTGTTACCCCAGTTAGTATTTTGTCATAACATTCAGGGCTCAATTTAAAAAGGAGACAAGTTGTGCTCTATTGGGGTACCTAGTCCCTTTGTACCCTGGTTCCCTGCAGGGTCCACAGGTCCGTATTAGGCTGTGTGTCTATCCATGTACATCTGACTCTAGCTTTAAAATGGTTTGGAAAGAAAGGCAAGGAAATTTGTGAATCAAGTGAGGAGTGCTAAGGTATTCAGTGCTGTTGCCTTTCTTGTGACTCCAAAGAATTGGTGCTAATTCTGAGGGTGTCGTCTTGAAATAGCCATCCATGGATTTATCGCCAGATAGCCAAGTGCTGTTAAGAGTCAGCAGATCTAAGGCGGTGGTTGTGCTTGCAGGTCTGGCAGTCTTCTTACAAGAATGAATGAGTAAAACTTATTATTAAAAAAAGACCTAAAATTGTCCTTTAATAAACTTCTATCGAAGAATCTCGGAGCCCTTTAAGAATGAGGTTGTTATTTCCTGTGCCTGTTTGTTGTTGGTCTTCCGTCGCTGATTACCATTCAGTTAACGCTGTGTGCAACTGCAGAAGAGCTTCCCAGAGTTGACGTGCCTTTGTTTGGTGGTGTGGCATTTTTATTCCTCCTGAGTTCCTGTGTTTTAGATTTATGAGAAGGATGATGTGAGAAGCAGGAATGTAATCTGAGTGTTGAGCCATTCCGTATTTCTTCTATTTAATATCTGGTCTCAGCATGTGAAAACTCTGAAGCCAAATTATTCCATCTGTGGTATTGGCAGTAGAGCAGAATGGGGTCCTTTTTTTGCGAGGTGGATTATGTGGCTGTGAAAGGCAGCTTTGAGGAGTGTAGCAATGCCAGGTGGAAACAATTTGGCTTAATTAAGGGCTTCTGAACTGAAAATTGGGAACCTGAATGCACACCACTGCCTGTGGAAGCGGGGGTATGGCCCTTCTCTCGGATCCCGCCCGGCGCGTGAAAAGGGGGTTGAATGATAAGAGGAAAGCCGTTTACCCGGCACTTTGTATGTTGATTTGAAATTCCGTTGCAGCAGGCTAATTGCTAATAAAAACAAATAAATGGATCTCCCCATTCACAAGCTTGTTTTAGTGGGTTTTGGAAGAGAGTTGTCAGGAATGTGGCATCTTTCTCATCCCGGTTTGGCAGGATCAGCGTTTTAAGCGTTTGGTTGTTGCGATACACTGAAAGATGGGATGTATCTGTGGTTCCTTCGCTTAATTAACAGGGCTTCAATGGCAGTATTTTGGGAGTACAGCTGAGTAATAAGACAATGATATGTAATTAAGGTTTGCTGTTCTACCAGAGGAACTTTAAACCTACGCTTCTGGAACAGAGATTTAAGATGTGGTTAATTAGTTGAAATGGTTTCTCTTGGAAGATAATACAGTTGGTTGGAAAGTTAGTTAATGAAACAAATAATTAAACGGTAAGGAAGTATTTTTTTTTAATGACCACAACACATTGCATACTTTTTAAATAAAATATGCTTCTGAAAGTATCTCCCTTTTATATGGCAACCCTATGCAAATTCTGAAAATAATTAAAATGTATCAAAAGTAGAAGCTGAAGAAGAGATTTTTTTTCACACGTATTAAATATAGAAAAAAATACTTCAAATATTATAGTGCAGAGTCCCAAACAATTGCACAGCCCCCCTCCCCCCCCATGAGAACAAGCTCTGCCTAATAACTGAAGCACAAAAATTCTAGTTTTAATCCCAGTTTCACTGAATTTCCTCATGGGATTTATAGAAATCATTCTGCTTTCTGTCCTGAATAGTTCAGTTTCTTTATAGATGGTAAGATGTTCATGATGGTAAGATAAGCACATCAGCAGAGGAGTGATATCAAAAGCTGTAATGTAGACAGGATTCATCCATACATCAGAGCAATTGTGCTAGATGTTTTGAAGAATGAAAAATATCTTTCCATCAGCTAGATTCACATTATCCTGAAGTTTTCCTTCATGGTAGGAGGAACGCTGGAAACCAATTTCTGCACAAGGTTATAGGCCATTGTCTGTAAGCCTTGCTTCTCCCACATATTTCATGCGGGAGAACAGTAAAATAAATAGTCACAGGTTACGTCTTGTTTTTTTCCTCTCAAAAGTACTTTGGTTTGTTGAAGTTCATCATTTTGAAAAGGAGCAATACTACAGAGAAGTATTTATTTCCCAAAATGCTTGTATGTATATATGCAAAATAAGAATGAAAGGACAATACTCAGTGGGGGGAAAAAAACCCTGGCCTAACACTGGTGTTACTTTTTTCTTTTCCCCCCTCCTCTCTTTCTCCTTCCCTACCATCCTTCATCCCATACCTGACCATGCAGGTTTTAGATGCAAGTTTACCAGTCCCTGATATTAACGAAGACGATTTGGAGCGTGATGCCCCACCACAGGAGCCGCAGCAGCCAGGAGCTGTTATGGCACCTCAGGAGCTGGACGGGCAGCAGCCAGAGGTGGCATCGCCCCTCCAAGAACCACCCGGAGAGCAAGCAGAGGCCGCTGGAACAAGTGGTAAGTAAAAAAACTGTGTTCAGCGGACAGATGGTAGAGGCCTGGATGCTAAATGGAGTGAGAAGTTTAAATGGGTCTCAACTAGCTGTGTCCTGGTGGACAGGTAGTTACTCAAGTGATCTCTTGGTTGCTCAAGTGCTTCTTCTAGGGCATTGTTTTGTTGGGATGAGTTTTCTTTATAGCAGAGATAACAAATGGGCTGTGGATTGAAGCAGTGGGGGACGTAGGAGATGCTGTCCGCTCCCCCCATAGGGACCGTTCTCTGCCCTCAGTGCACCCCATGGTGCCTCTGCTTGCCTGCTGCCAGTCTCAACTGTTCCCCTGAAGGGACACCTCAATTTCCACCTCTTACATTAGTTTCTGCTGCGTAGGCCTGTCCCTTGCTTCATAGGGCAGAGATCCTTTTATGTTTATTCATAAATTCGTCTGTTAAAATGCCACTCTAAAGGTGGATAGAAATGGAGAGAGGATACTCGGTAAGCAAAGTCATGAAGGAGGAGAAAATGCCTGATGATTTGAAGTAGTGTCAGAAGATTTCATGTTGGCATTCAGCTTCTGGATCGAGTAATAGAGAAGGCCTTTAAAAGGGCATGGATTTAAAGTAAATAAAGTAATTTTTGTTGAATAATTGTGGGCTGTTGCTTCAGTTGTACAGAAATTGTGTTTCTAGGATGCGCGATGAAGAAGAGGTGAGAAGCTCCCTGTGAATGCAGATAGTTACATGTGATCAAATGCATGTTGTGCTGTGGACATAGATAGCATTAGAAATTTGTGAGTGGGTTGCCTGAAAAGTCTTCACTTTCTTTGATAATCATCTCTCATGTGATTATGTGATGTTGCTGTTTTAATCGGGATTTATTTTACTGTTGTCAGTGGAACCAAACCTTGATGGTAGCATAATTTGTATGAAAGGGAAAATAATTCTATGGGTCTTCTCTCAAAGTGAAAACACGCCTTTCTAGAGGTGATGCAGCATGTATTTTCTGGTAAAAACAGCTGAAAATGACACCACCCATAGAGACAAATAAAACCTGTGTGGTCAAGCATTGAAAAGATGGTTCTTCAAGTAAAGACTACATTCAGCTATTCATAACTGTTTATATCCACCTCTCTGGACCTCACAGCATCTGGTCCACGTGTCTTTAGGCAGTTGCATAAAGATGGGGAAGAGGTCTCTTTTAAATGCTGCATGCAGAGAAATCTCTCCACACAGAGAAATAAATCATTTTAGCTCTACGCTTTTCATGTTCCCCACTCATTCTTTATTTAATCTTGTTTGCAAAATCTATAAAATCAGAAATAAAGTGTCATGGCACTGAGGCAACATAGGTAATTGCTTACAGTAAAGGAATGCTTGATTGAAGGCTTTTTGGGTTGGTTGATTTGTTTGTTGTTGTTACCATTATTTGAATCTCGTGTTTGGATGACCATTTGAGAGATGATCTGGACACATCGAAGTTGCCAGTACTGTATTAAATTACCTGGGAAGCGTGTTGGTGCTGGCGATTGGAGGCACAGACAAAGGCTGTGAACGGCTGGCCCAGGTGTCTGCGTATCGTCAGAATTTTGGAGCTATACAACGTAATCCATAAAATTATTAGTTAGTAAATTAATGTAATCCATACAATTATTAGTTAGTAAATTAATGTAATCCATACAATTATTAGTTAGTAAATTAATGTAATCCATACAATTATTAGTTAGTAAATTAAAAAAAGTAACTAATTAGTTAGTATTGTTAGTAAAATAGGATCAGATATATCAGATACTGATCCTTTACATTTTATTTTACCATATTGCATCCCTTTTTATTAGCAGTAAGAGCTGCTGGAGCATTAATATTACTATACTACAGGAATGCGGAGTAACACCTTTCTGAAACCCTTGAGAGCAGAATTTCAGACAATTCATGATGTAATTAGGTTGCAGAGAACTCTTAATTCAAAAACCCTCAACAAAGAAAAGGAAAAAAAAAAAAAAAAAGAAAGAAACGCAGCCCCTAAATGCCTGTTAATAGGCAAAAGAACAAATGTTTCGGTATGGAGAAACAAAAGTGTTTTGTATGTTTGGTTTGGGTTTGTTTTTTTTTTTTTTTTCTTGTTTACGGAGGGGTAAACTCCTTCGGGGTGTTAAGTAGCGCGGGCTGCGGCTGGGTCGGGATGCTGCGTGGCGGCCCGCCTCACCAAGGCGGCACAGAAGTGGGAACCGCGGCTGCCTCTGACCGCAGAGCGGCGTCTGCCCTCTCCGAAGCGGGGGGGGGGAACGCCATAAATACTCGAAGGGAGAGTTTCAAGACGAACGCTTTGGGGCAAAGCGGGGGAAGCGCTGAGCCGCCCTTGGGCAGGCGGAGGGGCGCGGACACCGCGGGGCGGGGCGGGGCGTGGCCGTGGCCCCTCCCCCTGGGCGGGGCCAACCCGGGACACGCCCCCCCCCCGGGCGGAGCGCGGCGCGGGAAGGCGGGGGCGGCCGGGCGGGCTGTGCCCTGGCTGTCCCCTCGGGCATCCCCCGCCGCGCAGGCCGCCAGAAGGCAGTCTGTCCTGGCCAGGGTAGCGCGAGGCATGCTGGGGACCGTAACAATGACGGGTAAGCGCGCTCGGTTGTGTTTACTGTCTCTCCGCTGATTAAGCGCCGGGGTTGTGTCTCTGTGTGCGCCGTGTGACATTTGGGGACTTTAACGCTGCCAGCGGTGCTGTGACTTGCAGCGGTCTGCGCGCCGGAGTGCTCCTCCGACTCCGCAAAATACTGTTTTGCTTACTGTAGGTTTCTTTCTTCCTGGCAGCGCATTCGGAGGTCCGGCTTCAATATTTTTACCCCCAGTGTGACCCGTTTCCAAGTGAAGGTTGCTGGGACTTCACAAAAATTCCTTGTCGCCTCCGCCGAGCATTCGGTGCGGCGCTGGGAATACAGGGCTTTTGTAAATGTGGAGGTGCTGGTTAGGTTTTCTTCTTCTGCAGTACCAGAATGTGACATAGTATCTGAAATTGAGGCGCAGAAAGAAAAGATAGTTGGCTGCATTGGTGATGCTATTTTATGGCAATCGAGCAATAACGTACCTTCAGAGCTAAACTTGGTGAAATTGAAGGAAACGTAGATGTTAGCATCGTTTATATGTTGTAAAAATATTTGTGTGAGAGAAATGGAGCTGTTTCTCTTATAGCCGTTTTAATTTTAATGAAGCAAAATCCAGAGGAGATGAGCACCATGGTGGGGGATGCGCGTGTGTATACATGCGTGCACGGCGGCGGGATCGCAGCTTGCGGTATCAAAAACTCAATGCTATGTGCATTGAACTCTCTCTGTCTTGCTTAAGAAAGTAGTGTGAGAGCTAACAGCGTAAACTAATTGGGCTTTCTGAGAAGATAATAGTATTTGGAGGAACAAGGAATTAAAAGGGAAAAAAACATCTTGCAGTGATTTTCCACAAACTTGTGTCTTTCTGTGCGAAACAAAGTGGCGTTATGAAATTTAAATAAACAAACCCCACTTTTTTTTTTCCCCCCCCCTAAAGATAACTAATTTGCATAAGAATGTCACTCAACTAGATAATGTATGTCTTTAGCAATCTAGGAAATCTTTCTTTATTTCATTGTATTAATAACTATTTAATTGCTTATATCTCATTTGCTAGAGCTAGTGAATGAATTCAACAAATAGCGGGGGTTCATTCGTGCAACACACTTTAGTGTTACAATACGTATGGACAACAAAGCCTGTAGGAGTCTGTCTCTGTTTGGAGCTGACCCTGGGGAGGACTGTACGTGATTTGAATCAGTTAGTAGGGGAGGAGATATCCCACCGCTGTTTACAATGGGGTTTTCATTAAACTCGATGTTTAATGAGCTTATCACATGCTGAGTCTTTTTCCTCAAGGGTTCTCTATTTTTTTATTTCCTTTTATTGTTAGTAATTAAAGGTTAAACTGTTTTTCAAAAGCAATCTCTTTATAGGGTTGCGCAGTTTGATCGTTTGAGGTTTTCCTTATTTAATAATTCTTGCGGAAACTTGGATTTTTCAGTGCAACGCGACTGCTTCCATAGTAAGTTTTGCAAGAACAGCATCTAGCTGGTAGTACAGTTACCATTTCTCTGAAGGGACAGAGTACCTCTCCGTATTGGTAATGCGGGAGTGTCTTAAGCTGTGCTGTGTCTAACGCCTGCAGATGCAGCTACGTCTCCTTTGTGGTGAATTTGTCTGTGATGCTTATGTTACTCTTCATGGAGTCGTTTTGATAAAGAGAATTTTCAATCTGTTTGTCATTGTGCGTTTTCATTAATCATTTGGGGTTCTCGAAAATTTCCCAGCGTTTACTGACCTGTATTGCTTATCCCATCCTTGTTCCTAGCGGAGCAAGTTTGTTTTTTTTTTTTTACTTTTTTACTTTTCCCTCTCAAATACCCCAAGTGCTAGTGTTGCATCTGTCTTCTGCTCGGTGAATACATTTTGTTTTACAAAGCGGAACCAAGTCACTAAATGTGAGACATGGGCAGCTTGGGTAACCATGAAATTTCATAAATATTTGTGGCATGCTGGTTTGGTTCCCAAGCAGAACAGCTGGGCTGGTTTGAGAGCAGTTTATTACTGTGAGTTCATTTAATGAAGAATCTTTAACTACAGTAACTGTATATCCAAGCCATGGCTAATGACTCTTCTGGTTTAAAAACAAATGAAACAATTTTAGAAGAACTTCACTTTTTTTTGATCTTTAGTGCTGTTTCTTGAAACATTGAAATGAAAGAAGAAATATTTTATGATCTTGAATGAATGAAATGCATAATTTCCCTTGCTGGAATTTGAGAAGCTAGTCTCAAGGTTGGAGCAGACTAGTACAGCTAAAGCAAAAACTTCTAAAAATAAAAGGTTTGTGAGGAATGTTATAGCATCAGAGCGGAAATGATTGTGCTTTCTTTTAAGTTACTTTCATATGAGGTTATGTACGATGTCCTTTTCTGGGGGTGTTGCTTTTGCTTTCTTAAGGAGTTCTAAGCCATGAAAAATTGCAGCTATTTTACGATGTCTTCCTTTTTTCTGTTTTTAAAAATGGACACAAAAGTATGTGACATTTTTAAACTTAACTCTTCAGTTGCCATCTGAGTACCAGAGAACTTAATGGTGTTTGTTTTTAATACTTTGAAAGAAGACCACGATTTTAAAGCCCATGAATCATGTGTATGCACTGTGAAATTTAGTATGCAAAAATGTCTGTAAATCCTCCCTCATTAATTATTCTGAAAGAAACCCCTCCCCACAATTAATGCGACAAGTCCCTACTTAGAAATAAGCAAGTGACTAGAACGGCAAAGGAAGTAGTATGTGCTTTCCATGAAAGACATATTTGTACATTGAAGTGGAAACAAGTACTGTGAATAGGAGGGAAAGGAAGAATTTGTGAAATATATTATCAAGAAGCAGCAGTGCCACAGACTCGAAACCTTGTAGTTAAATAAAAATTGTTAGAAGGGTAACACCTGGACATATTTCTGCTTAATTTTGTTACTGAAAAGTGAGTGGGGTGTTTGTTTGATTTATTAAAACCAACCTCCTGAAATTTGAGGTCAAAAGAGTCAGGATTTGTGGTATAATATCCAAGTCTTACACTCCAGCAATTAAAAAAAGCAAGCTGTGCTTTTACGTTTTCATTGCAGAGTATTAAATTTCATTAATAATTCCGAATGCCTAATTCATTCTAAATAAAACTGTTCATTATAATTTTTTCATAGATGGTGTCATTTCAGACTGTCTTGGTTTCTAATTATTACTTCTCCATTTTTATCAGTTTTTACCCCTCCTTGACTTTGCCATTAAACACTTCAAATGCACAATTCTTATAATTATTAGTAAAGGGAAATCTGAATTTAACAAATAAAAGCTTAGTATATGGTGGACACGCGGTTCAAATTCTTTTTTTTTTAATCACCTTTTCCCGTTTCAGTGTCATTTGAGTTTTAGAGCAGTAGGTGTTTGGGGTTTTTTTTGTGTGGTGTGTTTTGGTGGTTTTTTTTTAAAAGTATTTGTGGTAAATCTAGGTACAATGGAGGCAAATGATTGAAAAATACCCCTTCAGCCTTATGGCTTCAGTGTTCGTTTATGTTCATGCAAACCCACTGATAGTATTATTGTGTATGTGACCGAAAGCATGATTTTGCCCTAAATACTTAAACATTGAATAAATGAAAACAGCCCAAAGTCCTCTGGAGCCTCTCGGTGGCCAGTGGAGTTTGCGAGGTGAGCGCTGGCTGTGTGTGACATCCATCTGAGAGACTGAGAATGTAGGGAATTCATGGAAAAACTCCAGTGCTGTGCTGCAAATCCTTAGGGGGAAAAGTCAACCAGCTCCAGATGTTGACATGGTTGACTGGGAGCACATGAAGCGCTGTGGATTTAACTCTTGCAGTCAGAGTGCCTCTTTTTTTTTTTTTTTAACCCTCTGGCAACTACCAGGGGAGAAATACATTTTTCACTTCTAGAGACAGATGAGATGGTGGCAGCAGTTAAGTTGCACAGCCAACAGTATCTATCAGCCTACTAATCAGAAGTGTTATTTGTTTCATTTTTAATGGGATGGGACAGGAATTCACTCGTTCTGAAAATGTTAATTTTCCAACATCTGATCAGTATACTTCTGATAAGAGAAAGAAATTTCTACCATGAACTAAGCTACCTATGAAATTGTGAAGTGGAGTGCTTCTGATTTCCTAAGATCGGCGGTCTCATATGTTTGTTTCAGAATAAAACAAAACATTTGCAGTTATTAAAACCCAAGCAGCACCTTGATTCAATTAAAAATGTTTGAAAGCTTCACTGGTATGTAAGCAGTTAAAATAGAATTTCAGCTTTAGTTCTTAGCCACAGTGGATTTAAATAGCGAAGTGGATCAATTTTATGATTCCACCTTTGATTGTATGGCTGCCTCTGGATGTATTTTTATTGTATTGTTTTCCCTGAGCAGCACATAGCCCTGCTCAGGACAGACCTAAAGGAATTGTATTCATAGCAGTGTTTTACTAGATCCCCCCCGCCCCGGGAGATATTTTGATGAGGCTCTCCTGTGTTAAAGAGGCTTTCAAATTCTGTGAATTCATTGAGAAAGTGCTAGTTGTCTTGCCAAAATACCTGTGATAGTGACACGCTACAGTACTCTGAACAACAATAACTTGTGTAAAATAACTTCCAAATCTTTCAAAGCAGTTACTCATGGTTTGGTTTGCTTTGCATTCAGAAGTGCGCTAACAATGTTTGGGCGCCAAGAATTTCATTAATAAAAACGTCGTTAAAGAATCTGTCTGTTAAATATAAAGTTCAGGGTGTACAGTTGACTTCTTGGGTCTTCTGTTTCTTTTGAGCGCCACGGATGCTCTTTGGGGTATATCTTGTGGAAGTACGAGTTGGGTATTGCCCTGCAGGCTTGTCACAGAACAGCGGCAGCCTCCTGGCAGCACGCAGGCAAATTCTCGAGGGCGTCTCTCTCCTCAAATACTGAGGAAGGGCATCAGAAATTCCGTTTAAAAGACTCTTCCAGTGATTTAAATGGGAAAGACGCAGACAAAGTAGCGACTGGGAGCAATGGCAGCACATCACTTAGCACAGAGCTTGGATGTCAGCTGGTGCCTTGGGGATGAAATACCTTCTGGACAGGTTAAATGCTTTTTGTTGTGAAATTGAAGGGTTAGCGTCTGGACTAAGGCTGCAAGTATATCCACTGTGCGCTGCGAGGGAGTGATGGAAGTGTGATGTGTGTAGCATACCTGCAGCTTTTCAGGCTGGTATTAAAAGTACGTGTTCAGTGAGTCAATTTTGTTAGCTTGTTCTTTTGCAGTTTATTCAATGAAGTATCACAAGGTAGCTGGACTCACAAGGAAGATCTAATTACCGTCAGCCTGATTTAACAGTTTTGAAAGCTTATCACTGTGCCTCTAAACTCTGTGTTCTCTATTTTTATGATTGCATTTGCTATCTTGATACATACACATACCTGCAGATTTTGTAAGAGTTATTCAGCTCTTCTCGCCTGCAAAGCATTTTACAGATACAGAGTCTTTGTCTTAGGTTGTTACGAACGCATCAATTTATAACTAGAATAAGCGAATATCCTTTGAATGCTTATCTTAAACAAGAAGAGGTGCCTTTATACACTAGTCTTACATCTTATCTCTCACTTTGGAAATAGAATACCTCACTCATTCATATTTTGTATCGTTCCCCTCTTACCGTAATCCTGTTTACTTGTAAACCCCTGAAGCTCCTCTTAAACACTAAATTTGTGTTCTAGGAATAAAATAAAAAAAAAAAAATGCAGCCTCAACCACAACTTTTTATATTTATCTATTTTTAAAACAGGATTTTCAAAATGGTAAGCATGCGTTCCCAGGGTCTCTTTGCAAGAGGAAAGGGGAACCCATAGAAAGCTGTGCCTGTCTCTAGCTGCCCACCAGTTGCCTGCAATGAGTCATGAGTGTCTTTTGAATGCTCCTCTGCTCCTACTGCCTTCCTTCTTCTGGTCTTTCCCACTTAGACCCAGCATTCCGCATTGGCTCTCAGCCCCGTTTTTTGCTCTACCTTTGTCTGAGTCATGTCAGATGGAGACGGAGATTTCCATATGTCTAAGGGTGAGCACATTGGCATTACCGCAGGACTGGGGAAGAACAGAAGGGAGACTCTATAGGCCTTCTTTCCATCAGAGATGCTAAGAGGCCTGGCCCATAAACGAGTTTTTATTTAACATTAAATGATGGGTGTTTAATTTCATAGCTAGTTTAGCCAGAAAAATACTTGTAGCATAGACAAAGGGAAGAAATATCACCTTCTTCACCCAGGAAGAAGTGAAGAGTTAATATACCTCTATCTATGCATATAGCTAGAGTATATTAAAGATTATAGAGTATATTAAAGTGCTTGTTACTAAATAATTAAAAATATGTAATATGTACCCTAGTGTTTGAAGAAATGTCTCTGACTTTGTGAATTCCCGTTAAGCCATGATAAGCTTTCTGTTAAATTACGTAGTTTTACAGAAATAACAATTTCTTTCTGGACCTAAGAATAAATGAACACATATACAGAAGTGGTTCCTTGACTTTATCCTTGTGTGGTCTCAGCATACAATTACATAATGTTTGATTCATAAGAGTCCAAAAATACAAATCAAATAAGCACCTCAGTTTTTCTTTGGTAACCATCTTTAAATGAAAAGAGAGTTCAAAAGTGTTCTTGCTGCTTCCAGCAGTGCTTACAGCCTTATTTCCCTTCATTGGCTGAAGCGTTCTTGCAGTAAGTTATTCTTGCTTCTGGAGTGTTCTGGTGTTTGCAAGAGGTGTATTACCAATGGAGTAATAATCCTGGCTTCTTAAGAAAAACGTCCATTTCTTCTTATTGCGCCCCCTCACAAATTACTTGGTTTGAACATCTCTGTTTTAAAATGTTCAGGGAGTCGGTGAGTTATCAGAGGTCAGACTTTTGAGTGAATTAGGAGTTAACAATTAAAGGAAATAATCTAAAACTGTTAGATAAAGGGAAAAATAAAAAAATGCTTCTGTCAACTGAGAAACAACGACGAATAGGCTGCTGGTAGTGAATATAAACAATTGTCCCTCTACATAGCTATTAGAAGGCAGTATACTTGTAGATTTAGTTTTGCTTATTATTTAGTTGTGTTTCAGCCTTACCTAGACTGCATTGTCTATGTGCTTACGAAGATGCTGTTCTTATCAAAGGGGATGTAGGCAAGCAGAACCAAGGAAGCATCTAGGCTGGAAGGGACCTCCAGAGATCAGATGGTTCTGCCCCTGCGCAAAGCAGGGCCAACTGCAGAGTTACATGCGACTTAAAAGATGGATCAAATAAAAACTGAATTACTTTGGGGAATCGATGATGCAAGTACTTTTGAAAGCTGTGTCCTGCATGTCTTTGGGCATCAAAATAGTACATGTACAACTTAAAAGAAAGGGGCCATGCCTTCTCCCAAGATGTTGCTGTTTAACATTGATTATTTCTTTTGTTTTGTTGTCTTAGCATTCCAACGAGTTTGGTCAGAGAGAAGAGCATGCTCTTCTTTCATCTTCTACCCTTACAAAATCAGGGGTCAAGAACAATGTTAAACTGGGAATCGTGGCATCATCCAAGCCCAAGAATCTTTTGGTGTCTTGAATGTGCCGTAGATTTTATGATTCGTAATCTTTAAAACAAATCTGTTGCAATGTAACTGTTTTGGGGGTTACAGGTTTTCAGAAAAACAGGAAATTTCCAGTGGGAATTTTCACATCTTACTATTCTTCTGGGACAGAGCTGTAAAATGAGCTTTTCTTTTCTTGTCATCATTTCAGGTCAACACACTTTTTAATTTTTTTTTTTCTTTTCCCTCAGGTCTCTCTGCATGGGCTTTCATTTTCTATTCACTGAGCTTTGCTTCAAGAATAATTACATATATTTTTCTGTATGTTCTTTGAGTAATGATAGGATAGAACTAAACTTTTTTTCTCACATTTGCCTTAAAGTAAAACAAAAAAAAAACCCAAACAAACAAAAAAACAAATAAATGACCAAAATCCTCCCCCCCCCCCCCTAAAAAATGCAACAAAAATCCTTCAAAAGAAAGAAGGAGAATGCGAGAATATAAGCTCAAAAGGTGCATTTGCAAATAAACTTTGGAAAGACCCATGACATGAAAAAGGAAAGGAATTAAGGAATTATAGTGATCCTAGAACAAAAGCTAGTCCTTAAAAAAAATTCCTAGTAGCACGTAGAAGAGGCACACAAATAATAGAACGTGTCTGTTTAGGAACATTTGACGAAAATGGGAAAAAAAAAATGTTTATATAAAAGTATAATGTAACATCAAATTGAGAAGGGAACTAACTCCTTTTCTTTTGTTGTGTTTTTTTTTTTTAAACAGTTGGACAGACAGAACATTCCAGTGTAACTTTGAAGGAAGACACCGAAGCTATGGAGACAAGTCCGTCTGACTCAAGCACCAAGGACACTGTAGATGCTGAGAAAGAGGATGCTTCTACAGTTAAACAGTTGCCGTCTTTGGAAGAAGATGCAGAAGACCACGCATCTGAGCCACAGTCTTATGATCTGGGTTTTAAAAAGGTTTTTAAATTTGTTGGATTCAGATTCACAGTAAAGAAGGAAAAGACGGGAAAATCGGAACCAGTTCAACTGCTTACCGTAAAAAAAGAAACACAAGTCCCTGAAGGAGCTGATGATCAAAAAGAAGTCAGCTCAGAAGAAACAGCGATGGCTGAGGATGCACTGTCTGCAGAAGACAACACCAAAGACGCGCTGAAAAACGAAAAAACAGAAGATGAATCTCCTAAAACACCAGAAGCAAATGAGATTTGTTCTCAGTCAACTGCCGTGGCCGCTGACACTGCATCACCGTTAAGAAAATTTTTTACTCAGGGATGGACTGGATTTAGAAAAAAGAAGAGTTTTAGGAAGCCTAAAGAAGATGAACTACAGTCTCCTACGAAAGAAGAGGAGCAAGAAAAAGAGGGGGCAACATTAACAACTGAAACCAGTGAAAAGGAGGAGAAATCTGAGTTTGAGAAGCAAGATGAAGAAAAAAATGTGACAGCAGTAACTATTGAAGCGCACGAGAAAGATCAAACCGAAGGTGAAAAGCAGGAGTCAGAAAAGACTGTGGCAACCCTAGAAGTTGAAGCATGTGAGAAGGAAGAGCTAATCAAGCATGATGAGCAGGGACAAAAAGGGGATGTAGCAGCAGCAGTTAAAGACAGTGCGAAGGAGGAAAAAGCTGAAGAAGATGATCAAGAAAGGAAACTGGTGGAAGCCTCGGAAGATCTTAGTAAAAAGGAAGAAAAAACTGAAGAAAGAGAGAATGAAAGTGAGGTGATAGAGAAAGCACTAAGAACAATGCCTGTGGTACCTGTTATCACTGACAGTGTGAATGGAGAATTGAAAACATCCTCAGAAGTCCCACCTGTGGGAGAAAAAATGGAGTCAACTGGAGTCAAGTGTGAAATAGAGGACAGAACTGAAATACCCTCTGAAGAGAAACTCGAAGCAGGATCTTTGGCAATTGAAATTTCTAGTGAACAGCTTAACAAATCTGAAGGAAGAGAAGGAAATAAACTTGCTCCACTGGGGGAAGAAACATTTGATGAAAAAACAGAGGAAGCAGAAGTGAAAATTTCAGCCACATCAGAAGACATCACTGGACAGGTAGACACACAAAGAGAAGCTCAAGATAGACCCACAGAGAAGAAAGAAGGCAAAGAACATGAAACAAAACTGAGTCTGGGTGCTCCTGGATTGAAGTCGTTTTCTACTTCTGAATGTTCAGTTGACACAGAGGATGATCAGCAGTCAATCAAACCCACTGATGAAGGTCTACAGGGAAAAACAGGCATAGTTGTGACTGATACTATCAAACCAGATGAAATAACCACAGAAGTAACTCCTGAAGAGGCAGCAGGAAAGAGGCCTCCAGAAGGTATCACAAATGAAGCTGAATTGCTGTCTTCTCAAGAAAAAACTAAACTACAAGGCAGCCCTTTAAAGAAACTGTTTACGGGTACTGGATTAAAAAAACTGTCTGGAAAGAAGCATAAAGGCAAAAGAGAAGAATCTAAATTAGGGGACCAGGGTGAACCAACTCAGCACTTATCAGATTCCCCAGATAGCCCAGAGGAACAAAAGGGGGAGAGCTCTGCTTCTTCTCCTGAGGAGATGAATGAAATTCCTTCTTTGGAAAAATCTGTAGATGGAATGCAGGTCACTGAAAATGAAGATGCTGCAATTTCAGATGTGGAACGAAAAAGAGAAAGTGTTACACCCTGGGCATCATTTAAAAAGATGGTGACTCCCAAGAAACGTGTCAGAAGACCCTCTGAAAGCGATAAAGAAGAAGAAATTGATAAGACAAAGAGTGCTGCAGTGTCTGCAACTGAAAATGCTGTTGATGAAAATCAGGGAGAATTGAAAGAAAATGGGATGGACCAGAAACCAGAGAAAGCCACAGAAGAGCCCAAAAGAAAGGTTGATACGTCTGTGTCCTGGGAAGCTTTTATATGTGTAGGCTCTTCAAAGAAGAGAGCCAGGAAATCATCGTCATCTGATGAAGAAACTGAACATAAGCTTGGTCAAGAAAGCCAAAAAGCAGAAGAATCTGGACAGAGCAAAGAAGCAGCAACAGATGCCATTCTTACGAGTTCTCAAGAGAGTGATCAAGGACAAGGGAATTCTTCCCCAGAACAAGCTGGAAGCCCATCTGAAGGTGAAGGTATTTCAACATGGGAATCGTTTAAAAGGTTAGTCACTCCAAGAAGGAGATCCAAAACCCGAATGGAAGAGAGAACTGAAGACTCTGTTGCGGGATCTAGCCTGGAGCATTCAACATCAGATGGCGAGCCTGGAAAAGATGAATCGTGGGTTCCATTTAGAAAACTGATGCCCGGGCGTAGGAAGAAAAAGTCAGATGGGAAACCAGAACCAGCTCATCTTAAACAAGCGAGAGACGACATGGCAGAAACAAATGAAGAAGATTCAGATATTCCAGCTGTCGTTCCTTTATCTGAATACGAAGCAGCAGAGCAGGAGAAAATTGAAGCCCAACAAGCAAAAGATGCTGAAGCGATGAGAGAACAAACCTCACAGGAAGAGAGAGCAGAAAAGTTAGAGGAGACCCTAAGAATTGAGCAAGGACACGAAGGGCTGGTACATGCAGTTACTGTTACTGTTGTGGAAGGGGAAAGGGTAATTACCAGTATTGAAGAAAGATCACCATCTTGGATATCTGCTGCTCTGACAGAGTGCATTGAGCAGGCAAAAGAGGAGGAAGAGAAAGAAACTGAGAAAATATTTGAATCAAATGTTATTGTGGAAGAAGCAGTTATAGGTGCTAAGACAGTTCCAGAGACGAGAAAGGATATAAGTGATGACACCACAGCAAGCGAGCTAGAGCTAACCTCAGAAGCAGTGACAGCTCTGGAGGAGACAGCAGAAGCTTCCTGTGCTGAAGAAACAATGGAAGTGTCCCTTGCTGAGGAGACAACTGAGATGGTTTCTGCTGTTTCACAGTTGTTAGAAACCCCAGATACTACAGAGGAAGTTACACCCGTACAAGAAGTAGAGGCCACTGAACAAAATTTGAAAGAACTAGACAAACAGACACAAAAAGTTCTCCATGAAGTTGCTGAAAGAGTAAAGTCAGCAGATGTAGCCCAGATGGTTAGTGAAAGAACCGTGACAGCAACTGTAACTACAACAGTGCAAGGAATTGAGTCAGAAGTGAAAGATGATGCTGAAGATGGGAAAGCTGTAGATCAGGAAACTGTTTTGCTTGAACAGTCCTTGCAAAAAGAAGAACACAAGGAGGATGACCTCCAGGCCCTGGGAAGTGCAGGGAGCATTCAGGGCCAAACTGGAGTTGAAGAGAATGTTCTACAGGAAGGTTCAGAGAGAAGTGAAATATCTGCTGCAGCAAAAGAAAGCACAGAAGGCTATGAAAAAGTGAATGTATTGAGAGATGAAAGCCAGGGGCAGGCATGTGAAGAACCAGTTGTAGAAGACCGTGAAGAACCATCTGAAGTTCAGAGAACAGTAGAGGAACCTTCATCACAAGACGGAGACTTTCACATTATCAAAACAGTTACTCCCAAAGAAGAGTCATTTGCCAAGCAGGAGCCTTCAGAACAAGAGAAACTGCCCGTAGCAGATTTGACAGTAGATGAGACAAGAGATGAATGTATTCCGGAAGTGCAGACTGCAGTAAGTACTACATATAACAAAGGTTCATCTGTCAAACAAAAAATAGCAGTAAGTGTTAGATATTATACCTAATTTAGAACCAGGTTGTGGTACTATACTGTCAAGGACCACCTTTGTGCAGCCTGAGGCAACTGAAGTTTGTTTCTAATGAGACAGACACACAGATGTCCAGATGCAGCAGCCACTGAGGCTTGTATGCAGAGCGAGCTGGATACAATTCCTGCAGAAATGGGGTGGGAGATGGTGTGTGTGAATCAGAAGGTGCTGAAACAATTGCTATTAGAGCTCCTGCATGGCACAGTGTGACTGAAGATACTATATGAAAGCAAGCGATACATATGTGATCCATATGGTACCATGCATAGCAGATGGTGTCTTCAGTTGTAGGCAGAGGTACAATTGTAGCTGAGGTACTTTTGCAAATGGGGGTAATGAAATGACACCACTAATCTCCAGCTTTAAATGTGCAGGAGTTAATGTGGCTGTTGTGTTCTTACCATCTTCCCTACCTCCCCGCCATCTTCCTGGCTTAGTCTTTGTTTCAGATGCTGTCAGTTGCCCCTTGCTTTAGGCTGTCCTTTGTTTAATGTTTGTGTGTCCTGAGAAACTGAACACAAACTGGGATCTTGGTGACCCACTAATCTGAGTCTCATCACCTCACAATCTTCCCATAACCTTCCTCATCCTGGTCGTTTCTTCTGGTGCTTCTTCACCCAGAACATTCCTGGTCACTCCCTGCTTGTACCCTTTTTCACAGGTGTGTTGTAATTCTCCACAGGTGCAGGACAAGACAGAGGATGGAACCTTTACCTTGGAGCTTACAGCTGAAGAGCCTGTGCGGCTTGAAGGAGAGGACAAAACCCTCGCTGTGGGACCAGAGGGCACAGAAGCAGCTGTCACTATGGTCCCTGCTAAACCTGAAAGACAAGATGAAATTTCTGACTTAGACTCACAAGAGCAAGCTTGTACTGAAGGAGTTCCTAGCAGGGCACCTGCCCAGGGAGAGAAAAAGGAAGATGATACTGTGTTCCTTGGAGTAAAAAGCACAGAAGTCACTGTTACTGAGGTTCCTCCGCAGAATGAGGTAAAAACCTCTGCCCTTCTTTCAGAAGCAATTGGCTCAGAAGCAGCTGCAGATGTTGAGCAGAGTGTAAGGGATGGGGCTGGCAGGCAGAGTACAGGAAAAGATTCTGTGACCATCCTAGAGCCACAATGCAGAGAAAAAACAATTGAAACCCCTTCCCAGAGTGATGAAACTGAAGGTGGCAAAATGGAAGATGCTGTGCTCGAAACTGAAACACGCTTAGAGAGTGATACCACTGTCACTGAGGCTCCCACACAGATTGAAGCAGACAGCGTATCTAATTTAGCATCGGCATGCCCAGGTATCACTGAAAAGGGAAGCACTGTCCTCGCTGACATAAGTCCTAAGAAATGTGAAACACTAAGCAGCTTAGCTGAACAAGAGACTCTGGAAAAAGAGCAAGAACTTCTAGAAACCTCCAGCTGTCAAGACTTTCAGAAAGAAGACAACAAAAATGAGCAATTGATGGAAAGAGCCAAAGAAGTATTTGAATCTGGAAAATGGGAAGCTGTGAGAGGTGATGAATGTTCAACTGCTGTCGAGCAAGAGGTTTTAACTGTGCAAGAGGAAGGCTCTGACTCAGCCTCCCTACAAGCTAAAAGCTTGGAGGCTCTGAAGGTGCCTGTAGCAGCTGCACCAGTTGAAGAGCATGTCATGGCACAAACGGTAACACCTGCAGACATGACAGCCAAAACTGTACAGCCCTTGGCAACCACACCAGAGCAAATGGCTTCTGAAGAGGTCCTGGTTAGTACTGTTGACTGTTCAGGCTGTGGGACTGCAGAGCTTGGTGGTGCAGGAGCACCTGAGCCTCAAGTAACTTCTGCTACCATGAATGGAATATTAGAGGAGCAAGAGAGGCTGCAGAGTACAGGGCAACCCGAACAAAACGGTATTCCTCTAAGTGATGGTCTGTCTCTCACCCATGTGGAATTTGAGAAGGATGTTCAGTCTGTGACTATAGAGTCCCAGAGTACGAAAATTGTGCTGAATGCCATCCACACGGCTGTTCACAAACTTGCAGAAACAGAAGAGTCAGCTGCCTTTGAGCCAGAGCAGTCCATTAAGTCCGTAGGGAAAAGCCCATCAGATGCAAATATACCTGAGCTTCTGAAAAGTACACAGGTGGATCGTCAAATTCCAGTAAAAGAGGAAGACTTACGGAGTAAAGAACAAGAGCTCCAGCAATCAGGAATAGTGAAAACTGCTACCTTAACAGAGTCTGCAGAAATTCATGCAACTGTAGAAAAAACAAAAGACATGCTGTTAACTTCTGAGGTGCTGAAAGATGGACAAAGTCAGAATTCTTTAACAATTGTGACTAGCCCTGAAGACGTTTCAAGGGAAAGTGTGAGACTTCAGAAATCCACACTAGAACTAAGTACTTCAGAAGATTCAACCAAAGACCCCCTAGACATACACCCACCAAAATTAAAGGAAAAAGAGGTTGGGCGGGTTATGGAAATCCCAGACCAACACACAGATCAGCAAACGTGCAGAGGAAGTGAGGAAGAACAACATCAGCTGCCAGTGGAAGATGGGAATACACAGACATGGGAGGATGATAGTTGCCAAGAAGGAGCATCTTGTGATAGTCCACAAAGTCAGAGCTTGGTGGCTCCTGAGGCCTTGAATGTAAGTAGCATTTTTAGCCAGCAATTTCTTTTCTTTTTCCAAAATAGTTTTGAGGGTATCTAAACCTCTTGTGTCTCTACTTTATTTTATTTTTTTTGTATTCTGGTGAAAGGCAACTGCTCCCCAGTTTAACAACCAACAGGCTACAGATTTCTCTTTTCTTTTTTTTTTCTCCTTTTTCCTTCTCACTTTACTGCCTCTCTCTTTGGCTGCTCAACACCTTGTTTCTTTTCTGTACAGCTAGCCTCATTTTAATGGCCTTTGACTTGGCCTGTAGTTTTATGGTGATACTTCTGGGAGGTAGAAAAGGTGGTTTCTAGTTTTCCTAGATAGGCACTTGTATGGCACATGTTTAATGTATGGAATTTAATCTGCAAACACGCTTCCTCTCTAACAAAGCTCTCCGTAAAATCCTAAAAGATGTGAGTGTTGCCTTCCATGGTAAACCTGGAGTGCCTCATGCACCAAAGCTCTTTGCACTTCAGTGAAATCTCAATCAGAAGTGATAGGTACAGCCTTTCCCTGGGATGCTTACTGCACTTGCTTAACTAAGTCATGAGACTTTTATCTCTATCTTTGAGAACTGCTTGGGAAAATAAGATATGCTTGAGAGAGCACGTTGTCATTAATAAAGCTTTTTTTACTGTTGTCTTTCTTTCAGATGTGCTAAGTGTCCACGTGGCATTTGGAGAGATGCCAGTCTTAGACAACAACTGACAATCCTGCGACAGAACCAGGAGCTTTATTCACTACCCTTTATTCTTGGATGTTAACATCTGCTCTTTCGAAGAACCTCACCTTTTTTTGTCATTTCTATTAAAAAAACAATGCCTTTAATGTTGGCTATATCCAACGTGTGTTCCATTTGAAGGTCATTTGCCTCTGCCTAAAATATACCGTTTAGACTGGAGATGCACAGCTGAGTGAATGGACAGACCACTAAAATTTGTGCCACAGTTATTACTGTCCCCTCACTTAACATGTGTCCTGTCTGTCCAATCTCCTTGAATCCCTTCACTCATCCCTGAGTCCCCCTGCCGCCTTCTGCAGTCTCCCTTATCCCCCACATCTTCTTAGCTGCCTTGATTTGACCTACGAGCGGCTGTAGATGCTGCTCAACTTGTGTGTGAGGGGGAAGAGGAGGGCTGACTGATGAGAACACGAGACTTCTGGCCGAGTAGCAGATATGTCTTTACCAAACAGCAGGAACTGGATCACGCACAAATTCTTGAGCAAGATGCTCAAGATTGCTGCCTTTCAGTCCCATTCAGGTATCTCTATCCATCCTTCAGTTGTATTTGTGCAGGCCTGATTTAGTCAGAAATCACTTCTACAGTGTAGCTTGAAAGGAAATTGAGAATACCCTTCTCCTGTTGTTCCAGACTTCAGGACTCAGGACTGGACTGTAATGTGTTGAATATTTATATGTATGTCTTAAACCCAGTTCTGATTTTAATGTAGAGCTATGATACTTCTGTACTATTTAGGCGTACCCTTAAATGAATTTTTTTAGAGTAGTCTAGAGAGGAAATTGATAACGTTGGAGCAGAAATTGATAACATGTAGTTTCCTATTTATTGTTCCAGGTTTTTCCCCTTGTAAAATCTCTCAAAAACTTGGCTGTCTTGCTTTGAATATTTATATGTATATCCTAAACCCAGTTCTGATTCTAATGTAGAACTATGATATTTCTAAAGACAAAAGGAGAGCCCTGACCTGTGTCAGATCCACCAACCACTTCTACTGGCAGTACTCCCTGGTTTCTGAGAACCCTCCAGACTTGCCATTTCCCTGCCGTCTTCCTCATGTAGCAACCCCAGCGGTACCACAACCCTCAAATCACACCCCTCTTATCCCAGAGTCTGCTTATTTCTGGTCACTGCCCCATCCGACCCCAAGCCTGTACCCACGCCTACACCATCTAACGTCCTTCCTGCATACAGGCTTCCTCCTTTCCCAACCCCTGGCTGAACCTTTTTCCCACCATAGCATTTTCTGAAATTCTCTCCCCTCCTATCAATTCCCTGTCTTCACTGCGGGGGCAGTAGGAAGGGGAGGGTAAGGGCTTGGTGATGAATTCTGCCTTGGATTGCAAAAAAGCTGATGAGATCTTTGGGATGCTGAGATCTTAAAAACCTTCAGGTAAGGTGGATTGGATTGACAACAGTTGTAGACCGGTATGAGCAGGGTGATTTAACGATGGAAAGAAGCCCCAAGACTGAGTCCTGGGACGTCTGTCCCCAACAGGAGTTGGTCCTCTCTTTTCTTGTTTACATTAAAATCAAACATGGGGTACAAGTCCATACTTTTCAGCTCTGATTTCTAAAGCGAAGGTTACAGATCGCACTTTGTGAAACTGATGCCCATCAAGTTCAACAATAGCTCACTATCCTACCTGTATAGTAATTTATTTTAAAATCAATTTTTAGCATACAAATGCTCTTGTTATGGCAGGTGCTTGCCTCTCCTCGAGGCTGCACGTACAGCAAGCAATTGACTGATTGCACTGGTGTGATTGCACCATCTGGTGCTGCCCTGCGTGGAAGCACCAAAAGATTTTTTCCTTACCTCAGAGCAAATTATATAAATATTTAAAGCCAAACAATGTGGTTTCAAACAATCCAGTCTATCTCTGTCCATCGTTAGTGGCAGCTTTCCCCTTAGCTTTGGGCAATTCCAACAGCCTTGGTTGGTTTCCACAGGTTTAAGTTGGCTTGCAAGTTAATCATGCTCTTAATAACACCTCACAAGTGCAAACTTGGCTGAATTTGTACAAATTGTATACCTATGTACGTTAAGCCATATTGCAATAACTGCAGCAGGTAAAACGAAATAACAATAGCATGACCTGTGTAATCCTGATTCTTATGTTTGTAGCTCCAAAGCTGTTAATAATATGTAAAGTTAATTCTTGTCTGAACCTCATTTAAATAAAGCTAGCTTTACCACAATGTAAATTGTGTGTTGGTAGTAATTGGACAGGTGAGTGCTTTAACTTGCCTATTTCCTCCATTAATCCAGGGCCTAGGTAAGCAATGCAACAAACTTAACTGTAGAACAAATAATACAAAAGCTTCTTCTTGTAACTGACAGCTAAAAAAATACGGCACCCAGAACCACGCTAATGGTGCAAGGAGCATGCCTCCACATAAAGATACTACTTTGTTCCAGCGTATTGCTTTGGCCTCTGAAACTCATTTGAGACTGTGACTTCTGGCTTGTGCTTAAAAGCTTGAAGCTTTCTCTAATCCAATGTATTGGGTTACCAAATTTGATTTTGTGTTTTTAAGGTAGATTTTCATTAATTAAATAAAATACAACTACAACTTTGTTTTAACTTGTGTATGTGGTGTTTTCTTCAGCTTGCTTAGTGTAAATTATTTTCTGATGGTTGCTTCATCTTCAGAGAGTTAGATTTGCTCCTGACAACTTATTTGTTGTTGACTGACATTCAGCTTTTGATGTGAATTAAAGGAACTAATTACAGAATTAAACTGTGATTTGGTTGTAAGTTTCTATAAAATATGCATACTTCAGAAGAAGTAATAAGAATAAGGTACTTCAAAAGACTGAAGGAAAAAAGCCCTCCATTAAATTCAAGGTAAGTGACAGCATTCAGTGAGCCAGAATGAAAAATTAGTAAATATGCCTTGCTGCTGTAACTGAAGTATAAGAACAACCAACAAAGCAACAAGATGAACATCCACAAAAAAATTTGGCATAGAGTTAGTAGGTCAAGGACCTTAAGATACCTATGACTTATTTTCTAGGCTCCCCCACTTCTGCTTAGCTGGGGAATACTGCTCATGGCACCAAACACCTGGAGGTACTTGTGATTTATGTTCACAGACCTTGGACTTCAGACATGAAATGCTTTGAGCTGTCAAGGTTCTATGGCTAAGGGTGTTTAGCAGCATTTGTATCTTAGAAGACTTGCATAGATTCACACCTGAATCCATTTTGTAAAGCTACACGTTTACATTGCTATCTATCTCGGCTAAGATGCTAAATCCAGTGTCTGCAAATACATACCTGCACTGGTCACAGCAAAGGCAGGGATGTTGAAACGCTGCAGGGTGCCTGTCCCTCTTCTGGCTTTCATATTGCGTCGGGGGGCTCATACTTGCAGGCGACTGATCTCGCGGCCCAGCTCTGGCATTTGGAGGTACAGGTCAAACCAGCATCGCTCACTAGCCTTTGTGCTCAAGGCACACCACCTCTGCCAGTCCTTTTGCAAGGTTTACACATTTATACTATTCTGTTACTGGCTGACATGAAGTCCGTAAACAGGCATCAAAGTAGGGACTGGAGACCAAGCCTCTCGCATCGCAGGGAGGTTTGTGTGCTGTTTTCTCTTTTGTAAGGCTGTTTTATTGGCAATAGCTCAAGCATCCTGCCTGTTAGCTCAAGCTATGGAAGCAGATCTGGCCTTCCCATTCAGATCCAGAGCATATGGGAGGCAGCTGTGCTCTTGAGGAACCTGCACAGCTTGGATACAGCAAGTGCCTGGGGATAGGCTGACAGCTTGCCAAAAGCACAGAGGATTCCTGAGATGGTCATGTCTGGATTCAGAACACTGCATGTTTGTCATTCACACTGCCCCATGGGAGGGGAGCAGGCCTGAGGAGGCTGATGGCCCTGCATATGGTTTAGAATGGGGAGCAGTGTGGAGCAGATGGACAGTGGGACTGGAAGCACCGGGTTTGGAGTCCCAGTTTTGGGGAGATGGATGAAGTGTGGTAAAAGAGGGTGATTCTCAGCTCTGTGAACATTTTAAGATGCTGCAAACAAGATGGAAGCTTGGCCACCACAATAGTATCTAGTTTAGGGCTGATGTCATTTCTAGTTGAACACTAAATTTAGTCTTTACAAAAGTGACAACGAAAGACAAGGGTGTAGTAAAGGCCTGTGGTTGTTCTGCTCCAACATCCTCTTGAAAAAAGAATATCAACTCTTTAAAATTGGAGGAATGTTTTTAAGAAGTGTCTTCTGTTCCGCCTTGAAAAATGACATCCATTTCCAGAGCTTGAAAAACACACATGCCTCAGTCCTTGGTGCTGGGACTGATGATAGGATGAAATGAGGGAAGCAGAACTCCAATGTGCCATAGCAGCTGCTTCCTGGGCATGGTCTCTGTGTAAAGTCCTGCAGCAGCCTGACCCTCTCCTCATAGTCTAGCCTACAGGTATGCCCCTGTCCCTCCTACAAAGGCACCAGGCTAGAAAGAATAACCAGCAAGATGCCTTTTCCTCTAAGCAGATAGACAAGAGGGAGTTGTAAAAAAATACAAGGAATTTACAAGCCAGTTGCTGTCCTGAAAGGCAGACATCCCAAGAAGCCTTCAGGAAGCAGCCCGACAGCAATCCCCACCTCCTCCCCATGTGGCTGTCCCCTTGTCGCGGTCTTCTGTGGACCCTTGCAGTGATGCCAGCTCCTCTCCCCTGCTTGCGTTATTTGTCTCTCTGCTTGGTAAGCAGGTTCCTTGTGAAGGGTCAGCTTGATGTAGTCAGCAGTGCCTGTCATTTCCCACAGAAACAGCTGTACGAAGCAGAAAACCTGACACACAACCGCCTGTACTAACACTTCTCCCTTTCACCTTTCCAGTGGTATCCATGAGGCTCACAAACTAAAAGACAGAGACAGTTGACGCTCAGCCAGTATTTGAGAGTAGCTACCTGGGTAGTGCATGCCCAGGGCTTCAGGGTGCCCAGACCCAAGGCAATCCAGGGTCCCAGGCTGCCTCCCCTCCGTACAGCGTTGGGTACGAGTGTGATTTTTGCATGCTTGTGCATCTGGGCCCGGCCACCAGCGCTAGGATCGCCTCTCGTGCGCACCAAGACCCTCCGGCCACGCATCCAGGGAGAAGGACAAACATGGGAGGAGGATTACGTGGGGATTTGAATTTTACTTGCTTCTGTAGTTGAAGAGGTGGCTGAAAAAAGTGAAGTTCTCAAGTCTGGCTCGCTAAAGCAAAGGAGGCTGGAGGGTTACAGCTCCGAGGGAAGGCTGTGCTTGGGGAAGATATGGCAAGGGGGAAATGTCGGCCAAACTGTTTGAGATGCTGACTGGAAAGGTAGCCTTCCCACAGGCCCTGGCGGCAATGTGGATGTTTATTCAGAAGCAACTTTTCTTAGCCCAAATACATTTGGGGTTTTTATCTCCCAGATGGTGGTTTCACTATCATTTCATGCGAGCAATTAAGAATTACAAAGATAAATATGACCAGCCCATTATTCTGAAGATGACTGAATTCTAAACTAGAACATTTGCTGAACAATCTTGAAAATAGCATTATTGTATTTGGCATAAGTCTCCCTGCTGGGGAAATGCCTTTATTGGATTTTTTGCATAATCTGTCTTGATCCTGCAATTGGATTCAAGCTCATACATCCTCTCTCCTCGCCACAGCAGAGCCAGTTAATGCCTCGCAGATGCGGGGGAGGAACCTGCATCAGTATGAATGGCATGGCAAAGGCCGGGCATATTGCTTACATTTCTTACAAAAGTATATTTAATTTTAAAAAAAAACAGACAAACCCTTTAAGCCAGTATTGATATTGATTGGTAGAAGTAGGGTCATATTCAGTATGGCACTACATTCATTATGTTGAAATTACTATTTTTTTTTCTTTCACTCTTAACCAGTAGTTGCTCATGGAAAGAACAGATACAATACTTCTTTCCATAATCATTTCTTGATGTGTCTCAAGGCTCTTGACATTCCTGTTATTTATCAGTTATTTATTTTTCCGATAAAAGAGACATCACATTTTGTTTTCACTTTCCTATTAAGAGCTTGGGTCACTGGGGAGCATCAAACCTTGCAATCTAAGCAGCAGAGATGATTTTGCTGAAGGCTTCAAAACCTCCTATTTTTAGTTGTGGCTAATGTACAGGAGCACAGCGATGATGTGTGATGGCAAACCAACCTGTTACACTTCTATAACATACTGTAGAAACAAGGAACCTTGGCACATCACTGAAAAATAATGTAATGCCTCTTGGATTTTGAGCTGTAAACTATGTAAGGCATTGATTAATTGTCCCCATTGCGTGGCAAGCTACAACTAGCAAGAAAGTGTCAGTGAGTGGTACTAACAACATGCAGCCAAGCAGAAGAGCACAGTTGGACTGCAGGAGCAGAGGCAAACATACATTAAGTGATGTAAGATTGCTGTCACTGGAAACAAAACTGTTTATTATGACAAACTTGGCATTAGATGAAAATCAGAGAGGCTCCACAATCTGTTGCAAAACCAGAAAAAGATTGAAAAAAAAGTGAGTGCTTTTAGTGAACATTAATTTGTGACCTGTTTGTAGCAACACAAAGTAAAACAGCTCCTCCAGAGCAGAGGGGGGAAGCAAGATGGCCTGCAAAGCGTGAGAGCTTCCTGGGGGCTGTGGATCCCACTCTGCATAGACAAGGGGGAAATGGAAGGGAAAAGGTGAGATCTTGCTTCTTTATTCTCTACCTTTTGTCCTGTAGCCAGAAAATACACTATACTGGCTATGGAGCCTATGTTTTATGTACTGAACTTTTATACTGTGTCCTTAAGCCAACTGCATTTTAACCCAATACGCTTTTCCAGAACTTGAGGCTGCTGTGACCATGGGCTGCTCCTCCAAGCAGAAATGTTCCGAACCACTCATTGCTATGTACAAACCCTCATCATCTAAAAAAACACACCCACCTCCCCAAAACCCCACACAAAACAAAACAAAAAACCCCAACAAAACAAACAACAAAACCCCCAAATGAAGTGAGTTCCTTCTGTATACAGTGAAGAGAAAACTAGCTTTATAACAAATTAAGTCCATCGATAAATACTTAACTGCACCAGATAGAGGCTTTATGGCCACAGCGACATCTCTGTGATGAAGGCCTTTTTAAAGAATATGTTTGTACATACATATGAGCATTTGAAGTAAGACTATCTTCACTTTAAAGATAAGTTCAAATCTTTAAAGTAACACTTAGCAATGAACCAAAGACGCTATGAAGCTAATGTTTTTCCTTTCTGCAGGAGAAGAGGGGGTAAGGGTTTTTAAAATCTGCTAAAACCAAGAAATATGAAAGTATTCAGACAGCTAATTATGATCTGAGAAGCGTAAAGGTCAGTGTAGCTCAGTTTTTCCCCCTCATCACCTATTTTCTCAAGTAATAGACAGGGAGACACCAAAACCATTCTAACTGGCTCCTACTCTAGATATAGGACACAGACCAAAGTTTAGAAGGTTATGTTTGAATTGTAAGTGAGCTAGACTGAAATATTAATGATTTTTCAGCTCAGAAAAGCTTAAAATAGACTGTTAAATGAGCAGTGCTGAGGTTAGCCTATTCTAACCTTCCAGCAAAAAAGCTACACTTTTTTTCGGTTCTGTTGTGAACTCAAAATGTAACCAAACCATGGGAACAGAGTGTCCCTAAAGGGAGAAGATACTCTGTTTTTTAAGCAGAGAAAATTAACTAGAGGGAGTAGCAGTGCTGATGCTTGGAGAATTAGTGTTTCTCACGCCCCTCAGAAGGCGGCGCTCCGGGCTGGAGGAGCAGCCGGACATTTGTGTTCTCTGTGTGTGTGTGCGCCTGCATACATGTAATCGCTCACTGCCAGGACATGCTCAGGCTCTTTCTCCTCTCTGGACCTGGGGACAGGGAACCGCAGTAGCCGCACTGAAGCCCAGTTACTCCCCCTTGGCCTTGCACTTCCCTGGCGTAGCTGGAACATAGCGTGCAGGGAAGTGCTGGTGTTTCCGCCCCACTGAGGTTTCCCTGCCACCTGCTTGTCAGCTCATGGCTCTCTCCTGGCAGCACTGCCAAAAGAGTGTGGGGGACACAAAACACCCCCTCGAGGCTCATTTCCCCTTCCTTTCCTGTTCTCCTCACTCAGGGCCAGGAGGACCTGTCACGCCTGGGCATCCTAGGAGCTGCTCACTGAGGATGCTGTTCTTTGCTGCTCTCCATAACCTTCTTCTGCCTCCAGTGTCTCTTCCTGCAGCAACAGGCTGCTCAGACCCAGAGAAAGGCTTCCCTTTCTCCACAGAGGCAAAAATTTCAAGAACAATGATGCATCCTGGAGATTGATTGATCGATCGATTGATCTATCTATCTATCGCTACCTCGAAGTGCTTTCAGTGGGAAAGACAGATACCCATCCAAGGCCGTCCCACAGGTCTCCCCATAGCACAGAGTGTCCTCGCCAAGCCGCTGAGGACAAGGGCAGGTCAGTGGCAGTGAAAGTGTTGTCTCCTGCCTTCTGAATGGTGACACCCAGGAAACAGCCTCGTCCTGGTAAGCCAGGTGCAACAGTACAAGGAAATTTTTGCAAAAAAGGCAAAAGATGCAAAAAGGCCCCCCCCTTGTGTACCTGACACTGCAAACCTCGGGACTTTGTGCTTGTGAACGCTCTGCATCCCACTGTGCAAAGGGCTCCGCTCTCTGGGGCAAGCCTGCTGCAAGGCAGGGCTGCGAGAGTCCTGTCTGTCCCCTCTGGCCTTCCAGCGCAGCCCCTGGGTATAGGAATGCTGTTAGGGAAATGCTGTTTGGGGTGCGCAGTGCCTGTCCCCGTGAAGCGCTGTGGGCAGCCAGGACGCCTGGGTGGTTGCACTGGTGTGACTGCACCATCTAGTGCTGTCTTCTGCAAACTCACCGCTTGCCTTCCAGCCAAAAGGAGGCTCAGCTTGTTTCTCACAAGTCGACAGAGATTGCACCCCAAATGCGCACAGAACCGTACTCCCTGTTTCATCACACCCCAAAAGCTGGAGAAATTGCCGTGGCAAAGGCAGCAACTTGGAGCTGTTGTCGACTTTGTTAGGTGAGCTTCCATCCAGCCGGGAGAGCCGTTAAAGAGGAAGCAGCATGACAGTGCTGACTTGCGTCAGTGAGGTATGTGCACAAAATGCACACGCAAAATAATAATCTGCTTCAGTGATGTCTGAAGGGAAGATGCAGATTCAGTTCCAGATTGCTAGCTGTGTTCAGTGCCGTTCTGAATCAAGTCAGGAAAGGATAAGGCAACGGCAAAAATAGGCTCCCAACCCACAGCATCAGCTCACTGGGCTCCTGCGAAGGCCTGATGCGTGCGGGCAGCAGCGCCTTTCGGCTGCAGAAAGAGCAGCGTGTACGCTGGGTACCGAGGCCAGACAGAGATAAGGTCTGCTGCCTCTGCAGCCTTGCAAAAGGAACTGTTTTGGTAGTTTCTGATAAGCTTGAAAGTCTTCAGAACTAACTGCAACAAGCCACAGGAAGGGTGTAGACCAAACTTCCAAGCTGGGAGGCAGGAATACACCAGCTTATCCCAAGAAGCTTTTGGAAGTAGATCCACCTGCAGCGGGGCTGCTGAGGTTCTCCTGCTTCCTGGGGTGATAGAGGGGACATCTGCAGCGTGATGGAAAGGGAAGAGAGGGAGCATTGGAATCATTACCCTTAGTCAGGGTTAAGTGGTAATACCTTCCAAGATGTCCTCCAGTGTATGTTAGCAGATATACCAGTATGTACCACAAATGATAAAAAACAGAGGAGAACCTCAGCTAAAGTAAGTGTAATAGAAAAGAGCTAGCCTGTCTTGCTGCAAAAAGGAGAAAGAAAATGGGGAAATAGAGGAGCACCCACAGTCACCACTGAGCATAAGTGGTTATGGAAAATATGTTTAAGTAAAGAGCACTCTCTGAGTCAGTTAAATACATTGACAATACCTCTTTTACAGCTATTGGCTGAGTTTTCCTCATCGACTCTTCATGATAGTTCTCTGGGATCCGTACTCAGGAATGGTGGTGACACAGTCCAACTTAAGAAAGTAATGACTAAGGCAGAGGATTTTAGGGATGTCAGCTCTGGGATACTCACATCTATTAGCACTGACCCTAGACCATGGATATGCAGGAAACCAAGGTCAGGGCTTGATCCTGTGCCAGTCCAAGCGGCCGCTACTTGCTCTGCTGGGGATTCAAGTACCAAGGTGATGGTGGCAGTTAATGACCACTGCTTTACAACACAGAAAATAGTAGATAAGGGCACTTACCAAGGACAGTCTCCACTTAGCAAACAACTAGTTTCAATTGTAGCTGTCCATGGGCAAGTCACTAACTACCCACTGGCCAGGGCTAAATTAATTCTGTCTAATGGACCAGCAGTCCACCCGACCTTACTCTTAGGTCCTCACGATAGGTGCCTTTCAGGTATAGATTTACTGAAGGGTCAGTTGTGGGTGAACCCACAGGGAAAAGAGTAAACAAAGACAACCACCCCCTTTACTGCACAGTTTGCCTCATAGCAATGCACCCCTGTTAGCCTGTTACAAACAGACGCCGCTTTAGCCCATAGCAAGCTGCTTAGCACTCCACTTCGCAAGTTCCCACCTGATGTCATCCATCCTCTCACTGAACTGTCGCCGAGGAGAGCAGCTCCAGTGCAGGTATGGCCGCACTGGGGAAGGGGATCATGGCGGATAAAGCCGGCAAAGGGCTCTTTTTTTGGGCTTTCGCAGCCAGGAGAAGCGGCTGGCGCGTGCCGGGGGCGGCAGCTCGGGGGCGGGCTGCTGAGGCGGCGGGGGCGCAGACAGCACCCCGCGGCGGCTCTGAACGGGCGGTCCCGGAGCACAGGGCCGCTGCGCACCCTGCACGCGGGCAGCCTGCGGGCGTCACCCAGAGCGTCAACGCAGCGGGAGCCCGTGAACACGGCGCAGCATCTTGCACGGTAGGTCACTGAAAGCTTCGCGTCTAAGCTGAGCACAAGCTGGGCAAGAGCAAGCAGAGGAACATCGGCGTGCAGGGGCGCGGGCTCAGGGCGTGCGGGAAGCTGACAGCAGAGATTCATCGCCTCCCGGCACAAGAGAAGAACGTGGCTGCACAACGGTCCAAAGCCGCTGCAAGACAGACTGTGGGAACTCAGAGTGAGCTCCCGCACAAGCGTGTGGCTGTGCGGGTCTCGGGCTGCAACGGATGCCTGAGCCTGGCACTGCTGTCACAGGGAGCCACAGACACTGCCTGTGTACGGTGCGATCAAGTAAATGATCTGCTCAGGCGGGTAGGTGAACTGAGGGAAGAGGTAGGAAGGCTGAGAAGTATCAGAGACTGTGAAAATGAAATAGATTGGTGGAGCCATACCCTGAGGAAAAGGCAGCGGGAAGAGGCCCTATCAGAAGTGGATGATCCCCTTCCCTCCTGTCACCAGGCAGAAGGAGGGGACTTAAGGGATAAGGGGGAGTGGAGTCGGATCCCTCCTCGGAGAGGCAAGCAAAACCCCTCATGGCCCCCCTCACCATCCCAATTGCCCTTGCATAATAGGTATGGGGCCTTGGAAATCGAGGACCGGGTGATTGAGGATGGAGAGGATGATCCATCCAGTGAGTTGCCCAGGGCTAGTCATTCACCCCCACGCCTTACGACTTCCTCAACCAAGAAAAAAATAAAGGTAATTGTAGTAGGTGACTCCCTTCTGAGGGGAACAGAGGGCCCTATTTGTAGACCGGACCCATCCCACAGGGAAGTCACCTGCCTCCCTGGGGCCAGAATTAAAGATATATGGAGAAAACTACCTTCTGTGGTTCAGACGTCAGATTACTACCCGCTACTGGTATTTCAGGTAGGTGGTGATGAGGTGGGTACCAGAAGTCTAAGGGCAATGAAGAAAGACTTCAGGGCCCTGGGACGGCTGCTTAGGGCATCAGGAGCACAGGTAGTTTTTGCTTCTATCCCAACACTTACTAAGTATGATGAGAAGATTAACAGGAAGCGCCAGCTGATCAATACCTGGCTCAGGGGGTGGTGTCATTGGCAGGACTTTGGGTTCTTTGATCATGGGCTGCTTTTCAGGACACCAGGCCTGCTAGCAGCAGACGGCAAATGCCTGTCTCAGGGGGGAAAAGGGTTTTAGGGCAGGAGTTGGCGGGGCTCATTGACAGGGCTTTAAACTAGATTCGAAGGGGGTCGGGGATGGATCTGAGCTTGCTAGCAAAAAGCCTGAAAGCGGCATGCTGGCGCTAGACCTGGAAAAGAGAGGGTGTAACCGGGCTCCTTAGGAATAAGTCTGGCGGTGGCAGAAATGTGGCTCCCTCCAGCAAAAAAGAGAAAGGACCAATAGCCCAGCTTATACACTAATGCACGCAGCATGGGCAACAAACAGGGGGAGCTGGAAGCCATTGTGCAGCAGGGTAACTATGATGTAGTCGCCCTCACAGAAACGTGGTGGGATGACTCACATAGCTATAGTGCTGCCATGGATGGCTATAGGCTCTTCAGGAAGGACAGGCAAGCAAGGAGAGGCGGGGGTGTGGCCCTGTAGGTCAGGGAGTGTTACGAATGCTTTGAACTAAATGATGGAGATAATGGGATTGAGTGTTTATGGGTAAGAATCAGAGGAGAGCTAACAGGGCAGACATCATAGTAGGAGTCTGTTATGGACCGCCCAACCAGGATGAGGAGGCAGATGAAATATTCTATAAACAGCTGGGAGAAGTCTCAAGATCACGAGCTCTTGTCCTCGTGGGGGACTTCAATTTGCCGAACATCTGCTGGGAATACAATACAGCAGGGAGGGAACAGTCTAGAAGGTTCCTGGAATGTACTGGGGATAACTTCCTGACACAGCTGGTGAGGGAGCCAACTAGGGAAGGTGCCCTGCTGGATCTGCTGTTTGTAAACAGGGAAGGTCTTGTGGGGGATGTGACGGTTGGAGGCTGTCTGGGGAACAGCGATCACGAAATGATAGAGTTTTTGATTCTGGGAGAAGCAAGGAGGGGGGTCAGCAGAACTGCTACCTTGGACTTCCGGAGGGCGGACTTTGGGCTTTTCAGGAGCCTGGTTGACAAAGTCCTCTGGGAGGCAGTCCTCCAGGGCAAAGGACCCCAGGAAGCCTGGATGCTTTTCAAGAAGGAAGTCTTAAAGGCGCAGGAGCAGGCTGTCCCCATGTGCCGGAAGACAAGCCGTCGGGGAAAAAGACTGGCTTGGCTAAACAGGGAGCTAGTGTTGCAACTTAGGGAAAAAAAGAGGATATATGGCCTTTGGAAGGAAGGGCAGGCCACTCAGGAGGACTACAAAGAGGTAGTAAAGCTATGTAGGGAAAAAATCCGGAGGGCCAAAGCCCAGCTAGAACTAAACCTGGCTTCTGTTGTCAAGGACAACAAAAAAAGTTTCTATAAATATATTAGCAATAAGAAGAGGACTAAGGATAATCTCTGTCCTCTAATAGATGGGGCCGGTAACATTGTGACCAAGGATGAGGAAAAGGCTGAGGTACTTAATGCTGCCTTTGCCTCAGTCTTCAGCAGTAGGACCAGTTGTTCCCTGAGTACCCAGACCCCTGAGCTAGAAGACGGGGATGGGGAGCAGAATGAAGCCCCTGTAATCCAAAGAGAAATGGTGAGGGACCTGCTTCAGCTCCTGGAGGTGCACAGATGTATGGGGCCAGATGGGATCCACCCAAGGGTACTGAAGGAGCTGGTGGAAGTGCTCACCAGGCCACTCTGCATCATTTATGAACAGTCCTGGATAACCGGGGAGGTCCCAGCTGACTGGAGGTTGGCAAATGTGACACCCATCCACAAGAAGGGCCGGAAGGAGGATCCAGGGAACTACAGGCCAGTCAGTCTGACATCGGTGCCTGGGAAGGTGATGGAACAGATCATCCTCAGTGCCATTACATGGCACATGCAGGAGAACAGGGTGATCAGGCCCAGTCAGCATGGGTTTGTGAAAGGCAGGTCATGCCTGACAAACCTGATCTCCTTCTATGATAAGGTGACTCACTTAGTGGATGAGGGAAAAGCTGTGGATGTTATCTACCTGGTTTTTTGCAAAGCTTTTGACACCGTCTCCCACAGCATTCTCCTGGAGAAACTGGCTGCTCATGGCCTGGACAGGTGTACCCTTCGCTGGGTAAATAACTGGCTGGATGGCTGTGCCCAGAGAGCGGTGGTGAATGGAGCTAAATCCAGCTGGTGTCCGGTCACAAGTGGTGTCCCCCAGGGCTCGGTGCTGGGGCCGGTTCTCTTTAATATCTTTATCAATGATCTGGATGAGGGGATCGAATGCACCCTCAGTAAGTTTGCAGATGACACTAAGCTGGGCGGGTGTGTTGATCTGCATGAGGGTGGGCTGGCCTTGCAGAGGGATCTAGACAGACCGGGACGATGTGCTGAGGCCAATGGTATGAGGTTCAACAAGGCCAAGTGCCAGTCCCGCACTTGGGTCACAACAACCCCATGCAGCTCTACAGGATGGGGCGGAGTGGCTTGAAAGCTGCCCGGCAGAGAAGGACCTGGGGGTGTTGGTCAACAGCCGGCTGAATATGAGCCAGCAGTGTGCCCAGGTGGCCAAGAAGGCCAACAGCATCCTGGCCTGTATCAGGAGTAGTGTGGTGAGCCGGACTAGGGAAGTGATCGTCCCACTGTACTCAGCACTGGTGAGGCCCCACCTCGAGTATTGCGTTCAGTTTTGGGCCCCTCACTACAAGAAGGACATTGAGGTGCTGGAGCGTGTCCAGAGAAGGGCTACAAAGCTGGTGAGGGGTCTGGAGGACAAATCTTACCAGGAACGACTGAGGGAACTGGGGTTGTTTAGCCTGGAGAAGAGGAGGCTGAGGGGAGACCTTATCACCCTCTACAACTACCTGAAAGGAGGTTGTAGAGAGGTGGGGACTGACCTCTTCTCCCGGGTGACAAGTGATAGGACAAGAGGAAATGGGTTTAAGTTATGTCAGGGGAGGTTTAGACTGGATATTAGGAAACATTTTTTCACTGAAAGGGTTATTAAACACTGGAACAGGCTGCCCAGGCAGGTGGTGGATTCACCATCTCCGGAGGTGTTTAAAAAAAAAAGGGTAGATATGGTACTTAGGGACATGGTTTAGAAGTGGGTTTTGTCAGGGTAGGTTAATGGTTGGACTTGATGATCTTAAAGGTCCCTTCCAACCTCAGCAATTCTATGATTCTATTCTATGAATTCACAAATCAGGAGAAAGAACAAGGAATCATTGGCAAGTCTCATCCCCCTACAAGTCTCCTGTATGGCCTCAAAAGAAGCCTAATGGCAAGTGGAAACTGACAGCAGATTGTGGAGGCCTGACCACTGCTGCCAAACCGCTCACCGCAGCTGCTCCCAGTATAGCTGATATAGTCAATCCTCTTAATGATGGATGGCAACCAGCGATGTGAAAGATACGTTTTTTTTTATGCTCCCAGAACCGGAGGCATATTTGCTTTCAAGCAATCCCGAGCACCGCAGGTTTGCTTTCATCTGTCAGGGACTCCAGTATGCATTTGCTCGCCTATCACAAGGCTTAAACCATAGGCCTACCATATATGTAGCTCATGCTGCATTGGCTAAAGAACTGGAAATATTAAAATTTCCACAAGAGGTCACTGTGGGGCAGCGCATCGGTGATTTCTAAGAGGTGGCCACTTCGCAGAACCTGTAAACAGGCTACGGCACTTGCCACAACACACCCACAGTCAACTGGGGTAGAGATACCAGAAGAATAGAAACAAGGACCCAGTCATGAATTCATCTTTCGTGGGGTCAGATGGATAGGCGGGAGGAAAACAGCCCCCCATGAGGTGCTACAAGAAATCCAATGGTTACCCCTGCCCCAGAATAAGAAAAGAATTATGTGCCATGCTAGGGACTTTAGAATCTCGAAGGGCACATATTCCAGGATTTAGTATAATAGCCTGAGCACTCCATAACTTACTAAAGAAAAATGCAATCTGGGAATGGACCCCCCACAGCATAATGAGGCCCCCAGAGCTGTTAAAGAAAACCATAAACGTGTATCAGTCACTGGGACTCACTCACTCCATGTGGCCCCTCTCACTACACATCCAGGTGGGAGAGAAGGGATACCGGGGACTAGGGTAACAAGGGCTGCCTGGGTCCACACAACACCCTGTCACTTTGGGTTCCAAATCACAGCAGAATTTTGTGTAAGAATGCAGTCATATGCACATATGCAGTCACAATAAGACTACAGTTAAAGAATTATGAAAAAAAAACCTAATTTTGAATAGGCAACCAGAGACTATATTTTTACAGGAAGAGCGTGAAGCTGGGCAGTGGGGTCATCATAAGGGCAAATATACTTCCCCTCTTGTAAAGCTTTTTGAAAATGCAAAAGAGCATGAGTGTTTCTTTCCATGTTAAACACGGAAGTGCCTCACTCCCAAAGCTTTTCGCACTTCAGTGAAATCTGAATCAGAAAAGATGCTAGGTATTGTCTGTCCCTAGACTATTTACTGCACTTGCTTGACTGAGACCTTTGTTATATCCATCTCTGAGAACTGCTTGGGAAAATAAGATGGTCTTGAGAGAGTAAGTTGTCATTAATAAAGCTTTTTTAATTGTCTTCTTTCTGTAAGGTGTGCTAAGCATTCATGTGCCATTCGGAGAGATGCCAGTCTTAGAGAACAACTGGCAATGCTGTGGCAGAGCCAGGAGCTTTATCCATGAGGATTAATTCAGGGATGCCAAGACTTGCTCTCTTGGGCGCTTCACCTTTTTGTTGTGGTCATTAAAAAGTAATGCCTTTAATGCTCAGTATAGCTACATGTGTGCTCCATGCAAAGGTCTGCACAACTGACCCAAGATCCCAGCAGATATCTCAACCCACTCCCCTCACTGGGGGCAGCAAGGACTCCCTGGCCTCCTTCTCCCCTTTCCTATGAGGAGACAGGGACAGAAACAGGAGTGTCTCCTGTATATGCTCTCAGGTGAAAGGGAAGACTGAAGCCGAAATTAGGGAAGAAAAGAGAGAGAAAGAAGGGGAGAAAAACGCATTCTTAGTGCTGCAATGCTTGAAATACTCGTTTGGTGTCATTCCAGCTGAACAGGCACTGTCCTGTACCTGCACTTTCCACCCGCTGTTACACAGACTTTTTGCAGCCTCCCCCTTCCTTTGGCAGCTCCTTTGCAGCCCCAGTCCAGTGAGAGGCTCCCACTCTACTTCTCTCCCAATCCCGACCTAATCCTAAACTTGCACCCTGGTTGCAAGTTTAGCCTTGTTCAAAACCCCCAGCCCTGGTGCAAGGTGAAAAACTCTTTGGCAGGACAGACTGTGGCCCCTTGGTCACATTTAGATTACTTGTTCCAGGTTGTGGCTTTTCTGCGTCAAAACCGCAGTCTCAGAGAGCGCTGGGGCTGTGGCCTTCTTAACAGGTCCAGTGTGGCTGGCTGCAGCATAAGCCTTTGGCACAAACATCCCTGTCAGACAGACAGGCAGTGCTGTTCCTGGACTTAACCGTCCCTTCAGCAAGTGCTTGACTTGCTCTGGTTATTCCCTGGAGTCTCTCTTGGGTTTCTGAGTAGCTGGAGCAACTCTCCTGTGTAATCTTAATACATTTCTTACTGCAGGACAGTACCAAGAAATGCACCCTGTTGGTCCCATCAGACATTGAAGAAGGATTTTGCCACTCACCTGGTAGGTTTTAAAGACAAACTGAGGAACTGCCCTCTTCTATAGTGCTTGTAAGCTGGTGCTTCTGCAAAGCCACCTACTTCAGTCACAGAGCAATTCAACGCTATCCAGGAGACAGCTTAAACCCTGGAGCATTTCTGTCTAGCAGATGACCTCTCTCCCTTACGCTCAGCGGCAGAGACGTCGGTGCTAAGTGCCAGTGGTATTGTATCCCTATTTCTCGGTCTTCAGAGCCACGTTTAATCACATTCCTTGACAGCAATAAATGTGCTCCTTTCTCACATAAGCATCACCACTGAGGTGTGGCACTGCAAGTGAGTACTGCTACCAGCAGCTACATGCCAGAGCAAACAAATCGTCTTGGCAGCAGCAGCTGCACTTGTTTCCTCTGACCATGCAAATCCTCAGCCATTGTAAGCACTCTGGAGGAGACCATCAGTTGGGCATGGGCAGACACGGAGTAAGCCATCCCCTCACCCTCCCTTGCAGCAGTATCAGAAGCAGGAAAATGTTTTACATGCCACTGCAACACTAGGTGACTTTCTCATGGGTCTACCAAGGACTTGTGCTGAGACACAAACATAGGTCTTGAGAATATTTAACAGGACAACTTCTTTTTGGAGCAGCAAGCAACTCCTTTAGGAGCATGAGGATCCATCTCTCACAGTTTCTGAAAGGGGAAAACAGCATCGATACAACCACCATATGAAGCAAGTATACCGCATTTGGTAGCACCTTTTCTTGCCTGTCTGGCAGGGGCAAGGGGAAAGCACCAGCCCTAAGAGCGCTATCATGAGAGCGCTGCTACCCCTAGGCTGGCAGAGCAGAAGCCGTGTGTCCTCAGTTTTGTCTGTACAAGGCACTGAAAGGCAGAAGCCCCTGCTTTCGCTCTTGCTCTAAAACGGGGGCATTATCCAACTGCATAGTGAAAACTGCTGTCACTGCAAGCTGCCCAAGTGACATATCTGCCTTGCAAAGTTACCGCAGAGACCTCTGCAATGTCAAAACCCTCTGTAAATGTAAAATACCTCAGCGTTACTCCTGTGCCTTGTACGTTCCCACTCTCTTAAGAGGAAACAGTGAACGGAACGTAAAAGAGCCCAAACCAAAACGAGAAACCGAACCCCACCTCAAAACAGGAAAGGTGGTGTCCTTCGAGGCAGGGTCGCAGCTTTACGGTTGGGGTGGCTGCTTCCTGAGTGACTGCTTAGCTGTCCCTCATTCTCTCCCCGCTTAGTTCGGGCTGCTCTCGCACCGCGCATCGGCTCTCCCCTCCGCAGGGCACAGCTCTGCGGGCAGATCAAAGCTGGGTCCAGATTTCAGCCCATTCCTTCGGCTGATTTTTTTTGCCTTCGTTTCACCCGCAGGGGACAGAGCTCGGCCAAGAGCAGCGGGTGACATCGCGGCCCTGGGCTCTGACACACACCTTTACCCGTGGGGACTCCGCAGGGCAGCTACACGCTGGCCTCAAGAACCACTCTGGCCTGCGGGACAGACGGCGCGTTGTCCCCAGTCGGCCCAGCTGTAGGTAAAGCTGGTGTTGCTAAACCAAGCGGGGGGGGGGGGACGCGACACGCAGTTTCTGCTCCCCGCGCCAGTAGCGGGTTCTCCTCACACACCCAGCCCCGGGGCGGGGGGACACGGGACATGCCCCCGCGCTCACACAAGCCGTCACACTGCCAGCAAAGGGGGCGAACCCGCCTCAGGCGCGACGGCGTTAACCGCCTCCCGCCACCAACGGCACCGCCCCCCCCCCCCCCCCCCCCCCAACGCCACCGCCCCGCGCGCCGCCAGGGAGACGGTTGGCGCGGCGCGGGCGGCCGTTACAGCCCCCTCACAGAGCCGCCCGGCGGCCGCCCCCGTCGATCTCTACGACCCCCCCCCGCCCCGCCCGGCCGAAGTACCGAGCGCCGCCGGACGCCGCCGAGCCGTGAGTGCCAGCCTCCGGCGGGCAGCGCCCTCCTGCCCCGCGGCCGGCACGCCCGGGCCCGCCGGTGCCCGCCCCAGCGGGCCCTCAGCTCCCCTGCGGCGGGCCCCGGGGCGCGTCCCGGGGGAGGGGAGCCCCCGCCGCCCTGCCGGCAGGGGGGCGTGCGCGTCCGGCAGCGTAGACTCTTCGAATGGTTTGGGTTGGAAGGAACCTCTAAAGGTCATCTAGTTCCAATGATGCAACGAGCGGGGGCACCTTCAGCCAGATCAGGCTGCTCAGAGCCCCGTCCAACCGGACCTTGGATGTTTCCAGGGATGGGGCATCCGCCACCTCTCTGGGCAACCTGTTCCAGGGTTTCACCACCCTCACTGGAAAAAATTTCTTCCTTATATCTGGTCTGAATCAACCCTCTTTTACTTTAAAACCGTTACCCCTGGCCCTGTTGCAACAGGCCCCGCTAAAAAGTTTGTCCCCATCTTTCCTGCAGGCCCTCTTTACTGAAATGCTGCAGGAAGGTCTCCCCAGAGCCTTCTCTTCTCCAGGCTGAACCACCCCAACTCTCTCTTTCCTTTATCGGTATTGCCAAAGGTATCTCAAGTGTTCCTCAAAATGAGATTTAAAAAAAATATTCTGTGTAAGAATGCAGTCATATCAAAGAATAAGTTTACTATTGAACAATTATGGCTCCGTATTCTGTGTGTATATCTGTGTGTGGAGGCCTGTGCCCCAGCAACTGGAGTGGTGGTGGTCTGGTGATGGTGCATCACCTTCCTTTCCTCATCAGCGCATGCAAATCACATGCTTTGAGAGACTATTTCCCTTCATGTCCTCCAAGTGTTACTGCTGGGGTAGAAGGACCTGACCCAGTGTGTGTGTGTAGCCTTCACATTTTCCAGGCTTTCCCTTTTGTAGGGCAGTCAGGAAAGACCTGCTTCTGCTGGGGTGGGAAGCTCACGCTGGTGGTTTAACACCAGCACAGAGGCTGTGACCAGTATCAATGTTCAGGGCTTCCCAAAAGCATGCCCATCCAGGGCTGCACTTGCAGGGTACAAGTAACTGACTAACTATGCCACCATGAAATCAATCTGATTTGGAGTCAGCTCATTTTGAGGGAAAATGGTCTTGGTCAGTCCTGAACAGCAAATGCGATGGTATAATATATAAGTAAATATATGTATAAAATATAAAATAAAATTTACTAATATTTTAAATTACATATTTTCTTGTCAGTGAAGATGCAAAAAGGCCCCCCCTTGTGTACCTGACACTGCAAACCTCGGGACTTTGTGCTTTTGAACGCTCTGCATCCCACTGTGCGAAGGGCTCCGCTCTCTGGGGCAAGCCTGCTGCAAGGCAGGGCTGCGAGAGTCCTTTCTGTCCCCTCTGGCCTTCCAGCGCAGCCCCTGGGTATAGGAATGCTGTTAGGGAAATGCTGTTTGGGGTGTGCAGTGCCTGTCCCCGTGAAGGGCTGTGGGCAGCCAGGACGCCTGGGTGGTTGCACTGGTGTGACTGCACCATCTAGTGCTGTCTTCTGCAAACTCACCGCTTGCCTTCCAGCCAAAAGGAGGCTCAGCTTGTTTCTCACAAGTCGACAGAGATTGCACCCCAAATGTGCATAGAACCGTACTCCCTGTTTCATCACACCCCAAAAGCTGGAGAAATTGCCGTGGCAAAGGCAGCAACTTGGAGCTGTTGTCGACTTTGTTAGGTGAGCTTCCATCCAGCCGGGAGAGCCGTTAAAGAGGAAGCAGCATGACAGCGCTGACTTGCGTCAGTGAGGTATGTGCACAAAATGCACACGCAAAATAATAATCTGCTTCAGTGATGTCTGAAGGGAAGATGCAGATTCAGTTCCAGATTGCTAGCTGTGTTCAGTGCCGTTCTGAATCAAGTCAGGAAAGGATAAGGCAACGGCAAAAATAGGCTCCCGACCCACAGCATCAGCTCACTGGGCTCCTGCGAAGGCCTGATGCGTGCGGGCAGCAGCGCCTTTCGGCTGCAGAAAGAGCAGCGTGTACGCTGGGTACCGAGGCCAGACAGAGATAAGGTCTGCTGCCTCTGCAGCCTTGCAAAAGGAACTGTTTTGGTAGTTTCAGTTAAGCTTGAAAGTCTTCAGAACTAACTGCAACAAGCCACAGGAAGGGTGTAGACCAAACTTCCAAGCTGGGAGGCAGGAATACACCAGCTTATCCCAAGAAGCTTTTGGAAGTAGATCCACCTGCAGCGGGGCTGCTGAGGTTCTCCTGCTTCCTGGGGTGATAGAGGGGACATCTGCAGCGTGATGGAGGAAGAAGCATGAGCAGCCCCACCACCAGCCAGGTAACTCTTTTGCTCATAATGTTTTAGGTTAGTGGCTTTGTGGGTTAATAAGCATGTGAATTGTTGAAGTAATAAATTAAAGGATTGAGAATTTAGACTAGCTTGTCAAAAGCGGATTGAGCCCTTTTTGATTTTTACCCAATGAGCTCATGAAATAAAGCTCGATTCACTGAGTAGTTTGCTCTGTTAATTTGAGAGATCCAAATGAACCATGACAATCCACAAAAAAATCACTGCTGAAACTAGAATTATACAATACAGTAGTAACAATACGGGAAATGCTTTAACCATGTGGTTGAGAGATTAAGGAACAGGATTGAAGGAAACATGGGCTTACTAGGAAGCTCCCTTAGAAAGCGTAGGGGCTGCTTCAAAATCAGGCCTGACACAGTCAGCAGACTGGAGGCAGGCTGTGGATCTGTGCTGAGGCACACTGGAGTGGTGGGGTTACCTCCTCCACACTCTACAGAGCAGTACAGTAAGTGTACATTTCCATTAACTTGCATTTTGTGGCTCTGCTTCTCCGCTCTGGGTAGATTTCCTAAGGTTCCAGAACAGCTTCGGTTTTGGCCAAGGCAACAGACATGGGTGAACATAAGGAAGTCCTGCAGGCAGCTCCTTTGGCACAAGGGCTAAAACAGTGGCACTGCAAGGAGTGGCAACAGTTACTGACAGCTGCTCAGAGACCCCCCTTAGATTTGTGTCTTGGCACACCTGATCTGTTCAAAAGCATGGATGCATAGACAGCATGGCAGCAAGGCTGTACTGTGGAGGAAGTGTGTTTCGTGGGTTTGGCTAAATGTCACTATAATATGTCCTTTTTATGATAGAAGCCCATCTTTAAGGAACGTCAGTTTCTCTCACTTCTAGAGATGATCGTGGATTATCTGGGAAATATACATTAATGAGGTGTGCTGCAAAAGACTTACTGCTCCTTTCTGTGTTTTGTTCTGGTTTTGGTATGAGTGGGATTTCATTATCCAGTGAAAACAACAGGCCTTTTTACAAGCAAAAACAAATGACCAAAGCAAGAGCTGTAAAAATGGAAACATACTGCCTCAGGTAGGACAACAACAGCTGGGCTTTTTAAACAGACAGCTGTTATCACCACTGGTAGTGTATCATCTAGATTTCATTATGAAGCTATGCTGCTGTAACTAATAGTGTAATATTTACAGTGGGATGGAATTTGTTTAAGTAGCCTAAATACTCGTAATCATTCATAGCTATGAAATATCTTGCCACATGGAAACATTTGTTGAAGGAATAAATAAGTCCATGACAGACCTCCAAAATGAACTCTCCCTTAGCTGTGTTTACTTTTTAAGATTAAAAGGTGTGGAAATACAATCAAGGAAAAATACTTTAACTTGGTTAAGAATGAATCAATTTGGTCTTGAATTGCTTGGGCTGAAGATAACTAAAGAACTATATTACTCTCCAAAAAGGCAAAGTACTTAAAAAAGGTAATCCTGCTGTTAAGCAGATCTGGGAAAAAACATTGCAAGGGATTGTGATGCTACTGGGCACCACAGAACCTGGTTCCCTTTAACATAAAAAGTTTTTGTAGTATCAAAGAAGTTATTTAAAGCAAATAGGATTGTTTTTTTCTTGGGACTGGCTACCTTTTGTGACTGAAGCTATTATTTTATGGATTTAGAGCTGAAGAGCCAGAAAGCAGATTTTCTAAACATCAAGAAAGCAGCTTAAGGCCCTGCAGTGTAAACACGAGCACAGTTTAAACTATTCAATGTCTGTAACACTAGTATTTCTAATAAGTTCTCCCCCAGCAGAATGATTATCAGACCAACGACCAAGAAGATACTTGATACAAAGTTGACAAAAAATGTTGACCGCAGAGGACTGCAAACTTCACTTTCAGAAGTAATAATCATCCGTTATTTCTATTGAGGAGACAGATTTGTTGGTGCTTGGTAGTTCTGAAGTCAAGGCAGAGGTTTTTCATCAAGTGACATGCCTGGGAAATTAACGTTGAAGTTACTCCTTCGGAAATATAATGGGGCTGAGGATCCAGCCCACAGCCTTGAATGATGGCAGGTTTTCACTGATTATTTAGTAGTTCCTGCAAAGCTGTCTTCTTTCATTTGGTAGAAAATTCACAACTTCAGCAGGTGAGCAGCCTCAACGAGTAATGAGCAACTCGGTCACAAATTTGAGTCAAAAGTTTAAAGATAAAGCTTGAAGTTATCTCTAACTGTAGTAATAATTCAGATGGGATTTAACAAAGAAGCTTGAACAAAACTATAGTTGTAGTGTAATTACCCAACTTCTTGATGGAGCCATTAATAACCAGAATATATATTTTCTAATTCATTGTAGAGGAACAAAACTGCCCAAGCAGTGAGAGGCAAGGACTTAAACATCACTACGGAGCATCAGACAATAAAGGGTGTTTAAAATAAACCATTATGATAGCTGAACACATATAAAAATAAACTCTTTATTGTGATTTTTTTTCTTTACCTGACAGTGTTATTTCTTAAGAATAAATATTATCAGGTGAAAGTATCTCTGCTGAGCTTGCAGTTTCACGTTTCTTGCAGCAGCAGTGCTGTCATAACCAAGTTCTTCCCTGGTTGCTTGTTCCTTGCTCTACGATACCCCTTCTTTCTGGGCAGTACACCAGTTTGTGAGGCCACACTGCCCACCAGAGGAGGGACCTGCCCCACGGGCAGTCACCGCTTCCCACCCTCTTCACCCTGGATTTTGCCAGCAGTGACCCGGGCTTCAGTAAGCCTCCTCTCCGCTCATTTCTGACCTTGCACAATCCTCTGAGTCGTCTGAAGCCCTCTGCAGAGCTAAAATAGGGAATAGATTTGACAGAAAAATAGCATTTTTAAGACTGGTTGTTTTTCAGTGGCATCAGTTCACTGGAGTGAACGTATTCATTCAACACGTAACTGAGCAAACATCACATTCTCCAAACGGTGGAGAAGGAGAGGCGAGAGCAGGAATAAGACAAGGATCTGGGGCTGCTGAATGTCTGACAAAAATGGTGTGGCCATGTGTACCCTTCTGATACAACCAGCCACCTGGGGAGCTGAGCTGAGCTGTTGTACTGTACACCGGAGCAGAGCTGGGGCTCTGAAAAAAAAGAGCATCTGACTAAGCAGTAACTAATAGCTGAGGCGGCAGCACCTTTAGCAGCTGTAGTCATTTTGGAAATGAATTTGTGACTATCCCCTAAACCACAGCTACTTCAAAAGCCGACCTTACCCTGAATTAGCAAAGATTTAGTCTTTTGTTTTCCTACTCTGAGAGCACTTCAGACTAAGTGAGATGAAATAAAAACCACATATTATATCGGTAGATGAAGATCCTTAAAAAAGTTTTAAAATGGGCAACACTAAAATAATTCTGTAAGTTGTTATTTTTTTTACCTCAAAACACTCTTGTACTTTGAAGTAAAATCAATTGATTTTAAATCTATTACTCTAATACAAGAGAGATAATAAACTCAACACCACTTACAATAAACTTTACAATAATTGTCATGTTATAATAAATGGGAAAAAAATGAATATGTAGTGACTTTTTGTGCTAAATCCACTGTTTTAAGCTTTAGTAAGCTATTTGTTCATCTGTATGACAGAGGTTTTAGTCCAATACACAGAACACATCGCTTGGCTTTTAAACCAATTCAGTAAGAGCTCTTTCAGGAAGATCGAAAGCCAACAACCTTTCACCTTCAACTCAATAAATCATATCCCATTTAATTCAGTTTTTATTCAATGAAATGATGTATAAAAACTTACAAATCTGAGAACTTAACTATACACAAAAAGATGATATTCAGTTTAAACGTATACACAGAGAAGAGCTGTGGTTTGTGACTTGCCCTCTCCCGCCCCTCCCCCCAAAACACACACTGTCTCCTTTTATGATGGGGCACTTGTTCTGTCCACTTACACCTTCTGTTGGCCCAGTAATTGCTCGGTGGGCTTCATTGCTGCTGTCAGTTTAGGTTTTTAGGCTACCAGCAAAAAATCTGGGCATCTATATAAAATAATAAGAATCAGCAACTTGATTTTTAACACAAAGATGCAGTGCTACCATCAGCAGTAACTAAAACTACAGAATTCACCCTTTCCGTTTTTGCGGACTTTGTCTTGGCTTTGAAAATAACGGGACTCTCGCAGAGCAGAATTTGCCAGCCAGCACTACAGATTCACTTTAAAACCACCATGATCCCCTGTTGCTAGAACGTTTCTGCACCGCTTTTTTTTCATGCCATTACACCAAGTGAAATCATGGGCATTCCTTGCCTGAGTAAGGCAATAAAGCTTTTCTCTCTCCTTTCATCCAGAATGACTCACACCTATAGCTAACAACACATGCATGTGCTGCACTAACGATGGTATAGTGCTCACCAGTATGTCACTTCTCTAGTTTCCTTTGTAGCTTGGGTGACAACACTTACCTATTAGCTTCTCTTCAACAGGCCAATGAAAATGCACACAGCTCAGGATGTTTTAAATTTGATTAAAAATAACCTGTGCGATGACTAGTTTTGTCAAACAACTAAAAGACCTTCTGGGCTGAATCCAAGAGTAGACGGCCAGTTACTTAAAAAGGATGTGTGCATTTATTTACCTGTACCAAATATACACACAAACACTTTATTTATATATATATATATAAAATCTTTATACATATACAGTATTTTATATATATATATAAAGATTGCCATCACATTATTATTACAGCTACTTAAGTCAAAATTTGACTAAGTAACTACTTTGCTTGGCTCGATGCTATCTGAAACAGATACCCAAAGGCATACATGAAGGAAAACATAAGGCGAAAAGAAACCCAGCGCCCTCAGCTCTTTTTAACACAGTGAGCAGAGATTTTCGCATTCACTGAGAAAAGTTCTGAGGGTTTTAAGTTATAACCTTAATCAACTTGCATGTGGACTTCTAAAAAGCATGGTGTTTAATTTGCCAGATCTTCTCAAAATGCCTTTTACCAGGGAAACTAATATATATGTATATATATATTCTTTGCTTACCAAACTGATACTCTGTTTCTCATTACACTCGTCATTGTATCTAAATACACTTTTAAGCAATCTAAATTTTGTTTAAAATCTATTAAATTTGGATTAACTAATACTATCAACATAGTTAGCTGGATTATTTTTTTCACACGTTCCTTTGTATTAAAATCAATTACGTTGTGGTTTGATGCAAGAGCTTTTTGTTTGTTTTGGTGGGAGAGGCAAAGTCCAATTTCCTAACGTGCCAGTACAGTTCTGGTTGCTGAAGACAAAGGGTGGGAAGGAGGCTGGTGGAAAAGATGGCAGGGGTAAGTGAGGTAAGAGGTGGGGGGAGGAAAAAATTGATTTAATAAAAAATGAGTAAAGAAACTTTAAAAAATTGATATAGGTTTCACATTCAGTCTAACAACACTGCTTCCTGCTCCTTTTTGATGGAGGCTAACACTGCATTATCAGTCTCTGTGGCTTCTGTGTCCCCACCACCTAGCAGAATGGAGCGATCTTCTTCTAGTGTAAAGACAGAGTTTTGATTTTGGCACGAATGTTTGACTACTTCATTGGGAGTTGAAAACGTTTTGTCACACAAGTTACATTTGTAGGGCTTGTTGGTCTGTACTAGCATGTTGTCCATTTGACTGCCTTCCTCAAAAGTACAGAGTTCCAGAGTCTGTTTGTCCACCATCGTGTACGTGTCCATGCTCTGGTTTAGGCACACGTGTCTGGCAGCCTGGTTAGCCCTACAAAAGCTTTTATCACAAGTGCTGCACTTGAAGGGCTTGCCAGTGTGTATGTACATGTGCTCCCTCCAGTGGCTTTTCTGAATAAATTTGCGACCACAGATGGAACATTCATATTTCCGTCTTTTTACTTCCCTCTCTTGATCCGCCTGCTCCAAGTTGTCTATGTCTGCAATATCGGAGGGGGGCGGTGTCTCTGACTGCTGCTGCCCATCAATTATTGGGGAGTCTGAGATCTGCTGCAGCTCGCTGTCACTAATCATCCCTGTTTCAGGCACTTCCACAGCATCTTTGTCAGCTGTGTTGTTACAGAGAGACAAAGAAATATTACTTTCTCCCTGCTGGCTGGATGTGAAGGGAACTCCCGTGTGGATCTGCAGGTGCTCACGCAAACTACTTCGCAAATTGAACCGGCGGCCGCAGAGGTGGCAGGCATAGTACTTTGGGAAGCTTCCGTTCCTTTTCATAATGCTTGGCTTGACATGTGCTATTGTGAGTGAGGCAGGCTGTTCATCTGAAGAAGATGCTTCCATGTTGGCCTCTTCTCCTGCAGGTGAATTATTACCGGCAGCAGATACCAATTCTGGAGACAAAGAAGATGGCAATGGGTCAGAAGTGGACATATTTGTCCGGTTCACTTGTGGCAGTGTCGTAGCTAACTGTGAGAGCTGTGAGCCTTCAGAAACCTGCTCTTGGTTCATCCGTGATGTCTGTGGCCTTGGTTCTCGCCCGAGTTTGTCAGTCGCTGATGTAACCTTAGTGGGATGTCTTATCTGGTGATCTGCAATCTGAATGCCATATAATGAAGATGCTAATGGAAAAACTTGATCCGGGTGAGAAAAAGTTCCCTGACTTGCAAGGCTGGCCTCTTGAATTAGTGGATATGCATGCAGAAACTTTATTCCCTGTTCTAGTCGAACTGGGTCAATGAGTTGTGGTGCCATCTTCCCAGTGTACATCAAATGCAAGAGATAACTGAAGATATCTGGTTGTATGTCAGTCGCTTTCAAACGGACACATTCACTGAAAGGTGAAACAAAATGATCAATAAGAGATAAGGAAAATCTTTTTTACCAGATCTAGTTTATTCAAACACTGATAAAAATCAGAGGCATCTACTTAAATTCAAAAGTCGGAATCTGCGATAAATATACAGAAACACTTTAATGTAGGAGAGCTAATCTTACTGGCCACTTGAAAGATGACTTTTTTTTGCTCAGGGAAGTAACTGGCTTGAAAGACAAAGCTGTCCCATTGCAATCTACACCTTTCTAAACTGCTGTTATGTTATAGATTTGTTGTCACATAATAATATATTTTGTAAATTGCAAAGATATTTTTCCCCCTTTCTGGGTTGGATTCAAACCTGTCTGCAGCTAAATTAAAACATACTAGCACTGGACTCTAAATTCACAATCCGTTAAACTTTTACTCAGTACTCAGCCCTGAAAACACCTAAAATTTATCTGGCGCTTGCCTGTTTGGCTTCTATGGCTTACTAGCATTTACAGCTACAATTCTGCAAACGTGTGGTATCACCTTGTCTCAACTGCATTACGACCATGCAGGACAGGGTGTGAATCCCCTGAGGATGTGATGCAACAGGTGTAGCCTGGGCACATCTAACCCCTGGAGGCCAGGCTCCTTACACGGCAGAACGCTAGCTTCTTTCCTTGAATAGGGAGGAAGAAACGGTAGCACCAGTGGTACACCCCATCAGCCCAACAGTCCCTCGGTTACAGCGCTCAACAAAGGGAGACTCTTTGGTTGTGATGCCCCCTTCAGCCTAACAGGACTGAAACCAGCACCATCCTCCAGCTGAGAGCATGCCCTACACATCAACTTTAGGATACTCTGGACTGAAACATCCACCACTCCTCTGGTTGAAGATGGATCTCTGTGCAGAAAGAGAGGCAAAGTTCACAGAAGAAGAAAGAAAATCAGGAACATCTTGGTTAGGCCAGTTAGCTAATAGGAGAGGATCTGGGATTCTAATGGTTTTTCAGAGTTATTTGTAGCTCTTACATTAAACAAACAAATAAAAGACAGAAATCCAGAAATAGACATGACTGCGCACTGTGGTCTGAATGCTCTAACCATAGTAGGCTACCAAGCTGTGGAGGAAATTATAGCCAATTCTTCTTGAGCCTTCTTGAGGTGCACTCTTCTTGAGCCCTCTCTCTGACTGCTTTTTGAATTCAGATGTATTACTCGAAAGTAAAATTTGCAATGTTGGCTTCCAGAGATGACCGTGTGCTCTTGATGGAGCATCAAGACCGATACATCTACCTCCAGTCCTTTATGTTTACTTTTGGGTAAGAGTTTGACTCACTTAACATAAACTTTTTGAGATAGTTCAAATAATTAGAAAAAGAAAAGACAAAAAAAATATCTGTAAAACAGTCTTACACTTTTATCTTTTCAATGCCCTCCATGTAAGGTTGCCTGCAAAAAACCAAAAAAACCCCAAACCACCACACAAACTCCCTTATTTTCCATCACTATGTAGTATTTTATTACTTAACTGGCTCTGGTAAACTGTAAAAAAAATGAAACATATTAACCTCTTTTATAAGTCTATTTCTCAAAATCTCCTAGCAAATACTTATTGGGCTGTATATAATGTTATGGAAATGTCAAGGATAACGCCAAGACAGAGTAGAGGATAGCGAGTGGGGGAAGAAAGGTTCAAGAGTGAAGACAGGATCCTTTAAATATTCAATTCTAGAAATTCTGTGCTTTTTTAAGGATAAAGAACTTGTGCTAAATTATAACATTAGTGTTAATGAATCACAGTTCAACTTTAACACATTTTAAACCGAGATACTTGTTTGCAGATAATACTGGATTCTACATTCTGTGTGTCATAGCAAGAAGCAAAAAGAACATTTTCAGGTTTCAAAATGTTGCTAGACCTCCTTACCTTAGCTAACTGAACAACATGTAAACAGTGAACCTTTTTATAGTTACCTGGTTTGATGAACAAATAACATCTTGAAGTAGTTGGAGAAAGAAGCAAGGACCGACTTGTGTGCCTTGAAGTAGACATCACCAATGGCAACTGTGCAGTCACAGAGGAAACCGAACTCTCTCTGAGCATTTAGTTGCTGCAGCAGAATAAGTCCATGGTTGGCCAAATCCATTTTTTAACGCTCTGAAAAGCAAATGACTTCCATGTAAAACTTCACAGTAGATACACAGATGCAACAGTAGCTGTCGCTTAACAGATTATTTTCCTCTAATATCCGTATGTCATGCTTTAGTAACACCTCTTAATCCCAAGCTACTGTATAAATGGTATCTTACACGCAGGCACAGATCTCTGTTTCATGATGGGCAATGCAATTCACAAAGGTGCAAGTGACTTGCCGAGGCTTAAAGAGCAAAGCAGAGCCAGGGCTAAAGAGTTCTGAAAAGGCATGGCAGAGGGGACTTAGACACAGAAACATAAATAGCTAAAGGAGAGGAAGAAATATTAATAAGTAGCAAAAACATTTATTTGTAATGTGAAGAATGACGTATTTTGGCTACCACTTGTCTGTTCAAAGGGGAAAACCAAATCTCCCTTCTGATACCAGTCACCCTTACCTAAGTGGGTGGGAGAGACAAGCAGAACCCAATAAAAGGCAAGTTAGATAACTTTTACGTAAAAGATACATAGAGATACTGAGAATTCAGGTCAAAAGTATATGTCCATCCAGCTGAATCCAAACCCAACATTAAATAAAGCATTTCTGATGGTTATGCCCTCTCCTGGGAAATAGCAGATATGTACCTGAGTCTTCCCAGGCTGAAACAATGAATGCATTCTGGGTATTGGCAAGCCCTCTGGGTTATCAGAACAGGAGGGGCCAATCTTTTCACCCAACAACTATTTGCTTATTTATTGAGATCAGATACAACAGCATTTTGTAAGGAGCCTGCATGCCGGAGGGCCTCACGCTCACCTAGCAAACCAAGAAACCTGAGGGGCAAGAGGTGCAGTTCTATCCATGGCTGGCCATTGGCACAAGGCCGGATAACTAATGGGGAAACGTGGCAGCAAGCCGAGCCCCCCTAAACCCAGGCTTCTGCAGCCTCCCACCCTCCCTGCGCTTCCTTGTGCCTGCTGCTGGAGGCTGCCCTCAAAGAACTACCTCAGAGCTACAAACTTTTTCTCAAGCATTCATGGGCAGCCTTGGAAGCAAGAATTCGTAACTTGGGGAAGAAAAAAATAGCCAGGGAAACACATTAGGGCAGTTGCATACGGTTGGATGGATGAATATACGGCTAGTAAGACCAACAAGTGGATATAAACTTAACCAAAACAAATAGAGCTTTGGGCAGAAAAAGTGAAAGTATCAAGTAATTTAGGTCTGTACCTAGCCATGTAAAACAGCAGAAGTCAACAAAATACCTGAGCACATTGTGCCCAGAACAGTGCAGATGCTCTATGAACAGAAAACAAAGAGAAAGTGAAACCAGAAGTAGATTGAAAGTGGCACATTTATAAGGAGTCTTGAGGGTTTTTTTCCCTCCAAATTTAATAGGAAGTTATCAAAATTTTTCAGTAAGGTACAAACAGCTTGTTTCTTCTATACAGTAAGAGTGTAGCTTTTCAGGAAAGAGAATAAAAGCGTATTCCACATATGCCAATATGTCTAGTCATTGGAGAAACAAGTATTTCTACTTGCTGGAGAGTGAAGAATGCCCTTGTATTTAAACCAAGAACCAGGCCGACCAAATGCGTTCCTTTGCATTCACATGAGACCAGAACTCATTTGAGTCAGAGATATAAGGGCAAAGAAAGAAACACAATTTAAGATACAGGTGATTATTTTCTTACAGTTATTAAGAGAAAAAAAAACCCAACAGGTTCCAACCTCTTCAGGTCTATCCTCTCCTCCCTAAATTACTATTTGGGTAATTGTTTGTACAAACAATATGCTAAAATCCTCTCCCTCTCTCCAAAAGAGGGTATACTCGCTGTCAGCAGTAACAAAAATCAACGTTCATTATTATTATTTAATCCTGCAAGATGCTCCATGCAGGTAGACTTTGTGATGTCACAGAAAACCGTAGCTTAAATGGTACCTTAAATTTAGATGATTCTGTGTGCTAAATTTTTTAACCCATCAGTGCTGAGTCTGGTTTGTACTTGGACAGCAAAGCTTGGCAGGCAGAGCAAACCATCGATGTGAGGGAACTCCAAGCCAGCAAGGCGTTCTTTATAGTTATTATCATCCTAAATTTGTTTAGCTTATAGTTTCACCCTTATCCAAACAGCAGTGGCTGTGGCAGTTGAAGCTGTTACCCTGCGTCAGAGACCTGAATTAATCTTTTCGCAAAATGATACGGTGCTTGTACACATGTGCAACACTTAAGTTTTTGTGTGTATTGGAAAGATACTTAAATGCTTTGAACTGAAAGCAGTAGAAGACATAAAACACTCTAGGGAAATTATATGGCAGAGGAAAAGAGTAAGCAAAGCAGTTTGTCTCTCTTTTATATATAGAAGGGTACCCTATCTATAGGCATGCGTATGTTCAGGAGTTTTACCCTCAGCTAAACAAAATGACAATTAACACCAGCAAGGCCGTATTTTAGAGGTGACCGATTCAACAGCTGTGTCGAATACTTCTCGTGCCCCAAAACTCTGTGGGGACGGTCCCTCCGCGGCACGGCTGACAGGCTGCCCCGGCTCGGCTTTATCACAACTTTCCAAATTACCTAATCTGCTCAAGGGTGGGTGAAAAACCAGGCGAGGCCGAGCCCTTTCGGAAAGCCTGCGGTTACTTCGGAGACCACGACGGGAAACGCGGCGGGCACAACTCAAGGGTGAGGCCCAGAAAGAGCCGGTACCGCACCACGGAGGAGAGGAAACGGGCGGCGGCGAGAAACGCCGGGCGCCATGAGGGAGGCGACGAGCGCAGAGAGCGGGAGCGCTCGGGCGGGGGAGGCCGCCCGTGCTGGCAGGAACCACCCGCCGGCCCGGCCCGGCTCCGTCCCGGCGCTCCCCGCCCTGCCCTGGCGCCCCTGGGAGGCCACCGGACCTCTCGCCCCGCCGCCCGGCAGTCCCCCGCGCCCCGCAGGGCAGGCGGCGGCCGGAGACCCGCGCTGGGGCCCTGGGGCCCGGCCCCGCCCCGCCCGCCGCAACGGGACCGCGCGCGCGCGCGCACCGGCGGCAGCGGCGGGCGGGGAGGAAGGGGCGCGCGCCTCTCGGGCGCTCCCGCCGCCTGCCGGCGCCGTAGCGCGCGGCGGGGCGCCGCGCGCAGCGGGGGGGGGGCGTGGCCTGCCGCCCGCCTTCCCCCCCCTCCCCGGAGCCACGCTCGGCCTCTGTGGCACACAGGTGACGGCGCCCTCCCATTGGCCGCCGGGGCGGAAGGCCGGGCGGCCGCGCGCCGCTTCCACTGGCTGCGCCCCCGCCCCTCCTCCCCTCTCTCCGCCCGCCTCCCTCCCCCCGTGCCCCGCCCCCCGCCCTCCTTCCCCCCCCCACTCCCCCCCCCCCCCCCCCCCCGCGCACGCCACGCGCGCACGGACGGACGGAGACGGCGCGAGACGCAGCGCGAGCGGAGCCGCCAGGGCGCGCGAGACGGGAACCGCCGCCGCCGCCGCCGCCGCCAGGGCCGCCCAGCCTGCGAGGAGAGACAGGCGGGGCCGCCCCTCCCGCGCCGCGCGGCGCCCTCCTCCCCCGCCCCGCCCCGCCCCGCGCCGCGCCGGATGCCGCCGGAGAGGGGAGGGGGGGGGGGGGCCGCCCCGCCGCGGGCGGGAGGGCGCGCGGGGCCCCAACCGGCCGAGCCGCGGCCCCCCCCCCTCCCCCGTCCCTCCCCCCCCCCCGCCCCCTCCCTCCCCCGGCGCGGCTCACACCCCCCCCCCGGCCCTCCCCTCCCCTCGGCGCGGGCCCATCCCCCCCCCCCCCCCCCGGGCTGTGTCCCGGATGGAGCCGCCCGGCCCGGCCCGGCCCGGCGGGGGTTTGTCAGGAGGCCAGGCAGCCCCAGCGGCGCCAGGCGCGGCCCGCCGCCTCCTCCGCGCCCCCTTCGGCCCGCCGCGGCGCGGCCGGGGCGCCCCTCGCACACAATGAGGAGGTAGGGCCGAGCAGGCCCCGCCGCGCCCGCCGCCGCCTCAGCCCGGGCCCGCGGCCGGTGGCGGCGGGGGCCCGGCGCACGTGCGGGCGGCGCCGGGATCCCACCCCCCCACCTCCCCCCCCCCCCAGCGGGGCGCGGCGCGGCCGGTGCTCACCTGAGGCGGGGGGGGGGGGGGTGGGCGCGGGGCCGCCGAGGCGCCTGGTGCCGCGCGGGCCGCCGCCGTCTCCGCGCCGAGCAGCAGCAGCAACAACGGAGTCAGCGCGGCGGCGGCGGCGGCGGCTTTTCCTGTCCGGTTACGTTAGGGTCACATGACCGAGAGCGGAGCACAGAGGCTGCAGCGAGGAGCCCCCGCCGGGGGGGAGGGGAGGCGGCGAGCGCTGTGGCGGCGGCGGCAGCAGCAGCAGGAGCCACCCAGCCCCCGCCCGCCCCTCCCTCCCCCGCCCGCCCGCCGCGCGCAGCGCGGGCCGCACCGGCGGGACCGGCCCCGCCGCCGCCTCCCGGGCAACCCCCCTCTCCCTCCCCGGGCCCAAAGCCGCCGTCCCCCGGCGGAGCGGGGCGCGGGCCCTGCGGAGGGCGCGCTGCCCCTTTAAAACTCCCGGGGGGTGAGGGGGGGGGGTGAGGGCCGGTGCGGCCCCCCCCCAGCCCTCGCCGCCCGCCGCCGGGCGGGGGCGGCCTCGCCGCTGCCAGCGCCCCTCCGCCTCCCGGGCTGCGGGATAACGGGCCGGCCCGGCAGGCTGCGGGCTTACCGGCGGGCTCGGGGCCGCGGTAGCGTGCGGGGACGGGGCGGCGCTGCGCTCGTCTCCGCTCCGCTCCTCTCGCCGCCGCCTTCCCGGCGCCCTACCGGCCTCGCCGCGGCGGCAGAGGCAGCCCGCCCGCCGCCGGGGGCGCCCGGCCTCGGCGCCGAGAGGGGGCGGATGGGGGGCACCGGGTGGCCGCCGGCGGCCGGTGCTCGGCGGCCAGGCGAGGCTGGGGACGGCGGTTCCCTCGTGTGTGCGTTCCCCGCCCCACCTCCGCCTCTCCCGGGGAGAAGTGGCGGGCGCAGGTGCGCCCCTCCGCTTCCCGCCGAGCCGGCGGCGATGGGGGCGACGGGGACAAACCGGCGGCCCGTGGGAGCGGAGCGGGAGGGGGGGGGGGGGCGGACGGGACGCGGTGTCCCGGGGCTCTCGGGCACGAACTTTGTGAGCGGGTGTCCCCCGTACCCGTCCCGCCCCCCCCCGGGCTTCTCTCCGGGTGTCGTTTGTCGTGCGGTGTTGGCGGGGTGCGGGGCTGCGCGAAGCTGTGCTGGGGGTGCGCCGCGGGCGAGCTGTCAGGCCGGGGGGGGGTGTGTGTGTGTGTGTGTGACAAATTCGCCTGTCAGAGGGGTCGCGCAGAGCAGGAACGCGGAAAGCTTGGGTTTGCTGGTTCTCTGGTTAGCTGGGCAAGTTACTCGGGCTGGATGTTTTTAACTCGGCTTTTCAAGGGGGAGGAAGGGGACACACACTCCCCCCCCCCCCCCCCCAGTCTTCCATAAAAAAAATCAAATCTGCAGCTTTGCGCAGCGGGTGGGTTCGGTTGCGGTGGAGCGCGGTGGGAAGGTGGCTGTAGCCGGGCCTCCTTTTATCCAAACCTAAAGCGTGCTAGAGAATTCATGGGTGCTTATAAAACTGCACGAATAAATGCACTAACGGACACCGCGATACACGGGAAAAAAAAAAAAAAGTGGGTCTTGCAGAAATTATTAACTCAGAGTCGTTAGCGTGGAGCAAGGAGGCTGTCTTCGGCAAGAGGCCGGGAAGTCCCTGAAGAAATGGAAGGGTGAGAGCCCCGTGTCGGGCTTCAGCGTGATTCCCCGGCGTCAGAGAATCGGTCTGGGCACAGCCCGGGTCTGCACCGTGTTGTACGGTGACATCCGCTAACTGGAGCAGTGGCGCGGACAAAACCGTTTTCGGAGAGAAACTTTGTTGTTGAAAACCTTGTAGGAAAGTATTTGGCCAGCAGTCGGTAAAGAGTGTTCCTTTGCACTCCCGGCCCCGGGAGCCTGCTCCTGCTGTCCTTGAGGTACGCTTTCTGTTGTTCCCTAGGAACAGCCTATGCTACAATGTCAACGGTTGGAATTAGGTCCAGATTATTATTACCTTTTTTAAGGTACTTACCTAAGCAAGCTCAGGGGGAGCTAGCTGTAGCTGGGATGATGTTTCCTCGCTCATTAAATAAGATGTGCTATGGAAAAAAAGGCCCAAACTCTTTTAATTCAGTGTCTTGACAGCAAGTGTGCTGAGAGAGGGAGGAGTCATCTTGTATCTTGTCTGGTTTGTAGATCAACGGATGATTGCAGTCATCCCGGGCTACTGTTATTTTTATGGGATCTAAATTGATCAAGGACTAGACCAGTTTTACGTGAGTCTGACTTCCGTCTCCCACTGGAGTTAATGGAAGTCTTGAAAGACACAGCTTGAGTCATTTTGCATTGTATAGCTCGTGAATATTAATTTATTTATCTGAGCGCTTGAGAACTAACTAGTTGAGTCCTTAAAAAAAAAAAACCAAAAACCCAACCTCAAAACCCAACAACTTATTTTCAATTTTAGCGGAGCCGAAAGCTGATAGTGCGTTTGCTGCTGTTGCCGTATTTCGAATAAAGCAGCTGAATAAAACAGAGCTGCATCTGTAGGACCCGCCTGGAGTACCTGTGATGTGCTGAACTACAAGGGATGCGTTTCTAACAGCTCTCTGCGCTCTGCTGTGTGAGCACACGGCGTTTGTAGGGTGTATTTAACCAGTCCACTCGGCAGTCTTTTTCGCTGTATGTTTCACTTGCGTTTCAGCTCTGCAAACTAAATACAAAGTAAAGAGAGTAGATGGACATTTCAACTTAAGTGGCTTAGTAGTGGAAGATTCGTCTCATTCTCACGGAAGATGGTGAAAGTGATATGATTTTTAATTAAATTGAGTGGGCTATTTAGGAAAACCAGTGTGTTTCTGGCAGATATCTGGTCGGCTTTGTGGCCTGTTTTTTCTCTTCTATGTTGCACGTGAGTGCTTCTATGTTGGCATTCGTGTGGGATTCTCCTCTGTGCTGTCTCTGAAACTGGAGAAAAACTAACTTAGTTATGGGGTTTTTATTAATAGTTCATAATTCAGCTTTAAAGCACCTTGGTTTGGACCGCAATATGTTAGTCCAGCTATAATGCAATTCTAAATTTAAAAGTATCCCGTCTGATTCAAGGTCCATTGAAATCTGTAGAAAGATTTCTGTGTTGAGTTTAATGCTGCTGAACTTCACACCTTCGATGCTGCCTTACACCTGAGATGTTATCTGTGTCGCAGGGAGCGATAAGCAGTTCATCTGTTGCATTTTGGACACCAGACTTAAGATGTGAATCTAAAATTTTACTTCCGTCTCATCGTTTGAGTGTTGTTTGGTTGGTTGGTTTGTTTGTTTTTTTAACGTAGTTACAATACATGCAGGTGAAATCAAAATTAAAATTTATCCTTGTCTCATTAAGTGGTATTATTGTGCTTTTAGTGTTTATATGCTGATTTCCCCCCCCCCCCCAGATTCTTGAGGAACTTGTTTAGGACTCCTTTCCTAGTTTTATGACTTTTTGAAAGGACTCTTCAAACTGATTCAGATATTGCTGCATGCCTGAGAGCGTTCTTAGTTGTGCTGATGATAGGATCAGTCCCTAGGTTTTTGGTTTTGCTTTGGTCTGCACGTACCTAGATCAAAGGCAGAATTTTGTCTGGTAAAATCATATTTTGCATTGTAAATGAACATACTGCCAATGATTTAAGTGTTAATAGGATGACAAAGGTGTCTACTAATCTAAGTAAAAATTCACTTGAGCAGTGGGAGGAACTTGATCCAGACAGACCCAAGTCCTGTTAGTGTGTCTTTTTGGTAGAGTTCAGCTGAAATCTGGAACGGAATAGTAGATTTTTGTCACTATAATCAAAACCTTAACAGCTCTAGTGATGTTAATCAGGCTTAAACTGCTAAGATCTTCAGTGAGTTCTCAAACTTCTCAGTGTTTTTGAAAAATCAGAGACCCGAGTCCCTGTTCTGAAGAGCTCTTTGCTCACTGCTGTCTGCGGCACCGCTGACCCACTCCGGCAGGACCGTTACTGGCTCCGGCGAAGCCGCGGGGAGCTGGGAGCCTGTGTCCTCGGGAATGGGGGGGAACCCTTCCCTGAAGGTATGGGGCACCGCTTCCACGCTGGTACAGCTGTAGTAAAACAATGCTGTAAATCTGTTTTATTAGCACAGCTGCCATTTCTAATGCTTCCACTTCTGATTTATGTTGGTGAGAAGGCTCAGTGGGAAGCGCGACAGATGCAGTAGCTTCTCGCTAGATGAGTAAATAGTGTACCCCGATAGTCTCCAACCTTCTTCATCCCGGGCCATATCCTCTCTCCCAGTTAGAATTTTTCACACGCTCGGTCCAAATCTTGCTTGCCTTTCACACGAAGCGCGATTAAGCGATCCCCAGGAAAACCCCTGGCGCGTACGGGTACAGGAGTAGTTGTGGAACGGCTCTGCTTTTTCTTGCCTTGGTTTCCTTGGCGTGGGGAGGCTGTTGGGGTGCATTCGTGACAGGTGAGTGGTCAGCCCCCAAGCAGATCTGAGCTGTCACGTATTTGTTGTGAGTAGGTCTGGCTGTCCTAGAGGTGAAGGAGAACTATGGTGTATAAGCTGCTTTTTGTGTACGCTGTATGAGGTGAAAAAATGAACAAATAGGTCTTTGTCATGCTGTAGGCTAATATGTTTTTCTGGTATCGATATGTTAATTAGGAATTGTTTCTACACCTGGTGAACAAAGCTTTGTCAACAGCTAGTGAGTAGCTGCAATTTAGACCAGGGGAAATGATAATAACAAAAAATCCTTTGCTAGTACAACGTATGCCATCTAAGGAAATGGTTTAAATGTACGTATAGAACTTTTCTTGTTGGGAGTCTCATCTCCATCAGGAATTGTTGGTGTAACTGAACTGGCACAGCTTCTGCAGCATATATCAGCCCTCTACTTTCTGGCTTTGCCTTAGTCCCACATTAGCGTGTTAGATGGGCCCTGCCCACTTTAACTGGGAAAGTTCAAACGTGACTATGCATTCTTGGCTGGAGTGACATTTTTAGCAGAGCATGACTGTAAAGTTACAGTAATATATGTACTTTCATGTTTTGCTTTCCTTAGAAGAAAGGATTCAAACCGCAAGTGTAGCGAGCGCATTTTTAAAGCCCGTGCAGCTGAGGTATTCCATAGAGAAAGATGCTCTAAGTGAAAGAGCATTGACGCTGTGTTCGCCTTACTATTTAACATCACCTAAATGGTGACTTTAAGCTCATGAGATACTTAATGAACAGTTTTGAATAAATAGAGAGTTTGTCAGCATTGACTCAAGCTTAGTTAGGAAAGTTAAAAAGTATATGGGGGGGCAATAGTAATTGGCGGTTACCATCGTTTAGTAAGTCATATTTCACCAGTTTGGAAAATGTATTTCTGGAATGGCTAGAGCTTGAAGATGGACATAAACAGGCAAAGCACTAACAGAGAGAAACGGTGATACTAGCCCTAGCTGCGATGCCTTCAACAGCTCAAAACAGAGTGAAGAAAAAAAACGCTTGTCCTTGTGTTTTAATTTTGTTTGATAAAGTTTGTTTGAAGAATCAGAAATGGGGGTGGTTGTCATGCGACCTGTGTGAGGAGAGGGGATTTCTTGTTCTGTTTCCGCAGTGTGACTAGGTCTGTCCCACTCTTAACTCTGTCAAAAACTTCGGAGGACCCCAAACTGTTGGAATTCCTCAGTTTTCTGAGATTCATCCACCCGGGGTTTATGTGTAGTACAGAGTACACAGGTGATGTCAAGTAGTATGTCACTGGCGGGCACTTGGGGGATCGGGAGAAACAGGCTTCCTCCTACGTGTATATCTGCGGCAAAATAATTTTCTAAGGCTAACAAAGATCTCTGCTTTCCTGATGATTGTAACGAATTACAGTCTTTTAAAAGTCCTTTTCTCAGCTGGGGCTATATACGTTTCAGGACGCTCTTCCCCCCTCCTAGATAGTTAAGACAGATAGTTAAGCTTTTTCCCCCTCGCGTGTTCTTCCCCCCCTCCCCCAAAACACGTTTTGGGCAGTGGTTTTGGTTTTTACACCCCATGCATATCACTTACTGTATCTGAGTACCTCAGACTCTGCATGTCATTTTGGTAGTTGTCATACTCGTATCATAAACCAGTCTGTAGACAAGGATAATGAGGCTCTTGGCAGGTGTTAAATTCTGTCCGGTGAAGGAAGGTAGTACATCCCAGATCAGTAGTTTCCAGCCTGTAGGCTTTCCCTTGGGCAGTATCTTGACGGTCTAGGAAAAGTGACCGAGAAAAGGAAACTGGCAAACTCGGTGCACCAGTGCCTTTCGCAATTTCTGAATTGTCTACACGTGAAGGGTCCGTAAAGCAGAAAAGGTTCACCGCAACCATTATCACTAGCAAGGACATCCAGCTGTGTCTTAATGTCTGGTACATTCCTGGACAAGGCAACTTTGTTACTTAGCTATCAGTGAATAAACTCATTTAGTGGGCACAAAGTATCTGTCTTCCCCCCCCAAACTTTGAGCTGAAGTTTGTTCAGTTCTTGGGACTAAGGTAGGACGGGGAAGGAGGGACTCTTCTCTTAAGTGTTTTAGTGTTCTCGTATTTTTGTTTCAGGCAGGTGCTTAAAGTTGGCGAGAAAATAATCTTTCTCATCCAAGCTGGTATGTGCTGGCTGGACTGAATATACATTATTTTTGCAGAGAGAAATATATGAGATTTTTTTTGCAGGGAGGTGTCATGAAGTTGTTGAAGCCCCGTCCCTGGAGGTGTCCAAGGCCAGGCTGGACGTGGCCTTGGGCAGCCTGGTCTAGTGGGAGGTGTCCCTGCCTATGGCAGGGGGTTGGAACTCGATGATCTTCAAGGTCCCTTCCAACCTAAACCATTCTATGGTTCTATGATTCTACGTATAGAGAGTTGCTCATCCAGCCAGCAGGGCTCCTGTAGGGAACCACAGCGCTGAGATCGGGGGCTGATTCTGCAGCCAGCGGAGCTATTAACCCACAGGAATGGGACTGGAAGTCAGGAGTCCCTACTCTCAGCATTCTTTGCTGTTTTACAAATTGCGTGTCTTATGACAACTTTCTAGCAGATCTGCCAAAGAAAATCATCTGTAAGTTGTCCTTTATCTCATCTGCTGGAAAAAGGCACGGATAGAAGCAGTCTGCACAGTTGGGATCCGTATAACGGATGGTCCAACAAGGTTCTATATGAATAGAATTTTGCCGTTCAGTCTTTATTTTGTTAAAAAGGTTACAGTTTTAGAGTTCTGGACATACCAGGATTCCTCTCTGGTTTTCCTTGTATGTTCTGTATTTATTGCTATTGCACCTCTATTCCCCTCCCCCTAGGTGACCCTTACTGGTCAGAATAGACCCGTTTTGGCGAAGACTCGAACTGTGCAAACTGCGTAGTGAAGACGCTTCTTTTCAGTTACGTGATGAAGGCGTGGGGTGGCCGGGGCAGACGAAAGATGGGTGCATTCTCCCAGCTCAGGCAGTTTTGTGTTGCTGCGGGAACTGGAGCCTCATCTTGCCTCTGCCGTAAAACTTCTTCCTGGCGAGGACACGCATACACTTGGCACAGGGTCCCCACGAAATTTCCAGGTTCAAGCGGAAACAAAGACTGCAGGCAGGGAGAGAGCTTCCTACATGCTGCCTGGTGACAGGAGGGCTCTGCTCTCTCTGTATGTTGGGCTGTGAAAGCTCAAGTTAGGTTCTCGGCACGCTCAGCTTCCCAGCTTGGTCTTGGTTCTCGGTGCGTAATACAGTGAGAACATTCGCACTTTGTAAGAGGCTGTAGGGTTGGTAGAACAAAACCCCCTCATCCTTTGATGCAGCTGCCACGGGGTACGTTGTGAAAAAGATGGACGCAAAGTTTTAACGCACAGTCGAGGCTTAAGCGAAGCTGCAAAACTGCGAACAGCCACTCAACACAGCAAAGGGGGCGGAGAGCTTCATGGGAAGAAGAGAGTGTCATTTTATGGATACAATTTTATGTGGTGATATAAACTGATTTCAGGTTTCAAAAGTAACCGTGCTCCTCTCGTTTTGAGGTGTTTGACCTGGTAACTCTTAAACACAGTCCCAACACAGAACACTTGAGATAATTACGCCTAGACACTTCATGCTTTTAAAGAGCATCTAGGGTCCTTAAATGACTTTGTTAAAGCCACTTTTCCTGATGGATGCAGTTGGCCTGCAAATTTACATTTAAGCAATTTAGCTGAAATACTGAAACGTTAAATGTGAGATGAATAGGAAGTTATGTTCTTGAGCGTACTACACCCAAATGGGGGGAAAAAAAAGCCCATTTTGTCTAAAGGGGTGAAAACTTTGCTAGAAAAATTACAATTAAAATATAACCTAATTCTGTTACTGGAATTAAGTGGTGCTTGGTAAGTTTTCCTACTGCATAAAGGATCTAATGTACTATTTCTGTTCTGACCCTGTGTAAACCAGGGGGTCAGTGCTGAGGAGCTGCTCTGCAGTGCAGCGCTGTAGGACTTTGTCACCAAGCCGTTCCGCTGGCTGATTCGCTTCCGAGTGGGGGTGACGGTTCAGACCTCCTCAGCGCGTCAGAGCCGGGGTAGTTGAGTTGTTCCAGAAGCAACTGGGAGACAGCCTACTTAAGGGGCTCCCATGGCACTGGTAACATAATTTATGGCGTAAGGATGGGTTTGTAGTTAGATGTTTTTCCTAGCTCTGCCTGACTCTATTCTCCTCCCCATGTATGTGTTTGATGTATTCAAGAGGAGCCCGATATCACACTCGGAAATACTGCTTTCAGGTGAAGAGAGAGCAGTAAGCCACTGCAAATGTAACTGCACTGCTAGCCTGAATTTAGTCATCATGATGCTTCAGGAGCTTTTAAGAAAATTCTTAGGTTATGTTCCTGAAGCAATACACTGGACTAACCTGATTTTGAAAAAGGTGATAAAATAGCAGTTGTGTATTAGTTCCTGAAAACACATTTAGAAAGAGAAGTTGCTGGGGAAAAAAGTCCCCTCATCCTCTCCTAAGAGTAAGTGATAACATTCTGGAGGTAGCAATCTGCAGACCTGTAGACTACGAATAGATTAAAAAAACCCCAACCACCAAACTTTTACCTTAGAGGATAATTAAGTCATCTTATCCTATGCTAATTCACTCCTTGCAACTTGTACTGGTAAAAATCAGGTAATAGGATAAGATGGGCAGTGTAGTAATAGAGAAATTTTGTGAACCTTACTTTAGTTTCTCGTTCTGCTACAGCTTCCTGTGACCTCAGATAAAGTTCAGCTAGTTCCCTTTCATATAAATACCTTCTAAATAAATGTATTCCCATACAAGTATGTAAATACTTTTTTTATATATACCTGCCAGGTATATTAAAATCATGCCAGGTAACTTAAGGAGAACAAATAGTAGTGCTGTTTCCAAGCTTGGGGCAGTGTCATGGCTATCCAAGAAGGAGCTGGGGAAAACAAGGGAAAATGTCATCATCAGTCAGTAATGTACAAAGTAGCTGGGTAGTCGGCATCTTTTTAACTGTCAAGGGGACAAGGCAGTAGAGTACTTCACCAAATTAACAGAGTCAGCACAGAAGGGATCCATCCTTCTGTCCTTGCTTATGAAGGGGACAAAGCTAAATCTCTCCCGGCATCAGTCCCGCATGCATGTGGCCCCACTTCCCCTACAGACGCGTCATTACTATCTCAGCTTTACACGAGCATATCTACAGAGTAACACTTCTCTAACATCACTAGTACAGCCCTTGGGAATGAATAATGTTCACAGACTGACTTTTTCTTTTTTAAATTTTATTTAAATAGATGTACATATTTATCAAGAGACACAATTACGATATTTTCCAGAAGCGCATGATAGACAGGAGTTTTCTGGGCCATATGGTCTTTATGGTTTTGTCAGTTTTCTTCTTCCTGAGTTTCTGCTGTTGTCAGAAAACTACCCTTGCAAGTTCAAACAGAACCTGTGGAATAGCAAACATATCGATATAATTTTTTATTTGATTTAATAATCCTTAAAACAGCTTACACTGTAAATGAGAATCTTAGAAAAAACTGTAGCTGCAATTCAAGTTACCTGCGAAGAAGTGAAGACTAAGCCCCTTGTACAGTACATTTACATTAATAAAATAATCATGATTCTCAAATTATGTAGTATATTAATTGCACTTGTTATTACATTTTCAGTGAGATAGTGGGAAAAAAAAAACCACCAACCTCTATAGTGATGAGTATTACTATCATCCACTCGAGGCGCAGAGCGTGCTTTTCATTCAGGTGATTTCGCATTAGGTCTGTGAGCTCCATGCAGTGCTGAAGCTTTTCATTCATTACCTGCAAGAGATTCCAAATACATGGGAAATCTGGATTCCGTAAGTGGAACGAGATGACTAAATAAAGGAACACAAACAACAGAAGGGCTCGCTGAACAGAACTAGAAAGGTGTTACCACTCTTCTGCAAAAGAATAGAACAGAAAGTCCTGTAAGGTAACATGCACAAGCAAAAGCAGTTTCAATATAAACACGTCTTATTTCAGTAGGTTCACAAAAATAATAGGAATTTAGATATGCATCTGCAGGTATTAAACTGCTTCTGAGTGATATTTACTCATAAAAACAGACACAAGCAAAAGAAGATGCATCTTATTGGGATGCCTCAAAAGTTTAAGGTTGCTGCACCACCAGGACAGGTAGTTTCCGTGCTTCTTACTCTGACTCAGCAGTAAGCGTTATGTTGCCCTTCAGTGAACTGACCTGAATGATCATGTCAGTAAGAAGACTGCTTCACATCTCAGTTTTTTTAACTTGTTTTCTTGCACACATTTCAGAACAAGAATTAAATCTCCTCTTCTTACAACTATTTAAAGCCTAATTTAGTGGCTCAGGAAATACGCAATCCATTCATGTGAGGCAGGGTTGGTAACCTAAACTGGGTAAAAGATGCGAGTGGGTTATGAACACATAGAAAGGGGATAGAGTATAGGATCCTATTATTCTTTATTAGTTTCTACAATTAAAACAGACATTCATGGGGCAGTCTGTAACCCTGCTGATCCAAAGACAGCTGACCTGAATGTGGAAAATTCTCATAAGACACATACCTTAACTCTGCGATTGATGTTGAGAAACTGGCAAGTCTTGTCATAAAGCTCTTCTAGTTTTTCTCTGTCCCAGTAGAAGTCAGGTGTTATCAGCAAGTCTGAACTCAGATTTATACGGTGTCTAAAAAGAATAGGTACTACAGTAGTTCAAAGTTCCTTTTGCTGAATATAGGACCAAATATTTACACAGCAGTTAAAAGAAATGAGAATTTTTTCCTGTAATTAAGGAATTATAATATTATAGTCATAATATTTATGAAAACAATCTTGTATCATAATAAAAATACAATTCTAGTGAATGTTTAAAATTGGTCACATCTGAAACTTTTCTGAGAATACTGTACTGTGTAACAGTTCTGAGCATAAATTACTTTTGCCCTGTGGCAACACTGCCTCCTGAGCTTGTCAGCTTTGTAAACTGTTGATATCTGCAGAGAAGTCCTTGACTACGCTAGTAGCTCGCTGAAGTAGTATGTGAATTAAAGTTACTGTGGAGCTCCTTAGCAGCTTGTTTATCTCCCCGAACTCTTAAGCGTGACTGGTACTGCATGCTGGCTGTGTAAGCATAGCGCACCTTTCAGACCCGGGCTACTGTCTCAGCATTATAAAGGCTAAGAGCTAAAATCTCCCACCCATCTTTGGACACTCAGACTATCATTGTTCGTTACTGGACAGTTCTTCAAGTAGGGATATAAAATCCAATGTTTAAAATAGGAATTGCTTTTTAAGTTTACCTCTTTCTTCCCTGAGGTTTTTTTGGTAAAAGAGCATGCAATACTCTGTATTCCCAATGGCCAAATTTCACTGGAGAGGGGAAAACCCCCCATTAAATTCTTACAACGTAGCAGTGGTTTCTGAGTAAGTGAGGGGCAGAACAGAACTCGCAGAGAATCTAGGCTGCAGTTAACAGTTCTACGACCCCTGTGCTTCCTCCTGCTATCCTTTGCGTACTCTAGTATCTACTATAATTAGTGGTTACGTGACATGCGTTGCTGGACCCAGGGGAAGGAAGAGGGTGTGGAATTTGGCCATTTACAATATGCTACTTAATGCCTGTCTATAGCTGAGATGGCATAGTGTAAGTGGTGAGCCAGTGGGTCCCCTGACATAACGTAACAGCGCACACAGTCTCCAGCCAAAGGAAGGTTGACATAATTCCCCCCCACCCCACCCTGCTATGTTTAGTGTGTATTCTGGTCATGCACAACTTGAAAATTAAGTTCGGTGTAATACAATGTCTTGGGTGTAACCAACAAAGTTACCTTAATGCGAAGAGTTCTCCAATTTTCTGCATTACATCTGCATGAGACAGTTTCACCTTCCTTCGTGACTTCAGTATCTGCGAAGTAACAAGTTTTTCACTGCTTGATCAAGTAGCATGTACTAGAAGTTAAGTAGTCTGGAGTGTTACAGCCTGAAATACCTCTATGAGTTAAAATCTGAATCCATATCATACTTATAAACATTAGAGTTTTGTTTGCTTAGTGCCTTGTGTCTCTAGCTTTGTAAGAGTATCACTTGATACTCGATGCAACTGTTCCTCCAGGTTTTTCAATAAACCACTGAGTCGTCATCAGTATCTACACAAAATCCTGGAGCATTTTCTGTGAATGATTTCCTGAACAAGAGATCATTTGTTTTTTCTTCCTACTATTGTTATTTTTAAGTCATGACAGTGTTCTTTTACCTTGCCACAAGTTAGCCTTTTTATAGGCTTTTTCTTTACAACAAACAATGTATTACCATTTATTTCCTTCATAAAAACATAATAAAAATGAAGTTTTCTCTTTTGAATCCTATGAATCTTATTTTTATATGCTATCTCGTATGGGCTTTTTACTTTAATTAAAGTCTCATGAAAAACTGTGTTTTAAGTAATTCACTCAAACTCTTCATTATATTCAAGTTAAAGCACATTACTTTCAGCCCAAGCTGCCACACACTGTGTTTGGCCAAGTTTTTAAATGCTGCTTGTCCTGTTACGCATATACATTCAACAGTGGCAGGTGACAGTGGCACAACATGGGAAACATTATTCCAGTGCAGAACCCCAGTCCCAGCCCTTTAAAGACTGATGATTTCTTATCCCACCACTTTGCAGTGTTCTGCCCTTCCCTACGTTGATGGCTTTACCACCAAATGTGTTAAGCATTCAATCGCTGTTTCCATATCCTCAGCTGTGTCTGGACTGAGCCTTTGCAAAGCACAGGAGAAAAGGAGGGGAGAGGTACAAACAAGATCTCACCTCAGGAATTGACTGGATAGATTCCACAAAGTTATCCAATAATGATTCCCAAATAGCCAGCTTTACTGCAACACAGAGGTGACAGAGCAGAACACTGTGAGAGGTAAATACGCTTTCAAATAATCGTAACTTTAGATCTGCCAACATGCTGCTTCCAGACAGGTTGATACAAACGTTATTTGCAGCAAGTTACCATTAGTGTTATACAACCAATGTTCAGACATCTCCGGCCCAGTCTGGGTTGGGCACTGACACAGCTCTGCATGCAGAACCACCTTCAGCTCTGCTCCTTCTCCAGTGATCCGTTCAGATCCCGGAGAGTTTTTGCTTCAGATCAGAAGTTGTCTGTTCCAAGTGCTCTACTGTATGTACGAAGCCTTTAATTAATTAATTAGGTAAGATTTAATTGTCAAAATGAACTATTTCTTTGTAGTAATCGATGGTATCATCTAGTCAGGACATAATAGTAAATCCAAGGCCAAGCATTTTTTGCACTCATCTTTTGAATACAGGAGCTTAATCCAAGTCAGTGACTTAAATGACATTTAATTTAGCCCCTAAAAAAAGCCAACAGGCATTTCAGCTATCACCGATTATCTGACAGAGGTTGGTTTCTGCTGTTGTAAATGTGACTTGGACTATACTTGCATCCTTTATTTTATTGAACAATATTGAACTGTTTCCTTTTATGATGTGCATGTCTCCCGCTAATACAAATTGGTAACAGTTATCTCCTGGGAATAAATCGCTTGCTCCCTTATATGTGGCAATACTCTTCCATGCAGTGGCTTTATAAATACAAAAACTATAGAGACAGAAATGCTTTTTTTCTCAATACCTCTTTTGACAGTCAAGAACTATTTAGTTTTGCTGTACTCCTTGATCAAATGCTGTATCACTTCAAAAACATGCGTTCTATTTCTTGATGTCCCTTCTGTTTAAAGGTGCCCTTCCCCTAATACTCCAGGAATCCTGTAATTTACCCTAAAAGCAGTAGGGGTAGACAGACCAGGTTTCCTTTAAAGGTCTTTTTGAGGATGGCCTTACTGCTGCTCACTTCTACTCCCACTTCCTATCTCATTCGAGGTCTGAAGCAGCAGAGAGGTGTATTTCCTCAAGCAGCAGCACCACTGCTGAGCCGGACTTCTTCCCAGTGCCTCCTGCTGTCCTCTGCCATGGCTAATACGCCTGGAAAATATTATCTGTGACTCTGGTCCACACCTTTGATATTGGTACACCTCCCCAGCTGGGAATCACTGCTCTACGATACTTCTTTACCTGGCATCTAGCTTTCTCAGTTAGAGGAAATGATGTCAGGATTAATTACCTAAGATTACTGACAGGTTTCTAATACTGGACTCTACACTTGTTGCTATCCTAGAATAGTTCTCAAGGCTGGGGAACAGGATGCTCAGTAGAATGTGTATCTTTTGCAAATTAAGTTTCTTAATGTGCTTTGTTCATCTTTAAGAAGTTTTACATCGAATGAGGTAACTCCAATTTACAGAAAACAAGGTAAAAGCTTTGAAAACAAATCCTGCCACTGAAGCACAATCAATCTTTACAAGTTCACCTAAACCAGACACTGAGTCTTCTCCAACCTGTCACTGTACGGGTCCCACTTATGACAACACTTCACAAAATCTGCAGCATAGGCTGATATTGCAAACAATATTAACTTACCAGAAAGACAAAGGGCATTTGAAAAGGCAAATTTCTGCAGAACAACTTCATCGTTATCCAGCTCAGAATTTAACAAGATTTCTCCTTTATGAAGCTTTGACTGACCTCTGTTAAAACAGGATTGAAGCATTTTCATTAACTAAGCCACCAGCAAAGGAAAATTTAAAGAACAATCAACAACGCAAGAAAGGTTGGTAGTTTATTTATATAAAGCATGCCATATCTATACGGATATCATCCCCATCCTTGCATTTTACTCATGTTCAACCTGACAATAACTAAAACAAATGACTGAAAATTAGTTCCTCAGTTCAAGACTCACATTACGACCAAATTTTCCAGGTGTAAATGAAACTGCAGCAAGCTATGATGGTAACTAACTACAGCATTACTATATACACACAGATAATTTAGAGTACGAAGGATGCTGGCCTCTCTCCTGCTCTTTTTCTCCTGTATTATCTTTCTGTTTCTGTTTTTTCTTCTGCCACTTTTACCAACATCACTCCCTCCCTGCTATGATGTTACTTTCCCTGAAACCTCAGGTGCACAGGGGGCCAAGAGCAAAGAAAAGGGGGCACAATTTAACATGTCAATCTCACTATGAAAGTTGCATAAACACAATGGAATATGTCAGGAATCACAAATTACACAACTGGGTAGTACATAAAATTTTCAAATGGCCAGGAATAAAACCAAAAACCCGTCCTCTTATCAGGTTACCTTAAATAAGCTCAACCTCATTAGCTCAGCTCCTAGTGTTATACTGTCCTGTCTAGGAGTTGTTTTTTGGTGTTGTTGGAAAATTACAGGTAATTTTTATAATCATTTACATTAAGAAATATTTATGCAGAGATCACTTGCTCCCCACGATGAAAAAAACATTATTTAACAAGGCAAGACAACTTGCCAAGTTCCACAGTATTCAAGTTATAACTTTCTTAGGAAGTGAAGTATGTGCAGAATTACATCTTTGTATATGAATCTGGAGGGCACTAAGGAAAGCTTACATAGAAAATCCTCATTAAAATCAGATTTGTCTCAATAATGCGTGTTTACTTTTTTCTGTGAGGTACAGTTTCTGTTTGGGATTGCTGAAGACATGTTCAGTTGTGTGGGCACAGAGCTTCAGAACTTACAAAATCTAGTGCATAACCAAGTCACAAAGGCCATTACTTGCAAGTTTAGCAGTTTGGCAAAATTTGTCAATTTAGACTTACTGTTTTCTCCTTTCCTCATTTTACTCATTTGAAAAAGAGTAAGGAAAAGTATATTTTTACTAGCTGCTTTTGCTTGAATTTGTTTTAGAAGTCTATTAGCTTTTATATCAAGAGTGCCTGAAGATACTTACTCTCCTATTCTATAGTTCATCTCTTCATTCTCCCAGTGGACTAGTGCAACTTCATATGGCTGAATTTCATGCTGTTCTAGCATTCGCATTATATTCTTCATCTAAGAAAAAGACAATTGTGCATATAGGAACAGTTACCATGCAGTATACTACCATTCTACAAAGATCTCGCATATAATAGGGTTGATGAATGCAACTTTCATGCTGAAGTTATTTAAATAACAACGAGTCGGTGTGCAAAGTAATGAAGTGATTATTAACACAGTTTACTTCTGAAGCTGTCTGTAGCTGTGGGGAAGAATTTGTGGCCATGAACAACTGCAAGGAAGCTGTGAAGACTAAAATGTCATTTAATGTCTGCATATATGAAACGGGGTAAGGATGAACCACAGCAGCAGTAAAGAAAATGCAGACGTATTCAGTATTATAACAATTATCTGTACAAGATTTTTGGGAGATGCCTGAGTGTGGAAATGAATCTTTAGGATAAGTACATCAGGTAGCTGTTTCTGCCAAAATTACTAGTTTGCTGCTAAAATCAATAGTCTCGTTTCAGCTACCAGAGGTTGGGTTATATTACAGAAATCCTTTACCACTACAGAAATCTGTAAAAATGGTTTCAGCTGCCCACGTTCAACCCTGTAAACAGTTACACGTGCAATTTTACTTGCAGAAGTAATCTCGCTGTCATTTTGTTCTCAAGCACACTAAAACCTGATGCAGGAAGAAAGAGCCCTTTTCTCTCACAAAACTTTCTCCTCCGACATCTGACTTAGGATCCCTCATCCTTGTTCCTTTCTACGTGCTACAAGGCTCCCCTCATAAAAATCATTCTGCAACTAGAACAAATTCTGTACTAAAAAAAACCCTCACCTACAGGTTTTTAAAAGGCATTTAGCTACACAACAGCCAATAAAAAAAAAATCAAACCACTTTTGATGCCTAAATGCTTTAAAGAGGTGACTCTTCTACTAAGTCATACTTAAAACACTCTCTTCAAAATTACAGATAATAGTTAATCTTTATAGTGCAAAATGGTATGCTAGTAAATTGTTCATGAAGCACATTCTCCAGGTTCCATACTCAAAACAAAATCTGTTGGATCACCTGCAAGAGGGATTTTCTTTGCAGTGCTAGCTTTCTTCATCGCTTTCAAGACTTTTGGTGGTACTATCTGTGTGAGACTCGGTAACATTTTTCACTGAAAAAAACCCCAACCCTACAGCTGCAACTGCTTGTTTCATAACCCTGAATTTAATATTAGCATGATGACTGCTACTAAAAAAGTACCTTTTTTTACCAGCTCCTGTGGTAAAAAAGGGTATGAAAAATTATTTTCATTTTTTAAGCAAGGAAGTGTCTGCTGTTAGGCCAGTCAGCTTGGCCAACCAGCTGTGCTGTGTCCAGGGGCAGTTCAGCAATGCAAACCCCGTTAATAGCCAATCCGTAATGTAGCATGCCAGACTTCAAGAGTGTGTTCGCTTGGATACAGGTGCTCTAGCTGGCTTTGTGAAGTCATTACTAATACCGTAATAATTATGCTGTTAATAGTCTAACAGTCCCTTCCAGAATTACAACCAGCTCAGGCTTCCCAGGGCCAGTACAGAGCAAGATTTAACAAAGCTTTACAGACCGTAACCGATTCTGTGAAATTCACGTGTCTTGTAATATGCATACTTCCAAAGTTCTTCCTTTGCTCTGGATAATGAGAAATTGTATTTCAGTGGTAGCTTTTTTATCTATCCAGAGTAACACAAAGGCTTCCACCGACTGATGTGAGTTTCATCTAGGCCCAGCCTAATTTTTTAGAAGGGACTACCTGTGACACAGTACATTTAATGAGATGTTCTGCATTCACTAAATGCAAACTCCTGCTATTACAGGCAACCACGTCACACAATTTCCTTTAAAAAAAAAAAGAAAAAAGATGAAACTCCACCTCAAAGCTAGTTTTGATTTTTGCCCTTGCTATTTTTGGTGGGGAAGCTGTTGCACAACCTCCCTAGGCAGGTATTTGAAAATGGTATTTTACATTTTAAATTTCTACTCATGGTCAGTCTGTAGTTATTACTTCTGTTAAGTGTCCGTTATTATAAAATAGCTTTTCTTCTCCTAAGAGTCATTCTGGAGTACTTTTAAAAAGCAATTTTGTCCATTCACAGTGATTCTGTACGTTCTGTTTTACTAAATTACTTTCAGTTTCTGTTCTACAGACCAGTTTGGCTTTGGTATTTTTTGGTTTCAGTTTGTTAAAACGTGTGCATAAGACCACCTCTATTTGAGCAAGTTGTTTGGAAGTTAAAACTTTGACCACGATTTCAATAAGCAGGAAGAGGCAGTTTTCCTCTCCTTTTATAAATAAAGCTAGCAAGGGACCAACTAAAGTTACTAGTGCTGACAAGAAAAATGTGGTCTCAAATTTTCAAAGGTACTTGAACATGTAAAACAAAATGAGATTTTTCAGAGTACTCCAGTGGGCGGAGATGCCCAAATCATAAAAATCAACAGGAGTTAGTCAGCTAATCTTCAGTAATACCTGTGAATCAGTAGCGTAGTTACAGCCATAGCATCCTACGTGTGCTACAGGCAAAGTCTGAAGGGAGAACTAGTATCTTTTTGTAGGCCAGCTGATATACTGAAACCCCCCAAAACAGACAGGAAATCAGGAACATTTCAGGTCTGAAACAGAAAAAGCGAACTTGAATCCAGAAATTGTTCACATCTGGAAACACTGCTCTGTATTTTCATTTACTGTAATGAAAATCCTCCTGTAACTTCTGTGCATCTCAGTATCATCTATTTAATACACCATTTAATTTCACATACTCTGCCTTTATATAGATAAGACCAATACTTTTTCGTCTTTGTATCTAGAATCCAGTTTTATTTAAGCAGGAATAAAAATCAATATATTAAAAAAAGAAACCAACTACAAATATTTTCATAAAAACAGATATGCCTGTGGCACCAAATTATCATAAGGGGTATGTCATTTCAATATCAACATATTTTAACAATTATACCAACCAATAACAATCTTCCTTCGGGAAAATTGCTAACTGGTAGAAACACAAAACAGTAATAAAAAGTTGCTTACAAATTTTGTCTCTTTCAAAGTCATCCAAAAGTAAGCTTTGAATAGTTTTGAACTAAATGGCTCTAGAATGATCCTTTTCTTTTAACACATTTTCTGTTATATCAGTGCCTTTCAAACAACCATTCACATGTTGATTTTCCCGATCTACTTCTTTAGGATGTAGATCTGCAAGAATTTTCTTTTTGTCACTCTCACTAGATTAATACTTCAGATTTTTGACCTTAACTAGAAAATGTTACCCACTTAGTATGTTACACGTATATTTGCTCATTTTGTGCAGAAAGTCAAGTTTCAAAGGTGATATACCAGCAACCCACACACTCGAGGGCAGCAGCAGGCAAGCACCTGCACTCATTAGGAGAAGAATCAGTACTTTTCCTTCATAGAGAGATCCAAGCTCCCAAACAAAGCCCAACCATGCTGAGCTTTGTAGGACTGACAAAACATTCGCTTATGACATTTTAACAAACAGTTTTGCTTTACTTACACTTTTCTCTTCCACATTCCAAAACACAACAGCACCCTCCCTGTGAATTCAAGGAAAAACTGAGGTGTAATTACACTGGTTTAATGCAATACTCATTGTACAGTGGCAATTTTTATCACTGTGAATCAAGAAACAATACTATCTTCACAAAAACTACATAATAGTTGCTTTTTAACCATAAACACGAAAAGGTAAGTTATTTTTTAACAATTTAAATAATTCTGATTTTTTTTTAAATCATTCTGATTGCACAGTTATTCCTTGAGTTTCATGAGATAATGTGATGCAATGATCTAGCAAGCTGCACCACTCCTTTTGCACCATTGTTATTATTTTATTAATGTTTTGGGCATGATTTATAGCTTACCTGAAGAAAAAAATCATGCCAGGATCATCTTCTTTTGCAGATTTCTCAGTACCAATCACCAAAACATTTGCAGCATCTAGTTTGAAATAAATGAAAAAAAAAAAAAAATTGAAGAATTAGACAAACTTCTGAACATGATAGCTATAAACATATAATTCCAGTTTAACAGTTACATGCTAACATGTCAGTCAGTCCCTATTTTATTTGTCTGATGGAAATGCTTGCCAGGAAACAACTACAATATCAAACTACACTGCTTCTCTGAAGTGTCATGCTCTAGGCAGACTGAGCTGCTATGCTGAACTTCACTGGAATCTTTAGTTAATGAAATGTAACAGTTTTGAAGAACAAAAGACTTAAAGGAAAACTGATGCAGGGCATAGTAAATAACCAGAAGTGGACACGCAACGTGAGTGAACTATGGAAGTTGCCTACGGCTGCAGAGAAATTGCCATTCAAATCTACTTGCCCAGATGATCTTTCTGTTTTCTATATAGAAAGGGACTAATCTGCACTCAAATTGTGCTGACTCTGCTTTGACAGTCAGACACTTGAAAAAGCGTACCCCCAAGACAGGAGAGGGTCCATGTGCATTCTCCTTTGGATCAGAAGCGTGCTTTTGAAACAAATCTTCCAGCTGCCCTCATTTACCAGACTTCTGATGTGCATTGCAAAACAGAGTACACAAACTGGATTTTTTTTTTTTTTTTTAACATTAAATTAAACTGAAAGAGGAGCTCCAAAAATGCACCTACGGTACTCCAACTGCTAGTGGGTATTTGGTACAAAGGACCAGATTTGAGCTAGTGTAAGGAGAATGTCCCAAAACTTACAAAATGTAGACGCTAGGTTCTCAAATTAGAGTTTTGTTTTTTTCCCTACAGGTCTGCCCCACTCTACTACTCGCTAATGTAGATAAAGTTTTAAAAGTTCTTCCCAGCTTTTTGACAAAAAAAAAAAAAAAAGGTTACTTTCCAGCATGACTCATTTTGTTGCAGAACTAATGGAAGCTAGATGAGCAAAACCCCCCTACCTCTATTATAAAGTGAGACTCCACAAAAATAGAATTTGCAGGGCCTAAAGACCTAAGCTTTAAAAAATTCAACCCCTTTGCAGAAAGATCAGAAGTCGAGCGACAAGGCATCAAATTTAGCCTGTGTATGAATTCCACCCTCTGCTTTACTGCTCAAGCCATAGAGGTCGGTAGACTAAGGCAGTGGAGAGAGATGACTAAGTATCAGATACGCTTTTGCTAATACCTGAATCGAGACCACACAGTTGGTCTGTATGAACTCTTTAAAAGACTTTTCTTTCACTTGCTATTCTACTTCAGAAACACGTGATTTGATGAATCAGTGGTGAAGTCTGAGTTCACCATGGAAGAAACATTTGTCTGCATTTTCTCATTGGCCTTTTCAAATACCACCCTTATCTTTACTTATCCGCTCCAGCCAAAACATACACAATGGAAAAGAATTTGCTCAGCTGTAAGCAGAGGTACAAGATCTGCCTCTAAAATGTTTTTAAAGAGGTCGAAAACAAGAATAATGCTTAGGAAGAACATTACAAAGCAACAAATCCACACAGTAACTGCCAATTTAGATTTCTATGTGCTAATGTTTTTCAGCTTTCCAAGATTCAGTGTTTGAGTTTGTAACCAACCACTGCTACACGCACAAGCCAACCACCACAACACATCTGCTGGCACAATCCAACATCCTTTCATCATTACTTCCTCCAAGCTTTTGATAAACAGAGTATCTATTATGAGGAGTCAGAAACACACCATAAAGAAATGAAAGAACTGGCAAAACCCACACTCCCAGGGTAAAATACCGGCAACAGTAACATTTGCCTTACGATAATTCAGTCATGCTGGGGGGTTGTACACAGTTTCTATCCCAAGGCTGTGAAACCAGTGTTGGTTTTAATACAGAGAAACTACAAAGGAACGTGAAGCTTATACTCTACAGCACTTTGTCTTTCCATGTTCATCTTTCTGAGCAAGATGATCATTAGTAAATCTTGTGTTTGAAAGAGACCCACTGGAGCGTTATTGCACTTGGATTATTAAGTGTTTGAGAGGCAACCAGGTGTCTGATAACACTAAAATGCCCATAAACACTATCCGTCATTGTCTTAGCTTCACATAATCTGTTCATTCAAAGAAAAAAAAAAAAGAACAAAAACCCCACCGTTCCCTGCCAACATATGAAAATCACAGCTGTTCTAGGGCATAAGGTTCCTTAAGCTATAAAAAGCTCCATTTGTTTTTCTCTTGTAGTATACTTCAGCTATTTCCAAGCCATACTCTCTCAAGTCTTCAGAGATACTTTGTATGGAAACCAGAACCAATTATTTTGCTGAAGCCTAGCTAAATGAAGCATTCAACAATTGCTAGGATATATTTGGCCCAATTTAAAAAAAAGTACCAACTGCATTCTCTTTACTAGAACTAAGCATTTATGTATATATCTTTTTCATTTTACTTAGTCAGCAAGATTCTCCCTTGTATGCTTTCCTCTCCAACCCTCAGTCATTTACATTAATAGAAGTGTGGGTATGGAAAGAAGAAGCAACACTTCAAATTACAAAACTCTCTTGACAGCTGAAGCACTACAGTGCTTCACATTACTGAAAGATTAATTCAGATAAAGAAATCTTTCAGCGTTTTTTCAGTTAGCGAATTTCTATAGAAATTCTTTATATCAGAAAATTTCCAGATTTGTTTTTCCTGCATGCATCTAATTTTTCAATACTTCTAGTGTTACTGTAATTTTGGGAAAAATCATCATACAGTAACAGCAAGTGCGGGTTATACTGCTATTCTGAAAGGTTTAGTTGTGGGTTTTTTAGGCAAAAGGAATTTTTAAGCGAAGCAGTATTTTTATAGGCAGTATAATATATACCAGGGTATTACCAGAATAAGAATAAATTAAGTTATAAAAGTTATATACCTCACCCATATTTAATTTCCCAAGGTATAGCATTGCTTTTAATATGTTTCAAAAATCTACCTCTAGGCAAACTTGTTATTTCAACATATCCATGTGAAGTCAGGTCATGACACAGATTACCAAGATGATATTCATCTGCTGTTGCAAAGGCTGTGCACTGCATCAGATTCTGTGCCAAAGGAATAAAGATTTGATTAGGGCAAGGCTGAAGCAAGATGTTCATAAGACAATTGTTTGCCTCAAATTTGTCACAAGAGTGGCATTTCTCATTTATTCACTCTTTTCTATGATATCATTGCCATGCTGTCCACCTGGTGTATAAATACTATCGAGATTACTTGCTCCCTGTTGAGTGGAAAAGCAAATCACAGACTGAGATGAAACCAGGTGACATGAGTAAGTGATAAACTCTGTGATTGAGCCACAAAGTGAACCCTTCTTCCTTGAACACCAATCAAATGCTTTAACAGTAGAGCTACACTTGCTACTGCTCTCCCATCCTACAGCTTATGACATACTTGGCTGACCACCAAAATTAAAAGCAAGACAGCCCTAATATCAGCTTTAACATTCATATTTTAAAGATAAATGGAGTTCAACAATCACAGCCTGCTTATCAAGCAGAAGTTGCAAACGCAAACATCATGTTATTCTAAGCACAAAGCTCGCTGCCCAGGTAATGCCCCGGGTATGAGCCATGGCAGCACCACAGCACAGAAAGCCTCAGACCTTCTGGGACAGTTGTAGGTGCGGCAGATCTACAGCGTCCACCCCCTCAAGCTGAATCTTGCACTAACAACATGGTCTCAACTGACACTGCAGTCAAACAGTATACACCAGCCAGAGTTTGTCTCAATATTCCATATTGAAACAAATGACTGGAAAAATGATACTGACTTGCAGTGAGACTGACTCATGCATAGCAAAGAAATCAAAAAGTCATCTGTGTAAAGATTTTCCTGACTAATCAAACAAGTCACAATAAACCGATTTACAAATTCTACTACTCATTTTAAGTGGACTTCTTTGTTCTGATACCATGTACGTCCCATGATAATGTTTTTCAGTACAATGTAGTGGAAGATATCCAGAAAGCAATGTGTCTCATTATGGATCAGTCACTTTCCAGCTTTTTGTAACTAATACAAATGGGGATGTAACTAACAACAAATGAACAAAAGAACTGTACTCATCTGCAAGCATTTATACCCACAGTACACTTCAACTTAAAATCCAAATTGTATTCTCGCAGCACTCATACACTATCAAACAGCAAGGCTTAAAAAGGTGTTCTACTCCTTGGGCAGGCCTGTTACCAGCCATCAGAATCACAGCCAGACATTTAAACCTTCTTTTCTCTTGTAATGTTAACATTCTGTTACCACTTCCAAAGATTTGCTTACATATCATACTAGTTCAGTGTTCGCTAACAGCAAATAAACTTTAAAAGTAATTACAATATTCAGTGAGCAATTTTGTAGGCATATTTTCATGACTGTGCTATGAAGCTGAGTTAGCAGTGGAACAGAATTGTGTTTTCAGTTCCCTTCCTGCAGTACCTTTGAAAAGCTGCATTATCACAATTTCATCTGTATAAATCCATTCTCAAACTCTATACTGCTGATGCAAATTATATATTTCAAATTCTTCCAGAAAGCTCTGGTTCTTAGAAGTACACATGCTCTGCCATGGAACTCTTCTGTCAAGAGCTAAGGAAGCAAATTTATCTTCTAGCTAGTACATAATCTGAAAATCTCTATCCTGCTCTCCGCTTCCCGTAGTTTATTACTTGTGCTCTTGTTCATTTCAAGGCAGATGCACCACAGGACAAACTTGCTGTCTTACTGCTGCAGCTTTAGTTTCGATGTAAAGACTTTACATTTAGTTAGAACCAAAAATTTGCTGCTAAGACTACATGCCTGAAACAGCATTTTGGATATGCACTACTTTGGTTTTTTACAATGCACTGTTTCACTTAAATTTTCAATAAAATCTTGTTTGATGGGGAACGTGGATTTGGTGTAATTTGAGATTAAGACACCTAAAATATGTGTCCACAGGCTCTCTAGATGTCTAAGCTCCCATGAGAGTTGGTGGAGATACAGCCAAAAAGTCTATACTCTAACGAGTGATTCAGCTAATCCTAAAATAGACGTGTTAACTGACTGGTCAAGCTTAATCGCATGCTTTATGCTACGTCACTTTCACCTGCAAACTTCAAAATGACAGAACACAAGATCCATACTGGTGCTAGAAAGAAACTCCAGCTACTCACCACCCTCCTCCTTTTTGCCCACAGCTGGGGCTTCGCTGAGATTCTATTCAGAGCACCACAACAGCTATCCCTAGGAGTAGTCATCCCAAGTACCTCAACAACTCATTTTCCCTTCCACTGCAAGCATACAAAAATTTTTAAGGATGAACTTAAATCCCCCCATCACCATAGAAATCAGTCTTTATCTTAAGCATAGTAAATACTACATCTTTATTTTCAAGCTTTTTGTAGACTACACGGCTATAGCATTAAAAATTAGCTCAGAGGCTTTTCTTGCCACCAGACTTTCCGAGACTAACTAAACTGAGTAGTGGTACTGCTCACTGATGGACTGATTAAAGCAGTTAACTGCTTTCAAGTAACTCCTCCGTGTACCCTGACAAACTGGTCTTACGACCCTTTTATCACTGCTGATGCTCAGTACTCTTCTTGTAAACACCACCGGAAAACCGGTGCTGGGGATGGGTGGGAAGGACCTCATTCAGGTACTGTTCTGCAAAAGAAAGGCGTCAACTGTCAGGCTCTTCCAGACAGAAACCACCAGAGATCCTCGGGGCTCATCTAACTGAGAACCTTAGGAGCGGGCCTGGAGCGAGCGTCTCAAGGGGCAGACCAGTAGGGAGCAGACACCGCAGCCTGCCCCTAGGTAACTGCCCTGACAACACGGCCTGCGTTACTGGCGGGCTCTTGGTTGCCTCCACACATGCGCAGGAAGGCAGGATCAGCTTTTTCGTGACACCAGGATTTAGAGAAAAACAATGGCGTGCTGAAAAAAAACTTAAGGATTCTGCATTTGCGCTACTTCTATTAGTCATCTTGCAGAAATCAGCCATGTCTTTAAGTTATTTCTTTTTACTACATATTTATAAGGAAATACACAAACAGGTAAAAAAAGAAAAGCTTATTCCAAAATACTGTCAGCCTGCAGTAAAGGTGATAGCCTGTCCATACCCCTGTAGATGGGGTTATATATCTCACAAAACCACATGAGGTTTATTCAAAAATCGCATGTGTTTTTGTTAGGTCTGAGTTTATGTGATTTCTGGCACAGCATTTTGCCATGTGGAAGCTTCCTCAGCGAGTGTATTATTATTTCAGTATATCAGACAGTGTTTTCTCCATTTCTTCACAATAGAAGAAAGTAAAAATAGCAGTGCATATTACTTGCATACATATATATGAAAACATCAAACAAAGAAACTGCATTCTAAGCTGCCATTTAAAAGCCTCAACTCTCCAAAAAAAAGAAAAAAGTCACTTCAATTCACCCAACAGCAAAAAGAAGCAACCTTTGAATGTAATGCCATAGCACGAATAACAAGCTTGAAACATTACATGGTGTTTCAGGACTAATATTCTTCACTTTCTTTTTTCAAAGCAATGGGAAAATTCAAGCGGGAACTCGATTGTCTATAATGGAGTCTTTATGTTACACTAAAGCATACTCCAGCTCATCATACAAAATATTAAACACAAGCTTAGATGATGAGAAGTCAAGCATTAAAACCTCAGTTTCTGTGCTCACATTCAGTAGATCATGTAACAGACACATTTTGCAATGTGGAAGCTATTTCTGAAAGCACAATACTTGTTTCAGTCTCATCTACAATATTATTTTATTAACAATACCCTGGAACTCAGTTGTTGTTGTAGCTTGAGGAGAACAGTAACACTTGTGACACCAGGACTTTCCTTGGAGGTTTTCTATTCAAGTACGCTTAAGATCTGCATTGGCTAGAATTGAGGCTTGCAGAGAACTAGCTTTCGAGAAACAGCCACAGGTATGCTCTGTTCCACTTAATCACCTCTCATTTCATCCAGAACAGTCTGTTGCTGCAGTTACTCTGTAGACCTAGGAGTCTGGAGATCAAAGTGCTATTTCTACACATGGAATTATCTTCCTCCAGTAACACAGGCCACGTCTGCACCTCTGTTTCCCATCTGAAACTTAATCTGAATATAAACTTTATACTATTTGCTTACATCTTGATTTCTGTTTGAGTGAAGCCTTAAAACTGGGTAGAACTGGACAAGCAAGGATACCTAGGGAAGTTAAATTATGCTGAAAGCTAGGCTTTGTTTCTCAACATTAAATGTGATTTGAGAGCACTGGTTAAAGTTATTTTTAATGGAGTTCGCCTTTCTGCTTTAGTAACCACCTATCTTCCCTCCACTTTTGTTTACACATTGCTAGTAAATCTCCATTTTATCTTCAAAATACCAGACATGCTAGTTTCTACCAGGCTTGTTTCTGTTTGGAGAGTTCCAACCTCTTTTCAGCCACACTAGCATAAATAATGAAATCCTCCTCACCAAATAAACATGTTAATTGCATTAAAATGTTAATCTAACCCCAAATCTGAATCTAAATTAAATTAATGAAGTTCCCTTAACTTTATACAGACTGAAAATTTTATACTTTACCTCCATGTCTGACAGTAGAGGCTGGTTAGTTCTGGATGGCTGCTTGGTCCTTGGTGCCTTCGGTGGCCTCTTCACTGGCTGGTTACCGTGTTTTGGAAAAATTTTACCAGCTGATACAACCGAGTAAAATCTTGATGATATGTTCATAAGCTTTTTCATATGCTCTGTATTGAGACTGTAGTTTTCCATCATCGCAACACCAAAACGTTTCCAGGATGGAAAAAAACCCTCCCCACTCTGATAATAAACATTTTTTCCCAAAGCAGATACATTTCCTTGGAGCAACTGCCGCTTCTCGACTTGCACACATCGACTTGTCAAACAAGGGGAAGCAGTTTTCAGAGCACACAAATTCCAGGACTTTGATGTTCCATAAGCTGTTCTGTCAACTTCATTATCCAGCTTTAATAGCGGACATCCAGTTTTATTAAAGCTTTGGCATTGTCTTATTGTTGTTAATGTGTGGAAAGATCTAGTCTGGAGGCGCAGAAGTCTCAGTCTCATTGCTTCCCTCAGAACTGTATTTAAAACAAACAAACAAAATCAGCCATCAACCCTGTGGAATGAAATATTATTTTCCCCTTATCTAAAAGGTGACCCATACTCCTTTTGCATGTGTCAGTACTCCTAAGCACATAAACACTGGTGGGATTAAACAGCTTTTTTCAATGCTATGGAAATAGTCTTCATTAAGATCAAAACACATTACTGGGCTGCGTGCTTGCAACACGGTGGAAAAGTAGAATTGGTTGCTATGTCAACATGTAAGCAGGCAGACATCTTTTCCCTCTGTTGCTCATTTTGTGTAGCAGCCTGCACTCTCAGTAACCCCACTGACGAAATTACTGATGAGCAAGAACACATCCTTAAAGAAGACATCAGACTCTGAGAATCATTATTTCATACATAATAAAAACAACAATTAGATTATCACATGCTTGTATGGGAATGTCACCTACGGAATACACACACTGATCACCATCAGCTCAAACTGCTGTGTCACAAACAGCCAAGCACAGATCCAGCTCCGTTCATCTGTCACAAACAGAGCCAGAGCTGAGTCAATCGGGTTACGGTCTTGATCCTGCCAGTACATACTGGTGCAACAGGGACCGCAAGGCCTGCTTGCAGATCTACCTGTGCCAACAGAAACATGACACCGTCCTTATTCTGTAATTTCAGACTAAGAGCAAGCTTATTATATTTTTGCTACGTTGTATGCGCTAATCAAATAAACTTTAAAAGTATTCACAGACTGAATACCTCAGTGGGTGTGCTTCACCTGCTGAGAAATCAGTGTCAAGTCCCTGCTCCCACCTGCTTTTATTAACCAAGAACATTTCCCTTGTGACACAAAATCCATCTTCAGCAAGCTATTCCCAGAAAAAAGTCATGAAGTTGCACACTTCAAAAAAACTGCCAATTTCAGAATATTTTTCAAAAACTGTGTAAAGAAGGATCTTCAACACCACCCATACATTTAACATAACAGTTCAAATTAGCATTTTCTTGTGAGAACAAATCATTGTGTGCCAACTGGAACAAGCCCTCTGTCCTGACAAGGATACCTAGATGCTAGCACGCTAACACACGCAACTTGAAAAAAAAAAAAACAAAACCAAACTTCACCCTGACATAACTTAAGGGGAGTACACTAATTCTGGTGAGAGAGGCATACAATTCTACAAAAAAAAAGAAAAAAAGAAGACATAAAACACCTTTAGGCTACCGCAGAATAAGTAATTGATATTGTGCATAATTTTATATGGTCTTCACTTGTAGCTTTTTGCCCAATTTGTAAGCCTGTTATTTACATACTTACTAGAATAAACTAATTATTATTTTCATTTTAAGCTTGTTCTGTATTTAAAAAGCAGCCTAGAAAACTCTGCCCAGGACAAGGCACGTTTAAACTGTCAAAGGCCTGTTACCTCTGGATAATCAAGAGAGTGGAAAAACTCAGCAACCGCAACCCAAGGTGGTTGAGAGCCAGGGCATGGGCAGAAGTCTCGAAGTCTCCGGCAGCGCGGGCTGAGTAGTGGGAAAGAGACTCACAGATGCCAGGCAGACCCGTACTCTCCTAGCCAACAAAACCTTGTGTGTCGAATCCCAGTGACCTCAGGGGTGACTTTTCAACCCCACCGGCTTACGGCGAGTTACAGGGAGGCAGTGACCACACAGACCGACTCCCACCGAGGAGCCTCGGCGCCAGATGCGCAGCAGCAGAGGCACCTAGCCGGCAAGTGCGGAACTGAGCAACCCAAGACACAAGCGGGATAAAGCGCTACCACCACACGGCAGCGGGCGCCATCTCCGAGCAGCAGGAACAAATCCGGCCTTTATTTTCTAACGCCTCTTTAACACCAGACAGGCTTTATTCACGCCCGTTGCCTTTTTCCAGCCGGGAACCCAAGCTTACTGCGGCACAGCCGGCAAGATGGCCGAATAAACCGGGTCCGGCCCGCCGGCGGACAGACCAGGCCAAACCAGGCCGGACCAGGCCAGACCTGCCCGGGCCCCATCCGCCGCGGGTGGGGAGCGGCCCCGCTCCCATTGGCTGCCTGCCGGGGTGGGCGGGAAGCAGTCCGCCGGGCAGCCAATCGGGAGGCGAAGGCGCCCCGCCCCCGCAGGAAGCGGGAGGCCAACACCGCCCCCGCCCGCGGCGGCAGCAGCCCCGGCGGATGGGCCCCGCCCCGCGGCGGCGTGCGCGCGCCTGACGGGCGCCCCTAGCGGGCGCGGGGGAGGCGCCACCGCCCGGCCGAGCGCCAGCGCGCGAGAGGGGGGGCGGCCACTGCCCCTCCCCCCCCCCCCCCCCCCCCCCCCCCCGTTCCGTTACGCTGCGCCACCGGCGAGGAGCGCGCGGCCGGCGGGCGGCGGCGCCGCCCTACCTGAGTACGAGGGGGAAGCGGGGAGCGGCCCGGCGACCCTGGCCGAGGAGGGATGGAGCAGGAAATCGGCCCTCTCCTTCCCTCCTGCGGGCCGCGCTCTTCCTCACCCCCGAAACTGTCTTCCCTCGCTCGGCCGGCGGCCGTGCCCGTGAGGGGACGCGGGGCCCTCCCAACCGGCGGCAGGATCACAGCCGGCGGGAAGGGCGGGCGAGGCCACCCCGGCTGGCTCACCTCCTCCGGCGGGCGCCGCGGCAGGGCAGGCCCGGCCCGCAGGCGTCTGTGCCGCCACCCCCCTGCCTTCTCCTGCCCCCCCACCCCCCGCCGCTGCCGCTCGGGGGGTGCCGGCAGGGGCTCCCCAGCCCCCTCCCCCAGCACAGGCCCCGGCGCAGCCTCGGTAGCCGCCCGCCCTTCCCCCCCCCCCCCCGCGGGCCCGCCCGCCGCCACCGCCGCCGCGGGAGGGGCGAGGCGGTTCCCGCCGCGCGCCAGCACTGACCTGGGGGAGGGGGCGAGCCGCTCTCCGCCGCGCGAGCCGCGGCCCCGCCCACCGCCCGCCGAGCTCCGCCAGGGCGCGCGGGCCGCCAGGCCCCGCCCGCCCGCTCGCTCGCTCGCCCGTCGCCGTGCCGCGCGGCGGGCGCGGCTGAGTCACCAATAACGTCCGGCTTGCCGCGCCCCACTTCCGGGGGGCGGCCCGCCGGCTGGCGGGGGCGGAGCAAGATGGCGGCGGTAGCGGCGCTACCGGTCTCCCTCTCGGGCAGGTTTAAGGGGTCCGTCACGGCCTGGCGCGCTCGTTACCGGCAGCGGGGTGGGGGGCAGGAGAGAGCTGTGGAGCCGGCTGGTGCCCCCTCGGCCGGGGAGTGGCTGCTTTTGGACACCGGGCTCCTCGGTCGGGGTCTGCGGCCTAGCGGTGGGTGCCGGGCCGGGCGGGGCCGGGCCGGGCCGGGGGTTGGCTCTCGGCCTCCTGGTGCGGGCGGGGGCAGCGCCGGCGTCGCGCCGTGGACGGGCCCGCTCGGCTGGGGCTGCGTGTCGCCGGGAGGCGGCGCTGTGGGCGCTGTGCTGCCGCCTGCGCGCCGCCGCAGCCTCAGGGGCGGTAGAGTTGCCCGGCCGGAGTCTGCTCGCCCTGCCCCCGCTCACCACTGCGGTTGTCCCTGACCCGTTACTGACCGGCACAGGCCTTGGGAGGGTATGAGCTGCGTGTCTGTTTTCCCCAGGTTTCTTTGAGTTCGCTCAAAGTCCCTGAGTCCGAGTCCCTGAGATCGGGGGTCTGACTGACGGGATAGAAACCTTCAAATAAAAATCATTCTTCAAGCTGTCTGTAGGGCTGGTCGTGTTTCGGTCACTCTTCTTCTCCTATATGAACAGCGTTCAGGAAAATGTAAACCAACTATATAGCAGAGAGCAAGTTGGGTTTTGTTGTTGATACGTGATACGCTTAAAGTTTAAACAAATCTCCATGCTTCTAAATTTAAATTTCCCTGACTTTACACCTGGGTAACAGCAATTAGAGAATGCATATTAGCCTAGAATTAACTGCAATATTTGCTCTTTTGGCAGGGACAATCACTTGGCATTTTCTTCCCTGAAAAGACTGCTCTTTATATTTTTCTTCAAAAGTAGACCTAAGATCCTGTGCAATTTGAGATTTGTTTGGCTGTTTATTTTTTTATTAGTGTCCACTGCTTTAAAGGCACACAAACTTATTTTTAAGACCTTGCATTTATATTAAAAAATAAAAGATACTTCATAATTTCCTCTCAGTAATAAAATTTTGATCCTCTACTTTTTAGATCCTTTGCATATTTTACAATTAAAGACAGACTGCCCCAGATCCTCACAAGAGTTATCGATACTCTGCATCGACATAAAAATGAATTTTTTGAAGAACATGGTGAGGTAAGAGTAAGGTCTTTTGCCTGAGATTTTTTTCCTCCCTAACCCTTGAGACCCCTTCTCTGCCTTGGTTTTACTGATTTCTTACTACAGTCATTACTTGTCTGTCTTAATCTTTTTGTCTGTTTTTTTTTTCTTTATCATTTCTTTCTTGTAGCTATTTTTCATTAGTTTTGTAACTTGCCTCTCTGTCTAATCTTTTTCTGGTCTGTTTGTCCTGCCACTAAATGAATGATATTGTTCTGCATCTGCTTCAGTTTCTCAGATTTTTGTTTTGATGCAGTGTTTAATAGACTGTAGCGTCTTCTGAATGTGGCAATGGTGCAATACTTTGTTCCCCTCTAATAAGCAAAAAGTCCAATCTAAAAAGAAGTCCCATGAGCAATTCTTTGTAGGATGTTAGGTGAAAAGAGAGCTTTATTCACCAAAATGTGTTTGGTTGAATCAAGCTCTGATTTGTTGGAGACAAACTGGCAATTAAAACTTATAACTTATTTCTTTCATGAAGAATCGATCTGTGTCTCTACAGGAGTAAATGTTCAGAATAGGAACTTTTGTTCTCCACTTATTTCAGAAGGGTGTTGAAGCAGAGAAGAGAGCTATATCTTTCCTCTCCAAGCTGCGGAATGAACTGCAAACAGACAAACCAGTGACCCCTTTAGAAGATGAGCTGCCTGATGCTGCACTGTGGAACCGATACCTAGACTACCAACGAAATTTATCAAATGGAAATGGAGAACCGAGTTGGTTTCAGTCCCCTTGGTTATATGTAGAGTGTTATATGTATCGAAGAATTCATGCAGCATTAGCACAGAAGTAAGTATTTACTAGCTTGGTATATTATTCTGCAAAACATTATTCTTTCCCATTTTTATTTTAGGAGAAAGGAAAACAGCTGGGGATTAAGATAAAGGAAAATCTTAAGCTTTTACCATATTCCTTTTTTCCCTCATCTCACACCTCAGATTTAAAATGAATACTTTTTCTTCTTCCATGCAGCAGAATTTGGAGCCTACTAGGTTTTTTTATGCTTCAGTTTCTGTGACTTGCTCTACACAAAAACTCTTAAGCTTGACTGTATAGCTTGACCTTCTTGAAGACTAATGTGCATCGAAATATGAAAGTTATTTCACATTTCTAAAAGGTTTGTTAGTCTAGAATTATGTCTTAAGACATGTTAGCCTAAAACACAGAATATGAGAGCCGCTAATTGGTTGAGTGTTCTAACTTGTTTTGCTGCTTGAAATCTGAAGTTACCATTTGAGAACTGTTTCTTATAGCAGTAGACCCAGCTTAAGCTGTTCATTCTACACCATCTTCTTAGTTACAGCGGTGTTTGCAGACCATATGTTGCATCGAACTTTGGGAGCTGATCCTGGTTAAAAATAACTTGGCAGGAAAAGCTTGTGCTGGTACTGTGGAGAGGTGCCAATACAATGTAATGGGGTAGGAATGAGCAGTTTAAGTTCCCACTGCTGCCAAAAAAAAATTGAAATCTCCATGTGTACTGGATTTTCCCTTAGTATTACAGAGATGCAAACACAGTAACGGGACTCTGTTTCTACTGGCATATTGTGTAATTTGAACTCTTGTAGCAGAAACTTCAAGTATGAGGTGGATCTGCTGGATTGCACTTAAAAAACTGAGCATATACTTTTCATTAGTAAACTTTAAGTTTCTTGATCTCCGTTATTTAGCTGCTCTTAAGCATATGCTTGGATGGAAGTTCAGTGATTTGTCAAAAGGTGTACATGCAGATGTGTCTCATAATAGAGGAGTCTACATTTCTTACATATTACAAGAGCTGAATTTCTTTGTCATCTTTGTCATGTTAATTTTCTAAAATCCTAGTTTAAAAACTTCCATAAGAATAACTTCATATCACTGTAAGAGACTTTGGTATGGGAAGTACACTTCACAAACACAAACACGCTTAAAATGGGGCCAGCAATTTACTACATTAGTTCATTTGTATGTTACAGTTTTAATTCTTCGTGTCTGAAGACTGGAGTTCAAAATTGTCACTATGTGCAGTTCCCAGAATTGTTGTGACTGAACACTTGTTCACTTTCAGAATATATTGCTAGAAATACAAAGATGTCTTGTATACTGTCTGCTTCAGTGAAATATGATATCAGGCTGTTATTGAGATGTGTGAAAATCTAGTATGACAAATTTGAAGTGGAAAATCTAACTAGACCTGTAGTACAGCCTAAAAAAGATGAGCTTCGAGCTTGCACTTTCAGCTGTTTCATGTGCTGTCATGGAAAACGTGGCATGTATGTTAATATATTTGTTCTCCTATTTTTAGCCCACCTATTGACAACTTTGACGTATTTAAGGAAGGAAAGGCTCAAAATTTCTTTGAATCCCAAGAGGCTGTTATTGCCTTATGCACTTACTTTCAGGAACTTCTTAAAAACATCAAGGATCTAGATGAAAAGCAACTTCAGGAGGAACTCTTTAAGCTATTGCAGGTAAACTAGCAGTGCTTAACATAATAATTTAAAATCTCTCCCCCATGTAATGAACAAAAACTTGAGATTATTAAGAATCTGAACTTCATATGGAAATTAAAATACAGCTCTTTTGTTGTAAAAAGAAATCCTCGCAGCCATACTGTATTGCTGCTGCTTACTTGTATTAAATGTGACATTTTCATTATACTTTTTTGTCATTATGTGTTTGAAAAGCCAGCTTATTCTCCCTCAAACCCAGCATCTCTAAAACAAGTCAGGTTCAGATGTCCTTTTTGTTATTTAACTATAAAATTTTAAAACAGTTCATTTTATTGACACTCTAGACATTTTTAGACTTCTTTGGAAAAAAATTTAGAAGTCAGTCTAGGCCAGAAGTGGTTTAAAAGGTTTATAACGGCATTATTCTTGGAAAATAATGCCTTTGGATAGAATATGAAATATCACAGGATTGCAAATAAGTCCATTAGCTGGCAACAGTGCACACCAAGTATTTGAGGAATCTTTATAAAGACCTTATTAGCGTGTACTTAGAATATGATTTCTTACTTGGCTGCATGTAGTAAAAAAACCAAACCTGCTTTATTACTCCATTTTCTGTGTTCCCACTGGTATTTTCTGGAATTAACAGTACGGAGAATATTTGTGTTTTAAGCTTTGTGTGATAAGTGTATTTATGTTGATCTAAATATTCCATCTTTGTCACTTCTGGTGCATGTTTCTGATGCCTGCATAAATACAGAGCGTCGTTTGGTTTCTTCCACAAAATCTTGTCTATATTAACATTTTTGTAGAAGAAATTGATATTTATTAAAGCTTAGAGGAAAATGTGGAGTTAGAGCCTTCATGTCCGTAAAATAAAAACAAACAAACAAAATCTTTAGCATATGTGAAGTTTAGAATGTAACTACAGTGAGACTTAGCAAATGTTTTTGGTTTTTCCTCCTTCTAGGTGTCATTGTGGGGCAATAAGTGTGACCTTTCGTTTTCAGCTGGTGAAGACAGCTCTCAGAAATCTAGTCCTTTACAATCTCTGGAAAACTTGTTACCTTACATCTTAGTGAATGATATGGAAAAACTTTGGTCACTACTTATGAATGCTAAAAAAAGAAATACAGAAAAAAGTAATGTTAGAGTTGACATAATCCTGGATAATGCCGGATTTGAACTTCTAAGTGATCTTGTGTTAGCTGACTTCCTGTTATCGTCAAAGCTAGCTGATGAAGTCCATTTTCATGGAAAAAGTATTCCATGGTACGTGTCAGATACCACAAAGCATGATTTTAACTGGACAATTAAACAACTACAGTCAGCTAATCATATGTGGATGTCTAGATGTGGGATAAACTGGGAGGGCAATTTGAAAAAGGGAGTTTGGGTTTACCATGATCACATGTTCTGGACTTTGCCACATGAGTTTTCCAGTATGGCTGAAGTTGCTCCCGACTTGTATGCTGATCTACAGAAGTCAAACTTGCTTCTTTTCAAAGGTGATCTAAACTATAGAAAATTAACAGGAGATAGAAAATGGGAACATACTGTTCCATTTCATCAAGCCTTGAACAAGTTTCATCCCGCGCCTCTCTGTAGTTTGAGAACACTGAAATCTGACACTCAGGTTGGCCTAAAACCTGGACAAGGTGAACAAATTCAGGCTTCTGAACCTGAATGGATGGTAAATGGAAAATATGGGGTAGTTCAGTTTGATGCTGCTCTCTAGTTAAATGGTTCCTAATATTCTGAAAGAGAAGTTCAGTCTGCGTTTTAACTACTTTCTCTGCTACATGCTTGGCTTCAGCAGATTCTTTTTTGTTTGCACTTTTTCCTCCCAAGTGATTTTTTGTTTTTGTTCCACAAAAGACTTTAATGTTGTGCAAAATTTTACAAACTGTCTTTGTATATATAAATCAATCTGCATTTCAATATATTTTGTTTTCCTAATATCCAATGTCAGCAGACGTTTAAGATAAACATGTAGTTGTCCATAATATTTTTTTTAATTCATCAGTGGGTATGAGTTTATGGCTAACAAGTGCAAAATCTGCTTCAGAACCTGTTTCCTCAATCCCACATTAGCATCTGTTTACTTATTTCAGGATAATTTGCGCTCCACATGCCATTCATTGCATGAAAGTTAATGTTTTAGAGAATGCACAAATTAATTCCAGACAGATTCTTTGCAACCCGTTGCAGGATCGTATTTTAAAACTGTTGAAAATTGAGTTGACCTGCCAAAGCTTTATTACATAAATTGTTTTTACTTGCTGCTTGTGTCCGTGGACAAACAACTTTTGATGTTTTGAGTATAGCTTGGTGTACGTTAAGAAAAGAGTTCTTGGATGATACCTTGTAAATATTAATTTAGAATTTGAAAATTAAATTTTAATTTAAAAATACAAATGAATGCTGCTAGCCAGTTTGCCTATAGGAGGGGAGTTGTCCCATCTGGTAGGAAGATTAGTGGGAGAAAGGACAATCTCATTTTAGGAATATGGAAGACACTATTTATCTGAGAACCTCTACAAAAAAAAAGCACACAATAAAATACCAAACCAACCATCCAACCAACTGGTTACATTAATTGGATTGTAGATATAATACGGATTTGAATTGAAGGTGGCCTGTCAGCAGTGTTTGTCATTCACGCACTGCTGCCTCTTTCTATTGTGATAATTCTCTTTATTTGTCAAATGTATTTGTATTTTTAAGACGGATGCCATAATTTTCATGGGGAAAATACATTCCCAGTTGCACTGAGAAGTATACACTAGAGAAATATATGCCATACAGGTTGCTGCTAATTAGACTTGTTAGATGCCAATTTCTTCTTTTCTACCCTGGTCTCAAATTACTCAGAATTTTGGGGAAAATTTAGGGATATTTTAGTGTTTTTTCAGAGTGAAGTGAAAGGAAAATGGAAATGCATTATCCATTAATAAAGGAAAAATTAAAAATAGATTCTATCAAGTCTTAAAGTACTTCTATGGTTTGAAATAGGGCCTTTGATAGGGGACTGATGCAATGCCAGTGGTAACTACAGGTTTGTTAGAAAATGGTGGCAGAACTACCCATAGAGTCTGACTGGGTTGTGCTCTTGTCTAGAGCTGCTCCAATGAGGTGAACTTGCCCCTGGTAGCCAAGGTGGTTATGTTATAGAGAACAGGAGTAGGCAGTAGAAAAAACTTCCTTTTCCATTTTACAGACGTCTTACACAGTGAAAAGGAGGGCACAGAAGTGGTCTTATTTGAGTACGTCCTGGAAGTGGTGCTATGGCAAGGGAATTAGAATGACTGTGTGGTAGAAGGTGGATTTAGAAAGACTTTTGTGCTTATGTTTTACCTCAGACAAGGAAGCCTTGGCAGGCCTAAAGAAGCGGGAGGGGGAAGATGGGGCATTATTTTGTACCTATTTCAGGCTTTGAAAATGAAGCTGGATTCCCCTTCTGGTTGGTGAGGTCACTGGCAAAGGACGTCTTCTGGAGAGAATCAGCTGCAGCTTATTGTGTTCGTACGATACAGTGGATAAATATGCTCCAACTCCTGATGGCTTTGACTATTTGTCTTTGTGTTGTTCTTCCTATATCTGAAAGTATATTAGTATTTTAAAGTTGCAAGGTCAAGAATTCAAAAACTAAGACGCTAGGAAATTCAGGAGGCAATGTGATATTGTAGGTAGGGTTCTACTTTTGAGACCTGGGTTTAGTGTTCTCATCTCCTTGTATCTCTGGCTTAGTATTCCTAAAGAATTAATTAATCCTCATCCTTAGGCACCTGATTAAACTGCATAAATTTGAAATCCAGTCAAGAGAGTGGAAGGTCTCCTTTGACTGGACAGAGCTCAGGGGGATTCCAGCTTTGGTGCTTTGATCGAATACATAAATGACAACAATTAATCTGGGCACTGGAGCCTCAGTTTCTCCTGTGTGAAAATGCTGTTAACTTCTTTCAAATGCACTTTGAAGCAACAGCTTTGGGTCAAGCACAGAGGGATGGAAGTTGTGGAATATGTGCAATGAAAGCTTCCCACCTTGTTCAGAAAGGCAAAATGATTGGGGGAAGAAATCTGCTTTGCCTATGGACAGGTTGTTTGTTAGGTGTTGACTTAATTTGCTGGAGAGGTTTGAAGGTGTGTAATGGACAAGAAGAGAAAGGATCGTTTCACTGTTGAGGCCACCCTTGAAGAATAGATTAGCCTCTTACACAGCCCTTACACATGCTAAGAAACTTGGTTTCGTTTTTCACTGGTTGTTCATCTGTCTCTCTGTGCCTGGGTTGCTTTCAGGCTGTTACTTCTGGGAACTCACAATGTAGATCATTGAAAATTAATATTCTGAAGTTATCATAAATGGAATCCTACAAAATGCTAAATCAGTTAGGAAATGCAGCAGTATTCGCTCAGTATTACTGAATCATCTCATTGGAGATTGTTGCATTAATGTTTGTGAGGAAGTAGGGTGGTGATTTCATGAGTACCATAAGATATGTAATTCTTAGATTAGTGTTTGAATGGTAATATAAGACATGATGTCATGCTGGAAAAAAAAAAAATTAAATTAGTTCTATTCTCCAGTTTATTAAGTGAACACTTCTCACCTTTTGCCCCTCACAAAGAGAAGTTTATGTGGTAATATACAGTGTGACTACACAGTTTAAGTGAGGAATGCACAGCCCTAACTTCCAAATACTTAATTGCTTGACTTCTGTAGCCGTAATTGCAAAGTGCTATCTATAGACAGAACTGAATATGCAGCATACTTTTCTGTTTTAGTTCACTATATTTTTGTAAAATTTGGATTGATTCTATGATTAAAAAAATGGTGCTGTAATGCCAGTGTTATATTCTTCCATGCCACAAAGAAATAGTGAAGACAGATACTCTGATGAGGCGCTGTGCTCTGCTCTTCGGTTAGCTACAGTTTAGTTGAAAATATGAAACACTTTTGTAGATACTCAGTGTTAATTACTTGTGTAATATAGCTTCATGAAATGGCAGCATGTGCCTACTGCCTTTAGGTGGAATTTACTGTTATACAACATAAAGCATATGTTATAACAATAGCATATGCTATAATATAGCACAATTTTTTTTTCTTGAGTACTCAAGAAAGTTGCTTCTGTACATCTGTGTTACAACTGATCACCCGAAATGCTTGTACAGCATAACTCGGGAGCTACTGAACTGTATAGCCAAATTCTTGAGATTTTCGTTTCTTGTGCTGTTTGAACATTTATAGAAAAACCAAGGGCATTTTCATTAATTCTGAGGACCACAACAGACCAGCGTCTTCTGATTTCAATTTTTTTTTGTTCTACCTTTTGATCAACTGTATTTGTGAATCATGTTTTGATAGTGACGATTTTAATTTGTGATGAAACGGGAGGAAGAGTAATGTCACAGGCACAGTGAAAGCCAGTATGCACATCTGTCTGAATACTTGATAATTCATCAGATAAGACATATACAATAATTCTGTATATATATAAGGCTTCTTAAAACAAACTTGTGTGGAAAATAAGTTGATTGTATGACTGGAAACTGTTGCAAGAATATTGAAATAAATTGTATAATTTTGTGCAAAAGTCAAACATCATTATAGTATTTCAGTGGCTGAGAAAGCCATCTTAAAATAATTCAGATCTTAGTTCCTGAAGTTTTTTTCTCTGAAACAGATTTTATACAAAAACCTGCATATTTATCCAATGAAGTTTTGAAAGATATAGAGGTAAGAGATGGTTATCATAAAATGTTCCTCTTCATCAAGACAGGGCAGTATTAGGGCAGTTTCTACCTTGTTACCCTACCAATATTCTTGTTCAAATTTCAAAACCTTAAAAAGCATTGAGAATCTCTTAAAATTTATCTGGTAATTACTTATTAAGGTTGGTGCAGCTGATGGTGTCATCATCAGCGTCACTTCCCAAACTGATAAATGCTCCACGTGTTCTCAGCAAAAAATGAAATATTTTAGTGTTACACTGGCTGTAACTAAAATATTTCCAAATCACTTTGTTTTACACACCTTACTGATGTCCCATAAACCCTAACTATTGTTGTTGAAATAGTTCCTGTAAAGTTCATGGTGTATTTGTATTTCATACTGTAGCTACGGATAGGGACAGACGAGGAAGGAGGGGCGGAGGCGTTGCCCTTTACATCAAGAAATGGTGTGTACATCAAGAAAAAAGTGTGATGAGCTGTCTCTGAAGAATAGCCAGGAGGAGGTTGAAAGCCTATGGGGAAGAATAAGAGACCAAGGCAACAAAGGGAACCTTGTGGTTGGTACCTACTACAGCCTGCCCGATCAAGGGGAGCCTACTGATGAAGCCGCCTTTCTCCAGCTACAGGAGGTGTCACGCTTGCAGGCTCTCGTCCTGTTGGGGGACTTCAACCACCCTGACATCTGCTGGAAAAGTGGCATGGTGAGCTGTAGGCAGTGTGGGAGACTCCTGGAGTATATCAAACATAATTCCTTAAGCCAGGTAATAGCCCCACCAGAGGAGAGGTGATGCTGGTCATGCACTGGTGGAGTTTGCAGTCCTGAGGGATATGGGTCAGGTGAAGAGTAAAGTTAGGACCCTGAATTTTAGGAAAGCAAATTTCCAGCTCTTCAAGCAGTTAGCTAATAGGACCCTCTAGGAAACTGCCTTCAGGGACAAGGGAGCAGAACAGAGCTGGTAGATCTAAGGACGCTTTCCATAGAGCGCAAGAGTTCTCGATCCCCGGGGGTAAGAAATCAGGAAAGGAGGGCAAGAGACTGATATGGCTGAGTTGAGACCTGCTGGTGAAACTAAAGGGCAAGAAAGAGAGGCACAGGCAGTGGAATCAGGGACAGGTATCCTGGGAAGAGTGTAGGGATAGGGTCAGGAATGCGAAGGTGCAGCTGGAGCTCAACTTGGCAAGTGATGCAAAGAATAATAACAAGGGCTTCTACAGGTATGTCAGCCAGAAAAGGAAGGTCAAAGAAAGCATACCCCCCTTGATGAGCAAGACTGGCAAACTGGTAACAACAGACAAGGAGAAAGCTGAGGTACTCAACAACTATTTTACCTCAGTCTTCACTGGCAACCTCTCCCCCCACACCTCTCAACTGCAAGGCAGAGACAGGGCTGCAAAGTCCTTCCCACTGTAAGAGACAATCAGGTTCGTGACCACCTGAGAAACCTGAACATACAGAAATCAAGTCCTGAGGGAATTGGCTGATGTAGTTGCCGAGCCACTCTCCCTGATACTTGAAAAGTCCTGGTGGTCAGGTGAAGTCCATGGTGACTGGAAAAAGGGAAACATTGCACCCATTTTTAAAAAAGGTAGAAAGGAGCACCCTGGGAACTACCAAGTTGTCAGCCTCACCTCTGTGCCTGGGAAGATCATGGAACAGGTCCTCGAAGTTATGCTAAAGCACATGGAGGACAGGGAGTTGATCTGAATCAGACAGCATGGCTTCACCAAGGGCAAGTTCTGCCTGACCAACCCACTGGCTTTCTATGATGGAGTAATTACATCAGTGGACAAGGGAAGAGCTACGATGTTGTCTATCTGGCCTTCTGTAAGACCTTTGACACAGTCACAGAATGGCCAGGGTTGGAAGGGACCTCTGGAGATCATCTAGTCCAACCCCCCTGCCACAGCAGGGACACCTTGAGCAGGTTGTACAGGATGGTGTCCAGGCGGGTTTTGAATGTCTCCAGAGTGGGAGACTCCACAACCTCTCTGGGCAGCCTGTGCCAGTGCTGTGCCACCCTCAAAGGAAAGAAGTTCCTCCTCATGTTTACATGGAACTTCCTATGTTCAAGTTTGTGCCCGTGACCTCTTGTCCTGTCACTGGGCACTGAAAAAAGTGTTCTCATCTACCTGGCACCCTCCCTTTAAGTATTTGTAAGTATTGATAAGATCCCCTCCTCAGTCGTCTTTTCTCCAGACTAAAAAGACCTAAGTCCCTCAGCCTTTCCTCATAGAAAGATGCTCCAAACCCCTAACCATCTTTGTAGCCCTTTCCTGGACCCTCTCCAGCAGTTCCCTGTCCTTGAACTGGGGAGCCCAGAACTGGACACACAGTCCCTGACAACATCCCTCTCTCTAAATTGGAGAGATACGGATTTGATAGGTGGACGGACTGGTGGATGAGGAATTGGTTGGATGGTTGCATCCAGAGGGTAGTGGTCAATGGCTCAATGTCCAGATAGAGATCAGTGGCAAGTGGTGTCTGTCCCTCAGGGGTCCGAATTGGGACCAGTACTGTTCAATAACTTCATGAATGACATAGACAGTAGGATTGAGTGCACCGTCAGCAAGTTTGTGGATGACACCAAGCTGAGTGGTGTGGTTCTCATGGATGAGATTCAGAGGGACCTGGACAGGCTTGAGAAGGGGGCCTGTGTTGACCTCATGAGGCTCAACACGGCCAAATGCAGGGTTCTGCACCTGGGTTGGGGCAACCCCTGGTATCAATACAGGCTGGGGGATGAGGGGGTTGAGAGCAGCTCTGCTGAGAAGGACTTGGGGATACTGGTGGATGAAAAGCTTGGACATGAGCTGAGAATACGTGCTTGCAGCCCGGAAGGCCAACCACATCCTTGGCCATATCAAAAGAAGTGTGGTCAGCAGGTTGAGGGAGATGATTTTGCCTCTACTCCGCTGTCATGAGAACCCACCTGGAGTACTGCATCCAGCTCTGGAGTCCTCAGCACAGGAGAGACATGGACCTGCTGGAGCGGGTCCAGAGGAGGACCACAAAAATGATCAGAAGGCTGGAGCACCTCTCCTATGAAGACAGGTTGAGAGAGTTGGAGTGGTTGAGCCTGGAGAGGAGAAGACTCCAGGGAGACTCTATTACAGACTTCCAGTACTTAAAGGGGGCTTATAAGAAAGATGGGGACAGACTTTTTAGTAGGGTCTGTAGTGATAGGACAAAGGGTAATGGTTTTAAACTAAAAAAGGGTAGATTCAGACTAGATATAAGGAAGACATTTTTTCCAGTAAGGGTGATGAAACAGTTGACCAGGTTGCCCAGAGAAGTTGTGGATGTACCATCCCTGGAAACATTCAAGGTCAGGTTGGACGGGGCTCTGAGCAACCTGATCTAGTTGGAGATGTCCCTGCTTATTGCAGGGGGTGGGACTAGATGACCTTTAAAGGTTGCTTCCAACCCAAACTATTCTATGATTCTATGATTTGCATTCACGGTTGAATTACTTGCCAACTTGTTCCATGTGAAACATGGATGCGTTGGATACGCAGTTCTGACTGTATCGGTAGCGTTTGGTTTGTTCGGCCCTTAGAAGTTTTGCTGCTACTTTTCTGGATCGTGATGGAGCATTAGCAGGAGCTAGTTGCCCAGTGCAAATCAGGGAGTTTCTGTACATATGTGGAAACCTAAGTTACACATACAGAGAATTTCCAAAGTAACTGCATGAATTGAGTTTAGACTTTCAAAGACTTTATATCTGGTTAAAGTTCCCCAAAGGGAAAATGACCTAATACGTCAGCAGCAGTTTTCAAAGAAGAAACTTTTAGTTTTTCAAAGAAAATAATTTCTTATAAATTGTCCTGATTTACTTTTTTTTTTTTTTATCACACTTGTGTTTCGATAGCTGCAAGTATCATTTAATGGAATTTTTTGCTTTTGCTTTCACTTAACATTGTGCACTTACTGCGGATGTCCTGAGCTGGAAAGCATCTGTGTTTTATTCTGTGTCCTCTCTCTCCTGTGTCTCCATACATGGACAGATAGAGATATGTCAGGCTGTGCACAGAGTAGTTTTAACCAAATATTTGCTTATGTGGACATTATCTTCGTACTCCTCTTGGTTCTCCCAACTAAGACATAGCTTTGTTTTTGGATATAACACTTGAATTTACAAGTGAAAAAGTTCAACTGTAATTTCCAAAACTTCAGATTATATTCTTTGGGAAGTGTAAGCAGAGTGTTTGTTACACCATGTTCATTACTGCTGTTTGCCTTGTGTTTCTGAGTTAACTTCGTTTTCAGTGCATGGTTATTCTGCCCTTAAAAGATAAGGCGGCATCTAGTAATGCTGTCGTAAATGTCTTTGCTTACTATGTTGTCATCCAACGATATTAAATATCTGCTCATGGGCAGGCTAAACTGTTTTATTGTCACATGGGAGATGTTCAGGAAAACCTCTCTGGAAATGATTTCTTTTTCCTTGACAGTTCTGGGAAATGGCTTCCTCAAACCTGAAACACAGGGGGAATCATGCTTAAACAGATTCTGTGTTGCAATCTCGCTTCTTTCCCAAGTCTGATCAGTTCCTCCATATGCATATTGCATTTTCACCACCCTGCTTTGTCCCAGTTTGTAAAACCAGCTGGCTTATTTCCTTCAGAATATTTACTGACCCCACAAGATTTCTCCAGCAGTTTGCCTGAGCTGCGCAAATTCACATAGGATGAGGACAGTATTAAACTCAGCGTTTCCAGGGGAAAAAAAGGACTCCCATTTCACTTAGGCAGAGGAACAGCTAGACTTAATCAGAGTAATTAATCATTCTTAAGCTTGTCCACTATCAGATTTACAATAATAACTGGTATGACACAATTTACACACACCCCTGCCCTTGGTCATATTAGTTAGTGATATTGTCTCTCCACTTTCCCATATGAGCCTATTTTTTCCTGATAGTGTAATTGCATTGATACCTTTTCCACCTTGGAGACTGTAAATGTGTTATGAAATTACCTTCAGAGAGTCACTATCTCCCTTTGTTAAATGAAGTTGTATTTCCAGGCATATGTTTAGGATCTCTACATGAAATCGTCTGTCACTGGTCATGAGCCAGACTTCTGCATCAGCTGACAAAAAAGAAATTGGAGTAAGTCCCGTTTTGATTTCTTGGTTATTTTTCGAAGTAGGTAAGGTGAGTATAAGGCACTCTTCAAGAAAACTTTCTCTACTACAGGATGAGATGCTCGTGAATTGAGGCGGGGGGAGGAGGAGCGCAGCTTGGTGTTGGGACATGCTGTGCTTCTGGAGTTGATACCCTGTGGAAGGCAAGCAAATGAGAACCATGGCAAGTCGTGGCCATGACTTTCATGCTAAATATTTGTAAAAGTGTAGCTGTTTTAGTTATTCCAGCTAAATTTGCAGGTAACGAAGTCCTGTGGATTAAATTACCCTTGAATCTCTTTTGGAGAAATACATTTCATCTTCATTTTTAATGTTGCTAGTGTACAATTCTGTTCTGTCTCAGCTCTAGCTGCTTTTAGGTAATGACTGTCTGAAATGTGTATATGCATTCAGGAAATCATTTGGAATTCGTGTGCATGATGAAACACAAATACTTCACCTCAATATGGTGTTGATGTCGATGGCTTGAGGTTAATAACAAAGCTTTTTGTATAGTTTAGTAAAAAAATAAATTTGTTTTCAAAAATAATACAAAATGTTTTGATTCAGTCTTTTAATCAATTGTTATGATGTATTTTTTTAAATTACAAGATCTGTGAGCAGTAGAAGTAATGAAGCAAAACTTTATTTTCACCCTAGATTCTGTCCAATGGGTACCTGAAGACCTGGTAGTTCCCCTCAATTGTTGACAGAGCATTTGAGAAAAAAATAAACAAGCAAAAAAAACAACAAACAAACTTCAGTATAGACTGTAATAGTACACAGAAGTGTACTGCAGGCTTTCCGTACAGTTGGGACATCTTAGTGTTCATCCTGTGCTTCGCTGTCTGTGTTTCACAGTATTTGTAGGACATAAAGCATCATTCTGACTTAATCTCTGTGAGATTTGCTTGAGGTTTGTCAAGGGCTTGGGAAAAAAAATTGCTAAAGAAGTATGTGTCTGCATGCTTAAATCCTATGATTACACTTCGTTCTTTTGAAATCAGATTAAAAATACAATGCTGAAAGATGGCTTTTTTTATAGTGCTTTTTGATTTTTATTTTTTTGTTAATGAAAATATTTAAAAGCAATCCAACTAATACAAATAAGAGCTCACTTTTTATTGAGTTGATCATTCCATTTTTAAGAATGGGTTTGTCTCTGAGGACTTTGTGAAGTCTTTCTTGAAGAAATAGTGTTTTAGGGACCTCTTTCCTAGATCAAGTCTACTACAATGTCCGTGCATCTGTATGTATCACTCTTCCAGTGCTCCTACAGGCCCCAGTAAGCTGCTGCTTTTTTTTTTTGCCTTTGTTTTTCCTAAGTGGGGCTCTTGTTTTATGTTACACATTGCAGTTTTCTTTTTATTACGTTCTCAGAAGTCTGCAGACTGATTTGCTAGCAAAATGAAGATATTGACACAGAAATGTCATTTTAGCCTGTGGCACACGAAGCACTTTGAAAGGCAGTCTAAGCTAATTTGTGTCACTTGATAGGGAATCTGGTCCAAGTGTCCAGAAACGTGGAACTGTTGGGGTACTTGGAACAATTGCTCTCCATCCATCCGTACCCCACAAGAAACACTGTGTCTCTCATTGAGCGAGGGGAAAGCTATCCACATCGTCACATGACTTTTAGCTTTGAAACTATTTTGATAGATGCATTCTCATTTACTTAGAGAAAATTCAATTAGGAGCTGATATTTAGGAACCTGCAGACCTATCTCAATTGTCAGGTCTGATTTTTGTGTGCACTGGCTGCTGGAATTGGGGTTTCATATCCCAAATCTCTTTTAGCATCTTTCCTCGGCACTGAGCTCTTTCACGTGAAGGAAAGATTGTAGTAATTTGTTCATTATTTTCTGGTTTAAAAATTAGAGTGACTTTATTAGGTATGTAGATTCAAGACATTCTACACCATTCTTCGGTAAGAAAGGCTGAGAACATCCTGTTCACTTATTTTCTGTAACACAACATGAAGAATCTCATTCATCAGGATGACGCTTCGAAATTATTTTTAACTAAAAATCCTGAAGTAACCCTTTCCTAAGACATTATTTTCTGCCCTTGTTAAGGAAAAAGAGACACGGAGTCCTTTTGAGAACTCTACCTGTAGTATTTAGCAAACAAGCCTAAAGCATTCTAAAGTGTTAGCATCCTGTAATAAGACACACAGTCAAATGGCTTGAAGAGTGGGTATTGCACCCCCTCAAACTGCCCCATTCTTTTTCAGAGTGCTAAATGAAATTTCTGCCTTTTTTCATCTGTTTTTCTTGCCCCTTTTGTTGTTACTCTCGCTACAGTTCATCCTATTCAGCATTTTTTTAAAGCCAAATAAGTTTACAGATCGACGGTGAGATACAGCTGTATGAGCACTCTCTTTGCTTCACCAAGGCTGTAGAAGTGGCTGAAGTGTAGCTCTTGAACCAGCCGTGGCACTGCAGGACTAGCGATGGGGAAATGCGCTCAAGCACACGCTAAAGAAAGTTAGGACAAAGTTTCACAATCATTTAATCCCGCATCTGCATGCTGCTCTGGTAGTGGGATAGTTTAGGCTGTAGCCAAATGCTGGACAAATCCAGGATGATATTTTTGTCCAAATTTGCAGAGGGCATTAAAACTTGTGCCAGATTTATGCTGGTTTCAGGCAAGACCACCAGTACAAATTTAACCTGTCAAAAACACTTAATAGATTTGAATTACAGAATGAGTTTACACTGGATCAGCATTTTGCACCGTGCAGCAGTAGCAACCTTGATCCAGTACTGCAAATCCCACGTTTGAAATAATAAAAACTTTTGATTGGGCTCCCTAGCCATCAGCATAATTTTAGAGGTACCTCATGTAATAGAACAGTCACAGACATAGAAGGGGGGGGGGGGGGGGGAGTCAGGAATATTATTTTCATAAAAATATTAAGGCTTCGTGTTAATTGAGATTTGTATCGCTTTGGAATGCACTTTGGCTTGGGAACTGAATGGAATTAAACTGGGAACTAGGGATTGCCTGAGCGTTTCTCTCTGAGCCGTATGGAGACAGCCTGGGTGCACAGTTCTCCCCTGGCCACGTTCTCGCCTGTCTCCTTTTGAGAGTTTAGCACTGCTAAACTTGGGTCCCTCCTCCCAGGCGGCAGTCGCTGGGCCCAGGGGGTGTCTCCCTTCAGAGATGCCGGCTGCACATGCTGCTCGCAGCTACCTTCTCTGCACCCCCATCCGCTCCGTCAGCACTGCATAATTTTGATTCAGAAACGCCCTGCTGGTTTCACTCCTCTACTACAGCAACAGTAAAAGCGTTTGTGTAGATAGTCCTCAAGAGCAATGGTTTCTGTAATACATTTTTATAACCCCTATGCCATCCTGTGTTGCTTTGCCCATGAGGATGAAGTGGAAACGTGTCGTCAGGGAGCTGTCGTCACCTCACGCACCGACGGCGATTGTGTCTGTCCCCAGACGCCCCCCGAGATGGAGGCCGGTGGGTCCCGCTGCTCCTGCCACCTGTGCTGCACGGCCCCAGCCCCGCGCGGGCCTCCGTTTCCCCTGGTCTCTTCCCAGCGCTTCTTCCTCGCATTGAGCCGTTTTTTCTCCTTTCCTTTATGAGTTTACTGCATCCAGCTCTGGAGTCCCCAGCATAAGAAGGACATGGACCTGCTGGAGCGCGTCCAGAGGAGAGCCACGAGGATGATCAGAGGGCTGGAGCACCTCTCCTATGAGGAGAGGCTGAGAGAGTTGGGGCTGTTCAGCCTGGAGAAGAGAAGGCTCCGGGGAGACCTTATTGCGGCCTTCCAGTACCTAAAGGGGGCCTACAGGAGAGCTGGGGAAGGACTTTTTACTAGGGCATGTAGTGATAGGACGAGGGGGAACGGCTTTAAGCTGGAAGAGGGCAGGTTTAGATTAAACATTAGGAAGAAGTTTTTCACTTTAAGGGTGGTGAGGCACTGGAACAGGTTGCCCAGAGAGGTTGTTGAAGCCCCATCCCTGGAGGTGTTCAAGGCCAGGCTGGACGTGGCCTTGGGCAACCTGGTCTGGTGGGAGGTGTCCCTGCCTGTGGCAGGGGGGTTGGAACTCGATGATCTTCAAGGTCCCTTCCAACCTAAACCATTCTATGATTCTATGATTCTATGAGTTCAGTGGCAGATTCCAGCCGAGGTATGGCATTGCGTAGCTCTGTGCTTTGGCAATGTAGGGATTGTAAAGAGGGCGATGATCCACACTGGCACCCCTCTGCTTGGGTAGGGGTCTGGGCTGTCCTTGTCCGTGGCGGTGAAATGGCATGAGGCATGCAGAACAAGGAGGACAAAACAAAAGAATTCAGTAAATCGGTACCATCCCATAGCTTTTCCTCTCTGGAAAACATGAGCAAGACAGCGTTCCTAGGAAAGCTGAGATCCTTTTTGAGGCGTGAGTGAGTACTGACGTGGCGCAAGGCCGCGCCGTGCCCCGTGGCGCTGGGAGAACCAGCTCACGGGGTCCCCACAGCGAACCCTGCGCAGCACCGAGGCACCTGAAGGCCTGACCTCCCTTTGCCGCTAGCTGCGGTCCCTCTCTTCCCGCGATTATCTACTGTATTTGGAAGGGAGGCGAGAAGGAGACACACTGGAGACACTCAAAACCCGCCTGGACGCCGTCCTGTGCAACCTGCTGTAGGTGTCCCTGCTGTGGCAGGGGGGTTGGACTCGATGATCTCCAGAGGTCCCTTCCAACCCTGACCGTTCTGTGATTCCGTGAGGAGGAGGAGGAGAAGGGGGGGGTTTCCCCTGTCAGCGGGAGGTACCTCAGCAGCAGTCGCCGGGCCGCCGGAGGGAGCTGCCGGTTCGGCGGGCTCCGGGCGGGGAGGGGGAAGGCCCTGCCCGAGTCACACAGCGCGCTGCCCTTCGAATGTCATCTGCCCTGCTTGCCTCTGTTTTAACTTTTTTTTTTTTTTTTTTTTTGGAAGACAATTTTGAGGCCGTTTTCTCAGGTTCATAAAGTTCTGCTGCGCAACGTCTGTTTGAAGTGGGGGGGAAAAAAAACACCGTTTCTGTGAGCGTCCCGTTTTAAAGACTGCTCACCTTCAGGCACCGAGCGCTGTGTCGTCCCCCCCCGCCTTCTCTCACCAGTGCACCCCATTGCGATCCCCACGCTCGGACACCCGCGGCCCGGCCCGGGGAAGGGGAGGGAGGGCGCAGGCCGCGCCGCCCGCTTCGCGTTGCCTGGGGGACGGCGGCACCGCGGCGGCCGCCATGAGCCGCGGCGCCAGGGCCGCCAGCGCCGGGTCCGGCGCGGCCTCCTCCGCCCCTCGGCTGGCTGACAGGGGCGGCGGGGCGGCGGTGGAGGTACCGCGGCGGCTGGGGAGCGGCCCGGCCCGCGGGGGCGGCGGCGGCGGTTTCTGCGGGCGGGAGGCTGCGGCCCGCTCCGGCACCGCGTCCCCGAGGGAGAGCGGGGAGGGAGGCGGCCCGGGCGCGGAGGAGGGGGGCGGCCGCGGCCTGGAGGGCTGCCGTCGGTCGGGCCGGGGCCGGGCCGGACCGGGTCGGGCCGGGCCAGGCCGCTGCAGGGCGCCCGGGGGCTCCCGTGATAGCCCCCGAGGCTGGCGTGCCCCGGCGTCCGGCACAGGGCAAAGCTGGGTGGTAACAGAAGGACGGAGCGGGAGACAGAAAGGGTAGAGGGTTTTGGGTTTTTTTTTGTTTTTTTTTTTTTTTTTTTTTTTTTTTTTTGCAGTTCCCTTATGAGAGAATAAAGCTCCGATTTTCGAAAATCCCCCCCCAGCTTTTCCGGTGGAGGGTGACTGACATTGAGGCTGGCGGTAACCCCCCCGTGCACGTTACCTTTTCAACTTTAAATTTAATTTCGCCTTTAAAAAAAAAAACCACAACAAACAAACAAAACCCCAAAAGACAACTTCTGCAGCTGCGGAGCTGTACCCGGCAGTAGATGTGCTCTTCAGCTGTACCTTAGCGAACTTCAGCTGATGGCTATAAGCTTATCTTTGCACATTCAAGGACAAAAGTTTTCTCTTATTAAGTGTTGCAGAAGGGAGTATCTTTCATGGGGTAGGAATTTATAGTTATCTAAGAATTTCTTCTGCCTTTGAAACTGGTTTGCTGGCTTTGATGTGAATTTAAAGGAGAGACTTGGGGATATTACTTAGAAGGATCAAACTTTTGTTCTAAAGATATAGCAGAAAACTTGTAACAGTTTTGTATTCCGTAGGATAAACAATTTATTAGTGTGTGAACAGCTCTGTATCTCCTTAATAGTTGAACATCAATTTTGTAATTATGCTGTATTGAAACAAAAAATACAGAATTTTGGTAGTTTGTCATGGCAAAATCGACCGCCATTATATTAAATACAACTGTTTTGACTCGATTACAAAGTTTTTGTTAGCACTGCTTAGTTACAGAGTTGATGGTAACGTGCTCCATATCTTACCGACCTGGAGTCAACGAGTTTGTGAATGTTACTTTCATGACTCAGAAGCACATTAGAAACTATGTATTTATAAAACGTGGGTTACAAATGGTAAATCAAAGTACAGCACTAGTCAATCTTAATTGTGTATATATCAACACAGTTAAATATATCTAAAATATTTGCCTACTGTAGTAAAGTATAGCAGGCATTGTAGGAAAATTGCAAGAGTGTGTTGGCATTGCATGATGTTTTTTAAATCTCTCATTTCAGCTGTTCTCTTGCAAAAGTTAGTTAACTCTATTCAGCTCTGATAATGTAAAAACACTAGAACAATAAGTGGTTTGCAAAAATTCCTGCATAAGCACTTAATTTTGTTGCATTTTTCTCCTAAACTTTGCCTCAGCAATTACCCTTTTTATTATTTTGCGATTAAACACAGCAGCTCCTTCTTGTTATTCATTTTGGAAAAGCTGTGAGACAGTGTCAGGGGAGATCCAAATTCCTTAATTTAGCCATACAAGCCAAGGATGAAGTAAAACAAAAAACATGTTAAGTAACATCTACAGTAGGTGATGTGTCTCCGTAATTGCCTTGAGATGACTGCTGTCTTTCATCATAAGCGCATTTATTATATTTAGATGCAAAGTCACCTCTTCCTAACAGAGAGGAAAATAAAAGACGAAAATGCTTTAACTGCTGCTTGTAGTAGTAGAGGGTAAGACTAAAGTTTTGATTGTCATTAAACTTTCATTTGGGCGCATTAATCAAGCTTGAAATCAGCCCCTTCCATAGATGAACAACACCAGAGGGTGATTTTTATCTTTCAGTAATACCTTTCAATGATTACTGCAAAGGGAGGAGGGTAGAGCTAAGCAGTACCCTTCTGAAAGGTATTTAGAAAATCCCTTTGGTAATTTATTTGAGCTGTTGGGAGCACTTTACTTAGTTTTATGTATTTCTGGAACAGTACACTAATGCATAAAGACTCCACAGGCATAGAATAACAGCAAAAAAAGAGCTTTTGAATTGCACGCACAAACTGCAAGCAATGAGTTGGGCCTAGTTACAGGCAGAAATCAGCGAGAGCAAAGAGGGCTTCATCAACTGAGAAGTGATCAAAAGTGATTGGGTATTTCTGACATTTTATAATGCGAGAGAGAAACTGACAACTGAAATGGTTTTGAAATGTTACTTGCAAATTTCTATTTATGTTGATAAAGCATTATCAATACAAACACTTTGAGCTAGGCAGATTGGGCAAAGTATTATCTAGAAAGAAGTCTAGAAAGTATTATGTAGAAAGAAAAAAAGCATGGAAATTTTTCAACTGCACATTCTTCTCAGTACTTCTTGTTGGATGGTATCTTCATTCTGGATGCAGCAAATAATAATAAGCTATGCTGCTGCATTGTATTTTCAGAAATTAGAGCAATTTTTTGCACGTATACACCCGTGAATATTAATTTTTCTTAGGAACAAATATTACAGATTTGTGATATCTCATTTTGTTTGTTTTTAGAATATGAACTGTTATGACTCTGGGATTTATAGAAATTATTGAATAGCCCACCGAGTCCAACCAGTGTACTAACTCCTATATAAACATGTAGGTAAAAAGGGCCTGCTAGTTACCTTAACATCTAAGGAGAAAAAAAGGTCTAGTTCAGTTAAAATAGGTCATGTGCTTATTGCTCAGATTTTTTTTTTTAAATTTATCAGTGTAGAAGAGATAAAAGGGGAGATGAAATAAAAACTTGGGCACATGAAAAGCAGTGGCAAAAGGAAGCAATTACTGCACAAAGCCTGACTGTGCAGCTGAACCCGCGAATGTAACCCAGAGAAGTCAAAGTTAAGATGTCTGTTTTAGTTAGATGTGGGTTTGAATATTGTGGAGTCCATCAAAGCTCATATGTTACTACAGAAACTTTCCCATAATGTTCTGCTTTTATGCCATACTTTGCTGATGGTAACCTAAGACGTAGTCTAGTAAAGCAGGTCTGTGAAAAATTAACGTCATGTGTCATCATATTGCAAATCTATTTAATTTTCAACCTCTCTCCCTCCTTCCCCCCCATTTGTTCTGTAGAAGCAAAGGAAGAAGGGAGTTGACAAAGGTCCGTGAGTCATTATTTTTGGTATGCCAACCCCAGTGTGCTTAGGCTCGTTGGAAACAGGAAGACATCCATGCCTTGAGTAGTGTCCATCTGCTACGGGCAAGAGGCAATCAATGCATTGGCAAGTCACTCAGGGTAGTGGTCAGTGCTTAAATGCTTATTAGGGGCTTTCTGTTTCAACAGAGATTTTTTAAATATGTATTTTTGGAAAGCAGGGGCAGTGGCAGCAGTAGCAGCCTTTGCCAGGGTTGAAATAAGAAATGTAGCAGGAAATAAAAGAAAAGTTGGCAAAAGCAGAATAGCAGTGGGTGACTCAAACAATTAGCTGATTTCAAAGTATATGGTGAGGTATAAACTTCTGAATGCTGTTGAAGTTCTGTTGTTTCTGAATCAGGTGAAGTTTGCCAACTACAGGCCGGATTCCAGGGAAGTGAAAGCAGTTATTTGGTAATTCCTATTGACTTGCACCTGGCTTTATTTAAACCTCTTTTAAATCCTTCTGGATGTGTATCTGCATCTTTAAAGTGCTCATCATTTTAAAATCTAGATTTGTATGACAAATGTAGGCTTCAGAAGTTCCAGCTGTAAAGGGTTTTCTTGTGTTGATTATTGCTGCAATTTTTTATTTCATCACTTTTGAGATGTATTCCTTCTTTCTGTGGAGTCATAAGTGGTTGTGTTTGTTTAGGGAAGAAAAAGAAAACACACAACAATACAGTAATGTAAATATAATAACATACATAAATAACATACACAGTGTTACTGTTTGCAAGCTCCAGCCATGGTTTTGGAGCTCTGGTGTATCACGGAATGAAAAAAAACCCTCTCTACATCAAAGAATTTAATGTGATTGTAAATGTGAAACAAGTGAAGTAGAGCAAAAAGGAAGACAAAGTAGCAAAGAGATGGCACATGCCTTCCCTCACTCCCTCAGAAAGGTGATAAAGTGTTGAGAAAATTAGCAGCCGCCTTATCTCAGAGATTGTGTGCTATGTTGTACATGGCCGTGAGCCGTACTACAGGTGTCAGTCTGGCTTGATGAGAGTAGCAACTCCTTTGTGAAAGAGCACAGATGAGTGTCTTTGAGGGAGGTGAATGTGATTAAACTTGATGGATCTAATCCAGTGTGTACTAGCACACTGAAGAAAGATTAAAGAAAAGAGTTGACAATATTATAGAAACTAATCCAAGGTAATTTATCTTCTGTTACAGTCCAAACTAGTAGTTTTGCCTTATTCCCCAGGGATTTCTGTGTGCATTTCTTGGTAAAGGCTTATTTTGCTAGTTGTTCACCTATTTAGAAAGCTGGGGTGTTTTTTGTTTTTTGGGTTTTTTTTCGATTTAGAATGGTAGGAGCTGAACTTTTAAGTTATCTCAGCCTGGAAAATAATGCTGTTGTAGAAGAGCATGAAGTGAAGACATCTTGTCTCTGTCTCCATTGGAATATCTTGTTTCAACAGCAGTCATTAGTTGGGGGAGATTTGCATTTTGTAATGCATACCTAAATGCACTAGGATTGCAGTTTTGTTCATCCTGTGTGGGAGCTGATGGAATAAAAATCTCATATTCTGTCCTCTGCCATGTGTGCTCCCAGCATCACCTAAACACAATCTTGTTCTGAAGATGTTAGATTTCATAATTTTGTAGTCACTGCCAATTGAAAACAAAGTTCTGTCTAATGAAACTCCTGTCAAGACCTCAGGTCTGAATTTTCATATTGAAAGACTTATGTAATAAAGGACAAGAAATCCAATGCATTTCTGCTCTACTGTGGAAGAGCGGAACCACACAAGGACAAGAAAGCTAACTATAAAGGATCTAATAGGCACAGCTAAAAGAGTTGTACAAGTGGTATGAAGGAGACTGTGCTAGAAGCACAGAGCCCCTGCTTGCCATCTATCAGAAAGACTTGAAAAAGGGTGACAGGAAGTCAGTATAGTGATTGCTGGGGACAAGAAAGCATCATTCAGAAAGCTGAAGTTATATCCAAGTGAAGGAGTTCAAAAGGATCTTTAGCCTTGGCAGATTAGAAGTAAAAGCACAAATGGGCAAGCCAAAAATTGACTTTGAGGAGCAAGTAGGAGTGTCTGAGTAGGCATGGACTCTTCAGCCTGGTAGAGCAACAGTAGAGGTGAGACATGATAGAAATCTGCAAAATCGTGAGTGGCACAGAGAGCATTGGCAGCCATTTCTTTTTTTTTCACCGTTTCTTGCAACATAAAAATGGGGGGGCATGCAATGTAACTGAAGTCTAAAATCCAAAGTCTTTCTGTGCATAAGAGACACCGAGTCCTCCCTTTGGGTTAAAGTTTACCTAGGTTGAAGGAGTGACTGAGTGAGTTTGTAGAAGAAGGACCTTTTGAATGTTGCTAAATACATTGAAACTGCAGGAAACAACCCGAGCTGAAAATAGTGGGAGGTTGTGGAATTGTTGAGAGGGAATATCTTGCGTGCCGATAAACTTACCACTGATGTTACTGGTTGAACTTGCAGATGAAAGTGGTGACTGATAGAAAAGTGACTGCTTATCCTATTTTCTGGTAAGGGTCAGTTACTCTGGGAATAATATATTTGGAATAGAAGCCCTCAAGCATCTTAATTGAAAAAAGCACTGAAGCAAAAATGTTCAAAAATTGGATGTCTAACGGTTTTGTTTTCATGCTGTCTTCCCAGGAATCTCATGATCACATTCTTTTGGATATTCCTGTCACTAGAGAGCAGATGAATCACTATCGAGCTGCAGCTGAAACAGCTCAAAGTGAACTTGCAGCGCTTTCAGTGAAGTATGATTGTGCCCAGTCAGAGGTATATTTAAAAATACTTCCAAATCCTTCTCCAAACCTGAGGATTCTCTGCAGTCACTTTCTGCAGAGAACAGAAAGTTTGCAGAAAGTCCAAAACTTCTTGCTTTTGATGCAGAACTTTTGTTTCTTGGAACACAGAATTTCCATGAGATTTTTACTCTGCTTGCTTCTGTGTTCAAGAACTGATTATAAGCTTATATTTGAAAGATTTGAGGCAGTGTAGCTTTTTACTGTCATCTAAATCCTATCTTTTGTAATGAAACCTGAAAGTTAATATTTCTAAATTGTGGTTGTATAAAAGTTCTGATGGATGTACTCCTGTTGCCAGTGAGTTAAGATATAACTGCCCATCCTCACCTATTCCTCCACTTTAGTCATTACAGCTCCCCAAATTTGCTTTGCTTTCATCACTGGTGAAGTTGTGATTGAGCTAATGAAATTGACTGTAACTAGAGAGGCTGACAAACACACATACATCTTTTCTGCTGTGGGAATGGTAGTTCTTAGGAGAGAGGATTTATCAGAGGATAATTTTTAGAGTTTCTTTATTTTCACAGTTAATTTTTTTTTTTTAAACATATGACTGAATAAGATTGATTTCATCCAATTCAGCAATGTGGGCAGTGGTCAGTTTTAAAAAGGAGTAAAATTTGCCTTTAGGAGACATGAAATGCTTACCTTTATTTACATACATAGATGTAGGTGTATACCTTCATAAATATTTGTAGATACATAAAGTTCAATAGAAACTTGTGAAACGTGTGAACATTCATCCAACTAGTACCTTAAACATCTGTACATTCTACAAATGTGCATTTCTATTGCACATTGTAAAGTACTTTGCAATATACTTGCATAGCACATGAACATTAGAAAAGGCTCTATCAATGAAATAAAATGTCTTTAATTGTGGATGATGGATATGGGAAACAGCAAGAACATGTAATATTGTGTGAGAATGAATTGTTAATATGCTGTCCACTCAGAGCTACAGGGGTGAGTGTTCATCATCTAAGCTTGAATTTGACCAGTCGATCCTGAAATTACTGCAGAGTTCCTCTACAATTAATGGCTATCCAGGATCAGTACTTTACATTTCAATTCTAAAAGGCCATACGGAATCTCATGCTCTCATAGAAAGAATTTATTGCTGGAGATGTTGAATGGCTTTATTGCCAGCATGATTGACTGATTTATAGATTCATTCAGCACTGCGCTTGCAAAAGTGAAAGAATAGTCAAGAAAGCAGCTGTTCATGCTCTTGTTAATAAAGACCTTCGTGACCCAGCTGAGGTCAGAGCCCTGTTCTGCTGAGTGCTCTGTAAAACTCATGATATGGGATTATTCTTGCTTTTTCTGCTATTGGAACTGACCACAAAGACAATGGACAGAGGAAAAAATATCACATTTTGCAGATGGTGAGTTGAACCACAGAGAAATTTTGAGGTTGTGAATGCTTTAAGCTACCATAGCTTGGTCCAGCTGCCAAGCAAAGCAATCCTATTGTTCCTTCAGCTGCTTGTTTGCTTCCCCACACTGCCCCATCCCTTCTGTTGGCACAGACATACGTGTAGTTTTACGGTGCACTTTGTTGTTGGGGAACTGATGCAATGGAAAAACAAAGCCTCTCCTTCTGAGTTGTTTTTAGCCGGATCAGTTTCCCAATCTTATTTCACCTTCATAGCAATATAAGTGCTTCTGCTAGCACAAAGAAGAGGTTGGAGTATGGCAATGAAGCCCGTGAGCCTGGGAAAAGGCAGAGCTGCTTTTCTCAAAATCAGTGCTGCTTTATGTCAGCTCCAATGTGTCTGATAAACCAGCACTTGCAGGTGAAGCATAAGCTCATCAGAGACTATCCTGCTGCTGCAAGAGTGATCCTCCTACCTGCCTCCTCAGTGTTGGCCTTTTCTCAGTGACATGGCCAGCTCCCCTTCCTCCTCCTCCTCTATAGAAATTGAATTCTTTTCTGTCAGCTGTGTTAGTTAAGTTGTTTGTGGAAGAGTCAGACAAATACCAGAGCTGGTGCGAGGGAGAGGACAGGCGTGCGTGGCTGGGAGTAGGAGAAGCAGGACCTCTCTTTTGCAAGGCAGTCGCCCTTCAGTTGGCTTGCCAGCCTCCTGGAATTTCTCTGAGTATCTTGGGTTTGGTCACACTGGAAGCTTCTGGCAGAGTCGTGAATTTCTTGACATCCTGAACTGCAGTTTAACGTCTTGAATATTTATTGCCTTAAAATGTTTTCCACAAGTTAAAGGTCCTAGCACATGTCATAAAGAGCAGTTAATGTGGCCTAATTATTTGACTGTTAATTTTATAAAGTAGGAGATAAATGCTTTGGATTGCATCTTGCTGCTTATGATTCGAATTATCAGGAAAGCTGAAATGACACATGCCTTAACACTTCTTGTTACAAAAAATCCACTTTAAATTACTTGTTCCTTTTAATAAAACAAAACACTGAAATTTTATGTGCCTGGTGTGTCTGCCTCAAGCTCAGTCTTTTAGAGAAGTGTATAGCAGAAATAGTTCAATGGGAAATGGCATTTTTAACTAAAAGAGAGAGAGGAAAGTAAAATAAAAAACTGAACTCCATGAACTGTTGGGAAGCTTCAGCATCATCTCTGGAACAGGTCCTTGGCATTTGGCAGAGGTGTCCCTCCTCCCACCCTTCCTTAAAAGGCTCTCTTGCTGTTTCTGTGTAAATCCAGCTACATTTGATTGGATTCTCAGACCAAAAAATAACTATTTGCATAAGCTGAGAAAAGGTTGCCTACAGCGCAACTCTCCAAAAATTTCTTTGCCTCCGAGTATGCTGCAAATCATCAAAAGGCTCCACCCTCATAGAACAGGTTACTTTGCTGTTACAACTCCCCACAGCTATAGATTATCCGTGGAATTGTGCATCAGAATTGGCAGCAGGGAGGAGGCAGGCAAAAAAAGAGGGAATAGTGGTGTTAATGACTGTACTGTAATGCAGATGCATAAGGGAGGCGAGTTAAGGCTGTACAGCAGAACTTAAGATGGGCTTTTCCTAAATCCTGAGTTTGTGAACAAATTTATCTTCCTGTAAGAGATTATCTTGAAAAGTTGTATTATATTACACAACAGCAGGTTTTGGTTTTACAAACCCCTTTCTTCTATTGCTTTTTCCTAGTTACATGGAAATAAAGTTGTGTAACTCCACTCAGTCTTGTATGATAGAAGAAGATAGATTGGAACACATTTGTTCCAAAATGTGTTTCTTGTCACATTACTAAACTTGCAATGCAGTCATGTATTTCAGTCTGGGCAAAATTCTTCTTTTTTTTAATGGGTTTTCTCCTTTTCTGTCTATAGCTTCTTGAACTCCGGTCCAGAATAGTCTCTAAAGAAGCCTCTTTTCAAGAGCTGAAGGCTGAAGCTGAAAGCTACAAAGAAAACAATGCTAGACAGACATCTCGCCTCCTGTCTTTGCAAACCCAAGTTCAGGAGATGGAGGAAGAGGCACGTGTGCTTGCTACTTCTAAAAAGCAGGCTGAGCTGACAGCTCAGGCAGCATTCAAGGAAAACTGGGAGCTGAAGGAGGAGTTGCATGAGCAAAATGCCAAACTTAAGTAAGATTCACGTGAGATGAGAAACAATTTTTGTTTGTGATGACAGAATGGTGCAGTTGTCAATGTACAAAAATATGTTGGTGGACAGACTTTATTGCAGGTCTGAATTCTGTTACAATGCCTTGCACAACTGTTGTATCTAAGTGTGTGGAAGGTGAATTTGGATTTTGGTTTGAGTTGTTGGCCCATAAATGGGTTTTTTAGAGTTTTATCCTTTGGAGGAGAAATGATGATATGAGTCAGCTTGGTGTAATATATTGTTTACAAAAAATGAGCACAGAGGGCTGTTTGTCTGAGGGCAGTAGAAACAGTACGTATGGTTTCCTCATTCAGGTGTTTCCACGTATGGCACTGAGGCAAACTTTGTGCCTTTCATAGCATGCTAGTGATGGGCAGTACCTGCAACTATGGTCTAGTGTCCTGGTCTATCCTTATCACGTGGCATCTTTTACAGACATTTACCTGTTACTTGACATGCTGCATGGGCCATGCAGTGGTGAGTGACTGTGCTGCTGCACCACTCCGGTCTCTTTTCCCCTCTTCTGTGTCACAGCTGGAACCAGAACAATGTCAAGTGAATTTCTTCCTTGGTGTAAGGCTGTCTGTTAGAAGCAGTGTAATAAAGAAAATATGGTATAGTTCTTAGTTAGTAGCATCCTGAAGGGAGCATGTTAATGTTTGTTCAGCTTTCAGTAATGATAGCTTTGTCTGACTTTTCTTCTGCTTTCTTCTGGATATTGCTGTGTGAGTTTTGTTTGTTTGTTCGTTTGTTTGTTTTTAACATGCCTACTGATTGCATAAAACTTTTAATAAAAGATAGTAGCCTTAACTACACTGTTCTTAGCATAGTGTGTCAGAGCACTGATTTGTCAGTTCTGCATAACTTCTAATGTTTCAGGTCTGTGGGATGGAGACCGACAGCAGTGTTGATCACAAATAAAACTTTGGTGTGAAAATATTCTGAACTTTAAAATTCCAAAATCAGAGTCAGTCATAGTATATTAATAGGCATCTTATAGACTTTTATAATGGATTTTTTTTCCACCATTACAAGGCTAATATCCAAGTCTCTCTCAATATTGTCTAGTTAAAAGCAAGGTCAGTGTTCACCAGATGTCTGTATTTCCCAAATAAGTATTTTGCACAGCTCTTCCAGGCTTTGTGCATTGGAAGTGGATAATCAAGTTATTTTAAAATATAGAGAAATCCATTGCAGTGCACTTGTCTATTACCAGCTGATTTGCCAAAAGCCCTGCATGGAGAGTGCTGATGTCAATTGCCAAACATTTTAGATATGGTCCCAATAGAAGTGAGGAGGTAGTTAAGCCAAGAAGTGTATTATGCATCCTAGCAACATAGAAAACATCAGAGTCTCTGAGATAATGGTTGTTAAGATTTTTTAAAATGCTACTTCTGGGGAAAAAAAAAAAAAAGAAAAAAAGGAAGAAAACCCTCATATGCTGTTTGCCTGACTCACTGGGAGAAGACTGCCAAAATACTGCGTATCTTACTAGCCTATTGTTACAGTGATATGATCAATTTTATGTGGCATAAATCTGTGCTGTCACTCTCAGTGTGGTCCTGGCCGCTCTGTTTTGCCCATCACAGTCCACACTTCTGTTTATGTTGCTGCACAGTGATTGGGACCAGGGAACTGCTCCAAGAGAGAAGTGAGCAAAATAAAAAGCTTAATTTTCAGCTCTAACAATCCCAGGCCCAGTTCCCTGTGCACCTGAAGCGTACCACTGGAGTGCTGGCAAAAGGGAAGGGACAAATGGAGGGCAAGTCTGCTCTTTTGGAAGGAAGAAACATGTTGGATTTGTCATGAATCTACAGTGTGTGCTTTCAAAGCTTTTTCTCGTCCTCAGCTAGTGGTTACATGTGCTACTTAATACTAGTCAGTCTATTGACTTATTGAACTTTAGCTGCTTAGCCTGGCCACCTTAGTAATACATGGCTCATGACTAGTCCTAATTAGGTATTCAAGAAAGATTTTCACTGAAAACCACTAATAAGAGGGAAGGGCAAGCCAGTAGGCATGAAATGCACATTTACATTCTATACCTAAGGATATAGTAAAAAATGTTTAATGAATTCTGTGATTGGTTTCCAAGATGTACACCTCTCCTATTGAAAATGTTGCTTTTGTACTCAACAGATCTATTGCCAAGGTATTTTTAGAGCCTGAACTGTGAAAAGCTTTTTTTTTTTCTCTTTTTCCTCCCCTTCTCTTTGCTCATTAGTTCTGAAGAACTAGCAAAACTGTGAAAGAGCTGCATTCTACTTTTTTGTACCTGATTGGCTATTTTCTAGGTGCTCGCACCTATACGGCCCTACTGGAGGTAATTAGGTTATTCGTAGAGTTGTCAAGTACATTCTTTGTACTTCAGATTGTTTATTTTTAGAAGCAGGCATGGCTCTGTGTGTGGTGTGCCTTGAGTTTTCAGAGCCACAGAACAGTTTGCTGGGTTGATGGTCAATCTCATACAATATTCTAACACATAGGTATGCATGTATAGCATGTCTGGAGCCTCATACCTTTTCACTTCTGACATACCCCTCCTCAGGACAGCAGTTAAATGGCCGTCTCACAGCGTAGTTTTGCTGGGGCTGTAGAGGCAAGGAAGGTGCCCAGAGGTGAGGGAGCTGCGAGGCACTTGTCTTCTGAGGGCCAGCGCCTGCTGCAGAAGACAGAGCTCTTTTGGCTCACGGTGTGTGCTGTGCAGTAGTACATGGAACTATCCTCGTCCTGTCTAGAGCAGTAATTAATATTTTCCATTCGTCTCTGGGTTTTTTTCCACTCTTTTCCACTTTGCAGCATTGACAACAACTGTGCTGGTCTCCCTCCTAAGACAACAAACATCTTAAATTTTTTCATGGACCGTCTCTTTTGCTTAGTGACTTATAACCATTTAATGCACTATGTTGGCACTCACTGTGTGTTTCCTATAGGAGTCTCGTGCTGCTTTTTGATTATGGAGTGATGCTCTGTTGCCTGTTTGATTGCCAGCCTAGAGAGGAAGAAATCAGAGATGGAAAAGAATGAGTCCAGAAATGACTAGCATGCCCACCTTGAAACCAGGATAGTGCTATGCTCTGATAAGCAAATGAGTTTCAATAAAATATTTGCTTTAGACAGCTGTTTGGTGATATCTCACGTCTCATTTTATTCTAGTGTTCAAATCTTTTAGAAGAACTTACTTTAGAAAGTACCTTGTTTCTCAACTGGAAGCTCAATAGTTTTGTCTTGCGTTCTACCACTGAGTACCTCTTTCTTGGGTGTTGTCTGAGAGGTATTGGAGTTGATATTTGGATTACACTAGTGGCCATTTTGAGCTTTGTTTAGTTGGCTCTTTTTGTTAATCTCTTTCTTTGTTGTTTTTCAGATGTGCTGCTCAGTATTGCAGCATCATGAGCTAGATATGAATCTATACGTTTGCTACCTATGCAGACTGTGGCAATGCTTGTTTGCTGGACTTGTCATTGTCCCTGGCAACAGGAGGGATGTAACCACATTTATGCCAATGAATTAAACTGACCCCTCTATTATTTGGTTGTTCGTTCTTACAGAGCATTTACAGACTGATACCTACTGTTAAGGCTGCTAGAAGATGTTTCATGTGGGATATGTATCCGCACGATAGGCAGCTTTTGAGAGTTACAAAATTGGTGACAAAAAGCTGCCTTTTCTTCATACTTTTGTGGTAGTCGCTTGATATTTTCTTTTTTATTCGATTCCTTTCATGGGTAGTGTTACACTGCAGAAGACTATGTACAGCAAATGTCTCCCATGTGTCTCCCACTATGTCTCCCATCTCTGTTTGCTTCTGCTAGTAAACTTCCCTTTGCAGGTACTCTGAGTGTCCTACACTTCCATTAGTCCAGAGGGGCTTCTCTTTCCCTCGAGTTTGTTTATCAGCAGTCAGCTTCGTTAGAGAGGGGATGTGAAGTGCTTTTAGCATACTTTACTATAATTTGAACACTCTCTTCCCCCTTACTTTTTTCTAAGCTTTTGCTTGCAGCCTCCATTGCTAGTAGCTTGAGGGCACTGTTTATTGATGTCACCCGGTTCTTGTGTTTTATTGAAATCTTGTGCTGAGAATGAGGTTGGGATTGTAGAAGATTCTTTGAAGTGCTTGTCAAAAGCAAGGATGCAGAAAAGTTTACACATAAGGCAACATCAACAGTTATATGTATTAAATAACAGGTATGGAGAATGATATGTAACTTTTAAAATTCATTTTGTGGTATGCAGAAGCTAGCAATAATCTTGGGATAATGTCTTTTGCCTAGAATTCTGTTTCAGAGAACATTCATCCTGATGTGGTGGGTTTTTTTTTTGTTTCTGTTTGATTAGTAAATATTTGAATGAGTGTGAAGAAAGTGTGACTCAAGCTTCTAAAATCAGCAGAAAGTATGAAGAGGTCCTTACACAGCTTTCTGGATTCTTGGACACAGACATCAGAGAAAAAGAGAAACCACAGGAATATTTAATGTCAAAGGTGATTATGTGTAGGCAAGGGTTTCTGTATAGTGGTTAAATAGAAGAATATTTGGTTGTCAAAGAAATAAAGCAAGTGATGAAGACAGGAGTCTTTGTGTTAAATAATGATTTGCAGACAGTGCTGTCATCTAAGACAGATTTTTTTTTTCATATTAGGCTGATATTCAAAGGTGCTGAACACTACTAAACTTCAGTGAACTCAGTCTGCTCTTATCTGCATAAATATTTTATCAGCCTGTCGTTCCCAAGTACAGCCCTGATTAGGTAGTTGGTTGAAAGCTTTCCTGAAAACAGTAACACTGGGAGTCAGTAGGTGACATGTAAACTCTACCACTAGATCTTAACACTTATCTCAGCTGACATACCATCAAATAAAAACATCTGAAATGGCATACCCTAAAACAACCTTAACTATGCCCTGTAACAAAATGCTGTAAATAACTGTGTGATGTTTTTGAGACTTAATCATAAAACTTTATTATTTCCCCGTCAGAATACTTCTGAAGTTCCAAAAACTAAGCTTCCATTTAGGAAAGAAAAATTGTTTGTATACTTTTTTAACCTTTATTGATGCTGCTGAAGGGCATTTTATCCCAATTCTATGCGTTTTTTCTCATGTTCTGTCTAGTCTTTGCTATCCCTATTTTTCTTCACTTGGGAGCATACTAGGTATTTTGGGAAATTCTGTTTCATTATATTCATATTATTATAAGAGTTCTGGCTATAAGGAATACTTAATAAATAAAGATTATCTAGGTACGTGTCACAATGATTTCTTAAAGTACTTGCCCTCATAATATTACAAGCACATTGAAATTATAATAGATACTCTGACAAAACTTGGCTAATTGTCATTAGAGGCAAAGATGTTTATATTAAGCTGTAACTCTTACATGCTTTAAGTTAAGGAAATAACTGAGGTTTTAAAAAAAAGTATCTGTTGACTTCTTGTTTTAATAATGTAGTAATAAATCTAGTTGGGAAATCTAATTTGTGCTGAAAACTGTGTGCATGAGGAAAACTTAGCAACTCATTTTTCTGTTTGTGGTCATGGCACATCTATTGAGCTTCTTTTCCACATTATGGTTTTATTTAAGACAGAATTGATCTGGCTTAGTCTTAACAAACGTCTTGCCAGTAGGAGTCAGGGTGTATTTTTTGCCTTATGCACTCTTTGAAGTGCCCACATTCATCTATTCCACTTCTTGGAAATAGTGTAACGTACCAAATCAGCCCTAGAATCCTCCTGGAAACGACTCCTTTTTCCAAGGTGTCGGCTGCTCAGAGCAGCAGCCCACCAGGTATTTGACCTTGCCCTTGAATATGCTTAAGAAATAGCTTTTACTAACTCAATTCTCCCCACGCTTAAAAACTTTCAACCATAAAATGCAGCGTTCAGTTTCTCATTCCAAATGAAAGGCATAAATCTTAACAAGCCAAACTGAAATGGTCTGCTTTTCACATGAAGTGAGCTACATGATCTGTTTTCATTTTCTGACTTGCTTCATGTCAAGCACAGATATGCAGCCACAGTAGCTCTCCACCTGTTTAACACATCATAGAGATTACGTGGGAGTAAATCTGAACCACATTACACTAACTGATGGGTTTCTGGTGGGAATATGGTTCTCATTTTAGTTGTCTTTCTGCTCTTTTTAGAAAGGAGTAGTAGAATGCAATTATAAATCTGACCTAGGGGTCACCAGAAACACCATGTCTTTATTGGGATGATTAGGAGCAGGTATACTGGGGTGAATATACGTCCTTGTTAAGTGCTTTTAAAAAGTTACTAATATTTGAATGATTTCTCTAGGTCTCTGAAATATGTAAAGAAAATATGACACTAAAAGACCAGGTTGCTGCTCTTCAAGAAGCTGTCAATGTCCATGAGATGGAGTCCAAAGCTAGCAGAGAAACTATCATGAGGCTTGTTTCAGAAGTGACCAAGGAGCAGAAAAAGGCAGCAGGATACTATCAAGACATGGAAAAACTTAGTAAGGTACATAATTGCATGACATGTATGTTTGTCTAGTTTTCAAATTAATTTTCAATAAGAATTGTAGGAGGAAAAAATGCTTCTGAAAGACTTCTGGTCATTAGGGTCTTTCCTAAAAAGAACATTTTTCTAAGGTTATTCTCAACTCTTTGAAAGCTTCGGAGTATATGGAGATTAAACAATAACATTGTGTACAGTAGATCTGATTTAGATTTGATGTCTTCCAATGATGCTTGCAAATTTATGTTTTTGCTTCCTTCATATTGTTGTAGCCTTTGCTCTGCTTACACAAGCATGCAAATAAACAGATGCTCATAGAGTTAATGAGTATATCTGAGGTACAAGCGTGAAACATTGAAAAAACACTCTTTTAAATAATATTTATGTGATATTGCAAGTTTTCTGAGGATTCTTCTACAGAGTTCCTTTAAAAATTCTAATGAGAAATTGAAAGGAATTGATAGGACACTATTTTATTCTTTCTTTTTATCTTAAGGAACTGGAAGTAAAGTGACTTGGCTTCCACACACCCCAGATTATCTTGTTTCACTGCATTATACTTGTATTTCATAACTGTAAATACTCAGTTGGCTCATACCCAAAAAATTGTAGGCAGAAGGATGGCTCTTGCAGGAATACACTGTTTTGCTGTGAGGAACCCATAGAGGAAATCTGTGCAGCAGGAATGATGCTGAAATGAGAAATGTGAGTTAAGTTGTAAGTCAAATATTCACCAAAGTCATCTGGGTATGATTTGGAAGGGAAAAGGATGTGATTTAAGGATTTGATTGCTCCAGGAGAACTCACCATTAAGAGTTTTTGTACGTTGCAAAGGATGGAAAAACAAAGTGAGCTTCTGTAGCAGTTTTCCTTATTACTTTGTACTTTGAGTGATAACTGTGGAAAGGGAGCAGTTTACTAAAACCAAAATGAAAATTTCCTGCAGGTACTAGAGCAGTGTGGTTAAAGCTGATGGCCAGAACTTAAGAAAATAAGAGAAGAAACTTAGACTGCCAAATATGTAGCTGAGTTATGTGTGACTGAGTTTGTGGATTTTTTTAACATAAAGGGAACCTTGTGCAAGAAAGTTTTCAAATGTAAAATTACATTGTCCTACCCCCCAGCATTACTTTTTTCCTGAATAGCAGACCACCACCATACACTTTAAATGATATAGAGTTCTTATTTGGTTGTAGGCAAAATACTTAGGAGATGAAAAATAGCTGACAGTGTTGCTCTGGAGAAGAAAGAATTTGTTGTGGAAAAGATAAATGCTAAGTACCACAAGGGTCATAAATTTTACTTACTGCTGAAAATACTTCTTACCAACCTGTGTAAAGTTTTCTAAGGCACAAATGGGACTGAGAGAGAACCTGCACCAAAACCTTAAGCATGTCTTTTTTGCAAACGTTTTGTTCTCATACTTGACTTCAAACACAGGTGTATGAGTGAGAGGAGAGCGTCGTTTTCTCACTAAGTAAGCCAGAATCAGGAGATGTTTTAAACTAAGATGAGGGCTTCATTTGTGACTTGTTTTGCAAGTTTGCGCTGACTGCCAAAACATTTCCAAAGTTGAGCAAGTTGTATGAAAAATATTTTCCTATAGTTATTGTGCATGTGCCAAATACATAATTTATTTAATCCATTTTGCAGAAATGTCTTGCTAAATTATTAGCATCGCCTTTCAAATGAAGTGTGTGCCATCAGAGCTTATCTAGATGCTGCAGATTCCTCCAGTGCTGTTTCAGTCTAGCTACTTAAATTTGCAGATACTGAGTAAATCTGTTGAGAAGGTTTTGCGCTCACAAAAGCGTATTAAGAAATTCAGTGTTGAAAAAATAAGTAAAAACCCAAAAATGCTTTAAATCCATTTATCTAAAGGAGGATGTGGGGCATCCCCCGCTCCCCTCATGGGTGTCTTATTAGGTTACAGGAAGGGCATCAGTGGTATTAAGTTGGTTTGACTTTGTCATATACTTTGCTGCACAGTTTAAGGCCATGAACAGAATTGCACATGTTGTGACATGTTCCCCTGTGAAGGCAAAAAGCAGAAATCCATACTGTTCATGTGCCAGAAGACACACACACACACACACGGTCGTGTCTTCCTGGACTGTTTTCTCAGCTTCAATTTATGGAATTGTCTGTAGCAGAGTTTACCCAGCACAGACTGAGTACAAATGACTCTTGCCTGCATTTGCCTGAACCTCCCAGGGCCAAATATATTGGTCATCTTCTGTATTACAGGTTGAGATGGTGGTCTATTTCCCCCAGTTTTCTCTAAAAATTCTTCCTAAATGTATAGAGGCCATCACACTGTTCTGTCAGTCTTCTCCAGCAAGCCTCAGCCACCGCACTGTTCCCTGCCACCTCTCTGAATCATTGTCAGTTTTTCTTGCCACGTAGTTCTTCACTCCTGCTCACTGGGATTTCTGTGAACTCCCTCTCTTGACCAGGTGCCTTTCTTTATGTCCCAGGAGGAGGCAGCTATCTAATGATCAGTTAAACAAATTGTAGATTCTGAAATTCTCGATGAAGAAAATGGAAGCCAGTTGGTTATGTTTTAAGGTTAATACGCGACAGTAATTCAGAATGTTCTTTAGTATGTTTGATGCTTGAGTATTTGTTGCAGTTAGCTGGTTTTCATTTGAGGAGCATTAGCAAGTGAACGATAATTTTATCTGCTCCCCTCTCAGCCTCGCTGCATCACAATAACAAACAGCAAACAACAGAAACTAATGCAGTCTCGAAACTAATATAAGTAACAAAAGTAAGCCACCAAGCTGTTTTTGTTGTAATGTACTACTTTTCTTTTAGAAATCTGAACTTCTCACATTTCTGACCGAATATTGCAAGAACTTGCTGCTGGGATTGTGCAAATATTGTGCATACCTTTATTTTGGCAGTGCTGGATATCAAATGTGCATTTGATGGAAAATAACTTTTAAATGCTGCCTGGACTTCTAGACTGAGAATCAGAATACCTGTTCTTTCTTTCTGTGTGTCCAGACAGTAATTATTGATTATGATAATCATAATTACAGAATTATAACATTCTTTGAGAATGTCTGTAGGTCCTTAAAAAATGTCTTATTTGCTCTAACCAAGATTCTTTCTAGTATTTAATAAATTCCTTTATGGTATTTGTTTAAGGTATAGAAGAAGTTGCCTATATTATTCTTGTTCCAAATGAATTTGTCTTTTGTACAGCATTGCCATTGATGAACCACAAGAACTAGTAAACTGACCTGTTCTGTTTAATGTCTTCACTGATGATTCAACCTAGAAATGTTTGTGATTCTCTCTGAATTGTTAAACATCTGTTTTGCAAATATGTGCGCCATGCAATGTCTTTAAATAACATTTTTGAAATATAATCAATTTTAATTAATGCAAATATATCTGTATGTACTACTGATGCAAAATGAACCAAGCAAATAGTCTTCAGTATTCAATAGACTTGTATTAAATTATGTTATTAATGAATAAAATGTATCTAAGTAGCATCTAATCAGTATAAGTTTATTAAAATCAATTTATTGTATGAAAACATAGTTAATTAAAATCTGAACTTATTATTTAAGGAAATTCATTAAACTTGAGAAGTATGCCTACATTTTGAATATACCCAAATACTTTGATTGTAGGAGACACAACCAAGCGACTTAAGGTTTTTCTTGTCCCAATAGATAAATAAAGTAATGAATTTCTGAGTTAGAACTTGGATTTTTTTACTTCATAAGATGTCATTAAGAAAATACATATTAGGGACAGGTTTCAGCAGGCATCATATATATTTCCAGGTTGAATCGTCAGAGAAGACAGGAAGTAAGAGCAAGCTAGTTTACAGTCCCTTGTGGTATAACAGTGGTAACTGGTGCTGCTGGTGTAAGAATTCATCTGGATACCTGCATTCTCTTTTATACCTTATTGTTCCTGTTAATGCGATGTGGTTACTTTTATATGTATGTGTAATTGAATTAGTATATTGAGACCCTGTTGCTGATTGAGGTGCCAGTATTAATAGAATCATAGAATCATTTAGGTTGGAATGACCTTTAAGATCATCAACTCCAACCATTAACCTAGCAGTGCCAAGTCCACTACTAAACCATGTCCCTAAATGCCACATCTATGCGTCTTTTAAACACCTCCACGGATGGTGATTCAACCACTTCCCTGGGCAGCCTGTTCTAGTGCTTGACAACCCTTTCAGTGAAGAAATATTTCCTAATGTCCAATCTAAACCTCCCTTGGTGCAACTTGAGGCTGTTTCCTTTCATACTGTTGCTTGTTTTTTGGGAAAAAGAGACCAACACCCACCTCGCTACAACCTCCTTTCAGGTAGTTGTAGAGAGCTATAAGGTCTCCCCTCTGCCTATGTTTCTCCAGACTAAACAACCCCGGTTCCCTCAGCTACTCCTCATAAGAATTGTTCTCCAGACCCCTCACCAGCTTCATTGCCCTTCTCTGGACACACTCCACTACCTCAGTGGCCTTCTTGTAGTGAGGGGCCCAAAACTGAACACAGTATTCAAGCTGCAGCCTTATCAGTGCTGAGTACAGTGGGACAATCACTTCCCTCGTCCTGCTGGCCACACTATTTCTGATACAGGCCAGGATGCCATTGGCCTTCTTGGTCACCTGGGCACACTGCTGGCTCATATTCAGCCGGCTGTTGACCAACACCCCCAGGTCTTTTTTTGCTGGGCAGCTTTCCAGCCACTCTTCCCCAAGCCTGTAGCATTGCATGGGGTTGTTGTGACCCAAGTGCAGGACCCGGCACTTGGCCTTCTTGAACCTCATACAATTGGCCTCAGTCCATCGATCCAGCCTGTCCAGATCCCTCTGTAAAGCCCTCTTACCCTCAAGCAGATCAACACTTCCACCCAACTTGGTGCCATCTGCAAGCTTTCTGAGGGTCCACTTGATCCATTCGTCCAGATCACTGATAATGATATTAAGCAGAACTGGCCCCAATACTGAGCCTTGGGGAACACCACTTGTGACTGGCCACCAACTGCATTTAACTCCATTCATTACCAGTCTTTGGGCCTGGCCATCCAGCCAGTCTTTTACCCAGTGAAGAGTACGCCTGTCCAAGCCACGAGCAGCCCGTTTCTCCATGAGAATGCTGTGGGAAATGGTGTCAAAGGCTTTACTAAAGTCCAGGTAAACAACACCCACAGCCTTTCCCTTATTCACTAGGCGGTCCACCTTGTCATAGGAGATCAGGTTAGTCAAGCAGGACCTGCCTTTCATAAACCCATGCTGACTGGGCCTGATCGCCTCGTTGTCCTGTGCGTGCTGCATAGTGGCACTCAAGATGATCTGCTCCATACCCTTCCCAGGCACCAAGGTCAGACTGACAGGCCTGTAGTTCCCTGGATCGTCCTTCCAACCCTTCTTGTAGATGGGCGTCACATTTGCTAACCTCCAGTTAACTGGGACCTCCCCGGTTAGCCAGGACTGCTGATAAATGATGGAAAGTGGCTTGGTGAGCACTTCCAGCAGCTCCCTCAGTACCCTTGGGTGGATCCCATCTGGCCCCATAGACTTGTGAGCGTCTACGTGGTGTAGCAGGTCCCTAACCATTTCCCCTTGGACTATGGGGGCTTCATTCTGCTGCCTGTCCCTGTCTGCCAGTCAGGGGGCCGTATACCCCGAGAACAACTGGTCTGACTATTAAAGACTGAGGCAGAGAAAGCATTAAGTACTTCAGCATTTTCCTCATCCTTTGCCACTATGTTTCCCCTCACATCCAATAAAGGATTATGATAGAAGTTCAAATATCCTTCTATGGTCTAAAAACCTTCTCAAATTATTTAACCTAAATACTCTGCTCTTCAAAATGGGTGAAAGCCCAAAAGCCCAAACTTTCCTCTGGACGGATAATCGGTTAACACATGGCTGCTCCAAGAGATGAAAGGGAGGAGATGGACTTGTGGTTGTGACAGGGGTCCTAGAGTGATACATGCTGGAGACGGACAGAAATTATGTATGAATCTGCTACGTCAGGCCAAGTAACTGTTATCAGTGCTGCACGAGTGGCCAGTAGGTGGTGTGTGTGCAAGCCTGCAGAAATACTTTTGGTCACACATCCTCTCAGCTTCCATCACTCTGGGACTTCCTGATTCAAAGGCTGCATCTCCATGTTAACAGATGCTGCTGCTACTACATGATACAGTATGAACATTTCACGTAAAATCTCATGAAAGCCCTTTAGAAAATGGCCCTGTCATTATTAGTGAATTTTGACCAAAAATAATCAGGAATTCCCCCAGTTCTGTATGTGGGACAGCTGTATTGCCAATGTTCAGGCAGGGCTCTGGACACTGTCTCTGGGTGTCTGTTTCTGTTAAAAGTCTGAACTCTCCAGGCAGAGCCTCAGCTGTCTCATGAGTTTTAAAGTCTGTGTCCACCTTCTTACAGTGTTGTATTTCTCTTTATCTCCTTGGAAGGGAAAAATTTGCATTTCATTTCTCTGCTAAGTTTTTTGCTTTTCCTGTAGCAAATCTTCACCTTTATGTTTCCGTAAATTCCTAATTGGTCTTAATATATTTTAAAGTTCTAATTATTTTTAAAACTGAGAAAAAACCAATGTCTTTACAGGGAGTATGACAATGTCACTGTTACTAAAAGTGCATTTGAATTTCTCTTTTTTTTGTTCTGTAAACAAACAGTGGGATCTTGACTCCACAGAAGTCAGTGAAACTTTTGTTGCCACTTTAGGTGGGCATGGGATTTCCCCTAGAATAAGTTAGGTGCAAAGCTGATATCAAGTATGAAAATAGCTTTCATAAGAGTAATTTCTCTTATAGTTTTTCTGTCAAAATAGTAATTTTGTTTGACATTTTAAAAAATTGCATGCAGTGTGCACAATCAATACAATATATTTTAATAACAGAACTTAAATATCATTGTAATTTTGATGGATAACTAATTAAGGAAGAGCTCTAGGGGCTTGCCTAGTTGATAACCTACGCAAAATTTTACAACAGTTTACATTGAATCGGGAGAGAATGAATTCTTCTAACATCTTTGGTGCAGCTGCCTCTTGCTTTAGCCACGGCTGAGATAATTAATGGGGTTCAGGAGGAGTATGTCTACGTGGTTTGTCCACAGGGCTGCTGGGTCATGCAGACTGTGGGGTTAGGTGGCTGTGGTCTATGTGCAGTCTGTGGAGAAACCTCTCCGTTTTAACCTGAGCAGCAACTGATCATTCAATTTCCCTTCCAGTGAGAAATTGTTTTATGAGCTAGTCTGTGGGTAGGAACAGTGAAAGACAGACATGAACGCCGCTGGTTGCTGAAAGATTGTTAATTAAAGCTTCACAGCTCTTCAGAGGGCTCAGTGGAAAGGGAAGCATTCATACCATCCTCTCTTCTGCAGGTATTTTGTGGGAAGACCTTTGCAGAGCTTCTGAAACTAAATGTTGCAAAACTTGCAAGCACCTGAGCTTGATTCCAACATGTAAAGGGATAAGAAAATGTGGTTGGATACTTTTTAGTATTGGAAGCCTGCAGATTTTAAACATTCATGTACATAAAAATAGATTTGCTCAACAGTTTAAAATTGAACATAGCCATTCCTAGGGCCAAAAATTTCAGTATAAAAAGAGAGGTTTTGTACCTTCTTTGCTATTTTTGGTTCTTAGAAGTTAAGATGAAAACTGGTGCTGGAGATAAAAATCACTATTATCATAAACTCCTCTGCAAAGCCACAATAGAGGTTTTTTACTAGGGTATGGCATACTTTCCTAATGTTGTAGATGCAAAATAATTACAGAAAAACCATTATCACAGCCTGTTTTAATCTATTGGATTAGATGAAAGTAAAGATTTTCATTTTTGCAGTGCATGGTTAGGTAAATGGGCAATTAAATTTGTGTTCACTTACAATCACAATAAAATGCTACAGCACTTTTGAGATGTGAACCTGTTGTGTTTTCTCTGAATCTGCTTCAGTTGTGCTCGTGACATCTTCTCTAGTCTAGTGCAGGTAGGGTGCCAGGGGGTGAGCGTGGGTAGACTGTGTCCCAGCCTGAGTGTGTAACTTCAAGTACAGCACTGTGCTGTATGAGCCCGTTTGCTCTGGTCTTGGATAGCTGAAGAACCTTTAGTGCTGCTTTCTACATCTGCAGGTGAGCATGGCTGTGGTAGATCTGCTGCATCTCTGGTGTATAACAACCCATCATTGACACTGTCAACTCTGGGTAAATTCACCTAATGTCTAATTCTGTTTTCTTTGAACATCAATTTCCATAATTGTTCCTGTTTTCAAAATTTGCTGTGTGTCAGCGTTGGGTAGCTTTTTTGACCCTACAAGCTGCATACCAAAACCTTCATATAATTCAGAACCGTGGGACATTAGCCATAAATGTTGAGGAGCCAAAGAGAAAACATGTTGTGGTTCCATTTTTTCAGTCTTCTGGGGTGGAAATTGTTTTATCCACCTGTACTGGTCACTTAAGCTCTTAGAAGTTTGCTTCTAGTTGGGATACCGCCTTTACGTGTTGCAGTTGCTAAATTTCTGGATACTGTTCAACATTCAGGCTGACTTTGATGAAGCTAGCCAGTGTAAATGCTCTCCATTCAAGGGAGGTTTCTAGGAGGATTGTTCAGAATTTTAATGTTTTGAATTTTAGGGCTTTTCATTCTGTAAATTGCTTGTATTTTGGTTTTTTTTTTTAAAATGTTTGGGCATCAACAGGCTTGCAGTTCCTTATTTTATACCTTGATCTTTTGATTCAACTGTGTTTGTTTGCAGATATTCACAATTTGAAACAAGATTGTAATTAGGTAAGCTGCCTGGTACTGGCAAACTACTTTTGCAGTGCCTTTCTGAAAGGAAAAATACACATTGCTGAAAACTGTAATTGAAATAAACCACTCTTTATTCTTTGCTGTAATTACCATAATGTAATTCTGAGCACAGGTGGGAATTTTCTATTAATAGGACTTGTTTAGACTAAAAAAGAGAAAATGGCAAGGAATCATGCCAACATTTGTTTCCAAGAGAGTTCTACAATTACTTTAGAAAGGGGTAGTAAGAAATAATTTCCTAAATGACAGGGTTTGTTTTGGTTTGTTTTCATTTATGTGTTTGCATGTTTGCCTTTTTGAAGCTATTTCAAAATTTTTGTATTTTTAGTATGTATATTTATATTTTATTTCCAAGGGTGTCTCCCAAACTCCATTTTTGTCCATCCTCACTGCTGATCTACGTAAATACTCCCAGATTTACTACTTGATTGGCATGTATGCTGTTAATACAAGTGACTTACTATGCTACACAGCAAGCACACGTAGACTCTGAGAGGCCCCTGAGTGGTCACCATATTCACAACTGCTTTGGGACAATTCTTTAATTCCAGTGTACACAATCTTAATTCATATCAACCCACTTACTGAGCCTCCACTAAATAACTGAAACTTCCAGAGAAATTCAATCACTGTCTGTAAATATGCCATCCTTTGGCATAATTTTTTGTCTTGTGTGAAGTAATATTCTTTCCCATTTGTTCCTATCAATCAGATAATACCCTGAGAAATGAAGATTTAGTCTTTTAGTTGGTTTCACCGCACGTTTTATTCTTGTATATGAATGTGTAAGCACTCTTAATATTGGTATTGTGGGGAACGGAAAGAGGTTTGCAAACTGACTGAATGAGAGATGGTTTTTTCTTTATGTTTAGATGGGTTATTTTTCTTTCATTTTTCTATCATCATTTGCTTTTGCATCATGGGTCAGGATACATAGTTCTGTTTGTCTGCTCTGCCTTGTTGGGTCAATATTTTATGTACAGCTGATATATGTACTGGCTATTTTTTCTTCTTTCTAAACCAAGTCTTGGTTCATCAGAACATAAAGGGAAAATAACTTTTAAAAGCTTTGGGCATCGATAGAAAGGATCATGGGTATCAGGAGCTGAATGAGAACCATGACAAAATGCCAAAGTTCTGAGGATGTCTCTAAGCAGTAAGTCCTATGGGCGATTCACCAGTTAGCCTTCTCTTACAGTACCCTGTCTCCCTACCGAGGATGACATTATCTTTGAGTATATTACTTCTGAAATGCAAGAAACTGACTTAAAAAAGAAAAAAAAAAGTTACAAAGATACTATATAGACCTGCCATCCCATTAGTCCTTCCCCAGTCATGCTTCTGCACACCAACAGCCCAGCTGAGCAGCAGCTGCGGGCGGTTGTAGGCTCTGTGGAAGTGCATGTAGTTCTTCATTGACTTTCTTCTGTTCCTCAGGCAAATTTGAACTTAACGGTAATAGGGATTTTGCTTTCTTCAGAAGATGACATAGCTCAGAATAATTTCCTTTTTGAAAATTTTTATGAGTGTTTCACAATCTTTCTTCTTTGAGGTGAAATTGGTATTTGAGCATTCGCACCTTCTTTTATGGTGTCTTAACATCATCATCTTTTTTTGTTTGGCTCTTCACTCCCCATTTCTGTGTATAAAGAATCTCAGGAATTTTTGTCACATTCAGGTAAGATGATTTCAGATATAACCTCTAATTCTGCTTCTAACACTATATTCAAAAAGTTTGTGTGTATTCTTTTTGTCGGCCCTGAATTGGTCAGGCATCGAAATAGATGACCATTGTAGGTCCCTTCCAGCTGAAATAATTCCTTTCTTCCCTCTCCCTCTCCCTCTCCGTCTCCCTCTCCTCTCTTTCCCCTCCAGGTGTAGTACTTTGGCTTTATTTGTGTTACATCTTGTTCACCATTTGTTTTCTAAGTCCATATTATCTGAATGAAAAAATAAGATATCAATAGTTTTACAATAAAAAATTGTTTTTTGTTTACCTGCAAATTTTATTCATGTATTACTTCTTGCAGGCCACTGTAAGAGGTTAGTCTATAGTGTGATTACAGCAGGCTTCGGGCTTTCATCAATTTCAGTGGGAGTTCTCCTATGAAGCCCTGATGTTGAGTCCATGTGAGCAATATGGGTCCTAATTTCTCTATCTGCAGTATCTGCTTCTGAGTTATTCCCTGCTTTGGGTGTGGAGGGGAGGGGTTATAACAAATCTTTAAAACCAGCTTTAATCTTTCATGTATTTTAGGATCTTGACAGCGCTACAATAGGAAGACAGAGTTTGGAGAAGGAGATCAGAAACCTCCAAGATAAACTGACTGCTACCGAGAAAGCTTTGGATGCCTCAAAGTGGGAACTGCACAATCTGAAGAAATCTTCCAGTGAGCTGGATGGAAACTTGAAGAGGAGCAGGGAAGAGGCCAGGACAGCTCAGAGCTCTTTTGTGGCTTTTAAAGAACAAATTGCTACCATGCTCAGCAGTGAATCTGCAATAGTTAAACCTTCCGAGAAGGCCATTTTGGAGAAGATCCAAGAAATAAGTTGCAAAGAGCAGAGTAAAGAAATAGTAAGCCAGCAACTACTGCACTTGCCCAATATGTGTATTAATTCTCTTCAGATTCTTTTTCATTTTATACATCTGTTAGAGTGTTGGTTCCTTCTGCTTAGGTTTTGAAATTACAGAAACCTTTAATTTTATTGTCTATTGATTTAAAATAATAGGTGAAAAGCATCTATGTTTTATTAAGTAGGAAAAGGTCAGAAATGGAATTAATAATAGATACTATTAACAAGAAAAGACATGGACTGGCCTTTCAGTTAAGACATTGAAATTTGGTTTCAGTGCCACTTAGCGGACGTCAAAAGTGGCTGCGTTGTCGCTATGATTTAGCGGAACATGTGAACAAGTATGGATTTGCTGCTATAATAGTGACTTCAAGGACAGACTTGTTTCTCAAAGCAGACATAATTGATGAGTTGCCCCAGGCAACTTCTTTCCCTCCAATCCTCAAAACCTGCACCTAAAAAGAAAAAAGTATTTTTACACTTACAGTTAAACATTGTTGAAACTGTAACTGTTCACCATCCAGGAGAAAGGCAATAGGAATTTGGACAGTGGGGTGGATTGAAAACTGGCTGGCAAATAGAGCTCAGAGGGTTGTGGTTAGTGACGCAGAGTCCAGTTGGAGGCCAGTAACAAGTGGTGTTCCCCAGGAGACAGTACTGGGTCCAGTCCTGTTCAATATCAAAATCAATGACCTGGATGAAGGGATAGAGTGTACCCTCAGCAAGTTTGCTGATGACACAAAACTGGGAGGGGTGGCTGACATGCCAGAAGGCTGTGCTGCCATTCAGCGTGACCTGGACAGGCTGGAGAGTTGGGCAGAGAGAAACCTTATGAAGTTCAACAAGGGCAAGTGTAGGGTACTGCATCTGGGGAGGAATAACCCCATGCATCAGTACAGGCTGGGGGCTGGCCTGCTGGAGAGCAGCTGTGTGGAAAGGGACCTGGGAGTCCTGGTGGACAACAGGGTGACCATGAGCCAGCAATGTGCCCTGGTGGCCAAGAAGGCCAATGGCATCCTGGGGTGCATCAAGAAGAGTGTGGCCAGCAGGTTGAGGGAGGTCATCCTCCCCCTCTACTCTGCCCTGCTGAGGCCGCATCTGCAGTACTGTGTCCAGTTCTGGGCTCCCCGGTTCAGGAGGGACAGGGAACTGCTGGAGAGGGCACATCAAAGGGCTACAAAGATGATTAGGGGATTGGAGCATCTTTCTTATGAGGAAAGGCTCAGGGACTTGGGGCTTTTTAGCCTAGAGAAAAGAAGACTGAGGGGGGATCTTATCAATACTTACAAGTACTTAAGGGGAGGGTGTCAGGTGGATGGGAGCAGTCTTTTTTCAGTTGTGCCCAGTGATAGGACAAGAGGTAACAGGCACAAACTTGAACATAGGAAGTTCCATGTAAACATGAGGAGGAACTTCTTTCCTTTGAGGGTGGCAGAACACTGGCACAGGCTGCCCAGAGAGGTTGTAGAGTCTCCCACACTGGAGACATTCAAAACCCGCCTGGACGCCATCCTGTGCAACCTGCTGTAGGTGACCCTGCTGTGGCAGGGGGGTTGGACTTAGATGATCTCCAGAGGTCCCTTCCAACCCTGACCATTCTGTGATTCTGGAAGGCAGCTGAGTATTCTAATGCTTGAGGTGGTTTGGCTGGTAGTGTTTGCAAAGGTGTGCTTGCATGTGCAGGGACAGCTCAGGAGGAAGGCGAGCCAGAATACAGTCTGACCAATGTCAGTATCCCAACACTGCGCTGAAGTTTCTCACTTGCTTAAATGGGCATATATTAATTTTGTCAGTGACACTGTTATATAATTAAAAGTTACACACTAAATCAAAAGCTGTTTTCACTGAGGCACTGATAAGCAACTTCTGTGTCCTTGCCAGATTTTAAGATTCTAGCATCTCCTGCTGATGTGATAGTTTTTTATGTTAGCAAATGTTTTTGTGTTCTCTCCAAGATTGGAAATAGCTCTTGAAAATACCCCTGTGCATTTTGATGATATATTTTGTTAAAAAATTCCAATCAGCTCCCCTATACCATATGTTGACAGTCAGTATGCCAAATTTCAATGAAAACAAGATTTGTGAAAATTATTAATATGTGAAAGTGATCCACTGAAGTGGAAGTGTGGCAGCAACTTTTTAATATATAAGCTCTTTACAGTTTTGCTATATGTCATGGAGTGTTGCTTTCATAAGCAGAATTTCAGCAGCTTAGATTTCAGATTGAAATCTAATGAGAATTTTATGTGCGTGTGTGTTTGTACTTTTTTCTTTTGGCACACAGTACACTCTGTTGAGATTAGTTGATTAGTTTGAGAACTGCTGAGAAAGGGAAATTTAAGTTGACTGGTAGCTATTGAGTGAAAAGGTTTTGCTCCTGGGTATGCTTTCAGGTGACCTGCTGCTTTTGTAAGATGCAGTTGCAGTTAAGTCTGTTTGCGTACTACATTGAGCAGCTTTTAGTCTCTTTGTGGATATACTGCATACAGTACATGCATAGTGCATCCTACTTATTTCAGTTCTTGTTATTCCTGATATTATTCCTTAATATTAGCTTTATATGCTGGGTTGCCCACTTGATCATCCTGCAGACTGGTAATATTGGAGAGGATTCAAACTCGGTCTTTATTTTGTGGCAGATAGGAACTTTACCAGGTGCTTGAGAGGAATGTGACTGCTTCTCCAAGTAAAAGCATTGCTTGGACAAGTCATGGTCTGTTACAAAGAACTACTGTAAAAAACACAATAATCAACTATTCTTCTTCTAAACAGCTGTGATTATTCTTATTTTAGAGGTAAAGAAACAGATGTTCAGAAAAACAGTAGTTTTCCATAACAGTGTTAAAATTCATTTATTTGGGTGCAGTGCTGTAACCTCTCTCTTTCTCCCAGAAAGACCTGCTGACTTTTACAATGGAAAATAGCTCCCTATTTTGGGGTGGGAATTTGAGGACAGAGACAGGTTTGTTTTTCAGTTTTATTGCCATCAAGATTAAATATATATACTAAAAGGAAGCCTTTATTACTAAACAAGGGAGGTATCAGCCTCAGTCTGCCGCTGCCTAAATCTGTGCTTTGGAACCAAAATGCTGGTCTTACAGTTGCCAGCTTTTGTTGGTTTGTTTTTACATAGTAGAGGAGCTATGTCTGGTACATCTAGTATAGGGTACATCTAGTATAGCACTCTGCTTCTGCTAGCAAATACAGCAATTGCCTGCTATACTTGTAGCAGTACTCCCCCAAAATCCTTGTCCTTTTTTAAAAAAAAAAAACATTGACGCAGTTTCCTGAACTATAGATATTAGCTTTAATACTGCTTGGTGAATTGATGGTTGTAGTTGAATGATGAAGTTTAGTGGATCATTGTATTTGCTAAGTATGTTAAGTGATGAAGATTTAATGTTTTACTGCTATGACTCAGTTTGAAAAATTTATTTGCATTGCCCCGAAGTGAACTGTGTTACTAAAGCAGTGCTGGCATCTATTATCAGAAGAGTTTCTACATTAAGATTAAGGGCTTTGAAATAACTAAAATAAAATGCCAGTATTATGCATCTGTGAATCAGTTTCTAATAGAACATAAACTTTGTCATTAAAAAGTTGTTTTAGTGAGCTGCTTTTCTTTCTGCAAATCAGAATTAAAAAAAATTTCTAATGTTTTAACATTTTAGCATTTTCTAATTTCTGATAAAAAAGATTAATTGTCTTCAGATAGGATTTCTTATAGACCTTTCAGTAAACTGTCCAGCCTTAAGTAAAAGACCCACAACAGTGAGTCGTTAAACTTCTTGGTAGGGTAGATTAGCCTGTAGTGTTGCTGGTGCCCCAGCTAGCTTGTTTCAAAACAGCCCCTTTGTGGCTGCAATCCAGCAGCAATGCCAGGACAGCTAGGGATATGAATCCAGCAGCCAAGTGCTTGCTGCTGGAAATTAAAAATGTGCTAATGAATGCGATAATGTGAAACAGGAGGAGGATTACAATTAGGGCCTTCCCTGAGTAACGATTGTTTAATTTCTGTCGGGACATTGCTGCAAGCAACTTGCCTTTGCAAACTAGATTAGTGGGATCATGAAAAAACAATGTAAGAATCTGGGAGGAAGAGGACCTTCCCTGTTTGAGTGTTCTGATGCCTTCTCTAAACAGGTTTTGGTTTTTCATTTTTAAATCATCACTGCAGCTCCTCTGGCAGTTTTGTGTATAGGATCGTACATACTGGATGAACTGGCAAAATGTTCATCTTTACATCCAAGCCTGGTCAGCTATGTCTGGCTTACCTCTACACATGCACCTGTCAAACAGAGCTGTGAAAAGTGTAAGTTTTAGAAGGCCTGTGAGAAGATTATTCACTGCAACTGCTATAGTCAGATATTCTGTGAAACTGCTTTCGTCAGATTTTCTGTGAAATCTGAAATGCTCTTGAAGATTACGTCTCCTAATTATGGTGATTTTGGTATCTGAAGGGCATCTGAGTTAGTCATAGTCTGTATACTAGGCCTTAGCATCAACATTAGCAAAAATTGTAATTTCATTAAAAAAATAATCAGCATATACTCTGGTAATGACCAGTGATAGGATATTGCAGGATTAAGAAACTGCTTTGAATCAGTGTCCTAATGATCTTTTCAGCAGTTATAGTAAGATGTGTGTCATCCGAACGTGTTTGGACAGCTCTTGGGCGTTTTTGTCATTTATTATTTGTAACATAGCAGAGGAGTTCACAGGCACCTGGAGTCCAAGGCAAGCAAATGTTCTCATACAGAGCTCAGCCCTGGTTATGAGGTCTCTGGGTTCAGGTCCTTTCTGTTTGACAAGTTTTGTTGCAGATCTGTTGCAGCGAATTAAATTCATATGGACAAAACTGTTTCTCTTGACTACCTACAGCTGATCTGATTGTAGACTATCTTAATGTTATCAGTTTTTGTCATTGCATATTGATATACAGGCTCTTAAATGCCAAAATTGATTAAGCTCTACTGCTGCTTCCATTAAAATCTGTTGTTCTCGTTTCTTGATGATTTTTATAGCAATGTCATAAATGCATGTTTAGTTTTAGGGATTTATCCCCTTTATCCTTCCAAACAAAAAAAATGAGTGGAAAATAATTTGGGAAAATAAATTAAACATTGATAAAACCAACTGGAATGCGAGAAATTATTAGGAAAAAAAGTTGAGAAGAAAATGAAAACCATAATTATGCCACTGTATAAATCCATGGCTGCTGCATTCTGAGTAGCACACACAGTTACGATAATTTAATTTGAAAAAGGGGACTTCAGAAAGTACTGGGAAGGGCCATGAGAGTGTCTAGAGGCTTCCATGCAAGAAAAGACACAACAGACAAGAACTTTTCAGCTTGGGATGGTGAGCGCAATGTAGTAAAGCAAAATACAAGTTGTAAATACCATGATAAGAGATGTGGCAGCTCTAGTGCTTTTCAGCTGGTAGGGATCTTAAAAAAAATTTGTACTAGATGCACATGTGTGTGGCCACATATAGGTACATATAAAACAGTGGAAGTTTAAGATAACATCTTACCAAACCAGAACAGCATAGCTTATGGATTGTCAAGATAATACTAAGATGATGAGAATATTTAGTTGCTGTATTGGAAAATAGGGAAAAAAAAAAGCCACTATGATGTCAAGGAACTTGTAACTTCATCCTACATGCTGCTTCTTTGCGCTTATCCTAAGTCCACAATGTGCCCATTTCTGTGACTTTTGGGCTGTTGAGGGAAATGCCCTACTGACAGCATAGCTGTAGCCTGCTTTCTGTTCTAGTGCACTGTGGGGCTGGGCCTGGGGCTTGCACATGCCCTCTTCTTAGCACAAGAAAAAATAAAAGCTTAGCACAAGAGAAAAATAAAGTTCAGGAAGATTTTAGTGAGGGCTATTTAATTGCAGCAGGGATGAACCCTGCTGTCCCCATGGTAGGAGTTGCGCCTGGAAAGGAGTATTTGCAACTTTTTGTAACACAAGAAATAAAAGGTCTTAGTTTGAAATTATCTGGTAGCCACATTAAAACGAAAAGTGGGAAGTGTTTTTTTGCAGGCTGGCTGATCAAACTGCACAAGTCATTGGCACAGCAAAATTGTGTAGGTCAGAATTGCAGGACCAGAAATGCAGCCTTTGAAAGTTGCTGGGTACAGGCATGGGTGGGTAATAAGGGTGCAACTCTATTTTAGGAAATCCCTAAATTGTTGATTGTCCCGAAGCCAACGAGGAAGGTTACTCCAGGATACTCTGAAAGATAGACTGACAGCTTGGTGGTTTTGCGGTCTCACCTTCTGTGGTAGGAACCCTCACCTTCTCATGTTTATGGACCTTTGAAGCCTGTAGGAGCCCCACGCGGCTGGTCTGTGCCCGGAGCCGCTCCGCAGCCTGATAAAGGGGCTCTGGGTTCTCTGGCAGCAGTGTGTCGCTGTGGGCCCAAGTTACTGAAAGCTTTTTTTTTTTCCTGCTGAGTGATATGAGATGCAGAAAAGCATAAAATGTGTGTGTGGGTTTTTGCAGTTTTATTGTTTACTGTTTCCTACCACTGTACGAGCAGCAGTAATTTCTCAGTGGTTTTTTTTAAGTGAGTTGGGTGCAAACTATTGTTTGTATTTAATCACAGTCTAAGTTGGAAACCTTTCTGTGTGATTAAAATTAATGGGAGTTTTGTGTGCTTATTGTTCATTTGATTAACAGGAGGCAAACAGATGCTTAAAGTGAAGAGTCTGCTTGGAGATGAGTGTCTGAACATTGAGTTACAAATGCAACAATTAATTATGTAACTAAATAATTGTATGACAGTAAGAAAAGGAGAGAGTGAAAGAGGGAAGCAAGCAGCTTTTTGGATAGAACTGTCAGTATTTGGCAGTAGTGTCATCAGACGCTTTCAAGCATTTAATTTATAAGTAGTTTACAACTTAAAACAATTACATTATACGTAGGTGTTGCAAACTTAATGGTGTAGAGCTAGAATTATTTTCAGAATTGTTAGTCTAGTTTCTTGTTATGAGATTTTATCGTTTTAGCCTTGGGCTTTGGCTAGATTACAGAAATTATTATTATTATTATCTCTTAGCAAAATCTTTTAGTTAAACACCCTTTAACAGCTAACAAATGGGAAGCACTCCTCTGGGACTTAGTTATCCATACCTACATTCTCACCTACATGCTGCATGTATTTTCTAAATCACTTCTCTGTTGTTTCCACTCAGCTCCTCAATAGGTGAGTGATTTTTGGGCTTGTTTTAAACAATATTAGTTGACTGCCAGGTATTGCTGGTTTGCTGAAATCTTTGGAAAGTTTGTGTCTAAATTTGTATTATTTTTTATAGATATTAGCCCCTTTTAGTCAGTTGACTCATCTTAAATACAGTTTCTGCTGTTCACTTTTGGATGTCTCAGGTCACCACTTCTGCCATTTTCTCCAGAAAATGACAGCAGATTTTTCTCTTTTTAAATGCATGTATTTTAAAGATAGATATTTTACCCTCTTTCTAATAATTGGAGGATGTATCTTTCTTATCTTTCTAATATTTTGACACCCACCTAACCCCATATATTTTGTTGGTTTGCTTGCTCCCTAGATGGTATCTCAGCTTGAAGCCCAAATAGCTAAATTGACCGAAGCTTTGGAAAATCAGACTAGATTGTACCAAGAAGCTCTGGAGAGGAGCAGGAAAGCTGAAACTTGTTCTGAGACTTTCCAGGATCAACTGAAACACTTAGAAGAGGAATTACTGTCTGTAGATCTGATGCAAGATGGTTTGAAGCTTGAGAAACAAAAAGTAGTTGCATGCATTATTGTCTTTTGCATAAAAGTCACTAAAGACAGAGATACAGCTAATTGTATTGCATTTATCAGCTGGAGTATTACTCACGGTACTGCAAGTAGTGCGAATTAGCAAAGTCAGGCATCATGTAGGGAGTAGTAATATCTTTTCTTTGACCAACAATTTTAGTTGGAAAAAGTAGCTAAGTTTTTGAGTTCAAAGTCCATTTAATGTGAACAAAAACCCCAGACTAAAAGTGGTCTCTGTCAATACATCAGAAGTCCTTCAAGGATTCTCTGATCTCAAAGCTTTCTTTGATCTCTCCATCTTTGTCTAATATATCATCTGGTCTGCAGTCTCTCAAGATTTTGCAGTCCTTGATTCTTTTACATCCTTAGACCGTCATGGCTACCAGAATTTTTTTATTAATTGTATGAATGAACACACTGCTAACCTATAACACATCCACATACTAAGAGTTTGAAAAATGACATACTACCTGAAAAGCTAAACCAGCCATCCAATACAGCTGAGAAAGACAAAGTTGTAGCTTGTTACCAGGCCAAGATCAATGCTTAGAATGTTGAATTTGCAAAGAATCAACAATTTGGTGCTGTCTGTTTTGCATTAGTCTGTGATACAATAACTTTTATGAATGAAGCATCCACCACATTGGGAGTAAACCAGAAAATGGAGCTGTTCCTTCCTCTCTGCTTCCTCTGTGAAGAACATGTGGCCCTAGTTTCTTAATTTCTGTCTAGATTTTCCTGCAATAAAGAGATTTTTGTTGTGATTTTTTTTTCTGTTAATGAACAATTTCAGTGCTTTCTTCTTCTGCTGCTGTTTTTAATTTTTTGAACTAGAAGCATCATGAAGCAAAAAGAGGTTCTTGCTCTGTTTTATCGTCTTGGGCTCAAGCACAGTTATGGAACTGGTTTGTTGTTTTTTTTTTTGTTTCCTTTGTTGTTTGCAAAGATTATGACCTGTGACAGAGGTAAGAGAAAATAAAGGCAAACATAGTTCTTATTGAGGAGGAGAGCTTTGGATTTTGCAAGAGAGGCTAATTGAGACGAGGGAACTAATGCAATTTTTAAAGAGCTAGCAGGGCAATACAAAACCAGGAAAAATCAGGTTAAATAATATTTAATATCTGCATGTGTTCACATCAGTAAACCAGGTGGAGATGCAATTAAAATAACCTTTGAAGCAATTTGTAAACCAATAACTGTTATCTCTAAAACTTACTGTTCCAAAGAAAGGTAAAAGACTGATCATGTTAACTGCATCTCCTCAGACTACATTGGATCTCACCCATGGCATCGTTGGTAACAGTTTTACTCATTTTAGAGTTCAGAGCAGTGGGCAATCACAGAACTTGCAATTAGTTGGGATGTATGTCCAGTTCTGGGCTCCCCGGTTCAAGAAGGACAGGGAACTGCTGGAGAGAGTCCAGCAAAGGGCTACAAAGATGATTAGGGGATTGGAACATCTTTCTTATGAGGAAAGGCTCAGGGACTTGGGGCTTTTTCGTCTAGAGAAAAGAAGACTGAGGGGGGATCTTATCAGTGCTTATAAATACTTAAGGGGAGGGTGCCAGGTAGATGAGAATAGTCTTTTTTTCAGTGGTGCCCAGTGATAGGACTAGAGGTAACGGGCACAAACTGGAGCACAGGAAGTTCCATCTTAACATGAGGAGGAACTTCTTTCCTTTGAGGGTGGCAGAGCACTGGAACAGGCTGCCCAGAGAGGTGGTGGAGTCTCCCACACTGGAGACATTCAAAACCTGCCTGGATGCCTTCGTGTGCAACTGCTGTAGGTGTCCCTGCTGTGGCAGGGGGGTTGGACTAGATGATCTCCAGAGGTCCCTTCCAACCCTGACCATTCTGTTATTCTGTGATGTCCGGCCTTTCTAACTTCTTGCTGCCAATGCATGGTTGTGTAAAGCAGCAGAGCCACAGACAGGAACTGGAGTCAGAAGCAGACATACATACCTAATGCTTTTCTTACTGCAGAGGAGCAAAAACCAATCTGGTCTTGCTAAGAAGATAAATACAGTATGTCCAGGGATTTATGAACAACATAAATGTTGACTAAAAAAGGACAAATGGAGAATTTGCAAGTGTGTCAGGTGTGTGTACTATAAACATACCCTTTCAGTACATTGTTTCCTGTGGATAGTGGAGTTGACTATGTGTAGTTGGTTGCAGGTGTAAGGGGAATTGTTTTTAAATTGTACTTCGCGAATTTTAATGAAGTTTTATTATTCTTTTACCCACTTTTCCACATCTTAGTATCTGAAATTTCTGGAGCAACTTAATGAGAAGATGAAGCTGGATAGCCTAGCAGCAGAAGTTGGATTTGATATGAATATGGATGCAATTCTAGCCCGGGTAGAGCAGTTAGTGAAACTGGAAGGTGATGCAGTGATTGAAAACAAGACTATGGCATATAGCCTAAGAAGGAAGGTAGGCAAAAAAGGCATACTGTCACTGTTTGTTTCAAAGATAAACATTGTTATGGCTGTATTTCTATAGTGGCTTGCTGGAGGCAGCAGATTGGAGCTTCATATATGTACAAGGAATTTCAAAGAAGTTCATTACATAAAAAGAAGATGGTTAACATTTGCAAACTGTGCAAACAGACTGCATATTAAAAACCACCAGTCAGTTAAATACATGATACTGCTTTTCACAGCTTCTTAAATAAATGTATAAAGTTATGCATGTTTATATGTGTATATATGTCTACTTTTTAATACACATTTATAATATATACTTCTGTAAGCAACTAATGTCAGTAATCAAATCTGAAAGGATCTGCTGGGAAGGGGGACACACAAACTTCTCTAGAAACTAGTAGGACGTCAGTTGTACTTCACCAAGAATTTCAACATTTCCAACAAGAACTGTGCTCCTTTAGGAGCAAATCTGTTCAAATTTGGTCAGATGACCTCTGTCATCCTGTTATGACAGAGTGAAATCTTCTGATTTTAGGCTTATCAGAATGGTTTAGAGCTTAGAATTAGGTCTAAGGCTTAAACCAACACATTTTTTTTTTTCCTGGAAGCAACTGCCTCTCTAGCAGAGAGTATAGTATGTATGTTAATATTCCTCCTCAGATGTTCCAGAGTAAAGCCTGGTAGCTCAGCTCAGGTAAACTGAAAACAGGTAGCTCCCCAAGCACCAAAATTCTAAACCTTAGCTGCTGGACCTTGTATAGGAGCAGTGGATGAAAGCTTTCTTATTTCTGTATGTTGGTTCTCCTTCTTGCATGCTAGCCTTAATTAATTAAGGATGGAAATATCTTAAACTACCACCACTAAAACCATTGTCTCCTTAATTAATCTCTCTTACCTCTTCCATTTGGCTAGTGTCTTATATTTCAGACAATCTCAGATGTTATGAATGATGCACAAGTATTTCTGTTCAAATAGGGTGCAGTCTATATGGATGGAAAGGCACAATGAATTGATAATATAAGAGGTATCAAGTTGGTGTATATGTTTATACTGCTTTACAGAGTTTTCAAGAGAGGAATAGGAGTTGAGGTTAAATAAACAACATGGGGATTAAATTTGCAAAACAATGTGTGGTACTATTGTCTTTCACATGTGTTTTTTCAAATATGCTTGTGTTTGGAAAACTAGTTGAAGACTCAGAAAGAAAAACTTGAAAGCAAAGAGCTGCACATGAAGCTTTTGCGGCAGAAAATAACCCAGCTGGAAGAAGAGAAGCAAGTAAGGACCGCCTTGGCTGTGGAGAGGGACGAGGCCAATCTTGCTGTCAGAAAGTTACATAAGATGATGGAGAGGCTACAGAAGCAGCTTGATCTGGCAAGGGAAACAAATACTGATCTCAAAGCCAAGCTGTCTGAAACCAATGAACTTAAGGTGAGTTAAAAGGTTACATTTGTGCTTCTATCCATTATTCTTTTCCAGTTGGATACAGCTGGAGTTCATTTACAATAAATGTGTTCATGGAGAACTGCTCAAACCCATCTAGATGGGGAAAGCAAATATAATATTACAACATTTTGGGTATTTTGCAATTTGTCTTGATATACTAAGCAGCATCTGTAAAGTACAATGTAAATTTTCAGGCTAGCGTAAGAAAAATATGATATATGCATCCGTTTCTTTCCTGTTGATATGGCTGTGATCTTATATTTTCCCTTACATTGCCCACAGAAGATCTATTCTGATAGGTATGGGGGGAAAAAAGGTGTTTTTTCCACATAAACCAGGCAAGATGCTAAATTTTCATTGTTCCTGTGTTTTATTACATTGCAGTAGTAATAAATTACCTGCTTTAACCCAGGTGAAAACAAGTAGTTTGCAGTCATTGATAGCTTGCCACTGCTGGAAGAAAGGAAGATTGATTTTATGTGAGTTTATGTCTTGTGGCTGATGGAGTGAAGTAGATACGTAGGTGCATGTTCTAACTGAAGGATTTCTACCAGCAAAACATTTGGCAACTCTTTTTCATACTGTTTTTCCAGGGGCTAGCAGAGAGTGAACTCTCACTGTGGGTTTTTGTCTGTCCAGTTACCTCTTTTCACAAAACCTGTAGAGAATTATTTGTCTTTAAAACAAAAATCTTTTTGTTAATGGAGTTGATAAGTTAGTAACTTTTTAGTGTGTGCGTACATGTGATTTCATCAAGAACACATAAGAAGCCACATTAAAGTGCTTACTTGTGATTACTCCTGATTATCTTTATTATTTGTTCATGTTAGATGAAAAAGTGTGACAAATCTAACATTACTTTATGTTATTGCAGATCAAAACTTTGGAGCAGAACAGAACAATAGAAGAACTCAGTAAGTCTCAAGGCAAATTGGAAAGAATGAAAGAAAAGGCTGAGAAACAACTTAACTCTGTGAAATCAGAACTTCTTTTAAAGGAGTGTAAAGCTGCTGAAGATAAAGAAAAAAACAAAAATATGCTAGAAGCAGTTACCAGTGAAATGAAGGTGCTTAAAACAACCCTTGCAGAACTGGCAAAAAGGGAGAGACAGGTAGGTGTATAGGTATTTGACGAGTGCTAGCTGTCACTAGCATGTATCACAGTATCGTCAGGCTTGGAAGGGACCTCTGGAGATCATCTAAGTCCAACCCCCCTGCCACAGCAGGGACACCTACAGCAGTTGCACAGGACGGCGTCCAGGCGGGTTTTGAATGTCTCCAGAGTGGGAGACTCCACCACCTCTCTGGGCAGCCTGTGCCAGTGCTCTGCCACCCTCAAAGGAAAGAAGTTCCTCCTCATGTTAAGATGGAACTTCCTGTGCTCCAGTTTGTGCCGTTACCTCATGTCCTATCACTGGGCATAACTGAAAAAAGGCTATTCTCATCTACCTGGCACCCTCCCCTTAAGTACTTATAAGTATTGATAAGATCCCCCCTCAGTCTTCTTTTTTCTAGACTAAAAAGCCCCAAGTCCCTGAGCCTTTCCTCATAAGAAAGACGCTCCAGTCCCCTAATCATCTTTGTAGCCCTTTGCTGGACCCTCTCCAGCAGTTCCCTGTCCTTCTTGAACCGGGGAGCCCAGAACTGGACACAGTGCTCCAGATGCGGCCTCACCAGGGCAGAGTAGAGGGGGAAGATGACCTCCCTCGACCTGCTGGCCACACTCTTCTTGATGCACCCCAACATGCCATTGGCCTTCTTGGCCACCAGGGCACATTGCTGGCTCATGGTCATCCTGTTGTCCACCAGGACTCCCAGGTCCCTTTCCACAGAGCTGCTCTCCAGCAGGTCAGCCCCCAGCCTGTACTGATGTACATGTGTACATATGTAGTATAGGTGGACCAGCTAACCAGCTGTGCTGAAAACTTTTGTGAACATTATTAAACAAGGAAATTTCAGCTTACACTTGTGAGCCAGAGTGGCAGTTGTGGTTTTGAGAGGCAAAGCTATTCTTCAAGTTATGTATGCAACAGAATGAATAATAAACATAGGCGTTGTTTTCTTTGTTCACTGCAAAATCTATCATCTTTTGGAGAAGTATAAAAATGCTTTAAAATCCTGATATCTTTTTAAGGTTCCTTTTTTCCATATATCTTAGGTATAAAACTTACTTCCATGTTACCATGTATAGGTCATAAAGTCAAAGAATGTTGGAAAAGATCAGAAAATTAAAAAAAAAAACCAACAACAAAACAAACCAGACTTAATATTGAATGTAACTATTTTGGACTGATTTGTGACATATAACTTTGTTAAAGGTTAAGTAAGAAAAAATTTTTGTGGTAGCTCACCTCGGGGAGGGTATAAGGGGTATATGGAAAACACAATAGTAAATGTATTCCATTCTAATTTAAAAAAATTGTGAAGTATGTATGTAATTGCCCTGCATATTGTGTCTTGTAGTAACATTATAGATGGCATAATTGTTGAAAGCCAATGGGATACTTCTTTAAAGTAAAAAAATGTGTAATTTGAAATTCCTTATTCCAACTGCTTAGAACTTTGTTAGTTTTTCCAGCTAAAATTTTCATGCTGTGTGTTTGCCATAACAATTACTCTGGATGAAATTTAAGAATGCTATTGCAAAAAATGAGTCTAGAAAAATATTGTTTTGCTCACATGGAGAAAAAAACCCAACAATCTGGGGATCTTTCTTCCTGAAAAGCTTTAGCACTGTTTTATTTTATAATGAAGGTTAGAAATTTGGCAAGAAAACTTAATTTCTTCATACGTCTTATGAGGAAACAAAGCCTCATGCACACAGAAGGAGGTATGAATTATATTCAGGAAATTATTCCATGGAGTCATACATTGAGTACTTGCTAAAAATGCACAAATGTTGAATTTTTACTGACTGAACACAAGACATTTCAGCCACTTGAATACTGTTGCAGTGTTCTTTGGGCAGATTTGAAGAACATGGGGAAAGTGACGTAAGTCGGCTATAAAGTGCAGAATACTCAAGCACAGCATAGCACTAGTTCTCAAGCTTTCTGTGTTAGTGAGTGAAAAGCTTCAGCTTATAATTCACCAGCATCCACAATCATCTGCATCACAGGAACATTTCAAATACCTGCAGGTGGAACTATACTGCTAAACTGGGAGCAAACCTGTTTGCGAAACCTGTGCCTTGTATTTGTGCAGTGCTGATTAGCAGTAATGACATTTTGAGAGTATGAGAATTCTCAGTAATATTCATAGCATATTCTTCTGTATCTTAACAGTTTGCTTACCTAAAATCTGTCCTTAAAATAAAGCTACTGTTGCTAAATCAGAGAACTGGTTCTAAGCGCTTTCTCTCTCTCACTAATTAACATGAGTTTTTTTCCTGACTTCTCCTGAACCATTACCAAAGGAGAATTCCTTCCTTTTCCCAAACCCTGTGTAGTTCTTCACCTGCTTTGGGCTCACTTGTTCTTTTTTCTCAGGGAAGCTAAACAAGACCAGACTTCTCTCGCTCTCTGTAAAAGGTAGTGAATGCAGATGTTAAATACTTCTCTGAGCACATGTGTATATATTTAATCTGGATATAAGCACTATCATGTCACCTGTGTGTGCATGCATGTAAAGAAAACTACTAGAAACTGAAATTGCTGTTACCTGATAGAGTTGTTGATGTGGCCAGGTTGACCTGCATTTGCATGGCTTTTTCAGGTATACTCTGCTTTCCATGGATATTACTATGTGTGACGTTAAATAACATTGTAATACTGCATGGCTATTTTCCATGCTGTCAAAATTTAAAGCATACAGAATTGAACTACTGCCAACTGGTTAAGACACAGATTTGTCTTGTGATCATAAAGAAAGGCAGAACGTACCCAAGTGAAGTAAAAAATTAAGATTGGATTGAAATAATTCAAAATTAACTCATAAGTGGGATTTAACACAGTGTTTCTGGTTGTTCTTTGCTCTTTAGACTAGTAATTCCTACTAAGTTTAAGAGGAAAAATTAGTTTTGGCATTTCTGTGTTTTGTTTCTTTTTTAAATTTTTTTTTCTTTTAAGAGAATGCACAGAATCAAAGCATCTGAATTGTTAGAAGTGAAGTCCTGTAAGCAGGGTGTAATAACACTGCCGATCTGCTTTAGGATTAACAGTCAACTCTGGTGACTGTAGCGAATAACAAAAAGCATGCATATTCTTGGGTAGACATATAAAACCATTAAAAAAAAGGGCGTTCAAAGCATTATTACATCATACCACAGAGTAAAAAACAGAGAGGTGAAGCTATATGTGAAGAGTAAAAAAAGTAGAGACAACTAGAACATATATATAGAGAGGGGAATTAGTTGTATATATTGAAATTTTACAAGAGTAAGTGTAAGTTTACAGATATACATACTGGATTTCCTCTGCCTGTGGGGTGAACAGAAAACCTTTCTGACTTCATATATCATTGTTGCATATTTCTGAATATAAATAAATATCAGTGTAGCTGACATGTATTTTAATAAGACTAGATAAAGGGTATGCGTAATGCCTGATGACAAAAGGATGTTCACAGGGACTGATAACATCAGTATGTGACCACTGCAGTTTACTATGGATTAAAATTTGAATATATTTTATTTTTATATCAGTTTAACTCAAGTTCTTATTTGCAGTAGTACGAATATAGTTGTCAATGTTTCGGTTGAGGTTTCGATGGTTTTGTTATAAGGATTTTTTCCAGTCTTAGTTTCCCTTTTTTTTTTTTCTTTCTATTGCAATAAGACCCCTTCTACTTTCCTGTAGATACAGAGTTAAAACAAAATGTAGTGTCTATTTTTTATTTCTGCTCTGCCCTCCTAATATCTTGGGTTAATACTCCCCTCTTTTACTTCAGATAATTTTTCTTACTAGATGGAAGATGCAAAGAAAAAACCTTTGGTTTTGAGTCTTTCATTATGTTTGTCTTTTATTATTTCTCTCCTTTACTTAAAATTCTGACTGTCCTAGAAATATTAACTGCTATTGAAGAAAGCCTTAAATAGAGAGTTAGGTGGTACTTCTATTAGCTTGTAGTATTTCAGCAGAACTGTTCTGTTCTTAATACCTCTGTTGCATTGTTTTTAAAGCTGAAATACAATCTATTTTTTTTCTAGCTCTTATATGTTTTAGTGAAAGATTTTAAAAGGTTATTCATGATGTGCTTACAGCAGTGTATTCACTTAAGATTATAAACATGCATCTTGTTCCACGTGAGACATGCGATAGTGTTCTAAAGATCATCTAGCATGTATCATCTATTGCTTTTCTTTGAAGTTTTTAAAATTCAGATTGATGTCCTGTGGTTGGGCACTTTTACATCCAAGAATGATGGTTCTCTTTGTCAGTTTATGTGGAGAATTTCTCTTTGTAGTCAACCCTTTTCTGTATTTTCACTGAAATACAGCTTTGTCTGCACTGTACTTTATATGCCACTATATAATAGTCAGACAAGTTTTTTTTGTCTTAGTGTTATTCCATTAAAGTGGAAAAAAATTCTCAATTTAAAATTTACATAAATGAATGGCTTAAAGGATTTCTTTAAGGGCTCCGTGTTCTTTCCAGTTTAGGTTATTTGCCAATGAAAATTATTGAATTCTTAACATATTTATTGTCCATTCAGTATAGCTATGACCTGCTTTTCCCATCAGAAGTAAAGAGTGAGATGATTGTGTATGTATTTTTTATTTGCACCTATTCCCTCTGGCAAAATTCTGCCAGGTCAATAATCTGCAGCAGTGCATCAAATTTAATTTGATTGCATTTGATACATGGTTGTAGTGCAATTTGGTTTACTCACAGTTGCTGTTATTAAGTTGAACATCTTGCAATAACAAAGGTATGAGAGCAAGAAATTTGGTGCAAAGCGCAGACGCTGGGATCAGTTGGGTTTGTTGTATAGACGTCTTGTGGGGGTTTAATTCATCCAAAGACTGGATCTTTGCAGAGGGCTGCCTTGATCTTTTAACATGAAGTCTGTATGGAAGCAAATTCCAGCTCTGCTGCCTGCTCGTCCTGTTTGTTTAAAAAAAAATATTGACAATCTCGATCCAGATGTTTAAAAAAGTCTTTTGCTTCTGCTAATTTGTCTAGCACTCTGCCGGAGCCCCACATCAGCGACCTCCTGGCTTGGTGTTGAAGAGAATATATGGGAACTTGGGGGTTTTTGGTGTTACATAGTTCCAACATTTCATCCAAGATATTGAACTGCCTTGGTAAGACAGGTAGCTGGGACTGAAGTCTCAAATCTTTCTGCCCTGTACTGTCTTGGTTTTCATATTTGTTTTTCTGAACTGATGGCAGCTCCTTAGGGTTTGTACTTGGATGAAACAAACTGTCTTTGGCAAAGTCTTGGAACAGAGACCTTGTTTTCAGGGTTTTTGCAGCTTGCCTCACAGATGTTATAACTGCTTTGGAGTTCTTCACAGTATTCTTGGGGATGGACAAGTATTTCAGGAGTGCTTTTGTCTCCATTTCAGGAGTGCGTTTATCTCCTCCTCACCATTAACTGTCAATATGATTGGTGGAGTGAGGGTGCTGCCACACCAGAGTTCGAGTCCAGCTTCTTGATGGTTTTGATGTTTCTGTGACATTTCGAGTGTCTGTCATGCTTGGGAGTGGGGATCTTGACATTCAGATAGATAGCAAGACAAATATATTTCTTCAAATATGAACAGTTTCCTCTTTTAATTGTGCGTTGATGATAAGGAGTATTGAGGCATTAGTCATTTGGGCTGTGTAGTGCATTGTCCATTGAAGAGGCATTGAGGTTTGACTTATAATGATCCATATTGTGAGCTGAGAAGAGTAAATCAGCATTCATGTTCATCTGATCTTACATTTTCAATCTAGTTGCTGGCAGGGTCACTAGTGGTGACAATTACTTGTGGATGTCTGTCCATTTGGCACTGCAGAGAGAAAGCTGGTTTCTTTAATTAGTTTGCCAAATACCCTTCCTATGATATATTTTCAGCAGCTACACGCAGAAGAAAAATGAACATTTCGCAGGCTCTATCTTGAATTTTGGCTGCATCCTGATTCCAAGTCAAAGTCAGACTGAAGGATGTGCCATACCTCCACCTTTCTTCTAACTCCCTCGTTTCTGCTGTGGTTTCCACAAAAAAGTGCAGGGTGGAGGGGAGCGGTGGCAGGCAGCGGTGAGAAGCTCGAGGTCAGGACCATCGCCTTAGCCTGTGCTGTGGGATGGGCCCACCAGAGTTTCCAGTTGTCTGTATAGTTTGCAGTCGTGTAGGTCAAGTACAACTCCTCTTCCCATCTTTTCCTCAGTTTTCGCTATTTGGAGAAGATATGCCTGTGAAGGATATTAAAGAACACTTGAAACTGCATTTTGTGTCCAAGATCCTTAGCACCTCAGCTATTTACTTTTTTTTTTTATTTGAGGTATGCCCCAAAAGGCTGTTTCCATCCTTTTCAGCTCTCTGTATTGAGCAGTAGCAGAAATTCCTATATTTTGCACTGCTAATACAAATGCTTGTGTTTGTATGTATGCATATATGTATATTTTTATTCAGGCATTTCATTTACTTGATATTTAATTTATTAGCAATTCCTTTCTGTTTGCTCTTGCAGTTGGCGGACTTCCGGGAGGTGGTCTCGCGGATGCTGGGCCTCAACATTGCCAGCCTGGCTCTTCCCGACTATGAAATCGTTACGCGTCTCGAAGGGTTGATTCACTCTCATCAGCACCACTACTTCCCCTGTGTCTGCCTCAAAGACGAGGCAGGGGCACCAGAGGAACACTTGCAAAGAAACATGCGGCTTCTTCACTGAAACACGTTTTGTGAGGAGAGAGAACAAAGTAAAATTTTCTTTTGTGCTTTTTTTTCCCTACCTGCTAGACATGCATAGAAAACAGATACTTATTTCTGTTCCCTACTCTACAGATACCGACTTGGGCTGATTTTTAGTGTTTCAGTAGGGAGACTGAGCCAAATGGATAGAGTAAAGCCAGCGGCCTAGAGACAGCAAGCAGAAAATCCCTGGGCAGCATAGTACTTCGGTTATGAAAATGATAGGCAATATGTCAACAATGTATAGCCCTCCAGGTTCATCTCAGAGGCATTGAAGGCGTGGACCACCCAAGGTCAGTTCGCTTTTTTGGGAAGTACTTGCTAATGAATGTCAGCTTCAGTGACATTCCTTGTGCTATACCTCTGGGCAACAGGGATGAAATAAAGTGGGGGTTGTCTCGCTGCTGTCCCACTTGCAAAATGGGATCTCTCTCTGCATTTTTACACGTAACGACTTAAGCTTCAAGACAGTTAGCTGGAAGTTAGACAGAGAACTATCACAATTTTGGATCAAGGGTTTTTTTTCTTCTGTTGTTTTCCTTAGTCTGCTCTTGTGTCAAAGCAAAAAGTTACGCTTTTTCAGCAAAGGGTCCTTCACAGGTTCCAGTCATGTGCCTGATGTAGGTATCTTTGGTAAAATTGCATGTTGCCCTTGGTCATGATGCCTTGAAAATTTTTCTTCTAGCTGCTGTATTCCTTGGGCAATTACTCTGTAGGCCAAATAAGTGGCAGTCCTTCTGAGTTAATAAAAAATTATTTTAAAATGCTTATCCACTACAGAAAATAGTTAAATTACTTCTTTATTTTCAGAAAAGCAACAATGAGGTGTCCAAAATCACCTCTTAGTCATAAAATCTGCTTGTCTATCACCCTTTCTGAGTGTTGTTAAACTTCATGATTTTTTTAAAGAAATTTGAACAATAAAACTGTTTTAATAGCACACTCAAACATGACTCTGTATTTTTTAGTTATCTCTTCCCATTATATATTTTATACGGATGTGTACAACAGTGAAGAAGACTTACCTATTTATTTCTGACCATTGTGAACTTTCTAGAGTATCTCAGCAAATGATAACCAACTCACTAAAACGGAGCACACTATTTTAAGAAAAATGAGACTTTTTCAAGTAAGTGTGGTAATTTTGGTGTCTGGCTAGGGACTCAAAGCATTATAGGATGGTTTTATTTCACTTGCCTCTGAAGAATCATTTCTCAGTGACTTGTTAGTAAAAAACCAGAAAACACCCAAGCTTTTGCAAAATTAGTAATTTGAGGAGATACGGTAAATCATATATTCTTATGCTCCTGTGGCTACCTGGATAAAAATCAATTTCCTTTTTTGTTTTATAATGTAACATTGTTTTTCAGGTGAAGTGAATGGAATAAAGGAAAAAAGTTAATATTAAATTATGTAGACTTAGGAAAGCACCACAATTTCAAAGTAAAATAAAAGATTGAAATGTAAACATTTTTAGTCGTGGTATGTTGCTTGGGAATTTAGAGGGTGGAAAAGGGTGTAATAATTTTCTAATTCTTTGTGAGAGAATACAAGTAGTTTCAGCTTGTGTTTTGCTCGGTCTATAGGGACTTCTGCTTGAGTTATTGCTAAACAAAAATCCCTGTTTTCTTCATCCATGTAAATAAATATTATACAAAGCATATTTTACCATATTTTGCAAGTTAAATAAAGTGCATTACAGAATTTTAGGTCCACTTAGCCCAGATAATACATTCATAACTTTAAGAAATAGTCTCTGAGAGTGCCAATCATAAAGTAAGTATGCATATTTGGCCATGTTTTATGGTTGTGAGATGATTTCTTAATGTCTGCCAGGAGACTTAACATGTCCTGCTATGCTTAGCAGTCTTGTGACCAGCCATGGCACCAGCAGTGAAGTTCCAGCCCCACAGAAGCCACCAGCAAAGTTCTCTGCATTATTTCAGAGGAGGCAGGTTTTCACACAAAGTTGGTAGCAAAGCTTGGTTACTGTCTTGCATGTTAAGCCAACAGAAAGCAGAATAAAGGTTTTCTAATGCATATTTTCTTTTTTTACACAGTGGATCTGTATTTTTTGAAATATTAATGCTAATGTTCATCAAGTAATATGGCTTCTTAGCTGACTATTAATATTCCCTGTATTTGCTTTACTTTTGGAAGAGTACCGTCATCTCTGATCATTTAGCCAAAGCAAATACCAACCAAAAAAAAAAAAAAAAAGTAAAGAAGTAATTTGACATGAACAAAGTTCAGGTGATTTTTGACCCATGTAATTTAATTAACCCCTGAACAAAGTTCAAACTGACTTGCAATCTTTTTTTAAGGTTTGTTTTATACAGCATTGAACTTAGTCTTTGTTTTGGGAAAAAAAAAATAAAACAGGCTTATCGATGTTTTCAACATTTGTTTCCAGTGTTTTCTTATTTTTTAAACCAAGATGTATTCAACACAAGACAGATCTGATAGAAATCTGAAAGTGTGTATCAAGGCTGTGCCAGCAGACACCCCTCTTTCGGTAGATTATTTTTACTTGGTTTGTTTGTATTAATAAAAGGTATGGGATTAAGAATTTGCTATCTGTTCATAATTACGCTTTTGTTGTGGCAAAGGATTCTTGATTTATCAACAGAATACATATTGAAAAAAAAAGTAGTATGTGTGAAATCACAGAATGGTACAGTTACGGGGTAGATTTTTTTTCTCCAAATAATAGCTGAACCAACTCCAATAAAGACGACTTCATTATTTCAAATTGGCAGTGTTATAAAAAGGCAAAACTCAATAAATTAAAATGTTGCAATTGTAGATATTGAAATGAAATACGGTACATGCCATAAACATTGTATGAATAAAATCATAATGCAAATAGGAAAATGAGTGTTATAACATTAGGAGCTTATTAAAATATATGCAACTGAATTTTTGTCTATACAGCATATTGCTGATAATACATTCTTTGAAACACAGGAATTAATGCAGTAGAACCATGATTCTTCAAAGAAATTAAATGCAAAAGCATTGAAATGCTTTGCTGAATTGGAATTAGGAGGCATAAAGACAGATCACATTAAAGTACTCTGCAAAGGCTCCTTTTGCTCTAGAGTTTATTATTACTGCATAAATCAGTTTGCTTGCTTTTACTCGTTTTCTTTCTCTGGATGTGTGCATCATCCGTGTTTCCCTAGGGATGTTCACGTACTGCATTATTTTGCACATTATGATGGTGCAGGGGAGGTAAAATATGGATGACCTATGTCATAGTAGGTTTTAAATAAAAAAAAAGCAGGTGGGGAATCAGGCACTTTTCTAGAGAAAAAGCCTACTGGTTCATGTATTCTCCCAAACTTTTTCATATGAAATAGAAGTATTTTTTAAGACTACAGATGCTGACCATTACTCTTGACCATCAAAGAGAAAAAGGGGGAAGAATGGAACAAAATGGAGTGAAATTCTCTATGAATTTAGAGAAAATTGATCTCTGATATTACTGAAGCACAGAAAACAAAATTAGTTAACTATGTGGAAAAGAATAGAAAAAAATGATAGTTTGCCAGAATAGAAATTGGAAAGAACATTCAAACATAATCCTTTTTGAATGGAAGATTTCAGATTGCTTTGTTCTTTTGTCAAAACAAGTAAGAATCCTCTATGGCAATGTTTGTTGTTTTTTTTTTTTTCTGGAAGAAAGGAGGATGACTTTATTAGGCTGTAGTCATAATTATTCAGCAATAACCGAGTCAGAAATAAAAGATCTACAAAACAAGACAATTTTCTTGAACAAAATAGACGACAGTTTTAGTGTCAGCTAATGAGCCATGAGACAAACAAGAACACTTCAGAAGGCAATAAATAAAACAGTTGAGATATGTTTTCTTATTTTTTCCCCTGTGATTACTCACACTTTTGATAAGTAGGACAAACACAGAAAAGAAGATTACAGTGTGAGCAAATGGGGTCCAAACTGTTGTCTTCCAAGTGGTCCCAGGTAGAGAAACCGTCAGTCAGACGTCTTCTGGTAATGCTGCGGATGGGACTGGAGAGCAGGAATTCTAACCAGGCTGGGAGCTGAACAGGGTTAGGCCCCCACAATGTGTATGTAACACCTCTCCCGTGAGGACAGGCTGAGAGAATTGGGGTTGCTCAGCCTGGAGAAGAGAAGGCTCCAGGGAAACCCTGTTGCAGCCTTTCAGTATTTAACGGGGGTTTATAAGAAAAACAGGGACAGACTTTTCAGTAGGGCCTGTAGTGATAGGACAAGGGGTGATGGTTTTAAACTAAAAAAGGGTAGATTCAGACTAGATATAAGGAATAATTTTTTTCCAGTGATGAAACAGTGGAACAGGTTGCCCAGAGAGGTGGTAGATGCCCCATCCATGGAAACACTCAAGGTCAGGTTGGACGGGGCTCTGAGCAACCTGATCTAGTTGGAGATGTCCTTGCTTATTGCAGGGGGGTGAGACTAGATGACCTTTAAATGTTCCATCCCACCTAAACTACTCTATGACTCTATGATTCTATGTTTACAAAATGATGATTTGGGCTTTTGGTTTTTTTTTTTTTGGAAATGGAATGTTAGTGGGTTGGGTGGGGAAGATGTGTGCCTGGTCATAAACCAAACATTCAATTTACTATTAATATTATTTTTAAATAGGCCATTGAATGTAATTTAATCTGAAAAAAAAAAAAAAGAACTTTGACCTACAAAATATTCTTTTTACCACACCTTAGTGATGAGAAAAGCTATTTAGGGCACTGATTAAGAACCCATGAATTCATTCCAAAAGAACAAGCTTAGTTTCCCCTTCCAAAACCAGCGTGCTGCCTGCTGGTGGCAATCATTCCTGCCAGGCAGTGCAGCTGGCCTCTGCCTGTGCCCTGCGGGCAGCTGAGCCCACCGCCGAGGGCTGCCAGCATCTGGGCGGCTGCTCTGGGTGTCCTCACGCCGGTGCGTGCCCTCTGTCTCCCCATCGGCTGCCAAGTCCCATCCTCAGCCGTGACCCTGGCCAGCTGGGACGCTGGACTGCTCCTCAGGCCCTTGCGCTGGGAGCTCTGGTTACAACACAAATATGCGGTGGTAGCTGTGGGACACTGGAAGACCTTCCCCAGTGTTGCTCCGAAGGCAGCACAACGCGCCAGCGGAGCTGACTCAGCCCTTTCCCCTTCTGGTCTTGTTTTCGTCCTGTGAGGAAGAGCACGACCGCAGCGTCTCTGCGGGCTGCGGCAGGGCGTTAGGGACAAGCCTTGCAGACGGGGCTGTGAGTCTGGGCAGAAGGAAGAGCCACCTCTGGTCCCAACAGGGAGCGGCTGCAGTCTGTAACCTGCACTTTGATTGATGGCCAGGCTCCTCTTGGGCTCAAGCTGGCGCAGTGAAGAAGTAAGAAGCACTAAGACTAAGTATTTTGAAGCGTTTCTTCTGTGTATCCTTCATACTGCAGTAACAGTGTAAAAATATGCAGCATAAGTTACAAAGAAACAGCATAAATTGATATGGGCAGCCACTCTGGCTGGCTTCTTGCCGATAGGAGTGGTCAGAGATTCACAATCAACCCCAGAGGCATCCCAAAGGACAAGCAGAAATACAGTTCTGGCAGGCAACTCTCAGACCTTTCTTTTGAAGTAATTTGCTGTTTTTTCTTAGCCTCTGTCAAATTTGCTATCGTTAACAGTACATTTCTCACCTTGATCTTTCACAGATCACTTATCTGCAGGGAAATCTCCATGGCCAGGTCTGCTCCTCATCCGGCGAGGTTTCAAGCCTGTCCCCTGCAGGAACCCCAGTGTCAGCCCAGTTGTGTTGGGCTGCTGGAGAAACCTGCCCATGCTCTTGCTCTGCTGCCATTTTCTGTCCCTCAGCCCTGGCAACCTCCTCCAGCGCTATGCACCTGACCTCTCACCAGGCTTTGGTTGGACCTTTGCAGTGCTCTGTAGAACTCAGCAGACACCAAGATATAGTTCGCTTTCTTCTGTAAGACTGCAGAGTCTTCTACACTGCTGCAGACGCTTGAAGATGCTTCTTACCCCTTTTAGGTGTTCTTCTGGAGCTGCTGGGGTGGGGGCTATAAGTATGTGCTTGTGTGGGGAGGAGAAAGGGCAGAAAGGTTTTGGTCAACCTAAAAGGATCCTATGAAATAGCAAGCCTGTGTCAGGCATGTGACAAGGGGGCAGATGTGTACTGCTGGTTCGTGGAGCTGCAAGAAGAAGAAGGAGGTAAAATGATGGCAGCAGGCAAACCAGAAAGGTGCAGGTGCAGATGTTTGTGAAGCAGACTGCGATCACTTTTATAGCAGAAGTCCTATGGCCACCAGTGTAGATGAAGGAATCCTGCAGATTGCGGAGTAGAAGTCTCTTATAGCTGTCCTTGGAGATTGGTCCAAGCCAGGCTGTGCAGAAAAGTGCTAGACTAGTTCTGAGATTGTCACACTAATATCAACGCCTAATCATTTTGATAGTCTCTGGCATTACAGACATTTAGAATAATACTTCTATGGTGTCACTTCAGCATGCAACACCATTAGGTGGGTCTGGCTGCCTTTGAGAATACGGATTGAGAACAGTTGAACAGAGGATAGACAACAGTGTTGGGGAGCATCCAGCAGCAACAGAAAAGTAGTGTTGCTCACACATTTAGGGGTCCAAATCTGAGCATGTATTGATGACATTTAGCTGCCTGAGGGTTTGTGGAAGGAGGTGGGGACAGAGAATATTTGAGATACATCCCACAAAGTCACTGAGCTAAAATGGATTGCTTCAAGTGGCTAAAAATATGCCTGAAGATTACTTCCCTTTTTTACTATTAGCAACTATTAATCTCAACAGTTCAAGACAGCAGGCCATGGAGATCACAGGAATCAAAAAAGAATAAATATTTGGAAAAGCAACCAGTAAACAGAGATGGATTTACACTAATGACCTAAACAGAAAATAATGTCATGGGTTGAGAGCTGCACAGAGTAATTCTTTGGTGATAAATCTCAACTGTAAGGCTTTATAAATTTCTGGCTTGCGGATGAGCTTCAGGATAGAAACAAGAGGAGCTAGTTGCCCTTGGATATCTGCCCGTGATGTAGAGGGGAAAAGGGAGGCTGGAGCGGGAGGAAGGGCTGATGAAGTGCCCGAGGACTGCTGCCCAGCTGGTTTTCAAATCAAGGTAGGTAAGCTTCCTTTCAGTCTCAGGAAGCTCTACGCATGGCAATGCCTGCGCCAGCAAGTGACAGAGATGCAAAATGCCCCATTAGGATAATGATTTCTAACAACAGCTTTTTTATGCTTAAGCAGTGTGCTTTCAAATACTTCTAATACAGTTCTTTATAGTGGCTTTCTGGCCTGAAAGTCAAAGAAAAGGTTGTATTTCTCAAAAACCTTCCCTCTGTGGTTTTCCTAAGAAATTCTTGACTCGTTTGGGAGTTCCTTTTATATATGTGTCTGCACCACTAGTATCATTGCCTGTAATGCAATATGATGCTTTGCTTTTATTTACAGAAGGAGTGAAGTCTTCCATGCCAGCTGGCAGAATTTATGCATTTGAAAATTCAAGCCAAAATGCTTCAGTGATTCCTAAGAACAAGACTAATGGAAAACTCATAATTTGCCTATATCCATAAATAAAAATCTGGCTATTCAGAGCAATTCAGGCCAGAGTAAAAAATGGCCCTCTTTATAAGGAATGTTCCTGGCTGCTGTGGGCCAGAACAAAGGTTGACACATCTCTCTGCTCCCAGTGCTCTTTTCACTGGGAAAAAGCGGGAGTGGAAGGAGTGGTTTGGCTCAAAGCCACAAGGGAAAAAAGACAGACTCGGGAAGGAGCTAGTTATGTCAGGTTTCACAGGGAAGGGAGGAGAAAGGAAGGTTTGTGGGACAGACACAGAAAAGGTGGGCTGTGGGCGAAAAAAAGAGAGGTATGATTAGCTGGGTAGGGATGTGGGGATGAGCATTTGGGAGAGCTGAAGCTTGGGAAGCGAGCAGTGGGTAGTGGTGAGGATGGGACCTGATCAGAGCTTCCTAGTCAGAGAGACTGGGATGAAGGACGGGAGGCAAGGCAAGGGAGGGAGACTGAAGCTTAGAGCTGCATCCCTAAGAGCAAGAAATCAGGCAAGGGAAGCAGGAGACCTGCATGCTTGAGCAGGGAGCTTCTGAAAAAGCTCAAGTGGAAGAGGGAATTTACAGTATGTGGAAGAAGGGACTGACTGCTTGGGAAGAGTACAAGAATACCATCAGAGTATGCAGGGATGAAACAAGGAAAGCCAAGGCAGCCTTGGAATTGAACCTGGCAAGGGATGTCAAAGTCAACAGAACCTTAAGTACATAGGAGGCAGAAGGAAAACTAGGGAAAATGTGGGCCCGCTGTTGAATGAGACAGATGCCGTGGTGAGAGATGATGCAGAGAAGGCGGAGTTGCTGAATGCCTTCTTTGCTTCTGTCTTCACTGCGCTGGCTAGCGCTCGGGAGTCCCAGACTTTGCGGGTAGCAGAGAAAGTCTGGAGGAAAGAAGACTTTCCCTTGGTTGAAGAGGAACAAGTTAGAGAACAATTAAGTAAACTGGATACTCACAAGTCCATGGGCCCTGATGGGATGCACCCACGAGTGCTGAGGGAGCTGGTGGAAGCCATTCCTGGGCCACTATCCATCATCTTTGAAAGGTCCTGGAGAATAGGTGAGATGCCTGAGGACTGGAGGAAAGCCAGTGTCACTCCAGTCTTCAAAAAGGGCAAGAACGAAGACCCAGGAAACTACAGGCCGGCCAGCCTCACCTCCATCCTGGAAAGATGATGGAACAGCTTGTTCTGGGCATCATCTCCAAGCATCTGGAGGAAAAGAAGATTATCAGAAGTAGTCAGCATGGATTCACCAAGGGGAAGTCATGTCTGACTCATCTGATAGCCTTCTACGATGGTGTGACTGGATGGGTGGATGAGGGGAGGGCAGTGGAAGTTGTCTACCTTGACTTCAGCAAGACTTTTGACACTGTCTCCCACATCATCCTCACAGGCAAGCTTAGGAAGTGTGGGTTAGATGAATGGACAGTGGGGTGGATTGGACAGTGGCTGACAGATAGAGCTCAGAGGGTTGTGGTTAGTGACGCAGAGTCCAGTTGGAGGTCAGTAACAAGTGGTGTTCCCCAGGGGTCAGTACTGGGTCCAGTCCTGTTCAATATATTCATCAATGACCTGGATGAAGGGATAGAGTGTACCCTCAGCAAGTTTGCTGATGACACAAAACTGGGAGGGGTGGCTGACATGCCAGAAGGCTGTGCTGCCATACAGTGTGACCTGGACAGGCTGGAGAGTTGGGCAGAGAGAAACCTTATGAAGTTCAACAAGGGCAAGTGTAGGGTACTGCACCTGGGGAGGAATAACCCCATGCATCAGTACAGGTTGGGGGCTGACCTGCTGGAGAGCAGCTGTGTGGAAAGGGACCTGGGAATCCTGGTGGACAACAGGGTGACCATGAGCCAGCAATGTGCCCTGGTGGCCAAGAAGGCCAATGGCATCCTGGGGTGCATCAAGAAGAGTGTGGCCAGCAGGTCGAGGGAGGTCATGCTCCCCCTCTACTCTGCCCTGGTGAGGCCGCATCTGGAGTACTGTGTCCAGTTCTGGGCTCCCCGGTTCAAGAAGGACAGGGAACTGCTGGAGAGGGTCCAGCAAAGGGCTACAAAGATGATTAGAGGATTGGAGCATCTTTCTTATGAGGAAAGGCTCAGGGACTTGGGGCTTTTTAGTCTGGAAAAAAGAAGACTGAGGGGGGATCTTATCAATACTTATAAATACTTAAGGGGAGGGTGCCAGGTGGATGGGAACAGTCTTTTTTTCAGTGATGCCCAGTGATAGGACATGAGGTAACGGGCACAAACTGGAGCACAGGAAGTTCCATGTAAACATGAGGAGGAACTTCTTTGCTTTGAGGGTGGCAGAGCACTGGAACAGGCTGCCCAGAGAGGTGGTGGAGTCTCCCATGCTGGAGACATTCAAAACCCGCCTGGACGCCGTCCTGTGCAACTGCTGTAGGTGTCCCTGCTGTGGCAGGGGGGTTGGACTAGATGACCTCCAGAGGTCCCTTCCAACCCTGACCATTCACTGATTCTGTTATTCTGTGAGTGTTGGGTGCAGTAAGCGAAAAACCCAGAAACAGCATGAGAAAATCAGCACTTGTATGTCCAGATGAAGGAGGAAGAGTGGGAGGAAGCAAGGTGAGATAGGATGGAAAAACTATATGAAACAGTTTTGTTGTGCAAGGATCTCTTGCTTTGTGTGCATCACCGTGGTTGCTACAAGTGCCTTCTAGTGGTGGTGCATGGCAACGGACTACGGTTTGGCAAGTGCTGTTTGCTTCCTTGTCCACCTCTCACAGGGACCGACTTAAGTCAAATCTGTTGCACAAACAGCACTACTCCCAGCATTTCACTCCAGCAGGAGACTGGACATCCAGTCCTCATGAAGTTCTTCTACTGTGTTTATGTACATGAATTCTCCATCTCGGAAGGGTTTTAATGCCTGGTTTTTGGAGGTGAAGAGAATGCAGAATGACTGTTAAAGATCAGTTGGAGTTATGAGGATGAACATCCTCTGAAACTCAGGGACACAATTGAGTTTGAAGACCAGATACAACCAAAACAGAAATAATCTGCTTCCTGCTTCTGTCAGACTTCAGCAATACTGTCAAAATGAAGGGGGGGGGGGGGATGGCAGTGCAGGGGCTGGGGAAAAAGTATGAAGGAAAACATTGGTTTGAAAATGGTCTAGGTACAAGAGTGAAAAATATAAGATTTTGAAATGTAGGAGTTCCTAAGACAAAAGTAATTCTATTTCTCTCACACAGCACGTTTCAGCTTCTTGCTTAATATAATGGCAACTGCTGTTTAATGTTAAGAAAGTGAGAAATCAATGGGAAATCCCTCACACCTCTCACTGCCACCTTCAGAAGCCTTTTACGCATTAATACTCAACAGATGACTAAGCTACAGTTTCACCTCGTGATAGCAGGGAGCTGTGGTTTGACTCTCCCCAGCAAGACTTCTGGTCCCTGACTGCTCTTCACTGCTTGGCCCTTGCAGGAGATGAGTCTCCCAAGGACATGGCTAGACAGATTCATCTATTTGGAAAAATGCAAAATGTTCAGAAGGTGGTGCATCTTTTTTTTTTTTCCCTCCAAAAAAGATTTATCATGAAGAAAAGCCACTTTTCCCACTGGCAGAATTCCCAACCCTTCCCCGTTCCAGTGGTGGAAGAAGGTGGGGAGAAGCAAGAGCATAAAGGTGTTGCTTTTGACTTGTAGATGGTGTCTCGGTGACTTTGCCTGGCTTTGGCTGGATGAAACACTTCACCGAAGGATCTCCATGCAGTACGTTATTAAACCCAGAAGACTGGAGGAAATGCAGCTTTGGATAGCAGCTGAGAATCCTGTCTCCTCCATTTGATAGAGAAACTTGTTTTATAGTTTGTAAATGAAACAGGATCTTAAAAGTCTTTTCTATGTGTATTCAATGAAAGATAATCATAATTATACCATCACAAAGACTCTAGTCAACAAAACAAACTAGTAAATTTAACAGATTAATGCTTCTTACAGGAAGAAAAAATTACTGGTGATTACCACACATCCTTAACAGCATCAATAGTCTAGTTCACACAATATACAATTACTGTTTGCACTACTGTTTTGAAAAGGAAAATTTCATGAATTTCAAATATTTTATTGTTCTTTTTTACAAATCCCAGTGTGCTAGTAACTACATGTTTCCCTTTTGCCACCCCAAATCCTGCAAGTTAGTTACAAACTGGTCCTGCCAGCTATTTAGTTACAAACATGTTTTATGACTTAGCACTTGTATAAATCAAATTCTGCAAAACTCTGTGAATGTCTGAGTTATTTTACATTTTGGGATGTGTGAAAATATGGGTTTTTTTTACGTGCTTTGGTGTTTATTTTTATCAGAGTTAAAATCCCATAATACATTTGCAAGCTATTTTTTTTCCAGAGAAAAATGTATTTTTTTTATGATAGGAGAACATTCCTTTCTGCTCTATGGTCCAAGACTCCCATTCTGGAAAGGTTAAGCACGGAAGTTTTTACTCTCTGTTTAAAAGGAAGGTAATTACAGTTGCCCACCCACCTTTAGACAGTTCTTGAAAAATTTTGTAGATGAAGCATTAGAATATTAGGATTTTATATTTGGTTATATATAAGACTCCCTATAATTTGTTGAATGTTTTCTTTAGAAAAAGTTGGAAATATCGTTCTATGTTATTTGCTTCTAGTTTTGCTTTTAGCTTACAATAATGACATTTATTTCTAAGATGGATTGTAATTTTCACATCCCCAAAATTGCAGTCTTTTAATGTTAAAAGATTCCTTGCTTGGGCTGTTCTCAAAAGTCTCTTATAGATGACCACATACTTTCAGTGGCAAATTGGGCTACCTTGGAGAATAAATTTCTGAACACAGTACACTTTAAATAAATATTTCACAAATGAGACTATGCTTGTCTTAGAGTTGTAGGCAGAAGTTAACACTTCCTTTGGTTTTACAACTCCACTGTTCATCAGCTAGCCACAGGTTAATGCTCTTGTTATTCAACGTTAAACAGAAAAAGCCTTCTCATGATAGCATTTTTATAAAATTTTACAAAAGGAGGAGTGAAAACTTGCAGCAGCAGCACAACTGTGCAAGCCTCTGCCATTTCCTCTTGTGGTTTGGGAAGCTGGAATTGTGTTCCTGGAGAAGAATAAAGGTTTACAAGGGACGTGGGTGTGACATGTGCCAATATTTTCCTTTTAACCAACTTGTTTACTTTTTGAGAACCTACTGGAAGAGCAACTCTCTAATTAATGAACACCATGGTAATGTACTCCCTTAATCAGTGCCTACTATGTAGACCTTAAGTCCAGGTTTAACGGTATTGCCCATGTGTAAATTAAATTAACATTGTAAAGAAAAGTGTCATAATGCAAAAGTACTATGATGTGATGAACAGAAAATACATACTGTGCTGCTCACCAAATAATAGTCACATTGATAATGATAAAAAAATGATAATGCCGACTTATTTCTTATAAACGTATTTATTTAAAAAGGTTTTAACAATAACTTACTAATAGCTATAAATATAATTAAACTAATTGAATTCCAGTAAAAGAAATCATTAAAAATTACTTGTGATTTATTAATTATTAATAATAAGACTATGCTCTGACATAGTGCTTTCTATGGCAGGATCTCAAAGTGCTTGACAAAGGACTGCTGGCCCATTGCTTCTGTCTTTACAGACATAGAAACTACAACAAAGTGAAGTAACTTGCTGAAAAATGCAGCAAAGCGCAAGGCGGATGGATCGCTGCATCTTCTGATTCTGTCCTGGTGCCGAGCCGCACATCTGTGCGGCATCTGGACCCGATCCTTCATTGCTTTTCCTGGGTTCCTGCATTTCCTGACATGAAATTATTACAGAGCACAGATCTTCCTGCGGTACAATAGAACCTCCGATTTAACAATTGCTAAACGAACTACGTTTGCTCCACTGAAACAAGATGCATTTCTCGATGAAACATGTGAAAAGCGGTTCAGCTTGGGTGCAGTCTGAATGCCATCACTTAAACTCCAGCCTGTTTGGCAGACCGTGTAGAAAGGGGATTAGAATTATGCAGGAAAAGGATTTAGCAATTTTAATGTTGCTTTCACTCTCCCTTGTAAAATATCTGAATTGTCACAAATATTTGTAAGTAATCCTAAATAGAAGGTGTTTATCAACATCAGTAGGCCCAGAAGAATTAGAAATATAAACAGGAGATATGATAAAATCCAGTTTATATAAAAAAAAAAGTGTTTATGCTTCTAAGAGAAGCAAACTCAAACAAGATTCACAGCGTAGTGAAAAGAAGTATTTTGTCACAGGCAAGAAATTGCAGACCAAATGATAGAGAAATACAATTTCTAAAAAAGCAAATATATATCGGTGAGTTCCATACCATTTAAAAAGTGACTCAGTAAGCTTTGGTAAGTGTAAAGAGTCTGCAGTACATCTGAAATGGGTACAAGCTTCTATATGGAGTTCTTGGGTGAATGTTAGGCAAAAAAAAATACAAGCGTTCTTGAAACAGAAAATAGTCTTCAGAAAAGTTTGGAAAGCTTCATATTCACATGCAGAAGTGCCCTTGAAGGGCGTGGAAGCAAGTTTACATTTCCTAGTGTAGTTTACAAGCCACGTCCAGCAAAGAAGGGGCTAATTCAGGCAGCGACTAATGACCAGATGGTAATGGGCCAAGCAGCCGTGTATAAAAGAACCAGAAGAGGAGAATGCGCGAATAAAAGCTAAATGCATTAAGGGAGATGAAAGGCGAAAGGACCCGATCTTCAGAGAGGAGGGAAAGATGCTCTGGGATGCAGGGAGGGCAGCGGTGTGTCGGGCAGCGCAGGTGAGGCTTGCTCCCACGCCGGGCATCGGCCACTCCGGCAGCCAGCGCTGCTGCACCACACACAGCAGCAAAGAGAAAAGTCCCCCATTTGGGACACTCCTAGCTGGAGCAACCTGCTTACAATCTACGTTAGAGGGCTTGGAATTTATAATTAAGGGTAGTCAAAATATCAAAATCCCAGATCTTCTGATTACCCCAGGATACATTTGATTTTGTCTCTCCTGAAAGCTTACCATCATTTCCCAGCTGGGCATGTCGGCTTTCACAGTTCCACATGAATGAACAACAACGTAATTTTAATATATGAGCTCTGAAATAATGCAAAAGGCCCCACATGTTCAATTTAAAGAAGGGATTACATCTTTCACCCCAAAATATAAAAGAAGAGTTGTAAAAGCCCCGAAGTATCAGCAAGCAGGAGGTAAGTGAAGACCGGTTCCTCTAAGAAGTGCTGTGGGATGGGTGAGAACAGTTGGCCTGAGGGATCGGGATGCTGCTGGCATATACCTGTGCAATGAGGGAATGGAACCAGACTGCAAAGTGATAAAAGTGATGCTGGTGTAGAAGACCCACCCGAACTACTACTGTCTTCACATGGATATAATGTATATTCCTTATATACATCCAGTCCTGTGACAGTAATTTTTTTCTAATATGTAAGAATTCCCAGTCATGAGATGTGGTGTGTGCTCATCAAATAGGATAAGGGGATGTTTGCCATATTGAACTCAGTTATAGCCAATTCACATGTAAAATCAATTATATGGTGTTTTATTATTCTTGAAATCCAGATAAAATGCCTACTTGAAACAAATGACATTTTTCAGTAATTTGTGGTGCCTTAAAATGCTTTCGTCCTCCTGCTGAAGGCATTTCATTTAGTAATGGTCAATTCTTGTTTCTTTTTAAAAGACGAGTAGTAGAGGAATGGTAACAACTTCCAAAGACTGATACAGAGCATACTAGTAGGCCAGTAAAAAACAGGCAGAAAAGGAGGGGCTTATTTACCGAAATGGTCATTTAGGCTGGGAAAATCTGTCACATGAACTCGTGCTAGTGGCTGTGATCAAGATGTGACAGGACTGTTGGCAGGGCAGATGTCCACACACCTGGAGAGAATCCGATCATTCCTGTCACAAAGAAGGGACTGGGGTAGATGGATTTCATTTTATTTTCCCACCCAGAAGTACATAATTATGTATTACAGATCCATCTAAGGTTGGTACTATTTTCAACAATATAACTAGCTATAGCAGTACTTTGCCATATTGTTTCCATACTCAGCTTTTCAGTTAGAAGCTGTAGTTCAGTATTTTATTTATAGTCATTTTTAAAGTCTTACCAATAACAGAGTAACACTTCAGCTTTTCAAAGAGCCACAAAACAAGCTGACAAATTAAAAATGAAGGAAGTTATATTCCAGCAACAAGTTAAATAGTTTGGCTACTGTGGCATTTCTTATTTAACTGCTTCTAAGTGTTCTTTCCTCTGCTCAGAAGTCTAGCTAGTCCAAAATAAATGAAATACAAAATCCCTTAAATTTTCAAGTGCAGTTTCTTTAACATATTACATTATATGTGTACTTGTATGTTTTAGGCTGTTATTACATACTAGCAGGAAACTAAAATGGGTACTTACTGCAGATGTCACATTTTACTGGCTAGGCTAGTGTGGAGAGCTATTGTGGAACAGGGGAATGTGCTACTAATGTAAGAAATAACATAGGAAGATGAATGTGAGTGCATAACACAATTTAGGAGTTGGCTGTGTATGAAAAAGCCTGAGAACTCCTTTACCTGATATATTTTCAGAAACGATGTGCACATTTGTGGGAATTTTCAACTCAAATAAACCAGCTAATGGGTACGAGGTCAGCACGATGCTATTAATTGGGAAGCAGGCAGCAGCTGTCTGTGACACCAGGCGAATTCAGAACAACTGTCAGAAAAATATTGACTGTATAAATAAAGAACCGCCAAAAGAATCGGGAGACAAAACGCTACCAGTGCTGTTGCAATCATGCAGTGAGACTTGGAGGCTGTTGCCTAACGGTCTCATGTCGTGCTCCTGAGGGTGCTCAGTCGGTGCTTCAAAAGGCTGCTGAACTAATTCGATCAGTTGGTCGCTGTCTCAGAACCATAGGGTCAATGTATTTTACATGATATATCAACTAGCTGCTTTTGCCACTGCCCTTTGGTTTAGATCATCTGTCAGATGCAACGAAGCGAGTCCAGCATCGTTAGCCAGCTGTGGCTGGCCACTTAGTGCGAGTGCCTCTGGAAAGAGCAACGTCTCGAAGAGCTGAAGGCATTCAGCCCCGAGGGTATCCGAATTTTCCCTGTTATGGCCAGGTGAGTTCAACCTGATGAAAACATCAAACTATGTTATGTATCAATGTAGGCAGCGAAAAGAGTTCCCCTGTGGAGTCTTGTTCCTCATACAAAGAAAAGGTGGGCATTAATAAGAACAGCCCAGTTATTAGTGGAGCAGAAATTTTCTTTGAGTAGCCTGCATTTTTTAGTCCCTGTTGGGAATAGCCCATAGGACTGGGTTCTCTTTATAGCTTTGGTATAAATTTTCTGAATGCCATTATTGATTTAAATTCACTTTAATTTTATCGCTGGTAATTTAGCTAAATACCAAGATAAAGAAGCTTGATTCTAGCAACAACCACAGAGGGCATTGAACTGAAATAGAGCCTGATACACTGTTAACCAATTAACATTTTTATTCTGGGGCCAAGAAATACACATTTGCCTTTAACAGAATGACCGACCAAATTGCTGTCAGTCAGCCAATCTGATAAAGGTCACCTATTGAAAACACAGTCTGTCAGTACACAAACTAAGTGACCTTTGTTGTTTTGAAAGGAAAATACTCTGTTTTCATAGATGCATCTCTTGTGCATCCATTACAAAACCTTTAGTGAAATTTTATGGTGAAATATTAATATCAACTTTCCTAGTGATATTTCTTGTTCATCGGGGATTCTTCGAGCATCTTGACAGCACAAACTTGGTTTAAACAAAACAGTATGTTTTAATCCCTTTAAAATATTGTTTACTTTTACTTTAGTCAAACAACTCTTCCCAACAGTAAAACTGGCTGAATAAAACTGACAGGGGTGAAAAAGAGGAATGTGGAGAATATTCCTAAAACAGGCAACTATTTGATGTAGAGATTTGCATTTCAGATTACAGAATAAAACTTTAACAGCTTTTTGTCTGCCTAAATTTGAAAGGGTTCTGAACTGGTTTAACTCTCTACAGAGATGTAGCCTAGAAAACACAACTGTGCGACCCGCCGCGGCAGAGCCAATCGATACTCGCTCATGGCCGGAGCTTGCCCAAGGAAAGGGACAGCGCTGGGTGCCACGGGCGGGGGACAGTTGTAGAGTGACATTCCTGTGCAAGGAATTCTGCACAGGGATAACTCATCGGTACAAAGAAAGAAGCGCCCTCATGCTCTTGGTTAGGAGTTGATTTATTTATCACTGTCTTGCTTATATCCCTTTTAAGAAAAGAATTAAAAAAACCGTCATCCTCTAAACGCGATTGCCTGTGATACCATCAGCTGGACACATGTTTAACTCCAGAGTCAGCTTGAATAGTTGCATCAGCACGCTGATCTAAGTCTCTCCATGCCATGTCTGCCCTGAGGGAGTATTTTGTGTCTGTTGTAGCATTCCTCACACCAGGGAACAAATAATATTTCAAGATGTACTTAGCTCTTGTTTTTGTAGAAGTTTCACAAACCCACAGCTCCCAGTGAAATTATCACGCAAACTAGATGTTCCGTCTTAATAGGTAAATTAAGTATTTATTCTTTTAACATCCATTTTTCTTTTATAAAGTACCAGAAATGTACATTCTTTATTTGAAACAGTGAAGTTTCTCCCCCTGCTAAGCTGCTGGCGTTTTCAGCCATGTATTTTGTCCTCTTGCTTTCCACAGTTCTGGCATCCACTATCTGCAGTCACTTCTTTTATAAGGACGATGGTTTTTACATACATGTTCTCTCTTTCAAATAAAAGCAAGAACCACTGTCATGATTTTACAAAGATCTTACAGAACTGAAGATTTACTCTGTCTTTAAGATAGGATATAACGATCTTTTAATAGAGACAGGAATTGCATGTGTGGCTTCACAGAATAAATTACATAAATGTAGTGTGAAAGCACTGTGCAGAAATCCTCAGTAATGACACTGAATGTATCTGCTTACATGATTCCTGTAAATAAATACGATTACTGAAAATGCCTGCTAATTCTTCCATTGCTCAAATGGTGCCAGCTTCAGCAGCTTGAAAATACAAGTTTATTGTCATTTGTTAAATCCTGATTTTACACTTGTTTTATTTTCTGCTTCTGTTGCCTCATGAAGCTGGAGATGAACAGAAGTATTATCGGTTTATGTGCTTGTCTGTGAGCAGAATCTTTACTAATGTTAGCGTTAACAAGATGGTATTTTTCCCCAGTTTATATAGTGACGCTGTGCTATGAACGCGTACATGAGTATATAAGCACGTATTAGCAGTACATTGTACACATGTGTGGCACTGAGCAGTGGGTGTGAAGCTACAGTTTTATCTAAGGAGATGTCAGCTTCTTTGAAGTGGTTTGACAGGAGTCAGGCTGACAGCATTTTGAGGGCTGAAGCCTACAGTTTTAGCCCATCACATCAATCTCTTTCTTTCCACATCCCTGGAGGACACAAAGGAGGTTTGTCTGGCAGTTTGCTCTACCACAGTTTTCCACTATCTGATAGACCTTTGGGGGTTTGTGCCTCCTTTCTTCCTTTGTTTCCCATCTTTGTCTTCAGCATCACCGAAGGGATGCAGGGAGAGAAGCTGAATGTTGGCCCCCTGATTCCTATCCAATGAGGACTCTCACCACGTGGGTGTGAAGGAATGGCTTGGTCACCCTCATCCATCTAGAAGAAGCTGGTTCCTTGGACTAACACATCTTTCCAATTGCAATCGTATCTCCCTCACCAGTCCCAGAGGTTCAGGCCTCCCCAAAAAATACTGATGTGAGAAAGAACACCCATCAACAGTGCAGAAGCTCCCAATGACACATTCTTTTAACCTGATTTCTGATTTCCTTCTAAGTGCGAGTGTATGAGTGCATAAGAGTGACGATGACTGTAGCACACTTTCTGAACCTAGAAAGGGACAAGAAATGAGCAATTTTGGCCTGGCATCAGAAAATATTACTGCCTGCTTATGGTGTCGAGTATGGGCATTTACCTACCCTGGATTTCGCTCCTGTTTTTCTGCTTCATGGCCCCCATATCTTTTGCGCATATACTCTCAGCAGTTTTAAAACATGTTTTCCATAGCTGACCTGTACTTCAGTATAGTTAGATATGTTAGTCTCCCGTCAGAGTGCAGTTGTTGAGGAGCAGAAAGGATTACAGAAACAATCTAAAAAAGGTTAGAAAGAAGAAACATAAAAAATATACTGCTATACCATGTTTGTCTGTGTCCTGCCTACTTGGAGAACATATGTATATGTGTGTGTGTGTGTGTGTGTGTGTGTGTGAAACTGTAGAGCGGGGAGTCTGATTATCGGCTGCCTGAGTGGCGTAATCACACTTGAAATGAGTCAGTTCTGAATACACTTACCAACGATGCAAAAAACCAATCAGTTTGGGAAAGATTAAATAGTTTGACAAATATGGCTTTTAGCTGTGACTTGGTGCAGGGGATCAAAATTTTTGAAAATATTTGAGAAATGTGGTTTGAGGACTTTCCTACACTTTGAGGAAAATGCAGGTCACTCACAGTGACGATGTGAAATCAACATAAAATTGAAAGCACACAGCAATTCTTTATGATTTGAGTTGGTTTGGATTGTGGGAATACAATTTCTGAGTCAGAAATATCTAAGAGAAGAATAACTGCTCAGACAACAGAACCAGAAGAAATGGCATGATACGGAAATCGGAAAATGCATTTTGTATATTGAAACCGTTCATGACAACAAGGAGTCTGACAAGTCCTGACAATACTTGTCCAAGAAATGGATGGTTTTTAAGGTGGCTTTAGAAGGGATTACATAGCAGAGAGAAATCTGAGGTGGAGAAAACTTCTGAGGAAAAGAAAGCAAGAGAACATTAAATCCAATTTGGTGCTATGAAACTGCACAAGTTGGATGAAAGATATGAAATACTTGAAACTATCTGATCCTAAAAATCAGTTTATAAAAAATTGGCCTGTGCTTTCTTGCTTTTTCTCATTGTGTCTATACAGAAATAATGGAAATATTTTTTGTCTCCTTTTGTGTATCTAATGCAAAGGCCCCAACTTGTGCACATCAAAGTGGTTTCTGTTAACTTCCATAGGATTATCCTGGGGGCCACCAGCCAAATAGGACGCCATAATTAATAGTTCTCTAAAGGACTCTTTTCTCATCTTTGTTCTGTGTCCCCTAACATACACTTATTTTATGTCTCAGTTCTGCCTATTATGAAAATAAATGTAGATGGTGCTTTCTTAACCCAAGTAAGTTGAGGCTGTGACAGGGAGAAATTGTTTAGGGATCTTCAGATGTTGGGGAAGCAGAATCCACACCGGTACATGGACCTTAGCCCAACCGGTAGCTTCAGGTATCTGTTTTTTGAAGCTTTTGGATGATGAGGTGTGCTCTTTGTGGAAAGACTTGGCAGAGGAAGAAATTAAACTACATATTTGCAACAATAATCTTGGGGTGGTGAGTCTAGTCTAAATAGTTTTCAGGAAAGAGTTAAAAAGCGGAGGAAGATATACATTAGTTTTTCTTCCTCACCCCCTTCTGAACTTACTTGAGCAGATATCAGATGATATTATTATGAGATCGAATAGCTATTTCTTGCTCTTTATCCTTTCCACAGAACTAAGTCTAATGAAAATTCTCTTTTTTTTTTTTTTTAATAAGGAAAGGAGAAACCAGAGAAAGGAATTAAAAATGTGACTAAAAACTTTGTAGAAGGGACATATACAAGGTCATTTGGGCCAACAGTAATGCCTTGATAACAGAAAAGTTTATCGACATATTAGTGCAAAAGAAACGTTTCTATTAGTTGTAAAAAAATAGTAATTGTAGAGCTATTTTTGTCCCACATTAAAGCGTTTTCCCTCCACATTAGTTTTTCTTTAAACAGTGGAAAGTTTAATGCATCCATTTTTATGAATTGATTTGATGGTTGTCATCTGTAACAGACACATCTGTTGCTCAAGAGGAGCAAAATGAAACTAGCAGGCAGCAGAGAAGGCAGAAGCAAATTAGATTTTAGAAGTCTACATCAATTCCAATCTCATTTGCACTTTGCAATACAGGTGTAGAGATCTGTTTCTTAAGAAGTGTCTTTTAAAATCAGACTGTGCTCCTTTAGGTTGCTTAAATAAGATTTGTGCTACTTTCCCGCTTCACAGACCTCCTTTTTCTTAGAAGCAAAGTTAAACTGCTTCAGGAAACAGGAGGCAGAAATGGAAACACCATGTGACAGTGGGCAAGGGCCCCACTGGAGGAGGAGAGCTCACCCCTCCCAGGGTCACTTTGCAGAAACCCCATATTTCTCAGTGTTGGGATGGCAAGCGACAAGAATAAAAATATGTGTTTTCTAGGGGCATAGTAATTGTCTTAAACTGTTTCACTCCACCCCTGCCAGCCACTGTATGTCCACTTCCAGTATATGGTTAGCTCTCAGTAATATTTTTGTTTAACTCTAACAACAGAAAAAAACCCGCTTGTATGAAACTGTTTCTAAACATGGAAATTTATAGTGCTGGGAATAAAAATCATCATCTGGACTTCATTAAGATTTTCCTGGCAAGTAATTAATGCTGAAAACATGTTTTGATCAAGCATCTCCAATAGCAGCAATGGTAAGTGAGCTAAAAGCAGCTGGCATTATAGAAATAGGTGTACATGGTCTCTTAAAGTTTCTGCTAGTTTTTCCAGCCCTCAGCAAATGGTGGTGCTAGTACCTTATTTTTCATTCACTGTGTTTCCTCTTTTCATGGTCATATCAGCCTCTTGGTGACTGCCAATGAGCGGATCTCATCATAGCTGAAAATTCAGGAACATGTGCAAAGAAGCCACCCAAATGGGCAAGAAATTTGAATATTCTCTCTCCTGGCTTTTTGCTTTAAAATAAGAAGACTGCAGGTATGAATCTGTCAAAGTAGGTAATTAATATTTTTTGTTGTTTCTGTTTTGATTCATATCTGTTGTGACTTAATTGCATGTCTATATTTATATGTACAGTAAGTCGATGTAGGTTTTTCTGTGCTGCACCTATTGTGCATTTGTGTTCTAGATTACAAGAGCAGGACTCTGTCTCAGCCTGCTTTTGGGAGAATTTGCTCCTGGAGCAATAATCAGTAAGATGTAGGGTGCCCTTTTCCCAAAGCAGCAATGAGAGCTTGTCTACTGTACTCCAAGTAAAATACATTGTGTACAGCTCCCTGTGAAGTTCCATGTTGCAGAAATGCAGAAATACCCATTGGCATCATAATAGTCTTTTACATTGTGCACGGGGTTGGGGAAGTACTTGTAAGATAACCTCACCCTTAGTAACTATTGTCTAGATTCAAAGTGTGTTTATTGAGTATATCAGAAAATATCTATCAGCTACAGGTTTGGGTTTGGAGAAATTTCCAGAAATTACTGATGACTTAGAACATTTAATGCAGCAGCAGGCGTACAACTACTGTTAATTTCACCCATTGAAAATCACAAGCTGGAAAAGCCGTTATGAGTTGTTTTGAGAGGTTCGTGTTTTATCATCAGCTTGAAATTGTGCTTCTGGCTGTTAGTCACTGGGCTGCCAAAATTCAAGTGGCTTGAAGTGTGGGAGCTACTGGATCTGCAGGGCAATAACGGGAAGGAGGTTATTTTACGGCTGATCTCCCTGCATATGTAGTGTGTTTCCCTATGATAAAGTGGTTACATCAGCCCCACCTATTATTGCCTGACACTTCCCATTACGGACTTTGTTTTTGGATGCTTATAATGTAGTCAAACTATAACTGTCTGAGTTGAAATCTGACTTCTCCTTACACTGGGGTGCATGACTGATGCAGGTCTTTTTGGGAAAATTCTAGCTGAAATGTTTCATGTAGAAATGAGTAAAAATTAGTCCCCTATTTTTTTTTTTTAAATTAGACTAGAGAAATTGTTTTGCACAGTGGAGATAATCTTTTCTTTGTGAAACTCTAAACGTAGCTGTGGGATCTTTGATCTGCAGGTCGTGGTTTCATGGTCTCATTAGTGGGAGGAGAGTCAGCGTAGGCTTTGTATTAACGTAGAAAATGTGTACCCTAACGGATTTTTTCACGTATACTGTGTGGGCTGCTAAAGGTATTTTCAAGTCCTGCTTGGCCCTCATTAAAGGAAACTTTCTTGCCTGAGTGCGTCTGTGTTTTCTGAGTGGAGACTTGACACTTGGAAGAGAAGTGGCCATTGGCTAAAGGACAGCTTTTATCTCCATGAAATCAGCCCAAATCTGGCAAAGCTGTAAGCTGCTTAAAGAACGCATAATTCAAAAATGCTCACGCTTGCTAGATGTTTTCAGCCTTATTCCCTAAAGTCTATCTCTTCGTGCCCAGTGCAGGGCTGAGCACACCTCTCTTCTAACTGAAGTTCCTGCAGTGTTGCTGGCTCCGCTGGCTCTGGACATCACTCTGAGGACCAGGGGCTCTTTCTCTTCATTGCCTATGTTTTATAAAATTATAATATAAAATCATAAAATTGGAAAGAATAACAGAGGAGAGCCTGACCTTGGCCCAGGGACCAAGACAAGAGACAGGGTCAAGGGATCTGGTTGTAGAAAACCATGACTTGCAGGGACTGGGGGCTTATGGGGCAGTGGAAACTGGATGTTGGTGTTATTCTGCTGGGTAAAAACCCCAGGATTCAGCAGTCAGGATCAGCTGGACAAAGAGATTAGGGTAAGGAATGAGGAAGGTAGTTAAGGCATGGATAGCCAGAGGCTATTTTACAAGGCAGAAGAAATGGGACTGGTGGGGCTGTAGAGCCTAAACAGGTGCTTCCTGTGGGAGGCACTGGAAAGGTGAAAAAAGTGTTCCACTCTAGTGTCTATGAGAGGATGACCTCTGATCAGAAGTAAACACCAAAACTGGCTAAGAAAGGCAAAATGAGAAGAGTTATGTGTGACAAAGCATTAGCCTAAGAAAGGCTGTAAGAGAAGGGATGGAAAACGGTTTTGTGGTGGATCCGTAGTTCTTCGTTCTTCACATGAGTTGAGGATATCAGAAAGCAGCACATAATTGAAGTTTTGTGAAAAGACGGATATTAGTTTGTTTTTCAAACAAACAAAAATGCATACAGCATCTATTTTAAATGCATTAGCAATTCTGCAGTGTCAGAAACTCAGAATGGGTAGATTCAAGAGATAAAATATCCTGTGCAGCCTTAATTTTGGACTTGTTTGTTTACATCCTGAAAATATTTCTCTTTACCTAACACATGCACAAAAAGGAGGGATTGAATAGTCTGTGAAAGTTCATGCCACAGTTCTTTTGACGTTTTTGTAAGGCCAATAGCAAAGGATTTTAATAAGTATGCCACACTGGCTGGTACTTTCACTAGAGAATTACCAAATAGGAAACCTATATTTAAAACAGGCTGTCGTGGTTTGAGAGGGGAGAAGGTGAAAAAACCCTTTTTGTTCTGACCTAAATAGTATGTCAGATTTTAGAACAAAATATGAAAGAAATAATTTTTAAAACTGAGCTATTCAGTTGGAACCGACAGCAAAATGAAATTGGTATTAAGATGTATGCAGCCAAGTGGCAATGCAAATGTACAAATGGAAACAATACAGAAAACCGGTTTTAGCTTTGATATTCCTTTAATTTGAATGCCCGACTCTGCAACCCTGATAATGTTCTTTAATTCTTGTCTTGGAGGAAATTAGTTGGTTTTCTCCACAAGAGACTCCAGCAATGTTATAGTGTGCATGCAGAATGGGTGACAGTGCATCAGCACCCAAGAGTGAAACTGGCAGTCACTAAACTGTCCCTGTAGACACTGCCCAAAGGTGTGTAAGAGCTGTGTAGAGCTACCACGTGAATTTGAGTTACCACCATAATGTCTGATGAGTACTTTTTAACCACAAAATCAGTATTTAGTTAAAGCACATTAAAATATTGTGCTTCCTTTTTTTCTTACAATATTCACAAGTGTGCATGTAGTTTTATTTTGCTTCTTGAATCTGCTTGGATGAATGAAATGTCTTGTGTATCGAATTATTTGCAAGTGTTTACCTAGATCTGTATTCTTCTTGTTTCCTACTAGGTGGTTTGCATCTGTTTCTGTTAGAAGTTTCTGCCTGCTTAATGAGCAGACAATGAGCTCCCGGTAGAACAAAATCCTCACATATTATAATATTTACCTGATGCTGGCAGCTTGCACCCAAAGGAGAAGGTTTGCGCTTTTAAATTAAAGCACCTACCTTGGGTGCCTGTTAGGAATGGCCGCTGGTTTTTTGCTCAGTGGAAAGGGTTTAGTTTGTAGTTTAGCACCTACCTCTTCTCACTAATTATATAGGAAGCTAAAATGAGACATGCATACCAGGAATAACGTTACATTGTCAAGTTAAAATTCACCTGTGTGATATCTTTCGGTAGTCATCTGTTAGAGTCTAATGAGACAGTCTTGTTCACACTTAACGCTGCAGAGCTGTCGTGAGAAGGCCTTAATGATGAGCCTTGTTTTCATTAGATGCAGCAGCCGGTGCTCATGTACTTCTGCTTGTGAAATCAGAGCAAATTCTGCCACAAGCAAATGGAAGGTGCGTGATTTTATAAGTTATGAAGAAGTGGGACGGTTATGATTTTGGAGAATATGCTGAAGCTTGAGTTCCCATTAGGTCATGGTAAGCAGAGAGAAACAACAACCCAAAACCATGTTTTAATTGGAACAAAGTTGCAATTATGCCTATTCCTAAAAGCAAATTTTGTTTGCACTGGCCTGAGAGCCCCTTGATGCACTTAGCAATTTGGAAATTTTGAATTCAGAATAAGAGCTTCAATTATGTTATTTCCCCACTTTGTATGCCTTAGACAGAATCAGCAAAAAATGAAGAGGCAAGATTTAATTTTTTCAAACCAAGTAACATACAAATAAAACCATATGACTACGAACAATAGCTCTTGTGTCCTGTTCCTGCTGTTTGCAGGTCCATATATTGGTCCTTTGGCTAGCTACCAGAACTCATAAAATGCTTTTATGCAGCTGCGTCCCATTAAGGCCACATGTTACATCAATAAGAAACCATAGAAGTGCAGAGCTGACAGGGATTTTGGACGATGACTTACTTATCTCCATAGACTGGGAAAGGATCAAGCATGCCACCCTGGAAGATATTAAAAGCCCTCGGGGGAGGAGATTCCAGATCTCTTTAGATAGGCTATTTTGGCGTTTCCGTCCTCTGACTGTTAGACAGCTCTTTGTAATATCCAATCTAAGTTATTTTGCAAATTTTCTTTCTCATGGTGGACATGGTAAGCTATTGATTACCGTCCTTTTATAGCACTGTATTCCTTAATGTAAGATCATTGTCATAACTGTTCCCAGCCTCCACTTCTTCAGAGAAAAGAAACCCAATTAGTACAGGTCTTTTTTATCTTTTCATCACTTTTTATGTTTAAATCCTCTAACACTGTTACAGTCCTCTGGCTACTGATTTGTTTACCTTTTTCTTGAAATTGGATGAAATTAATTCTTCAGCTGATGAGGATCTATCAGTGACAAATACAGCAAATTAGTGGCTTCTGTGGATAGATGGTATGCTTTGACTTCCTACCCAAATATTCTCTGTCTTATGTTTGTGCATTTGATTATATTCTATAATTTAGTACTTCATAGCTTAGTTTTCCTTAATGTATCTTGAATGTAGAACATAGAAATGAATATCTTCCCCTTGGCTATGGTCTAAATAAAAGAAACTGTAGAACAAACAGGTCTGACTATTAAAAAAATATCTTTTGTTAACAGTATTTAGTTAAAAACAGAATTATGCACCTGCAGGGAGGAATTGTGCTAGGAGTGTCTCTTAAGAATCACAAATTTCTGTTTTGTTCATGCTCTGAGAGAAAATGGGGAACAATTAAGTTAGTTAAGACTCATCACCCTGAAAATAAATGAATTTGGGGCTATTTGATAGAAGTTGTGAGTGGCATTGACTGTTTATCATTTTTTTTTCAGTACACCAAAGCTAACAGAAGCCAGGTTCAAAACAAACAGAACACTTTTTTTTTGTTGTTGTTCTGTTGTTATGCAGCAGTTGGTAAAATTGGGAAGTTCATGTCAAAGCACGTTATGGATAATTCACGTGTGATAGTTTACATATATTCAAGGGCAAGTGGATAAGTATGTGGAAAAGATTATGCATGGGGTTAGTAAGTAGATAAACCAAGGTCAGTAAATGGATAAACCAGATCCATTTCAGGAAATACTCTTGAGATGAAAATAGCTGGAAGGTAGTAATGTACTCACAAGTATCATACATACTCGTTCCCTGAGCATCTGCTTCTGGCCGGTGCTGGAGACAGATCCTCCACCCGAACCAATGGGCCAGTTCCAATGCTGTCATGCCACCAGAGGTTTCAAAGCGACCTTTTTTTCACTTGAGAGGAGAAATATTATTTCACTTCCAGTGGCACCTCTATACACAATTTCATCAGGCTCTCTTTTAATCTTCTTTCAGGAGATATTCCAGGGCAAAAGTTTTTGGGCAAGTTGCAAGTGGCATAGAATGAAATCAAATATATTAAATACCATTCTGATTTAGTGGAACAGGAAAGAAAATGGTCCCTCCTTCAGAAATAGAGTTAGCATCACGGTTTAAGAGGTAACAAAAAGTATACACTAAAAATTAAGAGAAACTGAAGAGATTAAACCCCCAAACATATCTGTGTATTCTGCACAAGCGTTATTCAGACAAAGGACAACATTTCAGAGTTAGGTGTATCTGTGGTATACATATCATACATGTAGGTCCTAATCTGTTCTCCCAAATTTTCTCTGCAAAATATAGATACAATGAGAAAGGAAGGGAAGGGAAGGGAAGGGAAGGGAAGGGAAGGGAAGGGAAGGGAAGGGAAGGGAAGGGAAGGGAAGGGAAGGGAAGGGAAGGGAAGGGAAGGGAAGGGAAGGGAAGGGAAGGGAAGGGAAGGGAAGGGAAGGGAAGGGAAGGGAAGGGAAGGGAAGGGAAGGGAAGGGAAGGGAAGGGAAGGGAAGGGAAGGGAAGGGAAGGGAAGGGAAGGGAAGGGAAGGGAAGGGAAGGGAAGGGAGGGGAAGGGAAGGGAAAGATGGGAAGGCAAGGGAAAGAAAATTCTGCTTGAATCAGAAAACTTAGAAAGATGTAAAACTGAAAAGAAAAATTAAATTAAAGTTTCCCTCTTCACTAGTTAATACCCTTTTTAATCTGACAAGAGGCTGTATCTTTGTGTATAAATCACTTGTTGAAAAGTGAAACAATATTAAGATAAACTCTCTAAATGAAGGTTGGGAATTGAAACCACCTTCTAAAAAAAACCTCATAAAAAACCCCCTTTACCTAGCAAATCATGTCTGGATGGTGCACCAATGGAAGACATCAAATTTGCAGTGAGGTCAATGGCATGCAGCATTACCAAAAAGAGACATCTGTGTTTCAGACCTTGGAAAACAGATAGCACTTGAAAGCATTTGTCTGCGCTCGTTAAGCTTGTTCATTGGTATGGAGGAGTTGCATACAAAGATTCTTTAAAAAAATCCAAAGAAAGTAATTTTTGTGTCAGTGAAAACTCAGACAGGGCAGTAAATCATTCAAAGATGCAGACGTTTTTCTGTCTGGCATAAAGAATGAGCAGCTTGGGCTTGCCATATAGCACAAGGTAGAATATTCAGACTGAATTTTTGGAAAATAATATATTTTTAAATTCAGGACAGAAAGCAGAGCTCAGGATGGCTATTCCTCAGCAATCAGATAAGAGGGAGATTGCTCCTGGTTATATAGAGGTTGTGGGAGCTTTCAAATTTAGAACCTGAGGTCCTAGAAATAGCAAAGCTGCTCTACAGATCTTTAGTGCGAGTTATGTTATAATCCTGCCTATAATAGAATTCAAACTATTCAAGTTCATAATAAAAAGATGTTCCTAGGCCACTGTTTGGTTAAGGAGCATATAGTACTGCTTTGAACAAAACAAAAAGTTGAGAGATGAAAAGCAATTTTAGATGGTTTTCAGTATCTTCAGGCATATTTTTCCATTGGTTTGATTGTTCTTGAGTGTATGACCCGCACAAGATTTGGAAATCCCAGGACATTAGCTGATGACAAACTGCTTTGGAAGACTTCTTCAGAGTCAGGAATGTTTCATTAATTAATAAGGATTATTCCTACCTTTTCCTTTTAATATCACCTCACTCTTTATGTTTATGCTTCTTTTCATGATACTTTCTTCTTCCTTGGTACCTTTTAAATTTCTGAAGACCACTGAACTGGTCTTAAACATGACTTAGCCAAAACAAATTATGTGACTTTTTATATCTTTCCTTGTAGGTCACCCATGCCAGCACCTTTTTGGTTTCTTTTCTTCCACTGGGGACTTTTCCTTGTCAACATCTTTGTGGCAAAAAGGGTTTCCCCGAATTCGCATAATGTCTTGATGTCCCAAAGCCCTTAAGAGAATACTGTCCCATTGCAGATGTCTGCAATATAATGCAGCATTTCTTCAGTTTGTTGCTACGTTTCAAAAGATCGAATCCTCCCCCTACAAGCTCACAGCTCATCAGAGGAGCAATGCTTGAGCTGAACGGGAGGCAGCTCAGACCATGCAGTGAAAGCATCTATGCACTGTCAGGCTCTTGATTTGGCAAGTCTTGGGTTAGCTAATTTCTTATAGGTGTGACAGTGGCATGGACTTTCAGTGGACGTTATCCAGCTGATCCAAAAGATGTACTCTCACAAAGGATTCTCATTATGCTTCAGTGGCCAGTTCCTCTCTCCTCCCATCTCTCCGTGTGCCAGGGCACCCTGTGCAGGGTGCAGCCAGTGTTGTCAGGCACATGCTGTCCCCTCTAGAGGTTGTACAGGATGCTGTCCTGGTTTGTTGTTTTGGGTTTTTTTCCTCTCTCTTTTTCTTTTTTCTTTTCCTCCCCATCCTTTTCTACTGGGAACATTGACAGAGTTTGTGGTGAGCAGGTGGTAACCATGGACAAGCTGGGCTGAAGCATCTCTAAACCAAAGGTGAATGGAAAGTGACTGGAGAATTCAAGGTATTTTTGCCAGCAAGAGGTTAGTATGTCAAAACGTTAGTGCATGGCTCACAGGTCCAAGGAGGAATACCACCTTGCAGTGGGAAAACTGCAGCGTGAGATTGAGTTATGTCCATTCACACAAGGTTTAAAGAAAAATGTTTCTTTTATAAGGTTGGAAGGGCATTAATGAAATAATTAAACAAATATGTTGTCTTCTCCGTCTTGTGGATGTTAAGTAAGACATGTCTTAAAACTTACCCTATTCTAGATTGCATTCTCTGTTCTTTGCAAATGTTAAATGGTCATAACAATGTAACTATAGATAACTTCACTGAATTTGGCAATATTGCTATCCAGATCAGCTGGATTTAATTTTTAGGTTATGATTTTTATAATATATCAAATGCTTTTCTTAATGTCACATGGTAATTCACTCCTTTCACTAATTTTATAATTGTTTTTTTGGAAAGAGTCATGGATTTCTGGCAAGCTTCTTCTTTTATAATTTAATGCTGTTTGATTCACACAAACCTATTGCTAGCCAGTAAATTTTTTTTCGTATTTGTTCCATTTCTTGTTTAACAGTAAAGATAAATTTACACGAAGATTACCAGAAACAGTCTCTTGCCTTTTCTCTTTTTTTTTGGCAAGGACTACTTTACTTCTTTTTATCCTTTCTTCCAGTATCTCCCTGGATATTAATAACTTTTCAAAAAGACTGGCAGCTCTTCTCTACAAGATAATTCTCAGAATTTTCTTTAGGGTTCATTGTCTGCACTCATGTACAGATGTTATAAAATTTCCGCTTACCTCCTACTTTCCAGCAGGCCTCTCTTTCTAAATACAACCAGAGAACCAAAAAGCCTATGGTCTTGGAAAAAAAGTGGTCCCGCGCTCTTGAGGAAGCTGAGATCCAGTGTGATTTTTGGGATTGATGCGGTGGATTACTTCAGTCTCAGCTGCTTTACTGGCTGCGGGGTCGTTATCCCCAAGGTTGTGGCTAAAAGGCCAGAAGTATAAGTAGTGTCTTCATGGTGCTCAGACTGAGTGAGTTGAAGAGCAAGCTTGGCTGGGATAGTGGACAGTTTAATACTTTAATTTGTTAAATTTAATTAATTTGTTTAAATTAATTTGTTTATATATGGCTGGTGACAGAAGTTACGCCGATGTCTTGAACATTTTCAGAGTCATTCTTTTACGGGATAAAGCCCTCTCTTCAACCACAGTTGACCTACGTTCCTAGATACATTTGTTTTCAATAAGCCTAAAGTACCAACATCCGTGAAGTGATCCAAATCTGTGTATGATGACCGTTCTTTAAGTACTCTGCAAATGTTGTCCTCTGATGTTTTACTTCCCCACCTCTGGTGAACAGGTGTGATCAGGTCGCTGCGATGTGCACAGATCACACTGCAAATTTTCTGAGAAGTGCCGAGAAGTGCCAAGTGCCTTTTGGAACTGCTCTGCTGCTGCATTAGCCAGCTAAAGGTTGCTTTGGCTGGCTTAAACAGTGCCCTAGGGTACAACCTATCAAGTGTTTGTCTCTAATAGTTGTTGTTTAACATTATCCTCAATGACTAATGGATTTGAAAATTCTGTGTTGTTACCAGTTATGCAAGCACATCATTCTGCTTTTTCTCTTAAGCTGTTCTTTTCTTCCCAGTTATCAATTTTATATCTCCAATTACACGTGGAAAGCAAACAAAAAAAAAAATTCCTTATATCTGGCAGTAACCCATAGGTTCTCCCCTGAAGTCTTCAACTTTTTTTAGCACTTCTCTGCACTTTCCTCTCCATGTAATTAATTCTTTCCTCTTTGTCACTATTTTCTAGTGCTCCTGGGAGGAGTGGAAGGAAGGGGAGGAGCACCGAACAAGCACTGTTTTTGTTTTGTTTTTGTTTTTTTTCTTTTTCAGTTCTTTCTCCTTTCCGCCTAATCTAAAATTCTGGCACATTTCTCACAGATGTTTGACCATCAGCTCAAAGTAAACAGAATTCTTTTCACCCTTTTCATTCTTCCTTTTCCTCTTCCTTGTCCCTGCGTCACCCTTCCTTCTTTTTTTGATCATGGTGGAGAAAGCTCTCACCCTTCATGGTGCTCAGGCCTGAGTGTCAGCTTTGGTTTGGACATCCCTGCCCATGTGCAGTCTAACTCTGAATCGCTAATTAAAATTCAATCCTTTGACTAAAATGAAATTAAAATTAATAAAAAATAATTAAGTTAATTTAAATGAATCTCTAATCTTACCCTGGCTCTGATACTAGGCTGCACTGCACACTTACTAGATTTTCAAGCAGATGATGTTTTGTACTTTCTCCCCACCAAGACCATCCCTCCCATGCAGGAGGAGTTTCTTGTTCCCAGTGAAACCAGAAAAGCGCTCTGCTACTGTGCTTTGGGATCTGCCTTGAAATGCAGTCTGCTCTGGGGTGTTAACCCAAATGTGACAGTAAGCAAGCGCTGAATTGGAAAAGTGAGGAAGAGGAAAGCAAACGGACAAGGGGCTTGAGGAGTGCAAATTTGGAATGAGCTTGAAAGGGGATGTTGTGGGATCTGGAAGGAGGACAGGACTTCTGGCAAGTGGCAGACATGGAGAGCGGGCTCTGTGTTGAGCTACCTCAGGCTTTTATTGCAGGTTACACAATATGGGGACTTTGTTAATTAAAAAGAAGGCAGAGTCATATGATTGCATTGTGTTCCTTTTTTGTTTAAGATGGGCTTCTGTTCTTCACAAATGCAGAGAAAAGTTACAAAATTTTGCCCCAAAAGTAAAAAAAAAGGTGAAGATAAGTTAAAACAAAAGCCCAAACCACCCCCAAACCTAGGCCATGTGTTTTCTGAAATAAGACATGACTTTTGGATGCTTAGGAGTGGCAGTCATGTGGAATTACTGCTCTGGGGGAAAAACGCCCAAAGATGGGGAACAGGAAGAATGAGGAGTTTGTTTTGAGGTAGCTTTTGAGGTAAGAAATGTGCTTGAAGGGAAGGAAACGGGGCATAAGGATAGAGTTACATCACCTTACTGTTCTTGTTGAGGTGCACGTGTCTTGGTCTTCATTTAGCTCTTTGAACTGTGTGACTTATAAACCAGGTAGTATTGGAGAAAGAGCCTATTACTACTATGCTAATTAAGATTTCAAAGGCAGTATTTCTGAATTCTGTATGAGTTAGATCATAAGGCTGGGCAGCTTACTGATCTGTACAGTAACTGTCTAAATAAATAAGTCAGGAGCTCCGTGTTTATGTCCCAGTACCTGCAGCCTGCCTGAACTCCATACCGGACTTCCACTTGTAATGTCACACTTAAAAAAATTAACATAAGGGCTTACCTAACAGTTCCCTTGTCTCTTTTTTTTTTTTTTTTTTCCTCAGTTTTCCTGTGAGTTTAATTTTTAGGCCTTTCCTACATTTTGGGTAGAATTTAGCTATAGATTTCAGTGCAGACCTGCAAGGGCAAAACCAAATCACACTGCTCTTTTTGCCAGAGCAGCAACAGTTGTTGTTGTTGTTGTTGTTGTTGTTGTTGTTGTTGCTGCTGCTGCTGCTGCTGCTGCTGCTGCTGCTGCTGCTGCCGCCGCCCACTCAGGTGTTCCCTCCCTCATGGGCAACAGCTATTGCTAACCAGACTCACCTGGCTATTTTGGCAGCCGAGGAACAGCAGGGCTGTTTATTTAGGGCTCTACATCAGCCTCTCTCTCTTTGGCCTTATCCTTTCCCCTTCCTCCCCCTGTGCTTCTGCCCACACACTTATCCTTCCCCCTTGCAGGGCTCACTCGCCTGTGTTTCTGAGGAGGCTTCAGGCAATTTTATTACAGGATTAGGTGTGAAAAGCAGATAACAGAATTTGAGAAGAAAAGACTTAAATGAAAGGGCAGTGTTATTGAGGTGGCATGCCATCAAAGGCTTCGCTACCTCTGCGATTCCTGTGTAAAGATAAGCGTGTCAGGGTTGCTGTTGATTGAGTAAATTTGCCTGAGTTGTGCTTCCTTAGATCAGTTTATCACTCAGCAGCCTGGTGGGATTGTTGCATGGACAGAGATGTGTAACAAACCTGGAGCAAGGGGGCTATTACGTTCATGTAGCGTGAATTAACCTATTAGTACTTAATAAGCTTAATATACCTTTTTCCCCCTTCAATTCACCTTTATTTCAGACACAGAAGTACAAATGAAGAACAAGGATTGCTTCTTTTCCACCAGCAATGACTACTTAGGGCACAGATTCAAAGAATGTTCTTCGTTCGTGTGTTAAATCAGCATTCATTTCTTTGTTGCCCTGACTGCTTCCTACCGCTTAAAGAGTGCACAGTCCCACAAATGTAGAAATCTTATTGCATGCCCTTGTGAGTTTGTCAGTATGTTCCTTTTTATTTTTTTGAAGTCTCAAAATAATTTTTTAATTCATATTTTTATGGAATCTGAAAATGAGAAGACTATTATATTTTTAAAACAGAAATATTAAAAACTAAAAGCAGTTCCTTTTCTTATTTCCTGTTTCATATATATGGAGGTGTCAGATTTTTTTTTCCTGTTCCTAATAGAAAAAATGGCTTAAAGATATATTAAAACATAGAGTGCTTTTAAGGATAAATTTGCTGATAGTTTCTACCAAATTGTTCTGCAAATAGGATTGAGAACAGGACAGAAGAACCTTGTTTTATTTATCTTTCTTGTTTCTCCATTAGATTTTGGCTTTTTTTGTAGATTTTCTCAAGAGCGTGCTTACAGAAAATACAGCATGTTAAGCTAGAGCTAAGACGGAAGTCCCTGGGTTCCTGTCCTTTTTCCTGAATAACCTTTCCCAAAGACATACACGTGTTCTGCTTCTGGTTTACAGAAGCTGCTTTTGGCTCAGGAAATCTCCATAAATGTAAATAGCTGGAGACTGGGCAAGTATGGGGAGAAATGTCATGGGTGCTTACCTGTTCCTACCCTTCCCTAGACGTCTGCTTATGGATGGTGATGGAGACTTGCTAGTGGGCAGTTACCTGACCCAGCATGGCCTGCCCTACCTACTGCCTGATGGCCTTTATTTCTCTGAATACGTACGATGGGATTTACTCTCCAGCACTGCTTCTAGAGGTGACTCACATGTGAGGGTTGCAACGGCATAACCCTGATGTCCAGCTGGAAACCCACTTTCTTGTGTACCAGGCTTTAAGTTGCGTGTGTATGAGGCTCAGCTGCTGGCAATTAATTTTGCCTGATCTCAAAGGGAAAAGTAATTAAATAGCTTCAGTAGCTATGATAGCTTTAATCTATCAAAAGGAAGGGTCTGACAGAAGCATTTCATGGCATTGTCTGGCTGCCAGTATAGTGGCCAGATCTAATCATTACAAATAGGGTTTGGCTCAAGCAATAAGAGGATACTCTTAGGAATCAAGAAGAGTGTGGCCAGCAGGTCGAGGGAGGTCATCCTCCCCCTCTACTCTGCCCTGCTGAGGCTGCATCTGCAGTACTGTGTCCAGTTCTGGGCTCCCCAGTTCAAGAAGGACAGGGAACTGCTGGAGAGGGTCCAGCAAAGGGCTACAAAGATGATTAGGGGACTGGAGCATCTTTCTTATGAGGAAAGGCTCAGGGACTTGGGGCTTTTTAGTCTAGAGAAAAGATGACTGAAGGGGGAATCTTATCAATACTTATAAATACTTAAAGGGAGGGTGCTAGGAGGATGGGAGCAGTCTTTTTTCAGTGGTGCCCAGTGATAGGACAAGAGGTGATGGGCACAAGCTTGAACATACGAAGTTCCATGTAAACATGAGGAGGAACTTCTTTCCTTTGAGGGTGGCAGAGCACTGGCACAGGCTGCCCAGAGAGGTGGTGGAGTCTCCCACACTGGAGATACTCAAAACCCGCCTGGATGCCATCCTGTGCAACCTGTTGTAGGTATACCTGCTGTGGCAGGGGGGTTGGACTAGACGATCTGCAGAGGTCCCTTCCAACCCCGACCATTCTGTGTTTTATTCTGCAGTCTTCAACCAGCTACAGAGAAACTTGACCTCTTGTGCTTTTAGTTTTTCTCACCTGTGTCCCAAAGGTTTAGATACAGTTTCACACCCAGGGTATGGAGCACTGGGCCTGTGGAAGCTACAGGTAGAGACTCAGAGCTTTATTCACGTTCATGGTTGCCTGTGTTAGCGAATAGATGTGGTGCAGCTGAAGCTGGCAATGTGTGTCACCTGAAGATTCACAAATGTGGATGTTTACTGGTTCCTGGCTACCTATGTGCATTTTGCTCCTCACCCCACTTAGGAGGTTGTTGCCTCAGCTGTGTTTCTTGGTGATAGTCTATATTTCCTCTTTTTCTTCGCAGAAGTCACAGGAATCTCTGTGTTCAGGGGTGGGGTGGAGTTTGGTTGTTTGGCTTGGCAAGTCACAGATTAACCTGTGTTCTGCACACACATGTGTCAATGTGCATCACAGCTCATCCTCTGCTTTTGAAGAGGACATAAGCAAGCAGTGAGAGGCAAAAACAATATATCAGCTGGTCAAATTTACATTCTGTGAATATGAACAAAATCTTGGAAGGAGAAAAGGAACTAGAGAGGTATGGGAGTTTTCCTTTGTCACTGTTTTCTCAGTTCTTCCATTGAAAACTCAGGCACCACATTTTTTTTCCATGAATGCTCTTACTGTTTTTTATCTGTGGACCATTTCTTCTCCTTTAAAACCCCACCTCTATAATAGAAGAATAATAGGGCTGAAAAGGGTGTGGATCTGAAGTGGGAGAGGCAGTACATGCCTCATGCCAATGGAAGGAGGCACAGGTCGTTGCTGAAAACTCGGCCTCTCCAGGAATAGAGAAAGGGCCCAGGTGGGTGAGGTGTCCATCCTGCTGCACCCATCCTGCCCTGACCGTATGGGCAGAAGAGCCGGTAACACTACCAGTAGCGCTGGGAAAGAAATAAAAGAGTTTGGAGACTCCCATACAACCCATAAGCAGGTAAATAAATGTTTTATAAATGCCTATTGTTCTGTGACAATCAAAGTAATTAAATCCAAATTTTTTTCTGCTACGTGTTGGAGATAGTGCTGTATGTCAGTGTATTTATTTTGATCAACTTGTTTTGGAACCTCAAACTATTTTTCATTTTAATCAGATCCTGTCCTCTAAATATTGATATAGGAAAGGCTAAGTTAAATAATGATCACAGTAATAGAAATTCTTTTTGACTTAACTGTTGACATTAATGACTAGTGTCTTTTTCCTTTTCCTAAATATGCAATCTGAGTTAAAACTGCTTTACTACTAATGTGCTGCTGTATTTCTGGAGTAATTTGTGTTTATTTTCTAACTCTGCAAGGCAGTCAACTTCTGCAAGGATCCTCTTCTTGCTGTATTTTGCCCTGGGCTAACTGCCTGTGTGTTGGAATAGTGTGTATGGAGTGCAAAATGCTTTAACTTTTTTGCCTGATTTATAGTCACGTTGTACCTAGAATTAGCTAGCATTTAGAGGGGGATGAAATTCATGGCAAAAAAGCCCATTGTGCTTCTCAAAAAATATTTATAAAATTCATCCCAGTTCCACCAGTTTTTTTCCCAGTTAAAATTAATACATGAAAAAAGCATTATGAAAAATCAGAAACTTTCTGTTTTATTTTCATGATATAATATTTTTATGTTTTGATAGAAAATCAGCTTTCATTTTGAAATGTCTTTAGTGTTATTTAACAGCAAATGCTTTCCTTTTTCAAGTATTTGACAGTAACCACGTCCTTTCTGTCAAACAAAATGTTTTTGATGATCTGTTGATAGTTTCTTTTTGCATCCTAACGTTTTCAGCATTTCCATGTGGTGGTCATATTTAAAAGAAAAGTTGGAAGAATGAGGACAGAAAGGAGAAGGGAAGTTTCTTTTGCTTCTCTTTAAATTTCTCCTACCGAACACATAGTCCATACCTTTCCCACCTCTCTTGATCTTCCTTCTTCTCTCTCTTTTTTTTTGGTTCACCTCCATCCCACACCAAATCATCAAAAGAAATAATTACTTGTAAGGTCTGTTTTCCCTTGACCTCACTAAGTCTTTTTCAAGATGTAAGTAGCTACAAAATGGAAACTAACTCTGTTAGTAAATTGTACTATTAATATAAAAGGGCAGGTAATCAAATGTGATCATTATTTGAGTTTCAACTGAAAAATACTTCTGTTAGTAACAAATCTTGGTCTTCCCTTACTAATTACTAAGCTTGTGTGGGCTACTATCCCTATTGTTTAACTGGGAATTCTGATGCCTGCTCTAATTAAGTTTTGTTATTATGTCTCTTATAACATCTTTTTGTCATTTTCTTATCACTTTACAAACCTTTCATTTTTAGCTGAAAATTTCCTCTATTTGATCCCTAGGAACAGATGACTTTTTGGTTTTCTTTCTTCCTTTCTTGTTAGAAAATTAGAGGAAAAATATATTTGTTCATGTATTTTGTTGAGTGTGCCAAAAAAATATAGAATTTAATCATAATAAATAGCTCTGCAAATTTTGTCTGCTATGTCTAAGAAAGAAAATTTTAAGGTAAAAGATTAAAATCTAATCTCCACCAGTGATATTCTTCTCATATTCTTTGGAAATTGGCTTTGCTTAGGCTGTCTGATAGATCTTTGATTTTCCATGGGGGTCTTTCTGTAAAGCTCTTTAAGTTCTTTACTATAGACAAATACGCTGTGTGAGTGAATAGCTTGCTTAGGATGCTTCTGCACTGTGTGGAAAGTTGGGATTGCAGACTATGTTGATACATCTGATCTAACTTTAAACTGCTGGACCATGTGCAGCCATGGCAGCATGTAGTCTACTTGGAATTACATGCCTAGTTGTATATCCAGGCTCCAAAGCAGATTTTGTAATTTGTGATGAATGTGTCTTGTTACTGTGTCTACACTTCTATCAACACCTGACCTGGATAGTACTATTTGATCATGTCTACACGGCTGTAGTGGCCATCAGGGAAACTCAGCCTTGCATAGGTAGTAATACAGGAAACATAAAGACTACTAGAAAGAAGAATACATCCTTTGAATACATCCCTGAGAACTTTTATCTATTCCTTTGTTTCTCTCCTTACATGTTGTCTTCTTCCAAGTTTTTTTGCTTATACATGTTCTCTAGCTGTACATATGCGCATGTAATATATGTGCTCTTTAATGTCTGCCAATTTCTTTATTTTATCTACCAGTGAATATCTGAAAAATGTTATTTTGATAAAGATTTTATTGACATGGAGTTATTGAAACAGCTGAAAAGGCCTCAACTTATTACTAGTCTGTCACTCAAACAACATCTGTTTTTGGCAGGAGGTCAACAATGCAGGTTTGAGCCTCATGACTTCAGACAGTGCCTAATATTAGAAAGACAGACGTACACAAAAATGGTAGAGAATTTAATGAAGGTGGAACGTATTTTTCTAAAATTTTAAACTGGTTTCTTTTCCTGTAATCATTTGCAGTTTTTTATTAACATATTCTCTATTTTTTAAAAAATATCTTTTAGAAATGGAGAAGTTCCCTGTAAAATTACATATTTTGTGAATGTTAATGAAGACCTAACTCTGTTCTGTAATGTGTATTTCCAGTGTAACATTTTGCTTGCTCGGCTTTTTAGACTTCTCCTGTATTCATTCTGAAGATTGTATAGAATTGAATCATAGAATAGTCCAGGTTGGAAGGGACCTTGAAGATCATCAAGTCCAACCATCAACCTAACACTGCCAAAACCACCACTAAACCATGTCCCTAAGCACCACGTCTACCCGTCTTTTAAATACCTCCAGGGATGGTGACTGCGCCACTTCCCTGGGCAGCCTGTTCCAATGCTTAACAACCCTTTCTGTGAAGAACTTTTTCCTGATATCCAATCTAAACCTCCCCTGGCACAACTTGAGGCCATTTCCTCTTGTCCTATCGCTTGTTACTTGGGAGAATAGACCAACATCCACCTCGCTACAACCTCCCTTCTGGTAGTTGTAGATAGTAATAAGGTCTCCTTCAGCCTCTTTTTCTCCAGGCTAAACAAACCCAGTTCCCTCAGCCGCTCCTCATAAGACTTGTGCTCTAGACCCCTCACCAGGCCCTTCTGTTTATAGCTGTATGAAAACAAGATCTATTTAATCTGTGACTAATTGTGTACTCAGATTTTGAAGTACTAAAAAATCACAAATGTCTAGAGTCTAACTGGGTAGGCCTCTAGGATTTTTTCCACTAGTGGTAAAGTGATTTCTAGATTTGCTAAATCAAATAGGACTGTATTTCCTGGAACATCAGTTTAAAACGAGGAAAAGTTTTCACAGTTTATGCCTAATCAATTTTCTGTGGAAGATAATGAAATTGATTCCGGTTTGAATTAAAGTCTTGGCACTAAGGAAAAAAATACTCTGTAGCTGGACACTTCAGAAGTGAAACCCATACAATGTAAATCATGATGATTCACCCACTTAAGATACCTCTGCTAAAACCAATACATATTTCTGATTTCCTATTAGGCACTCACAATCTTAGTGTTAGGGGACAGAAAAATGTGTGTAAAGAGCTTCTGGGTACTTTTGAGGCCATTATAAAGCCCATTGAAGGCGAAGGGGATATGTCCGCTCACTTGAATGGACTTTTTCTCTCAGTGCTCAACAGCTGTAACAAGGAAATTAATTTGTTTAACCTTTTGATTTAAACCATGTCTAATATTATGTTTCTAGGAATTAATTTGTCCATATAAATCCTGACCTTTCTTGAACAGATGGTGATAATGATGACAATGAGATTGTTATTGAATGGCATATGGGAAATGTGAGGCCCAAATAATATATCTGATTGCTGGTGATCAAGCAAGAAACTAATTTGATCACAAAGATGTTTTATTTGAATAAGTCTGTTACAACCTGAATTCTTCTGTGAAAGTTTCAATGCTCTTGACCCCAACTAGTCTCTTAGATATGTAGTTGCTTGGTGCATACCCTTTTGATAATATTTTTCTGAACATACATTTTTAATGCTATTAAATGCTAAATTCCTCTTGTACAGGTTCTAAATTGATTAGTAATATTAGATTACAGAAAAGAAGGAGGTAAGAACCTTCCTTATTAAAGAGACTGAATTTGCATGAGTTACTCCAGCAAAGTATCTCATGGAATTTTATCAAAATAACCCAAAATCAAAGTCTCAGTTTCATTTACAATATTTATGGTAAATGTATCTTTTAGCTTTGTTTAATTTTTAAAAATTGAAAAATAACCTGCTAGCAATCTTCAAAAATAATATGTGTTATAGATCTCTAGTCTCTGCAATAATTTGGTGGAATAGATTGTAGTTGTGACGTACCGATGTCTGACACAGCAGGCAGCAGATAATACTCTATAACCTGCTATTTCTCTTAGCAGAAATAAGAACTGCATAAAACTAGCCTGTCTATTGAGAATGCTAGCAGAAAGTTAGCGGCGAAGCTATCGTCTTCAATGTGTGCAGTATTATTATGTATGTAAACAGATTAAGAAATGCCTCTTATTTACATTCTCTTCTTACGTACAGCACAAAATTACTCAATTAGTGTTTGTATTTCTATTAGGGATGGTTTTATCTGGTAAGGATGAAAATTTGGAATGAATTTTAAACATGGAGAAAAAAAGTCTTTAGTAAAAGCAGTCATCCCTAGAGTAGGAGGGTTAGGTTTTATTATTCCATTGGAACAGACTGGATAATTTTTTTCAAGGAGGGACGGGGTATGATCTTTTAGTTTTATATTGCTACTTGGTATCTTCAATCATATAAAGTCACTAAGTGGGTTTAAATATCTTACGTGAGGATGGTGTTTTCCAGGAGAACAGTTTGTGAGTAACATATGTGTGCTAGAGTTTAGATCAGATGTATCACCAGATACTAGTAAATTTGCTGGGATGTGTGTGGTGAATTTAAATAAATTAGGAGGGCCATCTGTTACAGAGGGTTATCTTTAGGCTCTTAAGGGACAATTTTAGCACTGGGATTACTACAGTTTGTTCAAATGGGTGTGGATTACAGTTACACGCAGGAGACACTAAAAAAGAGTGATATAATTTACTCCTGTTTGTATGTTAGTTAAGACAAAAATGTATAGTAGATTTTTGCACTTTTTTTTTTTTCTGGAAATAAACAGCTTTAAACTAAGTGCCTGAGGAAGGATAAACATGTCATTTTTTCTGTGTATTTATACTGAAATTTCCCACTAACTTTATAGAAAAATTTTCCTTTGGGACGTATAGGAGCTTGGTGATAGCAGTAAGATTTAAATTTTTTTGGGGTGGTGAAGAAAACTTGTTTGAGGATGTATTAATATTGTGAATAGAAAGGGGAATAACCTTGTGGCCCTGATATTTTGCTTCTGAAGTATTCTATCAATTTATGGAGGGACTGTCTCAGAAAACTGGTGCAATCTAGTCATGCCTCTCGGAAATAAGTGAATCCACAGCTTGAAAAAAATGACTTGGTTTCTTCCTGCTCAAGGGTTAAGGTACCTACCAAGAAAGTAAAATAGGGACACATGTTCCTAGCAATTTAAATTGGTAGAAGTGTTCCGCACACTATTTTTAATAGTATTCTTTAACTATCTATGAATTTTTTTTTTTAAGATCATAATGTACCCTGATAGCAGGGCAGGTCAACATATTAATGTTTGTCCCTATTATACTTTCAGTAGAAATTTTATAAAATTATAGATGTATATTGGGCAATATTTGACTAAATAACTTGACTACTGAAATGCAGTATTTGTCAAATTGCTCATTTGATGAATGCCTATTTAAGCAGTGTGTTACCATGTGTATACATCAGTGTTAAGAAAAATGGGCAAAGCAGGCATGCAGAATACCAGAGACCTGATGCCTTGGTTCCAGCCATGTAAACAGAGGTGCTACCCTGTTCCAAGTATTGCTCACCCTGTATTAAGCTCCAGGATTTACTGACACTCTCTCTGCTTTTACTTAAGGCTCTTTACTCTCTCTGGGAGATGGTGGACTCCCTCCTTGCCATGCTTTTTCCCCCCAAGGGTGCATTTCTTTCCCTACTTTGGCATCCCTCTAGCCATTGGATTCACTGTCTTTGCCTGTAGGTTTGTTTTCCATACGATTACATTTCTGTCCCTTTGAGTTATCAATAGTGGAATATTGTAGCATTGCCCCCACCCCGTGTGTTTTGCAGCTTTCATAATTTCAAACTAAAAATTGAAATGAGGGGAAATATGACACAAAACATATGAAATGAACGTTGTGTTCGACCAGAGAGGGGTTGCTGAGATGACTTGCAGTATGTTTGGGTTGTACAGCGAGAATATTCTGAGAAAGGTATTAGCACTTACCTGGGCCTTCTCTGATACATGGCAAAGCATGCCATTGTTATATTTAAAATTGATCTGAGAGATGATTTTTCATGCAGGCTTCTTAAATCAATGAACATTATGTAGCTGAAGCCAATTTTCTCTAGTCACTTTTTTAAGAGCTATGACAGAATTCACTGTTTTGTGTACTTATTTCAGTGCCCCAATATGTCCCTTACTGTGACCAACAGGAAGCCTCCATTGGCTTCAGTTCTGCCACATTATCTGCAAACTGGCACAATTTAAGTGATGCAAAGTTTTTCCTAAGAACACAGAGATAAAAATCGTCTACCTGGTAGAATACTTGGAAGTATGTACACAGTAATATGCACTAAGGATCTCAAAATGTATTTTTTTCCCAAAAAAAAAAGCTTTAAATATTTCAGATTAAGCAGTTCTGGAAAGATTTCCTCTATGTTTAAATAACCAATGGCAACAGCTTTGGAGTACTCTTCTATTCTACTACTTTGAGTCAATGCTCATGTTTCCTTTCACAACTGTTAATAAGAACAGGGAAGATACAAAGAACCTTTTTATGCTACTGTGTTTACGTGGACTAGTACCTCACCTTGTGAAAAATTCAGTGTAAGTATTGGGATACCCTGTAGAATAAAATAGGTCTTGCTTTTGTAATATTGAAGTAGCTGTCTTGATTGAAGATATTTTCTAATTATGTATATGTTTTGGTACATATGGACAATTTTTTGGGGGAAATTTAATGTGAGGTTTTACTATTAAGAAAAATTACCTTTGTGGGTTTTTTTTAATGAAAGGAGAATAATTTGGTTTCTTGACTCCTCTTCATGTTATTTCCATTTTTCTTGCATGCTGGGAGTCTGCTATGCAGGACTGTGCATTGCATACCCTACTCCTGTGTTTATTCAGAAGCCCTTAAAAGGGCGGGCATTTCACTATTTTGCCTTGTAACAAACTGCAAGGTGAGGGTGATTGCATTTAACGATTAGAATAAGAAATTATTTCCTGCTCTGGTCCTGTTAATATATGCAGTATTTTTCTCTTTTCCTTGATCATGGTCTCCTTCATACCGTTGTTTACATCTTTCGGTAAAGCTTCCTTCTACAACAGCTGTCCCAACATGCACTAGAAACAAGGAAATGCTTGACATTTTATTGCACATAAAACTGTAATAATCTAATTTCAAGTAAACTAGTAAATGGTGAAAAAGTTATCTGTTATAAAAGGTAATGTGTATTTCCTGTTATCCAGACAACAGTATTTTGCTGGAACTTATTTTCTACAAGCTTTGCAAAACTGGAAGAGCTGTTCTTCTGACTGGGGATAATTAAACAGCAGTCTCGAAATCAGACTAGATTTTATCATTGTATAGAACTCACGTTTGGTCACTAATTCATCTGTTCAGCTTTTGCCTTGGATTCTTTGAACCTTCTCTCTATTTTTAATTGCAGATTTATGGTGCGTGTTTTACTAGCATATAGGTCTGCAACCATATTTTTTACTTGTAAAAGAATTGAAAGCAATCTTCCAAATGTAAGTGTTTACAGCTTTCCCAATTATCTTAAGAGCATACGCTTTTAAAAAAATTGCTTCCTCTCTAGATACAAACTAGTAAAAACCTTCGCCTGAAGATGAAATTGGTTCCAGCGGTGGAAGTTTATTTTTAAACAGTAATAGATTTATTTTTAAATTTAATAGATCCTATTTTCTTTTAAGGTCTGGTAATTTGTCGAGATTTATTAGAGCAGTTACCAGGTTTAGTTACGTGCAGACGCGAACTGAGATTTATAGCTGAATGCGTTTCCTCTGTGTTGAAAAGGTGGCCGACGCTGGGCTGCAAGGTTCAAGGCATTGCTTGTTTTTCAGTAGGGGCTAGGTTCCCATCTAAATTTATCACCTTTTGCTGCTAAGGGCGTGTTATTGTGCCTGCCGTACGTCTTTTCTTGCAAATGTGCTGCTGGTTCAGCTTCCTTGCTCCTGAGACTTTTCTATTTTAGTTCCCCGTGTCATGTGATCCCCCTGGCCAGTGAGAGCCCCGCAGAGGGAATGGCAACAGCCTTCTGGGAGCAATGTAAGTCAGAAAAAACTCTTGGGTTTTTTTTTTCAGTTTCTGTCCCCCACACTCAATTTTAGCTGCTGCTTTTATGCCGAACCTTTGCTGGGCACACCTAGTAATACCTATGGAAATGTTTAGAAGTCAGGGTTTTAGTTTATTTTTTCCTCTTTCTAACATTGCTTTTTCTTACTATGTTCTTTTTTTCCTGTGTCCTGCAATGTAGTTGAGAAGACTAAAATGCAACGGAAAACAAACCAAATGCATTCCAAATATTGCCCGAGTTGCGTTTTAAGTTTAATAAGGAGTATTTCAGGTGTAGTAGTACTTTGCTTAAGATGTGCTGTAGACAGCGTCAAAAATCCTATGCTGCAGTTGAGAAAGAATGATGTGCCCCCCCCCCCCCCCGCTCCACCCTTAGCCAAAATCGATCTTAGGTAGAAGAACAATAATAAAAAAAATGATCTGAAATCACATGCTGGTGCCTTGGCCAATTGGCTGAGACATAATGGTGAAAGGACTTAGTTCAGTTAAAGGACAGTCATGTATGTGAGGCAGTGTATAACTTTCCTGGTATGAATGAAATACTGTATTTTGACCTCAGCTGGTGCTGAGCCATGCTTATATTAAATGATATTGAAATCCTTTCTTTGGTGAGATTTGTAATTTTCTTTTTATTGCAGAGGCTCTTCCTGGTACAAAGTGAGAGTTTCGCCTTTCTGTTTTTTAAGACAGTGTCTAAACTCAGTAGATGAAATTTACCTGGTAATTACTACTAAGTATTGGTTTTGCCTAATTTAATTTCTTTTTTTTTCTTGGATAAATATGATTTTCCAAAAATCCTTCTCCCTCATAGTAGGATATAGGTATGTTTTACTTCTTTTCTATTTAATTGTTTTTTTTTGGGTTGTGTCTTGATTTGGTTTGGTTTTCTTTTCTTTTTTTCTTCCAAATTACATCTACTTTCTTTGGAGTTTACTTTTAAGTTTCAAAGGCTTATTTTAAATTTGGATCTTTGCGTGGTATGCCTTGATATCACATAAAAGTTTGAGAACAAGTTTTTGTGAAAAAGACGTTGTGAAATAAGCTGGAATCTCCTAATTTCCCTTCGTGGCCTGCAGTCTGCACCCCATATTGCATCACTTGGAGCTGCAGAGGCCATTAACATGCGTTTCTTTATTTTCTCTGTGTTGCTGATCTGTACACTAATGACAAGGCATTACATGAAAGAACTGTTTGAAATAATTTTTTTGTTTTCTAAAAACCCATTGTGAACAGAGACATTTCATTTAATGATTACACTGAAGTACCAAGAGCAGTGTTGGGGTATGATAGTTTTTCAATGCAGTTCCTCTCCTCATCTTAGGTGCTGAAAGAAAATTATGTCCCAAATTCTGTGTTGATTGAATTGCTGCAGTGTCAGAAGCACAACGGCATCTATGTGTAAATACCTGACTCAGAAACTGACAACAATTAGAAAAAGCCATCCTTATGCAAACTGGATGAAACTTTGGAGCTGATCTTACAGACATTTTTGTTCAAAAGTTTGCATAGTTGGGTTTCTTGATAAATTGTTGCATGGGCAGGAGAGGAGAGTGTTTATACTGCTTTAAAACAAGATATGTACGCTCATTAGATGATAAAGCAAGTTGTAATCCAGTGTTGCATATTTGCCTTTGCTTCATGAGTTTGCGCAGTACCAACATGCCCACAATGGGAATTTTGAGAGTTTGCCTTAGAGCTGGATTCGCTGATGCTTCCCACAACTGAATGCTAAGGCTAGTGAACGAGTCCCCGGCTTAAGAAATGTGTCAGTCTCTGTGGTAACCAGAGAAATTGCAATTAGCAAAATACAATGAGTTAAATTCAAGGATCTGTGTTAGCACTTCTTTTCTTATTTTTTTTTTTTTTACCTACTGGTTTATTTACTTAACTTCATTCGTGCTTGTCTGTCATCTTTGTTTCTGAAAAGGAACAAAAGAAAATATTAAAAAAAAAAAAGGGGGGGGGGGGAATTAAAAACAAAGATTAAAAAAAAAGGTAAAGCTTTATTTTACTGTGAGGGCAGTCAAACAGCGGCACAGGTTGCCCAGAGAGGTTGTGGAGTCTCTGTCCTTGGAGATATTCAGAACCCAACAGGACACAGCCCTGAGCGACCTGCTGTAGGTGACCCTGCTTGAGCAGGGGGGCTGTGCTGCGTGAGGGGGACCCCGAGGCCCTTCCCCGCTGCAGTGATCCCGTGAGTCCCTGAGAATTTCCCCCTGCAATTTGGCAAGGTAGGCAGCACTGTTACTTTGGGGGAAGATCAGAAGTCACGTGTGGATTTTAATCTTAGACTGTCACCCTCATGTTTTAGACCTTGTCATATCGCTGCCTCCGTTCAGTCATTAATCATTCATTTGGAGTGATGGCCGGGCATGTCTTGCTGGCACCGCCTAACACACGTCACCTGAAATGTCACTGACAAGCCACTGGCTGCGGACAGTGGGCAGGGTTCCTCTTTCACCTCTTCCGCACAGCTATCCAAAGTTACTTCTGGCAGCAGTTTCTTATTCCTTGTCTTTTTTTGGGCTGTTTCCTCAGGCACCACAGTGTAGCACGGCAGTGGAGGAAGACACTGGTGGAAGGAGAATGAGAAAATGAAGAGTTAAATTAATGAGAGTACTGTGAGAAAAGCAGAAAGTAGAAAGTCAAGGTGCAGAGCCAACGTGGACGGTGTTCCTACACATGTCCCGCTTTTCTACTCGAATCAAATCTCGCTGTGGAATCTCCAGAAGCTGAGGAAGGGGTACAGGAGCTTGCAAAGGCCATACCAGAGGGTGTGGAAAGAAGGGAGGCAGAAGCAAGCCTCATGGGAGCCCTTGGAGGCTACAGAAAAAAATTAAACCCCAGTCCCATATACTGTATGTGGAGTCGTACTCTAGAGGCTTGGTGAGTGGTGCAGGGAAACATGAGATCATTTGGTAGTAAGTGAAAGTACAAATATAGTGAAAAGCGAAAACAAAGTTTTAAAAAAAATATTATAAAAACATAAAGTGCACTTGCCAACCATTAAGGTGTGGAGAGTTCATTTAATACTTTTCACACTAACTAAATTTTAAATAACAATGCCAAAAGGTTATAACTTGACTTGCATTTAGGAAAGATGAGTTTAGATCTTTCTGCCGTAATGCTGTAGGTGATGATTTTGCTTAAATATTGTTTATCTTGATGAGGCATGAATACTTGTCCTGAAAGATATTGACGACCCAGAACTAAAGAGGTATGACTGTGAATAAATGCAAACTGGAGCTGGAAATGTAGGCAGGTTCAGCCTTCCGGGGAGGGCTAGGCTAGGACGTGTCCCTGTTTATAAGAGACACAGTGAGTTGGCTGCAGGAGGTGAAGGCTCGATGGGAAGGTTTACGTGCAGTGACTCAGAAGGCCATTTCCATTTCTGGCTAAATAGTGTAATTGGAATTTAAACACAGTCTTTTCTCCTGAAGAAGACACAGTTTAAAAATATGACCATATATTTCCTCACAAAATTATTCTTTTTTTTTTTTTTTTCCTTCTTTTTTGGAGGGCAACACTGCAAATTAATGTGGAAGAAACTCGGGCAATGCTTTCTTGTGGATGGAAATAAAAAATTGGCTTTGCAAGAGTCAAATAGTCCTCTTTATTAATTTTGGGAAAAACCCCCACATTCCAAGGAGCCAGTAGCTGTAGCAGCTCAGTCTGGCAGCAATCAGCTGATGCTGATGTAGTCTGAAAACAAAGATAAAGCTGGAGGAAAAGATTTTTAAATTACCCAATATAAAACAATTTGCTATCTCTACAAGATATATTTATTTCTTTTGCTTTTTCGGTGGCTAGCTTTTGTGTATTACAGCTTTTGGAATTTGCAGATCTCTTTGATCTGAAAATAGCCCTCTTTTATATTGGACGCTAAAAGTAATTTCATTAATAATTTCCCAGACCTATAATTTGAGTTGTCTCTGCTATTTTTTTATTTTTTTATTTTTCAATCATTTCTGTTGGTATCATTACTAACTGCAGAAGGTAGATTAACAGACAAAAGGACAAAAATTTATCAGTTCACCATTTGAGTATGTTATAGAGTCTAAATCATAAAACTTGGCTTATTTTTTAAAGTGAAAATAACCTTTGGTTTTGAAAATACCTTTTTGCGGAATTTTCCTGTATTTTTGTTCTTGTGCAAATATAACTAATTGTTTTAGTGCAAAGTCCTACAGGCAATAAAAATAGCATTTATCTTGTGTTTGATCATCTTAAAAATGGAATAGTTAACGTAGAATAATGTAGAAATAAAAAAAAATCTGGAATTATGCAGATATGTTTCAAATATTTTATTTTTTTCAAGAGTCCAATTACATTTCTGTATAGACCTACTAGTTTTGTGTCTAGCCACTTCTAAATAGCTTTCATTCATAATTTTTATGGCTTTCAATAGCACAGCAGTTACATGTTGGACCTGCCAAGATAGCTTGTGGACAATCATAACTGAATATTCAGTCTTTGTATCACCTATGGCAGCTAAGCATAAATGCTGCGAAGCCAAAATTGGTCGGATTTGAATTTTGGCAATTTTTTCAAAGCACTTGGTTTGAAATCCAAAGCACTTGGTTTGAATTCCAAACCAACAGAGGACTAAAATCTTCTTTAGATTTTTTTTTTTTTGTTCTCTGAAAGTTTGTGGGTGACTTAGTTTTGCCTTGTACGTTCTTCAAGTGGAGATAAGTTGGTTGTGTCTTTACAAATGAGATCACTGAGATTTTGTTTTGCAGTGATACAGCGGGAAGCATTTCATAGCTGGGTCTCATTTTATTTGCATCACCAATTTTGAGGTAATGGACTCAAATGATATTTGTGGGCTCATCTGGCCATGTTGTTATAAATCAACAACCCGCTTATTCATTCCAAAATACCATTAATCTCAGGCAGTGTTGGCGCCCAGTATGCAAATATATCTGCAACTGGTGCCAAGCTGTGTCCCCACCACCCTAAGAAATCAGTCAGTTTCTGCTTGTATTGACTCCCTCTGGCTCTGTCTGAAGGGCACTTTCTGCACAGCCATCGATAGCTTGCCTGGACACTTCTGGATATGAAAGCAACCCTGAAGCCATGATTTCATGGGTAATTAGAGAGCTGATGGCACATTTTGCAAGAGTAAGGAATGATATAATATTTCTGTCCCGGCCAATCTGAATGTTCTGTGACAACCTAAACTCTTCCTGTAGTTTACACTGGGCGCATTTCTTGTGGATTTGCTTTTTGTCCTAATCTGTGATATATGTTTCTGTGGCCTGTTGAGCAGACGCTTTGCACCAAACGGCTGCATTTCAATGATGTTCCTGTATATGTTGGTGTACAGACACACAGGAGCTTGCACATGCACACACTTTAAAGCAGAAGGACACCTAAGGCACCACTTCAATGAAATTTTGTAATCTTATGACAGATGAATCATGAGCTCATAATTATTTCCTTAACACCTCTTTTTCTTGGGTAGTCTTCCTCTTAACTAAGCGTTTGCTGTTGCTCACTGGCATAGTTTTGTATGCAAAGTGTCCATCACAAACAATGAAAAAGTGAATTTAGGAAAAAAGGAAGGTTGACACATATGTAACAGAAAATGATTACTTTCATACTTCCTTTTGGACTTTTGACAAAGAGCTGTCTTTTTAAAAAAATATTGATTTGTTTTCTTCCCTTATTTCTTTTTCTCTTGAAACCTAGCAACATGAAGGATGTACTTGTAGAAATGCCTTTAAAAATAAAACAGAAAAAGCTAGAGAAAGCTGAGTCAAGAGAGACTCAAGAAACTTCATGAATTAGATGGTGAGTCAGTTATGCTATTTTTATCTTTTTTTTTTTTAAAGGAGGAAAAAGCACAAGCAACTAATCTTTCTTCCCTCTGGGATTAAACTGAGACAAGTAAGGCAACTCATTCAGCAAATCTGATCTTTGGTAACTTAAATGATTGCAAACTAGACAAAACATTGGACAACTAATTATGTTCAAGGCAAAAATTTTGTGCTTGGGAAGAGTATACATTCCAAAATGAGCCCATATCAGCTGCCTGGTGTTATACAACTCTTCAACCCAACCTGTTGCCATTGTAAAACAACCAGGGTCTTCTAGTTCTAGTAAATGTCGGGCTGGTTTAGAGCCAACCACTTGAGTGCCAGGGTTGGGGTAGGACGACACCAGTTGTGCCCTGCTCTCCCGGCACGGCCTTACTGGCAGGTTTCCAGCCATCGGTGTCCACCCCTGTGAATCTCTGGCAGTGCTGTGGCAGGACAGTGAGGGCCCGATGTCCCGGGTGGCATATAATGCCAGACACATGGCTTGAGACTGTCCAAAGAACCAGTCTTGTGTTCAGACCCTAATGTTCCCATGAGGAAACCCCATGAGGGGCTGGGGTGCATTTGATGCATCTTTGGAGCAGAGATTTCAGTTCAGTTTACCCCGAAAGGAATCCATTTTATGCACACCCCAGCTGCTCTGCAAACCAAGCCAATGCAAGACTGGGGGAAATAATGTCAAAATCTTTCTGTTGTTGTGAACAAAACCAATAACATAGACACAGCTTATTTTTATTAACTATTTGCCTTGTCTGTGTTAGCTAACTAACCTATCACTAATTTGTCTCAGCACTGGATCTGCTCTGGCAAGTCAAATAACTGCTTGCAAAAGACTGGACCTTCATACGAGCCTCTCTATTTCTACACTTAAAGCTACCTCTGCTGTCATAGAAACACAATCAGAAGGAAAAGCAGACATTTTGGATAACAGTGGAACGTTCTTTCTCTCTCAAAAATACTTTAAATTCTGTCTCTAGTGACAAAAGTCTTGTGCACGTGGCTGAATTACAGCTAGTTACCTCCAAGACTTCTTGCATGCAAAGCAGCTCACCTCTCTTGATCTAAAGAGAAGCAGAAACATACTATGTCATTACACAGAAACTTATTTCCACAGACGTAATGCACTAGGACTTACTTCTGCATAGACACAAGTCATAGTGCATCTGCTTTGTGCTGGTAAGTTTTTGCTTCAGTTTCATTTATTGAATCCAGCCTAAGTTGGGCAGCTAACCCAGTACTGAGCTGTCATAGCAACCAGATTGTGTAATTTGTTCACAGTGCTTATCCACATTTATCATAAAGCCTGGTTAGGCTGTTTTTCCTCTCATGGACAGGCTAATCTAGAGCTTCACCCCTCTGTAATTTCCATACTAAATTTGTTTTCAGTGCTGGCTTTCTTTCTTTGGCTTAAATACCTTTTAGGTCTTGATATTTATGCCTAATGTTGTATTTACAGAGAGTAGGCAGATTTCCTCTCATCATCTTTTTTTTTTTAAGTCTAAGTAAGCCAAATTTTTAGCCATCATTTGTGTAATATATTCTTCAACCTTCAGATCTTTATTGAATTCAAGCTGCCATTTCATCACTTACTTTATGTTGTGAAATTCTTTTCCAACTCATTGCTCTTGGCCTTCACCCTTGCTACCCTAACATCGTGTCATCAGCAAACTTAGTCATATCACTACTCACCTTCTTTTCCAGGTGTCTTATTAAAATACTAAATAACAGAGGCACTAATAGAAAGACTTCCCTTGTGACCTCCCTCCATTGAAAAAAGCCTAATCATTAGTGTTTGTTTTTGTGTCCCACCTTTTAGGTATCTATTTAGCTCGATGGGGCCTGTCTGTGGCATCTGTCTTTCTCTGAGAGCTCTTGGAGACAGAGCTTGTTGAATTACTTATAGAAATCCAATTTAAATTAATTTCTTTTCACATTTGTATTGACTCCAGAACAAAAATCTTTTTAGACAAGCTCCCATGATGACACTTCTCTGAATACTGTATTTATGGATGTTCTAATTGTGGTCCTTGTAGTAGTTTCTGTTAATTTACCCAGTAGAGATGTCTGGCCACCTGTTCTCAGCTACCTTACGTTTACCTCTCTCTTCCTCCTTTCCCAAATCCTTTTAAAATTTGACATCCATCCTCTCCGTTGATACTGATGATTTCTCCCTTGAATTCCTTTAAAACTCACCAGCTGATCCTGGTGACTTCTTATGGTTCTCTTTGTGGATTTTTCTATAGCCTCTTTTACTGATGCTTTACCTTTCAGACAGATCCTTCGATGACACCCCCCCCCCCCCCCCCCCCCCTTAAGAAAGGTTCTGTTATTTGAATTTCCCTTGAGGTCTTTGCTATGAACACGGGTGCACAAACTTCATTTAGCTTTTCTGCTATAGCCTTTTTTTCTCTCAGTGCTCCTTTTACGTCTTTATGTTTCAGACTTCTAGGCATGCTGGCAAGATTCCTGATCTTGATGTACTTAAAAAAAAACCCCACAAAAATCACCATACAACCCCCCCCCCCCCTTGCAAGTTATTTCTCAAACCTTTTTGGCTTGTCTTATTGCATTTTTACATTTAGTCTGCAGAGTTTTATTTTCTCTTTTATTGTCCTCATTAAGACACCAACTTCAGTTTTTTGAAGAGCTGTTTCAAATAACCTCTTACACTGGTAGTTGCCTGTGTTGTTTTTCCATGTTTACTTTGCATCCCTCAATATATTCTGTATACTACCTAAAAACACTTTGCTCTTCTATTTGTTAACTTGTTAGTTACTTTATAGCAACTTCTTTGTTTCTATACAATTCCTATTTTTCCAATCAAGCAGTATTTTAGGGGATGAGTTGGCTTGCTCCTACATAGATGTTTAATTTAAGAACTTTATGACCGCTATTAAAAATTGGCTCTTTGGTAGCAAAATTCCTACATACTGGGCCCTGTCAAATTAGTATTTGCTTATCTTGTAGATTATGTGTATATCTGCTCCCTGAAGCATTCATTAATAGTGTCTAAAGGTTTTGTTTTGCAGTCATGCACAAAATTGATATTAATTTGATTGTTTAGGAGCATTTTCTGTCTACCAACATAGTTTGTCTCATCTCTGAGGTTTTTAGAATATGTAGGCAGTCACCAGCTACAGCATAGTTGGAGAAATCAGGAATAGTAAAAGCATACTGTGTGTTTCCTTTCCTGTTCCTCTCAGTGCAGGTTTGTTTCAACAGTCCTCGCCCCCCTCCCCATCCCAAATAGTGGTCATGCAGCTGAATATCTTCCTCTAATAAGGGTGTTTTTTGACAGCTACATTTTGTTTCTTGCTATTCATTCTGAATGTGTCTTCATAAGTTGAGCTGTATCATGCATCTCTTGTACTGTCTTCTTTTTAATATGTTATGTTCTAAAACATGACAGCTAAATATGCCCTAGTGACTTTATTAATTGCTGATAGGTTATTAGCTCAGCTGTTTTTCTTTTCTGAAACCCTCCAATCTGACAATACCTTTCTGACTTATGTGATGACCGAATTACTGAATTTGATATGCTGGGATGGGGATTCTGCATATTTGAAGAATGTGTAGTGAAAATACGAAGAGGTCACCTCTTCCTCGTGCTCTTGCAGCCATGTGAAGGTGCTGGAACAGCCTCGGCAGAGACAGGCAGCTCCGAGTGGCAGTGCTGCTTGGGTTTTTCACATCATTGAGTGCTGCAGTCCATCCCAAACATCTTGTTCTTCTCTTGGCCCTGATTGCTCTTGGCATCTGGATGCTGTGAGGATTTGCAAGGCGGACCTTGGCGAAGACACCTCTCTGCTGTGGCGTTTGCCTTGTGGATAATTCCCACAGTACAAGCACAGGGCTTTACAGTCCTATTTTCAGAGCTTGCATGGCTGAAAAGATCTGCTCTGACCATCCTGGCTGGCTTGCTGTGTTGCACAACCTATAGGAGCTCTCTGAATTATTTTCTTTTTGAAATTATAGATAGTTTAGGAAAGAAACTCTTTGTTTCATTGTAAGACTTTACATCAGTCTGGACAAACACAGAGTAGTTTTTCAATGTGTAATTATCTGTACTGTAAAAAAGTTTGTTTCTGGCCCTTATATGTGTTATCCCAGTAGATTTGTCTGTGACAAATAGAGGCAAATGTGACTCTTCTTGCTATTCTATCTTTCCCTATGGAGCTATATCACATGAGGATTACACTGACCCTATGGGCATGGGGCAATATTGGTAGGTCCTGTTCAGCTGCCTGCTAGTACTCCAAATTTTTGTCAGTCGCTTCTCCTCAGGACCAAGAACCATGTTGAGCAAATGGCTTGCGTTCCCCCTCAGCCCCCGCTTTATGTATATGCTTTTATATTTAGCTATAATGGAAATGATATTGTTTTCCTGAAGGTAGGTTATAAAAAATCCATGTTGGTTTTCATCATTAAAAGTATTATTTATTTATTTATTATTCTTCCAAATACTGTATTTTTCTGCACATCTGGTTAGTAATGCTATTATTCTTGCATACTTGATGCTGAGGAAAATGCATAATAATATAGCTACCATACCCAACCCGTGAATTGCAGTAGGACATGCTTGTTTGTTGATGTTTCTCCATTCACAGTTGCATTTTTTAAAAGTCTAAGAAATAGTTTTCTTTCATTTTAATATATGACAATTTGTTTTGTTTCATACTTTTACCTTAATCAAATTGTCAGACTACTGTATCAAATGCTTAAATTTCACAATGCTATTGCTTCCATCAGGCAAATATGTTGAATTAATGGTTGTTCAGTTAGTTTGAGATAAGTCACCGTACAGTTATATAACTTTATTGGTTGATATTATCATATTAGTCTCTAATTCTTAATTAAAACCCCCATTTCCCTGGAGAGTAGAATCAGATATTGTGCCCAAGTTAATTGGGTCATGCTGTTTATCTATTTAAAATTCTAGTATAATAAAAGCTGCTTTTCCCCGAGTCTTACAAGTTTCTAGCGTTTCAGAATTTATTGAATATTATAGTTCAATTGCAGAGAAGTCACTGGCCAGCTCTCGTAAGTCTTCTGGCAATATTTTCAGACATACTAGCTAAAAAAATGTGATGTCAGTAACTGCAGCTTAACATTCTTGTGAATTGTTACAAGGATGGAGAGTGATACAGCATCATCTGGCTTCTCCCCCCAAACCAGAAGAGATTTGCTGAACGTTGCGGTGGTTTTTTGCGTCACTGTTATTGAGAATACCAATGTTTCATTCGAAGAATAGTCTGATGCCAATATAAGGATTCCTTTTTGTTCCCTAAATATTTTAGAAAACTGCCTTCCTTGCCTGAACTTCTTCCTTCTTTCTGTGTCCCTTTGTTTCAGTTACTAGTTTTCTAGAATTCCTGAAGTGCTTTCTTATATCTGTTTTCACTTTACAGATATAGTCTCTGTACATATTTAAGCTTGCAGTTATAGTTTGAGAATCTAAAGTTTTATTGCCCACAACTATTATTAAATTTATAATTTTTCACTTTTTGTTCACCTTCTAACCCAAATTTAATTTTCCTTTTTAATTTTTGAACCACGGTATTTTGTTGAATTATAGCTTTTCCCAACAGCTCGTAAAGTATGCTTAAAAAGTTTTCAAATGCTATTCATATTTTCTAGGCAAATGATTGCTCTCAACTGATTTTAATTCTCATTGCTTTTATATCTGTGAAACTGGCCCTGTAAAATTAGAAAGGGGGTGTGTGTATATTTATACAAATTATTTGGATTCGATGTTATTTACACATTATTGCAGTCAAATTGTTATCAGTTGCATCTATGTGATTGTAACCTTTTTTGTTAAATTATTATCTCTTTTTCTTTTGTCTTTTTGTCAAATGATATGTAATTCCCCCATCCAGCAATTTTTATTTGAGAAATTACTGTGTATGATTTTTAGGCTATCCCAAGATGCTGTACTATTGAAAACTCATAAAAAAGCGCCCTATGACAAGGATGGCTCACATTCTGTGTTTAGTTTCATTTTAGGCTTCTGCTGAGCCTTTCTCTTCTTTCATTAGATATTACTGCTCTTTGATTTGTTACTTTTCTTTCCTTGATTGTTGATTCCTCTGTCTTGCAAAATATATCATTAACTTTATTTGTAGGGTGCTTCACATATTTAATAACATACTTGAAGTTAAGAACATAAGAGCTTTTCTGGATCCAGGCCCTAGTCTCTGCTTTCTTTTTTATGACCACTTTTATCTTGCTTTTCACTTTCTTATCACCCATTATTCTTTTTATATTATTTCCTTACCTTGTCTACACATTCCACATCTCTTGCAATTTCCTTTTTTGCCTTCTCTGCTCCCCAGCCCTCCTTTTTCAGTCTTTTCCATCCCTGCCCACAGTTTATGGCTCTGAAGAATGACTTGCATTATCCAAGTTACTGATCTTGGCATTGTATTCATTTACAAAGTCACATTAGTATTAAAACAGCCTACCTTGAGAAAATATCTGTACTTTAGAAGTGATATGTACATCTAGAAATATTAGGAATGTAGTCATAAGCCCCCGTTTTTTTTCCTTTCTTGTTCTTATTTCTGGTATAACTTCTGTGTTGTAATATTGGCATTAAGAACACTCAGTGGATATAGTGATTGATAATGTTTTTGCGACCTGTTCCCTTTCCCTTGACGGAACTGTTGATGCTGCTATCCTAACAAAGCAGTCAGTGGGGACATGAAGAAATACTACGGGTGAAATGAAGAGCTAATACAAAATGCATTCGCTGTTCTGCATTGTCAGAGTTCACAGGTTCTTGCAAAATCACTGCGATTCATGAACTTCAGGCCATGAACCTTACCCCTGTTTGGTAAACGAGAGCATTGACATTATTTCCTACTTGAGGACAGCTTTTTTTCCTTTTATTTCTCCTTCTCATGTTCCTCCCTTCCCTCTTACTCCCCCATCCCTTCTTCTCTCCTTTCCTTGTAACAGGAAAGTTGTTCTGTTCATACTAGAATGGCTGTTAAATTGAAATAGAAAAATAAGTCACCTCTCTAAGTTGCCTGCTAACTTCAGAGGATGTTAGCCTGCTTTGGGAGTCATTAATTAAAATAAAATAGTTGCAAGAGAACATGGTGGTTTGATTTCAGCAATTTTCTTCACTTTTTCTTGGCAACCATAACAGGAAAGTTGATTTTTTTCTTCTGTTGATGGCGTGTATTTGAACCAGCAACTTGGTTGTCTTAGTTGATCCAGATGTTTCAGCCTGTGGTGTCAAGAAACCTCCCCTGTCTGTGTCATGTTTTGTTTTGGTTTTGACCTGTGGGTCAGTTTATAAGGTAATGTGATGTGATGCACGGCCTAAACAAGACACACGGGCCTCCTCCATCCCAGTGAGGGATTTCTTGCAGTCTGCTGGCAAGCCCACCCTTTCTGCAGAATGTAACATGGCAAATGCTCGTAAAGAAAACTTGAAGTAACATTGCCTGTCTTTGTAGCCTTCTTTGTCCTGGAAACAGGGGGCAGCGAAGGAAGAATTCACCACTGGCTCAGCTGAACTGCTCCTAACACTGCTGTAAAGATGCCCTGGTGGTACGCACTCCAGCTGGGCTTGGGCTGGAAGGTGTATTGAGCTTTGCTGTTGCAGGTTGTAATGCACAGGCTGAAGTATTGTTAGTTGTGTGCTTCCATACTATTTCTCTTCAACATAAGTTTATGGTTACCACTCAGTGCCTGGTTCAGGAGGAAACTCTTTAGTCCCTTTACTGATGAACTTTCTGCTGCCTGACAGTCACCACTTTTTTCGTCTTGCTCGTTTCCTTCTCATTGTCATTATCTGCTCTCTTTTTCGCTCCCTTTCTGTTTTCCTCCAGGCTTTAGCCTCTGCACTGTCCCTCGATTCTCTCTGCACCTTCTCAGCCGGTGACACTGCCGACCAAGGCTTCACTGTCTGGTCTGCCCTGTGTGGTAACTCCCTACACGTCTCTGCTCCCTGATTCCTTCATGGACGGCCCTTGCTCCTCCCCACGACAGGGTCTGCTGAGGGCAGAGACTGCATGGAGGTCTCCCTAGAGCCTGCAGCTACCGGCTCCATCACTCTGCAGCTGATGTGAGCGGCAGGAAGGTTTGCACGTGTTGTCTTGAGCAGGGAGGAGAAGCGTAGCCAGAATAGTGAAACGTTCAAATGGCTCAGACATTGAAGAAGCATCTGAGTTTTTCCTCAGTCTTGAGTGGATGAGGAAACTTTGATTAATTTCATGGTTCAAAGTTGGGTTGGGTTGCAAAAGTGTTTTCAGATAGTACAAAGAAACTGAAAGGGAAATTCAGCTAAATTTAACAGCCTTCAGTTTCTGCAGCTCATTCTCACTTCAAAGTCAAACTGCCGCAAAATCTGTGTGAAAGAAGTAAAGCACAAAGCTGCAATTTTTGTAATTACCTTTGAAGCAACTTTTTTTTTTTTCTTTTGGAGAACAGCTGCTTCCTTCTCTTAGTCTGAACAAGTATTGTGAAAGACTTAGGCTTCATTCTATAATGAATATATTCATATATATGTGTGTGTGTCTGTACAAACATACATATTTAAATATTCATCTCTATAATTAATATGCCATTAGCACAGAAATAATATCATATCTCAAGAAGTTCATTTTGGAGAGGGGCTGCTTGCCTCTACCTCTCCTACTGTCCCGCCAACATCTTTCCTTTCAGACCTGGAAGTATATTTTTCTTTTGCTTTGGAAACTATCCCTATACTCAAATAATCACATTTCTCAAATATGCATTCCATGCAGATTTCTGTGTGTTTTACTTAGGTTATTAAAGGGTTGCCCTGGCACTTTCAGTATAGCTTGTCCTGCAAAGCAATAAGAGTTAGGAAAACAGCAAAGACAGTTAGATTCATGAAAATGTGAGTTTTTCAGATTATTCTTTTGTATGGGCAGAGAAGAGGGTTTTATATTTTACCTGAATTACTTTATTCATTCCATAAAAACTTGTTTGTTGTAAAGGTGATAGAAAGCTTGATGTTGTTGGGTATAAAGAGCTGAAGTATTTATAAAATGCAGCAAAAGAGACATATCAAAGAATCACAGAATGGTCAGGGTTGGAAGGGACCTCTGGAGGTCATCTAGTCCAACCCCCCCACCACAGCAGGGACATCTACAGCAGATTGCACAGGACAGCATCCAGGCGGGTTTTGAATGTCTCCAGTGTGGGAGACTCCACAACATCTCTGGGCAGCCTGTTCCAGTGCTCTGCCACCCTCAAAGCAAAGAAGTTCCTCCTCATGTTTACATGGAACTTCCTATGTTCAAGTTTGTGCCCGTTACCTCTAGTCCTATCACTGGGCACCACTGAAAAAAAGACTGTTCCCATCCACCTGGCACCCTCCCCTTAAGTATTTATAAGTATTGATAAAATCCCCCCTCAGTCTTCTTTTTTCTAGGCTAAAAAGCCCCAAGTCCCTGAGCCTTTCCTCATAAGAAAGATGCTCCAATCCCCTAATCATCTTTGTAGCCCTTTGCTGGACCCTCTCCAGCAGTTCCCTGTCCTTCTTGAACCAGGGAGCCCAGAACTGGACACAGTACTGCAGATGCGGCCTCAGCAGGGCAGAGTAGAGGGGGAGCATGACCTCCCTCGACCTGCTGGCCACACTCTTCTTGATGCACCCCAACATGCCATTGGCCTTCTTGGCCACCAGGGCACATTGCTGGCTCATGGTCATCCTGTTGTCCACCAGGACTCCCAGGTCCCTTTCCACACAGCTGCTCTCCAGCAGGTCAGCCCCCAACCTGTACTGATGCATGGGGTTATTCCTCCTCAGGTGCAGTACCCTACACTTGCCCTTGTTGAATTTCATCAGTTTTTTTTCTGCCCAACTCTCCAGCCTGTCCAGGTCACGCTGTATGGCGGCACAGCCTTCCAGCGTGTCAGCCACCCCTCCCAGTTTTGTATCATCAGCAAACTTGCTGAGGGTACACTCTATCCCTTCATCCAGGTCATTGATGAATATATTGAACAGCACTGGACCCGGTACTGACCCCTGGGGAACACCACTTGTTACTGACCTCCAACTGGACTCTGCGTCACTAACCACAACCCTCTGAGCTCTATTTGCCAGCCACTGTCCAATCCACCCCACTGTCCATTCATCTAACCCACACTTCCTAAGCTTGCCTGTGAGGATGATGTGAGAGACAGTGTCAAAAGCCTTGCTGAAGTCAAGGTAGACAACTTCCACTGCCCTCCCTTCATCCACCCCTCCAGTCACACCATCATAGAAGGTTATCAGATGAGTCAAACATGACTTCCCCTTGGTGCATCCATGTTGACTACTTCTGATAATCTTCTTTTCCTCCAGATGCTTGGAGATGATGCCCAGAACAAGCTGTTCCATCACCTTTCCAGGGATGGAGGTGAGGCTGACTGGCCTGTAGTTTCCTGGGTCTTCCTTCTTGCCCTTTTTGAAGACTGGAGTGACACTGGCTTTCCTCCAGTCCTCAGGTATCTCACCTATTCTCCAGGACCTTTCAAAGATGACGGATAGTGGCCCAGCAATGACTTCTGCCGGCTCCTTCAGCACTCGTGGGTGCATCCCATCAGGCCCCATGGACTTGTGGGTATCCAGTTTACTTAATTGTTCTCTAACTTTTTCCTCTTCAACCAAGGGAAAGTCTTCTTTCCTCCAGACTTTCTCTGTTACCCACAAAGTCTGGGACTCCCAAGGGCTGACCCATGCAGTGAAGACAGAAGCAAAGAAGGCATTCAGCAACTCCGCCTTCTCTGCATCATCTGTCACCGTGGCATCTGTCTTATTCAACAGCAGGTCCACATTTTCGCTAGTTTTCTTTTTGCCTCCTATATACTTAAAGAAGCCCTTCCTATTTTGAAGTGAGCCTGCCACAGCTGAAAAATTGAGAATAATGAGAATGCAAAAGTAGATAAATGGAAGAAAAACCTCTTTACTCTGGAGAGTAGAGGAAGTATTTCAACAAGGGACCAAAATAAAAGTTGTTTTATTTGGGAAGGAATGCCAAAGCATTGTTCAAAATTTTCAGAGGACAAAATACTGGTAAAATAGAGGACCTTGGTTTGGATGATCCAGACAGTTTGGTCAGTTCACTTCAAACAAACAATTCATGTTTTATGTTGGCCACATACTGGGTGATTGGTCTGTGCTTGTCCTGATATACTTTGGATGTGCCCACATTAGCAAGTAGTGCAGCAGAATGGAAACAGGCCTAGAAAGCAAGACCTGAGGAACCTCACCTGCACACTGGATGTGCTTCAGGAGATTTTGCTTTGGAAAAGTGGTAGTCTGGTGGACTAACCCCACCGTTAATTTGTAGGAGAGCTGTAGGAGAACATCTGGCTTAGTTTCAACCAAAGGGAATCACCATTATAAATGGTGGTGGTTTATTAATTTCTGTGTATGAGTAACAGTTTCATAATACAAATTTCCTTGAAATAGCAGGTGAAAATATAGGAAGGTCAAAAGTTTGGAAAAAAGGTGCAAATATTTAAGGAGGGGATAATTAAGCACTGGAAAAGATGCAATTCTCTAATTAATTTTCAAGGCAGAGGTTGTCTGTTAGAAAATCCATTCAGATACACAAGTCATTGTACTAGATTATCGTTTATGAAAGTGGGCTGTGTATGGGAAGAAGATCAATGCCTGGAGTACAGGACTCTGAAGTGAATTTTCCTGGGTCCATTTCACATGCACAGGTTGTGCCTAGGTCTTGTTCTTTACTACTCTTGACCCATTGCCCCCTTGCTCTAATTCTGTCTGTGGAAAATTTCTTGTGTGACTCCTGGGAGCCTTCCCCATTGCCATTTCTGACTTAGGTAGGGGTAGCACTAGATGGCTGTGATATGCCTTTAATTAATGAATATTGCCAGATTTCTTGAAATCTTTTGCTGGTAGTGCTATAATAATGTGAAATCTTATTGCCTGAGTATTACTGGCCGCAGTTGTTCTATTCACATACGCACCCTTGAATGTTTTAACCTTATGTTTTCAGTTTATTTTTATCTTTAAAAGGCTGTCTGCTTTTTAAAAGATTTCTAGCTGTTTGGAAAACAGCTTCTGTATCAAACTCCTCCACAGATGAAAGCACTCTCTATACACCTTGTGAACTTTTTTTATTTCCAGCCATCCTTGCTTGTTTTTTTTTTTTTTTCCTTCCTCTCTTGTCTTGCCTGTTCGTTTGTCTGGGTACCCTTAGCAACATCTTTTACTAATGGAAAAATAGGAATGCTTTCTGTAGCCTCACTGCGACTGAATCAGAAACAGAATCTACTTGACAAAGTGTCTAGGTTTTCAGTCCCACTGTTCCTTCTATTATCCTGAACATTTAATATTGTGTATCAGGGAGATCTACAGATTCTTAGTTTGTGTTTTTCATAGTGGTTATTGCAATGTTACGTGGAATTAAGAAGTGGAAAAATAGTCAACTGTGTATAGTAGGATCTCTGCTTCTGGATTGGATGAAGAAAATATTCCCTCTTATATTTTGTACAGTTGCATATTATGGATTGCAATGTTCAGAGAAATCACTTTGCGGAGTTCCACTATAGAGACAAAAGAGTCAGACAGCGATAATTCACTGTTCTCTCATTTTACTTCTGGGGAATTCTCTGTGAGAATTGCAGTCTCAATTTTTGCATCAACTCCCTTAATTCTGGAGGCCAGGGGGTGCTATAGGTATATGCATTATAATCTATGTAGGCTTAGTAGTCCGTATAGAGGGCTCATGAAACCTGTTGTATTTTTTATTTTCTTGCTGTTCTGAATTCTGAATGTTTCATTTCTTAAAGAAATTATTTCAACGGCAGAAGGGATGTGTGTGTGCGCATGTCCTGATTTGGCTCTAGACATGTCCTTGGGTTTCTAGTATGATTTCTATATATATGCATCTTATCTGAATGAGCCCTGGGAAATCATGAACCTTATACTGATAAAATGATTTCTTTTCTTAAGAAGAGAGAACTTGTGGCATGGAATGAAATGGGAGATAAATGTTTTATTTCCCAGATGCAACCCCCATATATAAATACGTGAAAATAAAATATATTGTTTTCATGGTGGGGAAATTTTGAAAAAATAATTTCCTTAATCAAATCTTTACTATTTGAAAATACATTTTATTATATTTAAACGTTAGGCAGGAATAAATTATTTGAATTACATACTCTCAAAAACAGTTTAGTTATTTCTTTTCTCCTGCTCTAATCATTCAGGTGTGTGTAAGCAGCAGGGAAACATATAAGTCTATGCAGTTTCTTGGATATTCATATAGCCTGATTGCAAAGGAGACATCAGTAAATTCACACAGAGCATATCATATCTGGTTTTGTTTGTGTGTTAGAATCTCTGATGAACTAATAATTGATCAGACAGATGGTTTGTGGGTAGTAAGCCCTGGGCCAAGTTTTTTTCAACACCACAATGTTTTCCCAGAAGTGGTTATTTGAGACTGTACAAATTAAATCCTGGACTCTCAGTTTTAATTACCTTTTTTATCATAATTTCTGATTGCCTGTTCTAATATACTACATTATGTTACTGACTGTTAGAAAGCAATACACGTGATTTGAAAAGGCAGCTATTAAAATAATAATTTCTTTATTTCCCACTGCCAACAGTGCAGGTTTAAATGTATATATCAGTCCTGTCTTAAAGATACCACATGAGCATGTTCTGCAGACAGGAATAATGCCTGCTAGCTTTGTGCGTATACACTTGTGTGTGCATGTGTGCATTTACACAGAGGTTTTTTGAGTGTTTTGGTTTGTTTTTAGAGGGTTTTGACAGCCTTGCATGTGTTTCACAAGTGTTTGAAAATCATTTCAGGTGTGGAGGGGTTTGGAGTTGAGTTTATATCTAAAAATAATCAAAATAAAAATTAGTTGCTAGTAAGAATATCCTTTCACGTACTAAAATTAATTTGCCTGTTTAAAAGTGAATGGACTACAACTAAAAAGCCTATGGGCACAGTACATGAATGTTGACATTGCACAAAAATAAGTAAGGCAGTAGTGGCCAACCCAGCCCAAACTGCAACAGCAGTGGTTTCATGTTGTGTAGAGTTTGATAGCAAAGCTGACTTGAGATATTCCTGCCCTCCTGTTGGTGATTCTCGCAGAGTTACTTTATCGCCCCTCCACCAGCGCAGGCTCCACTGTCTATTGAACTGTATTGCAATTCAGATCAGGGAATTGATCTAAAAAAAAAGAGTTAAAGTGTGTGAAGTGTGTGTATATGTTCATTTTAATCTTGGATCAGAAAACCATGCAACCCGCAAATGGCTCTTCTGGTCCCGCTGAAGGAGTGGCTTAGGTTTACGAAAGAGCTACCAGAAAATGGAAGGTCAAGAATCCTGTAAATCAGAAAATAAACATTAAGAAAAGGAGACACGTTGTCTAAATCCCATCTTGTGCTCCGGGTCAGATGGGCAACCTAAAGTCCCGTTGAAGACAGTGGGCCTATTGGTGCACTGGAAGGTGCTGACTATGGCATTGAGGGTTTAAAGTAGGCAGCAATAAGGATATGGTCAGTGTTGCACGCTGGATTTGTAAGCCTAACACACATATTTTCTGCACATAGGGGTTTGTCTTTAGTCTCCTTGTTTCTTATTTAACCTTTTCAAAGAAAAAACAAAGGTGCAATGCTTGTATGAGTAGAGTCCTAGGCTGATGACTGTCGCAATGACTGGAGAAAAGGTTATGGAAAGGTTTTGACGTGAAGCCATGACCTAAGATTAGGGAAATTGTCTCTGTTGATCTGTATAGAAACGATTTGTGTCTGGTTTTGCTGGTTGTATTGGCATAAAAGGGGTTTGTAGTGTGCAAACTCTGACCTGTGATTGTGGGTGTCCTTTTTCCTTGAAGGCAATCAGTATTAGCTACATGCAGTGCCACAATTTAACTGTCTTTGGTCTGAATGCAAGTTACTTCTTAGTAAGATCCTCTGTTAGACAAAATATATTATTGTTATTATATACAAAATAATTTTTCTTTAAAGGGTCAACTTTCAGTCGCCACCAGGTTATCTAAAAGCTTCTCTTACTGGTTTCTGTATGTATCTGAACACTGTATAAATGCAATAATTTAATGGAGAACTGAACTGCATTGTCTTAGTGTTTTGGAGGCTTTTTTTTTTTCCTCCTGGTTAGATCCAGGAAGAGAAGAGGAAAACTAGACAAAATAGTTTGAAATAAATTCTTGGTGACTTTTTTTTTCTACTGCAAGTCAAGAGGAAGTTTTGAAAACATATTAAAAAGAATAGAGTGCTTGTTGTGGTTACTCTGTAAACATTGATTGCCTTCCTCTTTCCATTTATTTTTGGAATGCTGTTTTGTATGAGTGTAAGGAAAGACTTTTGTCATCCAATTTGATATTTAATGGCAGATATCGCAGCAGTCCTTAGTTTATCAGACAATGTCTGTTGGCACGTGTTCCAGCATGTTGCCTGGGAAACAATATGTTTTCTCCATTTACATTAAAGTATTCTTTCATCTGTGAAACTGTATTTTAGGAAATCAAAAGCAAAGTATGTGTGGATACTTATACTTAATGCCTTACCGCTAATGAGAAAGATGCTTTTAATTACTTTTCCAGTTATGTGTTCACCAGATAAATACCGAACATCACAGGAAAAATATGAAGATTGCTAACTTTGTAAGAACTGCTATTTCATTCTTAAATCAGCTTTATTGTGTATGCATAGTATACGATAGAATTGTAATTACATGATTGCATGACATTTCTTATAAAATTACTGCAGGCACAAAACACAACATGCGTAACTGATGAACTACTTTCATCATCATTGTGTAATGTATGGTAAAGTCCTTATTTTAAATGTTGAGATGAAAATATTACAGAAACTTACATTAAGTTTATTAATTTCTTTATAAGTCTTCAGGTGGTTTAATATAAGACACCATTTCAAAATCACTGAGGCCAGGAAGGCAGTATTATTTCTACTTTAGAGATCGTGAATGGGATAAAAATTAGATAAGTAGAATTTAGAGACTTTTGAGACCTGATTTTTCTCAGGACTTAGCATTAACCTTGTGGCATAAGTGGCAGTTTTAAGTTCTCACCTCCTCTGTAAATCAGATATGGTTTCTTAGGTTAAGATTCTGAAGGTGAAGATGTTGCTGGAAATAGTTTAGATATGATTAAAAACACCTTCTTTGCCTGTGTTTTCAATCCTGATTTATGACACAGACAGGATAGCTGAAAAGAATGAGTGTATGGACATGGAATTGGTCACCTGCCTAGTGGATGAAGGGAAGGCAGTAGATGTAGTTTTTCTGGATTTTAGTAATGCTTTTGATGCCACCCCTCAGAGCGTCCTTCTGGACAAGTTCTCCAGCTGTGGGATGAGTAGGTTCACAGTGCGCTGGTTGTAGAACTGGCTGAAGGGCAGAGCTCAAAGGATTGTAGCGAATGGGGTTACATCTGGCTGGTGACCAGTCACCAGCAGTATTCCTCAGGGCCCAATTTTAGGGCCAGTTCTGTTCAATATATTTATCAATGAACTGGATACAAGAGTTGAATGCACCATTAGCAAGTTTGCTGAGGATACCAAACTGGGACATGCTGTTGACTGTCTTGAGGGACAGGAGGGCTTGCAGAGGGATCTAGATAGATTGGAGCATTGGGTAGTGATTAATGAGATGAAATTTAACAAGTCAAAATGCTGGATTCTGCACCTAGGATGGAGTAATGCCAGGCAGGAATATAAATTAGGAGAGGAGTGGCTGAAGAGCAGCCCTGCAGAAAGGGATCTGGGGGTGATGGTTTACAGCGGGTTCAATGTGAGTCAGCAGCGTGCCCTGGCAGTCAAGAGGGCAAACCACATCCTGGGGTGCATCAAACACAGCATAACCAGCCGGTCAAAAGAGGTGATTATCCTGCTGTATTCAGTGTGTATTCAGCACCTCTAGTGCCGTGTGCAGTTCTGGTACCCACAATTTAAGAGGGATGTGAAGGTTCTTGAACATGTGCAGAGAAGGGCAACAAAGCTGGTGAAAGGGCTGGAAGCAATGTCCTATGAGGAGTGGTTAAGGACTTTGGGCTTGTCTAGTTTGGAGAAGAGGAGGCTGAGGGGTAACCTCATTGCTCTCTACAGATTCCAGAGGAAGGGAAGTGGAGAGGGAGGTGCTGGTCTCTTCTCCCTGGGATCCAGTGATAGGACACGTGGGAATGGTTCAAAGCTGCACCAGGGGAGGTTTAGACTGGATATTAGGAAGCATTTTTTTACTGAGAGGGTGGTGAAGCACTGGAACAGGCTTCCTAGAGGGGTGGCTGATGCCCCAAGCCGGTCAGTGTTTAAGAGGCGTTCGGAAAATGCCCTTCATAACATACTTTAACTTGGTCAGCCCTGAAGTGGTCAGGCAGTTGGACTAGGTGATTGTTGCAGGTCCCTTCCAACTGAAATAGTCTATTGTATTCAAATGAAGGTGAAATTAAAACTTACATTTGAGTGTATTTAAATCAGCACAATGAAATAATTTTAGATAAATGATTCTTGAGATTCCAAACCAAATATTTTTATAATCTGTCAAGTTGTAAATACTTTGATTATATACTGGCAAAACCAGTGTTATTTGAAAAGGAAAATGGTGAGTGGTTAACTACAACCTGACTTCAGTTATTTGCTAAGCTTTAGACCACATTTTGAAGGAAAGAGGGATAAAAAACATAGGTGGCAAAGACAAAATGAATTAAAATGAAACACTGATCTACCAAAAGTTAATTGTGCCATGGCAACCTGATTATTTCTTTGGTAAAAGATTTTCCAGGCAAAGAAAACCCAATCTAGTTGATCAACATTAATTGAAGCATTTGGGGGAAAATCACAGGAAAAAAGTATTAACTAAATTGGAGGAGATTAAACTCTGTCTGTACTAACTGAACTGTACAGTTACTGAACTGTAAAACTGAATTGTATTGGTATAAACTGAAAGATTGCATACTTAGCAAGAAATACTGTCAATTGAGATCTCCCCACCTGAAAGCAACTAAAGTATACTTCAACTCAGGTATACTTAGGTATGCTTAGATGTATGTAGGCATACATAAATACATTAGTTGTTAATTGGATGGTTTTGAACTGATACTATTAATGCAGCTGTAATCAAGGCAACATGCTCAGGTGTTTCAGTGGATATTTCAGAATCCAAAGAAGATATGGACACACTGGTGTTGGTCCAGCAAAGGACCACAAAGATGATCAAGGGACTGCAGCATCTGAGGTGCAGAAAGAGCTAGGACTGTTCAACCTGGAGGAGAGAAGTCTCAGGGGGGTCTTATCAATACTAGAAATACCTGATGGGAGGCAGTAAAGAGGATGGAGCCAGACCCTTCTCAGTGGTGTCCAGCAACAGGATGAGAGACAATGGGCATAAACGAAAGTACAGGAAATTCTACATGAACACAGGAAAATAATTTTTTTTACTTTCAGGGTGGTCAAACTCTGGAACAGGCTGCCCAAGGAGGTTGTGGAGACTTCACCTGTAGAGTTATTAAAAATCTGGGTGGGCACGGTCCTTAGCAACATGCTCTGGCTGACCCTGCTTGACTAGACATCTCTTCCTACCTCAGTGATTCTTATATCCTGTGATATAGCAAAACACCTATGCAATTGTACAAGATTCTTTATTATATTTTATATAATCCTAGTTAGCCTTGTTCAAGTCATGTGTGTGAGAAAATTGGTTTAAACTAGATGATGAGCAAAAGGTGTATAAACTGTAATTTGAAAGGAAGACATCTGGAAGAGGTCGGAGGGATAGAACAGAACTCTGTGAGTCAAGGACCATAGTCTTCAGGTAATGGATAGTGCTATTTAAGCTAAAAGGCAGTGCTTGAATAACTAAGCTGAAAGTTTATATGAAAGTAGATGATATTTTTAAGACATGTGGAATGAGATTCCAGAATAATTTTCCTCTTTGAGTGAGGGATTTTAGCTGATAAGAACTATCTAATTTGGCTAAACTGAATTAGAATTTCACAGAGAAGCTGAAGACCTTCCTGACATACAGGTCAGACTCTGCTATGTTTTTGATCTCTGCTTCAAAATACAGAAGTGTGTGAGATGGTCAGTAAAGGGACAATGAATTTTTTAATGCAGGCGAAATGATGCATTTTCCTTAGTGTTGTCCTTGGGAATTTAACAGATTATCCATGGAAAAAATTAGTCTGTGTACAGCACAACAAATCACTGCAATATATTTCAGCCCAAACTGTTATAAGAAAATGAAAATGTTAAAAGAACTGCTGCACAACCATAATTACTGCCTATAATGCAGTCCTATAATGTATCTTAAATAATAATGTTTTGTTAGAGCCAGATGCATAAACGCATGAGGTGGTAAGAATTACAGTATGCAGCAGGTTAGAACAATTTCATTTGTACCATTGCTGCTCAGAGCACTTAAGGAAAATAATCAGGTTTATTAGAAGGACTTTTGATTATCTAAACACTTGCACTTGACAGGATTTGCATAAACAGATATGGAATTAGAATGGTTCTCTGCAAATGATAGTATTTGCATGCTAATGTTCCAAGACGATGTGCTGAATGTAGTGTCCAATCTGGTGCACTCTAATCAAGTGCTGCTGAAAAGAAAAAGGCACTTCTACCCTCTTTCCCCTTTCTCACTTTCTACTGAGACTGTGCAGCACCTGGACAGACCTTGGTTATTTGCACATTATTAACAACACAGCCTGATTAGGCCTGCTAACACAGCAGTTATCGGAGGCCTATGGGATAAGACCTCTTGAATAGCTGAAAGATGTGTTGTGGCATCTTCTTGCTACACATGTGCTGGAACCCCTGCTTCAGGCACTGTAGGGAGGTTATAATTCTGAAAAAGCTCAAAGGCTGATGATGAGAATGCACTTCCCCTTTTTAGCTCAACATCTGCTGCTAGCAGGGAGAAAGGTAAGAACCATGAACCATGCAAGAGGGAAAAATAAATGCATAATCTCCCTCTAATACTCTCCCTGCCTTCAGTTAGTTTAGGGGTTTCGTCAGCCAGATGGATCTTTTGAGTATTTAGTGGACTTCAGTGGATTTCCCCTCTAAGTTTGTTCCGTGTCCCTCTGAATTCAAGTGAACTTATGACATCTGCGAAATCCTTTAGCAATGAGCTGTCTGTGATATGAAGAATTATCTCTGCTTGTTTTGAACCTGGTTCCTAATGGCTTCATTTGATTCCCTGTGGTTCTTGTACTGCTACAGAGTAAACAGTCAAAGCCCACCCATTTTCTCCATGTCATTTATGATGTGGTTGACCTCTATCGTACTCCCTCTATGTCACCTCTTTTTCAGAATGAAACCTCAGTTTACATTATCCTTCATCCCTCATGCAAAGGGAACTTTCTGCATATATTCCAGACCTTTGGTCATCTGGTTGTCTTGAATCTTTTGTGTCCTGCTGTATCCTGCTTAGGAGGAAGTGACCAGAACTTCCACTGGTATTCCAGTTGCAAACCATAGATTTATATATAGATTCATGATAGAGTTCACTGTTCTGTTCTCTGCCCCTTCCCTAAGAAACCCCAACATTTGATTTGCCTTTTTTTGACCTAAACTGAGCACTGGGTTATGTTTTCATGGAACATCCATCATGACTTGAGCATCACACCCTCATGGTAATGGTCAGCTCAGTGCATATCATTGTGGCACTATAAAGATAAATTTAGGATCATTTTTCCTCATGTGCTTTCAACTTTACTTACTCCAAACTTCATCTGCTAACTTGTGGCCAGTCCTGCAGTTTTGTAAAGGCCTCCAGCAGTTCCTCATAGTTTTGGCAAAAGACTACAGTAAAAGGCTTTTGAAAACTGAACTAAATTGTGTCAGCTGTATAAAATAATACTGAGAACGTAATAAGGCAGGTCTTCCTTAGCAAAAGCTGTGTTGACTTTTCCTGACTACATCATGTTTATGCAGGTGTCTCATGTAATTTTATTCTCATATGTTGTATTAAATTGCCCGTACAGCCTGCAGCTTCACAGACTTACCCTGCAATGTTTTTTAAACGTTGCCATATTTGCCATTCGCCAATCATAATGTACAAAGGCAGGTTTGAGAGCATTATTATAATTTAGTTACTTCATTCTTGAGTTCCTTTAGATATCTTGGGTGAGTACCACCGGGTGCTGGCAAATTGTTTGTATTCACTTTGTCAAGTCTTTCTATGGCCTATTCTACACTCACCTGAATTTCAGACAGATCTTTTTCTGAGTCCCTTACAAAGAAAGTTCAGGTTTCCTTTAAAAACTCTCCAGACACATCTACATAATATGCAAAGGATTGTTCTTTTTACTCTGCTTGCTCTTTTTGTGCCCTGGTCTTCAATTGGCCCAAAAGACACCTTGGCAGTCTTCCGCTCCTGATGCGTTTCAAGAAAAAAATAGCTTTAATTTTGCTGCTTTAGTTGTTCCTCAAACACTTTTTTGGCCTGCCTTATTGTGTGCTTACATTTAATTTCCCAGAGCTTATCAGCCTTTCTGTTTTCTTTCTTTAGATACAGTTTCAACTTTTTGAAGATTGCCTTCTTGGGTCTCATCTGCTTCCCCTTCCTTGTTGACTTCCCATTGCCCTTCTCAAGCTTTTCTTAAGTGGCTCTGTGTTCCTGTGGTGGTGTGTCTTCAAGTACTCACTTCTAAGAATTTAATTCTCTCAGCTCCCCCTGTGGGTTTTTAATATGATCCTTTATTTTTATGTCCTTTTGAGGTTGAAAACAATTGTGGTGGGCATTTAGAGTTTCATACCTCTGCAGAGATGTTGAATCTACGAATGTTATGGTTGCTGCCATAGAAGGGCTCTTCCACTATGCAAGATTTTTTGAACCAAGTCATGTGCTACATCTTTGATTGTGGACTATCTAACTATCTGCTACATGAAACGATAATTAACAGTGTCTTTTATTTGGTCATTGTATTATATCCTGATACATTTTTATTTACTTACATAGAGATAGCTAAAATCTGACATTGTTATCACATTTTCTGCACGTGTTGCCTCATGTCCCTAAGCATATCAGAAGGTATGTCATCAATCTGGTTGGTAGACTCACACTCATCCCTTCTATTCAGGCCTGGTATTTAAATCCCTATAGAGCCTATGCTACTTTTTGAGGTGCTTAACTCATCTATTTGCTTTGATTAGGCTCTCTTTAACATTGTCATCTTGCATGTGGAAAATGATAAGGGGAAAAAGAAAGGATCAAATCCAATTAATTTCTAGGGAAACTCTCAGACATTTAAGGAGAGTGATATTTAAGAGCATAAAGGTATATGTGAATATTTCCTATCGACCTTGTGTCTCAGAAACATTACTGTGCTTTTCCCGGCATCCCTGGCTTGGAAGGGATGGTCTTTAAGAAAAAAAACCCCACAATACCTACAATACATGTAGGGACAGTGAATCTCTAGTCACCTTTTTGTATCTTGCAGGAAAGTATGCAGGAAAATGACATGCTATTGAGCAGGGGTCTTCTCATTCTGAAATAATCTTTTCCTACATCTATACTCCTAGAAACTTCCTGTTAGTGATATCATTCTATTGCTGCATGAATGTCTGAGATTTTACTACAGTTCACAAAGGGTTATGATAACTTAGAAAAGAGAAGAGGCTGGCAAAGGGCCTGAAGGATAAAGGGAAAGCTTGCTACTTAGGCAACCGAGGTTAGAAGAACACCTATAGAGAGAAAGTGGAATTACATCATTAAAAGGTAACAACTCCTATTTAACTTTTCTTATTTCTTTAATTAATCTTGATCTATTTTTAGATATAGCAATAAAAATACAACTCTCTCTTTCCTTTGCTAAGGTTTAGTAACCAAATAGCGACTGAAATCTTATCAACTTTCTTCCCAATAATACTACCAGTACTGCCTACAGTCTAGTCATCTTAATGCTTCAATACCTCCTGATACACAGTGACCGTTTTCACGACACTTCTTGGGTGTCACATGTGAAAATAATTTGTCCATGTTTCTTTCTGCATTCCAGCCAGTTATACAACTAGATATTCTGCATTGGTAGATGGAAAGATGGATATATTTTAGCTCCATTTCCATCACTGTGTCTTACTCATGGTTGTAAAGCAATGCAAATAACATCTGTGCACTCCTGCTTTTAGGGTAATCTGTAAGACTCCCTGCGTAACGGGGAGGTATCCATGTGGGTTCTTCTTTTGAGAACCTGTGAGGTAATGGAAAGTTTGCTGGGTGCCCTGAGGAGTTACCCCCTGGGAGGGGTATCGGTTGTCTGTCATTTTTGTCAATCCAATCCCTCTTCTTTGCTTTCATTGAAGCAATGCAGTTACTTCCTGTTTTCCAGGGAGAAGGTATAACTCTTCTACTAACTTTTACCCTCTGCTCCTTTCCCCGCTTTTTTTACTGTGGGTGAGGAACATACTGCTGAAAGTTTAGGAAAAAAGTAAGGTGAAAGACAGAGTTATCAGAGACAGGAAAAGAAATTTAGGACAGAGGCTAGGTGAAAGAGAAGTGAAATGCGGCCTCGGTCATCACGGACATTTTAAAAGATGTCCAGACATTATGGTAGTGAATACAACATAAAAACTTATTTAGGCAAGTCCAAAAGGACAAGTAGGTGTGGATTTTGCAGTAGCTTTTGTGGGCTAGATCGGCCCTTTTAGTTGTGAGGTGTTTGCTCCTGTCCTGTGGTATGTTCATGGCTGAGCAGACCCCAGTTTGGATCCGTGTCTGTCCTGTTGGCTCTATAAAGGGAACTCATGATGGGTTGCCATTTTGCTTTTCTGTGCTCAAGGGTTCATATAGCTGTGTATTGTTATGCCCCTGATTTCACTTCTCTCAACTTAGCACTTGCCCTTGTTTAATTTTAATCATAGTGTTCAGCACTGTTTGCAAACATGAAGCGGTTATGTCTTCTGTCCTCTTGAATGTGAGAATGTCATTATGACCGTGGGTCACTTTGGGCTGCCTGTCACCTGTAGCTGTGGAAATGAGTTACTGTAATCAGGACTGGGTTTAGCTAGGCCCTCAGAAATCGAGTCTGTATTGAGTGATACTCTTGCTTTTGCGGTGTTGTTTCTGCCCTTTATGATCGCGTGCAAGTTTTGCAAAACTTTTTAGGTCTTGGTAATAATCGCTTGGGAGTAGTTTGCATCTACCTTTAAAAGGTTTCCAGAATAATTTTTTTACTGTTGCTTTAGAGAAGATTCTCTCTAGGAAATGGCTTGGGACCTTGAGTGAATGTGTCTGGTTTCTACAAAATTAGAAGCTAGAGCGAAGACTCTTCCTGTGCTCCGAGGAGAACAGTGGTTATATGGGTATAGCTGCAAGACTGAATTCTGTGGATGATATAGAGACTTTACAGCATGGTTCCCTCTAGTTTGAGATTTCTCTGATTTTGATAAACTAGTTATAAATACATCATATAGGCTTGCTAATTCTTGCCCATGTACCTGGCTTTTAAAAAATGCTATTCTGCTATGTGTTTTCATCAAAGAAGGTAGAGCATTCCTAAGCTGATAACTCCTACCCATATACTTGGCTTTCTAAAAACACTATTCTCCCATCTGTTTTCATCAATGAATGTAGAACATTTCTAAGCTACATTTCTCACATACGGAAGATGCAGTCTGCTTATACCTTGCTGTCCTATAATCCAAGAGATCAAAGACATTTGATTTCATTTCTGGAACAGAAGTTAAGTAGTGTGCTAGGCTAAGCAAACAGTTTGATTCAAATGAACTCCAAGAACAAAAGAATGGCTGCACTGGGTCAGATCAAATCTTTGTGTAGCATGAGGTTTTGTCTCCAGCAGTGGTAAAAGCAGATGCGTATTTAGGGATGTAAGAATAGAACCAGTTTATGATAGTATTTCCCCAAGAATACTCCTCTAGTATCCAGCAGTTTGCGGCTCAGAGGCTTTCTGAGTTAGCAGCAGTATCTTTCTTTTCCAAGGTATTACTAGCAGTGTGAATAAGGGGTAGCCTGGAACACAAACAGGGTAATGAAAAGCTGGATGCCAAGTTTTAGTGACTGGTAGTCAAGGAAGGTAGAAGATGGCAGAACTGCCTAGTTTTAAAATGAAGGAAAAGTTGTCAGTACACTTTGCTGCCCAAAACATGGTTGCAAGAGAAACAAGTTCTGCTGCCAGACTAGATCTCTCTCTGGGTAAGCTTCATAATACCGTTCTTAAAACAATCTGAAATGCTAGAGCTTTGCAAATAAGAATAACGGTATTGTGGAAAGGGTGTTATATGCAGTCATCTGCAAGTGGAGTACATGTTTTTTATTTATTTATTGTGGTTTTTTTTTTTTTTTCCTCCTGCCTTAATGAACCATACTCGTGAACTGTGAGAATGAAGGTGGCATCTTGCTTCAGAGGAGGGAAATTCCAAGGTGTCCCATGGCAATTTGTACCTGAGAGACCTTATTTGTCAGAGGCTAATTATACTTATCTTAAGAGCTGTGGATGGCTACCCTATTTCCCTTTAACCCATAAGGCTGACATTTCTGCTAAGAACTGTTATTACTACTGTGCTCCAGAATTCAGACATTTATTTCCATTAAAGAGGCAGTTTCAAAATGGTGTTCACTGGTAAAAAACACTCTTCCAAGTGATGTTATACATGGTGTTAATTCAACATTGGGCAGAAGTATCTGCCAAAATCTATTGATAGTGTTGAGTGAGAAAAAAGCATGTGTTTCATTCAATTTCAGACCAAGGTCATCTAATGCAAAAAACATAAAGCTTTCTGATTTCATTGCTCACTCAACAGCTCTGAATCTCTACAAATTCTTACTCTTCATTCCTTTTTTCATTTCAGATTCTTGGCACATGTCCAAACATGTTGGCTGACTATCTTCCTCTATGAAGTCTATGTTTCTATGCTCATTAATGTTTGCTTTCTCTTTTGGAAGCACTGGAAAAGGGTGCATTGTATAATGTATTCACTACATTTTTTTTTTTTTTTTTTACTTCAAATTTGCTGTCGCTTCAGAACAATATTCCTGGAGGCTGAAATTTATTTATTCTGCATGTAAGAAGTTCCTTTTACAAACCAGACGTGTGGTTAATAAGTGGTTATCTATCACTTAGCCCCTCCCTGCCCTGTCCAAATGCAGGTTAACATCCATTGTCGTTAGAATATACAACTAGCGGAGCCATAGCAATTAGAGTTTGATAGCTAAGTCCTGAAATGATTTCTCAAATTTTATAACGTTTTCTGTCCTTGTACTGATTTTAAAATAAATCTCTAGGACATTCAGATTTCCTACAATACACTGTGAAAAGAATATCCTAAACCGAAATACTCCAAGACAGCTTTTCCAGTGGTGAAATAAAAGGTAAGCACAGGTAATTTACATCTACCTAGTCCTAATTTGGACAGCTGCCCATTTTCCTATACAAAATAGCTCAGCTTATTGCTTTTTAAAAAAAATTTATAACCGTGCTGCTCCAGGGCATACCACTTTCTGCTTCATTGCTTTCCTACAGTGGATCACCCAGAGAACATTCTACTACGTTGTATTCGTTGTATTATCTGCAAATTTGTCTGCACTAGGAAATCTAACTGAAATAGTTGCTGTCATATTTGGTCATTTCGTTAAAGCTTTTTAATGGATGATATTCCCCACTTAATTCCTCCTCACCCTAGTAAAATTATCTTATTCTGATTTGGCTTAAATACCAGGGGATTTTATCCTAGAACAACTCTTCCACAGTTATTCTGAGTGGACAATTAAATGTGTCTGAGGGGGGTTTTTGTTTGTTTGTTTTGGGTTTCTTCCCCCCAGAATTTGTATTTCAAATGCTAGTGATTATGATGTATTTTCAGTGAGTGCCAGTTTTATCTGCTGTTATACAAATTCCGCCCTTTTGCAGTTTTTTCTAGAGAACGTTCTTTTTCTAGTTCAAGTGGACTACTTTTATAACCAAGATAACTAGTTCCAGAGTTGTTTCCTAGTTTTCATTTTTAAGGTCTTAAAAAGTTCTAATTTAAGTTTGAAATCAAACTACTACTGTCTTCAAAGGGATCAGAATGAATCAGCTTAAAGCAACGTGCTGTTTAACATATGCTTTCCAATGTCAACATTGAATTTACTGCTAGTCGTAGTGCTCTGTAATAAATGCTGATTGCAAGGGCATTGTAGCAGTGATACGCTACTTTTTCTGCTGAAAGCATTAGGTCTTGGCAATTTTTTGCATGTTTCAATTAATTGCCTCCTAGTCATTGAGGTATCATTGTGACAATAATAGCTTAGAATTGTCTTTGAAGTAAAAACCCGCAAAGCCTTCGGAAATTTAGTGAGTTAAGCCAGGGAAGGAGTATGATAATCAATTTGTCTGTCTATAGTGACTCATAATCAAGTAGAGGCAAACATATTTGTAGAGAAGTTTGTTCAATCTGATTGCAAATGCCGTTTTCATCCCCTTTTCGGTAAGTTTTAATTAGCATGCAAGAAACTTTTCATTCATCTGGTTGTTTTGGAGTAGCAGCAGTATTCCTCCATGTAAATTTGTTTATTTGTACTGGACTGTACAATGATCCATCTGCTCCAAAGTACATAAGCCCTTCGGTTGTTCTTGTGTTGTCTTTGTGGACCACACCTGGGAACTAACTCAAAGTTAGCCCCTTCTAGAGTGGCTGATTGCACCCATACTATATAGTGCTGGGACTCATGGCACCCATGTGGCACTGAGGCACAATTCTTAATACATTTTATGTCCTGGATAATGAGAGAGTCATACCAGTGTACCTGAGTGATAAGGTGTGCATTTTTGTGCCTGCTTAGAGGTGAAGAAGATGCAAGTCCTTCTGGGTTTGGGGGGGAATAGAGCTGCTCTGGAAGGGGAAAATTAAACTGAGTATGTATACATACTCTCTGTCTAAAGGGAACCCTACAACAAAGGGGGCTGTCAGCTGTGCTTGTGTTTCCTGGGAAACTCAGCAGAATTTGCAGTCCTTGCTCTGAGCTGGTTGGATCACTCCAGCAGCGACCCCAGCCAGTCAAGGAAGCAGGACCTTGAGCATGAATCATAGAGTGAACCAAGCAAATGTTGTATTTGCACATTTATTATAATCTTATTCTGCGTCTCAGGAAAAATTGGTTCTGGAAAGAGTATTGAGGCAACCAGGCAACCATGATCTGCCTGTGCAATATTGTGACAAAAAAGAGCTAATGTAATCCTTGGATGTTGAAACAGGGAAACAGCATGAAGGATTGAGAAGAGTGCTCCAAGTATACCAGCACAGAAAATACTGTTTCACTTGTCTATAATTTTAGAAGGATCTTGAAAAGTGGAAAAACATAGACAAAAATTACTTGAAATCTGGAAAGTCTAAGAGAATGCAGGACCTCTGTTTTATCAAAGTTTCAAACCTTGATGACAGCTTTAAAGAGTTTTTACAGAAGCTTAGGCACATGCTTAAAGATTTTGCTGAACTGTGTTCATAGTCATTACACAGCAGCAATGCATCTTTCTTTTTTTTTATGCACCCTTTCTTGTATTAATCAGATACCCTTCTTTACAGGACATGATTTACTCGTGTGGATATGAATATTCCAACCAATCTCCCAACAGGGCAAGAGAGGAAGAGAGAACAGATGGAGTTTAAACAGTACAGCCAGATTTTAATTAGCATCTTTGAGTAACCACAATGCTACTAGATTATAATGAACTGGAAATGGATTTGATCTTGCAATAGGTGTATTTTGATGATGAAGTGGTATGGTTCTATCTATGTTAAGTTCTCTAAACATTCCATTTTTGTTCCCAAAGTACTATTGCTGCTAGTATCCTTAGACAAACTAGGGAAGGCAAGTGTCCAACGTTTTTGATGTTGAATCATTTATTCCAAGTAGGATTGTAGAAAACTTTACCTGAAAAGGTTGCAGAGCTATTGAACTGCAGAGGGGCTCCCAATGCAGATGAATGCTGTGGCAATGGACTGATGTCAGTGATTTGCAGATTTTTAGAATTTCTTTTTTTATAGTGAGAAAAGCCAATTATGAATAATAATTTAAAATTGTGTCTGGAATATAGGCAAAAGATATTTTGTAACAATTGTCAAACAATAAAGTGTTATTTTGAACTCAGTAATTTTTTTTTCTTTTTTCCACTTGTGCATTCAGAATAATGAATATTGTATATGGTAGTTTGCCTGGGGCTCTTTCAATGTACCAGAAGGATTCCTGTATGGAAAATGACTGCTGTTGCTAAGTAGCCACAAGAAGAAAATTGCACAATTGGAAAATATGTCTTAGGGGAAAATATTTTTTTATTTATTTATTAAACCACTTAGAGTGGTTCTCAGACTATTTTGACTAGTCCTACCGGTTCTCAGTGCAGTTTCATGTGGTTCAGCTGCAGATCCTCCAGTGAAATGCTGAGACAGATGACTGGATTATATCTTCTCGTATGCTTTCATCTCTGTTTAACAGGGAGCATTTCCGTTGATACCACCTTTGAGCAGCAAAGATAAGATTACACAGTTGGCTGGCAGGAATACCAATTGAGTAGTTTTTGGTTTTCAAAAGTTGCCTTATTTCAGCTCCAGATGTCTTAGTTTTTTCAGAAGTTCAGATCCTATAAAATTACATTGTACGTAGTAGTGGCCTTTTGAGTCATGCACTTTATTGATGGATGATATTCACTCAGGAAATGCACATAGTTAGCTCGAGAAACTATAAACCATTATCTCTTTTCTAACTTTCAGCCTGCTCTATTACTAAATTGGTATGTGTTGGACAGACCCTGCAACTTCCCCCTGTTGTCTAAGGAAAAATATTCCTGACATTTAATGTTTATAAACAGTTCTGAGAAGACTGTTTAGTGCTAGTGTATAAATTGTACTGTGACATTGGGTGGGGTATTACGCACTTACAGGATGTATATGGGATTGGGACACAGGGAAGAGAAAAATTTTGGATGCGTCAGACACGAAAGGGTCATGGATGAATGTTTTTTATGGATTACTGCAGCATAGTTTAGTGATGGTAAGTAAACAAACTAGCGGTAAGCTAGTCATTGTTTTTAGTGGTATTGTAGCGCTGGAGCACTGCTCTTATGATATAACAGCCAAGGTCTGCAATTACATATACAAACACAAAACTAAGCTAAGCTCTGGGTGATGTGGCAGATTCACTTGAGAATTCCTTTAGTTTTATCACTCACCAAAATATCAAAGTTATCCTGGTAGTTTAGGTACAAAAATAACCATTAGTTGAATATTTTTCAGGAAGCTAGCCACTAGTGAGGATAAATATTCTGGTGAAAAATAGTTTGTTTTTCATTTGGAACACCGTAATTTGTGTAAATTTAATACCTTAACCCCTCTGCCCAGAAAATATGAGAACACTTTGTAATTGCCTTCCTATGTTTTGAATGGAAGAGTTGCAAGCGATAGTATCATTATCATCCAGGACCATAATGAAAATGTGGAAACTCTGTTTCTTTGACCTCACCCTTATGTATGTGTTCAAGGAAGGAGGGGTCCAAAGAGGGTTATCAGAAGTATAGATCTTGTTTTCTATCTAACGATGTTGATCTGGTGATCTAATGAGCATTTTTCCAGACTCTGTCTCTTTCACAGGCAGAAATTTTGCCTTAATGCTGGCAAGGGGTGGCTACATACCCTGTCCCCAGTAGGCTTCTGAACCTGCTTTTCTGTCTTGGTGCTGTGGGTTCTCTATAGCATGTACACTTTGCATGAAGCTGTTTGAGTTCAAACAGACCCAAGAGAAATCATGTCTTCCTGTCTTTTTTGAGGTTGCATATTACAGTGTTCATCTAAGACTTATTTGGTGAGTTTTATATGAAAGCAGACTTTGAATAAAGCACAAATAGTACTGGGAGCAGGACCAAAATGCAAATTTTCCTTTTCCCCAGTGAAATTTCTAACCACAAGGCTACAGTCTTGCTTCTGCTCGTACTTTTCATCACTTAAAAATAAAATAAAATAAGCAACTAACTTTTGTTAAGCTTTCTTTTGGTGTTTTTCTATGTGTTAGACATATTCAGAGTGCTCCTTCCAAATTGCCTGTAAAGAACTTTAATGCTGTTCTGCCTCTTTCTCATATCCCAACCTGTCTTAGTCAGGAAACTAGGCAGCCAGCTGCTAAGGGAGGACAGCTTCAGTGCTGTGCCAAAGGAGAAAAGCAACCATATGCAGGACTTTCAGATGAAGCAGGGAGGCGTTTAATGACTTCAGGCTCCTCCAGGGGTCCTCAGAGTTGGTTTGATGTGTCTTCTTGGATCCCAGTTTTGGATTTAATGAAGGGAATGAATAAAGACCGAGTGTTAAGTAGTTTTTCCGAAAAGAGAATGACCCCTAGACCATGCAGTGAAGCTTCAAGAAACCAAGTTCAGAACGAGCAAAAGGAGGTAATTTCACACACAGGAGGGATTTGTGAGTTTCCTTGACAAAGGTTGTTACGGATGCAAACAGTTGGTACAGGTTGAAGGGAGAATGAAAACAACTTGGAAGATAGTTGTTAAAAATAGCTGATAAAAACTAGGAGAATTTATAGGAGAAATATCACATATACTTGTCCTGTTCTTTCTCTTCACTGAGCATCCATTTGTAGCAGCTATTGCTGAAGATGGAATTACAGAGCTATAGTGATCCTGGGTCTGAACCGATGTGGCTGTTCTTAGATATTTTGCACCTCCTCCAGTTCACTTCCTGTCACCTCAGTCCATTGTGTTTCTAGCTAGTTGTGCTCTTACAGTTAGTTCTACAGACCCATTTATACAACATTACTGAGTAAAGGTTTCAAAGTTTAGGTATCAGTTTTCAACTAGTCAGTGTGTTACCTTTGCATATCCGATAATCACATTGCTTCATATGGTGAATTCAAACCATGTAAGGTTAGTAGATCTGAGCCTCCTTGGTGTCTCTAACACTACACTTGTGTTCATTTTGGAGAACTAGTAGAATGACTAAAATATCTTGTAGTTTGGTTTGAATAGCATATCTTTCAGTCAGTTGTAGATGATCAGTAAGTCTCCAAAGGAAATATGAATCAATGTGAATAATTTAATGCAAAACATTGACAGCAACCTGGAAAGGGAGAATCGATGCTTCTATTCCGCCTTTGATTCGTGAAACAGAAAGACCACAGAAGAGAACTCTATATGAAATTTCAGTTTGAAAATTATCAAAATTTGCTCTTTTTAAAGTAAAATGTGTTGCTAATACAAGAAGAAAACGGATTCCATTTGGAAAGCTAATCATGGATATATCTATTTCAGAAATGAAAGCATTTATGAAAATACTTAAGTGTTAATATATATATTTTTTTAATGTGGATAGGCACTATGATCAATTTGTGTTTTGAAAAGCTGTCCTTAATTGATATGGGGTAGGAATTAAATGCAAAGACTGTATGTTAAATTTATTCGGAGTTCCATATAGGAAGTGGTAATAAAGCACATAATAGAAGAAAGACCTTAACAACCGGAAGCACAATCTATATTGTCTATGGCAGTTTCTGAGCACACTAGGCCACACTTCACCTGAAGGTACAGACATGAAAGGTACGTGTAACAAAAGATAAAGGAAAGCCTTTTATCGTGCTGGTACAGAGATTCTTAAGGTGCGAGAGCTTCTATAATAAATAACACTTTTGCCTCTCTTTATGGTAAAGCTATACTGGCTAATTATTCTGACTCATCTTTTGCTATTTATAAAAAGGGCACGACTAGAAAGTTTATAGCTTTTTCCCCCAAAACAGACCTCTCAGTTATATACGCCTATGTATGTATAAATATGAACCATTGTGCTACTACTGATAAACACATACATACACATACTATATATAGACATATATACACACATACTAGACATGTATGTATATATATGTCTATCAACAGAAGCACGATGGCCCATGAGACGTAACTGCCCGTTGCCCACACACAGCTGCTCCAGAGGTCACAGGTCTCTTCTAACTACTTGGTTATGTATGCCAGTCTCATGTAGTGTCTTGGGTATCCTAGAGTGACCCAAATGACATGCAACGGCTAATATTTAAGCTACAGAATTGTGTTCAAAAGGACTGTTAACTGTTATGTATAGCAGATGATTGTTAATTATTTGGATTGTGTGGTATTTTTTCATGGGTCTGAAGGAACTTCTGTGGTCCCAAAAGCAAGGACTACTAATTTGGCCTGGTATTATAGCCAGGGAAGGATACAATTTCTAAGTTTTTGCAGGAATATTTGCAAGTCAGTAAAACAAAGGTTGTGCAAATTGGCTTAACTATTCCTCTAAGCAATGTGGATGAAGCCACCCGTGCACGTTGGCTCTGCTCACTTCTTCAGACTTCTCATCAGTAGAAGACACTGATGTAAGAAAGCCCAAAAATTCATAGATTCACAAGTCTGTCTTTCATATTATAAGCTGATCCAAAATGTTGAAGAAAATAAAAATAAAAGTTTGTAAACACTTATATATTGAAATTTAAGACTATTGAACAACATTTTAGCATTTTCAAAGTGTTCTTGATATGTTACAAATATTAAAGTTCGTTTCGTTTTGTGACTCTTTGTTTACACCTAAAAATGCGGACTTCTTGTGGTTTCCCTTAAAATACGGGTCATTAATTTAATTATTTTTTCTGTTCACCTAATCTGTAATTACCTGGTCACAGGCTGTAAATGGAGCAAGATCTGAGTATGTACCTAGAATTTAAAAAGGAATTTATGTGGAATTCAAAGATTCTGGAAAGCAAATGAGACCATGCAGTGACAGGCATTATTATCCACCTAGTTGCAGATAGGCATCTTACTGTTCATTTGAAGAGATGATAACTTGGGTAGTGTTTGCAAGTCTTCATCTTCGGGGAGGTGATAGGACCTCAATTGTGATCAAAATTAATGTTCATTCCATTTCTGCCTCGAAGGCAGTAACCTCTTCTTCTGGAGGCTGGTTTCTGTGATGTTATATGTGCTTCCATCTCTTTGAGATGAGTTTATAGTATCTAAAGTTTCACATCGGGATTGTTCACATTGTTCTCTTCTGATTGCTTCTTTCCAAGTTATGTTTTTAAGCAACGTGAGCCTAGAAAGTATTTGAGAAAATACTTCACACTTCAAGTTGGTTGTGCTGTAGTTTCAATCAGGAAGGATGTATTAATGGAGCTGCTTTGGCTTAGGAGAAAGGAAGATGGTAACATGAAGCTATTAGGTAATTTATATAAAATATGAAGTGAATGGCTCAACTGTTTGGATCTCACGCCCTCATACCTGTCCTGTGTAGGCCAGATGTATTGACTTGCAAACCCTATTGCAAGATAAGCATGTTTACAGTTTTTAAAAAGGCTGAAAAAAATAGTATGTTAGAAGGCTTTGGCTATTTTCAGGATTTTTGTAGAGTGTTAAGCTCTGCACCCTGTTTTTTTTTTTTTTTTATTACAGTGTTTGTAGCTATAAATTTTTTAAGCACTCAACTCCATGTTGATATTTTTTAACATATTTAGGTATAAATAAATAAAATACTATAGGATCAGATAGCTCTTGCCTGTAAATCTTTTCTTGAAATATGATGCCTTTTGATAGAAAGCCTGTTTTATTTTTGCCAAATATGATTATAAAGTTACTGCATCTATTAAAGGAAGAGAACGTGAAGTGCGCAAGGATAAATTTTGTCTCTGCTCTGTAAAATGAACAAGTTTATCTAGAATGTGTTTTAAAATGGTAAGGTTATTCTGTTTTCCTTCAGGGACTTAGATCCATGAGAGTGAAAGAAGTTAAACATTCCTGGATAGAGGTGTTATAGCAAATCCCTAGCCATTACTGACAATATATGGGAGATCAAAATAAATGACAGTTTATTCCTTCAAAGCAGAAAAACTGAGTGCTTGAAAAAATAAAAATGATTCAACTTTGCTGGAGTTCAGACATTGCTGCTACAATAATTTTTGTGGGGTTTTTTTGCTTAGATTTGTAGAATGTGAGTAATCAGTGAGAGATTCTTGTCACAAAATCAACTCTTAATTCTGTCAGTGAGGCTCTGTAACAACATGTGTTCCTGTATTTCCTCAGAATCAACATTTCAAAGCAGAAATAGGGTAAAGTAATACTACCTAGCAGTGGATTTCTTTTCTTTTAGTAACAAGGGCCGTATAATTTTAACATAGCACTGTTGAAATTTTTATTATTATTATTGGATATTATTAATGGATAATCCCATTAATCTTACAGGGATTATTTATTCATTGATTTTAAGTGAGGACACAGTCATGTTCATCATGCAAATTTGTCAGTTACTTCTTAAGTTCAGATAAAGCCCGTTCAGTTTTATCAAGGGTGGTTTTATGCTGTTTGGATACCTCAGATATAATAAGTAGCCATCTGCATTCAGCATACATTTCTGTTTTGTCACAGAGAAGATGTAGATTTTTTTAATAGTGCTTTTATTTTTCAAATAAAAGTATGTTTTATGTTATTTGATCATGAACAATTAACAGCAAGTTAAGAATACTACATACGGAAGAGTGGGTTGAAGTGCCTGGGAAAATTAGCTGTCTGAAGTCATGCAACAAGAATTTCCACTGGTAAAATTATGTGCTGGAAATTTTTGAAGCGTGGATCCCACACAGTACAGTTGGAGATATCTTTACAAGTCATCAGTGTTCAATATATATTGTGGACTGATAAGCAACCATTTTTTGTATATTGCCCAAGATACAACCTGACAACCATTGCAGTCTCTGAGCATGCATAGCATCTACACTTGACTTGAAACTGCTGTAATATTGTTAAGCATAGTCAAATTACATAATATGAACTAATCTAACTCATGTCTCATTTCTAAAACTGGTAAAACTGATTTATGGTATAAGCTCAAGAAAAACACCTGTAAGTAAATTCCAGGTACTTGCCCTAAAATCCTTATCTTGGTAAATATGTTTCAGAACCACACACACACGTTCAGAGGATCAGTCTCTCAAATATGGTTCACTGAAACATTTGTAAAATACTACAAACTAATTTACATCCAAACTAGAACTGTGAATATTGTAGGATCAAATTTTGCATGGAAAGGGTAACTTTCATATCTGCTTCCAAATGATTTATTGATGTATACTATGTATCAGGACCCAGACTACATAAGAAAACACATTCTAGCAGTTTTTTATATTTAAAGACTGAAATGTGGAGATTTTGCCGGGGTACATTTTAGTGCCTTTAGGTAAAATGCTATGTAATATTCATTCTGTTATTTGGAATACTAAAATATATTGCAGGGATTCCTGGTAAAATTGTAGAAGTGGTCCTCAGTGAGCAGTCATGAGCTTTCTGGGTGGTGCAGATTTTGCAGACTGGAGGTTATACTACAGCTTTGGAGCTCTTCTGGTTACTAAGCAGTGACCATATGATGGTGGAAAACAAAGACAAGTATTTTTCTCCTTCATTAGCAAATGCAGGCTTTCATTGACATAATAATTAATATTCTTGTAATTTGATCTACTCATATTCAATCTTTCTCTGAAAAAGAGAAACATAGACATACAGGAATTGCTGCTATGTTAGAGCAAAGTGTTGATCTGTCAGCCATAGTATTTTGCCTTTTAACTCCTATGTGAAAATACCTTTAACTCTGAAGAAAAAAAAATCTTAATAGTCTTAATATTCTGGATGAACAATTTTTGATCTTTCTGTCACTAAACTTGTAATTTTTAAATATTGAAATTAATGGTATGTTTTATTTCACTTTTTAAAGTAGAATAGTATATATTCTGGATAAGTATTTCTCTTCTAGTAAAAGAATTCAGGTCACAGCATCACTAGAATTGAGTAAAATAATTCTAGTAGTAATTATGTATATTATTCTTTGTCTAATTACTAATATTTAGAAGTTCCTCTTAAAAGTGCTTTATCTTGCTGCTTGGATTTTTGCATAGAAATGTGGGGAAAAAATGAACTGAATGTCATAAAAACTTGTGAAATGCAAAATACTTCTTGATCTTAATCGCGGACCATTTTTTCTTTTGGAAACATTGACTCTTTAGATAAAACAAAATTATTTGTTAAGGATGACATAGTATAATACAGGTAATGGAAAATAAATAAGCCATGTAATAGGTATATATAATCCATGGCGTATTTGATTCAGTTTCATCATGACCAGTGTGAATGTGTAGCAGACAAATGTCACAGAACCGCAGAAGGGACTTTTTGAGATCATCTAGTCCAACCCCCCGCCAAAGCAGGTTCACCTAGAGCAGGTTGGACAGGAATGCATCCAGGCGGGTTTTGAATATCTCCAGAGAAGGAGACTCCACAACGTCCCTGCGCAGCCTGTTCCAGTGCTCTGTCACCCTCAACGTAAAGCAGTTTTTCCTCATGTTGAGATGGAATTTCCTGTGTTCCAGCTTGTACCTGTTGTCCCTTATCCTGTCGTTGGGCTCCACTGAAAATAGTCTGGTCCCATCCTCTTGACACCCACCCTTGAAATATTAATAAGCACTGATGAGATCCCCTCTCAATCATCTCCTTTCCAGGCTAAACGGACCCAGGTCTCTCAGCCGTTGTCAGTTTGCATCCTTACTGCTTTGGCTTGTTCTCTTTGAGTGCACTTAACAGAGCAGGCTCCCTCTTCGCTCTGGCCATGTGCTCCTGCAGCTTCTTCTGAGCTGGCTCAAGAGCTGCAGGAGCATGACACTTACCTTTCAGAAAACAAAGAAAGCTTTTTGCTAATGTCAGTCTCCAGACTGGAAGCATGGAAAGAGGCAGGAATGCAAAGGTGTGGGAGGAGGGATACCACCATTTTTTGTACACGGTTCACTGCTAAATCACTTGAGCTATACTGCAAAACTATTTTTTTTAAACCTTGACAAGCACGAAAGATTGACTTTCTGAGTTGGCTCTCAGGAAGCCGAATTCCCTGAACACTGAAACAGGGATGTGTTTCCTCTGTGCCTTGCAAATGCTTCCTTGACCACTTCAGGTCAGAAGTGTCTGGCGACTCACGGTGTGTGCTCGTCATGCTGAACCTGCCGGGAGTGAGGCATGCCCAAGCTTTAACAATCTGCATTGCTCTTGAACCTTGGCACCTAACAAGCAGGTTGCAAACCAGTCTTTTGGATCAAACTTAAAAGCCAGGGGCTTTAGCTGTAAACATAAATCAAATACACCCGAGACTATTCCCAGGCAGCTGGACCAATTATCCTGGAATAGCTTGTGCTAACAGTTTCCATGAGGTGGTGGATGGATGCAAGCTAAGTAATAGGAACGGTACTGTAATTTCTTAGTGTCTCAAACAAGCTCAGGAATAGTTTGGGGTATTGTTTGGCACATGCCAAAGTTACCCCAGGGAATATTGCAACAATTAATAGCACAATTGCAGAGAGTCTACAGGTATGTCATATTTTCACTAGAATAGAAGCAGCCTGGAGTTTTGTCTACCTGTATCTTACTAAAGGCAGTACTTCCCTGAGGAAGACGCTTTCAGCATCTTCATTGTCACTTCTTCATTGCTCAGCCACCTCTGATGAGGGTGGCTGACAATAGCCTCTGTGTGCTAACTTCCTTGTAGGGGCTCTAGCCTTCCTGCTGCCATCCGCTATGTCACCGTGTTGGTTCTGGGCTGTAAGGTGTCACCAGTCCGTATAGCTCTAATGATGCCAAGACTGTTTGCACTCAGGAGAGGAGACTCTATACAGTGAAGAGTCTACACTACCAAGCATTTTTATTTCCTGTCAAGAAGTGGGAAGCATACCTATCCAATTTGAAGAAGTGAGGTAGAAAGAATTGTGCAATATTAATGCCTGAATTAGTTCATATATTACACAGTACAGAGACAGTAACTTCGTGTACAAAGCAATATAACCATATTAGCGTTACGCCATCTGTGGGACAGGGGTTAATCATCCACAGGATGGCACCATGCTAGCAGCAGTCTTTCTTCCCATTCCAGAGCTGAGACATGTAAAAATGGCATGGAAGTCCATGTAACAGTTGTCTTAGTATAGTACAGGTCTGCCCTTTCTCTCTATTATGTTGCACAAGCGATGCATTGCGTGGTTATGATTATGGCAAGATCTCATGTAGGTATTATTAGGAATAACCCTATCTGTTAGTTACACAACAAAAACATGAATTTCTTGATATTTCTCCAGGCAAGAAAAATGACTTAAAAAAATTTAAATTAATTTACTGCAGGTGTAAGAAGTCTGTGGTAGCAGTGTTTGCAGCTTTTAAAGGTTTTGCAGCTGTAACCTCACATCCTTGGAAAAATGGCAACTAGTTAGTATTAAGTCTGGTTTTCCTATAGTTCCAAATCAACTCAAATATCAATATTCTTATATTAGACATCTCTAACATCAATGATTGCTGTTCATTGTTTTTGCTTTTCTAATTCATCACTAATAGCTAATAACTTCTTCCGTGGCTTGTGGACCATTGCGCTAAATGGGTATGTGGAACTGTATATTTCACACCCCTTTAGGAACAGGACCCATGCAATGCTATGGGCTTGGGGCAGAGTGGCTGGAAAGCTGCCTAGCGGAGAAGGACCTGGGGTTGTTGGCTGACAGCTGGCTGAATATCAGCTGGCAGTGTGCCCAGGTGACCAACAAGGTCAATAGCATTGTGGCTTGTATCAGAAATAGTGTGGTCAGCAGGACTAGGGAAGTGATTGTCCCACTGTACTCGGCAGTGGTGAGGTGCAGCTGCACCTCAAATACTGTGTTCGGTTTTGGGTCCCTCACTGGGAGCAAGACACTGCGATGCTGGAGCATGTTCAGAGGAGGGCAATGAAGCTGGCAAGGGGTCTAGAGCACAAGTCTTATGAGGAGCGGCTGAGGGAACTGAGGTTGTTCAGACTAGAGAAAAGGAGGCTGAGGGGAGACCTTATCGCTCTCTACAACTACCTCAAAAGGTTGTAGCGAGGTGGGGGTCGGTCTCTTCTCCCAAGTAACAAGTGATAGGATGAGAGGAAATGGCTTCAAGTTGCCCCAGGGGAGGTTTAGATTGGGTATCAGGAAAAACTTCTTCACTGAAAGGTTTGTCAAGCATTGGAACAGGCTGCCCAGGGAAGTGCAGGAGTCAGCATCCCGGGAGGTATTTAAAAGATGTGTAGATGTGGTACTTAGGGACATGGTTTAGTGGTGGACTTGACAGTGGATGGTTGGACTCAGTGATCTTAAAGGTCTTTTCCAACCAAAATGATTCTATGATTCTATGCTCTGATGGGTTTCTGAACAGGAGATCCTGCATTGCAAAAGAACTATTGCATTAAATTCTTGACTGCTCTGTTTCAGGAGGACCTCCATCTTGTTGCACAAAACAACGAAAATGGTAGAAGAACAAATAAAGATAGGGGAATGCTGAAATAATAAATAACTTTGACCTTTTTTTTTCCTTTTTCTTTTTTTTTCTGTTGGCATCCAGTTACTTCCTTTGATCTTCCCTGCCTTAAACAAGCTAATATCTGCCAAGAGAGTGCAACTGTTACTGAATCACTAAGGTCCTATTTGTTCCGCTCGACAGATGACAATGCATTTTTGTCTTTCTGCAGAAACATAGCAGTGACTTTGAAAACTTTCACTGACCAGAAGCCTAGGCTTTTTCCTACCCTGCTTTTCCTTTTTTTTTTTTTGGGGGGTGGGTTTTGTTCCTCATCTCCTCGAGACAGAGTGTACTGCAGATGATTGTGACACTATTTTCTGTTTGATGCGGGTTAGACAACACTGAAGTTGTATGATTTTGCTGTTGCTCATGATTGTTCTGGCAGGAACTGAAGCATTCAGCAGCTGTAACGTACATTGGTGCTTCAGTTACGTTATGGCTAGTTTGTGAGTGTCCTTTGCAATTATCTACTTTGTAACTCCCTGATTTTTTAAAAAAATGCTGTTAGCATTAATTCTTTAGGACTGTATAGATTTCTTGTATATGCAGTTGTTGAATTGTTTGATAGCTTGATCAAAAGATTTTATATTTAGAGTTTAGAAAACAGACTTCAATTTTAATAAACAATGCAACCTCATGATGGAAGCAGGAGATACATTACCAGGTCTGTTTGAATTCTGTGAAGAAATGGAGAAACTCTTTCTTTAAGGGTGTTGTTTTCAGTCACTAGTATAAGCCTGGATATTTAAATCTGGGCTATTAAGCAAACATTCTTTGTTCTAAGTATACATTGTACTTAGCACAACAACGTAATTTCTGATGGTGATCTTAGGTGCTCCTGGGTACAAATAACAATCACTATAGAACTTAGTGTTTCACATTGCTTTTTGGTTCAGTTTCCACTGGCCATGCTTGTAGGCTTGTTAAGTCAGTTTTAAAATTGGACTTCTCCTCTGGAGTAAGGACTATATGCTATATCACAGAAGTAGAGTTTTTGAAAGCTTGCAAGCTATTCCCAAAGAATGAGATATAACCTCTGTGGCTGTTAATTTTGGACTTCTCCGATGGTTGGAGATGATGTGCGTGTGAGGATCAGAGACTTAGGCCCTGATCCAGCAAAGCACTTAAACTAATTTTTAACTTAGCTCATCATGATCACTTCCACTGAAGACGGTGACTGATTCATATTATCATAGACAATATAGCACTGCCTTATTTGGGACTATATATTTAATACAATCCCTATCACTTTTTTCAAATAAAAAAATGTAAAAGTATCAGAAAATGTCTTATAAGGATTTGTTTCAAGACCTTCCTGGTCCTGCATGTCTTCACTATAACTATTATGGAAGAAACTGCTAATTAGCTCCAAAATGCATCTTTTAATACAGATGATACGTTTCTGCTACTTAAATGAAATTGTATGTTCTGAAGGAACCTCTTACTGAGGTTCTTTTCTAAAAGGCTGATTTTTGGCTAGAATTAAGAAATATTCTGTTAATTGGTGACTGCGAATTTTAAAAAATACACCAAAACAGAAGACACAGCTCCCAGTCACAAAGGCCTGATGAATTATTAACTCATGACAGCTTTCCCTACAACATCTACCACACTTTTTCTATCTAGAATATTGAATTTGTTGTTTCACTTGCACAGGATGACTGCAACTAGTACCTTCCCTGCTGGACATGATCATTTTTAGTGATGATTTACTGTCTGAACATGCTTTTCTAGAGTATGTGCCAGATGGATTACCAGTGGCAGCACGGAGCCACTCAGATGTGGCTGTAGCTGTTGCTGGATCAGTGGTGGCAGTAACAAGCCAGTTCTTGACATCAAGAAGAGAATACAGAAAAATGTATTGCAACACTGATTAATTGAACAACTGGTAGCCCTTGTGGACTTTTCCTTTGGCCTTGAGGTTTGTGAGAATAGGCCCAGAGGTAGACACACCTTCCTTGTGTGGCACTGCCAACAGTCCACTGGCTCTGTGATAATCTCTAATTGGATAGAGAGAAGCTAAGGTACACAAGAGGACTTGATGTGCTGGCTGCAGATTATTCACAGGTACATGTAGCCATGCCTGCAATGGTAGAGAAGATTGATTGATGATGATTAGCAGAATAAGTAAAGCAAATCCAGTTCTTTGAAAATGCCCAGAAAATGAGAGACTTCTGCTACCAGTAGCTGAAGACAAATACTTCTTGTAGACAAGAATGAGATGCTAAAGCACCAAGACTTTTCCAAGCTATATGGGTGAAGAATTATCTTGGCCTCACAGTCACAATAAGTGTAATGTATTGAGGTGATAGGGTTAGCCTCACCACAAAGACCTTTCAATTGGAGGATCAGCTTCTAGGAAGGAAATGAGAATGTGTGAGGTGTTAAAACCAAACACAGTGTATTTGAATGCCATTACTGGAGAGAAATAAAATGAAGAAACTAGGTCATGCAGTAAGATTGATTCTACACCGTCTTCTGGTTTGGGGTTAGGCTCTACCTTCTAAACGCTTGGACACTCTAGTCACTTTACGTGTCCCTGCATCATATATATGTATGGAAAAATATTGGCAGTGGGAACTAGACCCATGGAATGACACTTCAGAATGACTCTTTTGATGAAGACAGTCATCTCCATCAAAAGAGGCAGCTGATTTTGTTTTGTGGAAGCCACAAAAGATGGCTGACTACTTACCGCCTCAGTCTTGGTGGGTGCTCAAACATATGTGTGCCATTGACTACTGAGAACAGGTCCATTACTGGGGCAATGGGCAGCAAAGGTATTTTGGATAAGGACTGGAGCAGTTTACAGAAATGCTGAGGAGGTACAGTGAGGGCAATGGATTTTTTTTTTCCCCTAACTCAGATTATGATAGGGAACTGAGACTCTAATACATTGATCAGGCCAGTGAGAAGATGAATTGAGGGGAAGGGTGAATTTTCCCATGGAGCTTCCTTAATTCCTATCTAGTTTAGGGAAAATAGCAGACCAATTAAAAAAAAAAGGCAGATGCCTTCATGAAAGAGCAGCAGAAAAGTTGAAACCATGAAATGGGATCTTGAAATTAGGCATCTGTGGAGAATAGGGAAATAGACCATCATCAAAGTAATTAAGATCTTCTAAGTACTTTTTTGCAGATCTGTATACTAGATGCATAGAATCATAGAATAAATTGGAAGGGGTGTCAAGATATCATCTAGTCCAAAGCCCTGTTCAAAGAAGGTATCTTTAGGTCAGGTCGCTCAGGGACTTGTCCAGCTGAGTCTTGAACTCAAAGTTGAGTCTCATTCTCAAAGGACGGGGAATTCCCAGCATCTCTGGACAGACTGTTCCAGTTTTTGACCATTCTCATGGTAAAAATTTATACTTAATATTTAATTTGAATTTCCCATAGTCCAACTTGTGTCCCGTTGCCTCTTGGACTGACACTGGGCCCTTCCAAGAAGTCTCTGGCTCTGTATTTTCTGAATTCTCTGATCACATGGTTGTAGACAGCAATAAGGTCCCCTGACCCTTTTTTTTTTTCCTACAATTTGAGCAGGCCCTGCTACCTAAGGCTGTTCCTATACGTCCTGACCAACTTGGGGCCTCTGGATTTGCTTCTTGTACTGGGAAACCCCAAAGGGAGTAAGGGTAACAGGAAGTCTCGCATTGATAAGCCTAACCTGAAGCCTCTTCTTTAAGTGTGGGCATTATAAAATGACCAAGCACTTGTGTTTCTTTTCAGTTCTTCATCTGTTAGCAAATGTGTCTTTTGAAAAAAAAAATAGGGCTGGACCTGTTCTGGGTGTAGGTTGCAGTGTAACTTGAAACTACAACAAGACAGGTGAAAAAAGTAGTCTTATAGTGCAGTTTTTGAGAGGAGAGAGCTGAAAGAGTTTACCTGAGGAGAATGTCATCATGCATATTTTGCATGCCCATGGGTGTACTTGCACAAGAGCACTTGCATGCACATGTTTAAACCCAAAGTCTGAGAGGCTCTTGTTGCTCAGTACATAGTCGAGCATTTGGCAGGAAAATGAGTCTTGAGAAATAATACTGTAAGCGAGGCCAATTAATTATGAAATATGACTGATTAGCAAATGGAGCTGACATCCACTAAGCAAACCTGCTGAAACAATGGAAGACCCTGGGGGAGGGGTTGGGGGCAAAGATAGGGGGAAGAAAAATGTTTATGTGTTCCACATGCTCTGCCATTCTTCCATGTCAAAAAGGTGGTTCTTTGGATTAACCCTGGTATCTGGAAGATGTTTTTTCGACATAGATTACTGTATTACTAACATCCAAATTGGTCTGTGTAGTTCAACAGAGGTACAACCTATCTTTTAAGTGATCTGAAGAACTGTGTTATGTGTTATATTAATGGCACTTCATCAGTTTAAAGATTTACTCTTCTACAGGGATGGCGTACTGGGGTGCGTGCCAGTTAGCCTGAAAACACCCCAGGGTACTTCAAGGTTAAACTAAAAAAAGAGTTTGCAAATGTAGAATACAGGTACCACAGTTACAAATTTTTAATGGTATCTGAGAGGCTTCGTCATGGTGTCTTCTAGTTAGGACACACACTGACCCTAAAAGGTCAGTCCTTGTGCAAAGCATATGCTGTCAGGTTGGGGGAGCAGGCTTGCTTTTATAAGCAGTTCTTTTTAGGGTGTTCCGAAGAGTTCATTCAGACAGAAATCTCTGCCTCTACCCACATCATTCCCACATCTCTTCTCCAAGAAAACTCCTAGGTTTAAGGAGCTTGTTTCAGCACTTGTTTCCTCAAACTATCCTCTGGCAACTAGAAATAAGTTGTACCACAGTTGTCTTACCTGGCTGGGCAATGCTGAAATTTTGTGCTCAGTTTTCATGCCTCAAATCTCATAAACAAAACTTGTCAGTTTTGTTCATATTACCACATAAATGGGATTAAGCACGTAACTCATTTCTGACTATTTTTGGGAGCCCAGACATGGTAATATTTGATTGTTTTGAAGATGCTTCACCCTCTAAGCCAATCTCATTAGATACAAGGCTGTCTTCCTTATGAAGACTTTCAAAGTTTTCTTGCTAGGCTGTTTTCAGAACACTAACTCGTGGTGATCAGTCAATTTGTCTTTGGTATAAACAAAACAAAGGAATATGAACATGGGATACTAAGCTCCAGCTTTGCATTTCAGAGATCGTTCTTGGTTTTAGATGCGGCTAGATGCATGAGAAATGGTCTGTTAAAATGTTGTGTTTCTGATTAAGCAGGGAATGTTGCTTAACATTAAATCCCAGTATTGTTACTTTTCTACCAGTGAACATCTTTGGTCACAAGTGGTTAACATTTTCTGTAGGAAAGCAGAGAAATATCTTTTTTCTTCCATTTTTCTGCCTCCATGAAAACATCTGCATACTCTCTGAAACATCAGTATTTGCTAATATCTTTTGAGTTTGTCCAGAGTACTCAGGTATTTTGGCCCATTCTATGTATGTAGTAAGTAATTTATTCTGTATGAGTTGGGCACAATTATTTAGTCTTATCCTTTCCCATCTTTCTTAGGTTCAAAAACTTGAAGAAATGCACAAGCTAGTTATATTACAGCATGTCTTCTACTCTTTTTGGAAAGGGTACATTTCTACATGTTGTTTTCCAATACTGAATTGAAAAGGCAGATGGTGCCCTGTTTTGGTGTCAGGAAATTTGGTCTGTACATCTGGGGGCTGAAATTCAGTATTATAACTGACATGATAATCTGCCTTTAAGCCCAGACTCTTACTCCGCCCTAGAAGAGTAATGAAAGGGGAAAAGTTCCTGTATCTGTGCTAGTCTGGACGATAGGGTGTCATTCACTCTTTTGGAAAGTTTTGTGCCTGGTCTAGTCAGGACTAGGATCTGAGAAAGGAGAAAGCCGGCTCAGTCAGGAGAGAGGTTTTAGAAATCTTAACTGTTAAAAACTTTCAATTTTTCAAGGGCTGGAAAGTTGGCCAAATGTGGATGGAGTTTCAGAGCAATAGCAAAAGGCAGTTTTGTGACATGCTGTTTCAGCTCCCTGCCAGATTCAAAGTTTCTGCTCCAAACCCGTCATTTGCTACAGCAAAAAGGGTTTCTCGTTTCAAAAAAGGGTTTCGAGAAATCTTTAAGGAGGGAAAAGTGAAAAAATTCTTTGGCTCAGATTATTCCAAATTATTCTCTCTGAGATCATCACTGGCATGTAAAATTTCCACCTGAATGGCTAAAATCTGACAGTGTCATAAATAGCTGTAAACAAAGTTTTAAAATTTAAAGCATCAGAATACTTTACCAAAAAAGCTATGTTGACATCCCAGCCTAATTTTTCTCTTGATTACACAGATAATTTCAAAGTATGTAATAGATCTTTTCACGCAAAGCATAGGTAAACTGGAGGTATGTCATAAATTAATAACCATGTGTGGAATAATTGTATTCCACAGTTCCATGTTTGGAATAAGAACTATTTTGAGCAAATGTTCTCACATTCTGTACTTACATTTGACATGTGAAAGCATACCTTTTAACAGTAAAATCAACCTAAACCATAAATTTAGAATTAAAAATCTTGTGTCCAGCATTTTGGTGCCATGGCTGGTATTGGTAAGTTATTTGGGGCTGGGAAAAAAAAGAGGTATACATCTTCCTACCAACTCATAAAGATTTAAATGTTAAAACTTCCCAATAACAGGGTGAAGCACTTATCTCTACTAAGAGCCTAAGGAATTTTTAAGCATACTTCTTGCTTTGCCTAGTGGTATCAAGGGCTTTAATTTTTTTTTTTTTTTTTTTTCTTTCTTCTCAGAGAAGATTTATAAAGCAGTGGGGTAGATGGTGCTGTTCTCCAGCTGTCTATCTTGAGGAGTTTCCTCACTGGACTAAACACAACATAATTTCTCTGTAATGTTACAGTGGAATCTTGGAAAAACATAATGTTCCTCCTGTTATGTGCAATAGATTCTTCTTTAATTGCAGCAGCTAAAAAAAGCTTCTATCTTTATAGCTGTGGAACCAAAGCGATGAAGTTTATGGTCTCTCACTGTCAGCAGGTTTATGGAAAATTTATAGTATATGTTCTCAGTTCTGAGTTTACCATTTTTTGTTGGAATACTTACTAAAACTAGTGCTGAAAAAAGCCTGTTAGAAGATTAGCAGTTTTGCTGTCTTTAAAGATTCCTAAAATTTGAATAGCTTTTGCGTAGTGTTTTTACTTTCATCTCCATTTCCTTCAAACTGCTGTTTTATCTTGTCCAGAATCAAGAATCTGTTCAGGCTGTTTTTTCCTCGTTTTCTTTTTTTTTTTCTACCTATGGACTGAACGTATTTTGCTACTATTCCCTCACTGGCTTTCAGGACTTTTAGTTAATAGAAAATTGCTGATGGCACTAGAAATCCACAAACCTTCTTTTGGTCGTTTATATAAGTTAAAGTAATATTTTCTATAATTTTTGTTGTCTATCCTTTTCATTTTTCTGTTTCTGAGTCCATTTTGCTGGTGCTGCATTATTTGCAATCAGTGGAATGAGGCTACTTTTTTTTTTTTTATATAAAAAAAACCCCACCAAACAATTTTAAGCTATGTTCCAGTTTTGAAGTGAAAATATGTTCATGTTGTCTGTTATGGTAAGAATCCTGAATTTGATTCAGTACCCTCCTGTTTGTACTTGGTAAAGGTGTTGGACTGATGGTCCAGCCGAGCCAAACTGCACTATGCATGACTCTGCTAGCTTAATCTGATTGCTCTAGTCATTTGTCAACAAAAAAAAAAAAAAAAAAAGGGCAAAAAAGGACAGAAATGTAAAAACTAGAAACAAACTGTTCATCAATGAATTGAAATGAACAGAATTTGCCTTTAGAAACTTATCTAAATATTTTTCAGGTGTAAATGATGCTAATTTAACCACAGAGCCACAGAAATGTGATTTAGTTTTAATGTTGATATATTTGGTATTTTATTAGTGTAATTTAGAGTAAATTCCTCACTCCGGAAACTCTGAGTTGGGCACTGGAACTCTGGCGTATCTAGAAAAGGAAAACAGAAAAGTTCACATTTTAAAAAGGGGAACACACGATTTAATCAGTCACTTCCATTCATTTAATTGATTAGTTTCTCATTTCCCTGAGAAGGACAGTCTTCACTGTTTCAGAAACTCAACTCTTGACTCAGTCTCACTAAAAATCCCTGTGTATGAAGAAGCAGTTTCTGCTTTGACCTTCCTTGCCAACGTGTCTGTAGTGCTACTCAGTCACAGTGGACTGTCCCCTCCTGTTTCTTCAGTGCTTGTTAATTGCTATTCTTGCTTTCCTTCCTGTTTCTTCTCTATTTTAACATACACATACATGCCGTGTATGCATAAGTCTGGATGGATCAAAGGCAACATTAATTTTATTTGTATATTCCCAAACTTCAGAAATATAGCAAAAACCCAATCTATACCTGATATATTTAGCAAATCTTTAGATTTTGTACAACCAGCTTCCGTCTATTTTTTATGGGTGTCTGAGGAAGACTGGGATAGACAACTTTCTTCTGTAGTATGTGCTCAGTAACTCCAAAACAATATGGGGCCTTCATTAAGGTGAGAGAAGTACATTGGGCAGCTTGGTTGCAGTTGAATACACATTAGTGGGGAAATTGCCAAATCTGAAAAGGTAGATTTCCTATTGACTAAGTATTTTTTGAACACTTCTGTCTAGCACTGGAAATGAAGGTGCTGCAGCCAATTCATGGTTTTATTTACTCTCTGACGTTACTATGTGTGATTTTTTAAAAAAATACACAGTGAATGAGGCAAGCCCTTCTGTATGAGATCTGCATATTTTTAAAGATATACATGAAGTAGGATTTAGCAAAACTAGATTTTTGCATAGACTTTGTGTCCACTGGTAAAAATGACCAAATATTATGGCTATATCATAAAATCATATTTCCATATTATGCTCATAACATGTAAAACCTGACATCTAATAGATCAGAGTGATTAAACTGGGCAGTGGTGTAAGTCCTGTCTTTTAAGCACAAAGACCAGGTTTTAGAAACTTAGGTCTCCCTTTTCTGGAGGGCGAGCACACAAGGTGATGCATCTAAAGCAGGGTCAATTTGCAGTATGTTAATTTGGAGTAGGCAGGATAGTCATTACCGTGCAGGACAAGAAAAATAGCACTCTTTGAGAATCTGTTGCATTTCACATCTTTTTTTTGTATCTAAAAATCCCACGTGTAGCATGCAGAATAAAAAATTGATTTTATGCAGTATTCACAAACCAAAAAGTTCACCTTCTTCCTGGAATTTGGCTTGACTAACCCCCCACCTCACCCTTGCTCTTTCGCTCTTCTTCCACAGAAAAAGTAAGCCAAACATCACAGGATGCTATCAGAGGGATTCCCAGCCAGTCCCTAAGATCTTGTTGGTGGCACTCACATTTTTTCTTCCGAGATGTGCACCAGGCTGTGTGCTGCAGGAATACTGCAGCTCTCTATTGCTGAGCCCTGTTAGGGGGCAGGACTGTAACTTTCCACACTGGCTTGTGATAAGTTGCTCATAGGGTCCCTAGTTTAAATGGTACGGAGCAGAAGCGATGGTGCTCAGACTTAAACCTAGAGAGTGTTTTAATGCTGTTTGCACGTGGTGGATTTTTTAAATATTTCTCTCCCTGAAAACACACAACCCTCCCAAAATTAGTAATGAGGTTTTTAAAAACTGCACATAAGGAGCACTGAGGTTGCACAGGACGCACTCAGAAGTCAAGTCTCTGTGTGCACACTTGTATCTTCCGTCATCTGCATAGCTGTTATGCTGGAGCATTTTTATTGCATGTCAATACAGTAGTTCTAACATAGCATACATCTTGGACAATGCTTTAAATAAAAATTTAAATTCCGTTTTGCAGTACACTACAGGAGCGGGTACTTCTTATGGCAGGCAGATTCACATTAATTCTCAGATTATGCAATTTAATGAGATCATGCTTTTTCTACGTATTACTGAAGCACAAAATGAAATCTATAAGAGTGACTGACCTTAAACGTGTAACTGCCATTCATTTCAGTCTGTGTAGCCCAGCAGACTGGCTGCTGAGAGCTATGCTTGCTTGCTGTTTTGTGAGTCTCTGCAGATGCACGTTCGCCCACTCTATGCAAACATGCACACACTCTCTTTTTTTCCTCTCACACTGTCTGGCATATTTTCAGAATAACTCTTCGAAGACTTTCTGAACTGCTGGGTATGATTGTCTGATTACTATTTTTTTTTAACTGGGAACATGTTTAGTCCAGCGTTATTTAAACAACCTTATCTCTTTGATCAAAGTCTACAATCTGAAATTTGAACAGGGTAGGGAGGGTGGCTGGGTGGGTGAGGAAATCTATCAAGTACATGTTTATGTGTGTGCTTCTGTCTTAGCTGTATGCCTGCAGAGGGACAAATGTATATTGCTTCAGAATAATATTGCAAATTTAAATAACTTTGGCCTTTTTAGTAGAGGTTCTAAAACCAGTATTATTACTAAAATAAGACCATTTTAGTAAGGTTTTCTTGAAGCTATTAGTGACCTGCATATTCAGTTTTTCGGGGTTTTTTTGGGTTTTTTGAAGGTTGAGCCGAATAACTGTGGAGTTGTTCAAGTATAGTGTAGACTTTGCTAGTGTTCAAAGCATACTAACTGGAGCCCATATATTAATGTGTTCAGGGTTGGCATTAACCTATTTCACTGACTGAACCACAGACCACAGCAATAAAGCTAGGGAGCTTGAAACAGTTTCTCGAGGTTTTCATTTAGCTGGTTCAGGAGAACTGGTTTGTGCAACGTTAAAATTATATGGAATGAGATTGCAAGATGAAGCATGCATGCCACACCTTTTCATTATGTTCTCTCTCTTCCCCCTTTTTTTTTCTTCTAAATATAACTTTGAGAGACATTTCAGTTTATTTTGAAGCCGATCCTATTTGATTATTTTAGATTACTTGATTTTCTAGTCTGATTTAAAATTCAGGTTTGCTGAGATTTTGTTCACAGGACTAGGAAAAAGAATTTCCTATATTCAATTCATGTGTGATGCAATCAAATAACATTTTCCTAGCTTTTGGGATCTTCCTATGACAAAGTTTGAATGATGCTTTGTTTCATCATTTTACAGCCTAGAAAGAAGCAGACAGAAATTTCTAGGCAAATCTAAAGCTTTTCCTCACTTTTTAATGTTACTTTTACACTCTAGTAACTTCAGGTTGCTAGTTCTGATGAAAGTGTGTTACAAACCTTTTCTTTTACATAGATATCATACACTCTTTAATTTTGTTAGCTAGTTTTATTGACTGAGGGCTGTTACACACACACACACACACACAGACACACACAGACACACGCGCTTGCACACACTCTTTCTGCTTTGCCCTATCTCAGTTACAGCATAGTCCTACCCAGGGTCATTACAATGTACACATTACATATTTCAAGCAAACATGAAAATGAATCAAACAGGGGGAGTGATAAGCACAGATAGATTGGAGCCTGCTGAGGAAATAAAAGGCAGTAATCTGCCTGACCACTGGACTACTCTTCCTGGTTGGATTTAAGTGTTCTTTCCCGTTAGTCGCTGCGGAGCGCTGGCTACCCTGAAGTGAAAAATTAAACGACTAGTAAGAATGAAGTAACATTCAGTGGGACAATTATTTGGTATAACTCCAAAACTAATTGTTTCTGAAGTGATGTTTAAACCAACGTCGGCACACGGCAAGAGCTCCTGGCTCGCGGCCAGCACCTTGTAACGCATATTAGCGCAGATGAGGAGTTCCTAAAAGTTAGAGAGAGGGAGAGGGAGGGAGGGAGAGAGAGAATGTGCGTTTTCAGTGCTCACTCTGCATTTGTTGTATCCTCCTCCTTGCAGAGATTAGAGGAATACCTGTGTAGTGCTGCTTTATTATGATTTTTGCTGAGCCTCAGAATAGGTTCTGGTATTTTTTTTAGGTGGACTGCCAGCTGCCGATCTCGCTGTTGACAGTAAAAGCAGATATGTTCCTTGCTTACTGCCATTAGCACTGACCATGACCCTTCACACCAAAACCTCTGGAGTTACCCTGCTGCACCAGATTCAAGGCACTGAACTGGAGACACTGAGCAGACCTCAGCTGAAGATTCCCCTGGAAAGATCGCTCAGCGACATGTACGTGGAGAGCAACAAGACAGGAGTTTTTAACTACCCAGAAGGGGCCACTTACGATTTTGGTACTACGGCTCCAGTGTACAGCTCTACTACTCTCAGTTATGCCCCTACTTCAGAATCTTTTGGGTCCAGCAGTCTGGCAGGATTTCACTCACTGAACAATGTCCCGCCAAGCCCCGTGGTGTTCTTGCAAACGGCACCCCAGCTCTCACCCTTCATCCATCATCACAGCCAACAGGTACCCTACTACCTTGAAAACGAACAGGGCAGCTTTGGGATGAGGGAAGCTGCTCCTCCAGCCTTCTACAGGTAAATGCTACAGATAATTTTTCTTTCTTCTTTAAGCAGATGAACGGAGAAAATTAGGACGTGAAAATCTGTACACCCTAATCTTTTCTTTTTGTGTAAAGGACTGTGTCATTTAATTGAATCGTCCACGATATCTAGACCATAAAAACCACCATAGAATAAAACAAAACTCTAATTCACAGCTCGTTGTGACTGTAAGCTGTAAATTTTGAAAACTGTACATAAATGAGAAACAAATTGGATGATGAGTATAAATGTTTCCTGGGAAAACATGAAACCATAATTGATTAAGGAACGGCAAACAACCTCCCTGTTTTAATATATTAGAATTACTGTCCGAAGTATACTAAAAAGACTTCCACCATCACAGATCTCTGGGTGTGAGTGGTTGTTTGTTCATCTCAGCTGGTAGTAAAAGGATTTTTCTCCTCTGGCTTCCTTTACAGTGTGAGAAGTGGCTTATATAGGAAGTAGTCCAGAAGCACAATATCCTTCCTAATCAGACTGTTAGAGCTGACTCAGTGACAGTATGTCGGTCAGTAACCACCTTCATGAGCTATCCTAAGAGCTGTGTACATATTAACCTGCCTTTTTTTGTTGGAGGGTGGTACACACTAAGCATAAATCTGGCATGCTGCATTTCAAAAGAAAAGGTTTTTGGTTTTTTTTTTGTATTTTTATCCCTCAAAAGAAGGGTTATTTTTTTTTTTTTTGTCTGGAAGAGAAGGATAAAGGTATCTTCGTGGGGGGGGGAATAATTTTCCTTGGTTTAAATATTTACTGTCAGTTGTGAAAACGTTTATGTAATTTCTGAAGTAAGTGGTAGAAATTGATAGAACTGTAGTTTCCAAGAAAATATAGTAATACACACCAATATCCACACTGTTAATGTTTGTGCAGTGTTAATAGCATAGTTTTGCATCAGCTTATTATACTGGGCTTCAGTGTATCAAAGTGAACTGTTAGATGTATTTTTTTTTTCCTAAACTCTGTCTGTATCTGTTTATTTTGGAGATACAGGTGAGTTTGCTTGAAATTGAATGACTCTGGAAAAAAATAAAAGCAAGTTATTCTTTTGCTGTGGAGGGCCAGGCTCTGCCAGACTTATTTGCACAATATAACATGTTTCTGGGAACAGCAACGTATGTTCTTAAAGACAGTCTAACTCAGGCTGAGTAGGAATCTGGCAGCAGAATCTGGTCCAAAGAAACAGATGATGTGATTGCACTTTTCGCACATGATTAATCGGATTTGGGGAGCAGATGGAATAAAGAATAGTGAAATGATAGATAACGGTTATGTCAGCCTGTCCAATACATTGATCTGTTAACTGAATTGGTTCAAACAAAATGCATTTTAGTGCAACCAAATACAATACTTCTAGGAAGAGTGAATACATGTCAGACCATAAAGATATTGAATGATTACCAGTGACTTGAGAGTGAGACTGCACTTTGCACTAGATTAAGGGTTTTTTTTTTTTTACCATGAACGTCCAGTGCAAACCTATGGTGAAAAGCCTGTAAGCGACCCTAGATATGTAAACAGTGGAGTAGTGAGTTTGTGAAGTTGAAATACGCAGGCAGAAAATGTACCATGCTCGAGGTATGTTACTTCAGGAGGAATCAAAACCAAGAATCACCTGGAAATAGAGGTCGAACTGTAGAACTAATGTCCTTTTATTTTTAAAGAGTGAATTGAGGTGAGACACTTCAAAATAAAATTAACATACTTTTTAATTTTAACTACTGGAGCAAACATGTAAGGTCAGTGCTGGATTCCCCGTTTCCTGACTTTTCTGATCAAAGATGGGTGTCTCCTTTGGAGCCGTGTGCAGTCGATGGGGCAGTAATTAGGTGAATTTATGATCTTGGATATGCAAGTGGTTTATCTGCATGCAGTGTTAAACAAATGATTTAATGGCCCATCCCAGCTGTAATTTTATAAAGTGTATCTTATGTGGTAATAAGAAATGTGCATCAACAGTGCTTGCTATGATTATCTATTGCTAACAAGCATGTACTGTTGGAATTAAATTGATAAAAACATTGCTTTTTTTTCTTTTCATTTTTTCAAGATTGTATTTACAAAGTTATCATCCTCACAGCATTAAATAGTAGGTCTTTATTCTTGTGTTTTGGCACAAATCCAGTCACCAATAGTCTGTGACAATAATTTGAATAAGTGTTCAGTGTCTGGGAAATAATTAAATATCTAATCATGGGGTTTAAGAACAAATTCTTTAAAAATATTTAATGCATGAAATTGCATTTTGCGTTATTCATTTGGCCAATATCATCAGTTTCAACTGGATTATGGGAGAAGAGAGCAAGCAGCAGTGTAATCTGACAATGAATAAATTGATGCTGGAGATTGGAAAATGTCTAACAACCAAAAGAGTGAGTTTCTGGAACAACCTACTGGTAGGAGTGGTAAAGGCAAATTCTCAAACCAAAAGTCCGAACAACATTTAAAATGGATCATGATCAGTTTACATATGGCTTCCTGCTTTCATAAAAAGTAATGTAACCTAAACCCCAGAAAGACTCCTCTGCAGCTCTTATTTACCTTTCTGTGTAACAGAATTGTGCTGTTTTTCTTGTAAGATTGAAATACTTGCATTACGTCATCCTATTATACTATGGATTTGAGATGCAAATAATGCATACTATGATACAAGTGGCTAGGGTAATAAATAATCACTGTAGATTGGATCTGCAATTATGTTCTGTTAATACTTGGATGAGATGTTAAAAATCTTCAGTCACAAACCTCAAAAAATACCATATGTGATAAGGAAAGTGTCTAATGTAATTTTATTTTATCAATAAGTATTCAAAATCATGCTGACTATAGCCACATATATAGCTACATGTGTATTAATACTGAAATTATGTTTTTTTTTCTTTCAAATTGTGTTTCCTTTCCAATAGTCTTTGTATCCTATTGCAGGATAATGACAGACTTCTGTATCTGGCTTAAGAACCTAACAATAGATAGAGAAAAGAATGATTTTGTAAAGTATAAAAAAAAAAAAAAAAATCGATCTCTGCCGTTCTGGAGTTTTTAAATCATGGGACATCAGAATTTGAGAAAAGAGAAGGGGCTTAATTAATTCAAATTGTGCTGTCTCTAACTTGGCCCTTTTATGTCTGACCTTGTGGCTGTTTTTATAGGGAGCCAAACTAAAATACCTTTCCCTTATCTTACAGTGTTAGTATCTTCAAGTAAGAGGGAGAAGGCATAGTGCTAGTTGTGTTTTTAATTCTCTTCAAATGTAACATATATTTTATTTTTCTCAATCACTTTTATAGTAGGGTTTTTTTTATTAAATGCTGACTAGTAGTTTATTATCACAGGAAATCCTGTGCTCAGGGATATTAGGGTAAACTAATTGAAAGATTTCTTTCGTTCTTAACTTACATTATAGTTCTGGCCATTTCTGGTTACTTTCTTATGTTTTTTGGCTAGTTTTTGTTCGTTCAGGGAAAAAGCAGGAAGCCTTTCAGTAGCTAATTTACCTCAGTAAATTCCTATAAGCAACAGCAAAGATGATTCCTTTTTGTTTTGCCACTGTGTGATGTTCCAGTGTCATCCCACTGAGTTTGCACTTCTCAGATCTGAAGCAAAATTGTGCTTGTGTTTCAGGCTCTCTGTAGCCTGTGCTTAGTGCTGCTTCCAAATTTGGCCAAAACCCATGTAAAAATGGATTGCATCTATCAGCTACCTGACGATGGAGTTGTTTGTCAGTCTTTAGTGAGTGGCAGAGGCAGCATAAATCAGTGTACAAACAGAAATACAAAATAAAAAATCATTCATTGCTCCCTCACTATTAGTGGCTAGTTCGTGAGTATCTTTTAGTGCCTCAGGCTCTGGGTTTAGGCTAATATAATAAAGTATTTATTTAGCTTTAGTCCCAATTATCATTCTGAAATTGACACTGAAACATTTTAAACCTGCTGTTCCAATCAGTGTGATCAGAGCTTTAATTTTTAATCCTTGCTAAAATTAAGAAAGATTACAAATGTAGATCAATCCCTTTTCTGCTGTAATTCATAAACCCATTAGTCTGAAAAACAGTTACTTAAGCTAATTTGTATTTTTTTTAACTTGCTTGATTCATTATGAATCTTTCTAGCTGTTCATGTTGAGTTCTAAACAGAGGATTTTCCCAAATTTAAAACTAAAAGAATGTTACAATGAATGCAAAATTAAAATATATTTTTTTCTTATTTTTATGTACTATGAGGTATTCCATAGCATAAAGGAGTACTATATAATGTAATATTTTGTTCTGTGGGGGTTTTTTGCTTGTTTATTTTTCTCTAAAGCATCAATCTATTCTGAGGTCCTCTCTTGAACAGTTTGAGTGTTCAGGCAGCTCCTTGAACACACGGAGTGTTCCTGTTTTCAGAGCTTGTACTGGTATCTCTGACAATTTTGCAGCCATAGATGACTGTAATGAAAGAGACAGGAAAACATGGAGTTATCCTGTTTCATGGAACTGTTGTAAAGATAAACATGTTAAATGTTCTGAGATACTCACACATTACAATTATCAGGGACTTGTACAAACCATCTCTGCTGTTTCTGCAGCTCTTAGAGAATGTGCTGGTATGGATCCTGCTGCAAGTGTGCTTGCACCGTGAAGTCATCAACCCATTTTGTTGAGGAGCATGAGTTCTGTGCCTCCTCGTGCCCTGCATATGGCCAGGCAAAGGCAGAAAGGGGTAAAGGATCTGTGATGCTTCCTCATTATCCTCCTTTCTACCAAGGCAGGGAGATGGATCTCACCTGCTTTCTCTAAGCTTCCTTTGCAAAGTTTTCTACTTATTGAAGAAAACTTTCCTCACTTCTTTAGCAGATGTATTTTTTTTTTTGCATAAACCACAGACCCAGGAACTGCTCCATATGCCACGTCCTTTCCACGTGGATTTAAAACTTGTGGTTAAAAGCACGGTTGTTCAGGCAGCCCATGTAGATGGGGTTTGTCTGATGAAATGTAGACACCTAAGTTGTTATTCAGTTTGCCACTCCTTAGGTGTTTGGTGCTATTTGAGAGGCTGTAAGGTCAGATGGGTCTAACAGATATGACACATGACCTACTGTGTAGCTATACCTTTTTTGGATTAGGAGGTGGGTGTCAGTGAGGGTCATCACCTCGAACACCTCAAATGGCATGGGGCATAGACAACAGCATCAAACCTTCACATGGACTCCCTTCTTAGTCCGAGGAGACATAGAGAGAAAGAGGGACTGTGAACACACATTGTCTCTTTCTAAGGTACCTGGTTAAAATAGACCAGGTGTGTTAGGCTCTAAAGGTGCAAATTTCTCTTTCTATACTATGAAAGATGGCTAGAGTGACTCATTCTGGTACAGATATCTACTGGATGGAGATGGATGCCCAGCGATGTCCAAAGTTACATGAAATTAATCGCAGCAATACGTCTCCTGTTTCTAAAGACTCAAAGTGGTCATCACATGTAATCTGCCTTCAGATAGACACTGCACTATGTCCCTTCAGAAGAAGATGGAGAATTGACTCTGTGTCATTGGCCTTGATCACTCTTGCTCTGAGGCTATCGAAACAACAAACACTGCTGGCCATATCTGCTCTGATAGGGAAAGCATTAGTTGCTGGCACCAGTTCCTTCGGCAATTGCAAAGTGAACATCAAATGCCAGAGTTTTTTATTAAACCAACAAGAAAGGCCAACCAGAGCTAAGGCATAGCTCCAAACAAATGCAGAGAAGAAGAGTCCTGCAACTGAAGTGCATCCACTTCTTCTAACAAATTGAGTTTTTAATAATTTTTATAATTTGATATTGTTGACAAAGAAACACTGAAACTAATCATGAGCTCCCTGGTTTGTCTGCAGGGAGTTTTCTGTTATCTCTTCAGACATCAGAACTGAGATTAGAGGGGAGATGCTGTCCTTCAACATTCTCATTTAAAGTGTTGCGTTCATTGCATTAATTACAGAGACAGTTTGTAAAATTTGCTGTACAGAGAGAAGTCACATCTGAGGTTGTACGCTATCCTTATGTATTTGGGAGGCCTTTCCAGTGAACTGCAAAAGGTCATTTACCACAGCTCATTAGGGACCTTGATCAATGCGACGCTGGGCAAGGCAAAGCTTTTCTGCCAAGCTCAGATTCCAGTTGCTGGGAGGGTTCTTACATCATCTGACTCAAGATATTTCTTCTTCTGGTGCAAGGCTATGACAGTGTGAGGTACCGCTTGCCAGATTTATCCTACCACATACTTACAGTGATACCTGTTAGAGAGAAGAAGATCATAAATCTGCAGGATAATCTTCTTCCTTGACAAGATATTGATAACAATATTTGATACAGGAGTGATCTGGGCATTTTATTTTAATCTTTTACTAGAAAAAGGAAATATGGTCCTCAGAAAACATGGAGCTTAATTATGACTGTTCTAAACATAAATCCTATTTGATAGATGTACATAGCAATTCCAGGAATCTTCCAGCCATTGCAGTGACAGTCTTAACTAATGACACAGTAGCCAGCATCTATAAAAATAAGAAAAGATGCCTTCCTTTTCTTCACTGCATGGAAGCCATTAGTGAAAGTAAAAAATAACAGCAAAGGTTGAAAGTCAGAAGTAACTCAGAGGACTTCTTCAACAAGCAGTTGGTGACTAACTGTGAAGAGCTGTGCCTGTAACCACTTCACATCCAGTGGGTGGAATTTCAGTCTACAATGACTGTTCAGGAGTTCAGTCCATCTCGAATCAGACAACATGGGTGGAATATGTCACATTCTGTTTCCATGTGCTGCTGTCTCACAATGCTGCCAACTGTGAAAACCTACCTCCCCAGGACCCAGGCAGCTGTGTAGAGTGAATGTTGAATGCCAGAGGGGAGAGAGCCTTCCTCTCCCTTCGAGGATGACACACCAGTGAGCATTTAGGCAGCACTGGGCTGCATTTAATGTCTGCGTTTTTCACTTTCCATTCATAAGCTATGCGAGTAAGCAGTGTGTTTTTCTGTTGTGATCATCTCATCCAAATAGGGAAACTGCTTTTAACTGATTTTCTTGGGAAAAGCTGTATTTGTCCTTTGAAGATTTTTTAAATGTCTCGTCAATCTGTGGTGCAAACGTCCAATTCGATTGCTACTTCCAGTCTTCCCTCTTATTTTCTTACTTACTATCATGCAGAAACACTGCTTTAATCACTGCAGCCTACTTCAGTAATGATTTGTGCTGCTAAGACATGACTATGGAAAACTTTCTAGGATGCTACAAAGAGGGTGTCAAAGCTAGGAAGGAAGAGGAAGGGAAACTTACTGTGACACAGGAAAAGTGTCAGCTCATGGTGAATAAAATAGTTAGGAAGACGCTGTGCAGAATGCAGTAGCTGCAGGAGGAGATGCGGCATAAAATTTAGGCCCCAAATCTTAAATCATAAGACTCGGAAACTCATAATATGCTTTCCAGATAGTCTCCACTGTGGTTTTTATGCATAGCCCTTTATAAATTGGAATATATAATACCTACTGCTTTCTTTCAATCTTTCTTTTTTTTTTTTTCATTTTAAATGTAATTCAAGTTTGTGAGGCAAGATCTATTAATTTGTAAATTCATGAAAAACATTCCAGTTTTTAGAAACTTACTTTTTTTTCCTCTTCAAGTTGATCTGTAATCAGATCGAAGCTTAGAAGATACTAACTCTAAAAATTGTCATCTAGTTTTACTATTGAAGACAAGTACTATAAAATTTGATCTTTGGCAAAAATAAAATGTCACGTGATGCCTTGTCATCTGTGTTTTCAGTTTATAAACCTAGTAAGCATTCTTAAAACATTTGTTTTGTTGAGCTATCTTGATCAAGCTGTATCTAGTTATTATTCAGTAACTTGTATCAGCTGGTGTCTAAAGAAAATTAATTCAAATAAGTGTTCCCTGCTTTGGTTATTAGTTACAATGTGAACTTGACAGTAAGATCCCTGTTTCAAATTACATGTTACAGAATCCTTGTATCCAGGAAACTGTAGTGGTGGCAAACTATGGCTCACTATGGCTCAGAGTGTGCACTAAATCTAGATATCTTTGGGGAGCTAATATGTCAAAAAACAACTTTGTCTGTTTGCTTCCATTCTGCAGTAAAATGATACTCCTCCTTCAGCCAGACTGATAAACAAAAGCATGGAAATATGTGTGTGTTGCCAACATATGAGCCACTGTAGCATGTTTATTACCTTGAGATATTTTTGCATGGTTTGGATTATTTAGAACATAGGGGCTGAAAAGTATTTATAGCTTTGTCTTGCCATGCTATGAGAAATATAATCCTAATTTTCATCTACAAGGGTATCAATAAGAGATAAAGCAGATAAAGTGTGCAAATCCTGGAAATGGTGGTTCAGCAGAATATTAAAAATCTGAGAGCATTCTAATTTGGTTCATGGAGAAAGGCGGTGAAATAGAAACCCATGTAAAATAATGTAGCTGAAAGTTTTAATGGCAATAATATCAGAACCATTACAATGGTAAGAGGCATGTATTAAGAATATCTGCCAAGCATATTGCAGCTTAAGAAGTCAAACAATGCTAAAGCAGGTTGCACATTGATAAGTAGTTACTATTACTATTTCTTCTTGGTCAAAGCAATAAAAAACTCAAACAAAATGGAAATAAATCTGATTCTGCAGAGAAATTTTTAAGCATCCTGGAGCAAAACTCCACTTTATTTATAGACAGTTCTAGTAACACTGCTTATTATTAAGTCTGCCTAGGTTCCTGCCTTTTTTGGTTACTTATGTTGTCCACCTTTGGCTCATATTTTCAGTGTTAGATGATTGTTTCAGGTATTTTTCTTTCTTTTTCTTTTTAAGATTTTGACAGAAAAAAGGCTGAACTTTCTAAGTGTCATGGAGGGAAAATAAAATTTTGCTATACTTATGCAAAAACACCCCAAAACCTTTTCACTGGGCAGCCTAGACACCTTTGTATTACAGATATAGCTCTCATATTTGGTAGTGTGGGTATGCTGTCAAATTAGGTTTATTTTTGTTTGGTTTTCCCCAGAACGCTTACTCAAATTTAAGCTACAAACTCTTGAAGGATGTCACTATTCACAGTGGGAATTTGTTTGCATTTGATAGCTAAATTATATGAAACTTTGTGTGTAATGCATGCTCCATCCTCTCTCAGTGGTTGTATATTGACTTGATTTCAAGAGCATCCTTCTGTGACAAAACGTGTGAGGTTGCTTCATTGCACAGATGCGTGGCTTTTGAACAGGACTTTCTCTGCAGTTATTACTGTGGGCTGAGGCAAGAGATGAGAATTGCAGAGTAATATAAGTTTGGTGCCTCTGGAGATTATCTCGTCAACATCCTGCTCAAAGCAGGGCTAACTTCAAAGTTAGATCAGGTTGCTCAGGCCCTTATGCAGTTGAGTTTTGTGGATATCCAGGAATGGAGACTCCACATCCACAAAGAACCATCTGTTACAGTGCTGAACCAATCTTGCTGTGAAAACCTTTTTCTTAACGTATAATCACAATATTCTTTGCCCAAAGTTGTGTCAGATGTCTCTCATCCTTTCACTGTGTGCCTCCAACAAGAGTCTGTCTCTGTGTCCTTTAATGTTTCCCATTATAAGGTTGAAGACAGCAATACAATCCTGCCTTAGCCTTCCCTTCTGAAGACTAAACAAATTCAGTTCTCTCAGCATCTCCTCATGTGTCATTTGTTCCAGACCCCTCCTCGTCTTGGTGGTGGCCCACTGGACTTGCTCCAGTCTGTCAAAGACTCTCTTCAGCTTGAAAGCCCCAAACTGGACGCAGTCTTGCATGTGCCAAGGAGAGGGGAACAAGCTCTGCTCTCAGCCTCCTGTCTATGTTTCTATTAGTGCAGCCCTGGATGTGTTTGGCTTTCCTTGCTGCCAGGGCACACTGCTGACTGCTGTTCAACTTGTCCACCAGCACCTACAGTTCATTCTCTGCAGAGCTGCTTTCCAGCCCCTTCTGTATTTCTGCAGGGCGTTATTCCATCCCAGGTGCACAGGTCTGCATTTTCCAGTGTTGAACTTTGTGAGATTCCTGTTGGGCCATTTCCCCAGCCTGTTGAGGTCCCTCTGACTGGCAGCGTATCCACCCCTCTGCATGTGCAATTTCTCCCTTCATCCTTGTTGTCAATGCAATATTCACCTCAGTATTGATTGCACAGGAATGTTACTAGAACCTGGCCAAATTTGAATTGCTGATAAAAACCTGTTGAGACTAGCAGTCCAGTCATTTCCCACCCACCTTATAGTTTGTTTATGCAACCCATATCTCGCTACACTGGGAATGAGAAAAATGGTCTCTCTTCTGCTTTTAATGTCTTTCTGCTTCATCTGTGTTAGTTATAAAGAGTTTGGCAAAAGTCACACCAGCAAAATGCAGTAAAAAACTAAGCTTGCAGCATGGGAAGATGGGATGAGGAGTAAATAAAGATGGTCTTGTTGAAGAACAGAGTGAGGCCAGTGAAGAAATCTGGTGGGTCTGGCAAGGTAGAAACTTTGCATCTCTGGTGAGGTGCTGTAGCAGGCTGTTGTGAACTGGCAGATAGAACACAAATGAAGAAAAGAGAGAGTGCTCTAGTAGGAGAAAGTAGATATCGTATAAGGACCTGGAAGACTTCAGGGAGGACCAGAAAAGTAAAGTTGAAGGAGAAACTCCAGAAGAAGAGTGAGCTGGAGATAAAGAGTGGAATGTAATGGTACTCAGGGACTGAGACTTGAACTGGAGACAGATGTTCTAAACAGGACTGAAACAGAGCAAGAACATGTTGCAGAGCATGGTGAAATAAAAAGGCTGACAGCGAGAAACAGGGAACGTGGAGCAGGGCCTATGTAGAAAAATCTTCCTCCCAGCAGGTATGTGCAACTCTTGCATTTTATTCCTGTCTATTACAGCTTTACCCAGAAGGTGATGGATAAGCCTGGCTGTTGGTTCGTTCAATAGCCCACGTGGCAGAGGTCAGTGCTGTAGATATGAGCTTCCATCACTCCTGAAACACCAACTGCCACTCAGAACTCAATGAGATCCTGGTTTGGGTGTTGATTGTTTAATTTCTTTAAAGCCTTGGTATTTCTCAGGTGCACAGAGAAAATATAATAAAGTTACATCAGTGATATTGGAACATCAGCCTTCCGCAAGCTGTAACACGACAGAACTAAATTTGTGTGCATATATCTTTCTCTCTCTCTCTGCCTAATGTCCTAACATTTGAATTGAAGATACTACTGCTTTACCACACAGGACCCCTATGAATAAACATTCATCAGTGTCTGTGAAGTCCCCAGCTGTTATAAGGAAGAGTGCTATTGAAAATCACGTGTGGAAAATCAACAAGACTGTTTTCAGGGCAGGCTTGAATAAGAAAAAAGTCATGAGGCTACAAATGAGCAAGGGTGAAAACATCCAAAATATTGAGTAGGTGCTCAGTCAGTGAGAATGATTTTGGAAACTAACAATGGTATTACTAAACACAGTATCTGAAATGGAACAAAAATGGTTTACAGGCTTGTTAAATGCACATACCCAGCATTTTTTCTCGGAAAAAATACAGTATAAATATAATTCCATTTTAGTCCTTATATGGAATTCTATGTTCCGCTACCTTCCATTTATTTATTTCATAGGTAGGTAAGGGATAACTGCACAGAAGCAAGGAGTTAATGCTCCGCTTCTTCATGTCCTCTAATTTGCTTCTGACATGAACTCTGAGATATGACCCTCAGTTCATTGTATTCCTTACTTAAGATGAAGGATTTTGCTGGTTTTATTTTAGCAAAGCACTGAAGATCTTACTCTTCAGACAGAGAGATGCTTTTCAGTACAAAAATCAGTGCATAAGCAAATATTAAATGCTGTCTATGCCCTTTTTTTTCAAAAGCATTTAAGAAAATTATCTGGGCCAAGACTGCCTTTTCAAGAAGATCTAAAACATTGCTGTATGGCTAGCACCAGCTTCTTTATTATTTATTAAATGGCAGCATTAGGTATTAATAGCTTCAAGCTGTTTTCATGTATGACCCATTTTCTGACTCATACATGCCTTATTTCCTCTCTCTCTCTCTAATTCACTTTATTGTCAACAAACGTGGATCTGTCTGGAAATGGCAAGCAACCCAACAGCTACATTGCCTAAGAGACTGGCCCTGGTTCTGTGCGGTCCCTCCAGGTTGTTCCAGAACTAAAACCCAGGAGAGCAGAGCAAAATGAGTTGTCTTGTTTATTACAGGACAGAGGTGGTAAAAAATAAGTGAGAACAGGTCTCCAAAAGCTCCTCTTTATGACTTCTGACAAGAACCATGTTTAAGTCACATAGTAGCCTAAAATGAGTGGAGTCTGGAGGTGGTCTTTGTAGGGTAGACTTGATACCAGATTACTTGGGGAAAGTCTCGTTATCTCAGAGAAATTCCTCAGGTCTGTGTCTGCTGACTATTTGGTCCTTTTCTGATGATGGTAAGGCGCAAATTTTAAAAAACAAGGACAACATTTGTGTCCTATGGCCAATTCTGAATCCCGAATTCAAAATCAGTGTACAACTTATATCTCTGAGTGTGAGATATATTCTAGACTGTTTTTGTGAAAACTGAAACTCCTTAAAAAGTGTAATGCTAGACATAAGTTAGTCCGACTAAAATATGCCAAGTAGAAATAAAAAAAGAAATATAGATCTAACGGAAAGGAAGTAAAGTATTTCAGTGCTTAATAAATCTGAAATCCCTATCTTTACTGTACACCTCAGTCATCTCAGCACAGTCAAGGAATGGAGGTTTTATTTACTGAGTACTGTGAATCATGTGGGAATCACTACAGAAATGTTTAGAACAGGTATTTCTGCAACTGGAAATTGAATGGAGTGTGCTTTCCAGGTTTTTTCTTTGTATTAGTCTTTACACTAAAATTGTCATGGGGAAAACTTAATTGAAGAGCTACTTTTATTCCTTAGATTCCCATTTTGGTACTATCAGCACTCTCGAGCTATTTTCTTTGCCTGTTTAATCCTTGGATGTTTTGAGGATGTGAGGTGCTATGTTTCTACCATGAGACATGCGGACAGCTGCTGTATAGAAGGAAGAAGACTTGTACAAGATTATGCAGCAAAAAAATTAATTTCTACTTACAATCAGAGGTTCTGAGATAAGTTTGAAGTTCAGTACAGATTTGGCTACACATAAGATCAGATATTAATCCTCATATTGTTAGCTGAAGTCTAATACTGAACTGAATTAGCGCCCCACTAGAGAAGAGTAATTCCTATTGAATATGATTTTTGCATAGATCTAATCTATAAGCCCATTTCAACTATATTTTCTGACCAAATGAATTTGTAAGATGAGAGCATACTGCATCCATAACACAAGACTGAACTCCTGTGATTCATTAATTTAGCAAGGCTACCTTATTGCATCCTTGTAGTTACTACAGAGTATCTTTGAGGGGAATTGATGGATTTTAAAGGAGAAATAAAATATTGCATTAGGAAACTTGCTGCTAAACTTGAAATTACCATTTTTTATTTTTTTATTGTTTTCAAAATAGTAATAACAGTTGCTTAAGCTCTTAGGAAAAAACTTGAGCCAATTCAATTTCTTGTCTGAGAATATGTCCTTTTGCTTTTTTCATCTGCACATATGTATCAAGGGGTTTAGCTGGGTTCCATCTCACGAGTTCAGAAAAATATCTCCTGTCTCCCTAAACAAAACAGAACCCAAACAATTTGTTAGAAGGTGCTTTGAATATGAATCAAATCTAAACCAAAACCTACTTGCAGGTACCTATTCTGACTTTGTAAGTTCAGCTCAGAGTTGATGCCAGTTGTGTTTGGTGGATTTTTGTGGGCCGGCAGAGCTGCATCATATCAGGGGTGGGATGCTCTTTATCTCTCTTTTCGTATGTCTTTTTCTCATCTCCTGACTCACTAACATGTGCAGTAGCAAGCCTTCTCTTATGTGCCATGATGCAGAGTTATGTGTACTTACCTGTGCATACACTTACACTGTTCTTCAGTTCCTGTGGGATGTGTGCTCCAGAGTGTGGAGCTGGATAGGAGCTGAGCTCTTGGGTAGGAATGCAAAGGGTTCTCCACATTTTATCAGCAAGTGAAAACAGGAATCAAGAATATGTCTCGTGTGACAGTTCTCACTGGGATTTGTGGAGCAGTGCTGAGGCTGGAGAATGAAGACACAATTAAGAAATCTTCAGTCAGAATCTCTCCACTGTTGTCTTATCTTTCCATTTTATATATTATACTTTCCAATATAACCTGATTGAAACTGGTTTTGGATTCTGGATTTGGCAACAGACTGTTGTTGGTTAGAGTTATTTAGTTTGTTCATCTGTAAATCTATAAATATGTGTGTGACAGCAAGTGACTATGATTTCAAGCTTGGCTATCTAATGCTGTATGCTTGAATTAAAAAATAAGTACCTGAGCTGCTAGATGGAGCCATAGGAAGAAAGACAGTACGATTTGAAAATTGTTATTGAAGTTTCAAAATATTTTTATTAAGGTCAGAACAAAATTAAGGCCCCAAAAGAAGTAAATCAAAGAACAGAAGCCTTTGGGCAATAATTCAAATATTGACCTATTTGTCTTACAGAATAATTTTCATAAACTTTTGAATACATGGACTGTTTGAAAAACAGTCATTAACTGTATTCATATTTATACCACAGTAAGCCTAGACAAGAGCCTGGTGTTGTGTCCTAACCTGCTCCTCGTTCAGATAATTTTCTGGAAGAGTAATGTCTGAAGTACAGAGGGCTGGAAACTTTTGGGACCATTTTGGTCTGAGGAAATGCAAAATCTGTTAGGTTGCTCTGAAGAAAGGTGAGTCATAGCTGCTGGCTACTGTTTAGTCCTAATGCCATGAGGGGCCGGGTGGCTGTGATGGGATCCTGCCGGTCTTCCCAGAGCGGAGGTGAGGAGGGCTGTGCTGCAGTCAGCCGCCAGCCTCAGCTCCGCAGAGCTGCTGCTTTCCTCTCGAGCCTTGGGCTGCGCCATGGTGGATTAATAGGTTTGCCATGACAAGCTTAGTGCTACATCCACTTCCAACATTCAGCTGTGTGCGGCAGAGTGCGGTTTGGCTAGAAGTGAGTAAATAGATGGTTTTTCTGCCATAGGTAGCCATTGAAGAGTATTATGTGCCAAACCTGGGTGTTTGGTTTTTTTTCCTTTCACTTATATGAAGTATGCATATCTAGAAAAGAAAAAAAAAGGTAGGATTCAGGAGGGGTTCCTTGTGTCTAGTGCACTGGTATTTTGTGTGTCCCATGTGAACAGGTAATAATATATTTTTAAATGTCATGACAGAAGTGTGGCTGCTGTGTCCATAATACTGTACATTTAATTCTGTGTGAATTTGTCTATCTAATAGACTTTTTCCTTCCTTTGTAATTTGTAGGGCAGGGACCAATTACTGTCTACCAACAATAAAAAGTGAGAAGATTAATGAGGTGCTATATTGTGGCACCTCTGAAGCACTTGAGCTTATTCTCTGTTGCTGTGAGGAATAAGAAATGACAAAAATGGGTGACATGGTTTTGCCAAAACAAAATGCAACTTCTTTATGTCTTGAAAAAAAATTATCACCAACACAAAAAGCAAGTGCATGGATTCCTCACAAACCTAATTTCTCACGCATTGCTGCATAGGTTACCCCCAAAAATGTCAACATGCAGTTTTGCAAACACATATTATGGCAGCTGGCTACATGAATGTATCTCCTACTTTTCATGAGCCACTTTCTCTTTGCTTACTATTGATTGCATAGTCAGCATATGCAAATTTATCTGTGGACATTATCTGAACGAATAAATTAGCTGCTTTGGGATAATTTAGGTAATGTAGATATGTAAAACTTGCTATTTACTATTTGGTCAGTACTGATGATTGAGACACCTACACATGAAAAAAGACAGGAAGATCTGCAGTCTACAAGCAGGAAAGAGAATACACAGAGGAATGAGGAAAAGAACACAGTCCGGTTTTTCAATCTGCTCTTTTAATACTTCATGCTGTTGTAATGTAACCGTTAGTGTGATCAGCTGAAAGCTGCCACTGAAAGAGTTTTTCCCCTGTCATGTTTCTGGTCACTGTTCCTGTGGCTACATTAGTAAGCCAATGTGAGCACACAGTTGGGATCCTTCCTTCTTCACCCCGCATTTTCTGGCCTCATCCCTTGCCTCAAGTCTTGTGACTGCGTGTTGAACAGCATTAATTTGCTACTCTGGGCCCAAGTGTCTATGGACAGAAATGAAGGAGAGCAAGACTGCCCTGTCTGGCAGAAGTTCGCAGTTACTACTTCTTGGATGTAAAGAAAAAAGACAGCCTTTGTAGCCTTTGACACTAAATTTCAGAATTGATGTCTAGGGGTTACTTAGAGAGGTGCTGAACACTTACGGCTCTCCTTGAAGGGAAGGAGAGCTGTAGGATCTAGGAAATTTAAAATCAATTTGAAAATCAGTTTGCTGGGGGTGTCTCAAATTGTATCCTTTATATAACAATCTGTTCAGGTTCTATTTCTTATTAATTTTGTTTTCTATTTCTTATACTTTCAACTATATTTTTAGGATATGTGATTTTCTGTTTCTGGAGATCCTCTGTGAAAAATGTAATAGATAAATTATATTTTATTTCACTGGATGTCAACGGGGCCTGGCCTTATAAAGCTAGCACACACTTAAAAACGAGGCTACATGGCATTGCCAGACTTCACTGCTCTGTTTCAAACTCTAATGTGTTTATCACATGGTTTGCCGTTCATTAACAGTCAAAGAATGAATTGGCATGCAAAGTTGAATTCAGCACCTTCCAGAGGGCAAGTATGAGTCAAGTACCTCAGCTGGAGCAATGTTTCCCCACAAACTACTCAGATTTTGTGAGGCATTATATTTCTGTCCATCCGTCTTGCCTCCATTTTGAAAGGGCAAACTAAAGTGTGCTGTCTTGAGGTCTGCATCTTCCCTACTAGGGTCCAGACCTCTCAAGACTGAAACTTAACCTAATTTGTTATTAATTTTTCTTAACAGAGGAAGAATAGTATATGACAAGCCACAAAGCACAGGAGGTATTCTGTTGGCCTGGCAGCACTAGAGTGCTCTGAACACTTTTAGCAGCCAGCTCTGCAGGTGAAATGCAGCCCTTCTTGTGTGCAATGACTGGCCAGTACAATGTGTTCTCAGACTGGCTATCTTTTTGCCTTCTGTTGTCCTTTTGTCACTTATCACTTGATCGGTAACACTCAGCCATGTGCTTTTGTCCCATCTGTTGCACTTGTCGTGTTGTCAAGTCATATTTGAATTTCTGGGGTGGATATTTCTTGTGCACGGGCATCAGGTAGGACTGGTGCCTCTGTCTTTTCAGCTGTCAATCAAGTGTCGCACCACGACATGCAGTGTACCAGTCTTGGACTGACCTTTGTCTGCTGCTGATACTGCAGGCCAGCTGCGGCCTGCGAGGAAGTTAATCTGCTTGTATTATTGGGATTGCAGGGGTCCCATCTACTAGTAGTTTGGTTTGATGAAACTGGCTTAAACACAAATGGGTCTGTATGTTTAGGAACTCCTTTTTTTTCTTTCATTGGGCCCTAGGCAGTGCACTTAGTCCAAGGACTGCAGAAGCCCTCTTCCTAGGGTTTACTGTTTTGGGACAAGAACAAGGAGCTGCAGGTAAACCACGTGTTCTGGGGCAAGTACACAAGCATTTTTACATGCAGGTGTTGGATTTTCCCAAGTGCCTAGTTCTTTCCCTGCTGGCCATATCACATCTTTGGGCTTGGCACCTCCGGTTAGTCTTTTTCTTGTATTCTTGCTAGCAGACAGCATAGGGTGGCTTGTAGATGGCCTGGGTGGTAGACTCCTTGGGAAAAGAGTTCTGTCTCTTCTCTGTGCTTTATATCAGTTGGTTCAAGAGGTCTGCATGTACTTTGATGAACTTAAAAGCACTACTCTAAGCAGTTTTTTATTTCACCAGGGTTTATTTTCCTTTGGCCTAGAGCCATCTGATTTCTTCGTTGGGACCATATGTGGCTGTACCAATGTTTTGTTTCAAAAGTTCATTTTCAAATGCAGCATACCCCTTAAAGTTACAGTTTCACTTTAAAGTGTCATTTTAAAGAAAAATAGCCATTTGAAATGATAGATTGGTTTAGATTGGATTTTTTTAAACAATGTTATCTAAATTGTAACGTTGTGTTATAAAATCTGCGTTCCTATTTAGCATACTTTTTGAGGTTGATGTACAGGAGAGGTTTTGTATCTTTCAAGCATTTTTCTTTAAAAATGTCTTGTTTAATGTTGGTCATTGAAAGATTTTCCTAGGAATTTAATGAAGCTTTAGATAATTGGTTAAACTGCAGTCTTAATGTATGCATCTGAAGTATTTTGGAAAGAGGGCTTGCCTAAGAATAAAAGGAATGCATGAGCCCATAAAAGTCCTATAAAGGCATGGTGAAGGAAGATTTATGACTGATCCCTGTGTTTTTGCTGGCATTTACATTTGAAATAGTCTGGAGGTAAGTGTAAGAATCTGACAGCACTTCCTAAAACACCCTTTTCCAGTCTATTGAGTGCATTTAACCTTTTCCTTTCAGATGGTAGGATTCTGCTAGTTTATCTGAATGTTAAAAAAGAGAAAAATAGCCTTGTGACTGATTAATTCTGAAGAAAGTTTGCTAGGAACATTGAAACCTGGAGAAAAGACTTCTGGATATGTTATATTCTTTAATGAAAGGCTGAACTTCAGCTTTTTCACAAAAGCCATATTTTTATTCTAAGATTCATATAAGAAATACAGTGGTACAGCTTTTCAGCTTAGTCTTTGAGGCTTAGCATAACTTTAATGGAGACAAGGGTGACTAGGTATTTCTAAAAGTGTGAAAGCTGTGGAAGATATATACTGGAGACTGTCAGCTGAAGCTGGCCTTTTGCATTTTTCATGCTTCCAGCTTTTCAAATCTATTTTATTCTCCAGATTGTTTACACTAAATTGAGGTGTCGCGTGTCCACGCTTCCAGAGTGCTTGCCTGCTGGGCCTTCCTCTTTGACACACTTGTGGGCACAGCTGATTGCCACACTCAGGCCCCTGTTGCGTCTGTCCCCAGAACTACACACCAACTTGGTATCGCTGCCAGAAAACCATATCTATGCAAAGTGCAGGCACTTTGCCTGTCAGCAGCTTTTTCATCAAATATGGCATGCTTTTAGACAGTGGATTAAGGTGTTTCCTCAGATTATACGATTTTTCATACACCAGAATATGTGGGATTGCCTCACTGAATGAGAGAGATGGTGTTGGAGAGAGATAGTGCCCAGGCAAAACTGTGCCTGGCAAGAGGTAGAAATGGGCAGAGGAACCCTGAGCAAGTTGGGTGGTCATTATTTTGGATCCTGGAGAATTGGATCAAAATATTTATTTCACTGGTGTTGTTCCTTAAAGAGTACGAGGATCATCTAGTGATCAGGGATTCAAAAGACACATCAAACCAATAATTTGCAGAGATTTTACTCCAACGATAAAATACTACCATTAATTTTTAAATAAGCAAATGGTATCTGTCAGTTGTTAAAAGCAGCAGACATCTGTAAATGGGCCACTTGAAATATAAGTATGTAAGAGAACATTTTTCTAGTGCTGTTTACCACAACAGAATTGAAACATTAAATATTTCTCAAATTCACTAAGGGTCGGTACAGTGCCCGGCCTTTGGGAAGGAAAAATCTGATGCACAAATACAATAACTGGGGAATTACTAAGTAGGGAAAAGGACTGCAGAATACAAAATAATCTAAGGGGTAGAGAAGGTCATAAGCTAAACGCAAGTCAACAGAGCAGTTTTTTTCAGAAAAGGCAAATTTTATCCTGTGTGCAGAAGAAGAGATGAATAGGTCAATATGCTGTTTTAGGAGAGACTGACAAGGCCTCTTTCAGAGTTTTATGCCCACTAAGGGGCAAGCAAAGTCCTTGTGAGAGCAGCAAGAGGATGGGAGAATTAGAGAGGAGACTGTGGAAGGAAGGCTGGAGGCTGAGAGGTGGCGTAGCAGGAACCTCACAATAGGAAAAATGTGTACTAAGAGGGCAGCAGCTGACTTGTTCTCTGCACTAATTGGGAATAGCTGAGGACAAGTGAGATTAATTTCCAGCAGAGAGGACTTAGGCTGGACGTTAGATAGTGAAGCAGTAAACAGTCCACAGAGAGAGGCTTAATCATTGGAAATGTAAGGGCAAGTTAAAACAAGTTCCCATGGAGCAGGTCTGGATATATAGTCTTTTAAGCGATACTCTGTCCCTGCTTTACTGAATGCCAGTATATAGTGATTGCAGAGTATGTAATTTCTGTAGGTCTCTTTATGTCATTTTGACATCAAGACTGCAGGGCAGTTTGACTACCGGTAAAGTTAGCAACAGCTTCTGCTCCTGCTTCACACTGCAGGACTGTACCTATGGATGCATCTCTAGATTCTCTTAGCTTGTTATATACACATTTATTTCTTTGTAAATGTGTATTGCATGAAAATAAATGTTTTGGTGTTTGAATATCTTTCTGTCAAAACTTTTGAAAATCAAGATTTCTGCAAAATGAAAAATTCTTTGAAAATGAAATCAAATCTCAATACGTGCTTGTGGAACTTGTGAGGCAGGTAGGATTGTATATTAAGATTAAGAGGAGCTAACTAATCATGGCAGACTGGGTTACAAGGGTACAGAGACAGGCAGAAGGGTAGAACCTTCCTGCTTGGGACATGAGGAAAATAAGTAGTGATGGAGGGAGAAGGAGGAGCTTTGGATGAGGCACCTGCAGGGAGTCTGGGCACAGGAGAAGTATCCAGGCAGAGTCAGTCCAGACACTGGAGGAGAGGAGTTTGTCCTTTCTGGACAGGGAGACTGAGACTGAAAGGAGAAGCCCAAAGGTGGACATTAAGTGTAAGAATGGGACAAGAGGTCCTGGGTGGGTCAAGCAAAAGTACTTGGCAAAGAACAGCTGTGGGAGGAGAGAGCAGACATTCCCACTGACACTAGTGACAGCAACCTCTGTGTATTTACCAGCTTTTACTCCTTCTCCTAAAGTGGAGTAGAATAAAGGAGTTGTAGTGTCACCATTTACAGCTGTTAGCAGGTATCACTGACATCCTCTGCTGCTCGGGAATGAGAGTGATCTCCTGCCACCGCCTGCTGCATTAAGGCAAGTGAGAGGTGTACCAACATGTCCCAGCCCTGCTGTCTGTGACTACAAATATGAGGCAGAAGGATAACATTTTTGTTTTTCTAGATGTCCTCTTTAGAAGGTGAGAAGCTATACTCAGAAAAAAATGTTATTTGTAAATTTATAATTTCAATAATCTGAAATTAAGGCTACCTGTGCAAATCTTATTTGGTCCCTTTGTGCCGTTGTGATTGTTAATATAATAATTATTTTCATAATTATGAGGTAATCATAAGTGGACTGCTGTTTCAATATATGGAAAGGATCAACTCTGGAATGTGTTATGCTCATATAGTGAAATATGCCACTGTTTGTAAATTCTTTACTCATTTCTTGCAAAGACTGGTAACTAAGAAAAGGAATGAAGCAAAAATTTCAAGACGTATTATGTGAAGGAAGCTGATTGCTGGCCTGAAGAACTAAATTCTCTGCCTAATTCTGCCACAAATGGTTCTGTGAAGTTCAGGAATCTTTAAGTCAAACTCCTCACAAGTAGTCTTGTGTTGTATTGTGATTTTCTTTGTGCTGAATGGAAGTCCCACAGTCTGATTTATGTAAGTGTTGAACATTTACCCTTGCAATTGCAGACAAGGGAACTAGCACTCTGAACATTCAAAATGATATTTAATGGTAGGTACTTAAAAAAATCAGATTGCGCATAACTCAGTATACACTTTTGACCTTAATCTCTCTCAGCCCCATTTTTTATCCTTTCAACTCACAGCAGTATTGGAAAAATACATTCATTAGCACCTGTTAACCGCTAAATGCTATAGTGGCGTGGAAATACTGGAAGGAAATTAATTCTGAGGTTATAGCTGAATTCCTATGTGCTGATAGTAAGGGACCAGACACTGAATAGTCAGGAAAAAAAAAAAACACCAAAGGCAGAATAGCTGCTCATTTAATAAATTCTTTTTATTCTGTGCACTGATGAACTGTTGCTCTGTGAAAAGTATGGCCATATAATTAAAGATAACATATGCACAGGAGGGATAAATGAAAGTTTCAATTGCGTTTGCAGGGTGCAGTTCAGCCATATGATATATTTGAAATCTTAATCTTCTTTTAATGTATATTCATATAAAGATGTGTGTGGGTGTTTCTGCATTCACCTTATGTACAGAAAGAAATTATTAACCTGTGTATAAGAAAAAAAATCAGAAAATTGCCATTATTTCAGAACTCTCTGAATTCTGGACTACTCTGTGAGGTACAGCTACACCACCACTCTTCACTTAAGACTAATGAAAATGACCCTGTCAGTGAGTTGTAGATTTGATTCCAGCAGCACTGAGAAATAGAATGAAACAAAATCAGTTTCTCAGTATTTATTCCAAAGTTTTTTTGGTATGAATTTAAATTTCAGACCCGTTGAACTGAAAAACAGATTGAGCTTTTTCCTCTTTTAAACCCAGGCCCTACCCCCAACCCCCCTGCCATCCCCAAGAAAAGCTTCTACATTTTTCAGAAAGTTGGGCAAACTTCTATGTTGTCAAGGGGATCAGCTGCAAAATTATTAGCTCACATTTATAGACCATGGAAAACCGATGCCAGGAGTGGAAGTCTGGGAGAGCGAAATATTGAAAACCTCCAAATTCAGGTATTAAGCATGTGAACGAGAAGCCTGGGCTTCCTTCCCCTCCCCCCAATAGAACCTCCAGGAAATGTGGGTGGAGGTGCCATGGATCGCACAGTGACTGTGCATAGGCACACCTCTCTAGACTTTAATCCAGTCTGCAAATATTAGTGGCAGATCTGAGAAAAAAATTAAATTTGTCAAAAATGAAGTTTTAAGGGACTGAAAGTATGTGCAAATTTATACTGATTTTAGCAAATAGCTTTACAGGAGATTTTTCTTCACACATGGCATGGTTTAATTTTAGCATATCCAAATATAGTATTTCCATCAGTCATTTTAAAATTAACCAGAGTTAAGGATGAAGGAAGATGATAAAACTAATGCCAAAGGAAATGCTTAATTTCATGTCGAATAAGAAGTTTTGATGACCTAAGAAGATATGCTTTTGTTTTCATGTTGACAGAGCCTGTCCTCCACACCACCATTTCTTGGTCAATACTGAGCTATTTTTCCTAAGTTGTTTCACTTTAGTTACCAAATAAAATTGTATTTTATTCTAGTTCTAAAGAGAACATTCCAGGGTCTTCTAACTATAAAATACATTTTCTGATGCATTGTAAAATACTGTCAATAGATTAAAATTATTTTATTATTCAGCTTTCATATAACTTCATTTCTTTTCATTTTTTTTTCTTAAATTCCTCTCCTGACAGTTATCTTTTTTTTTCCTGTTATTCCCTTGCACTGAGCCCTGGCCTGTTTTCAATTGGTTTCCTTGCCTTTTTTTTTTTTCTTAGTTGACCTTCACATATCTCTTCTCTTATTTTAAAAGTGGCTCTTCATATTGTCTCTCCTCATTCCTTTATGTCAATTATTTCTTCACCTCATCCATTAGCTAGGGTCTAGCTTAGGGTCTTCTACTCAGGTAGTCCTGTTCAGGTGTCCCTCAACTCACCCTGAAGGAGAAGAGGAGATATGAGCCAAATCCATGAACTGAATGAAATGAAGCAACTAGAGGAGCATTTCTCGAGCATGAAGGTCTCCTCCCACAGTGTTGTCCCAGGTGGCAAGGGAGCTGCTGTGCGTCTCTGCTCTGGTGGCCTTCAGAGTTGCACTCTGTGTTTCCCCTGGTGCAAGGACTTGTGAAAGCACAAGGAGCTGTGCAAGGCTGTAGGAGAGGGAAAAGAAGGGGCTGGCCATGCAGTCCGTGTAGAGATCTGAATTACAGCCAGCCCCTTCTCATCCTACAGGTTATTTTCACCCAGGAGTGTCAAACTTTGACAGCTATGTTTATCCTGTATAAATATTGTAGATGGACTTAAACGTCATGCTTAGTGAGGTAGGCACTAAGCTGGAAGGGACATCATCATCTAAGGGAAATGCTTATTACTCTCATTTTTGATGCCACAGCCAGAGAAATTAACTTGCTGATGATCAGGGAATAAACTGAGGACAGTGGGGCAAGAAGGGCCTCCATGTATATTAGTTACCTAACCAAGGCCCGGGCATGGGTGCAATCACCAGCACGATGGCTCTCACTGCTCAATAGCTTCATGCTCCCAGGCACAGTTTGGCCTGTCTGAGTAATCAACCCTCTCTCAGGGCATGGTTCAGGCAGGAGCTATGCAAGGGTCCTTCTCCCTCAGTGGGACAGATGAAACCATCCTGTTTTGGGGAGGAAGGGAATTTAGCTGTGTGAGTGAAACATGCTCAGAGACATGGATCAGGAGTCACTTACACTTGGGTCCCAGGGTGAGCCCTGGCTGATCTTCATCACCAGCAGAGGATCAGCCAAAAAGTGATGGTGCCTTATGGTCCCATTGCTGGGACCCACTCTCATTGCTGTAGTCCATGTTGTGCCAGCGCTGGCTTGGCACAGGGCCACCTCCCGAGGCCCCATCTAGCCTAAAATACCCTGTGATTCTGTCCATTTGATATACAACTCTGTCTAAGACTTTCTCTCTCCATCGTCAAGTTGTATTTAGCTTAATTACAACCCTAGGCATTTTTGGATATTTGTTTTAAGCCAACATTTTAATTTGGATGGCATAAGATTTTTTTTAAGATTCATTGGAGCTACTTTCTGAGAGTAGTTTTGAGGTGTTTAATGTGCTTGGCAATTGTCTGTTTATTTGTATATTTAGTCATTCCTATTGCAGTACTTCTCCTGAGATGTCTTTTAAGTATTTTCAAGCGCTTAATTCTGTTAAAATAGTCTTTCAGAAATATTTTGCCCCACATAGAAATTCACTTTCTAACAGCAAGTTAATTAATTTCATATTGAATAGTAGAATGCTATTATAATAAGTTTAATGTGTGAAAAAGTATTAATGCTAGACCTGACTGCATTTGACATGGCCATTGATTTTGAGGCTTTTTACACTGGGAACTTCCATCTATTCTGGTAAGAAGGATTTAACAGCTGCAGAATAAAGTTCCTTGTATGAAAGTAAATTCAGAAAATTACAATTTCTTAAGGTGTCTCCTTTAGCTGGTTAAATAACTTTTCCCTTAAGCCCTCCTACCTATGAAATCTCTTTATTTCAGATAAAGCTGGGGTTGTGAATAAATTGGGTCTTACCTTGCTGTTGGGCGTATTGTGTACTGTGGGTTATCCTAAATTCATCCTGCCTACCAGTCAGATTACCGTGATGTAAAAAACTGAGTTCGCATTACAAAACTGTAATTCCCTCGTGTACACGTTTTTTTTTACCTTACAGTCAACATGGGGTTAATGGTCTCTCGGCTGTTTCAGAGTTGCAGGTGATGAGTCAATGTTTAAAGCAGAGGTGTCTTGTTTGCTAACACATTTGTTGAACAGCAGACACACTCAACATAGGTGGAAAAACATGAAAGTGAGTATGGAAGACAAGTTTGTCCTGCTCTGTAGGTTCCAAAACACTTTCCATTTTGTGTCTGCTGTGTTAGTACATTTGGAAACGAGCAGTAAATTCTGAGGTTTTTTGCTTTCTCATCTGTTCTGTTTTGGTGGGAGCATTGGAGGGAGGGCTTTATCTGGGGTTTTCTTTCTTTTCGATTTGTGTTTCTCTTTGGTAAACATAGTTGACAAGAACTTTTGGTCTTTTTGCTGTTATTGTTTGCATAGATCACAAAGGAAATTGTTGAAAAGGGTCTGCTATAGTATTTTGGGAATGATGATCTTGCCAAAGTTATTAAAGTGGGGTTAGGTTGTTGCACTATGTTCTCCAGAAGGCTAACCCTTGAAACCTAACTGAAAACTGGATGAAGAGCAGACTGCTATTTTTTGTCAGGACACAGCATCAGTGGTCTGTGATGTGCACTAACTAGCAGCTCATTTCTGGATGAAATCTGAGACATTATTTTGATTTAGCAAGCTCTGTGTTATTGGGATACTCTTTTCCCAAAATGATTTCCTCCTCACCTCCTCTAGCAAGTGCTAGAGTTTATTTATTATCAGCTTTCATTTCCATTGTATAAATGGAAAGGGGTGGCAGGATGTTATTTCTGGGGAGGATGGTGCTAGGGGTATTTTAATGTACTTCCCACTGTGGTTCACAAGAGCCTGAATGTGACGACTCTGCAAGGCCAGTTTGCAAAGCCTTTCTCAAGCGGTGCTCAAGAGGCACTGATTTTGGGGGTGGGGATGGGAAGCCAGCAAAGCCGCCTTTACACTCATTTTGTCTGTGTTAACAGATTTATAGTGCTTTCTCAACGTGACAAGTTTGTGTGCAGGAAAGCAATGGAGGTCAGTGTCAAATATGAAACACATGGGCATTATGGGCAGGGGCGAGCAGTGGCCTTGCTCCCGTCTGGCTCCGGCCCCTCGTACCACGCACGGATCCTGTGTGTGCTTACAGGGAGCACGCTGCCTCATTGCTTCTGCCTGCAGCCTCCCTCTGAAAACGCGGCCTCGTTGGGTGACTGAGGATGAACAGGACCTGTGGGACAGCCTCCCTGCAAGCAGCGTGGCAAATCTGTCTTTACTGCATCTTCCTTATTTGTGTTTATGCATTCTATCTTCTTTGGAGCATACATTTTTCATAAGGTTTCTTATCTGTTCTAGATAGAAACCCCTTTTTTTTTTTTGTTTCAGGCTACTTTTCAGTCATTTTTTATTATTCTTAAATATAATTTTAATAAAAATGTATTTGCAAACCTAGTCTTGATCTGAGTGAAGATAAATATTCTGAAAAGATGAAAATTTAAATTATCTGGAATGAGTGGTGACTAATACTTTTTGGTATTTCTTTATTCTGTTTTGGTTTTACCTATTAGTTGATATGTGCCCTTTTGTAACCAACTAGGAAGATAGGATGGCTTTAGTAATTGTGTGTGTGTGTCTGTGGTGTTGGAAAATTACTACACGCCTGCAAAAATATTTAATTGTTTTGGAACTTGATTTTTTTTTCCTTTTATTGTTTTTTAAAGTCCTTTTTTTAAAAGATAACTTAAAATTTAGACTTTATAAAATTGTAATTTATTTGTACTTCTTACTTATATGAAAATAATTTTGGGAACCTTATCTTGTATAACATGCATATTTTTAAACCTTAAAAAAAAAAAAGACCCAAAATTATGAGTATCTGTCAGGTGGTCACGTATACCTAACAGACTAGTCTATTGCTGTTACAATTATATTGACAGTTATTTGCTTGATTGCTGTTTAACTTCAAATATATAAAATGTTTTTGTAGTTATGTACACCTAAAAGTATATTTTAAAAAAAAAGCCACATCATGGTTAAAGTTGCACTGAGAGGATGGATTAGGTGATCTGGCTGCAGGCAGGGGAGAAGGTAAGAAGCAACAGCTTTGATCAGTGCCCAGCAGAAAAAAAAAGTCAAACTTCAACATAGGAAGTTCCATCTAAACATGAGGAGGAACTTCGTTCCTTTGAGGGTGGCAGAGCACTGGCACAGGCTGCCCAGAGAGGTTGTGGAGTCTCCCACACTGGAGACATTCAAAACCCGCCTGGACGCCATCCTGTGCAACTGCTGTAGGTGTCCCTGCTGTGGCAGGGGGGTTGGACTAGATGATCTCCAGAGGTCCCTTCCAACCCTGACCGTTCTGTGATTTTGTAATTAAATGAGGCACTGGCATAAAGCAAATTCAAAGGAAGATTCAGGACCTGGAGAAGAATGAGAAAAATACCTAGGTTTGGTGGGCTGGAAGAGTTGCATGAACAATGTATGTGTTGCATCCATAATGATTTATTAATGATGCTGTTTTCACCTTTTCACATTTTAACATCTAAAATATGCAAGGACTTTTTTCCCCTGCCTGGTTTGTTAAAATCCTGTTGTCAGAATTGTGACAGTCTCCAGTTTTCCCATCTCACTAAAAAGGCAGGATTGTGCCATGTCAGCACTTCACTACTTGCAGTTTTTAATGCACAAATGCCAGGGAAACAAAAATTATTTAAATAGTAATATAATATACATTATTTTATATCTATAATTTAAATAACAATATCTATAATTATTTAAATAAATCATAGAAATAAAATAAGTGTTCAAAATTAGCTGGTATATAAGGCTTGGTAATGAACTTTGGGTTTAAAAAATGCAGTTTTCCTGAATGATGCCAGTAGCAATTTCTGCTATCCAGCATGGTGAAGCCTCATGTTTCTCTAATAACTGATATTCATTCAAAGCTGTTCAATGAAACTACACCCTATTCAGGGACAGAAATTATATGTATGAAAAGTCTCGAGGGGATAGCTGGCAGCACGTGTGAGAGCGTCCAGGTGGCTTTGGCAGGTAGAAAGCTTTTGGGTGTTGGGATGGACTGCAGCAGGAGATGTCAGGGAACTTTGGCCAGATGAAAGAGGATAGTGGAGCATACATAGAGTAGTCAGAAAGTGGCTGGGGGGGATTGGTTTGGAGCAGGAAGGTGCTGGTGGTGCCAGGTGCTTTGGTCCATTAAAACAAAGGAAATTTTTGTGCACTGAAGAAGGGAATAAGGTAAAATCAGGTATGCAGGAAGAAATCTGAAGGAGAGAGCCCACAGTCTCTAACACTTAAAACCAGGATACGTTTGTTTGAGAAAACATTGGGACTCTGGGGAGATAAGAGCCACCTGTTTACTAACCAGCAATTAAAACATACATGTTAAGTGGATAATTACTGTAAACTGTGGGACTCTTCATGCTTTAGCTTGTCTGATGCTGTCACACCCTGTTGTATTTGTCTCCTGGACAATTTGTCGTGCAGACTCTTACTGGAAAGCATGTTTTGCAAGAGCTGTTTGCCTTCCAGGAGCAATCCCAGAGTTCATTGCTGGTTCTCTTGGTAATTTCACATCCTCTCATCTTTTTGGATATTGTTTACCGTGCCTGCAGCAGCTACCCATAGCAACCTCTTACCAGATTCGCTAGACGTGAATTCATTGCTATTTACTCTACAGATTTGTTTGGTTTTCATTCAACAGCATACTGCACATGTGGGTCATGTGCATGTCTACTATGTCTAGTACATGTCTAGCAACACATACCTTACCAGAACTATTATACCTTCGACAAAGTAAGGAGAGTTTGCACTTCTACTTGGGCAATATAACTTGAAAATAGCCTGGTAATAATTTAAGTGACTTGCCAATTCAGGTGCAAACATTAAGTGATTTTTGCCTCGGATTCTCGGATGACCCACTGATACTGCAGTCATGCTGAATCCTTTAGACAGGAGCAGGTGCACAAAAAAAAAGCTAATTTTTTTTTTTTTTATTCCTTTGTAATGTCTTGAGAAAAATTGATTAATTTATCAAATAGCTTTTTAATTTTTCAAGGTACAATGTCTAATAACATCAGATTGATTTGTAAGAAATTCTCCTGTATCTTACTGGGTCTACACCTTTTCTACTAGAACAGGACAGAGGGTAATAAAAGATTATTTTTGTGTCCATCTGTCATTTCAAAACCAGATCTGCTGTTCTTTTTTACAATCTGCAGGAGTGGATGAGACTTAACCTCGCTGAAAGAATTCTGTTTATTTTTTTGCTATTAACAGGCCAAGCTCTGATAACAGGCGTCACAGCATCCGGGAGAGGATGTCCGGTACCAACGAGAAAGGGAGCCTGTCCATGGAGTCCACCAAGGAGACCCGGTACTGTGCTGTTTGCAACGACTACGCTTCAGGCTACCATTATGGGGTCTGGTCTTGTGAGGGCTGCAAAGCTTTTTTCAAAAGGAGTATTCAAGGTAATAAGCTGTTCAAGTGAATCACCTTTACTCTTTACTCTTGAGGAAACTGCGAAGCTGCTTGAGACTGCAGCCTGAGCCCAGGACAATGACATTTATTAGGTTTTCATTAGCAGCTACTGCACTCTCCCATATACTTTTAGCTCTGTATTTAGTGAATGCTTCTAGCAGGTATATAATATGTTGTTAATTATTCCATGATTAATGAGGGAAAGAAAAGCTTCTCTATATTCTTCTTGGTTTAGGTATGTTTGACCATGGAGGCAGTGAGAAATCTAATTTAAAAATCTATATTGGATCAAGATGACCGCTCTTTCAGGCTATGTATATCTCTCTTCTGTGGTTAAGTTCTCATCCAAAACAAATTTTTTTTGAGAATTCCCTGTCAGATGAAAATTAATTCATATTCAATCATTTATTAATCTTAATTTAGTGTTTTATTAGCAAGATGGTTCAATCCAAATCTCATGTCCTTAAAGATCTTTTGAGAAACAATATTGAAAAGGAATGATTCCTTGATGAAATAGTAATCGTAGCTGTCAGCAAAACAGGGCTTTGAACTGTACACGGAATGGTTTAGTTCACTGTCTTGTCATGGCTAAAAGAATACTGTGCAAGGTGTCCAGTGGAACATCTAACAGAAATAGTGTTGAATACTGTGACCAGATAATTCTGTCACTCTCTGGAATGGACACTTTTTTGCTTTGTTCAGCATCTCCTAAACTGAGTAAGAAGTAAATATGATTCTACTGAAAATATGGGTACTGTTCACTATCTAAACTTGCTTTTGGAAAAGAAAAGAAAACAGATTTATTTCTTTCCAAACAGAAAACTAGTAAAGCACTATGCTTTAGTTAGGTCTGTATAGTTTTTTTAAATCTCCAGGGGATATATAGGCACAAAAATTCCTGTTGCTCCTTTTTTGAAGTAAACATAGTGAGGAACAGTTTTTGCCTCACATCACAAGGTGTGATTATTGCCTGTTTTGTTGCATGACTGAGGTGAGTTAAATAAGACTTCCAGCATTCAGCTCAGAGTTTTCCCTGCCTTAAAGAAAAAAGTGAAAAAATGGCTGCAGGGTAGACATTGATGAAATGATTTGAATGTCAGTGATTAGTTAATAGTTACCGGTATTTCTACTTTTCCAGACTCATCAAAATGATTTTTAGAAAAGAGAGTGGTTACAGACAGAGGTCAATAATAAGCAACACTGGAGGGAGAACGGGCGAAATGCTTTACTCTTAACATCAGAATGATTTACTTAAATTTGTGACATAGGTAGAACAGCTCCCTTATCGAGCATTTTTCGTTATTTTTTGTTGAGTTCCCATGACCTAATCAGAACTATTCTTAGGATTTTGAAATTCTGTCCTCGTAGTCGAACTGAACTGAGTCAGCAACAAAGTGAAAATTGAAATATTCTTAAGCTAAAGTAAGAGCTAATTATCAAGTAATTGTACGGCACAGATCTTCAGCTTTTGGCCATTATGGAAGTGTGGTTTTGCACTGGTGTCCATGTGGACAAATGTTGTGGTCCTCCAAAATGGATCTGTTATCTATTTGTGCTACAGTACATGCTAATTAGTAAATTTATTTCTTGTTACATTTATACACTTAACATAATTTTTAAGTAGGTAAGCTTTAAAAATTTAAAGCTTATGTTTCCAGTGTCCTGTAAAATGCCTTTCTTGATCTTTAAGTCATGTTTACTCTAATTTCTGCCCATTGCTTCTTGCTCTATCCCTTGTGGGCATGATGAAGAAGGCTTATTACAACAACCTTTTACATAGTTGAAGACTGTTATCATATCTTTCCTCAGTCTTCTCTTTTTTAGACTAAACAAACCCACTTCTTTCAGTAGAACATGCTTTCTAGACTTCTGATCTGGTTTGTTAAACTCCTCTGTAGTTTCTTCAGTTGATCCACCTCTTTTGTGGTTAACAGTAAAAAATGACATCCACTAATATCAAGAAAGTAATTCAAGAATATGAGCGCTTATGAGAGAATTGTGATCAGTTGGTCACAGATGGTATGAAAAGTCCTCTAAAGGACTTTTAAAGTCATAGGTACCCAGTCCTGATGAACTAAGGAATGTTTTAAAATTTCCTACTGGATCTGGAAGAGGTCTCTGCCTCAGCAATTACAGGTTCTCATTGAACATGTGTCCAATTTATGAAAATGACAGTAATTTTTAGATTGTGAATACATGAGAAAACATTTATCTTGCAGATGGTAATTTTAAACAGGTTGTGATTGGATATCTAGGAATGAATACTGCTAATGTGTAGGTGTATGTGTAGAAGAATATGTGGACTAAATATTATTATATCTGCATTGTATATATGATATGCATTCCTAAAAAAGGGACAAAAATTTCCTGGGAATCATATGATTAAACTGTATTGAGGTACACAGGATATGTTTGTATAAACAAAACCAACACAAAATGGTTTCAGCAAAGTTTTTTGTTGCTGTTTATAGAATGTCTTTAAAAGCAAGATAACCACACTACTTTTGTGCTTTGCTGTCCCATGTTTCTCAGTACATATATAGATGCAAAGGTGGTTGGTCATTTTTATGCTTCTCATCAGACATTTCATAGAAGAATTGCTATAGTGAAGTTTGATGTTCTTAATAGACTGTGGTCAAACATTCTATATGGTTCTTAGTAGAACCACAGGAAAAAATGAGTACAGACATGAACAATGAGGAAGCTGCATGGGGTAATCTGTTTCCTACCTGTGTATCTGTTATTCTCAGTGATATCTGAGGTATCCATGCTTACTTGCGTAAGTATATACTTAAGTTTTGTGACAACTCACTTCTGTATTAGGCCTGCATTAGGTGGAGATGGGCAGCTTCATTTTTATCCAGGGGAGCTGGAAATATTTTGTGAATTTTAAATGCTAAGTTGTTTTTCTTTGCTGTCAAAGAGTTAAAGCTTAAAAGGCAACCTGAATTAGTAACTGTCTCTCAATATGTGCAACTGCTCAATTTTGTTTAAACAACAGATGGTTGGTGGAAAATCTCAACTGCCTCCTGAAGCTGCCTGTGTCAGTCTGTTTTGTTAGTTTACATCCCAAAAGTGATTTGGGACCTTGTTTTGAGAAAACTCTGTGCAGACTGATATTAATGTACAATGTTTCATAGGAGAGAAAAAAATCATATAATACCAAGAACACTGTGTTGCTTGGTGATAGAAGAGTGCTTTATTCTTCGCCCAGCATATGTAGCCTTCAGGAGTGTACTTGGTCAACTGACTTGAATCCAGAAGCAAAACAAGCAGTCACATCACAGCACACTGTACTTCTCTACTAAAATATTTATGGATTTTAAGACCAAGAAGGGCCATTAAATAATTAAGTCTGGTCTTCTCTCAGTATAAACTTTATATGCTATCCATGTACAAAGCCTGGTAACTGGATGAAGGTAAATCTTTTAGAAGATGCTCAGCCTTGATCTGTGGACTTAAGAGCTTTCTTACAATGATTGCTTATTCTAATGGTTTGTCCTCCCGTCTGCTAAAAAATTATCTTTCTAATTTGAATGTCTTTGGCTTTTACATCATATCCACAAAACAGGCTTACAATCTAGTATGTCCCTCCTGTGGGAAGTTCTTATAACTTAAGTTGTTAAATCACCTTAATATCTTAAATGAACTAAAACGTTTCAATGTCCTGCTGTATATATTTCTGTCTTCTGAGTCCTTTGTCTTTTCTGATCCTCCCATATCCATAATACCTTCTTTAAAATTTGGATGTCAGAATTGGGTGAAGTATTTCAACATCAGTCTTAACAAATGCCATTTACAAATTAAAAATCCCCTTGTGACTCACACATTCTTTCCCCTCCTTCTAATTTTCTTGGTTTCTTGGATAGCCACCAAACAGTATGGAACAGCAAAGAATTACTCTTGCCATGTCTGACAAGCATCCAACAAATGCCTACATGTGTGGGGCTGAGAACTCCCAGTGAGAGCACAAGGGATTCAGAACAAACGAGGGGTAACTCCTTACACTGGAGGGTATCTTGATCTCAGAATTGCTGGAGTATTTTAGGAATCCCCAGTTCTATTTCCCTGCCCTCCTTCATACGCCTTTCTGATTTTTTCAGGTGCACCTGCTCTGCCTTTTCTCACAGCTGTATACTCGGACAAAAATTTGGGATATTTCACAAATATTCAGTTAAGAATTACTACATGATGCAAGGCAGTATCAGCCCAGCAAGAATAGGTTGGCATCTAAGAATGAATGGATAGGCAGGCTGAGGGATTCCAGAGACGTGCCATTAATGTCTTGATCACAGAGATATAGTGGTTTCTGAAGTGCAGGAATTCTTGAAGCTGGGAAGTATTTTAATTGTGTGGCTTGAACATGGATTTTATTTAACAGTTATGTCTTCTGACCATCAAGTAGGAGAGTTTTGGCAGTAGACTTCAAGTGTTATCAATTGTTTTCACTTCACAGTGATAGAGCTGTACTTTGTTGAAAGTATGTAGTTCAAACTTTAATGCTAAGAGTGGCGGTAATACATACCTATTTTGTTTTGAGTTGGAGAGAATTTCACTGGTAAAACATGCCTAATAAGTGGGTGTATAGGTAATGCTGCAGTACAGCAATTGCAATATTATCCATTTGGGAGGTTTCTGAGACCTTCCCTTTAACTTTCCATTATTGTCTTTTTTTTCATGGTATTTTTGTAATCTGTTTGATAACAGCTGCGAATGCTACACAGACCCTGCAGCCAAGAAGACAGAAACTCCCTAATAGGACTGCTTGTACACTGATTCTATGAGTTGTCAGCAGAAAAAGCAAAACTACAAAACGTAAACCTAAGTAAGACTAGCAGGCGTAATCACTGCCAATAAACAGGGGACTGCAGACTGGTATCTAGTCTCAGAGTGGAAACACACACGTTTCCAATTTGACAGATAGGTGACTGTTGGAAGTTCAAAGGCGGGAAACCATGTGTGTTTGGAAACTCCACCAGGGTTTAGCCATCATTGGGACTGCTCTAACAGCCGGTGGTCAGCCAGGTTCTTCTGAAATTTCTTTGGATTTATTTTTGTGTTTTCAGTAGTTTTTCTCTAGAGCACCTTGAGTGAAACACATGCTCTGATCCTTGTCCCAGAGTCAGCACTTTGAATATCATCAATCTAATTGATGGTGATCTTGTTTCAGAAACTTGGGTGTTATTGAAACGCAAGAGTCAATACCTCTTTCTTCCCAGTAAGGCAATTCTGAATGTGGTACTTTTGCAGTGAGTTTCAAGTGCTGCGTTTAGCATGGATGTGGCAGTGACTTAAGATGTTCGCATCCAAGATACTTCCTTATTTTTTGTGGTCTAAGCAAATCATAGGGCTGCAGTCCTTGAGCCCTAGTCCATCTTTCTCTCCTGTGATAGGATCAACTGTTGCCAATTCCTTACATACGTTTATTGAACTGCTTCTTAAAAACCTGTAGCTTGATCCAATGTTTTGTTCTCTTTATGTCTTTGAAGCTTACTATGAAATTTGATTCTTCCTTCCTGCAGGTTAAGCTCATAACTTATTTTCCTGTCTATCATGCCACAGAAAAAAACCCTGTTCTCTTTCATCTGCAATAGCCTTTAAAACATGGAAGATTGCTATCACACTTTTAAAAAAAATAAATTTTGTTTTACCTAATGTGAAGAAGCACAGTTTATTCATCCTTTTCTCATAGGTTTTCTAGACTTGTAATCTAGTTACTTTACTTTGGGGATTCTCCACTTAGTCCTGTGTTCTTTTTTTGTTGAAGCATGAGTTCTTTCTATAACGTGCTTTAGGAGTACTGAACAGAGCAGTAAGATTACCTTACAAGCCCAGCTGGTGGTATTTGTCTACATCCGTCACACTGTAATGTTTACCTTATTTATAAAAACATGACACTGTTCACTCATAATCAGTGTTTGATGCAGAATAAACTCAAGCATACTTTTCTAGACAACAAACCACTTCTTTTTCATTGTTTCCTGCATCTGATTATTCCTATTTTAATGTAGTGTACCAGTCCTTACTTTTGCACTGTTTTTTCCCATGTGCTATCTCCATTTTGCCAAGATAATTTAGAATTCTCATCCTGTAGACTTCTGCCATTTATTTCAGATTTATTTCTGTCTGACTAGCAGAGTAGTCTGGTCTTTTCTCTGTTCTTCTGTCACATATAAATGTCATCTACAAATTAATAACATTTAATTAAATAAATACTCCAGTCCATTACGTATCAGTGAGAAAAATACCATATAGAACTGAATCCAGGACAGACACTATGGAGCCTCATTCAATATCAGCTTCCATTATAACAGTGAACTGTGATAGTTCTTCCCTGAGACTGGTTTTCTGAAATCATCTAAACTATATTTTTCTAGCTTACATATGATATGTCACCCCAGGCAATGCTGAAAACCTTTCTGAAGCTGGGCAACATGCTTTACGAGAAAGAAGAGAACACTTGCTGATAGTTATCTGATTTTATAAATGGTCACTGGTTCTTTCCATGCCAAGTCCAAAGCTTTTCCTACCTCCTAGACAAAATTCCTAGCCCTTAGAAACTGTACCTAACGCATCCTCTATTATTAGCTTTAATGGTGTTTTACTTCCTCTGGAATATGATTGTTGTGCCATATCAAGTAACAAAAAAACCTTAAAGAGTATTTCACGTTGCAGGTATTTAATTAATATTTCATTTGGAAACTCACATTGCTCCTAGCTCAGGGCTGAGCTAGTCAGCAGTTCAAAGTAGTCACAAGGAAAAAAAAAAAAAAGCTTTACATTTACAGATTACAAGAGAACATGTTTGTTTGTCCAGCAGGAAAGTGCTTAACTCTTCCACTTGGTTTTAGAGACTGTTAAAGGAAATATGTCTTTGTAAACTCATTTAACTCAGGTGGGTTTATTGATTTAAACTATCCCCACAAGTTTCACTAACAAACATGAATTTTCAGACTTTCTGTAGGTTAAGTTGTCCTTTGCAGTCACTTTTGAAAAGTGGAAATCAAACTAGAGAGAACTGTGTAAGATGTCTAAAATGATAAATTCACTGGAAGTGCATGAAGTGATCTTTGACATAATTTATTTCCAAAATGAGATTATTTGCAAACTTCATCGAAGTATGTATACTAGTTCAGAGTAACTGTAAAAGAACTAGCATGGCAATTAACTGCTGGTATAATTTAGTAACAGATGTAGCAAATATCTCATTGTCTGAATTCTTTGAATAAGATTATGTATTTCTCTCAAAGATTTGATATAATTTAGTTACAAATTGTTGAAATAGTTGGACTTCCTTTTTTATAAATATACAGTTATTCCCCACTCTAAAATGTATCTAGAGATATGCAGGACAACAGAATAAGTTATCTTTTTTGACCCTTCTGATTATAAAATGGATGAATCTTCTAAAGGGCACGGATGATGTTAGGGTGTAAGTGAGCCAACCAAGGAGCACAGATATATATCAGTAAATGAAAGAGCATGACTACATTTTACTTGGCATGAGAAAGTGGTACACAGGCAGTAAAGGGGCTTTTTGTCAAATACTGATGTTAAAGATTAGTGTTATAATTTAACAAACCAGGAGTCGACTGTACTGCAGTTTCAGTTTCATGGACTTCAATGCAGAAAACTCACTGTACCTGGAAATGCCCACATCCACAGCATGCTCTGCGCAGTGACAATCCCATGTCCGCCGTCAGTAAAACATGAATACCAGCACTTCCTTTACAGGGATGCTGTGAGGATAAATAAATTAAAGCTCCTTGCAGTCTTTATGATACCAGAAACTGTTCAGGTACCAAAGATCCAAGTATAAAATAAGACTAGCTAAGCTTATTCGATAGGTCCCATTACAATCCAAAACCTGATGTTATATGTGGAATAAAAGCAGAGTTATATTAATTTTCTTGTTGCTAACAATTGATTGGATTTTAAGTGAGCAAGAGTAATTTACAATATTTTCAACTTTTTGGACTCTTTATACTAGATGTGGGAGTTGTTTGTAGTAGAAGTCCATCCCTTCCCATTTTAGCTCAAATAAGCTGGGAAGCTAAAAATACAAGAGATTTCATTATAAGTCTATGGGAATAAGATGGCCATGGCTTGCCTACGACTCTCTCTGAAAATGCTTTTTGTCTCTGGAGGGTTCATATTGAGATAATTGTGAATAATACATTGTGGGAGTTTTTCCTTTAACACAGCTGTTGGTTTAATCATGTGCCAAGGATTTAAAACAATTGTGATTTATCAGATAGGGAAACAGAAACTAGATGTCACACTCCTTGCCAGATTTTGTAGAGATTGGGATCTGGATTGGTATCTTTTTTTATTTGTCATGAGGAAAAAATATACTTCCTATTTTGTTACCTTGTCTAAAATTAAAAAAGATGGGAATGGAATTGAAGTAGAAGTAGACTTTGCACATGGTATCATAATTCTGAAATAGTAGATGAAACATGAATTGAAATTTTAGGACTAAATCCGATAATAAAAACTTTGAAATTATCTGCTGGAGTAGACACTATAATTTCATATTTACATATTTATACAGTTAAACAGTGTTTTACTTTATATGTGTCACCCTTTCCCAATGTGTATGTTCCTGCTTTATTAACTGGTGAGATGGCAGCAGGTTTGGTGTCCTTATGCAATGCCCATTCTCATTCTTCTTTCTTCATTTTTCCTATTAGCTGAAATAGTATATAGAAAGATTAAAGGAAAGGTCATTATCCTAACCATTTGGCTTGAATTAACTGCTCATGTGAACAGTGCTATACAAACATGAAGGCAAGAAGATTCCACTAGAAGGTGAACACTCCATGTGGGAGCTACAGGACACAGCTGAAGGACATAATACAGAGTATATATATTTTAACCTTTCCTCCTTTCTCATTCTTAATTGGTTTTGTGATCTTTCTTTCCAAGGTATGTGTAGAAGAAGGACTTCCTCAGTGAATGCAAAGGAAGTATAATTTACAATCTTCTAGGCTCTTTTCCTTACTGTCACATGTAGTAATGTCTTGCTAGTTTAAAAACAGAAAATGGTTAGTCTTCTTGGCAGTGCTGGGTAGTTGCTAAGAGAACCCAAGTTTCAAATCCAAAGACCTTGTGTGAGGGTAATTAAGCTGTGAATTTGAGTGTCTGTGCTTATAAAGGAATCAGAGGTAACCTTCTGTTCTTTTGTGAAACCTGTTAGGAAAGAGTGAGATTTTAAAATCAATCAGTGCAGTTTTACTAGGATATTTTCACTTAAAATTGGTATAACTTTTTATTTTACATTCAACATTTGTTCATTCTGGGTTAGCATATGCAATGTCCAGGTGCTATTTTTTTTTCTTTTTACTGTTTATGAAAACTTTCCACATGCTGTTGAGTTTATTCTTTCCAAGGTTTTGCTTTTCATCTGAAGTCTTCCCACTCGTTACTTGCTTGTCACCTTAAGGTGTGGATAAAATGTATGCTCTAGCCTTCCCTTCACCTACATGTATGAAATTCTGCTAATTTCACTGTCAGAATAAGATCTGCTTTCACAGTAATGGCTAACCTGGCAGAATTGTTTAAGATTTTTTTGTGACATGAGGATTGAAAATAAAAGAATAATTAAAGTAAAAAGATAATAACGATTACTGGCTTTGTTTGAAATATATGATGAGTCAATTTAACTGCATCAGTTTAGGTGTTATACAAACTTCACCTGACAAAAATGTTCCTTTGTTGGCTTTGTAGAATTGTCATCAAGCATTCTTAAGCTGGCATGCCGACATGTTGGTTTCTTTAGTTCATTTTTTCGTACAACTTCTGTACTGCTTATACTAATCATTCCCTCAGGCTAATCTTGATCATTATTGGAATATATTATAGCAACCGTTTACACATTTAAGAAAAAAAATATTTCTATGTTATGTTAATTGCTGTTGATATGTTAATATGACCCCAATTTTCGTCCTTGCTGGGCAAGACAAAACGGACTCGGCTCTTCAAAGCTGCAATTCAGTGAAATGCTGAAGCATGTACTTAACTTCAACCATATATACTGTGCTGGGACTGCTTGCTAGAAGTACGCAGGTGCTTAAATGTTCTGCTGAATGTAGTAACACTTAACTTTAAAGACATAAGGAGTGTTTTGCTGACTGCAGACCTCACAGATAAATCATCCGCCCACTCCGATTCAAGCTGCTGTTGCATACACCACAGCTATCTTGAGAAGCCTTAGACAGACAGCGATGAGTCTCTGAATATAAATATTAGCCACGTGACTCATGGTGACAAGAGAAAGTCAGACTGCATGTGCAATAGGAAAAAGCTCTGAGTATGACAGGCTGGGTTAGAATAAACTCAAAATCATCCAAATTTCAGCCATTATCTTCTTGTTGACACTTTGCTTCCTCATCCTTCCCCCCCCCCTCCATTGTTGGTCATTATCATACAGACTGTCACATCTGAAATTAGTGTTTTGAGAAAAGAGTGAGATCTTTGCAGCCTGTTCTGGAAAGACCTTAGCATGTAATAAATATGTGCTACAAAAATACTTAATGTTATTTTTATTGTTTTAAAATGTACAATGTGTGAGATATCATAAGGAAAACAAACCACCTCTCCTCAGGCTCCTCCGATAGCTCCTTTAAACTCTTCTTTTGTAGCTTATGACAGTGCAAGTCATACATATAGGGGGGGAGTAAAGCTAGGGTCTCTGCCTTTAACTTTTGCAGGTTATCGGATAATTTATTTTAAAAAAAACAACAATAAGACCACAGAATCCAAGTGGCATGTGCTACCAACTATCCAAATGGCCTCACTAGCCTCTCTTCTAGCATATATTACTCTTTGGATACCATGAAAATTAAGTACAGGGCAGCTGGGCACCTGTTGGTGTCCCACTTTCATGCTGACGATTCCCAACAGAGAGAAATCCCTTCTAATAAGTCAGATTATTCAGAATCAGCTTTGCCAAGAGATGAGCTTTAAGGACAAAATAAAAGGTGGAATATTTAAAAGACAATTCAGTTTACAGCAGAGTTATTGAGTTATACTCTTTCACTTTAAAATAAAACTTGTCTTTGTGTGTTACCTATTCCTTAATTCTGTTCCAGCATGACCTGGACAGGCTGGAGAGTTGGGCAGAGAGAAACCTTATGAAGTTCAACAAGAGCAAGTGTAGGGTACTGCATCTGGGGAGGAATAACCCCATGCATCAGTACAGGTTGGGGGCTGACCTCCTGGAGAGCAGCTGTGTGGAAAGGGATGTGGGAGTCCTGGTGGACAACAGGATGACCATGAGCCAGCAATGTGCCCTGGTGGCCAAGTAGGCCAATGGCATCCTGGGGTGTATCAAGAAGAGTGTGGCCAGCAGGTCAAGGGAGGTCATCCTCCCCCTCTGCTCTGCCCTGGTGAGGCCGCATCTGCAGTACTGTGTCCAGTTCTGGGCTCCCGGTTCAAGAAGGATAGGGAACTGCTGGAGAGAGTCCAGCAAAGGGCTACCAAGATGATGAGGGGATTGGAGCATCTTTCTTATGAGGAAAGGCTCAGGGACTTGGGGCTTTTTAGTCTAGAAAAAAGAAGACTGAGGGGGGATCTTATCAATACTTATAAATACTTAAGGGGAGGGTGCCAGGTGGATGGGAACAGTCTTTTTTTCAGTGGTGCCCAGTGATAGGACTAGAAGTAACAGGCACAAACTTGAGGACAGGAAGTTCCATGTAAACATGAGGAGGAACTTCTTTACTCTGAGGGTGGCAGAGCACTGGCACAGGCTGCCCAGAGAGGTTGTGGAGTCTCCCACACTGGAGACATTCAAAACCCACCTGGATGCCGTCCTGTGCAACCTGCTGTAGGTGTCCCTGCTGTGGCAGGGGGGTTGGACTAGATGATCTCCAGAGGTCCCTTCCAACCCTGACCATTCTGCGATTCTGTAATTCTACCTTTTTCCCTTCCATGCCACCCCAAGCTAGAATGGTCTGTGGCTGTGTCTGGCAAAGGAAACTTCCTTCCTCACTTCCCATGATGGGGAGTACTTGAAATCAGATGGTTTTGTGGAGAAGCAGGAAAGGTTCCTGCCTTCCTTCTTCCCTTTGTTTCTTTCTTCTTCCCTAATTTATTTGATAATCATATCTAATCTATACTCGAATAATCAAATATTTTCTTGTGGTTGCTTACATCTTTTCCAGTCTCCTGAAGGCATGTTGGTTAAAGTAAACCAAAAATTATGTGAAATATTAAATGTATTATCTTCTTCCTAGATTTACAACAAATACAAAGTCTAAACAATGATGCTACTATGGCACTCATAATCTGAAGCAGTGTGCCCCTTACACAGAGATCTTTCTTTTTTTTGCATTCACAATTTTACAGGTTTTATTCTGTGAAGTCTGTCAAGCACTTTGGAAGAAGAGTGGATTGTCTAACATGCAGGCCATGTGCATGAAAATAGACTAATTTTGCTAATCTTTAAAGCATATATTTAGGATAAAACCAGGACAGAGGTAAAAATATGATAATGCAAATCATGTTAATTTCTATCTCTATCACAAATAGGATTATTTTATGTACTATCCTACAAACCAAATCCTATTCCCAAATGCTTGCAGTTTGCATAAGAAAATCCAGGTTCAGAGCAAAAGAAAATGTTATCACCCACATAAGCACTGCGAAAAAGGATGGCTGCCTGCTGATACTGATTCCACTTGATTTTTGATTTTTGCATATTGTCACTTTTTTTTTTTTTTGAGACTTGAACCTTATGAGCATCAGCCAGTCCAGCAAAGCTGGTAAGCAATTGTTCAGCTTTGACCTAAGTGGGAACTATTATCTGCTTATTTTACAGAGAGCTAAACGGTGTTCTGAATTATTTGCTGAATTCAGAACCTGTGCTCGTTTCTCTTGTGAATTTACCCTTTACCTTTTAACTTCACTAGGAAGAAGATCAGATGCTCTGTCAAAGTCTGTTTTTAAAAAGAGTAATTAAAGTTTTCCATCTTTCTCTTGCGCTATTTCAGGGCTTTGCTTATAAACAAAGGCTGGAGATGGAGGTTAGGTGCTACAACCTTTCGCTGTTGTTTAGTGTGACCTGATAAAAGTGCCTTTTCTTAAAAACATGGCTTTCCCTTTTTGCTCCTTTTTTCCCCAGTAGGTATTGCATTTTTGTATGGTTGAGGCTGTTTTCTTTCTGACTCAATTTTTTTTTCCTTACACGTGAAATGTTTTGAATCAGATATAGAACAGTCTGTATCCTACCAGAAGAACTGAAAATTAAAACGGTCTTTCATGCTGAGGTTGAGGTAGTGTTTCTGTTCTACCTCTTTACCTCAGTCCTGGAGCAAAGCCTGTGGATTCAGATCTTTCCAGCATTATACCGTTCTGTCAAGTAGAGCTAAAAAATAATAAATCTGTCTATTTGAGACAGTGTGCAGTCAGCTGTCACCATATTAACAAGTTTATAGTTTGGCTGCTTATTTTGATTGGATCCCAGTTATGTAGCATTAGAGAGCAGATGTTCCTGGTGTAATCTGATAGTAATTTTTACTCTATTTTCTAATTTCTAGTCAAGGATAGATGATTTGATGAGACCAAGGTCTTTGTCAAACCTCCACCCTTACTCTACCTCAAGCTGATCCCTTGACCTGAAAGAAAGAACAAACAGTTCTGCAGTAAAATTGTTTCATTGTGTGCTGTACCTTAGTTGTGTTTAGATGAATACAGATCACCAATAAGATCATTTTGGACAGTCTTTTTTATCCTTGCTAAACTTCATCTATGGTTGGAAAATAATTTTATAGCAGGTTTAAGTACGCATGCTTTAAGAGAAAATTGGAACACAGGCTTGTTGGTGGTAAAAAATTATGGAATGCTGAAAATGCTGGTAACGAGAACTGAGATGTAGAGGGTAATAAATGAGGAAGTAGAGCTCTGAAAGAAAAGGTACTGGTACCAAACTTGATTGCAGCATATGGTAATTTAAGAATTTGTCATAACAAAAAGTTTTTGCATGTATCAGTAGACATGCAATTGGAATTAGATACTGATTTATCCCTGAGAGACAATTAATTAATAGTTGTTGCTTCTATTTTATGTTGTTGTTTGCTTCTTAACTGCCCCAGATTGTGGTAGATATTAAAAAATGTTCTGTGCATAGGCCTTTTTAATTCTATAAACCTCTAACCATTTTGTGCAGTCTATTGGTTAAACATCAACACAGGCACATGGACCAGGTGGCATTGTATTTCTCAGGCTAACAGCAAGGAAGCCAGGGGACTTGTTCATATTAATTTGTCCTCTTTTGTGACTGCTTTAATTGTTCGTAATTTTAATTATTATGCAGAAGTTGTAAGTTGTGTTTTTAATAGTACTTTTAAAGAACTTGTGAATATATGTATTGTGAATAGACATTGGTTTCATTATCTGTATCAATACTTTTATGATAGATTATGATGATAACCCTACCCTCTTCCCGAAATGTTAGATGATGTGCTAAGAAAGTACTATAGGCAGTTTTGTTATGTCTGTGTATAACTGTGTCCTTACTTTCCTTCTGGTTTTGCAGGGCACAATGACTACATGTGTCCTGCTACTAACCAGTGCACCATCGACAAGAACAGAAGAAAGAGTTGCCAAGCTTGCCGACTAAGAAAGTGCTATGAAGTGGGAATGATGAAAGGTGGTATGTACACAGCAATCAACAAATCCCCAGCATTGCTGTCTGCCTTCCTGTCTTCTAGCTTCATTAGACAGCTGATACGATTCCTAAAGGAGGAAGCAACTAATTTTATTGAGCTGAAGTGTATTAAATCAAAGAGTGATTGAATAAAAATTAAAAAACTCACAAATACCATGTTATTATTCTTGGCAAATTTGCATCAAAATTAATAGGAACATTGACTTCAACGGTATTAGGATTCTTCTGTTAATACTTTTAATTCATTATTTTTTTGGCCTCTCATGATAGACTCCAGATAATGATGAATGAAACTTAAACCCAAGGTTTTGTAGCATTTTGCAGTTCAGTGGTAGTCTCAGATCAGTCCATATTCATTAAAATAAACTTCTGAATATGTAATACTTGTTCTGTGAATTCTGGAAGGGAATGTAAATTCCTCTATTCCAGTCCCATACACATATTTTGTATGTGAACCAACATATATATGTTTCACCTAACAATATTAAGGGCTCACTCATTATACAAAAACTGAGACAAATGCCACTTTCTTGCAACATACTTATGTAATAATGATGTCAGAGAAGAAGAATCAGACACTGAATGGTTAGGCTGAAGTGGAATACCACTAAATTAATTTATTTATATACACAGTATTTAACTTTTGGAGACAAAACTAGAAATATATGACAGTACTGATCAGTTGCTACAGTGTGTTCTTAGGTGGAAGAGCTCTTTTGTAACATAGTTTTGGGTTGATTATGATACCTACCTTTCTCTTCTATGTTACAGTACCTTATGTTTGTAAAAAGCAGAGAGAAGTTAGCTATTTTCAATCCTTTTGAAAAAGCCATCTCCTAAGAATTAAGAATATTTAAGAACAGGAAAGCGTAGTTTCATAGAAATCAAAGCTTCATAGTTGCTCTAAAGCAGAAGAAAAGCTTGTTGTAGCCTACTAAAAATACAGAATGCTTTTATTAATGAAGAGTAGTCACTGGCTTTATTGAAACCTATATCTGTAGGAAAATTTAGCAAACTAGGAAGTGTTCAGAAGAGAAAGGATTCGAACCTATGTCTTATATGCAGAAGGAGCTAATTGTTAAATTTCAGATCAGATCTCCCTTTCTCTGGCAAATCTAATGTTTCCTATTCCATAAAAAATCTGGGGCAAGAGAAAGGAGTAGCTCATCGTGTTTATCCTTCCCATAACAAAGGATCGTTTCTAAGTCCAGTCTCTGCGGTCAAGGTAGGCCAAGTCTGGGAATCTTGGGAGAAATAGTAAAGGGGAAAGAGTAAAGAAAACTAGTCAGTTGTTGCTGCACTTTGAGGTTGAATCTGCATTTTTCTCAACTCAAGGATTAGGCAAGAGCTGAGACTAATTTTGTTAATCTTAGTTTTGGAATGCGAGCAGGAGGAAGGTGTCAAATCTCTTTTTAGTTCTAACACTTAAGACAGTAGCTGATTTTTTTCATAAGATTTAGTTTATGAATCCGGATTTTTTTTTTGTTTCTGTCTTAACATCCTGGTGTATACAGCTAGGACTCCTTAAAGTAAAATGTATATAATTGGTATCATAGCTATGGTCAGAGAAGTTAAAGTTTCAAATAAGGCAAACTCAAATCAGAAAATCCCCATACATAAATTTGCCATGCAGCTTTAGCTTTAACCCTTGTATATATGCCAGATCATAGTTAACGTATATCATATGTTTTATGTTGACGATATTGTGTCTTTTATTTGGCACATTTCCATCCATTTATACTCATATGTATTTAATTAATGGTCCGCTCTACCATTTTGAAGCTTTTCAGATCTTTTCTGTAAGATACGTGTTGTAATAGGTTTTTAACTCTTCCATTCATAATTGTTTCAAGCGCATAAAAATTGCACAGAATTCACAACTAGCATTCTGTAGATTAAAGAAGTCCAAAAAAAGACTGCAATTTTGTCCAAATTTTCTTTCTAATATAGATGTGCTAGATTTTTTATTTCATACAGTGGCCCTCACTTGAGTAACGTCATATAAATTTCATCCTTTCCTTTTACAATGCTGTAAGATTTATATAGTCACTACAGCAACTGACAGTTCAAAAATAGTTGATATTGTGGTTGTTTTTTTGTGGTGGTTTTTTTTTGGTTTGGTTTTTTTTTTTTTTTTTTTAATAAACTAAGTTCATGATTTACAAGCAAGGATATCGGGTGCATAAATTCTGCTTGCTCCTAAATGACCACTAATAATGCACTGAAGTCCATCACCAGTTCATAGACAAAAGTTTAAGAACATTTATTTTATGAAGTCCAGGAAAAATGTCTTGAGATCCCTCAGTTGCAGGTTATAAATCTGGCATGCCTGCACAAGAAGTGTTCAAAAAATGTAAAGTTAATGTAGGATGAAGTAAAGCATTCAAGCTTCTGCCAGAGTCATTACTGATCCCATACTGTCCAGATAGCTGTGGGAGAAAGAAATCCTTTTCTTTAGGTAGTACTTGATAATTGTCACATTTCTCTCAGATGAAGATAAAGGTTAAGTGAATATTCTCGGTATACCATCTGGTTAACTTTTGAAGTGTTAAATTTCTAATGTTTTTAAATATTTTTGGTTGCTTTTTTGTTTGTTTGTTTTCTCTGAGGAGATCTGTTAAGCTTTTCTGTTTTAATAGATCTTTTATAATAGCACTTTTCTTTTTAACATACTTGACTCACGTAGTGCTGTGGTTAACTCAAAGTCCACATTTTTCTCTAATAATTCATAGTTCTCTTGATTGAATATTTTAATTTAAGTAATCTCCTTTTGCTCATATTGAGGGATTTGCGTTGTTTAAAGGCATTAATTCTATCATATATTTGAAAAATATTCAGTTGTGTCATACCTCACTTCTATATCTGTCTCCACAATTTGCTTATCACTTATGATGATATACCTTTCAGACATAGGGGAAAACAGCTGTAATCTTTCTTTTCTCTAAATGTAATCTCAGTTTTCCGTCTGTACTGAATTAGCTGAGTTTTCTTAATAAATTGTCCAAGCTGCTAACTTGTGACTTTTATCTATCATTTAACTTCTGAGCAATAGCTGATATTAATCACTGACTGTCAGTGGAGGAAGCTAGCTAAAATCTTGATTAAATGTCTCTGGTTAATTTTAAACATAGGTTATAAGCTATGGTTGCTGAGGTTTTTCTCATAGAAGGTCACTTAATGAAGCATAAAAAAGTTCATATATATTATTTTTAATAGAGAGGACACAACTGAAATATGTTTTTGGGACTTCATTCAGAAAAAATGCGTGCTTCAAGTGGCTCTTGAGCTATGCTGTAGGAACATTTCTTTATGAGTTTCTGTGGAAATGTGATAATTTTTTTTCATCCCGCTGTTCTTTCATCTTTTAAAACCTTCTTTCAGTACTGAAGAGTTATTTTCTTTCTCTCCTCTTATGTTTGCAAGTGTTTCCTTCTGCATCGGTTACTGTGCTGCTTCAAGAGACAATCAGACTGCCAGAATCTCTGCTGATGTCATCAGCATCTAAGGCAGAATTTCACAAATTCTTCACTTTCTCTTTCTGAATAAACCCAAAAGGCCTTACTATATTATATTTTCTTATTAAATTATACATTCTTTTTTAGTCTGTGCACCCTTGTTTAGACGAGTGGATAAAGCACTCACATGGAATAAGCTCCTTGTCATGTCCCTCTTTCTTCTGGTTGAGCAGCAGAGAAGAGTAGCCTTGGTTTTGTTTATGATGCACTGATGCTTTCTTGAAGATTGATTCTGTTCTGGTTTGGAGGAGTATATTCCAACTTACTATTTCATACGATGGGGTGTCCCAGCTTCCAAATGGAGTTTTTACAGCAGCCACAATCCTGAAGGTCCAACCATACGTATGGTTCAGGTGATCTCTGCTCCAATACAGATCTAGTTTTCTGTTTCTTTATTGCTTTAATGGCTTTCTGATGACTTGGTTCTGGAGGACCTCATTCTCTGAAATTACAAGTACTTTAGTTTTATTGTTATTTATTAATTAAGTATTTTTATAGTGTGGTAAATGAATGGGGATTTCTAGTCTTTAGCATGCTACATTCTTCCCCTCCTTTCACGTGTGACAAGGCAGATTTAACATCAAGTGCTCTGTGGGATCAGAGCAACAGAGTGGTAGTGGAATCAGTGGCTATCGCAAAAATTTGCAGTAACGTTAAATGCTAGATCCTTGAGGAAAAATCCATTATTTGCCTGGCAGTCCATTTTTGGCCACACTGAGACCTACATAATTCTGTCAATTTTCAAATGTTGATGGCTTCCCAGACTCAAGTTGTATGAAATGGGGCAATCAAAGATTTGAGTGCTCACATGCTAGATCCAGTTGGTCATCATGTACACGACCAGGTGTATTTACTATCTTTGAGCAGTCTGAAATTTCATGTTGTAGAGAGAAGATTCTGAGTGTTGTTTCTTGTGGTAATGAAATTATAGCATTACAGCACATTTGAAGCCTACATCCTTCAGTGTTGCCCTCACAAAATATCTGAGATTACTTCAGATATTGCTGCGGTACAGCCCAGGGAATAGAAGTTTGTGTTTGCCTTTAGTGTGCTATAACCACATGCCAGGTGCCTGTAGAAATGTTCATTATCTTCTAGAGATTGGAGTCTAGAGACTGGGGACTCCGAGTTTTTCTCTTACATTCTCTTGAAGCAGTTACCACCTGTAACCACATGGGAATTCAGTCTGGTTCAGTGTGACAATGTTACTGAAGTTTAAGACAAATTTTTACAGGGAAAAGAAAAAAATATTTGGCAAATTTGCCATCCTTTCAGAGAAGAACCTTGCTGATTTTTGTCTTTAAATGGAGAGAGCTATGCTTCCTTGCTGAATGCTATATTTGTTCATGATAAAAGGCTAGGGAGTTATTAAAATCATTCTCAAAAGCAGAGGAAAATTGATGTCTGATGCAAACACTGGAAGGGCTCTAGACTTTCTATTTTTCCATGTAATTATCTTTTAATGAAATATTATATTAAAAATAGAAATTAGTGAATGAAGGAAAATAGATTAACAATGTGAAACTATTTTGGTTTTTCTGAGGAGAACCTTTATGATATTTATTAGACACACTGTTCTGTACCCAGCCAAATAACTGTGTAGGTGGGGCCTGATAAATGTATGAGGAAATGTACATTTTAAAGATGTAGTTGATGGGCTGAAAGCATGTACTTGAACAGCACTTGAAGCAAAGTTTTGTGAGTTTAGAACAGCCTCCCGGAAAAGAAGATGGTATTGAAACCAGACTTTTTAGTGAAATGTTTCTTTTTCCCATTTATATACATGCAAAGTGGATTGTTGACATTGAATTGTCCCAAAATACAATATTCCCCTATTCTTCCCCCTAAAATAAGAAAGAGAGATCATTGTTGGGAACACTTTTGCCAAAAATACTTTATATTCCACTTCACAGAATGATCTCGGCTAGGAGACCTCCAGGAGGTCTCCTGTCGGGCCATCTGCTCAAAGCAGGTTCAACAATGAATTTAGACAAGGTTGTTTAAGACCTTTTACAGTCAGGTGGAAATGGGACAACCTGTCATCCTTATTTATATGCTATAGCTAGTTATATAAAAAAATTTTAATGCAGAAGAATTTTTGAAGTTTTACTCTTGAACACTTGTTTGAGATTGTAAAGCTAATTATATCTGTATATTTGTTTACATTTGCTTTTTGGCCTTACTTAAAAATTCCCAATTAGGAATTATTTTAGTTGTGATATTACTTGGGAATAGATACAGGAATGAGACTGTCCCTATTTAAATTGCTGATTTATATTAAATGAAGTCTAGGATCCTTGCAGTGTCTCCACCTCTGTCTGTCACTTGTTCATACTACAGGTACCTCAGGGTGCCACTGTGCATTCACTGGTTTTGAGCAAGCCTGCGCAGGTCAGAACAGCTGGTGTCTTCTCCTTGCTGAGCTTGAGAAATTCCTAGAAGACTAGAGTAGAGGGTCTCTACTTTACTTTTACAGATGAATTCTAGTGCTATCAGTCCTGATACATCAGGACAAATAGCTTCGATACCTTCATTAATTTATCTAATTCCTAAAATGTAGGAGGTACAATTTCTCGCTGTCTTTGAGAATTATACTAATGGACTCATACTCCTAAACCTACTTGGCTTTTCCAAATCATGGTTGATGTATGGTTCCTGTGAAGGCTTTATTGTGACCCCTGAAATGTGTACAGCTTCACTGTAAATATTGCCTAAAATAGAGCTGTTGCTGTAGCTAAAACTCAAAATGATTTGTGCAGGAGTGTCAGCACTGAAAGGGATTCAGTTGAATGATGGATTAATTGACCTTCTCTTGCTTCTCTTGTACGTGTCCTCTGATGCTCTTTAAAACATGTGCTATGAATGCCAAAGATTGAATGCCAAAATACAGATTAGGATGAATCATGTCTTGCACCTTCATCTTTAATTAGTAGATCATTGATTCCCAAACTGTGAGTTATGAATAGTCATTAGAGATCCCAAATGACATTTGTCTGCTTGTTCATGGCATTTTTTTGTCACTACGTCTTTAAAAACTTGCCATGGAGGACCAGTTTTATGACCTACATTGTAGCTAATAGGAATATGGCACACTGTGATACCTAAGATGACTTGAGCACTAAGAAAACTGGTGGCAGAGCCAGGAGTTGAACCAGAATATCCGAATGTAAGCCCTGGGCCCCGCATCCCCCTTCTGCGGCTTCTCTCTCTCTCGCAGTAGAAGGTAGTCCTGATTATAGAGAAAAAAACCCAGTTTGGAAAAGGATGAGAGACATTTTTTGAAAAAAAACCACACCCACATAAACAGACACACAGCATTCATCAACCACTCAAGAGCAGAAAAAATTGCAACAGCCAGGTGCACAGACCAAACTCAAATCTGTTATTTATTGATACTACTGAGTGTCTAGATATCCTTCTCAGAAACCAGACTATTAAGCACTGTCACTTGAGGCAGGCCTGTTCAAGATTAGACATTAAATTCTGATTAATTTTTTTAGAAGATTTCAGACAATGTTTCTCATTTAAAGTAATTGTCAACCCACCTGGGTTTTCAGCACAATTTACATTTATGTTTGATTTTCTAAAAGAGAAATGGGTATGAAATAAAGGAGTTGATTGTCTGAATCATATTCAAAAGAAGTAATTTATTAAGCCTATAAAATTTGAATTTGGAAAGAGGTGTTGCTTTCCTGTGACCAAATAATGTATTTATGTAGAAAGAAGCAACCAGAAAAGCTCCCAAAATCACCTTGGAAGGGCCATCGTGCTGAGATACATTACAATATTAGGACCTACGTTTCATTCATAGCTTCAGCAATCTCCCTCTCTTATAAATCTATCAAGAGCGTAATTATATTCCTAACCTCTACTTCTGTACAGCATGTTTTAAAGGAAGCTGTAGGATTTTATTTTGTTTCCAATGAAGCATTAAAAAACTATCGAATTCAGTGAAGGTGTGCCTAATGAGGTCTATCTGCAAAGAAAAATTACTGTAAGAGGTTATTAGGAGACAGCTACCTTGCTTGCATCCGCCTTTCAGACTCTGAAGCCAGTTGTGCTTAGATGACACTCAGGTTTGTGCCCATGAGGGAACTGTTGGCTTGTTCACACTGTTTTCCTTCTGCAATCACTTACTTTTGCCAACGGCAGCAGTGGCACCAAAGTGAGTCTGGACTAAATCCCATAGCTCTCCTCCAGCAGTTTAGTAAATTCCTCCTGTATTAGGACATTTGAGAGAGGCTTTTGGATTTCTAGCCTCTTCAACTCTCACTTCGGTTTCAGACCAGCTCCCCTACTCCCCAAATAAAGAGTTTCTGGCATAGAAAAACCTGGTTTCTTCCTTTGTGAACACTGGTGTAGATGATTTATGTGGCTTCTCTGCCACAGCCTGTTTTCTGCATGCTCCTTTAATACTCAAATCATCAACTGGGCTATAGGCACTCTGGCTTTCTGAAGGATGCCTTCTTATTTATGATCTCTTTTACTTACTACATACATTTAGTCTTTTTTTTTTTTTTTTTTTATTCTCCAGCAGAGTTTGTTTTACAAAACACCAGATAGTCCTTCTCTCTGTCAATTTTCAACATGATGATGAGGCAGATCAGTCTTGAAGAGCAACACGATTTTTTAGAAGAGAAGGTGTTTCCAAGCACTTTTGAAATACTCCTTTGACAAACTGACAAACTTATAGGCTGGTAATGCTGCAAGGCCGTGCATGTATATAGAAGTGTCAAATGTCTCTTATTATCTGGGGGTCTGTTGACGAGGAGCAGAACTGTGGACAGAGTCTCAGGTTCAAAGGTTGCTTCAGGCTGGGAGGTTAGCTGGTAAACCATTTACCAATCACTGTTTCCAAAACCAATCAAATATCCATCTTTTTATGGTTGTCTTAGAAAAAAAACCCAAAAGTCATTCCTTTCTCTTCCTGCCATGACTTTTTTCCCCTCAGAGTGCGGCCACAAACTGTTGATTGCTACAGGGGCTTTCAGCACGGTTCCCACACCATCCTCACACTCTGATTTTTTTCCTCCAATTTATTTATGAGCCAAATGTATTAATTTTGTAATCCTGTTTAACCTAGGTGCTGCAGTCTTTTCCTGTGCGTAAGGCTGTCCTTTCCCATAGCATTTCCATCAGTCTGTTCTGAACCTGTTCCTTCTAGGAGCTGCAACAGCTGTGTTGCTGAAATGGAGAGGAAGCAGTAAAAGGAAAAATCTGCATTATCAGGAAGCTGCAAATATAGAAGAAAATCTTCAAAGCTAAAACCTCATTTCTGAGCAAACAGTTTTTAAGTGGGAGTTTCTTCCCTGAGTTAAAAGTTACTTATTTTGCAAAATAGTTCCAGTAAGACATGAAGCAATGCTGATATAAATGGGATGCTATTGCTTATATGCTTGCTGCCTAGAAACTGAACTCTGGTTCTCCAGTTCTGGGACTTAGCTGGCCTTTATGTCTTGACTTGTCAGGTTTCCAAATCTACTTTGTTTCAACTAGTTTAAATGCTTGAAATGCCATCTGAACGTCTGTCAAGTATAAAGTGAAGGTTGATTTGTAGAGCACTGGCTATTGCAAGGATTTGCAGAGTGCTGCCCATGTACCGTTAGTGGTACAGCTCAAAGTTATGCTCAAAATGACTTTTGAGCAGTAATTGCAGCCTTGTGCCCATGGCTGGGGCAGTGACTAGTGCCGTTATCACCACCTGAGTGAACTGAGTGTAGGAACTGTAGGATGGCAAGGCACTGGTAGTAATGGAAACATAGTCAAGAGCAGTGAAATATTTTCCATGTCCTTTATCGGGTTTCTAAGCAGTTAGGGGACAAAAAAAGCCAGATATTGTGATAGAGATTTTTTTTGTCTATGACTTGAAATATTCGGACTAATTAGCTTTTAGTCCAACAACGTGCTGCTTCTCTGATAGTACTTTGTCAAAAAGGGGGCACAGGATTTAACAGTTCATGTATTTGTTATTTCCCTGGACTTCCCCTCTAAATCTGATATCTTCTGGTAATCTAAGGAAGTAGAGAATCTAAAATACAATTGGAGTGAATATAAGTTTTCCTTGCAGCAGTAGAAAACTACTGTGCCATTACTCAAATTGTGACTATATGTAAACACTAATATTAAAACCATCTTGTGTTATTTTGTTAAAAAGCCTTTCTATTGTCCCTGAATCACAATGTGGAAACCAAGACTGTATCTACAGATAACCCGCTCGTTTGCATGCGTCAGTGCTAGCACATACTAGAAAAAGAAAACTTTTTGTGTGCCTAGAGTTTGTTTGTTAGGTAATACACACATGCATATCAACATGGGATGTGTAAGGTTTACCAACAGTAATTGAGGTGTTGCTTATAATTTTCTTGCTTGCTCACTGTGCGATTTTAAGTCTTTGTACATTGATTTTAACATTTTGGGGTTTTGAGAAGTTAAAACCATTATGAATAAAAGAGCCCTGAGGTCTTCAGGTGAAGATATTAAAATGTGTTCTAATAACAGAGTACTTGAGATCTCACGGCTTTGTCATGGGTACAACCTATGACCAGTTACATCTTTTTCTACTCACTTGATGTTCATCATGATACATGATATGACAACTACAGAAACTACTAAAAGCAGAATTTTACTGTAGATCAATGAAAAATTATATTACTTTTACTGTAGATTTTATATATATATATATAAAGAAAGCCCCAAATAAATAACACACCTCTAATCTGTGTTTTTATAATGAGAGACAAGTGACTAGTTCTTTCTGTCAAGGCATTGCCCATGAAAGCAGTAAGGATTAGAAAGTTACTCTTCTAGTACTTTGAAAATCTGTAGTGCAGTATAAACTCAGCAAGTGCAAGGAAAGGATGCAGTTAAGATTTTTGGAGGGAAAAGACACATGGATATACTGGCTGCTATATCCTAAAGCATTTTATGAAGATAGACGTATTTATTTCAGTCATTGCATAAAAAGAAAAGATAACAACATATCTTCCTTCTGAAATAAGAAAGATACACCAGAAAAAAAAAAGATGTTAGCAATTAACCTGAATGGAGTACATCACCTCTGCAACATCCTTACCACTTATCACAAGACAAGAGATAGTGTTCCTGCTTAAATTCACAATTTGTGTAATTGCATTCTGCTTTCTTATGTTTTTCTATTAAATGAAATACATCCTCTCCCAAACTAGAACAGTGTTGTGAGTTGACTTGTGTGTGTCGCACAGTGATGGCTACAATTAAATTGATTGAAAATCAATTTCTGTGTATGATATATACCAACATGATGTATATTAATAAAGTATATTTATGGCTGATTAAAGTTGCAAAGTGAAATTCTCAAATGTTAGAAAATACAGAAATTATGACTGTGATCTATATTGAACCACGCTATGGTATGATCTTATTAGTATCCTTTGCCTGCCAAAAAATTGCAAAACTTTGTTTCTGTTGCCATGGTTAAATACCTATCTTGATACTAGTAACTGATATAGCAGATTGTTCGTAAGGTGAAGCCCAGAGATGTATTTGAAACAGAAACTTAAAGAAAGTTTTTTAGGTTGTGGACATTTCTCAGGGCTGATGTCTCACCTTTTTTGAGGTGATCCAAGAGAACGCAGATCAAAGACAGTTTGTGTTCGTGAGGCTGGGCTCCACATGTAAAGTGTCTGGAGCCTTCACAATGACTGAGGACCACTGATACACATAGCCAAAACAAGATTTGCTGAAAATCTGTGTACTAAAATGCAGTTAGAGGACTAGACCTCTGTAGAGTTTTGGGGTAGGTTTCATTCCAAAAATACTGGGGAATGTTCATTTTGTTTTTGGTTTCAAGTGAATGTTGTATGTATGGGAGAAAGAGAAGATTAAGGTCTTTTGCATTTTTTTGCATCATGTTAATGAAGACAGCACAATAATTATTCCAGATAGCAGGTGGGCTTTGCAAACAAGACAAAAAGCTATAGCTGTTGTGTTTAGGATTTCCAGAATAGTGAACATATAGGACATAAAAATATCTTGGCTGTTTCAGTTTTATCAAATAACCAGGTTTTTTTCAGTCTTAGTGACAAGAAAAGCTTATTAGGTTTTACCAAATCTGTTCCCATTTATTGCAAACAATAAACATTCTTTACTTGACAAATTTTCCTACAAAATTTCTAATAATAAAGCAATTGAAAAATATTATACAAAGCAGTTCACAGGAAATACATCTAAGTAGAACAGAACTTGAGATTATATGTATATCTTTAAATCTAAAATGCATAATTCTATCGTTCACATAGAGTAAAGTAAATTTTCTTCTAGCTGTTCTCCTGTAAATATTCTTTAATATTTTAGATAATACTGAAGATATAAAGGTGTAGTTTTGTTCTTAGCAGCAGGTAGGAAGGAGCTGGCTGTTGTATAGCTGAGATTCAATATTCATCTAATACATTCCTAATTTAGGAATTTTTTTTAATAATACGGATTTTTTTTTTTAATCACATGTTGGAAAACACTAGTGAAGTGTTTCATGTGTTTAACATTGCCTCCACAGTCCATATGCAGTTTTACTGCTGATTAGGGTCTACTGACTGGAGTATATAATTACTCAGCAGTTTTGAAACCTGTCTCCACATCTAAAAGGCTGACTGAATTTATATATGAAGCTTTATAAAATTGCCTTTGAAAATCTTGGCTGTTGTAGCTTTAAAACTCAAGTGGAAATTGTTTTAGAGCTTTTGCAAGATACATAGTACTTCCATTTTTGGTAGAATATTGTTTTTCATAACTTTTGGCAATTCAGGTTCCTTTATTGGCTGAACTGTGGAATCAAAATTAATGCATTCATATATTTTAAAAAACCCTACAGGATCATTGCACTTTTGGCAATGAAACTGTAGCTTGATAGAGTTGTCTCTTTTGGAATTAGTGACTCTGCATCACTATTATCTCTTTTTAACAGAGATAAAATTTGATTAAGCTGAAGGAGATTTGGAGACACTTGCATTTTTCAGAGAGATACTCACTCCTATTTGGTCCAAGAAAATGAATAATAAAATCACTATGTTGCTTGTCCATCTAGGGGTTAGGTGAAGAGTTAGTAGTAATTTCTATAAATCTCTGATGAATAAGATGCTTATACAGATTCAAAGACCTTTCTGTCTGTGATCACAAAAGCTGCTGATGTGATGCAGAAGGAATGCATACTCTTACTGACTTTTTTTCTCAGATCTGGTCTCTACAAAATCCAGTATAAGCTTACTATATTTGGCTGATTGGTTGGTTTTTTTAAATCTCAAAAAAAAAGTAAAAATAAATTTGTGGGGGACATCTCCTCCAAACCGGTTGTGTTTAACTTTGCTCAATGCACTACTTTTTTTCAAGGTGAAGCAAAGCTTAGTGGGAAACTTGCAGATGAATTAAAAGCAAAACTGTTGTTCTTATTTAGAATCTAGTTGACTTATAAGCAGCTAAATGTGCTTACATTTGCCACCTTCCCTCTGTTATGTCAAATTCTCATCACATCCTTGTTTTACTTAATAAGGCAGGCCTGGGATTAAGTAAAAAGCAAAACCAAAAAAATCCTTTCTGATCTTCTAGTAGTCTATGCCATGGAGACTTAAGCCAAAGGTTCCCTATTTGTGTTTATTAATCCTTAATGGATTCTTTTCTCCATTAAATTTGCCCTACAGTTTTCTAACATATACCAACTCCTAATGTACTCATTCAGCTTTGTTTCTGCATGGTGTGAAAAAGAACCTCTTGTCTGTCCTGAACCTTGTGTGGGGCAGTTTCATTTGATACCATCCTGTATCAGAAGAGAAGCGTAACTGTTCGGACCTTATTCATCTTGCTACACCTGATGTTGTAGTCTTGTATCTGGCCTGCAGGCCGAGCAAACATGGTCAATTTAGCTGTTTCTTGCACCAAACTTGTTTCACACTTAGGATCATCTTACTTGTCTTTCTCTTATCGCTTTTTCATTTCTTTTATGTCTTTTTTTTTTAAAATGGGAAAAACAGAACTGCACACAGTGTTCATTGTGGTATGCCTCGTGAGTTAATAAAATCGGTGATTGATGGAAGGTGCTCTGTCCTCCCTTCCTCTCCTAGTAATTTCTAGCCTTCTATTTACTTTCTAAACTAACTTATCTGAGGTTTTTACAGTATTATTATAACCCCAAGATTTTGTTTCTGAATTATGTCAGTTCTGAGTCCATCTATTTATGAGTCTGTTGAACAGTACAGGCCCCAAGGATACTTTTAACTCTTCAAAAGGAGACTGATAGATGAGCAGCTGTAGAATTTGGGATGTAAGAAAGTTAACAAATGCTTTAATGTGCATGAATCATGTGGGTTTGCTCGCGTGATTATGTCTGCATGTTTCACAGGGCAATTTTAATTCAAAAACATTACATTGTTAGAAAGCATACAACAAAAATACCTGTTACAGATAGAGCATGCATGCTGTTGAGTATTGCAATGAAGTAAGCTACCAATGAGGGTAAATCTAGGATGACGTTCTGCCAAAATAAGTCTTGCATTTTTCCTTAATAGTAAGAATCTCCTCCTCCTCCCCTAAACAGAAACAGTTTAGTGGTAGGAAAAACTGGTATTGCTGAATGAAAAATGGGAGCAGCAATGCACTTGAGACTTTTGGCTTATGATGAGTTTAACAAATGGGAAAATGTAGAGAGGTTAAGTAGTAGGAGTGATGAAAGATTTATTGAACTTACTTTATCTGGAAAGATTAATAGAATCGAATCAGGAGGCCTAGTAGATTTTGAATGAATTAGACTTAAAGTGCTTAACCTTCAAGTACTAATTCAGTGAAATTATCACCATATTCAAAGAAAGAGGTAAACAGATCTAGAGGTCTTCTCTGTTCCTTTGAGATTGGGAAAGGACACCTGCTGACGTGATCCAACATTTATATGAAGGAATATTGGATGTGAGATGAAGATGCAGCTAAAAGACTGGGGATCTAAAGATTTAAATTTTTGTGGTGTGAAAAGAGCTGAGCAAAGACTGTGTTTCCCACCCTCCACCCACCAGAAAGACCTGTATTGATTGTTTGCAAGTGCCAGCAGTTCTCAAAGCATTTTTTTTTTAAATTGTTCTCTCATCTGTTTCTTGAATACTTTGCTGCCTCCTCTATAGATACTTCTTTTTTTGATTTTCAAACTGGGACTAGTGCTGCTTTTCTATATTGCATGAGAACTCCAGAATAAGCCCCATCATAAACTGCCTTCTCCTCTTAGCTCAATTCCTTGTATGCTTTCCTTATTACTTGCTTGTTCCTCGCCCCCATTTGATGATTGATTTAGGTTTTTAACTCAGACTCAAAATGCCTGTGCCTCCTCCACTCAGAGCCAGACTTAATCTTCCCTTTATGGTTGGAGTCGACACGGGCTTTATCATTATGTTTGTCTTGTAACCTTTCCACAAAGGGAGATTTTGTTCCACTGTAAGGTCTTATGTTGTTCTAATTGGTATGGCTGACTTGATAATATCCCAAGGTTCAGGGTCATACAGTGCTAAGCACATTGCATAAATGTGCAGTAATGACAAAGACAGTATCTGTTGCAGTTATTACAGCCTTTTGACAGTAGGTCTCGCACACTAGATTCTGAGGTTACAATTATCTTTCCTTTTCTTACTTCTGTTTATCTACTACTTATTGCTGTATAAGCTCATCATAAAATGCGAACTTTTTTGGATGGTTTTTATGTAATTATAAAGATCACAGGCTCAATAATAGGAGTACGTTTAATTAAAATAATTGGTGAACTTGAGCAAAACTTCTGTGGATAGTTTTTGAGAGCTACTTCTCTGATCCATCTGGCCCACCCAGATCATTATCACTCATCATTTATAGAATAGCTGTCTGCTAGAGGTTGGGACATACTTTGAAGTTGATGCTGTAAAGAAATATTTATTCCCAATTACTGACTTCCTGTTGTGAGGCTAAGGCAGCTATACAGTGTCACTTGTCTCGAGTCCTGTGTAAGGCTGACTGATCTGAATTTTAGGAAGGAGTGCACTTTTCCTAACACTATACTTTTGAAAATAGTTTTTCTCTCCAACTACTCATGTAAGATTCTATAGATAGGAAGAAGTCTTCAGAAAATAAACCAAGATTTACTGCCACCTGGGTCTGACAACAGCAGCTGCGGATTGGCTAAAGCCATGTGTATGTAATACATATGTTCAAGGAAAGGAGTTCATTGTATTCTTGTGTGTCTCTAGGAATCCGGAAAGACCGCAGAGGTGGGCGAATGATGAAACAAAAACGTCAACGAGAGGAGCAGGATTCCAGGAATGGGGAGGCTTCTTCTACGGAGCTGCGAGCTCCCACCCTTTGGACAAGTCCTCTGGTGGTTAAACATAACAAGAAGAACAGTCCAGCCCTGTCTCTGACGGCAGAACAGATGGTCAGTGCCTTGCTGGAAGCTGAGCCACCCATAGTTTATTCTGAATATGACCCAAATAGACCATTCAACGAAGCCTCTATGATGACCCTGTTGACCAACCTTGCAGACAGAGAATTAGTGCATATGATCAACTGGGCAAAGAGAGTTCCAGGTAAGGAAAAAAAAGCCCCAGTGGACTATAAAGGCCTCTACATGACAAAACAACAGAAAAAAGACATACCGGTTTTCACACTACATATTCTAGTTTCATGCAAATTTTTCCCTAAGTATAAATACATACAAAATCACAAATTTCATGTTATATTGGTTGTTAAAAAATTATAGTGCAATGTAAATTACTTTTGAAGAACAATTTATTCAAGAAAAGATATTTCCCCACACTGTAGAATGTTCGACATTTTTGTGATTGCAAATCATTTTTTCAGATAAAACAGCAAAATTAAAAGTAAAACCAGATTGCTAAAAACCAAATGGAATCAATTTGATCTAATTCAATTATGTTAATTATTTAGATCCCTTTTGAAACAAGGGTTACTCTCATGTCTGTAAGGTAAACCATAAATTCGGCATCCCTACTGAGCCCATAAGAATTTGCATTATTTATTTAATTGCCAGTTTATCTTTCTGACCATAAAATACAGATCTTCCACAAGTCTGGGATCTGAAAAACAGATCCAGAATAGCAATTTTTGTATGAAATTTTTTTCCTACTGGAACTAGATGTTTTTGTCTTTGTCATTTCAAGGCATAACAGTTGCTGAACTATGACCCCTCTTTTCTGGAAGGGAATTACAGAATTGTGGGAAGTATGTAACTTTTTTGGTGGAACGTATGTTAGACATTAATTCATGCAGTTTAATTAATTTATACCAATGAAACGAGAGAGTAGTTTTGTAATTAAAGTTGATTATCTTTTAAAATTTCCGTCTACAAGACTACTTTGCGTAAATTAACATTTAAATATTTATTAGAAATTTATTGCACCTGCTGTACTTTTAGCTTTGTAAAAATACTGGCATACATGGTATTTTATACTTTATAATTCACTGGGATTCTGATCTCTTAAATTTTTGCTGTAGCCATTTACTTCATTAAAATTACGTAGCTGCTTTGTGAAGGGATGTTAGGGAACGCTACCATAGCTCTCACTCACATAGTGCCTTACCTCAACAGCATTACACCCAGGTTATGCCATTTTTCTGTTTTCCTTCATTTAAACTTGGCAAGTCTCTTCCTGGTAAATCAATAACCCATAAAATCTGAGTCTTTTCCAGTCCTCATGGGTTCCCTTTTTACCACTTTTCACATGTCACTTTGTGGGCTCCAGCTATGATCAATGAGAACCTGTGTTTGTTTCATTTCTCATCGTATCTTATAAGAAATCACCTGAGAATTTTATTCTTGACAAAGTCACAGTGGTTAAGACCTGATCCACAGTCTGTTCAAGTCAAGGGCCGGTTCTTCTGTTAAATTAGTTATGCTTTGGATCACGCCTTTACAAAGTGCTTTTGAAAAATGAACATATGTCCAGATATTAACACTCAAAACAGCTAAATTCAAATGACCTTTCCACTGATTTTAGAGATACAATTAGTCTAAGTCTGTTAAAATCCATTAATTTACATCCAACATGAATATACCACATTCTAAATTCATTATGTTGTCCAAATGGAAACATTTGTCTTCTATGATATTTGATTTTGATAGTTAAAGTAATTAATGAAAATGTGTTTAAATACAAAGCAACACTATTAGGGAATTCAGACATGTTTTTTTATTCAGAAATCTCTCTGAAACTGCTTGTCACAAGATGATTACATCTGGTGAAGATCAAAAAACTGCTCGGTTTACCAAATATACCTTTTATTTCCTAAGCAAGCTTCTGAAATTGGAAAATCAAATGTATAAGGTTATCAACTATTTGTTGTATATCCAATGTATTTTACATTGAAATAAATGTGCTTGTTTATTGTCAAAATAGCTCCTAAGGAGAAACTAAGCCAAATGACTCTATGTATATGCATTAATAAGTACTCTAACAGGTGAGGTTTGATATAAAACCAGGGAACTTTGGTTAAAAAAAACAAAATCCCTTCCCAGTCACAGTTTGATCTATTAGGCACTGTACAAACAATCATACTAAAGGAAACTCCTGCAGCAGGAGAGGTAAGATACAAATATTTTCGGGATTCTGAAAGTGCTGGACACCTAGTTTGTCCTTGGTGTTATGGCTTGGAGGACAGTATGCATGACCAAAAGCAGAAATTAAGGTATTTTAGAAAGTTGATTTAAAAGAATTCAGGCCCAATTGTTTACCTACCTCAAAAATTGTGTCCTCTGAGAGCAGGAATTTTGGAGCTGGGTGCTTAAATCTTTTTTTTTTTTTTCAATCTCTCACTTGGTCCCTAGAAAAGGTTGAGTGTTCTTAGTTGCTGATACTAAATCTTAGAAGTACTGATCACCTTTCAAAGACATGGCCTTTGCTTGGACTGTTTGCCTGTATCCTTCTGCTGGAATGTGCTGGCAATGCACATTAAGAGAAATGTGTGTGACAATATAAGTCGTGTTTTCACCTCCACAGTATGTTGCCTTTGAATACTCCATTATTACTAGGAATTATGCAATACTGCTTAATTAGAGAGGATTTTTGTATACTTCATGCACAACCAGAGGAACTGAATAACTTTTTTTCTGTTAGGCGAAGCATTTTGTGCAGCAGCATTCTGGGATTCCACTCAGTTATTTTCTCAGCTAATTTCCTAAGGTTTCAGGCTTTGGAATCAAGGGTAAAAACATCCTTTTCTAAAAAGTGAATGTGCTTTTTACCGGTAGAAGAAAGCAGTCACTGAAAACAGCCTCTCCTATGCACACCTCTCAAGCCTTGGAAGCATTGCACCAGTTCATTTAGCTAAATGCAGGCACTTAGCTGAAGGAAGGCAAGGAGCAAAGGCAATACGAGCAGCTGGGTTGAAAGCATATTTCTTGAGGAAGGAAGAAATTGGTATTAACAGAGCAGAAATGCGATGAAGATACAGCTTACAAATAAGTTTAAGGACTTTCAAGGACATGTTTGGAGATTATTTTGCTGTGTAGTCTTTAAAGAAAAGGGAGCATGTCAAAGCAACTAGTAAAGATGTTTTGGTCAGCCAGTCTTTCTGATGATATACATAGGTGGGCATGGAAGAATAAACAGTTAATTAGAAGATGTACTGGATAGAAGTGAATCTATTCTGCAAAAAGGAGTAATGAAAATTAATTTATGATGGACTGTGGAGTATAATGTAGGCAGAGATCTGTTATAAAGACATGCAGAGGACAATCTCCAAAATGGAGTGAGTATCTTTGCAGACATGCCCTGAGGAGAAGGTGAGAACTGGTCCAACTCTGCATTGCAACTTGTTCAGCAGTAGTTCAAACTTGCTTAAATTGACTCTGCCATCTTGATGGTGTTAAAAACTGCTGGGGAAAAGACAACTTGTGACAGCTTCTTGTGCATAAGCTTAAGAAATGATCTTCAATATTTAAGTATAACATGACTGTTAACTGAGGTCATAACAAAGTTCTCCCATGACAATGTAATTCATAATATGCCAAGTGCATAAAAGCTTGTTTTGATTTTCCTTAGAAACCTTGGCCACTGATACAAGTTGGTTTGCCAGGTTACATTAACAAAAATCTTGTACAGTGTCCTATGACATGTACAAAAAATTCAGGATGCCCTACAGGACTTGCTCTTCACATGGCCTAATGGGGATTTTGGCTTAAATCCTCCCAGATGACCTCTGTAAGGCACCGGTGGTGCCTTCTGATTACCCCAGCCAGGTGGAATAGCAAGGAGCTGCGCATAAGGCGGGGGCAAACAGATTGTGGTGGGCTAGACTTTACTCACACATGTAAATTGAAGCATTTACCATTTAATTGGAACAAATCACTAAAACTGTCATGTAGGCAAGGTATCAGTGTAGGTGAATAAAAGCTCTGCTGATTTCTGAATCATGTATTCCTGAAAGATGGCTTTCTATTTTCTTCTTGGTTTACGTAACATCTTGGGGATGTAGTACCATCTTCAGTCTCACAGAATGAGGTTTTTTAGTTTAGTGAATTTCCATCATGGTCTTTGATGCAATGAGCAAAGCGATTACTTTGCTTTTCTACAGAAATGCTGATACGTCAAAGAAATTAACTTACTGTATTTCATTATCCATTTACTGTGTGTATCATGTAATATCTATATTTGGAGTACTGTATTCTCTAAAGGAAGCTGGTATTTTCAATGTAATCATCAGTCATTTTTTTTGTGCAGAAGCTCTTGAGATGGTAAGAGACATTATGAGCTTATACAGTGAGCTCATGGTAAAGAGTGTAGCTTTAAGGAAATGTTGCAAGGGTGAAATCTTTGGCACTGCTTCTACAGTCTTGTATAACTATTTACTACAAGTACAGTAGCTGTACAACTTAATAGCCCTAAAATGGTACGCTGGGCATACAAGCTTTGAAGTTTTGAGATGATTCACGGTGCTGTACTTATTTTATGGCTTCATGAACCGAGGAGATAAACATTTTGGCACTGATTTTTTTATTTCAAAGCCACAGAAGTTGCTATTTTCTTAAGATATTGTTTTCCTATTTGACCTTCTAAACTGCTCTGTTTGTTAAATTAGGAACAGTGTGTAAAGAGGCCAACAATAGCCACAATTTTACACTGCACTTCAGTGACACCAAACCTTGGAAAAAAAAAAGTCAGCATACAGTGGAAGGAAAGTAGTCTTTTACAAGAGTGGTGTGTGTTAATAACCCTTTAGGTGCAGGACAGTTTACAGATCTTCAAAGTGCAGTGATCCTCCTGACAATAATTTACACTTAGCTTAAAAAAAGGAATGGCTGGCAGTCCCTGTAATAATTTTTAATAAGCCTTCCAAAATATCTGCTTTATAGTCTCTTCTCCTTTGACTAATGGGCTTCACATGAAGATTTGTAAAATGTTGTTTAAAAAAACACCCCTCTGCTTATCTGTTTAATCTGGTGACGTGATAACTCTAACTGCTCCCCTGACTTCCTAGGGGAAAAACAGAGGAAGCAAATAGATCTGTAAGCAAAAGGGAAATGATAACAAGCATCTGGATCTTACTTTGTGGCTGTTCTTTGCTAATTTAATTTCTGTGAAGTTTCAATTTATTAACATGAATGTAAGAGATAAGAATCAGTCCTTACAGTGGAATAAAGTAACCACTTACCATTTGACTTTGAATATCAGACTGGGAGGTACCATGCAATAGCGTGATTATGCAGGGAAGCAGAGTTAGAAATTGTTGTATATGAAATAGAAGCTTTCCATCTCTGTGTTTTCTTAGTCTGGGAAGCGTCTTTATTCTTTCATGTCTATATTGTGCAAAACCATACAAACCCCCCCTTTCAGTCCTTCCTTCCACAGCTTCTGGGTGCTGTATGAGACAAACCTACTCTTGCAAGTGGCTTTTATTTCTATTATCTATACAATTGTCTTTTAGTGCTTTTGAAACACAATGAAGTGTATTTCATCCTGTAGAGAAATTTAAATGGGAGAAGAGGACAAGACCATGTGACACAATAATTTGCCCGTGAGAGACTGAGGGGAAGACGTTGATTCTAAAGGACAGGGAGACATCTGACAGAGCTATATACGCCGGCAGCTTGTGTCAGACAGGGAAAAGCCAAAGCTGAAAAGGAACAGTTTAGCAGAAGTGCTTGGAAAGGAACGTACACTTTGTCTGCAGGTATCTATGGGAACAAAAATACAGGCAGTGAAGACTAGCTGAAGACTGGAAGAAATTTATAGTAGGAGGAAAAAGCATCAGGGTGTGAAAACCAACTGTGATGTTGGACATTTAAGAGGTATCCTAATGCAATGGTTTTCAAACTCTAGGGAGTCTGTAGAGTTAGCGATATAGAAGGGGAGATAAGTGCGCCAGGACTGGGGTTAGCAAGCTGACCAGCATCAAGGAGAGTCCACGTGGGAGAAAAAGTAGAGAGCACATGCAAGAGAACCAGAGAAAGAGGATACCGGGAATGAGTCAAACGAGCCAACAGTAACTTCAGTGGCTCAGTCCTGGGCCTCTGACTCATTCCTAGAGCTCCTGCTGGAGGAGAGTAATTTGTTCAGGGGCTCTTCAAAGTGGAAGGATCTGGTTGTTGTCTGTTGCCTCTGCCACGGGAAGAGCCTCGGGATGTTGTCTACTCACTAGCTCTGTCCCATTTCATCTTCCAAGCCATAGTCTTTGAGCTTCATGCCCCACTCTTTCACCAGGAGTTTCCTGGCAGTGGGGATTACAAGAATATATTCGAATGGGTCACTTCATTTGCATAAATTTTCAATCAAGGGAAACAGTTAGGGAAGGAAAAGTAGTTAGAGAACCACTTTGAATCTTTCTTTAGAGAACCTTTGAATGAGCTCAGAAGTATATCCTTGAGGGTTTCTAATACATATATTGTGATATTTAATAATTTTTTTTATTTCTACTAGGTTTTTTTTTGCAAGCTCCTAAAGATAATTCTGCAGCTTTCCAGATTTTATTTCTTTATCCAGAAGAAGAAAGAGATTCTGAAGAATAAGTCAGGTGTTGGTGCTGTTATGCGAGTGCATCTGCCTGTATCCCTTTTAGCGCCATTTTGTAGCCACAATTAAAAGCTCTAATTCATATGTAAGATGGTATTTCATTCAAAAGCATGAAATTGTCAGTAATTCTTTCTAATATTACAAAAATCCAATGTTAGAGTAATTCATAGAAAGTGCTGTATTGTCCTCTCATTCACACAGGCAGTTACTTTGCAGAGAGGTGACTGCCAAAGCTATTGAATCAAGCATGTTATCCAACCTTCTAGCCTCCTGAGATTTAGGAAAGCTGTAATAAGATACAGGTTTATAAACAAGTACAGAATGAAAGTGACCATCTTTTACTTATGTTAAATAATTGTAGTTGTTCTCTGTGCACAGGACCAAAAAATGGCTGTGGCCTTTCTTTTAAGAAAATGAACTTCTGTTAAGATGAAGGTTAATGTGTATAACATGCTGTGAAAAAATCACTTTTTTTTTTCAGATAAAGTGTGTTTTCTATATTTAGAAAAAAGGAAATATAGCTAACAACATTCTTCGTAATATTTGTCCTATAAATCAGTAACAGATGGAACCCAGTATTTCTTTTTAAATGTTTTAATATTTGCTTTTCCAGAGATGTCTTAGTGCCCTTCTTTCTTTGAGGAAGTGAATAGTTTGAAAAACAATTAATACAGGCATCCAAAGCCATCCATATATTAGCTCAGCACAATAACTATGTACTACCCTAGGTGATTTTTTAAAAACAAAAAAACAAACAAACAAACACAAAAAAAACCCACCAAAAACAAACAAACCAACAACAACAAAAAAACAGCCCTTTTTAGAGTGATGAACCTCAAATATATCTCTCCATCTAAATATCTCTGCCTGGAGTATGTGCTGAAATTTAAATTTAAATCTGAATACAAACAGCCTGTAAATCTCTGTTTCTACAAGTATGCACAGATCCAGATACATTTATTAAGATTATGGAACTACTCCACATACATAAAGTTCCTTACGTACACAATGGTTTTAAAATCAAGACCCAAAGTGTTATTACAAGGCCGACTCCATTCAGAGCTTTCCAGAGTAAGAAATATTTGAATTCCAAAGTATTGAACTTTGGGGCTTCCCAACAAGCTGCCTCAAAGACCAAATATCTTCAGTAACCAAAAACGACTTACTGTAAGTAATCATGTTTGCCTGTTTGTCATGTAGTGGCGGATGAGAAATAACACCCAGCAGGTAAGAAGGAACTAACATTCTTTTAACAAGAACTGCTTACATATTGGAGTTCATTGGTCATTCAATAACATATAAGGTTTTTGATAATAAATGTTTGAAGATGATATTCTATTGGTCTTGACAAACAGAGGCAAAAATAAGCATCCACAGTAATAATTTGTATATTTTTAGCTAAAACTTAAGGCACTTAAATACTTAAACTGTAATATTTTATTCCTAAAAGAAATGATACTTTTATAAAAACATTTCCTGCTATTTTTCTTTAGCTGATAAATAATTTACACTCTTGGATGAACATATCTGTCTTAGAGTCTTCAGCTATGCTGAACCCTGAAGCTTTCCAAGAAACGCTCGTTAATTTCCACTCTAAGTAAACAGTAAGTAATGATCCCTCCTGATTTATTTATTTCTTAAAATAATTTACAAAAAGAATATGCGATTGTTGGAAAGCACTGATGCGATATGTATGTGCATGCGCACATATCCATTGTTCCCTGTTCACATAATTCACATAAATTGGCCCTTTTTACTGGATGTTTAATAACTTCAGCCTAATGCTTTTATTTTCTCTCCAGTACTACATCTCTGAGCACAATCAGCTGTAATTCCAGTTTAGAGGTTATTTTAATATCATCTGTATTAGTTTTCTGTTCAAATGAGTCATTCACTAAAATCTCACATTAGATATATAGGAATTTTTAAGATACACGGAAATAATTAGGAAAGATTTATTGCAGACTTCTTCTGGATAGGCCCTTACCCTGTCTGTATTGCTGCAATGGTGCATTATATGACACATCTGTTACGCAGCTCATTTATTTTCTTTGATTATCTCTCCAGGAAATGAATTGTGTGTGTAAAGAGTGCGTTGTTTTGTCTGTGTGTTAGTTATGGGCTGCTGTGAATTTAAGCTAGTGAAAGCAAGTTAAAGCATATTCCACAGTAGAATGGGGAATGAGAGATCTGAGATTGCCTTGTTCCTCCAGGAGTTTGTTCTCGGCTAAGAGTGGACATAATTTTGATTTTTTTTTTGTATTTTAAGTGTAACCTTCTCTCTTCCTTATGGAAAGTTCTGTTTCTTCTAAGAAATCTAGCTGTCCACCACAGTCCTCAGCAGAGAGATGAAGATGAATTATTTAGCGCTGCTAGGAGTCTGGGTCTAGACCTAAAGCTTCTTAAGCCTCTTGGAAAGAGTAGTCCTGGAAACAGGAGTGAGGAATCAAGATCTTAACTTTGGCTCTGCGTCCTGCTCCCTTTCCCCACCCGAGAAGGGCGCTGCTCAGGATATGGGGTGGTACCTAGCGATTCTCTCAGGTGTCTGGTATTGCTTGTGAGCAGGCTGACCTCAGAAAAAGAAAATGCTTATTGGCAGAAATTTCAGAGATTTTTGTCTCTGCAGTTTTAGATTTTTTGTTTGGAGTTTTTTTCAGTAGGAAGTCATTAGACCGAGAAGCAAGATTAATGTGTAGACAAGGGGAAAAGTACCATTCAAAAATCTCACTTAGACTCTAGACAAAATGTGTTGTGTTCTCTGTTAAATTACATTCTGGAGTGTTTGAGGTGATTTAGAAAATTAAAAGTAAAGAAATCTCATTTTATTTGATTAACAAAGATAGGGAATGTGGCATACTTAATTAACTAGAAATTTTCCAGAGAATGTTAAATCTTATCAATAGCCTAATAATGAAGCATCTTCTGCAACAGCTGCTTTCCTTCAGAAAACATGTCTGCAAATAGAGAAGTGGCTATATGGGCTGCTGGCAAGTGAGCCAAGTGTTTACTAAGACACTGAACAGTCTCTAACTGGATATGTTTGTTGTATTAGAAGCAACTGACCAGAATAAAATGAAAACAGTAATATTGGCATACTAATATAATTGAATATAGTGGTATGGCATGTTTGGCCTACTTTAGAAATCTCCGTTGATTGCTACAAAGGTAGTATTTCTTATGAGTTTCACATACATTTGTAGTACGTACTTTGCGGGACTGTAGTTTCTCAACTATTTCTTCCAGTTGCGACGCCAGCTAGAACGGTTCCTACCCTTCTGCTTCCCCCAGATGGGGGTGGCTGTGCAAGTAGTGGGATTGATCTGTGTTAAAAATGAACCTCTTTTTTGTGTGTATTTTGGATTGTCTATAACTTGTGTGAGTTCCCCAGTCTGGTTCACTGCAAAATAGTTAAGCCAGTTGAAATGTGATGGTGATGGTACACTGGGAATGAACAGGTAAGTACTAATGAGTGTGCTAGAAAGAAATATTCAGGTATCTCTACTGTCAATGGTAACATACAGCTCTAACTCAAGCCTTTTTCTAATTTAGTTTCACTTCTACTTCAACAGAGAGGTCTTTTCCAATCTTTCCCATACAAAAGGCAAGAATCTTCTATTTACTGGCACCATTTACAGTCTTTACATGTTTAGTTTTAAATCTTTAGTTTTCTGAAGTAGATGTATAGGTTCTATTTTGCATATTTCGGCTTGATCTGTAATATCATCTGTAATGCTATGCCAGAGCTGTGAGGGACTGCAGAGTCAAAGAAGCAGCACAGTACTTTCCCCCTCACTCCCTGCTTTGAAAGGTTTGGGAAGACCCCGAACAGTTATATCAAGATGCATCCTAGTTCATAGAGGGTCATAGTTCTTAAGTTTGCTTCCATTCCTTGGGTACAAGAGACTTGGCTTCCCAGGAAGCAAAGACATGCTGTTCATTTACCTGTGCTATTTGGAAGACAGAGGAACCCTGGTGCTTTCTTTTTGCTGAGTTACCTTGTGGTTGGTTGCCTATTCTAGTGCATGTTTTTTGGAAGCTGTTCTTCTGTCTTTGTCTTCCAGGAAGGCAGCAAATTCTTCTGGGAGTTCTTTGGGCTGAGTTTGCACTGTACAGGTAGTAAATAGTGACCTGAAGCAACAGAAGCATGTGGCAGACTTTTTGGAATCAGCAGCTGATTTTTATTCTTCTTCTGCAGGGTGGGATTTTGCAAGGTCTGTGGAAGAGGAAAGCTCTAGTATATTTTATTCAGTGATGGCAGAATAAACCACTGGTAATAATTGGTTAATGTCCCACACATTTTAAAAGCATAGGCAGGGTCTCAGCTGACAGAGAAGAGCTGCCCATGAAAGCCTAGCATATTTATCAGTGCTGCTTGTGACTTCATTTTTTTTTTTATACTACATGGTATCCATATAAACACAGCTATGGAGAATCGTCAACTCCGATATGAATACCAAATGCACTTTTTTTTTTTCCCCCCAAGCATACAAGTAGGATTATATTCTTTTACACTGGGCCTTCTAGGAAGAATGTTGCCTTACCACTGGGAAACACTAATTTTGCTCCTGGCTGTGCCAATGTCTCCCTGTGTTAGTTTTGTATAACTATCTTATAATGTACCATAGTGTATCCATCCCTAAATTGCTGTCTCAGGACTTCATCTGCTGCATGGGAAAGCTGAGATGCATGCTAAATATCCCTGTTGTGAAACAAAAAAAAAACCCCAAACTAATCTGAAGATTCTCAGCCTACGGGTATAAATATGAATTAAAGCTGCTATTTCTTTTATAATGCTCATTATGCTCCTGCTTTATGCTTCACCAGTATGACTGTCTTCCCAACAATGTGGTTTATATCTTGCAGGAGTTTTACATGCTAATTTATCAATATCTTGAGAAGTGATCTTTAATGCTGCTAAGTATGTCTAAGGAAAAATTAATTATATCTAAGTCAGAAATAATGTAGTATATTAAAACATGTAGTTGATTTGAAATCGGTTATGTTTCTCAGCTCTCTTTCTTTGTTTTTATACCTTTGTTCCACTCTATGCTTTTTTTTTTGAAGGGGCCGCTTCTAATCAGCTGTTGGAGAAAGATCCTGACATTTGAATGAGATACTGCCAGACAATATAAATACATTTCCCTTACTGTCTTATTTCAGCAGACCAGTCAGTGTACTCTTTCCTGTACTCATCCTCATCCTCCAGATGAGGCTTTTTTGCCTTCTTTATCAGTAGTAGGACTACTGAGAGATTTTGGTAAAACTCCATCGTTGGAGTCTGATGAATTCAGGTCTGCTCTTCCTCAGCTGACAGTGAATAATTGCTACCAGCTTTCCTAGAAGATATTTTATTTACAGGTAATGTGGAATAACGGTTAAGTGCTGATTTCATGTAGGTGGGAGACAGGGGTATTAGCGTGTCAGAAACTGCTCTGAAATAATTCAGTAATGGAATGCCAGAATTAGTTCAGCATACTGCTGATGGGCTGGTTTTCCCCCTTTTAACAGGCTGCCAGCCTGACACTGTGTTCCTTGGCGTCCGAGTCTCTGAGCAGATTGAAAATAACCGATGTTCATAAGGTTAGGACTATATTTAGAGTGTGTTTGTAGATGCTTATGAATATATATGAGCTGTGGAAGTATATATCAAGAACACAAGAACCTTCTGGATACCATTAAATGGGGGCAGCATCATTTGCGTAGCAATCAGATGGCATTTGCTGCCTCAGGGCTCCTACACCAAGCACAGTTCTGCCTCTGAGGATAGGAGCCTTCCCCCTGGAAAAGTCTTCTATATCTGGTGCCTTGAGGATCAGTATGGTGATGCTATTCATAAAATGATTTCCTAGTCTGTATCTGAACTGTGTGAAGCGGCTCTATTTCCTGATCCAAGCTAAAAGTTGGGTTTTTTTTCATCTGTGAGGAACCTGTCAAACTCACATTCTGTATGCAGGCAAAAGTAAAAAGAAAAGCAAAATAAATCCAATTTTCTCCATAAATAAGAATGATGAAAACTACCACTTTTTTAACAGTTTGAAAAAAAAAAATCAAATTCTAATTCCGGGCCCAACTTGCTGAATTTTAATTTATGCATTTTTCTCCTAATCTTTAATTTCTGCTGTTGTACTTACTAGAAGATACTACTGTGAGTTTTCTTAATGTAATGGAACTCCATACAACTTTCCATCCTGAGAAAGGATGGCAAATAGGTTTATAGGTATATAGGCAAATATAGGTTTATAGTTTGACTGAGCTTGTACACTGTTCCAAAGCTTTTCCAGATGTCTCCACCAGAGTTGTGTGAATAATTAATTTATTGTTTCCTGGCAGATCCAAACAGTAAAAAAAGAATCATTTTCCCTTAATACGAGATGACCTTTTTGACGTCTTTGATAGCTAATAACTATTTCAGATGAGATGAAATATTTTATTCAATATGAATGAATACACTTCATTAAGATTTCGAGTATTTTAGTCACCTGTTTAAAATGAAAATAAGACAATTTTAGGAAAAAAGGTCCTAGATTTCATGAAAGTTTAGGTACCTTTCACAATGCTGAGTAGGAATAGTTGCCTGGTGGAATGCTGAAAACTAAGATGAGGTAGCCAAGAGGGGCATTCTGTGTTCTCTGATAGAAACCAATCTAGTTTTATTTGTTTATTTTTATTTTGTGAAATCTGACATGTTCTCCAGAGTGTTTTAAACTCATCAACCTGTCACTTTCCAGCGTAAAATGCTCTGTCAAAGTGCTTCCAACCAGTTTTAGCTTCAGCATATATCTCAGCAGCCAGTATAGGAGCTTGAGTACAAGGTGGTGGTTCTCCAAGTGCAACACCCGTGTTTTATGTACACACCTAAGTGTGGTTCATGCAACAGTTTCCTGAGGTTGCATGAAGCTTTGCAGATGCTGAAATGGACCTTGCATTTGTTATCCATTGAAGGAGAGTGTTCAAGAAAAGGGGCTTAAGTGAATGATGTGTTTTCTGGAAACATGCTGCTTGCTAGCTTACTAGGTTTCCCTGGACAAGAAAAAGAATATAAATGGCCAGATGCATTCCAGTGTCTTGCTTTCCCTGTAATGTATTCCTTTGCTCTGTCATATGATGACACTCCCACACAGCTGCTAAAATGCTCTTGTTGTTGTAGTGGTTAAAGGAAATTGCTGCAATTAATTTTGCTGTCTTTCTTCTCTTTGATGTGTCATTACAATTTCTTGGATAATTTTTCAGAGATTGGGTTCTGTTCAAAACTAGTCATGTAGGGGTGAAAAGAATAGGAGGGAAAATAAACATTTGCGCCTTCTCTATATATGTTTGTGTTTCTGCTTTGGTGTAGGTACCAGTCAATGTAATGAACATGAAACAATACATATACATACATAGTTTCTGTTACTCGCCTACAAGTGCAATAGACAAAACTTGGACTTCTCCAAAAGTGAACAATCTGAAGAAATAAAATGGATGCAGGTGCCTTAGTCAAGCTAGTTTTATTTCCTAATGACTATAAAGAATGACCAGACCATGAACTCTGAGGTTATGCTTCATTTCTTGGGTACAGCACATTATGTTCTGAGCAATTTCTATTTGTAGACTTGAAGCAGTTTTAATCTTCAAGTTCACTACAGACTTGACAGTTTTTCCCTCTTTTCCTTGGGTTGCAAAATAATCCTCTTTTCTGCTAGTTCCAGATGCTGCTGCAATGGAAGTTAATTGGTTCAGTGATGAGTACAGTAGACCCTGGGATGGAATAGACTGTGGAGCAGAAAGCTTAGTGCTTTGTTCACTGGATTTTATGAATGAAGAAGGAGAGAGGATAGTCCTCCCAATCTCATCATGTGAAAGTCATTGTGGTCAAAAAAGATGTTAAATTCAAAAATGACATTTCTCAAGCTTCCAGGCATGGGTGGAGATATAAATTGAAATGGTGAAATTTTAATTCTTAAAGACTCAAACAAAATTATTGGAAATAATGAAAAATATAAAACCAGGACTTTGGAGCCATTCAGAAAGAGTAGGGTTAATAGTCATTAATTTCAGCTTCTAATTCCTTCAATAAATAAATAATGTTAATTTAGAAGAGTGGCTGAAGCTGATCGTTGTTTATGTTACTTTGCAAAGTTAATTTCATTTCTTTTCCAAAATGTTCTTGATTATGTTATGACGACTTTCAGGTCTTTCATATAGCTCTTATAATTAATGGAACAATGAAAATATTTTTATACCCTAACATTTGTGGAAAAGGTGAGGAGCAGAGAAGTAGAAGTGAGCTGCCTGGGGTAGAGTAGGTCTGCAGGCTCACTTTAACCAAGTTTTGTACACATGCCACCCCTGTCCTGCCACCCACATGGCCATTAGACTGTGTGACATATCTGCATTGCCTTTGCCCACCCTGAGGCTTTTCAGAGCCCTCTTCCTCTAGCCAGGTCTGTCTCCCGGGGTGGCAGCGAACGCCAGGCGTGGGATGCTGCCCAAGCCAGTGCCCAGCAGAGCCCCGTGCGAAGCACTGCCCGCCTTGCTGCTCTCGCTGATGCTGTGAAAGTCCTGCCCCATCCAAAGCACCTTTGCCAGCTCGAGCGCTTATGGAATTAGTAAAAGGATGTAGTAAAAGCATGTCGGTGCACTCTGTAAAAAAAGGAAAACTAGTGGGAAGTCTCAGAGGTTGATCTTTGGCTTTAAATTTCTCCCCTGGTAACTGTGTATTGAAGTGACCATTTGAAACCTCACAGGGTCATGTTGGGGTCATTAAAAAAGCTGTGAAAGGGTCTACTTCAGTCTGCTTCCTTTTTCCCTCTCCAGTGACTGTAAGTTTGCTTAAAAACTGTGATTGCTTAAAGACATTGCTTAAAGAGTGATTGCTTAAAGAGACCTTTTGCCTCAAAAGATTTTTCTCGACAGCCACAAACCCCAAAATTTGGGTTGTGATTGGAGCACAGCCTGGCATTTTAGTAAGGAGGTCAAACAAATGCTGAAAACCTCATGCTCTCTTGGACGCAGCTGAACATACAAAAAAATCCAAGTCATGCTGGACGTGACCTCAAGTCTTGGGGCAGGTTTACACAAAGCGTAACCCATCCGAGGTGGCTGGTGCTCCCCAGCTGCCCGTCGCTCTCCTTGCCCTCTCCTCCTTCTTGCCGGGTTATTTCATCAGCTGGCTGAACACTTGAACCAGCAGAACAGACCGGGAGAGGAGCAGCCCCGGTGGGGTAGGGAGGGGGAGGAGGAGGAAGAATGAGGCAGAGAGGACAGCTTGTATTTATGAGACTGTCTTTTGGGTTCATAAAAGTCAGGCAAGAATGCATAACCAGCCCCACGAATGATTTGAGCTGGATCTGCTTTTGATGGAAAACATTTTGCATATCAGTGACCTCTTACAAAAATGACAAATTTCAAAAAAGCCCCTCAAACCTACTTGCAACTGGCCTGAGTACTGGTATAAATTAAGCATGATGTAATTAACCGTTGCAGAGACAATAAAGAAAAGATGTATTACTTCATACCCCGTATTTTAGTCAGCAGCTAATAAATTTTGCGTAGTATCCTTCTTCACCTGTGCAGGGAAAGATCCAGAGGTAACCCTTCAAAAGAAAAGCCTTCACATGCAGCTGATGGTCTGTTCCTCCACTTAAAATCACTGTGCCTTTTATTTGCAAGCCTGAACTCCTTGAGAAATAGCACAGCTCTCGGTGGTAAAAGAACCAGAAAGTAGCATCTTACTGTTGTCAAAGCATAGCCTGGGTCTCAGATGTCTGGATTACAGTCCAGGTATGAATGATAATTAACATGAGTTAAATAACTGCTATATAGTGCTGCAGGAATTTGTCACATAATAATGAACATCATTTTTTGTTGATCATTTGAAGCGCTTGGTTTTTTGTACAGAAAATACATATATGTCTCTCTTCTTGCTTTGTAAAAACAGTATGATAAAACTCTCACTAGCAAACTGGCAGGCAGCTTTTAGTAGCAATAATCTTATAGAGTAGTTGTTGTGTTATTATTATTATTATTGTTAGTTGCATTATTAAGATTTGTTGTTACTTTAATAACTTTCAAAACTGCTTGTTTAGAGGGGGAAGAAAGTTTAGGCCTAGCATTTTTTTTTATATAGGTAGTTACCTTGCCTAGATTAGTGACCATTTTAAAAGCAAGAATTAATGCTTGTTTAGTTCTCTGCATCCAGGGCTTCTGCTCACACTCTAAACAATTTCCTCCCCAGCTCTAACTTGGTAAGGCTTTCTTTCCTTTTTCTCTTTGAGACAAATTCAGTTGCTTCTCTTTTTTTTTTTACCTTTTTACTGATTTGCAAGAAAGAGAGCTTGCACTTGAGTTCAAGGAGGCTTCTCCCCTCCAAAGATTTTTGTGACTGAAAGGACTAGAGAGTGTGCTGAGGGCCCGCCACACCTCCGTCCTAATCCTGCCTCCTCCTGGATGAGGCACTTAACCTCTCTCTGTTCTATCTATAAAATACATTTAATAATACTTAATGGCTTTACTGCCCTTTGAAAATGTAAAGTGCTATGTGAGTGCCGATTACTTTTATTATGTTCCCTGATGGAAGTCCTCAATGTATTTGTGTTAACTGGTTCTGCTAATGGACTTTCTGTAATAATCTTTGGTTAACAAAGTGAAACAGTTGCAAAATAAAAACTGCAGTTTAGTCAAAGCAGACACAGCGAGGCATGCAAGGAAAGTCGGGACATGAAAGCACTTAGCTTCTCTGGGTATGGGTGTGGTGCATCTCAGCCGTGGGCTTGAGCTACAATGCAACCCAGATTGTCTTCTCTCCAAGCTGCGCCTGTGCCAGGGAGAGCACAGTGTGGAAGAAACTTGGAGCTTTGGACACATGGCCTGACCATCCACCAGAATAGGACAGATTTTCCCAGACAATCAAATCCTGCAGAATAATTTGGTCAGGCTGCCGTTCAGTGAGAACTCGCTGTCCCCAAAACTCACATGAGCGCTCCAAAGCTAGGGTCTGGCTCCTGGGCTGGATGTTCCCACAGCCCCACTGGGCCAGTCCATGCTCCGTCTGCCCAGAAGCGGTGCCAGCCGAGCTGGTGCTGTGCTGTGGGCTTCTGATCTTTTTCTCAGGCAAGACAGCAGTATTTCATAAAAATGTGGCAAGGGTTTGTCAGGAGAAGAGAATGTATGTCTGACCAGCATAGATTATCTGTCACTACCCCTGAAGCGTTTCCATGGCCCTAAATCCAGATTGTCCTGCTGCAAAGTATTGACTTTGGGTAGATCAACTTCCACTTGGCTTTACAGGCTTGCTTTGGCATAGGAAATGTGAAATAGGACAGTGTTTATTAGATCTGATGTATGCAGCGTACATTCAGACATAGTTTAGACTGGTGTGTACCTGAAGAGGGAAGGAGAAATTCTTGTCCCAAATGAAGCGTTGGCCATTTCGACCAGGAATGGCCTCAGGAACTTTTTAGTCTCCTCATCCTGACAAGATACGGACTGGAAAGGCCTGAAAAAAGTACGCACTTTTTGTACAAGCAGAAAGCATTGAGTGAAGTCATAATAACTTTACACATTCCTGGAAAATGGTTGAAACGGTTCTCATTTACCTGAGAAACGCATTTTAGAATTGTCACGATGCAGCTTTTAGGTGGAAGCAGAACAGAGCAACTCCTAGAAATGGAATCTGAAATAAAAGCAGCAAATGTGATATCCCTGCAGCATCCGGCTCAGGGGGCTGCGTCAGGTGGGGAGTTTGGCTGGGGCGGTACACCCATCAAACCATAACGCAGGTCTCCTAAGGCGAGCTCGGGGATGGATGGAAACATCCCATGGAGGAGAAGGGCAAACGCTTGTTTGGTCTTGACTTTCAGTACAAATACAGACCATGAAAGAGAGGCCTCATGATCCTTCTGACTTTTTGGGATTTGCCCAAAACCCCAAACATCCCTAACTCATATTATGTTTATGCCTGTAAATTGTAATTTTTATTTTTCAGAAAGAGGTTTAGAACCATTAGAGCTGAAAATGGCAAATGTGAAGTAAATTTTTTAAAAGGAATTAACAGTAATTAAGAACAGATGCTCTTCTCTCTGATCTCATCTCATTTCCTTTCTGACAGACTGTTTAGGCTTAGATGTGACAGTATATGAGTTTGGATTGGTTTTCTGCTATATTATAATTATACAGGCAGTGAAAATAGAGAATTCTGAAAGAGCAGACAAAGTATTCAGAGGCTTTTACAATTGTGCTACTTGCTCTGTGTTTGCCTTTTAGACTTTCTTCCCTGGAACTCAGCAAATTGTAGTTAATTTTTTTTATGACTCCCCTTACAGAAAAAAAAGTAATGTCCCTTTAAAAAAATTGAGATAATGAGACTATGTTTTTAGCAAAATACTTGGATTGAAAATGTTGGATTTACAGCTTGTTGATCTTCAGTCCTCAAAATAGGTCATGATTTAAAGCAATGGAGTTGTGTAAACAATAAAGCAAATACGTCCATGTCATTCTTCAAGTGCCCTCAGGAGGGAGAACTTAATAAAAGTTTCTTATAATTTTGGTCTGAAGGTCTGTGGAAAGAAGTAGGCCTAAGTAGCATTATAGAAACAGCTGTGTGAATACTGGGACTCATGGAAAACAGTGTTTGTGATTCTTCAATTCACTTGTCATTGGACTCTGTTTTGCCCTGCTGTTGTTGTGTACAGACAAGGTTATAGTCAAGGTGCAAGTTTTAGCCACTAATTCTCTTTCAGCCACCTCTTAACTAAAAGGTTTCAGGGTTCAGCCTTAAGGGTTGAAGAGGTTGAGTGATCCATGCAAGTTCAGACTAAAATGTAATTTTATGTGCCAGATAAATCTGTAGACATGGTCTCACCTCTCTGCTTGAAGTGGAGAGGTTGGGCACTGAGCAGGTGGCACTACAGCAAGCACGGATTCCGTGTCTTGATCAAGCTGTGGTGACTGAGTTATTGGTCTTCCAATGTGCTTTGGGTTAGGAGAAACAGACGCTGTTTTTCCTCTTCTTGGCTGTTTCTTGAGAACAGAACTTGCTGTAGGAATTATTTTTCTGTTTGTCTATTTCATCTACTTAGATATTTTTGTCTATATAAACGTCTCTTAATTTCATTGCTTTATTGAATGGTTGCTAGCTATTAGGTTGCAGCACTCACCACTATTTTCCTGCTGTCTTTGCCAACCTAATTAGTCTTTTGTTCCAAATGTGGCCTATTACATGACCGTTTCATAGCTGAGACACTGTATTGAGTTGCAAATAACAGCCTTTTTCTGTGGATGTTGCCTCTTTTCAAAACACCGTGTTAAGATAGGAAAAAATAGTGGTTCATTTGTGCAAATTTAAGACACACGATGTAGGAATGTTCTGCTTTCCCACAACATTTCTGCGTAGTATAACATCCTATATTTTTTTGCTATAGGAGATATTATGAAAATTCCTGTTGCTATCAGGTTAAAGACTTTAAAGAAAAGCGGGCAGGAGATTTAGGAAAGGTAAACTTTGGAGTTCAATAGTTAGGCCTATGTTGTTCAGCATATTCATAAGTTAGCCGGAAAAGAGGAATGAATAGCAGTGATAAAAATTATTGATGATATTAAATTGACTAAGGTGATGAAGACAAGAGCAGACTGAAAAACTGTGCAGTCCTAGTCTCACTGTCTCTGAAAGAATATAGTTGAGCTTGAAAATGCTCCGAGAAGGACAAAAACAAAAGGCGAACAGGATAACATTCATGTGAGGAATGACTGAATATATTAAAACTGTTTGGAAAAGAGAAAATTAGCAGTGAGATGATGACCTACGGAATAATGGTATCTTCAATAAAATAATTAGATGAATCAAATGAAAGTAAGAGGGTGTGTTTTTTCAGAACAACAGGAGAGCAGCGGTGTGGAACAGGACCTGGGAGTCCTGGTGGACAACAGGGTGACCATGAGCCAGCAATGTGCCCTGGTGGCCAAGAAGGCCAATGGCATCCTGGGGTACATCAAGAAGAGTGTGGCCAGCAGGTCGAGGGAGGTCATCCTCCCCCTCTACTCTGCCCTGGTGAGGCCGCATCTGCAGTACTGTGTCCAGTTCTGGGCTCCCCGGTTCAAGAAGGACAGGGAACTGCTGGAGAGAGTCCAGCAATGGGCTACCAAGATGATGAGGGGATTGGAGCATCTTTCTTATGAGGAAAGGCTCAGGGACTTGGGGCTCTTCAGTCTGGAGAAAAGAAGACTGAGGGGGGATCTTATCAATACTTATAAATACTTAAAGGGAGGGTGCCAGGTAGATGAGAAGAGTCTTTTTTCAGTGGTGCCCAGTGATAGGACTAGAAGTAACGGGCACAAACTTGAGCATAGGAAGTTCCATGTAAACATGAGGAGGAACTTCTTTCCTTTGAGGGTGGCAGAGCACTGGAACAGGCTGCCCAGAGAGGTTGTGGAGTCTCCCACACTGGAGACATTCAAAACCCGCCTGGACGCCGTCCTGTGCAATGTGCTGTAGGTGTCCCTGCTGTGGCAGGGGGGTTGGACTAGATGATCTCCAGAGGTCCCTTCCAACCCTGACCATTCTGTGATTCTGTGAGATTATTATTTTCCCACTGTTAATTTAAAGCGTGAAACTTCTTAGCAGAGAGTGCTATTTCCAGAGTATATAAAAAAATCTGAACTGGATTAAATGCCTACATGGGTTCAAAAAACATCTGGAGGAAAAAAATGCTAAGAGACATTAAGCACAAAAAGACCATCTTTGGCTCTGGAAGTCCCTGAGCCACATACCACTGAAGCCTGAGAAAGCTTCCTGTAGAAGCACATGTTTGTCCTGCTGTATGTTTTGCTGTAAGCATCTGGTATCAATTGCTATTGTAAATGGAGTAGTTTGCTAGATGGACCTTTGCTATTGCTTTTAAAACATTTAATGCTTTTGCTTTCCTTCAAAGAATCTGGAGACACAGTCATTCTTTATGGCACAATGTTGTTTATCGTTTTGCAAAGGTTGGCTGAAATTTATATTTGAGGTACCCATCATGGTAATTCAGACATATGGTATAAACATACAGGTAGGATTACAAAGAAGATTGCTTTATCATTTGTTGTGGGAAGAGGAATAGTCTGGATACCTTATAGTTGTGTCTTAAGAATTTTAGTAGAAGCTGCAAAATGATGATAATTAAATGATCCCCAAATGATAGCAAGTACCCAGTGGGGAATTTGTTGTTATAGGATTAAATCTGCAATGACACTGGATATTGGGTCTCAGAGAAAATGTTAATTGCTGGAGAAATTCTTTCTGATAAAATAGAAAGCTACTTATTAGGTCAAAAATCACTAAGGCAAATGAGGAATTTATTAGTTTCAAAATACTTGTTTGTTAAAATTTTACATATATATATATATGTTGTTGCTGGTTATTTCAGAGGACTGCAGGGTTCGCAATATATGTTACAGTAGCAATAAATGAAAACCATCTAAGCTTTATGTTCCTTACTGCAGCCGAACAATCCTGTGCATTGAACCAATTCTCTGTTGTTGTCAGGGGTATATGTTTTACTTAATACTGCTCCCAGCAGTCTTTGTGTTCTTTCATGGCAACCCTTCCCTTTCAGCAATGGCCCAAATTCCCAGTTTACAAAGAGATTTGCTCATACCTGTTGTAGATGGTTGCTGCCTTCCCTTTTTAGGATGGTAGGGTCATACAATTTTGGATTCCTAAGTCTAATGTCACCTTTAGAGAGTCACGCTTGCCAAAGCAGGGTTTTTTATAACTTTTCCTCCATGGATGCACTGCTGCTTCAGGGTGTCTCATTGTCTGAAAGAGAGATATTTGTATTATATTGTCACTGATGCGGCACATACTGCAGCTTTATATTAGAAAGGATAATCAGTTTAGTTTGAATATCACTGTTCTGTATTCTACGTACAGCATAAATTCAGTTTCCACCTACTCTTAGCTGAGTGCTCAGAAGACCTCTCTGGCTTTGTTCAGATTTCCATATTTATACAAGAATTTGTGGAACAATTATTGCATTCTGTGTTGGCAATCACTCAAAAATACTGTTAATTTATCTGTATATGAAAAAGGGATGGTCCAGCCATGGTTTTTATTCCATAAGTGTCTCTCTCCTGCCAAGCACATGATATATGAATGGTTTAATGGCAGTCTAGGTCTTGTGGGTTTTGGCCACACAAGGATTTTGATATGTCTCATGAGGTTGTACAGTTGGTCAGTTTGGAATATGGAGTCAGATGTAGGTTATATTCATAAGCTGCAACTAATTAAATTACCAACAATGAAGTGAATGACCTTCTTTTTCCTTAAAGCACAATAACCAAAAATTTAGAATTCAAAAATACTTTTTCTTACGAAACTTGTCAACATTAAAAAGAACACTGATATTTGAGAATGCAGTGCACATCTACACATAATTTTAGTGACATTAAAGCGCAGCATGCTCTAAGTGATGAAGTGACTAATGATTTATTCATCACAATTTAACCTTCTGTAACATTACTCTGAATTAAGTTGCTTGAACAAGAGTATGTCTTAAAAATAATAATTAAATCTTGATTAACATTTCTAATGATAGCAAATTCACGGAACCTTAGTATGTTGCTTAGATAATAACTACTTTTGTTGTTAACAATGGCCCCTCATTTGTAGTCTGGCTTGGAGCCGCTTTAGCTTCCAGCATGGGCTTCTGTGTGTTATCCCATTACTTTTTGTAATGCCATTCTCTTTTTCTTTAGATATTTACCCATTGCAGTCCCTTAATGCCTCTAGCCTATTTAGCTTCACGAAGAGTAACTAAATTCTTCTTATTCCTCACTGGAAGGGGTGTTTTTCAATGCTTTATTCCTTTCGATGTTTCTCTATCATTTTATCCAACTTATCCTTCTTAAAGAATGGTTACCAGATTCAGGTAACACAGAGGTAATTTAACTTCCTTACTCTCTCAGAGTTTCCTTGGCTTTTTATAAAGTTCATTGTCTTTACTAGATGCAGCTTCCCTCTGGAAGCTCGGACTGGGCTGATTTTTCTCCATCGTTCCCAAGGCCTCTTCATTACTGCTACTGTTTCCATCTTGTATATATGCCTAACGTTCTTGGTTCCAAACTTAAGTCTTTATATCTTTTATGATGAAGCTAGTGAGTGATTTAGATGGCTTACGTTATCAACCTGCATTTTGCATTATTTCCCAGTTGCCATCATGACATCTGAATCATGGTTTCTGTTTTCTTTCCATGTCATCATTAAATAAAATGTCTAGGATAAAGAAGTAAACTGTATGGTGTTCCTCTAGAAACATTTCAGTTCAGTTCAGTTCAGTTCATTATCATTACATACTAAAATGTGTCATTTAAAATATTTTAATTCAGTTAGTCTGTTGCGTGCTTTTACAAAATCAAATGTCTTGTAGAAGTCTGTTTCATCAAAACTATAATTTTTACCAACTAAACTTATAATGTCACCTAAAAAGCCATCAAGTTAATTTGATAAGGTTTTATATAAATTACAGTCAATGTGTATTATTGTATTACAGACTTTTAAACCTGCTGTGATCAAGGTTTGTGATAGCTGTTTTGTTATAGAACCCAAAGTAGATGTCAGGCTGACAGATCATTTAATGCTTTAAACTATGGACTCACAACCAGTTTTCTTTTCCATCCTAGTTTTTTGGAACTTCCTTAGCTTCACTGAAATAAGAGTTAATGTTCCAGACAGCAATAATATTGCTGGCCAAACCTGTTAGGATTTTTTAATGTGAAGTATTCACATTCAGCTGCTTTAGAAGATGTTAGGGTTGTTGGGCAGCATATTTCTGTACTTAGACCAGGCTAACAAAATATCCCTCCTCTACAATACTAGGGAGATTATTTATTAACTTTTTTTTTATTTTCCCTTTTTTGTTTTTGTGCAGATTACTTAGCCTCAGTGCAATCTGAAATTTCATATGTGGGAATGGGGAAAAATAGAGCTAATAAAGAGATAGGGCTTAAAAGGGGTTTGAGAATAGGTGTGGTAAAAATAAAGACCAAGACAGTGTGGGGAACAAAGCAAGGCATTTTAGCATCCAGAATATTGTAGAATGAGCAGAGTTTTACAGGACAGTGAATTGCCACGATTGTAACAAGCTCAGTTTTTCTGCAACAATCAAAGCAATCCAATCTGCTGTATCATAGCGTGCAGCCACGTGAAATGATGGCAATATAACTGACTTGCAATGCACTGATTGCAAACCTCAGAAACCTCATGGGGACTTGTGTCCCTGGATTGCTGTGATACTTTTCAAGCATAGATAAAACCACTGTAATATTATGTGTTGTCATACTAAGGCAATACTTAATAGGAAACATAGTGTTTATTGTTTGTTCTCCATACATAGACAGAAGTTTCGTTCTGCCAATTTCATTCTGAAGGGTTGTAATCAATGCTTAGTAGTTAAGAATGTTGCTCTTTTAAGTTTCAGCTCTATTGTTTCCGTCTGTTTGGTGACTCAGGCAAATACCATTCCATTAGCTTGTGAAGTCTGAAAGTCATTTTTGCATTTGGTAATAAAGAAAAAGTACAGGAAAAGACAACTTTTTTTTTTTTTTTAATAGTTACCTCTTTCATAAAAATAGCAGTTAATACAGCTGTCTAAATTCACTCCTAGTGATTGATAGATGAGTTTCATTTCAAACGTGTCAAAACTGTTTCCTTCTTTTCAATGATTCTTTATGAATAGAGTGATTAGGTTGCTCAGATGTTTTCATTAAAAATAAATATATCACCGACTCTTTTGCAGAACATGATATTTTCTAAGCTATTGTGAACTATATTCAGTGTGTCTTCTTTTTTATTCTGAAGGTAGTACAGAGTATGTTAGGTATATTACTCAAAACTGACTCAGTATATACCTTTAGTAAGGACAAAATACAGAAGCAAAATCACTGCCATTTACTGGGCTGCTAAGGTAGTTTACCCTGTAACTTGTATTTTGAAGATCAATATGAATAAATTACAATTGAAAAAATAATTATGGCAAAGTCCAATAATGTGTTTCACACATAACACCGAGTGTAAGATAAATAAGATCTGTTTTAAGGCAACTTCTGCGCATTTGATTTTAGCAAGTTCATGCTAATTTCAAAGCATAACACCCTAGGATCTAACACATTGTATTATGCAATCTTCACTTAAGTCTTTGGATTGAAAGTAACACTCTTGAAAAGTGAGAATCTCAAATAGAGAATAATAGAATCTGTTCTATGAAATGAAAACAGAAATGACCACTGTCATTATGTTTTCATGTCTACCTTCATTGTTATTCTTTCATATTAATATTTTAGAATTGTTATAAGAAATTTTGGATTTATTGTTTAAAAACAGAGCAAGACAGGTCACTTCCTTCCTCCAGGTGCTGTAGTCCAATAGAAATAAAAGCAAGTGGTTCGTCAGTAAATTCTGATTATGCAGTGGTCAGCATTTTCTTGCTAGTTTATTTGAAATGCTGTATTGGGCACTCTTCCACACAGGTATGGCACTTGTAGTATGGTAAACTGTTCACGAGTCTGTAAAACAACATTCCACCAGGAACAGTGATCTGGGATTAGGGCTATCATTTCATTTCATAATAGGCATTTTTCCATTTCCCTCCATCATGACCATTGCTTCTGCTGCCCCATTCTGCAGCGTGCACCCAGCTTCCCAGGCCATTAGCAACAGGTGTGGGGATAGAGATGCTTACCTGGCTCTTGCGCTGCTCTTGGGGCAGGATGCAGCCAGGAGAAAACCAGGGGGCTAGAAAGTGCTGACTGTTCTGTAGGATGGAGCCACGGTGGACCTAATAATAGGCAAAACTCAGCCTGAAATGTAAAGAGGACAACTGTCTGTTTTATTGCTTTTTCTTTTTTGGTTATCCAGCTCCAATGTACTTTTTAACCTGATTATCTGAACAGTGTTGTTCCACTTACAAACCTGGAGTGTTTGTCTGTCTCCTATTTATTCTTTCAGGATTTGTGGATTTAACACTCCATGATCAGGTCCATCTACTGGAATGTGCCTGGTTAGAGATACTGATGATTGGCTTAGTCTGGCGCTCCATGGAACACCCAGGAAAGCTTTTATTTGCACCTAACCTATTACTGGACAGGTCAGTCTGCATGTTGCTGTGAAATGTTTAAGTTAATGTATTTCTACTGCAATTAGATTAATTTTTAAGTTGTAGTCATTTCACTGATATTACAGTTTGACAGTAGATAGCAAGTTAAATAGGGTTATAGTAGGTGGGACAGGAAAAGGAATTCTCAAAAACCTAGAAATGCTCTGGAATGTGATGCTGGTCATTTATTAGACAAGTAACATGTGAAAGTAGGGTGCTGTTGGAAGTGCTTTCTTTCAAAGGCAGCAGAAAATTTCCCTTATAATTTGTACAGTTTGTTGCAAAATTAAATTAAATTTTTTTAAAAAAATAAAAAAATTAAATACTTAAACAGAATCACTTCAATTGAGATAACTATTTCTGCATACCTAAAATCCTCCTAGTTAGTCTTTGTTAGAATTGGTTTATCCAAGCAACCACACAAAATTTTGGAAGAAAATCCTGGTAGAGTCTCTTATTTGAAGAGAATGCATTAAGGTGTTGGTTTTTTTTTTTTCCTCCTGAAAACTGGACTCAAATATGTAAAACACACACCTGCTTGCTGCCTTAAGCCTTTTTAGTCAGTCTTGCTAATATGCGGTAGGTTTTTCTAAGTGAGAGAGAAAAATATGCATCTCTGCCATACGATATCCTGGATTTTTAGCTGGCAGTCTCCACAAATGAACACAGGAAGACTGATAGATTTTTGAAATGTATTCTGTTTAACTTAGTGCAAACTCAGGTTGTCTTTTTTTCCCAGTCATGAAAAATTTCAGCCTTGGGAAAGAGTGTTAAAAGAGAATAATCAGTGAGCAGAGGTTTTGGCAAATGTCTGTGGCAGATCTGGAGGCAGCTGGTTGAAGAGTTACGCTAGCTATTGGTAGTCCTCTTTTGTTGAAGACCACTGCCCACATAGCAGAGTTGGCAGGAGAAAGCTCATGTGTGCGCACTGGTCACTTCAGTGCAGAGTTTGGCTTCTTGGTGTAAATTGAAGGTGGAGGAGACGCTGAGCTGAGGAGCCAGAGCATGTGGTGAGGCAGCTCAGAGCTGGGCATGCTTCTGATCTCATCGCGTAGCTGCAGCGGCACTGAGCTACAGCAGAGGGAGGGATGGCAACAAAAAGTCAAGGGCTGTACCTTCAGCTACTGCAGCCATTAGCCGGTGAATGAATCAAAACTCTTATTAGCAGAAAAACGTCTTTTGAGTAGCTTGCTCCGTTAACTGTGGGCTACTGAGTTTTCACGTTAGCATTTGTGCAGTGTTAATCCTTTGAATTTTCCCCCCTCTGTTGGTTTACCTTTTGTATTTTAGTAAAATATTGATGAAAATGCCTAACAGTATAAAATATAGTGTTTCATTAGAATAGAGAAGTGTTTATTGCCTTAGAAAAAACTCTCTTCTGTTTGTGTAAGCACATGATCTGTGAACTATGGAACTAGATACATACAAAACATTCTCATTTTGTGTACAGAAAATATCTGTTTGCTTAAACGTAAGTATAGTCTTCTCAAGAAAACATAACAGTTTTAAAATCATTTCTTAGTGCACATAAGAATAAAATTTACTGCTGTAGGAAAGTAAATATAACATAATATTGAAAACTACTATAAATTGCAATACAGCTTCCAAAGACCAACCCATTTCTTCCACAGTCCATAATACAGGTTGTGAGAAAAAACTGAAAACTGAAGAGCAGAGCCAGAGTACCATTTTTCCTCTTAGCTAAGAAAAACAGCTAGGGAAACACTTGAAACTTTGGTCTACTTCAAATAAAAATCCCCCTGCTCTGAATAAAATGGAGTCTGAGCAATTGATTCACACAGCATAAACCAACTCTGTTGGATTAAAGAAAACAATTGCATGCAACTGGAACCACATATTACTTTAGGGCTCAAAAATCAATTAACTTCATAATCAAAACAGGCTTCTTGTTTTTTGACTTTCAAACAAGGCTGTTTCTAAAAATGTAGATCTATTACATCTTCTCATTTTCAAATAATAAGAAACACATTTCTGAGGCATCATATACTTGTATCACTTTACTTGGTAGGGATAATTGCTAAAAATAAAATAATAGATTACATGACTCTGGGGAGCACTGATATGCTAATTAGTTAACCAACTGTTGATTTACTAGTTAATTAGTGCTAACGATAGTTTGATGTGCTAATTTGATTTAGGCAAGTTGCCTTTTGAGAATGTTATAGGGCAAAACTATACTGTTCATCAGATTTGAGACGGCAGGACAGAGGCTGATTCAAAGCCTATTTAACCCAATGGAGTCCTTCCACCGCATCAAGTATTTGGGCAAACACCACAAGAGTGAAAAAATTGTTTGATGCATTATTGTTGCTGACCTAAATAATGAAATCATCTGACTGAAGGGCTAAAATAATGGAAAAGATGGATGCTGTAGTACAATTTCCTTTCATCTCTTCTTCTCTTCTTACCCTTCAGCATGTTCTTTACAGGATACTCCTTTTCAATATTTTGATCTACAGCATTCTGTCCTGAATCCCCATCACATTTTCCCTGCTACCTGATCGATGGGGTTAACAGCATTTGCAAATATTAATTTAGCTACTGTCTATAATCCAGAGTCACCAACTACGGATGGTAAAACATAGATCTGTCTCTAACCTGTGTTCTTCTGGACTTAGTGCAAATTCAGTATTGTTAATATGGATCTTTACCGCATTTTGCATATGCCTCTACCTCTCTTAGATCATTCTGTGGCAGAAATCCTCTCTGATTTGCACATCCCTTTCATTTTTCACATTCAGGCTTCTCCTATCTGCAAGAAATTCTTTCTGTCTAGAATCTTGGAGATAGATAGTCATTTGTATACATCTGTACATAAGGCTCAGGTCATGTCAAGTTTTATTATGTAACTTTTTTACCTTTTGGCTAGATAAATAGTTGTCTTGTTCATATTTATCTGAAATGCCATAAAAATAACATTCCAACTTTGCTTTTATTTTAAACAAATCTGATTTTTCTTTTCCCAGCTCAATCCTCCTACTTGGGTCATATTAAACATGAGCTTGTCTTGTCTCTGAAGATCTTTTGGAGACTGTCTTTTCTCATTCTGTGAGAGTCTTCTTGTTACATTTTCAAATAAATGCCTCTATAATTTTCCTATGTAACAACTCACACTTGGAAGATTCCTTGAAAATATCTGTAAAGCAGCTCTTTGTTATTCATTTTAAGTTCCTTCTTAAAATTTTGCTTTGCCTATAGAAAAAATTATACAATAATTAAGCTGCCAGTATGTGTAGATTACTGCCTTCTGTATGGTTGAATAGCATCACATTATCCCTTTCTGTTCCTGCTCTGCCCCATAATTAGGGTATCCTGTGGGGTAATGCACTCTTTCTTGTTCTGTTAACGCACTATCTAATCATGTGAGTCTTGGTTCAAAATCAGGACTTTTAGCGATCTGCCAGTTACATATAACTGGCATATTTTTACAGTGTGTAACTGATGCTATTAAAAAAGCTCTAATGACAATAATTATAGGTTAGAAAAATAGGCCCAAATAGGAAATACAATAGCATACTCACAGTGCTTGCAATTAATATACAGTATCTGATGCAATCAAAGAAAGCTCAAGATAAATGCAAATCTTTTATATTCTGTGTTTGAAATTTAATATCTTGTATAAGGCAAATCTAGAAGTAAAGGCTTATGTTCCTAATGGCACAAAGCAGATGTTTCCTATCTGGAGGGTTCCCAAAAAACCAGACCTTTAAAACATCATTAGACCTGGACTGAAATTTGTCAGGCCTGACAACAGGCTATTTATAATTTTGAAGAAAATGTAGTGTTTCTCAGGAATAAGAAAGTAATATTTTATTATAGTTTTAAAGGATTTGTTGCATTCAAATATCATGCTGATCGGAGGTTACTTAAAGGTTTGAGACATAATTGTAAAGAAACCCATGGTAGAAATAGCTGAATTGCTGACTGGTGGATGACTTCTAACCTGAAACATCCTCGGTATCATCAAAATGGGAAATGCAGTGTTGCATTTTAAAAAGGTTGGTGGAACTTCTGCCTAGTAAGCCTGGTGACCAGTGTAAGGGAACTGATGGAATACCATCTAAAGACGAGAATTGGCTGAGGTGTGAATAAACATGACATAGTGGTAAAGAGTCACCATGCATTTTGTAAGGGGAAGCAATACCTCACAAATACATCAGAGTTCTTTGAAGATATTAACAAGCAAATGGATGAGATCTTGTTTGATTTCCACAAAAGTATTAAACAAGATCCGAATTTTATGTAGATGAATGTGAACTGATGCATACAGGAGAAGAATAATCCTGAGTTGATCTTTCCGTCTCACTCTTAGTAGTAGTCAGTTCTATGAAACCAGCAGTTCTTTGGTCGCCAGCAGTCGAAAAGTAAATAGATTGCAGTTTTTCCCCAGGAATCACTACAATGGGAAAAGGAGATAGTACAGATCATCGTTATTCCACTGTTTAAATCTGTGCTTCATCTATGCTTGGAAAACCATGCCTTTCTGACTTTCCTTATCTTACCAGGAATATTGAAAAAACAGTCAAGGTACCCAGAGGGGTTGCATAGCCAATCAGAGACATGAGCTGTGGTACAAAGAATAACTAAATAGACTGGCTTCTCTGCCTGTGATGCTCAATAGAAGAAGGAAAACAAAACAGAGACGATAGCAATTGCATGAAGTTATGAACATGTTGAGAAGATGGTAATCCACAAGTTACTATCTCTTCCAATCTAGCACTAGAGGTAATCACTTGAAATCAGCAGATCCAAATGCCTTTATGCTTAGCCCATGGCTAAATATGCCTTTGATATGAGCCAGTACAGCTATTCTCATGTTATGCTCTAATGTTATTTTCTTATCATAACTGCAAAAAATGTCTAACAGCAAAAAATCAGTCTAGGGACTTATAAAATTTAGTTAAACGTAGTCAGTATTTCCATGTTTCTACCAGGTTATCTCCTTCTTTCTATGGAGAAATCTAGTCTGCTGTTCAGTTGGGTTGTTGTTTTTTTTTTTTTTTTTTTTTTTGGTTTTTTTTTTTTTGTTTTTTTTTTTTTTTTTTTTTTTTGTTTTTTTTTAATTTGGAAACTCTTGTTCACTTCCTCTTCCAGTGCTTGGTAGAATTTTTTTCATTCTTTTGGAAGAAATAGAAGAATTTTCCCTTTACTGACTTTCATACTGAGCAATGGCAGGAAGCCATGGATCTCTAAAGAGCAGCTAGCACGAATAGCATAAAGACTTACAGCATTCACTGTACGACTGGGCAGCTGAATAATTTACTGCTTTCATGGCCTTGGTCTGAAAGTTTCTCACCACATCTAAAAAGAATCTTTTAAGTTTTCTGTGCAGACAGTGCTTTCCAGTGTTTTGATAGACACAAGATTAGATACAATAGAAGAGCATTGGGATGAAAGCTGAATATGTTTTGCTAGTCCCTCACCTTGTAAAATGTTCCAATTTCCTAAGGACATCACACTTGTACTTGAGTACACTTTACTTGAGTAAATGCACAACTTTTTTTTTTTTTTTTTGGTACGAGGTGATTGTGGCTGCATTAATTACTATTGACTCATTAGAAAAATGGAAGCAAAATGGTCACAGATGCTTGATTCAGAATGCTTCATGACTGACCTTCTGCTCTTATTTATTTCAAAAGGAAAAAATGCATAGGCAACAAGAATATCCAAATTTGCACTTCAAATTAAATTTGAAAAACTATTGTACATTCCATTATCATCCCATCTTTGATAGCAACAGATTCTGTGCTGGAAACCAGCTCAATCATCCTGTCATCAGGCTACTTACCTGATAGAGCTGAATGGATCAATTTGTAGAGGGTTAAGGAATCTCTTGAAAGAATCAAATTTCTCTTTGATCTTTTACTTTATTGTTGGATTTTGAGATGTATTATTATACTGTAGATCCCAGAAAATGAAAAAAATATTACAAGAGACAGAAGAATTATACCTCTTAAAATAATGCAAAAGGAATAATTTCTATTTATTGTAAACCAGTCTTTACCGTGCCTTGGAGAAAAATTCAGACTACCTGATTTTGTTGTTCAAACAATATAAACATAAATCAGGAGGACCCTTCCAGACTCTGGGGAAGTGCTGGGTAGTGCTGAAAGTGATGAACTTTTTTTTTTTTTTTTTTTTTTCAAAAAAAGGAAAACCCTGCTCATTATGTTCTTCCCAATTTTCAGCTGTTAGATAAAGAAGTTCCCTGGGTGGGTTTGTAGGCATAGAACAGAATTTTTCAGAGAGAATGAAATCATTTCTGGATTCAAGATAGCCCCTACACAAAGTCTAAGATTGTTCGTTCATCTAGTCACTCTGACCTTGGAAGCTGAGGCCCCAGTTCTAGGTCATGTTGAATTGTGATGCTGATCTTTCCAAAATTAAACTTTCTTTGCATTTCTGATATGAAGAGAATTTTGAAATATTTTTGGCTTTAAGGTCATTCAGGCTGAATGTGAATTAAACTGGAAAAGGCCTTCCTGTCAACAAGAATAACATTTTTTCAGCCAATTATTGTAACTTTATTATTCCCAAATGGAGAGCCTTCATAATAATTTTCTAATGTCTCAAATGTGACAAAAAAAAAATCAATTTTCTTAGAACTATTATAGCAGCATTTTAGAGATTTTTGCTATCTGAATATTTGTGGATCCATTTCAAATCATAGTTTACCAAGAAAATAATAATTAAAAAGTTACCTAATAGTTAATTGTCTGTATGTTTTCAGACCTGACTCACCACTGTTGAAATGTACAGTGTACTCTTACTTTATCTGCCTAGGTAGACGATCCAGTGTTGATCTAGTCAGGAAAGACACCTAGTTATGACTACATGGCTCTGAGGGCAAGGGTCAAGGGCATGAGAGACCAGGTGGTCAATCCACTGGGGTGGCTGAGGAGAAAGGGCTTGAGGAAGAGTGGAGAGATCCTGCAGGTCAACAATTGTTTGCATAGTTGGTATTAACAACGGGGATTCAACTTTTATGGTCATGGAATCTGCTCTGATGATCAAGAGTGTCTAGGAAGGGATGGGATCAACTTCATCAAGTGGACCAAAATCATAATTTCCACAGGCTGGCCAGCCTGGTAAGGGAGCTTTAAACCAGGAACAACAGGGGAGGGAGATGATGACCCACAATCAAGTGAGGAAGGTGGTAGACTGGGCTGGCAAGAAAAGGGTTCAGGGTGATGTGGACAGGAGAGAGGTTGTAATCAACAAAACGTAGTAGGAGGAGACCCCCCTAAGTGGTGTAGGCATGCAAATACAGAAGTGCCTACAGGAGAGCACGATGGGGGAAGCTCCATACATTTTCTGGTAAACCAGCACAACTGGGTGCTCTCTGAGCCAGCGATGCTCCCTCGTGACAAAGGCAGCCAATAGCTTCCTGGGCTGCATTAGGAAAAGCATTACCAGCAGCTAGAGGCAGGTGATCCTTCCTCACTACTCAGCCCTGTTGAGGCACATCTGGAATGCTGTGTCTGGTTCTGAGCTCCCCAGTACAAGATAGGCATGTACATACTGGAGTGAGTCCAGTGAAGGACCACACAGGTGACTGATGGACTGGAGCGTCTCTCATACAAGGAGAGGCTGAGAAGATTCAGATCTGATCAATGTGTATAGACACCTGATGGGGGGAGGGAAGTAAAGAAGAAAGAGCAAGAAAGAACAAGAGGTTGTGGAGTCTCAATCCTTGGAGACACTGAAAACCCAACAAGATATGGTCCTGAGCAACATGCTGTAGGTCGCCCTGCTCTTTGCAGGGGCGTTGAACTAGGTGATCTCCAGGCAGCCTTCCCAACTTCAACAATTCCGGCATTCTGTGACCAACCACAGGTGAAAACCACTTTAAACTAGATTTTTGTTTCTTTTTTAATTTATTAATGTCCTACTCCATATTTATTGCATATTTTATACTCCATATTTGTCAGTGATGACTTTTAAATCTTGGACTTTAAAACTTTTGAATACATTTTAGCCAAACCTCTGTTCTGGTAAGCTTGTATTGAAAAAGAAACAAAGGGCTTTTAATAGTAGACTGCAGGAACAGCAAGCTGTAATACTACCCATCAGCTGTAGTCTATTTAAAGTTCTTCAGGGAGTGTCATTTGAAAGGAGTGTTCAGGGAGAAATAGGATGAGTAAAAGATGTTTCTACCTCTGAATTACTTTGCTACCACCTTTAGTAACAAAGACTCGTGAACAAGTCAATTAAAAAAAAGCCACCACACAGAGAAAACAACACAACAGAATCACTACAGAACAAGCCTTGTATCTTTGATTTCTCTCTTTCTGAAGCTCTCACATTCATGCCCACCTATCACTTACTGGTCGATTTTTGTGACGGTACAAGCCTAATTGCTGTGATCAAAATAGACATTTTTTTAGAGCAAAATGCTATTTAACCTCATGAGTAATGATACAGAACAATAAATAAGCTAGGCATTTCTCTTCATCAGCAGGCCTTTCATTTTACACTGTGGTTTAGTTGACTTGCGGTAGTCTCTGCTTTTCTGTTTGCCTCCTGTTCTTTGGACGTTGCTGTTTTGTTCTAAAGCTTTGGGGGCTAATAGTTTTCAGATTTTTTTTCCTGCTTACTGATTCCCTAACCTTTTCCACAATCTCCAGAGTTATTGGTTAAATGGAGGATGGTCTGAAGTAAAATTTCACTGCTGGCAACAATTTCCTCATCTTTTAATTACTGATAAAGCATAGCATTATAGAAAAGGGGGAATCCTCAGTTACTTAAGTCACCCCCCAACACATATCTGGCAGTACTTAAGGCATCCCAATGGATGTTCTTGATTTGGTCTTAAAACTTTGGAGCAGAAGCTTTCCTGACACCCCACTTCCTTAAGCTGTTTTAGCACATCACTATACATACGAGTAGAAAGTGTTTATTAATGTCTATTAACAGAACTAATTAACAGAACACATTGATATATATAAAAATTGTCTCTTGTCTTGAAGACAGGCACCACATGCCTAAAGCCTGTAATAATATTCTAATGGAGAGAACATAAAAAATATTAAAATATTTTTGACATTCTTTAGCGCTTCAGAAATAGCACAGGATATAAAGATTCCGCTCTGTCTTTAATCTGTCCCCAGTCTTCCTGAATTTCCTCTCTTATTTGACTTTATTTTAACATCTCTCATTTGGGGTGTGAATTAGCCACCACTTTTGGTTCAGAGCTAGCTCAAGGAGCAACCAGGAGGCATCAGAAAAAATTAGCAAACCTCAGAGGATGATAATTTTGTCAGTACTGGAAGAGGTAGGAATTGCCTATTTGAGCCTCAGGCTCAGTCCTAATTGTTGCTTTGTTGCTACAGAAGAGAGAGAGCTGTGGTGGGTGAAAACTGTTGTTGTGCGTGGGTAACCACTTTTTTCAACCTGTTTTGGAGAAGTGATGAGGCCAACAGGAGTAATTCAAAGGGTGGATTATGTGAAAAGGTATAAACATAACCACCCAGCTCAGTGGAGCAGAGCCTTGCTCTTAGGCGTCCCTTCTGCTCCTGCCTTTTTTCCTCCCTCAAAATTATGTTTGGAACTGATACTTAAGTTTTATTTCTTATTTGGCAAATGTCTGTTTTAAGAAACTCTTGAAGGGAAAAAAATCTTGATTCCATGTTGAATTATGCTAATTCCAGTCCAGTACTTCTCCAATTACCCAGCTGTGAGTGATTCTCAGACTGTGATTCATGCATTGACACTAATGGCACATATTTTTGAGTAAGTAGCCAAAAATATTCTATTTGTTTAAACAACATGAAATAATTACTGCAACAGTGTTATAAATCAACTGAAAAAGATTTTAGTGAACTACCCCCGACTCAAAAAAAAAAAAAAAAAAAAAAAGGCAAGCAAAATTGATTCTTGAAGGTAACTTTCTAAATAATGTGCATTCTCTCACTTTAGGTTTTCTCCCTCTGAATTTGTGTCCTTGCCCCTGGACAGATAGACATTCTTCCTTGTCTATGCCATGACTGAATAAGTTAATGAATTAGAAACAAATCCTAACCAAATATAATAGAAGTATGAGAGTGAGATGTTAGGAGGACAAAATGCCGAGAAGATATGCATTGAGAATGAACAGACTATAATGAATAGAAACGATTTCACTCCTTCCAAACCTTTCTCCAAAATACAGTCCATGTTTAAACCAAAGAAGAGATTTTGGAGTATGAGAAAGTTGGCTTAACTTTTAAATTTTATTTTTTCTTCTCTATTTTGTATTCTATGCCAGATTTATGCATAAACTGAAGCCAAAGGGCTGTAATATGGTAATGTTGGGTTTTTTTTTACAACTGCATTAGTACATCAAACCTTATTTGTATGATTTAAGGATTGCTTTTATTCTTTACTCAGGTGATGACTGCATGTTTGGATTCTTGATTAAAAAGCTCCACACCAGTAATAAATCCTTGCTTCTAATGGAACCCTCTGAAACTAAACTCTTTCAGGAACTTCTCCAACAATTTACTTTAGAAACAAAAATTGTGGTTGCAGATCATTTTGTCCAACCTGCTTCTTGAAGCAAGACCATTGCCAACACCAGCTTAGGCTAGCTGTGACTTTGTCCAGCTTTCTTGAAAGTCTCTAAGGATGGAGAGCACACAGCCTCTTTGGATACCTGTTTCAGGGTTGCACCACTGTCCTACACTCCAGCCTGAACCTTCCAGGCTGTAGCTTACAGCAGTTAGTTGCCTTTTCATTTAACATTCACTGCTCCTGAGAAGACCTTGGTTACACCTTGTTTGTAATGCCTCTTCAAGCAGCTGTAGACTGGAGTTTTGTTTGTCCTTTTCCCTACATATTTTGCTTCCTTCTCATCAGACTGAACAGATCCAGTCACTCAACCCCTCCTTGTAGGTCATGCACTGCATGCCTCTGACCATCTCCACAACAGAAGGAGACGTCCAACATCCTTCTTGAGCTGAGGGGCCTGAAAGTGGATGCAGGCACAGCCTCAGCAGGACCAAGTAGAGGTGGGGGTAAAATAATTTCTATTGCTCTTCTGGCTACATTCTTCCTAGCATAATTTGCATGCAATTTGCCTTACCCACAAAGAGAGAATGCTGTTGGCTTATATTTTATTTGGTTTCCATTTTCCATGAGGGCTGCTGCTCAGCCCAGTGTCTTTCCAACCTGTACTAATGCACAGGTTTATTTGGCCCTGGGTGTGGAATTTTGTACTTCTCTGTGTTGAACTTTATGAGGTTTCTGCTGGTTCACTCCTCCAGGGTCCCTCTAGCACTGAGGTTGTGCTACACAGTGTATCAGTCTCCCTCCAGCCCTAATTTAGTATCATCCACAAATCTGAAGATGAACTTTTTATCATAATCCAGATTATCGATAAATACATTAAACAGCACTGGCTCCAGAGTCAACTTCTGGAGTACTCATTACCTATCACAGGGTGTTGAGATGTTAATGTACACTGAGTCTGCTGATCCAGCCTATTTTCCACACATATATCTGTCTGTACTTCCCTGGCTTACAGATAAGAATGCCGTAAACCAAAAGTCTTACTACAATTGAATTATATTGCACTCACCACCTTCCCTTTGATCATTTAACTAATTGTTTGATCATAGAGTCTATCAGGTTGGTCAACCACAACCAGGTTTCCTGAATCCTCCTTGATTTTGTCAAAGTTGAGTTAGCCTTCTGTTATTTGTCTGGGCTCTCTTTTCATCTCCATGATTTTTTCTAAGTGATAGATAGTAGCCTAATGAATACATTGACCAACTATTTCAGCACCCTGAAATGAACCCTGTTGAGCTTCAAAGGTTGGAATTACTCTTCAGAGTAATTACTAATTCTCTAAGTAATTCCCTAACCAGTTAATATGCTTCTGTTTGCTTTGCCAGTGAAATCCGACACACAAAAAAGAAAAGCTGTTAACTGTTTCAGTCTATTCCATGTAGTCAGTCACCAGGTTTTCTCCCTCAGTCGTCAACTCTTCGTTCTCACTGAAATTCTATTTGTTGCTGTCATACTTGTAAAGTCCCTTCTTGTTACCCTCTGTGCCCCTCACTAGTTTTAGGCATAAATGCTCAAACAGTGCTTTGGTACTCCTCCTTTGCTGCCTGCTTTTATTTCTATATGTTCTTTTGCATTTTAGTTTGTTAAGGGGCTCCTTGCTTAGCCAAGTGAATCTTCTGTTGAAATATCTGGTCTTCCTCTACTACAGGATGGGCTTGTTCCTGAGCTCTCAATAAGTTTTCCTTAAAATATTGTCTAATTCCTTTGACACTTTTCACCATCATGTCTCCAAGAATATTCCACCTAGCAATTCACCAAGTAAACTGCAGTCTGTTCTTCTGAAACCCAGAGTCATAGTTCTGTTTGCATTCCCAGCCTACATCTTGATCCTGAGTTCAATCACATCTCATAGTTGCTGCAGTCAAATTTCCTCTCTGTGGCCATATTCACCAGCAATTTCTCATTGTTTGTGAGGAGTGGGTCAATAGAGCATTGCCCTTGGTTGGCCACCATGCTGTTTGTATTGGGAAGTTATCATCAACACAGTCCAGAAACTCCCTGGATTACTTGCACAATGCTATGTTAATGTTCCAGACAATGATTGCAGTCTATCCATGTAGAAATCCTCTACAAGACTGTAGACCAGTGATTGGGAGACTTCTATGAGTTATTTATAGAAAGACTTTACACTCTTGGTCAGACAGTTTATAAGACTCCCCACCCCCTCACTCCCCAATCATTAGTGTCAATTTCTCCTCTGACCTATACACAGAACCTCCAGACATATGTGGTTCTGGTTTCTTATAGTCTGTGCCATCAAGGTCTCTCTCTATGTAGAGCCCAAGTTCGTCCCCTCTTCTTCCATATTTGTCTTTCCTAATGAAATTGTGCTCATCCATGACCATTCTCCAATCATATGTGCTATCTGATCTGATCTGTGCACTATCCCACCAAGCCTCGGTGTTTCCAGTCTCATCACAGTTGTCTGACTGTGTATGGACTTCCAATTCTCTTTCTGTGTTAGAGCACAGGCATTTGAGTTAAGCCTGTGAATACCCCCCTTCTAACTGGGGATGTGAATGTTCCTGCAGCTTTCTCTCAATCATACCTCCCCTGTTTCCTTACCTACCTTTCCACTTAAGAACACATCCTGTGACCAGCCTCGTTTAGAGGTTTCATCACCAGGTTACTAAGTCCATTTGTGAAGATGACCTTCCCTCTCCTAGTCTGGTGGATCCCCTCTGTTCTTGGCAGTCCCTTGTCATCAGATGAAGTACTGTGATCAAAGAAGCCAGAGAGGCAACAGATACACAGTCAGGCTTTGATTTGATGGGTGCATCTGTGCCTACTTGGGCTTTTTCTTTTGAATGGAAAGTTTGATGAGAACATCCCTTGAGTTCCTGTTCCCCTCACCTAAACACCCTTCACTGTTAATGTTTACTTGTCTGTCATGTGATCCTGTGTTTCTGTAAAAGACATTCATGATATCTAGAGTTTTTCCAAGACTTAAATGAAATTTAGATTCTTACTCCTACGTGCTGGGTTCGAGGAGGAGATGACTGAGTTAGTAAAAGAGGAATGAGTTATGAATCCCTTAAGAAATCTTGTCACATAGAAGTCCATGGGATGGGCTGCATCCAAGAGTGTTGGACGATGTCATTGTGAGGCTGATCTCTATCATCTTTGAAAGGCTGTGGAGACCAGGAGAGATCCTCAATTATTGAAGAAATGCATATTTTGCACCCATCTCCAAAAGAAGAAAGAAAGACAGTCTGGGAACTACAGGTTGGCCAGTCAGCATCACTTCTATCATGAGGAAAATCGTAGAGCAATTTCTTTTGGAAGTTGTTTATTTGAACAGGAGGGAGAAGATGGTGAGTGTGAATTAGCATAGATTTAGGGTATATTGTGCTTGACCAACCTGATTGCCTTCTGTGATAAAATGACTATGTTTCTTGTTCATGGTTCACACTCTACCTCGATACTAGTTGCAGCTGGAGTCCCTCAGGGTGTTATTCTAGGATGTGTCCTGTTAAATATCTTTGACAATGACCTGGAGGAGGAGACAGAGTGCACTGTCTTCAAATCTGCAAATGACACCAAAGTAGGGGGTGCTGTTGATATGCTTGAGGGTAGAGCTGCCATATAGATGGACCCAGACAGGCTGGAGGAATTGGCTGACAGGAATCTCATGAAATTCATCCAGGAGAAATGCAAAGTTCTGCACCTGTGATGGACTTAATCCACTGCTCCTGTTCAAGCTGGGACCTAACTAGCTGGGGAACAGCTCTGCTGGAAAGGACCTGGGCTGCTGGTGAACAGCAATCTGTGCATGCGCCAGTATTGCCACATGGCAGCGATGAAGGCCAACAGTGTCCAGGGCTGTATCAGTGGTAGTTATAGGCAGCAGAGGAAGGGAAGTGATTATTCTGCTTTTATTTGGCACTCACTAGACCATGTCTGGAACACCACATCCAGTCTTTCACCCCTCCTTGCAGAAAAGATGTTAATAAACTTCAGTACACCTAGTGGAGAGACACCAAGGTGGGAGCACATGCCTTATGGCTGTGAGAAATGTATTTGTTCAGCCTGGACAGCAGGCGGCTTTTGAGCATGCCTAATCTAAAATCTACAAGGAGGTTATCAAGGCTCTTTATTAAGATGGCCAATGGGAGACTGAGAAACTGGAGTCATAAACTGAAGCAGAGGAGGTTCTGACTGGATATAGGGGAGAAAAAAACCCATGGTGACGAAAATAATTAAGCTGAGAGGCTGTGCAGTCTCCATCCTTGGAGGTTTTCAAACCAGACTTGCATAAAGCCTGGAGTGAGCTGACCCTGCTTTGAGTGGGAGGTTGGACTAAAGACATCCTGAGTTGCCTTCCAGCCTGGACGATGCTGTGATTTTGTAGACTTACTAAAGTTAATGCACATAGTACTTTTATGCAGTAACTTAAGAATTTTAATTCACAGGCTTTAACTTTCCTAAACATTTCCCCATAGCCAAGAGTTAAGGATTCTTCTGAGAATAGACTCTGATTCTTTGGAGTAAACAAGCTTTTATTGTTTTGTTTTCAGTGAACTGAGAGTACACAAAGACAACAGCATAATGGTGGGATAAGAATAATTTTCAAATCTATTGCTTAATTTGTCCTCCAGGAAAGTTATCTAGGCCTTCCTAGATAGGCCTTCCTATCAACTGGACATATAGCTGTGAAGATGTGATAGTACTATCAGCTTATGTTAGAAGGCAATTCAGGAGAATTGGAGATTCCTATTTCAGATAGTTTTTGCTGGTTAACAAAGAAAATCAGTGTTGTAGCCTAGATAATAAAAGCATTTGTTTAGAAGCCTGCATTTCACAGACACTAATCTTCTGCAGTTCCCACTGATTTCAGCAGAGCTGGATCTGCTGCCTAACTCTGAAAATGAAGCAGAAATTTCTAAACTGTTTCTTGCACACATGAATACCTAAAGCTAGGTATCTAACTTCATCTAAAGTACTTTACCTAAAGGGATACTCTTCTTTTTCTTATGGAATAGCCTGGTATTCACACACAGCAGATAGCAAAGCAAATGAGATTAGAAAGTGTTTAGAATCTCTTACATCTACACAATTTTTATTTATCATCTACCATATGAGTTCAGTCAGTGGGAAATAGACACACATGGAGATTTAGGCACATGGGCTGTGTGTTGGAGGACTAGAGAATTTTGTCCACAGGTTGTATTTGTCAGCAAGAGGATCTTGATTGGAATATTGATCTTGTAAACTACAGTCCATTGAACTATTTTTGTAAAAATTACCTGGAAACTATTCTTACTTACTTGGAAAATGTCTTTTCCATCTTATGAGTTGCCATAAGGCATTTTAAAAGGTCTCATTTTACAAATAACTTATTATTTCTTTTTAAACTCTGGCCTTGGCTATGCAGATTTTGCAATTTGTTCAGACTGTGTAATTTTTTTAATTGCTTGGAATACTGGCTGGCAGTAGTTTGTTGGAGTTTAGGAAGCAAATAAACATCTTAGCTAGACATGAAGATGTGGGGTTTTTTTTAATATGTGTCATTTGACATGTGACCCACTGAAACTTTTCCTTTCTGTGTAATCCTGAAATTCTACATTCTTAAACTAACCTTTATTGGGGCATTATTTAAGTTAATGCAAAGGTATTAAAGGCTTTTAGATCTCTGAAAATGTGCTTAAATCTATATATGCAAAGTTAATATTTCTCTAGTTATAGGTAAAAATATTGTATCAGAAACAGTGGAACTTGTCCCACTCTAAAAATCCATAGTTGTTTTACTCCCATAGGATTTAAAATTTGGCACGCAAAATAGATTTTGAGGTAATAGTAATTGTTCGTGTTCTCACGCCTTGTTTTGAGTGCCTGATTTTTGGTTTTTTTATTAGACAGTAGTGCTATTAAATAAAACTTTGCCTTTGTTTATTTTATTGATGTCCAAACAGAGGAGGAATGTTCTTGAATCCAACCAGTTCAGTTTTTCAGCTTTATTCTGCCTAAACAGGATTCATCAGGGCAGCAAGGGTCTTTGCTGAAGAGCTCTCCACATCCTGCACTGAACAGCATAACTGATTGGTCATCAAATCATTGAAAATTCCCCATCTGAGTTCAGATTGAGCCTTCAGGCAAAAAAGACAGAACTGTGAATTTCAGCAAAGTTCAGATTTACCAGGCTGAGATCAGTCCTTTAGTTCAGCTCTTTGGTCGGGGCTTGGTAAATTAGGGCGCAAAAAGCATGACTCACTTTACATGGAACTTGGCATTGAGTCTACCTGCCTGCTAATCTTGACTTAGACTTTTGTCCACAAACTTTTACACTGCACTTGTTACCATAATCTGTGGGAATCTAATATGTGAAATTATCAATCTTGCTGGTCCTTCCCAAAAAGCTGCTACAGTTTAAACCACCGTTTCTTCAGCAAAATTTTTAAGAGCCAGAAAAGCCCATAAAAGTTGTATTGCCAAAAGTGGCAGCTTGTGACCTGCTATGCTATGGAAATCAAGTTCTGAGCGAAGTGCTGGTGAAATGTGTAGGGGGAATTAGGCATTTAGGAGTGAGAGCTCAGCATGCCAGCTGCCTGGCAGCCCACAGGGATGGACTCGAGGTGAGAAGGAGCAACCAATCCTCCTTATTAAACATACCTTTCAACTATTTCCATTCCCAAGGCTGGATCATCTCTTTTTCACAGAAAAGTTAGAGAACATGTGCTGTTGTAATAGTGGTGATTGGAAAAGTTGCTTGGGACCCCATGTTTTATAGAATCATAGAATCATAGAATGGTTTAGGTTGGAAGGGACCTTGAAGATCATCGAGTTCCAACCCCCCTACCATAGGCAGGGATACCTCTCACTAGACCAGGTTGCCCAAGGCCATGTCCAGCCTGGCCTTGAACACCTCCAGGGACGGGGCTTCAACAACCTCTCTGGGCAACCTGTTCCAGTGCCTCACCACCCTTAAAGTGAAAAACTTCTTCCTAATGTTTAATCTAAACCTGCCCTCTTCCAGCTTAAAGCCATTCCCCCTCGTCCTATCACTACATGCCCTTGTAAAAAGTCCTTCCCAGCTCTCCTGTAGGCCCCCTTTAGGTACTGGAAGGCCGCAATAAGGTCTCCCCGGAGCCTTCTCTTCTCCAGGCTGAACAGCCCCAACTCTCTCAGCCTCTCCTCATAGGAGAGGTGCTCCAGCCCTCTGATCATCCTCGTGGCTCTCCTCTGGACGCGCTCCAGCAGGTCCGTGTCCTTCTTATGTTGGGGACTCCACAGCTGGATGCAGTACTCCAGGTGGGGTCTCACGAGAGCGGAGTAGAGGGGCAGAATCACCTCCCTTGACCTGCTGGCCACACTTCTTTTGATGCAGCCCAGGATACAGTTGGCCTTCTGGGCTGCGATCGCACACTGCTTGCTCATGTCGAGCTTCTCATCAGTCATCACCCCCAGGTCCTTCTCCACAGGGCTGCTCTCCAGCCATTCTCCGCCGAGCCTGTATTTGTGCTTGGGATTGCCCCGACCCAGATGTAGGACCTTGCACTTGGCCTTGTTGAACTGCATGAGGTTGGCTTGGGCCCACCTCTCCAGCCTGTCCAGGTCCCTCTGGATGGCATCCCTCCCCTCCAGCGTGTCTGCCTCGCCAAACAGCTTGGTATCATCAGCAAACTTGCTGAGGGTGCACTCTATCCCACTGTCCATGTCGCTAACAAAGATGTTGAACAGTACGGGTCCCAGTACCGACCCCTGAGGAACGCCACTCGTCACTGCTCTCCACTTGGACACCGAGCCGTTGACCGCAACCCTTTGAGTGCGACCATCCATTTTCAAATATTTCAAGTATTTTAACCAACACCCTACTGGTTGCTTTAAGGGAGTACCTCCCACATTATTTGCTTGATATTGTCCTGCTTTGTTTAAATACGTCTGAAAGCAAATGAAATAGCTTCTGTCATATGCCATAGTCACTGGCTTGTAGGCACTGCTCTGGGATAGGGGAGATGTAGATTTAAGTTCAAGCACCAAATTAAACTGAATTTGGATTTGAACTTGAAAGGAGATAGGTGCACAAGTGCTCACCGGTACCCCCTCTCCTTCTTTGACTCAGTTTTAGGTTTAGACATGACTAAGAAGTGCAAAAAATTTTCTTGGGGTGTGGTCAAAAAGGAAGATGACTGCTTTGTCTGAGAGTCTGGTGTCGGTTTAGGCATTAACTACAGGGTCTCAAGAGCATGGCTGTATCAGGACTGAGACAGGTGTGTCTATGCTGGTGGTCAACATTGTTTTTGTCACAATGAGATTACGAGATGCTCAATCTGTGTTCATGTTACAAATTATAGTGGAATAGCCATTTGATCATTTGAAATTTCTTTTGCATTTTCCTAGAACAATGATCTTCAGAGTTTTGTTCATAAAAGCTGTATCTCAAAAATAGCATATTTTCAAACAGCAGGTCTGATCACTCACTAAGTCTTACATGTTAAAATTTCACTAAGGAAATCCTAATAAAAGTAAAAGTAAGTAGGTTTTGGCAAAAGGTAGCAGTGTAAATGATCTAAAAATCCATGACCTGAAAACCCACAGACCAAATTTTCATGAAAAATAATTAGAATCCATATTAATTCTTGAACTGCAGGTTGGGTGTACAAGATGAAAATTAGTGAGTGAGAATACCTAGTACTGTGAGAAGAGGGAGGTCATTAACTGGCATTACTAATAAACACTTTGAGATTTCCCAAACCTTAGCGTTGTTTAATGCTCTAATTTAAAAATTTATATGATTTGTGGAGTGAAGTGACAGTTTTAATCAGACTCAGTCATACAGAAAAGATTTTTGGCCTCATAAGTCCTTCTTGAGCTCACGAATAAGGTTATTCTTTAAGGTGGCATTATGCTGATATAAGAAAAATGGGAAAAGCGTGTTGGAACATTACAGATTGCAAGGCCACGTAGAAAAAAGAACAAAACATTAGAGAGGGAGAAATGAAAAGAACTGGGACTAACTCAGTTAAAGGAAAACATAAAGCAAGAGGAAACAAAGTGACACAAACAGAACACACACACACAAAAAAAGAAATCAAAATGTAGTTTTAAACAAATCTTTTCTTCAGTGTAAAGGCTTGGTTGAGTCAATCTTATATGTTCCAACATAGTAATGCCTTGGTGATGAGTTTATGAAATTGACATTTTTTGGGGGAATACAGTATTTAATTATTTGTTCATTTATGTGGGATACTGAGAACTCTGCTTTTGTAATCACACATACACCAAATGAGCATAGAGTAGGAAGTCATGTGCTAGCTAATGAACTGATGAAATCAAATTGGAGGGGAATGATCCAGGGGGATGAAAAGCTCGTGCTGCCACCAGGTTAAAGTTGTGAATATCTCCCCCTTGATGGTATTCACACAGGAATCAAGGAAAATGTGTAGAGGGCATGGTGGAGATCTTTGACATGCTGCTGGCTACTGCTGCTCGGTTTCGCATGATGAACCTTCAAGGGGAGGAATTTGTGTGCCTTAAGTCCATCATCCTGCTCAACTCTGGTAAGTGGTGTGCTTTGCTGTCACTCGGGTAATTGTGATTGCTTCTGTGTGTGATTCAATGTTGCTTGTTGTCACCCATGAGGTTTTCATTTTGAGACAGCAGCAATCAAAAGGGGACTGTCAACATAGATGCAGGCAGAGCGACCGGGCAGGGATGGAAGCGGGCAAACCTGTTCAGTGGTGTAGACATGACCCAGCAAATTAATGCAGTAAGGAGCTGGTACACTGCGTACAGCTGATGTGAAGGGCAATCAGAGCAGTGTTTTGAACTAGGTGCTGGCAGGTCTTAAAGCTCTGATTACAGGACACTGAAGTAACTGGAGCCACACTTAGGGCATTCAAAGGCAATGCTTAGTTGTAAACCTTCACCTTCCTTTTCTGGTGCTGGCAAACTGAAGGGAAATAATGGCAAAAATGTGGCTGAATTTATCATAGTTTAGTTCATATTAAAATACAGGCATCTAAACCCCATGTCATCACCTTCCACTTCTTTTATAGTTGGTGAAATAAATATTTTTGGACTGTAAATCTCATTCTGAAGCACACTTCAAAAACAGGTAACTAGATAACAAGTGTAGGTATAAATATGTAAGGTTAGCTGACTTGAATTCTGCATGAGAAGATTGAAATAAGCAAATTCAAGTTGAGGCATGTGACAGAAAATTTCTCTTGCACACCAGATGATCCTTTTCTGTTTGAAATGAGAAAAAACTCTTGGTAATTTATTTTTAAATGCAGAAGCGAGGTCCAGGGACTTGGGTCTTTTTAGTCTGGAAAAAAGAAGACTCAGGGGGGATCTTATCAATACTTATAAATACTTAAGGGGAGGGTGCCAGGTAGATGGGAAGAGTCTTTTTTCAGTGGTGCCCAGTGATAGGACTAGAAGTAACAGGCACAAACTTGAGGACAGGAAGTTCCATCTTAACATGAGGAGGAACTTCTTTACTCTGAGGGTGGCAGAGCACTGGCACAGGCTGCCCAGAGAGGTGGTGGAGTCTCCCACACTGGAGACATTCAAAACCCGCCTGGACGACGTCCTGTGCAACGTGCTGTAGGTGTCCCTGCTGTGGCAGGGGGGTTGGACTAGATGATCTCCAGAGGTCCCTTCCAACCCTAACCATTCTGTGATTCTGTGTTCTCATGGAAAATAATCATGATACCAAAATCAAAGTTTTAGACTCAATTCTCTGCTAAGTTGTTACCTAATGACTAAAGATGCCAGAGTTTCCCAACCCTGAGGATTTACGCACTTGTTCTCCCCTTTTCCTGTTATATTTGAGCTCACAGATGGTATCAACCTCTAGACAAAACACGTGTGGAGGGCTGTATGTCCTTTTTATCAGATGGTGTAACGGATCACTTGCCCAAGTTGCATGAAATACAAATTCAGGTAGTTCCCACCAAAGGCTAACCGTAAACACAGCAGACTTTGCTTTATTGATCAGACAGTTCTTTCATTATGGAAACTTGGAACTGGTCTACTAAAAAAAAAATAATCAAGCAAAGTTATATATTTATGCAATCAAATAGAAAATATTTCATTTACGTTCTATGAAATATTAATGTGTTTCAGGTATTGTTGTGATTGTCACCAATTACCAAAAAGTGACATCTGAGGCAAGCACATGGCATGTTAGGAATGAAGGACTATTGTTCTTATCTTGGATGTCAGGGTGTGACAATTGTAATTACTGTTTGACATTTTAGTTTCCTTTTATTGTCCTGATAATTATAACAGAATATTTCCTGGAGTTAAATGTTCTTCCTGAAAAGTGATTCTCCTCCAGATTTTTAGCTAATATGTTCAAATGTAATTATCCTCTCAAATAAATCTAGAATATGCAATTGTTTTTTAGAAATATGGAATTAGAATTAGAAAAAAAATAGAAACAGAAGTTTGAATAAAACACATTAATGTTCGTGTCTTGAACATGAAGGCTTCAAGCCATGCTGTTGAGAGTTTTTGTCCCACTGCTGTATTTAATATTGATCCAGAAAACGAAATGTAGATAAAGCTCTGCTGGATATCACCCACTATCCTTCATAAGCACATCTCACTTAGTTACTGGGATTTTTTGTTTTAAGATTCCCCTAAGGAAAAATTGTAAAAAAAAAAATAATATAGCAAGTGAAGTCAGTGATAATCAGAGGCAAATTTCTTTCTGCACGTAAGAGAGATGGGACCACAGAATGGGGCCAGGAGATACTAGATCTTAATTTCTTCAAGTTTCATATTCAGCAGGTTCGAATCAGTGGTGCTGCATGTGGTAGAAAGTCAGAGTTGATCTGGTGATCTGATGAGTGAACTGGTTTTGGGTGTTGTTTTTTTTTTTTTTTTACACGAAGTGAAAGTTTGTAGCTACTCAAAAGTCTGGCAATTTTACAAGGCTCTTGACGGTGGTAAATCAGAGGGCACAGTTCAGGTTGAGCTGTTACTGGTTCATGATGAAAGCAATTTATACCATTGTTATGCGGAGCGTCATGTATTACTCTGGCTTCCATACTGCACTTATCGCAGTATATCTGAGTACACTGTAAACTGAATGTGTATGTATATATGGCCACAGAATGTATGTCTGTATTGCTTGTAATTACCTTTATGTATAAAGGTAATTAATTCTATACTTCAGTTTTTGCATTCCTATAACCAACTAATTTTATAACTGTCTGAGGAGTTAACTAGTAAGTGGTAAAAATGTGGACACGAGTTTCTGACTGTCAGGCCCTTTAGATGCCCAAATTAGGAGGTTAAACTGCATTACAGAGATAAGTAGTATAATTTGGGGTATGTGTAATAGTTGTGTAAGTGTTGTTTGGCACAGATACTCTAAAATGTCTTCTGGAGATGCTTTTCTTCACAGAATACAGCCAGTCTCCTTAGGTAAAGTGTTGGACACACATGAAATATGATGTGCTCTGAAGTACACAGAGTATGTGACGGATGAGGAGAGGCTGAGAGAGCTGGGTTTGTTCATCCTGGAAAAGGGAAGGCTAAGGGAGGGTCTAACTGCAGTCCTCAGGTAGCTGATGAACAGGTTATGGAGGAGCCAGGGCCAGCCTCTTCTCAGAGGCGCAAGAGGAAGGGGCTAGCTGCAATGGAGATAAACCACAGCAAGGGAGATCCTGACTAGATGAACAGAACAAAAAATCTTCCCAGTGAGGGACTAAGTACTGGAACAAGTTGACCAGAAAGGTGGTAGGATCTCCATCATCGGAGATATTCAAAACTCAGCTGGACAAAGCTCTGGGCAGCTTGACCTAACCCTGAAGTTACCACTATTTGAGCAGGAGGTTAAACTAGATGACCTCCAAGCCTCTCTTAACCTATTTTTTTTTCCCTATAATTGCACATGTAAATACACGAGTCTTCTACTAAAGAAATAGCAGACAAACACACAATGAATTTTTGGCCCTTACGCTTTTATTAGGTAGTAGAGGTATTATATAGACATACTATTAAAGCAGCTGATCTCAAAATGATTTAGTCAAGTGGACTAATTAAACAAATTGGACCAATTATGCTACATTTTGTATTTAAAAGCAGTCTGTATTTGCATTCTGAAGCTTTGTGTGGATTTAATTCACTGAGTGTACACAAACATTTCTTTATTAAATCCTGGGACATCTGTTAGTCTCTTCACATGAGGTAGTGCTGTTTGTTGCTTTTGTTGGACATTTATTTTCTCTTTTTTTTTGCAACATCTTTCAAGGCTGTTTAATGACTTTACGCTCCTTTTCCATGTGGTCTTAGGCAAAATGCAAGTTAATTTTTTTATTTTCTCTCAGTGCGTGTGGAAAACATGGAAGGTTTTGTTTATAAAGCAAAATATACGTTTACGTTACTTCCAAATTTTTCCTGAGATATCAAGGCGACAGCATGTCTGTAACAACAAGGACAGCGTTGTCCTTGCTAAATAACAAACCAGAAGATGCCTCTCTAAAGCTGCAGCAATACATCTTTTGACTAAAAAGCAAAACTGTATTTTCGAAAAACAGATTCAGGTCAGTAACAAAGGGCTGTTTCTTAACACTGGAACATAAGTATTGGAACAATGAAAGGGCAACCTGAGCCAGATGTTTTGATTTTGAGTGTACCTGAAAAGAGGAGTGGTGCTATGTGGCAAAGCAACAGGCTTTCGTTTTGGATATGAAGATGTAGGTCATGTCTGCCTTAGTACCTGATTTGCCTAATTACTTAGCTGGTTAGTCCATAGAGATGGAAAGGTTTAGCTGATTTTATGCATCCTGTAGACCCCCTGATACATCATTCCATGTGACTGTTTGTTATTCTCTTTTCCTAAATTTCCAGCTCCTGTTAAATTGTGCTTTTTATTTCTTTCTTTATTTTGTGGTCTGGATGATTACACGAGCAGATGGTACAGAGCTGAATTTGCTCATAGCTCAGCCTGACTTGTTATGGATCCAGAGCAATGGGGCACGGCGGAAGGGAAAAAGAGCCTTGGGTATTGAGAGAGTTGGGGTTGTTCAGCCTGGAGAAGAGAAGGCTCCGGGGAGACCTTATTGCGGCAGTCCAGTACCTAAAGGGGGCCTACAGGAGATCTGGGGAAGGACTTTTTACAAGGGCACGTAGTGATAGGACGAGGGGGAATGGCTTTAAACTGGAAGAGGGCAGGTTTAGATTAAATATTAGGAAGAAGTTTTTCACTTTAAGGGTGGTAAGGCACTGGAACAGGTTGCCCAGAGAGGTTGTGGATGCCCCATCCAGGAGGTGTTCAAGGCCAGGCTGAGTGGGGCTTTGAGCAACCTGGTCTGGTGGGAGGTGTTCCTGCCCATGGCAGATGATCTTCAAGGTCCCTTCCAACCTAAACCATTCTATGATTCTATTGCTTTGTGAGCCTGAATGCTAAATGTAAAGATGTTTTAAGCTGGGGTTTATTGTGACAGAAAAGATGTAGAGGGCGTTCTCCTCTACAGTAATATGCAAAAATATATCACTATATATAGTGACACATACAAAATTGTATCACTATATGCCAACAGCTGACACGGTAGTTCTGCAGTCCCCGAGGGACCCTGTTGTGTGCAGAGCTTTGTGTCACGGGCACAGACAGACCAATAGACTTTGCTTGTTTGCAGAGCGATGCTTTCTCTGTTCTTGCTCTGATTATGTTTTACAATACTGACCTACAGAAAGAGCTGGAAAACAACCTGGTAGCTATTCAATTTAGGCTTACTTTCAGCTTGGAAAGACCTTTGAGACTGTTAAATTTCACTTTGCTAAGACAATTTTCTGCACTCTTGTTCCAAACTATACTCGTGTGTGTATGTGTGTGATGGATAGCTGGCATTTCTTCTGGGGAAATTTCTGGTCACTGGCCTGGGGCAGGAGCAATCACCGGCGGGGCAGAAGGGAAAAACAAATGTCATTTTTCTTGGCAGTTATTGACTGGTAATTGCCTGAAGTCTCTACATTTTTTGGGGAGTGCTTTTTTTGATTTATACTTTTTAATACCTTCTGGACTACACCTAGGTGAGAAACAATTCCTCCTAACAGATTTTTTTCTTCTTCTGGTTTCAAAGTTATGAAACTAAGGGGTATTGCTACAAGGGCACAATAGCATCCTCTGGCTGAAATAAGCTGCTCTGGAGGCACTAGGGGTTTATGAGACTAATGTTTCCTTCTAATGGACTGTGTTTTGTCAGTAATATTTAAGAATCTTGCCACTACAGGTACCTGCTAAGCTATAAAGCCTGGTATTGTCAGTAGGCATATGTGAGGGTAGTTAAGAGTCATTCAGCTGAGAGAAGCCCCAGGAGCCGATTCTGTTTTGCTGAATTCATTTCAGTATAAGTAATAATAATCATAAGAGGCTTTGTGAGGAAAGAGGCCACTGTACTATCTATCCATATAAAATTTGAAGCAATATTCATTACCAAAATTAAGAGGTCAGATTGACGATTTTTAGAAGTTGTGCTTTGACTTATCCTTTTGGTTTTTTTAAAGCAGTATCTCTCAGTCTCTCTCAAAGACACTCACACTGACATTCACAAACACAAATTTATATTTCTTTTTAGTACAGAACACCCAAAGTCTTAAAACCTAATTTTGGGTTACAGTAGGTCTAGGTGTCAGGCCCTTGAATTACCAAGATGATGTGAGGAGGTGAGGTATGCCAAGAAGATGGTAAAAAAATCTCAATTTCCCTGACTGCTCAAATGCATGGCAAAATATTCTTATCTTCAAATGTGATGGTATAGCCCCCCAGGCTACAAACAAGCAAGAGTATGTATGTCTATGTATGTGTGTATGTTAGGGTATGTGTGTCTTTTTTTCTTAATAGCACTAACTGCATTGCATATTGTGCTATATATGATGCTTTAAAGAAAAGCAAAGTGAAAAGTAATTCCAGAGACCAATTTTTTTCCAAGGACAAAATCCAAATTTCTTCTTGGCTTTGTGAACTGATGCAGAAGGGTTAAGCACAGGATTTGTCAAGTACATTATAGACACAGGATGAAGCCAGTGTTATTCTATTACTGTACATACATCTTAGACTTTTGGTGCCTCAGGGCTAGATTATGGTAATACAACCTGTTTAGAGTTATTGGCTCAATCCAGAAGATTAAAAAACTGGTGCTGAATGCAACAGCTGCCTTTTGGCAGCACAGTGTTGTTGTGACCTGATTCACATTGGCTGTGTGTTGTCATCCAGAACAAATTCAAGATAAAAATGTGCAAAATAGTTTAAAATTTCCTATTTAGAAGGCTGAAGTGCTTCATGCACCCAAGAATTCCTACTGGCAATTACTACTACTACTACTGGCTCTTACGCATGGGTTACAGTGTTTCATAGGAGATGTAGAGGGGCTGTTTGAGGGGGAGTTTGAAGGTGTTTTGATCTCTGGAAAATTTCCTTCTGGTCCAAGTCTTCAGGCCGCTTGCTTTCAGCAGGAGGCAATATAAGATGGCTACATTTACACAGGTTGCTTTGGACACAGTTTTTAAAGGAGACATGGGTTTGCAGGTGAAGGAGCACACCTCTCAAGGCTCTTGCTTGGTTGGGAGGGTTTTGTTGAGGCAAGTGTCTGTAAACAAACCCACAAATCCTGATTTTGTTTACATGTTTTGTGATAACATATTATTGAGTTCTAGATTGACTAGCAAATCACCAAAAATCAAACATTAAACAGCAAAGAAAATAGCAAAAACTGCCAAAGGCCTGGGCTGGTCAGTAAGTATTGCAGAGCTTTCAAGGGGCAACAGCATCTCCTCAAGGTTTCAGAGCTGAGTGACAGAGAAGAGTGCAACCCGTGGGTAGGTCTAGCTGCAGTCTGCAAGTGTCGCCCATCACCTGGCTCAGACCTTGGATCGACCCAGGCAGGGAAGAGGCATCGTCTTCCTCCTCCTGCTTTGCCTACGGTGACCAAATCCAAGCTCCGGGGTCATTCAAACCAGTGACCTGCCTGGCAAGCAGGAGGGTTTGCAGGCAGTCAGCTCCTGTGGTTTAACACAGCTGAAGAGGTCAGCCATGAGGTGTACCTTGGGCAAGTCTGACTCCATCAAAGTAATTTTTGTCTGTGGTTTGTTTGTTTTCTTTCTCCTTCCTACTCCAGGTGTGTACACTTTTCTTTCCAGCACCTTGAAATCTCTGGAAGAGAGAGACTATATTCACCGTGTTCTGGACAAAATCACAGACACTCTGATACACTTAATGGCTAAGTCGGGTCTTTCTCTGCAGCAGCAACACCGACGGCTGGCTCAGCTCCTCCTCATCCTCTCTCACATCAGACACATGAGGTAAGGGCAAGCATGCAGTCAGCTCTCCTGCACTGGTCCTGTGCAAGGGAGGTTTCACAAATGCACACGCACGCTTTTCCTTTACAGGTGGGAGTGCAAACGGTGTGTAGAATTGTTACAAAAAGTTAAAAAAAAAAAGCCTACTTTCCATGAAGATGTATGGAATGTGTGCAAAACAGTATGTTGGATTATGGTGTGAAAGGACTGAACCTTTTCCCCATTTGTTTCTTGTTCTCTTTGCCTCTTGTTTTGATAGTGCTGTAAGTAGTATCTACTTTTAATGTTATGCACACCTTGTGTTCTGTTTGAAAAGTAACAAGTAGAATACTAATGTAGCCGTAGTCTAGTTCTGCAAACTTTAGTCTCCTATAAGATAAGATTTAATAAAACTATCGCTTTTATATGGCCACTTTTCACAAGTGGCTTGATTGCAAATCACTTTAGAAAAGAGATTAGGATCATTATATGTATTTTATGGGTGAGGATAAATGCAGATCTACTGAATCCCAATCTAGAGGACTGTGTCCTTTGCGAACTAGAGGTGAGGTGTCTGAGGCACTCTGTTAGTAGTTGCAGCAATGATTCTCCCAAATGTAATTACCTCTTGAGGTAGCTGCTCAGTGGCTAGCGTGTTAACAACATGACAAGTCTATACAAGGATACAGTATAGATTTTATTTTTACAAAGGAACAAGAGATGTTGTTACACAGAATTTAATTTTCATTATTTCAGTTAATAAAATTAAAATTACAGTACACAGCACATCATAGCTTCTAAAGCTGAACCATGCAGATTTTACCTCCTGGGCTGAAATACAGATCCTCAGGAAAAAGTCAAGGGGTGTGTGCATGTGTTTTTTTCACTTGTGTCTTTTTGTAGTTTCTTTGTCTTCATGTTAATCATCCTTTTTTTTTTCTTTAAGAAGAATTTGTACAATTAAGGAAGTTCCAGATGCACAGTGAAGTTAATTATTGTTTCCATAGTTTCATAGTTTTGTGAATGGTTGCCATTACAAGCGAGCATTTGCAAACAAATTGGCTGAGGTTATTTTCTAGGAAAAAAACCCTGATATTTTAGGTTTTATCACGGGAAAGCCAAGATTCATCCCATCCACCTAGTCACAGTGCCTAAATTAGGAGTCCATTTGCTCTAGGCTACCTTTTAGGCAAAGGAGAGCCAAAGAGCCACCTTTAGAAGGCAACCTGCTCATGAGCAGTCTGAAACGTTCTTTGATGGTGCCGCCTGCTGCTAACTGTAGCAGGAGCATACACTTAGTTGTTTTGTAAGAAAGAGGTGGAGTTTATATGAACCCAACAAATATTTTTAGTTGATAGCTTTTTTTTTCCTATAGCATATTTGGAAGGTAACTGTTGTTTCGTTACAACCCACAGCAACAAAGGAATGGAGCACCTGTACAATATGAAGTGTAAAAACGTAGTTCCACTCTATGATCTTTTGCTGGAGATGCTGGACGCTCACCGGCTGCATGCCCCAGCAGCCAGGAGTGCTGCACCCATGGAAGAGGAAAACCGGAGCCAGCTGACAACTGCATCAGCTTCATCTCATTCCTTGCAGTCTTTTTATATAAACAGTAAAGAAGAGGAGAATATGCAGAATACAATATAAAAAAGTCAGCATATATAATGGTATGAGAAACCCAGCAGCGTACTACCTAGCTCATGCTTCATTTTGTCTATAGTGCCACCTATGTAAACACTCCAATGACAACAGTCACCTGCATTTTCCATTTGAGTGTTTGTCAAGCACCTGCCTAAATTGATTTCTTATCCTAAATGGAAGACATTTCATTGCTGTGGACAGCCAGCAAGGATGGTCAGGCTAACTTGATTTGAAATTTGCAGTGTTTCTATTTAATTTTGCATGTAAGTTGGGTAAGTCCTAATCTAAACCAAACATTCTTTTTACTATAAATTAATAGGCCGTACTACCCATGGGTATCGGTATCTTCATGAGTGGCAGCCTTTGTTGATATCCACCCCAAATTCTGAGCTTGCTTAATTCTTCACTTGCCTGAAACTTTGCAGCAGTTTGGTAAAGATCCTGGATTACTTTTTTGGGTGGGTAAATTTGGGTGGGTTGATTGGCATCTTAGTGTGCCATAGTGAAACTACACTGCTAGTGGCTGCCTTGGTAGTTTAGGTAGATTCCTGCCTCTTTTCTTCCTACAGTAGAAGGGAACCCCTGTCTAAGAATAATACTGTTTTACCTTGCTGGCTAACATCATCAGACAACTCCCTCGTAAGCTCATACTGACCAAACTTTTAGGTCCCCTTACCATATCCTCTAGCTGAATTGCATTGAGCGCATCCTGTCTTGTCTGAGCCTACAAAGCTAATTTGTTCTGTTGCTTGGCAGTGTGTAAATCAAGGGCGATGCGGTAAACAGTGGTAACACAGATGATTACTCTTAAATTAGACCAGATGATTACAAAAATCATCAGGTCTTAAAAAAAACCAAAAAAGTCTTCACACACATACATGATCCAGCGCTAGTTTATAAAAATCCTCCCCTTGTCCTTTGCTTTGTTGTGCTACAAACCAAAGGGTGAGGATGCCAGCGCAAGACTGGCACAGCAGGGTGGGATGGTCCCATCCCACTCCAGTAGAGTGTGGCGTAGCCATGTATGGGAGGGCGTCCCAGCCAGAGCAGTAGGCTTTGCGTCACCTTGGCTTTCTTTGACTCTTGTTGGGGCATGCTCAGAAGTCACTGTTAAGAGCCAGCTCACCTGTGACACCAGAACTGGCCAATGAGCCTCAGACATGGTGAAGACACTGGGACTGCATGTGCAGGAAGATCCATCTGACTTTCTCCATGCATGTGTGTAACTGTTTTGCATAAGGATTAGTCAGAATTTTCAGACCAACTGTAAATATACAAAAGGTGCACTGACATCAAGACTTTCAGCAAGACGTGAAGGAGAGAGACTGAAGAAATCCATACCATGTGCTATTCAAAGTAGGAGTCGGTGCTGCTGTTTGACTGCCTCTATGCTAGAAAATTAAATGTGTCAGGGAATGTTGCTGGGTACTGGAATGTGATTATTACATGTGCCAGAGATATTTTATTAGTCTAATGATAAAATTTGCCCGTGCTATCCGCACTTCTGGTTTACAGCTGCAGTTTGGGAGTTAGCACGGACCAGGGACTATTCCAAAAGCTGGTTGGAAGCGACCACCCCGCCAGTAAGGACGTGTCGTAGCACGTGCTTAGGCTGCTCCACAGCAGCTCACCACAGTGCTAGAGAAGGGTTCAGGGATGCTTCTTTTACTGCTATAGCTGCAACCTTTATGTTAGATTATGTTGATTGGAATAGCCTGTAGCAACTAAATATAGGAAATAGTGCAACTAATGCCGTACAGGAGTGCCTATGTCTAATTACGCTCCCTGTTACACAAGCAGAGTCTGTGTGCAGCGAGTTATGTAGCAATTGTGAAGGCAGCAAAGAATAGGATGAGTTTGTGCTCCAAATCAAGGATTCAATTCTTTAGTGAATGTACATAGTGATGTCTATAACAGTTTCATGTACATATCTGAGGCTACCCTCAGTTTAGAAGCTAGATGCTACCAACGTCTGAGAAGATTCCTCGGAAACTTTGCAAGCCTAAACATGTGAAGCAGTCACTGTAAGTTAATAGGCCTTTTATTGATGCATATTATAGTGTCATTTTTTTCTGAATGTGTTGAAGGATTGGTCTTTTTGTGTATTCAGTAAGAGTGTGCGTGTGTGTATGTGTGTGTGCAAATTTGGTACCTAAGGGCTTTTGGAGGGCTCCTAAATGCCTTGAAAGAAAATGCACATTTTGTTTTGTTTAGTAGCTGGTTTTCAAATGTGTTAGAAGAATCATGAATGCCCTGAAATGACTGCAGGCTAAGATCTGAATGGAGCACAGGAATCCCTGTAGTTACATTTATGTGCTTACACCGTCATCATTCCCTTGTAGCCAAGTGTGCATTAGAGCTGCTCTTTAAATACTGTACGTGCAACTTGCTGTTCTCTATGACAGAACACACAGATCAAGCTCATGAGCTGCAAGGCAAATTGTTTTAAATGAATGCATGCCTGCCTTCATCCCAGAACAGTTCATTACATCATTGATTCAAGAGTAAATTTGGCCTAGAAGGAAAAAAGTAGTTCATGGAGAGCAATTCACAACAGAGGGTCAGATTCTGATGGTACTTACACAGGTCAAGTACCACTACACTCTACAGATTTTCCCAGTGAAGCTGGATAAGCGTGATTTGAAGTGGTATGCAGCAGACAGAAGGGTATCATAATGTGTCTTGGAACATAAGGAATAATCAGTCAGCTCACAATCTTAATTATGAATGCTTTCCTAGGCTCAGCCCTTGCGAGGAAGTAATTTAGATTCAAGCAGTCCTCCCATGTTTGTGGTGACAACAGTGGAGGGAACGCAGGAAAGAAGAACAGTGATTCCCGGTAACACATTCATTTACCTTGGGTCAGTCTCAGGATCTGTGTCATCTGTGATTTTAATTGAAGTAGCACCTTAATGAGTATAGTAACCTTCCCATAATTACCTATAAAGATGATTGTCCATGTATCAGACAGCTGAATGTAGCTATTCAATTGATTAAACAAAGTCTATGATACAAAAATGGCAACTTTTTCATACATAATTCTGAATCATGCTCTCATGTATGCAAACAATTGTGCCTGACATTTGGTAATTTTTATTTCACAGGATGCTATTTTATGTGTGTGTATATATATACATATATACTTTATATTTGCAGATGACAAACCAGTACTACCTGAATATCTGGTGCTGGATATTAAATAAAAATATATAGCATGTTAAAAAAAAAAAAATTGAAAGAAAACTATTCAAGGCAGCTAATTATGCTTTAACCAAAACCTTCATAGTGATGTCTCTGGACAGCTAATAAAAGAATTATTTTATAATGTTTATACATGGATTTTTTAAAAAAATCATAAAAAAAGACAAAAAACCCCCTAGAAACACAGGCAATGTAATACCAGCACAAGCCAAACAGAAATAGATCAGAGAACTTGCTTTGCTTGAGAATAGAGTTGCTACTGAATTATTACAAAAAGCTTGGGAGACAGGAGAGGAGATGGGGTGATCTGTAGCACTTAGTGGTGTCTGAGTTTCCAACAATATGCGAAAGCTACTCTGGTTTGCAGTGGTTTGAGCCATGTCTCGATGTTGCAGACTTTGTCTCAGGTAAAACTCCCAGTTGGGGCAGTAGGATTTGTACTGGGGTAAAATAATTTAATGAGAGTTTCTTGGTGTGTGTTTGTGGTAAATTTACTATTGTGTTTCAGTGACATCTCTTGATGATTTTTCTCCTTCTGTACACTGAGGGGTTTAATAATGTAAAAATATAATTAAATAAATATCTGAACTGAGATCCCAAGGATTTTGCAAGGATTGTCAGCAAGTCACTGGACTTTAAATTGTAAAAAAAGAAAACTCAAACCACTCCCTTCATCCCAGCCAGGGTTTGTATTGGAGCCTCCATCCATTCCGACTGATGCAGACCAAGTCCTTAAGAGTTGTGCCAAATGTTTAAAATGCAACAAACTACCAGCAAAGTAAAAATTCTGCCTTACTAGGGCCTTAGTCTTAGCATAGGCTTTGATAGGAACACAGCAAGTCTCTCTTGTGTGTATAATATCCTGCTTTAAAATTGGAATGAAACCCAACCTAAATCTAATGGGATTTTGTATATAAGGTATTCTCAGCTGAACTTACGTGAACTGCATTTCTTACTTTCGATAAAGAGGTGGCTACTTTCAATGCTATCTACTACTGTAATATAGCTTTACAGATAGAAATTCAACATATGTAAAAGAAGGGTCATACTAACGATGGTATTGTAATACAAACCAGTCTTTGCTGTCACCTGCAACCATAGCATAATCTCAAATTGATCTGAGACTTTTAAATTAATATTCCCCTAATATTAATGTCCTACCCTTTCTACTCACAGTTCTCTTTCATCTTTCAAATGTAGATAGCCTTATATCCTGAAAGTTGTTTTCAAAGTGATTGTTCCTCATAATGGTATTTGGTTTTGCACTGTGTTAAAAAAACATCTAAAAAAAATAAATCTTTTGCATTCAAATGTGCCTAAAGAAACAAACAAACAAAAAAATTTTAAAAAATGTATATGCTGCCATCTTGCAAATTAGTATGCTCTGTACTCCTGCGTGCCTATAATTAGAAGTCTGTTTCTTCAGAAAGTGCCCATCGGAAAATGAAGGGATAGACTGCTGGTCATGAGACTTGCATTAACAAGCCACTTTATGTATCACCTTATTGTATATACTATAAAACTAATGCTTTTGTGTGCACTATGTAGTCTGTCAATGGAAAGTCCTTTCTTTGGTATAGGCTCAGCTGCCATAATGTATTTGTTGAAGTATTCTGTTCTTTCACTGATGCATATAAAATTATTGATGTCTTTGTTTTAGTGACGTTTTTTTTTCTTTGTTTTGCACCTTAAAAAAGTTCTAAAAAAGTCTAAATGAAAAATCCAGTAGGCTACCTGATCGGTGCAAGATTTTTATCAATGTATTTGATGTTGAAAATAAAGAATTAATTAAGCACTTTGTTTCATCAGTTATCTTTTACTTAGTTTTAAAAATACGCTTCTCTGCTTATTATTTTCCAGTAGCCAGCGAAATGGTACACTATTTTTTACAGAAATGGCATGTGTCTGTTTCTGTGCAAAGTGAAAACTGTTTCTTAATTGGTTTCTTTATGTTTCCCAAAAAGCATCAGAGAGTGGCCGTTTCTACAGTTGACAGTCTCCAGTATTCCTAGTGACACCAGGGAAGTCACGAAGTACTTAGTATTTTATATCCTTTAAGTTTCCTGTTTTGGCTGGTGGAAGAGACAAATTGTCTGAATTTAGTCTTCTGTAGCTGACTTTCTCTTACTTTTTTACCAAGTAAAATACCACTTCTTTCCCAAGTGAAAGCTCATCTTGACTAAGCTGTCAGGAAGGGGATTAAAAGAAATGAAAGATATTTTTATTGATATAAAAACACTTTGAACGTAACCCTATGCTGTAAAATACTCTCAAAATTATATTTGGTCTTTGCAAAGAATCAAACCAGTAATCTATAGCATTTACATACATATGTAGGTATTTCAATACTTGTAGATATATATCTATCAGTAATATGGAGAGAATACAGTCCCTGTATTAATTTTTTTCATCTGTTTTCTGTTCTGTGCTGGTTCTGATTGGGACTATTGGCTTATAGATTCTTACCTTTTCCTACATGAATATATATGTAAAAGCTCTTTGGTTTTATGTGATGTTTCCCTGTACATAACTTGTAAGGAAAAAAATGATAATATTATTAGCTTGATTCTAACTATCATCTCAATGATTAAGACAAGACAGGCTACATACTTTGTGCATGTGAAACCTCACCCTATACCTTGTGAAATGTGAAAGCAAATAGCCTGTTCAAACTCCAAAAGAAAGTTGGGGACTGTTGGGATTTGTAAGGGCCGAGTAGAACTGAGCAATGGTTCCAAATCATATGACTGTTTCGCAACATGCTTTCATGGCAAAGAGCTTGACTGAGCGTTGCTACTTTGGCCACAAAGGGCAGACCAGAGTAACGTAAACTACTTGCATGTGTACATGTGCTCAAATAATAAAACTGTTTTCAATGCTGACTCAAAATCTGACAACATTCAATGGCTTTATACAATTTTTTATCCATAGGACCAAATGATCATGAGGCCAACTGCTCTTATGATTCATGGAAAACTGGCTTAAGATGACAGCTGCTGCATGATACTGAACTCACAGGCTTAATCGAAAAAAGCAGCTAGACAGCAGAATACTCCTGCAAAACCAAAGACCTGACACTCCTAAATTAAAAACCAAGCATCTTAAGTCTGAGCATACTTACATCTGCAAAAATTGTAACAATTTGAATGGGCAAAGGATTGCGCAATACCAGTGATTAGGCAGTCTTCTGCCCATCTCTTTCTGGAGCACAACGTGACCACGCAGTATCACAGTATGGCTGAGCTGGGAAAGCAGCTCTGGAGATTGTCTAGTCCAATTCCAGCTCAGAGCTGGGTCACCTACAGAACATTGCTCAGGGCCACGTCCAATCGAGTTCTGAATAGCCACAAAAGGAGACTCTACTACTTCTCTGAGCAACCTGTTCCACTGTTTGACCACCCTGACGTTAAAAACGTGTTTTCCTGTGTTCAGACAATTTCCTGTGGTTTAATTTGTACCCATTGCCTCTTGCCCTGTCAGTGGGCAAAACTGAAAAGAGGTGAGAGGGTGAGGTGAAAAGTGTGAGATGCCACCTGGCTCAGATCCCCTCCTGAGGAGGAACCCACCAGGAAACAGCCTCCGCAGCCAGGCACTGGGCACATTTCCACAGCCAGGAGCCAGCTGAGACCCCAGCTTCATTCACGATTTCTTACGTCTGTTGGCTGTATTAATTTGAGAAATCATACAGCAAGGAGATGTCACTGCAGAGCTCTTGCAGCTGAAACTCACCTTTACTGGGCCCATCACTCTCGCTTCCCCCACTACATACACCACACCTTGCAGAGCAGCTGTCTACTCCCTTGAGGGGGCCCATATACCTGCACATAGCTGTATGCGTTGGGCTCCCCCTACATCCCTGCTTTCTCTCTTTCCTAACATGTAAGCGATGCATGTCTTGTTCCAGTGCGTTTTATTCTATTTAACGAATTAGAAAGGTATGACATAGTTAAAGCATCATTGAAGAACAGATCTGACTGCTTTTACTTTTCTGTTAATTAAGGCAATGCCCTTGTTATGCAATGACAACAGCTTCTTCATGGGATAAAACTTGGTGTTTGCAGGCAGCGGGGCACCCACCCCCTTTAAAAGCCTTGTGGCCATGCTTATTCTTCAAAATTAAATGATGATTTGTTGCTTTTTTTCTTTTTTTTCATCCGCATACTGCCACAATAAAAGCCCCATGAAGCAGCCATTTCTTAGGCTGGAAAAGTCTTACGTCTCTTTCTTTCCTCTGCATTACACTCCATGTCTCTACCACTCAGGCAGTGAAGAGGAGAGGAAAATCCAAACATGTAGAGTAATACTCATCACTGTGCTCAAAAAGAAAGAGTGCCCAGAAAATGGCACTGAGTACATGGTTTTTCTTATGCCAGCCAGGCTCCAATTGCTACCATTCACCATGGCATCCTACAGATGCAGAAGCTCAAGTGTAAAAATGTTCATGAGGCCTTCAGGAAAATTGACCATCAAAATCATAACATTTGGCACTTATCTCAGCAGAAGCAAGGCTAACTAGCTCTCATGTCCCTGTGAGATCTGTACAGTGCAGTATTTAGGTGTCACTTTGCTAATGTCTTCATTTCTGCAGGCATACAGGTGATATAAAATTTATCTCCTGTTGTTTTCCATTCCTACACATTTGTGCACCACTCCAGTATATTACCATTTTAATCAGCTGAAAAATGTGCACATGAGGAAAGGCTGTGCTTTCAGGATTTTTTTTCGCTAGATTTTGCAACACATGCTTGGAACTGTAAGATGTTTAGCTCCCTTGCACACAGACTCCTTTCTAAGACAGAAAGATTTGCTTCTTGTCAGATGTCTTTTTTATTTTCCACTCACCTCTTCAGAACCTGTGTCATCCATGAAAAGGCAAAACAAGTATGTTATACCATAAAGGTAAGCAAAAAGTGCTACCCACTTTGCAGTGAGGGTCACCGTAGGGCACATAAAAGCTTAAAAGTTTAGGCATCTGTACGAAAGCAGAAAAGTTTGAGTTCCAGTCTGCCTTTGCAGGATTATTTTTGCTTATGTTAAATCTGAAAATAGGAAAAGAAACTTCAGCTCCAAAATGTCCTCTTTGTATCTACCTATCTCCACAAAAATGCTACAGCATCATGCTGTATTCCAGTACTTTTTTCCCCCCTTGCCCCCATGGTCTGCACACCTGGCTGCACAATGCTTTAAGCTTAGCAAATCAAAATTGCAACCATGTGTTTTAACCTGCAGCTCAATGGTCAGGAGAGCCTCTCAGACAATGTTTGAATTATTTATAAAGAGAATACTACAGACATGAATGTCCCACTTCTTGGACAGGCTTGTGAGCACTTACATAAAAAAGCGGACTCTGGTAGCTTTCCTTCCAGCTGTTTTTAAAAACATCCTTTCTAAAAATAATGGAATGAAACCCCCGCAATTCCAACATCAATAATAGCAGTCTCCCAGGAATTACAACTGAAATTTGCCTGAAAATGCAAAGAGAAACCTTTGTGCAAACTACATCCACATCTGTATCATCCCTGACACAGAAGAGCTCAGTGGCTTACCTCTCCTCCCCCAAGGCCACCTCTGGTACAAGAAATGAACAATACTTTCCTAAAGCTTCCTCTCTCTTCCAAAAATTAAATGCACCATTGTTTTATTCAGACCTCATTGCGGTAAAATCCATTTGCTACGTCACAGGTCTTTAAATAGATTTTTACTGAACCAAGCAGTTTTGACCAGTTCATTTTTTGAATGATATATTAAGCGGCACCAAACAATAGAAGTCACAGCTTTCCGTTCCTGTCTGCTTATAGAGCAATGATTTAATATAATTCAGATTTCTATCATTTAACCAGGCCTTAGTCTGTTACAAGTCTTTAGTGCTTAAGCTTGCAGCTATTCATTTCCTTTTATCTTGTTTCACAGATTTTTATCTACTGCCTTTTGGGAAGACAAATTAACTCTCTAAATCATTCCTATTTATTTCTTTAATGTGAAATACTATTAGACTATTCCAATGTTCTTAATATTGTTAAAACAAGCATAACTGCTCCCAAATATAGGTTTCACATCTATGTCCCTTTAGGTCTAATTATGGCCAAATAGTGCAACAACAATAGAATTCAGTTGGCTATAGTGCATTTCACAACATTGTTGCCAAGGTAAAAAAACAGCCAGCCAGTACCTCGACTAGTTCCCTTGTGCAGGGAACTCTGTGAATATGAGACACATTCTTCCCCAAAAGCCAGAAGACAAATAACTTCTTCCCTCCAACTCCCCCCTACCCTCAACTTAGGCACTCACTGGTTTAGATGAATTCTGCAATTGACTGCTGCAAGAGTTGAACAATTTTATAGCCAGACCACCCATCTTAAACCCAATCCTCACTACGGCATTTCCCGCTCTTTTCCTTTCTACAATCCATTGCTTTAAACACCAAATAAAATACTGGAAGTGCAAGTAATTGAGAAGATCAGTGCTCTCTTCTCTTGCTTAAAAACCTGCATCTCTTCTCCTGACTCTGCTCTTATTTCCCAGAATCCTCCTACATTTGCTAAATCCTGATAGCATCTGTAGTTGGAAGACTGTGAGCAATCGGTTTCTGTTATGCCTTTGAACACGCACACAAATGCACTCAGATGCACATGAAGATGATGAGCATTTTGAGAGACGCTATCAGTTGTAAACAGATTTCTCAACCACAAATAGCACAAGACTCTGAGGGGCAGGGATGACTGTTCCTAAGAAAATCTCAGCAGCTTTGTCCCCGTTCAATAACCAGCTGTAGGAGAAAGTTCTAAGGAAGCAGGAAGCAAGACTGCAGGTCTTCACAGAATTTACAGCAGAGCTGGAAGGGTGGTAAACCAGTGATGAGAAACTATTGATCTGTTGCAGAATGAAGCTGTTATCGCTGCTGGAACAGGGTGGGGGATAGGCAATGGGTATCATCATGCTCACAGCTGTGAGGAATAATGGCACACTATTTCTGTCAACATCGGAATATTTGTACTCCTAACACTGTCAGATGTCTCTAAATATCACTTTTCAGTCTGCCTTCAGATTTTGTAAGGCACGCTCCACAAACAAAACTCCACAAACAGATGCAGTAAGTTCAGGTGCTCATTATTTTGCACTATTATCATTATAAGCATAATGAGATAGTGCCTTGATATTACTGCACGATCTGGAGTCACTCAGCAACCACTTTCCACTATGCCTTTGAACAACTGCTAGTTATGAGATGACTACAGGCCAGCAAGCAGGGTTCAGAGTTGCAAGATGCATCAAGCTGCAGGGATGATTACACCTCTACAGCAGCTACTGCATCTATCTACAGTAGAAAATGGGGACAAATATAATGCAGTAATGACTGGAGTTCCCCAAGATGCGGAATCTACTTTCTCTAGGCTTAGCACAGTGACAGGGCATCTCAGACTCTAACTTGTGCATTTCTTCAAAAGTTTGTCCGCATCCAAGTCCTCTGTAACAGTGTCCCAACGAGACAGAGGCAGGCAGAGAGAGTAGCTTGACATTATCAGGAGAAAGATGCCCAGGCTGCAAAGCTGGCTCGTGCTGGCTGCAATGCTTGACAGCTTTCTGGGAGTGTTTTTTTTTTTTTCTCCCTACAGTCACCCCCTTTACACTGGTTCATGCTGTGGCACTCTATGCATATGTTGATGTCGTATTGGGGTTTGCAACTCAACCTGCAAGTCACCAGTGTTCCTGGGACGGAGCTTGGTTAAACAGAATCCTGTGAAGTGCCTGGCCCTTTGTTTCTGTTTTAACTTCTTTGTGCCAGGTTTTAGGATGAATATTCAGTTCTGCAAAATCACATTTGAAGTCATAATGGAATTGGTTCAGGACCAGGAAATTCCTTTTGTAGGTGTCTATTGCTCAAACTGCTTTAACTGGTCAGGTGTTGATTTTGTCCAGAATTGAGATTGTACATCCCAAAAGAAGTCCGAGGTGGCACTCAAGGGATCCTCTAACCTGCTGGCACAAACTGCCTGCAATTCCCTTGAGACATCAGCTTACAGACTGACATTCCTATCCTTGAAGGTATGGGAGACTTAGGATTTACAAACAGGCATGTTTCCTGTCTGACGTTGTCCTAATGTGTGTCTATCACTGCCTGTACCTGCCTCGTTCACAGGCATTGTAGAGAGTTTGCTGTTTACTGGGAGGATTGCTCTGTGTGAACAGATCACTTGGGGTCAAAAGAAAGTTCTCTGTATCTAACTTCTCTTTCAAATTAACAGTAACTATAATTAGCTCTATGGTTAGAGCTCAGAGCTTGAGCTATGAACAGAAGAATCTTTGCTTTGAAACATTTGAAAGGAAGCAAGGCATAGCAAGTACACTCTGCCCTCTGGTTCATCAGCAAGGCAGAGGTGAAACACTGCATGTATGCCCTGCGGGTAATCATCAGCCAAAAATGTGCTGAACTCGAAAGGTCTACTGACACTTGATGATGTGATCTTCCAGATTCTTTACTTCCTTTAATTATCATCACTTCTCTTCTCCCTTAGCCCTAACTCTATTAAAGGAATTATGAAAAGTTCCTATGATTTCACATCAGTTTTCCCCTGCTTATTTAACCAGCTAACCTCCACTCCTCTGGCAGTTTATCACTTTCTTATACTCCCTAGACTGAACATTTCAAGAGGTGAGAGAAAATAAAAGGGCATGATCATCATGAAGAAGACGGAACCATCCCCCCTCCCCTTCATTTTAGTCACTAATTCCCAAAACTCCCCTGGGAGCTTGAATGAGGTGTACAAATTGTGCCTTCCTTTTGCAGAAGACAGGCCATTCTTCCCTAGGCATCACGAAAGTGGGGAAGGCAGGCAAACAACCAAGGGAAGCAGGGGCTACAGAGTGGCAAAACAGCTGGCAAAATTCAAATGCCAGGTTGCAATTCAAAGCATACCAGGTGCTACCCTGTGTACTTGTGATAAATTACTTTATTACTTGTGTCTGACATCATTCAAACTGAACTCTCTTCCTTGCACTCCCCTCTCCCTCCTAACCTACTCCTTTCAAACCTCCCTGCCTCTCCCTCAGTGTTTAAATACTATAAGAAATGAACATAGGTCTCACCTGTGACTTTTTGCCTTGTTCCTTCAACAGACTGCACTTCCATAGGTTGAAACTCACAGGCTATCTGTTGCCCTTTAGATAACATCTACTTCCATGAGATCACCAATATTTGGCTGGAAAATAGGAGACGCAGTCAGGCTGAGATCCTTATTTCTCACCGAATTAGTATTTTTACTCTTTACAATGTTTTCTCTTAACAGAAAACAAAAATACCTTTCAACAAAAAAATAAGCAGCAAAACCAGGGACCGGCTGATGAAAGGATGTCTAAAGCATGCAAAGATCCAGACTAATAGGTCTGAGCAAACTACCAAATTATTTACATAGGTGCACTGATTGCCATTGACTAAAGTACGTCACCAGAATCAGAAAAGAGAGGAGGGGTCAATTTTATGGAAACTGTCAGGTGTGTTGCAAGTAACAGCTCATCCTTGTACCCCAAAAAGGTGTTCCTTACCTTTGTCTACACAGAATCAGGATTATGGACACTCATCTAGCTGAGCATACCTTCTGAATTCCAGTGAAAGAAATTAAGCCTTGCAAAGAATACGTAGTTGTGTCAGTCCAAGTCTGGGTCTCAGACATTGGAGATACTTTGTTGGCACACAAAATCCTTTTCAGGAAAATGTTAATGTTACACTTACCTGGGAAGGAAGCTTTATTTTGGCTCCTCCAAATGCTGGAGCTGAGCTCGTTGTACTCTACCTCTGACCACCCTCCCCTCATACCAGTTTGAATGACATCCCAAAAAAGTGATCCTACATAACATCAATTAATGTGCTTATATTTTCTTCTGGCTTTTTTATTTCTGTTGCGTAAGCAAATATATTCTAAGTAAAAACATTTAACTCGCAGAAAACATTCACATTGTGTCTCATGGCTTAAAAAATCCCAAACTTATTAAAGAGCAGTAACTTAGATCCATGCTCTGTATTTCTTCAAAATTGAAAAGAATCCTGTTTTGGTTGAGTTCTGACTGATAAGCTGGGCAAAGTGTTTGCCACTGCTCAGACTGCAAGTTTTCCGCAATATTTCTGGAACATTTATGAGTTTTCAATTTGTTCTGTTTTGTTTTGTTTTTTTTTTTTTTTTCCCTGCTATTTATGCTTACATTTTGGGCGTATTCCACTAGACCAACTATTGGTAAAGCATAAACATCTGTCTTGGTATTAAGCTGCTGTGGAGAATATCAAGAAGTTTCCAGTACACCCACAGGAAAAAATCTGCTTCAGTGTGAACTGGTACAATCTCAATTGCCAAAGGTTGCACATGAGTGCATACATAAACACACACACACACACACACACAGAAACAATACATGGGTGAGAATGAACTTCAAGAAGCAGCTTGAGAAAAAAAAAAACTGAAATGACCAATCATTAATTCAAAATACGGACAGTTTCCAATAGCAGCACAACTTCTAATGTGATACTTTCCCATGTATTTTATAATTTGTCAAGTTTTCCCAACCTTCTCATTCAAACATATACCTAATACCATAAATTTGTTACAGCATTTTTTAATTCTTTTTAGAAGTGCAGCATATGTACGTCTTCTAATTTTTTTTATACCATATATATCTCATTCTAAACTTAGAGGTTTCCATAGTTGTCATTAAAAAGCACGTAGACAAAATATTTTATGGTATCTATAATAAATGCAAAGAAATCAATACAAACAAAACTTGGCTTAGCAAACTGTACATACATAAATATGTCCTCTGTTTTTCAACTTGACATTCAACATTTTTCCTCATAAAACCTTTTATGATCTTATTTATTACATCCATTTTTTTTAAACCTTAAAAAAGTGCTTCTCAGATTTACACCTTGTGCATCCAAAGCAAAAGTTAGAACACCATGCCCGAAACAGAAACCATGGGGAGTAATACATTGCCATACAAGATCCTTTAAAATTGTATGTTACAAATGCTCTAAAACTTCTTTAGCATTGGTTATTTTGTATACTGTAGATACTGAGAGGGTTTATAACAAAGACTGGCTAATGGCTCATTTAGAGCAGCACACGGGAAAGGATCTACAGTATCAAGTCCTTGGCTATGCATAGTACAGGGCAATGACCTGGATATAAAGTGGCTAAAAGATCCAGAATGCTGGACAGAAGGACATTTCCCTCATACACATCACATCCTCCTTAGTACCCAGGATGCGAGTATTGAAACGATGCTACTCAGGTAATACGTTGTGCAGTTTGATACTGATATACTGATGCGTTACTAGCCGAGTGCCAGCAGAGAATGATATGGACACAGCAGTGGTTACAGCAGGTAGGTAAAGCTGCCACACTGAATTCTGACACCCTTTAAAACCATCCTGCCTCCCAGCTAGCACTCCAGCAAGGTCACCCACTGTCTCACAAATCTCCTTCATAATGGAGGCGGACCATTCACGTATTTTAGCATGGGGTGGAAAGAGCGGGCAAAGTTGTTGGCCATAGCACAACTGTAGTCCTCCTTGGTCATTGGCACCAGGCAAGCCAGCCCAATCAGGAGCAGCAAGAGGAGCTGAAGTGGCAGAGCAGCTCTGAGGACTCTGAGGAAGAAGGACGGGCGCTGCCACGCTGGCCCAGCCTCAGAAGGGCAGGAACCTGAGCCACCTCTTGTGGACCTGAGAAGAGAGGATGGACAGGTGAACACACTAAAACATGACTGCAACAGAAGTTGCCTTCGGGCACTCAGCCTTCCCCGAAGGCTGGGTTACAATTTGTACAGGCTTGGATTGACAGCTGCAGAGGTATTTTTCACTGAACATGCTATTTCCCTAACACCCTTAAGAGACCCCATATTTCTAGACTGGGTAGGAAAACACCAAATGATCACAATAGAATGGGCTTTGTGACGTCACAGCCCTGTCATCAATTATGGGGACGACTCTCCACTTAAAGCACTGTGCTCTAGAGAAGGGGAAAATAAAAGGTGGGCCATACCTGCCACATGTGTTCAATGCCTCCTCATTTAAAATGGCAGTTGCATTCAGTTTGCAGAAGTTTCTACATTCATTTCTGTATATAGTATCCGCAAGGGTATAATGCATTAAGATTCAGTTACATCAATCTTCAATTAATTAATACACCAATATGCAGGCAACGGGGACTCATTTTCTACAAAGTACATTGTATTTTGAATCTTGCACTGAATCAGCAGTTAAAATCTATTTGCTGAACTGACTTGACACCATCACCTTTCAAGTGATTTTATCCCTTGTGTCTATGGATCTGACTTGGCACATATCTATCACATGTCTATGGGAGAGGTGAGACCTCACTCCAGCATTTCCAAATGGACGCTTCAAATTAAGCACAAAAATCCAATCTCTTTTTTAATGAAGGATAAAGACATGGATTTCAAATTTTCCTTTTTGAATGAAACTGACAGAACTCAGATGACATATACAGATGACAGGTTTTGAGATAAGTGAAAAGAAGCAATTTGAGATAAGTGAAAAGAGCGATTATGCAAGTTAAAATCTGAAGGACTCAGTGTGCTAACTAAATGGCATAGGAAAAATTGTAAAAAAATTACATTTTTGGCTAGTGCTAAAATACAAGAACTTAGAGCCTTCAAATAATTTGCTACAAGAACTCTTCCATCAAGACATTAGGTCATGAATTTTGTCTTAGACATGTTGCTATAAAACATGTTTGTCGCTGCTATGATTATGAAGCCCCAGAAAATCTATGGTTTGTTAGGGTTTAAGAGAAAAATGCTCATAAGGATGGATTTCATCTCAACTTGAAGGCGTGGCAGATCAGGCTTGTTGGCTGAGGTCAAATGCTCCCCACTAAAGCAAGTCGGGGGCGATGGTTCCTTAGTGTCTCCTTGCCTTCCCCTTGTCCTTTTGATCCTGTCTCCCAGATAAACCCGAATCTGTATGAGAAAGCATGCAAAACCCAAAATACCATCTTCAAAACTATGCCAGACTTGGCAAGGGTCCCCTTCCCACATGTTCAGAAAAGAAGCCTCTCTATGCTGGAGATTATTTCTATTGTCTTGTTCATATATATGTATCATCCCACTATGAAGACTTCAAGAAATTCAGACAGTTTTGGTGAAGTTTAGGTGACCAACAGATACATAAACACTCAGGTATGCTAAATGATTAACTTGACCTAAATATCCCAGGAAGTAGTGATGACCAAAACATCAGATCGCATGTTGTTTAAATCCACATTATTGTAGCCTGGATGATAAGCTGCTTATCACATAATGTAAGATCATGTATTATAAGGAACATATTGAAAGGATATGGCACATTTAACAGCATCAGAGCATTCCATATTAAATTTCAATTAGATCAGGGCTTCTACTGTCTGAGAATGCCAAGACAGAAAGTTAATGGACTGAGGTAGGAACAAAGGGAACAAGGAGTGCTTAATTACCTTCCAAGCATTTGATTGCACAGTCTGCCTATTTACAAGGCTCTCATTGTACAAGTCTTGTTAATCCCAATCAAAAAAGGCCACATTTCTGCAGTTGGTAACTACTGTTTGATAATGAGCAAAGTCTGAATTTTCTTCACTGACTCAGAGTTACTCTGGGGCAATGCTGGGTGTCAGAAGTGGAATTTCCAAAAAGCGGAATCAAAAGGGAGCAGGCAAAGTTAGCATCTAATTTTTCTTTTCTTTTCCTCTGGCTTTAGCAGCACAATCCAGCACTTTTTGCTTTGTATTTTACCAAAAAAAGAAGAAAAATAGTGTTATGTGTAAGCTGCATGACTGACCTTAACAAGGAACACAAACTTTCTTTCAAAAAACAGTTCATGGCAAAGTTCTTCAAAACACTTTTTCTGCAGTGAAGGGTGTTGAGGAATAGTTTCTAATAATGCATGAAAACAATTCAACAATCAAATAATCAAACATTATGAAAACATCTTCAGAGGGTGTGTTGTAAAACGTATGAGTGCTGTACTGCCTGGGTTTATCACAGGTAAACCTCTGTAATTTACATAAATGCCTGCAAAATGGAATGGCTCAGCTTAGAGTGTTGATAAGGAGAGATGGTTAAAAATATACATTGTAAATAAAAAAGGCTCACTGTTCATAAGGGCCAGAACTTCTATTTACTCCAGCAGGGGAAGGGAAAGCTGAAGTATTGTATGCCACTTTGGAGAAAAAGGTAATGTCTTTTTCTTGAGTTTGCATCTTTAGCTGTCTCTCTTCTGACTGCTCCACTATTTGTCACACTGGCCCCTGTTTGAGGAGGGAAGGAAGTAAAGCCATCTGCTACTCGCTCCGTACAAAATTCCTACTAACTAGATAAAAGGGAGAGGCACAGCTGCAGACCTGGCCAACAGTAAGCTTCTTCACATCAAGATATCTCATAAATTAACCTAAGAAGTGCAAGCAATAGTTACCCTTACTTTGGGAGTTTGTAATGTCAGTGAAATTGGAACTCTTTCCTGAGCATTTCAAGAGAGGAGAAGCTAATTTACCAGAATATAGATTGGATGGGCAAAGTGAACTTTAATTTCAGCTCAGACGAGTACCTTCTTTTAAAGATGACTGGTTTTTTTTTTTTTTTTCCCAAGGAAAATACGGTTCAAGTAATCTATGATTATAACAGAAGAATTTATCATTCAAGCGAAGCTGATGGAAATAAATAAAGTGAGTTTAATGGGGAAGTGACTAATGGAATGCAGACAACAGGCTTACATTGGAAGAGGCACTGCTGGGCAAGTAGGATGTTATTACTGGAGTTAATCAAGGATGAGTCTTGGTTTAATATCTTTATGAAAATACTATGGCACCAAGTATAAGAACAGCAAATTTCATCTGTATTGTGACAGAAGTTGGAAGTCTTTGCACATACAAAATAGAATTGCCTCCTTGCATAGAAAAAAGTGCATGAATCCAATAGGTTCGAGAAGTAGCTCAAGGAATTTAAGATTATAATACGTAAGGTAGCAATAAAAACTTCTGCTATAAATTTGGAAGTTCACACTCTGAAGATAATGAAGAGAATCTAGAGCTGTTTGACACACGATAGCCACAAACCAATAATGTGGCTTGTGAATAGCTGTGAAAAGGGACAAAAGAAATTTTAAAGTATATTTCAGTTCAAGATTTCCAGAAGAGAAAAGGGTTTGTTTTAATGATGTTCTACAAGGCACTAGTCAGATCTCACTCAGAGCAGTTTGTATCATTTTGGTTAACATCCTTCCAAAAGATGAATTCAAACTGACACAAGCTTAAAGGAGCCAAAAAAAAAAAAGGAATCTTTCTCCTATGAAGGAAATAAAGAGCTCAGCTTACCAATATAAAACATGAGAGATACTAAAACTACTCTATAAAATAGTGCAGAACAGACAGAAACAAGGGTGGACACTTGTTAAAGGAAGGGATAATGTTTGCACAAACCCAAATGATTACATCTAACCGTGGATATATTCAAGGTGGAAATTATTGTACTTCCACACGATCAGAGAAATTAAATTTAATAATGACCTTCTAATAGACTTTTTGTTCCCACTGATTCCAATTTTTTAAGGTGGAGATCGCTAGAGTTATGGAGGAGAAGGTATGATGCTCTACCCACAAGAGCAGGCAACAACTCCTTGGTGGCCTAAGACTCTCTAGGGGCAACCTTCCTTGGCTGAGTTCTGACTTCGATTCTCTCCCTAGCTCTCAGCATCACATCACCCCAACTTCAGATTTGGCTTACCCTGTAAAGAAGATGAATATGTCCATTTCAAAGGCAGTTAAATATGAAGTTTAAGTAACAAGCTTTAAGTAAGAGTGCGGGAGAGAATTGGGAGAAGAACCATGGCAAGCCAAGCCTAAACCTCATGTTTGAGCTACTGGCAATGACTGCCATTTTGTGGCCAAAGGTACAGAGAGTGCTGTGGCTCAGTCTGCTCCAGGAACAGCAAGTGACCTTTAAATATCCGCTAGTCATTTGGGGAGGCCTGGGGAGAGCAGGAAATGGAGCTTGGCACTGTGGCACCAAGACTTGAATAGAGCTGCTCAAGAGAGACAATATAAACAACTCTGAGCAAATTGAACCACTATTTTAATCTTTTTAACATTTTAATCACTTCAAAAAACATCCACAGGCACAGATCCAGGTGTGCATTTACAACAGCTCTATTAAACTGATGAAGAAAGAGGAGTTGCTTCGTGGATTTGCCCTTCCCACTTAGCACACAATTACTAATACCTCTTGAACGAGCCTTTAGTTAAATCCACAATGTGTCATCTAGTTTAAGGTTGTACCTTGCCGAGCATCACACTGTGTATGCTTGTCCTTTTGCTGTGATAATGGGGAAGGCAAAATGATATCACACTTGTTATACACAAAACACAGCCCCTCTAATTTTTAAATGAACTTTCCTTCACAATGTCCTATGTGACAAACATTTTAAAATTGACTTTAGTTCTCCTGTATAATAAACTGTAACAAGGTTTGCTGATCCAGTGCAAGATCAAACACAAAGTACTCTGATCAGAGGCATGTCAAAATATTAAAGAACACAGTGACAGCTTGTACCGCTTTATCAGTTAAAACCACATTATACATCAACCACAACCTGTCTGGCTTGCGCATTTGATTAAGTTTCCTATTCAGCAGTGACTCATTCGTATTCCATGCTTGTCTGAATGACAAATTGAACATTGTGTTGTACTGCTACAAGATGTGTTAATAAACAGTGCTGGAAAGACTTGATCTGAAAGGTGCCGCACCAATGCCACTGCTAGAATAGAGGTTGATCTCAAAGCTGCAAAGCATTGCTGGCTGTATTGTGAGCCAGCGGCTCGCACCTACAACCAGAAACCTTCTCAAAAGATTGGCAGAAGTGGTCTGACTATAAAGGAGAGCGGAAGGGTGCACACAGTATGTTTCTTGAGTACAACGGTGCTACTGCAAGCATGCTGATCTGCTGAAGACATCCTCTATTCCTCCTAGCTGTTACTGGCTGCAGAGTAAAGCCCCGCTCCTCCCTTTTCCCACTCCCTATAAGAAACAAAATACCAAGCTTCATAGCAGACTGGAGTTGGAAAAATTAAATCTCTTTCTCCATGAGACAGAAAGATGGAGTCACCTCCACAGGTGACATATGTCACCTATTTTCTGTGCGGGTTCCTTACATTTCAAAGAAAAAAATAATCCCTAAAAATGAGGCTGCTTCTTAGTGCCAGTGGAAGCAGTGAAAGATACTCCACCTGTTCTATCTGCTATGCTATGTGGTTTTGCAACTATGCCACTTTACTCACAGTCATTAACTACACATATAAAGCAAACCTTTTTTTTAAAAGAAGTGTTTATGTAAATATCTACATGCTAAGTAGTTTTATTCTTTATTTCATTTATTTTTGAGAATAATTTTGCTGAAAAAAGCCTTGGTTTTGCTCATGAAAAAATTAATACTCTTAAGGTATTTTTTTTCTGCTTGGTTATTGCTCAATCACTGTATTCAATCTAGTGTTGCCTTCTTTCCAACATCAAATCTTTCACTTTAGCAGGAATTATTTTGAAAATGAATGAGTTAATTTCAGATATATAGACAATAAATGAGATTTAGGACTTAACTCTAAGAACAAATATATTTTCATCATACTTTCTGATTATTTTAGGTGTTGCAGTGCATAAGAGGCTTAAATAGCAAAAATGTCCTCTTTATACATATTGGCCTGCTCAGGCAGATTATTTTTTTTTAGCTTCATAACTCTAGAGGCTAGTGAACTGACCAGTGAAAGAGTGAAGGTAGACACATCACACCGACAACAACAAAGAATGCAGAAGCACTGTTAGCTGCAGAGATGACAGGTTGCTGGAGACAAGGTGGAAAGCAAAAAGCTGTAGCTGCAAGCCTGCTCTCTACCGGTCAGACAGAGATGGGGCAGTGCTGCTCCCAGAGCAATATATGGATGCAAGCACTTGGCAAGAGTCATGGCAATGTTAGCGCATTATATTGCAGTCGTCTAAGGAGGGGAAAGTGATTGCAAGTCTCAAACCCTCAAATTCTGACTTTTACTTGTGAGTCTGAAGTACTGAAAACCCACAAACTGAACAAAACATTTCAGGGGGAAAAAAAGAAGAAAGAAAGAAAAGGATGTTAGTGTGTCTCATCCAGATCTGTGGGTTTTATGAATTCTAGAATATGGTATTGGCCTATCACCTGCCTTAATTTAATATCTAGAGGTAAAGAGGATGATAAAAAGTGTTTGCCATGAACCTACTGGCATTTCTGTTAAATCATGCCAAAATAAAATAATCATTAAATATCATGAGTGTAAACACACACTCATCCTGATCAGGTATATGAAAAACAAATGTTGATTACATGGCATTCCTGGGAAGCAAAAGCTGTAGATGTTGAAGGATTAGCCAGTATTGCTATTTAACAAAGAATTTGAAGTAATTGAGAGCCCCTTTTGCCAAACTATTAACAAAAGGGAAGTCTTCACTTGTTTAAGTCCTGGCCACCTGACCGAGTCGGTGTGGACAGAGAGGAATCACGGCCAATTTCCATCATCCTCTTGGGGTTCTAGAACAGAGTGCGGAAACCAGGAGAATAAGGTACCTGCTATGTGGACTGCTGACAGAGGGTCCAGGCTGTGAGAGACTACATTTGCCCCGTGGCTGTTTGCAATGAACAGGGGGTAAAGAAAGAAGAATGTTCAGTCCAGGCAAATAAAGACAAGCTACTGATGAAACTAAATTAAAAGTGCAGCAAAGGAAACATAAAAAAAATTAAAATAATCAAATGAAATGACCAATACCCATGAACCAAGGAAACTGGCTTTTCTTTGTGCCTAGCTGAGTATGGACGTGATTGGAACAAACACAGTGAACTTGAAAATAACAGTTTAGTCATTACATTTACAAACAGTAGCTCTGGATTTTTTTAAAAAAATCACTAGAAATTTAGCTCAAATAATTTGTAATACAAAATAGAAAAAAATTGAGTTGAATATGGGCAAATATAGATATTTCAAAATGCAAATGCAGCAAAATGAATATTCTCAAGGAAAAAAGGTCCAAGGGCCTCCTTTGACGAGGCTTCTTCTGGCTTCTTCTACACCCCCATCCCCTCCACAATTTTGAAGGCCAAATAACTGTAGGTGCATTCCTGCACTCACAACTATTTGCTGGAAAATTTAATGCCGTTAGGTGATTATAATTCTGATTTTATTTTTGGTATTAGTATTTATTTATTTAGCATCAGTATATGTGGCACCAAAATTCTAAACAACATCACTTCAGTCTCCAAAATTGTGGGTGCAAAAACCAGAAGTTTGAAAACCAGACCCAAGAAATCATACAACTTATCTATACACTATGGATAAAAATGAAAAAAAGTAGTCACATACATAAACACTAATAAATTAGAGATAGACAAATGCTTATTAAAATGTTAAGATGAAACCTATTATAATTCTACATACTCTTTAGACAAAGATTTTATGGTAAAATACTTCTCCATTTCCTGTAATGGCCAGGCATCCTCCAGTTATATCTGTGATATCAGAGCTTTTTAGTTAATTAAGTTTAAATTTAAAACATAAAAGCATTGGCCTCTGAAATAAAATGTTAAGGTTTATATTCTTTATTCTTTCTTGTTTTGAAAAGCCAGTATTCCTTTACATTCTCATACTAGCATCTAAAAGGAAACTAGCGAATGTAAAAAAAAAAAAAAAAGAAAATCAATTTCAAGAGCCATAAAATTTATGAAGACAGAACTCAGAGTCTTTACAAAAGTGCAAATGGAAAAAAAAACACCAAAACCAACCTGATTGTTTTAAGAACTAAGGAAAAAAAGCAAAGTAATTAACCAATAGAATTGCAGAAAAAGACAAAATAATTGCAGTTCCATTTTGGGCTCAGAGTATGGAAGTGTTAAGTACTAGGCATGTATTGCTACATTTCTTGAATTTTGTGCCAGCGATGTAAATAGACAACTCCAGATTTGCCATCATAGCCATTGATTAGGTCCTGTGCAGCTAGCTGTTTTGAATAATGTTTTATGCCCTTCAGCTCTACTTAGCCATTCATCCAAAGTCTCAAGAAGACCATCTGCAACCTCCATCATAAATGACAGAAAAACCTTATTGAGATTCTGGATGAAGCAGCTCTGAAGAGAAGGCCAAACAGAAATGGAAGACTGATTATACCAGACAAGACCAGACTTTGGGGTGCTGCCATCACTAGACCAAAATACAAGAGACACGACATGCCATACCATGGTAAACCAACCACACTGACAGCCCTGGTTTTAGATAGTATTTACCACTTCTGATTTCATGCAGGATGGGATATGCAGCAGGGTTGGGGAAAGCAGCCGTGTTTTGTTCTTGGTTTATGCCATTTCCTTTCCTATTATGTGAGAAGGGGGGCCTTCCAGCTGGCTAGAGCTACTGTAGACATCTACAGCTCCCACCCAAGAGGTGGCAGAACATATGACATGAAATTACCGTTCTCCGTCTGCTTGGAGTGCTTCTTCCAGATACAGGACTCACTGAGCCCGATGTGTCTAATTCATCAGCAGAGGACCATGAGGACAATTCCTAAAGTTCAGAAGGAATGGAGCTCAGAAATACAGCAACTAGCTGTTCAGGTAAGCAAACTAAAAAAAAAATCCTGAGTGAAAGCCCAGCAAAGTTATTTCCAAAGCAAATAAAATGAACCAGTTAAGTTTTGTTACCAAATTTTATAAGACTAAGGCATTACATGTTTTCTCTGCACGTCCTGAATAAAAGAAAAGCAAACAGGTAGTTAAAACTTAATTGCTTTAGGTGACACTTTTCCCGACAAAGTCAATAACAGGGGAAAAACCACTTGCTCTTTATTGGACTTTAATTACAATAAGAGGTTGGTACCACCAAGATTTTACTTAAACAGGCAGCAATTCACTTGAAGGAGAGAAGAGCTGAATTCTCATGCCTTATGCACTCTGCTAATCCAAGACTTTTTAAAAAAGCTAACTAAAGGAGAACCTTGAAATCTTTACTTTATACCTGCCAGTGTTGGTGAAGATGTATGCGTAACTCCCTCTCAAATACCTGGAGATACATGATAACTTGAAAAGATTTGGAGTACAGCTCAAAGCTCAGAGGGCACTATGACAGATTTGCTAGCCTATCACACAATTTATTTTATGCCTTTTTTTTCCTCTCTCCTCTTCAACAGAGTGAGCATTATCTTCCTTTCCAGTGACAACTGACACACTGTAATTTTCAGTACTGCAACTAGAATAATTATCTCATATACTTCGCCAGTTGACTGAATCAGTAATGGCAGGATAAACAAACCAAGATGCTCAATACTTATTGCGACACCAAATAGCAAGAAATTACTGGATTAAAAAATGCCACCATTATCACAAGATAGATGTTTACATTATGAAGTGTAAGATTACTTTATGATATTCAATATTACATGTGTTCCATCTTGATAAGTATTGCAAACAACAGAAACAGTGCAGCCAACAGCACTGGTCAGAGAAAGACAGTCAAAACAGTGGGAAACGTGTGCCCAGCAAACAGCAAGGAATAAAAAGACATGACTTACCAGTTGACTACTTGAAATGTCTAGAATTTTCTCTAGGTCTTTAATATGACGTGTGACCTCTTTCAAGAGGACCTTCAGTCTGTTTCCAATGACATGCACCTTTTCTTTGGCTTCAAGACAGTCCTTGCCTTCAGCATTGACTAGCAATTGGCAGGACATATCTTGCAGTGATGCCACCTTCAGCTGAGACTCCAGCAGCTCACGTCTGATTTGCTGTTGCCAAGGCAAACATCAGATTATTTTAATGGAAGTTAAAAAACAAACAAACAAACAAAAAAGGAAAAAAGCTAGAATTCACAAAGCTGGACATTTGAAATTAATGAAATGGAAAGAAAAGAGAAGCAATAAAAATTTCTAATCTGACAGGAAGATAGAGAGCAGCCTAGCAGTTGCCTGAGATTTTAAATCACAAGTTATTCTACTAACGGAAGTGAGTAGTGTTCCCCACCAAACTAAAGTTTGTTACTGACATTGGTCCCACAACTGTGTGTTAGCATGCAATGTACAATGCTAACCCTCAGGAGAAAGATAAATCTGACGAGGTGTTTTTCTGCTGATGCATTTTGGGAGAGAAAAGGGTGATTACAGCCCTACCATGAGAAGTCTGTGATGATCCTGCAGCGTTTCTGAGTCCAGGTTTGGATTGATAGGCACAATCTCATTTTTTCTTCTGTCAATATTCTCTAACCAAAGCAGCAAACCGTGGCTCATTTCATGGAAGTCCTGCAAGTGATGAGTGATTATTTTAATAGCGTAGCAGAAAATTCCAGGCAAATTCAGGTTTTTTAGTTTATCCTATGATAGATCCTACTGGCTAAATAACAACTTAGAAAGAAGAGTAGGATACTGTATTAGAATACTATTCCAGAGATGACAAATTTAGAAAATCTTGGGCTGGAAATATATGCTTCAGGGAGTGCAGGTGTATCCTTCAGAAACCACATGCTGAAGCTGTATTTTGTCTTGCTTGGGCAAGTTTCAGACTGAATAATGAGCACACCAGATAACGATATAGTTTACATTTTTGATATGTGGAATGCTGACAATTTTAAATGAATGCAACACAGACCTGGCACTGCATTAATGCATCCTGCAATGAGCAGCGCCACTCTTCGATCATGCTGCATACGTGGTCCCAGCGCACATTCATCTGAGACAAGCGCTCTTGAAGCTTCTTGCTCTCTTCGCTGTCAGACTGAGTGAACTCTGAGCTGCACAGATTGATGGATAAGATGATCGCTTTGCGGTTATCAATTGCTTTCTGCAGATCCTTGATGATAAGAGAAAATGGGACAGGGGAAGAAAGGATGGAAATCGATAAAACATGTGACTTGCACAAGAACCAAGTAAAGAAGGCACCACGAGAATGCAATGATTTGCCATCAGCAACTGCAGAATGGTACCTTACTGTAACGGTCTCTTTACTCTGGATATGAGATTTCTGTACTCTGTGACTCTGCAAATGTTCACTCTTTAACATCTACTAAAATTTTACTGTGAGCATTACAAGTTTAATTGGCTTGTTCTAGTTAAGTCTTAAAAGCTTGAAGTCATAGTTGAGTTTAAAGATCTGGCTCATGTTTCAGATGGTTTAAAGACAGGGCAGGCCCAACAAAATTTAAAGATATGTAGGGCAACTGTACTTGAGCTCACAATAAAACTTTTCCCCTCACTTCTCAGTTTTGCTGATAAACATAAAAACCAACATGTTTTCAAGTGGAAACTGCTGTCAACAGTATTTTAAAATAAAAGCTTTTACTGAGGGAAAAGAAAACATACAAAGAGTACAAACAACTTACTCCAATTTATAGAAGCAGGACGTGTATAAAATGTCTGATTTGTTTACATTGCAAGCCACAAAAGAAACCCCACCTCTTCTGGTTTGGAGGACACTAATGGGCTTTCCAAGAGTGGGTGAGATAAGAACAGGATTCTTATGAAATGCCCCCTTTTCCACCTACTTTACAGCATTTACTTAAAAGCCCCATGTCACAGTGACCTTTGTAGTACTTATGGCAGCTATATTTGGATTCCAGTGAAGATCAGCATTAACATGCTTTAGACGAATCGCTGCCGGAAACAGTCTTTACTATCTGTCCACCTCATTCCTAGCATGGAGCACAGTGCATTTTGACATTGGCTCCCACATTTTTGTGCCCAAGCTTGTAAGATGCTAGTAACTGAATGTGAAGTTGTGGACCACCACATTTGCAGATCTTTATGGCTGTAAAATATCCAGGAGAGATCACAAAGACAGCATTCAGATCCTGATGCATCTGAGATGACAGAAGAAGAAACAGGAATGTTGCAGAGTGATACCGCATTTTTCCTATGTTGTACTGGTGACAGCAGTGGGTAGGCTACAACCCCTTTGGGCACTCTCTCCTTCCTCCACACAAAGTCGTATGTCCCAGTGAGGTATTTCTTTTAAAGTAGCTATTTTGTTACCACTTTGACTAGAGATTTCATTTAACTTGGCTTTTTATTTTTTTTTCTTTTATCAGCTTGGCTGACGTCAAGAATTATCTGTACATTCTGGAATTACAGAATTGCCACAGAATTACTATTTCAAAAAAATCATTTGGACTATATAAGTAAATTACATTAGTACACTTTTCTGACAAAAGGTGATTCATAAAATCACTTTCCCCGGTTACTTCAGTTACCAGCAGTAGCCCGCTATGTGTTGAATGGTGCAAACCAGCTGCAACTATTGGCAACCTCGTCAACATACCTGTTGCACTCAGGTCTGTTTCCAAGGTAACTCATGGAAAAGAGAAATAAAACTCACTTTCAGTTTTTTAATTCTGAGTTCAATAGTTTGTATGTCAGTGCTGAGATCAAGGCGGCGGAGCTTCTCCAGTTCCTCTTCAGTTTCTCCCAACCAGGCCAAAACGCTATTAAGGTCAGAGTTAAATTGCTGCCATTGCTGAAGGTTCTGCTTCATCCTCAGCTCCTTGCTTAGAGCCTGAGCCTGGATTAGTTCCCATCGGTCAATTACACCTGCAATGATAAACACCAAATTACACAAAAGCAAAAAACAGTATCCATACACACCATTGCATCAGTTGAATCCTGTGCAGGACCAAAAAAAAGTTCAATAAAAATCAAAGAACCCCAACCCACGAAACACCACACTGAAAACTAAGTTAGACTGAAGAATGTGATGTTGGAGAGAAAGAATGAAGAATCTGGATGATTCCAGGCAGCAGACAATTTTACCACTTTCTAATGTCAGAATTCTGTGAACAGAATTAAGTTGACACCCACGGGTCTCTAAAACAGGTTATACTGGTATAAAAACATAATAAATTAGCATAAATGCAAACCATACAAGGAATCTGAATATGTCTAACTAGCCACATATTTATTATTATTTTCATTGATATTTGTACCTGTAACAATTTAATATACCTCACTACATTTGCCTAAGCTACTGCTGATGCATTGGATAATACCTGCGCTAGAAAGAAATAAATTAGGGGCTATTTCTTCTTGTAAGTTATCTTGAAATGCTGTTGCAGAAGGACAAGTTGTATCATTCCATCAACTTAAAATTAAAAAAACCAAAACAACCAAACAAAAAATCCCAAAATAAAATAGACTGCATGGGTAGCATATCTTGCCAAGCTAAGAATGGAGATGTTGCCTTTATACTCTCTGGAACAAATCCATGTTTTTACAATGCAATGCCTCCTGTTCTACAGCTGGTGCTTAAAATTAGTCAGGTGAATACTTCTACCAGGTGAATATAGATTTCTGTACTGTAGACAGATAATATTAGAAGTGAAAGCTAACATTAGTAGAAATGAATGCTGATTTATGTGTTTATTACAGCAATACAAGCAACCTATTTTCATCAGAAAACATTCAACAAAAACGCATTGCATCCACAGAGACTTTCGGAAAGGCTTAGGGTTATGTCTCATGATATGAAGGAGTTCTTAAAATGCACTTGTATGCCGAATTTCTTTATAGGGCATATACAAGGAATACTTAGTATTCCTTACTATTCCTATGAAGAGATGTAAAACAGAACACAGTAACAGCTACAGCCATGTAAATATATGTGTTAGTAAATAATATCAAGTGTTTATTCAGAAAAATTTGGCATGTTTGCTACTTTCATAATTACTTTCCATCAAAGAACTAAACGTTACTTACCAGCTGTTTGTGTTTCAGTACTGTTCAGGTTAATAAGTCCAGACAATTTTTCTTCTTCCTCCTTCAGTTTATATCCAAGCCTTTTTACTGAGTCTATGCTTCCACTGCACTCACCTAGTAGCTTCATCTGTGTTAACAAAAAAAATCCCATCTCAGTATGCACTGTACAAGATTTATTGCATGGAAAATGCAAGTTACAATGCAGCTTCCAAAATTTTCCAAAATTAGGTCTAAGTGTGAAGATAAAAATCTATTTCTTTAACAATCTGTTCTAATACTAGCAAAGAAATGTATATGGAGACAGCAAAGGCTTAAACCATAAGTTCAGACTAAATAGAAATAACTCAGTGCTACTGTGCCAAATTGTGCTGGATGACTTCAGGTGCCATCTGTTCTAAACGTTAAGACACTATGGCAAAGACAGTAGAAGATGTGATAAAGAAAACAAATGTAAGTGTGGAAATATTACTATGCATCCGAGCAGCTAATCTTTCAATTCTGTCAGTAATAAAATTATTTGAATGATTTAGAGAGAGATTTTTCTTCCAGAAAACCTCTCTGAGAAAGCTTTTTAATCAGGGATTCCATATATGCAACCTTGCTTACATGATGTGTGTTTATAATTCATCAGCAAGATAAATACTGTGCACGAAGCTATAAAACCTGCTTTTAAAAGCATAGGAATTTTAAACAAGGATACCATCATTAGATGGATAAAAACACATGTGAGAAAATACTTTTGGACATCTGCAAAAATGTAATAGGAAAATAAATTCCTTAGAGTCATGTTCCTGTAATCTTATGCTATTGTAAACACACTAATAACATAACAATAGCGCGTGGTTAAGGGTAGCAACCATTTGAGTGAGTAAGTCTGAGAAGCAAAATACACGCACATATCCTTTGTAACTGGAATCCAGCTCCGGTCCTGTAGGTGTTTTGCTGCGGATGATGTTCTCTGTTTGCTGTATTTGGAAACGACTGGTGTCTAAGGCCTTGTCCAGCTGTCGGATATGTGCTTCCAGGGCACCAGGTTCTCCTGTAACAAAACCGAAAAAAGTGACTGTCATTCAAGTTTTCCCAAAGTTGTTGTTGTTTTTTTTTTTTTTTTTTTTTTTAATCTTTTGCCCAGGCAGAATAAATATCAGGAATATTATCTAGATTAGACAGTGACAGAGAAAAGTGACTGCAGCAGTATGAGTGGTACAATGTTAAAGCAAACGGATAACTAGTTAGATTAGACGGTGTTAGTGACCTTCAGAGGACAGTTGACTATACCAATGAACATGCTTGCCATAATCATACTATCAAAAAGTCCACAGTTTAAAGCAGTCTTGAAAACTATTCTGAAATGACTTTTTCCCTCAGAGAATTCCTCACGTCTCTGAAGGGGAAAGTTCTTGGCAAAGCGCGCTCTAACCTCCCTGATTTTGGAGAACACCTTGCTCACTTTCACAAACACTCTGAAATAAAACCTTTCATCCCAAACTCCAGATCCAAATCTGTGTTAAAATTTGATTTCTCCTCATTTCTCTTTGTATTACTTCTCTCCACTAAAAGATGGTGGAATTTCAGTCAATGCAAAAGGATCCTATTTGTATGCAATTTTGAAGATTAAAAGCGGTACACAAACACTAAGCAATACTGTTATAATTATATTCTTAAGGTCCATAGACTGGATTTCTTGAAGGCCCACAGCAAGTCGTCCATGACTGACTTAGGCAACCACACTAAACAGCAAAATTCATAGTATTTTTCCAATTAGGTGTTTGACAAAAATGATGCTTAACATATCTGCAAGATGGTATTATTCATCCAAGCTGTTTGGAACTCATACCAACGTTTTTGAAGCAGGACTAAACTTAAATTTTCCTTATAGAGGTCAGCTGAATTCTGTGATATGAATTAGCTACAGTCAATTCTAATCTGAAGCAGGCTGCAGCCTAGAGGACCACATGAGATCCCTCTTATCCATATTCTATCACCATGCCTGATTTCAATCTGTTTACAAAGACAGTTTGAATTTATTCATAAAGACAGAATTAAAAACATGCATAGAGAAGGGGAGCCTTCTGTCCACCTAATTACAGAAAATGGAGCCTCTTGGATGTTAATCTTTTTCATACAAAACACAGCCTCAACCCAAGTGGACAGAACAAAGTGCTCAATATGCTCTTCCCTCACTACTTTCAAAATTTTCACAGGTTAGAAGACTACACACATTTTTCTATACGTACTGCTATTATTTGTACTCATAATATTTTTTTCAGTAATTTGGGGAAATATAAAAATGGACTGCAAACCTGAGGTCTGTGCCACAGATGCTGAGATTTTAAATGTTTGCTATTTCAAATTTGCAAGGAAGTCATTATCTCAAGAGAACTGTGAAATCATGACAGAAGGTATTTCCAAGTGCATCTAATCCCTCTGAGAGATTAATCTAACAAATGAAACCGTAGGTTTAATATTGTGTAAAAATGCAATATGAAAAAAGATTCATCTTCCAATATAAAAGATCAAGATAAAGACATTGGACTACAGTACCTCACCTTAGCATTGTTATCAAATGAAACAACAACTAACCTAAAAGTTTTTATCTAAGTAATAATCCAAGCTGTGGCTGTGTTAAAAAAAATCAGTGCAAAACTGAACAATTAGGTTTTGCTCTGTGTCTTTTCCTTCTGCCTTAATCTTTGTAGAAACCACTCTTTTCTCAGAGACATAACAAAGTATTAAGTCCTGTTGAGGAACTCCAGAGAATAAAGACCAATCAGAGTAGCCTACTGATCAGTTTAGTCCAGTTAGCGGAGGTGGGAGGGCCAATACTTCAAACATCACTGTTTCATCCATGCACCTAATACCTTTAAGCACAGTAGTAAAGCAGGATACTTCTACATTAACATGCCAATGCTGCCATGTAAGAAATATTTATCTTGTAAGTTGCGAAAAGTATAGCAGATGCTAAGAGAAGAGAAAGAAGCTATGCTTGCGCACTGTGGTATTTGCATCTGGCTATGCTTAGTCTTTTTTGATGCCTACCAGAGATATTTTTGAGTGCGTTTTCTGTGAGTGTTACATAGGCCTCAAGAGTTTCAGGGATCTCTACATCTGAAAAAATAAAAGCACAGTCTAAATTGACAGCTCAGCAATGGCTGTCTCCTTACAGCAGGAGTCCTTTTCATGGGATGGAATATATAAACAGTTCCAATAGCAAACATCCTTTCTGGAGAAGGAAAAAGTTGAAGACTGAAACACAGGGAGCCTGCTACAAAGTAGCCTGCTCTTAATATCCAGGCAAACCTGACTCTTTTCAGAGCACTGACCTGGAAAGCAAAAGACAGCCACAAGATCAGAGTATAATATGTATGTCTTCCCCTACAACTGGCTGCATTTGGATGCTTTCACTAATTAAGATTTATTACACAAAGCACACACACTTAGAAAGGTTTTCCAGCTTCACCAGAGAGCAAGACCCAAGATCAAACCTCAGGCTAAACACTCATTTGCTGGAGTCTTGCCTGGGTAAGGGCTGAGTTAAGATTTACTTAAGCACTTGGCAATTTTGTCTGCAGATCTCTCGCACAGCATTTCTTCATCAGTTTGTTCTGCACTTGCCGTATCCAGTATAGTTTATTCTAGTCAGAATAACTTAGGATGCATTGCTGTTACAGACGACATATCCCATCTGGCAGGCCACAAGCACAGAGACACAGCCAATTCCCTGTCATATCACATACGCCTTTGTGATTTTCCAAGGCCGTAGTGATCCAGGAATCTCCAATGCTGTGTCTAAGGCCAGGAGGCCATGGGGATCACTTAGGGAAAGCTATTCAAAATCTTCAGGGGCTATTTAAAATACTTTTCCATAAGGATCTTGGCCAAGCAATCACATGTGTAACATTTGCTTCTTTTTACTAGAAGAGAACAGGACGCCCAATTTGCCACCATACCTGCTATACTAGCTGCTCCTCTCAGATAGAAGTCCTTCTCTTGTCCTCCATCTTCTTCCTCAGAGTGCAGTGCCCGTGAAACAGCTGTCTCCAGGTCTCTGCTAAGGTCGTAGTCATGATCCCACTCCAGGGGAATGGAGTCCACGCTTGCAGGGGTATCTCGCCCCGATCGTTCGCTTCTCACCGGCTGGGAAAGAGGCAGCGAAAGGTTGGAAGAGGGGTGCGGGGAGAGAATGCTGTCCGCAGATTTGTCATGCCAGTGTATGTCAGAAAGATCTGCTGATTCATCCAGATCCACCTCTCTGTCAGAGAGGTCGTGTTCGTCATCTGTCAGCTAGAAGCATAATGCAAACAGAACCGATCAATGAAACGTGCAAAGGCACTGCATGGTCAGTCTGGGTCAGTGAAATAAAGTAGCATTAGGCAACAGTCACACTGGTGGGGTTTCCATTTTGCATTTTTTTGCACTTCCCCTTCGTTACTGTCAGGTGCACTAAAAAACCAAAGCGATAAAAAGTTCATAATGCCAGCTCATTTTAATTACTTAAGGCACCACAAAATCTCACATCAGGCAAATGTCTCCAGACTTTTTACTGATGCCACTGCAATTCAGACATCAAGTTAAAGAAAACTCTGGAATCAAGTCATAGGAAACATAAGTGACCTTTATCTTGACCACTGCTCTCATTATATTCTTTCATATTTGGAAACTCTGGGTTTTGTTCCTTTCCTTCAGTAGGACTTGAGCTACCAAAAATCGTTTTGCTCTCATTTATTCAGCTGTGTGTTCAGTTCTGGAGGCAAATTTCTGTCTCTTCTGATGGGGAGAATCACTTTATCACTGTTTTTTAAACAAAACAGAACTCAATAAGCTGCCAATGAAACTATCTGACAGGGCAGGGAGATGTTCTTATTAGCAGTATCACACTGCTACCTCCATTAATAAAGTTTTACAAATCTCCAATTTGCATGGATTTTCATGATGATTTACAAAAAATCCAGATCTGGTGAGTTTGCTCCTCTGGACACGACATGTTTAGTCATATACTGTTTAGTATATAATGAGGGGAGGCAGATGGTCAAGGTTGTAACAAAATTAAACCAGAGGGTTTTTGGAAAGTTACAGAAGTTTCATGTTAGTTCATTTCAACATCTTTCTCTCTCCTCATTCTCACACTTGCAAAATGGCAACAAACCAAACAAGTATGCATCTATGTAAGTACACACAGGAAGGCGGATAAGTTTCTTGTGATAGCGTTCCACACGTCCAAAGACCTCTTGACAGTAACGACGCAGCTCATCCAGTTCTTCTTCAATGACAGCTGCATCCATGGGCTCACTTTTCTCAATGAGTTGTTCACCCTGCACAATTATCTGCTCAATTTTGTTGTTGTTCAGCGAAATTTCTTGCTGGAAAGCCTGTGTGAAAAAAAAAGCCCATGCTTTATCAATGAAATCAACATTACAACAAACTAAATTATTAAGGATGCAAGTCTTAGAGTTTTTCAGCAAGAATGGCGTGGGTAACAAACAGGGATCGTTCCAAATATTCTAGCATGAGCAACAATGAGCAATTAAATTTAGCATTCCACAGTCTTTCTAGCCAAAAACAGTGATACTTCATGGTTTACCATCTCATTCCTCTTTTGTTGTATTTGGAAAGAAAGCTCTTCTCTAAACAAGCCATGCCCATGACCAAACGTCTAGAATGAACACAGATGCTAAAGCTAATACACTGGAATTTTTGATAACATGACATTTGATATTTTTCTTTCCGGATAATGATTTTTTTTTGATGCAGAAATGCTTGACAATTGTAGTAATTCTTAGGTGTCAGCAATAATGGGGACTTGACATTAATAATTTTTATTGACATTTCCTCTTTTGATCAGGGAATGGAGACTATCACCCTTGTTTTTTTGAAAAATTTTCACAGCACACAGATATTCCAACTCTGACAGAAAAGTACATATTGAAACCTTACGTAGCCCATAACTTCTGAGGTTGAAGTCTCAGCCTGCAAGTAAGGGACTGTATCAGGCTACATTTTTGCATAAGGTTTCTCAAATTCTTTTCCCACCATGAATGTGTTTATCCCTTCTCTCATCCCTCTTCCTGTTACCATTCAATCATTATTTACCTTAAGTTGCTTTATCTTTGCTTGGACATCACACTCTGAGAAATGCTCAATGTTGGTCAGCTGCAGGTCCATCTCTGTTAGCCATACCAGGATGCTATCACGTGCTGTCTCAAACTCTTCACGCTGGCCAATAAAATGCTGGGGGATAGAAAATGGATTGGCATGAAATGACCAAGCAACCCAAAAACCCCTGGCAATACTGGTTCTCCAACAAAACAGCTTTCGTGCCCTTCAAACCTAACCTAAACTCAGTACACCTTCTTTCATTTCCTATATGCTTTCTAAGGTTCCCTTTTCAGTAACGTCATCTACAGATGCAATTAGCTGACCTATGAAAGTTATCTTCTATGAAGGAGGTGGTGTTTGAGGTCACCAAGTATCTCCCTACCAGACTCCACGCCTTGGTTACCTCAGACAAAGTGAGCTGACAAGCTCCCTTCCTCTTCCAAAGGTAGAAATCCCCTTAAAAAACACTGTGCAAATGCATTAAACTGGAAGCTTCTGGAGTACCCCTGGTTCATAAGTATAGTAGTGAAACTGAAGGACTTAAAAGTGGAAAAATACTTTTAGCCTGCGCAGGATGGAGGTAACTCGCTTTTGTAAGTTGTCCCATCTCTGGTTCCCCTCATGAACCATCTGCTTGAGACTGCAGTCAGAGTCAGTGCGGTTCTCTCGGGCCAGGCGGCGATATTGTTTATTGATCAGTTCCAGCTGAGTCAGACTTTCGTGCACTTGTCTCTGGAAGGCCTAAAGCAATATGAACAAAAGACACCATCAGATTTTTAATTACTGAAATCAGGATAAGTCCCTCCCTTTATTTTGACCCTCGTTCTATACTCTGACCTGTGTTAGCTGATAAATTTCACTACGGATGCAGGCATCTCCTGAGGGCTATCCTATTGAGAGGATGCCTTCTGATTAAAATGAGCAAAAAAAACAGTTTGAAAAACTGACATTGTTCACTGAATGAGAAACTGCAACACGAATACACGTTACAATGGCAAATTCAGCACCACAAAATAGACTCCCCTTTCTACTCAATCATATGCCTTTGTATCTGAGAACAGAAACACAAACAATGAACATGAAACATTATTTTTTTTAAAATGAACAGAAATCCAAGATTCCTGTGGCTTCATTGGGTTTCCTTACACATACTGAATTTGCTGAAGTGCAAACACTGAAGAGATTTGAGCAATTGTTTATTCTGAGTATTACCAAAAATAGCGAAAAATGGTACAGAAAGAATTGTCTCTATCTTCAGTATACTGGTATACAAGTAAGTTTTCTCTTAAAATTTTAATGGGAAGAAAATTTCATGAACATCCATACCAACATGTCTGCACCATGTACTTTCAGTGCTTCCTATACTGTCACAAAAGCCTCAGTCACGCAGCTGGGGAGCAAAAAAAGTAGGTGGCTTAGCCCATGAGTTTCATGCTGTGACTAGCAATCACAAAGCAAGTTGAAGAAAGCACCTTGTAAGGAGCTGACTGAATTAATCCCTTCAAAAATTAAAAAAAAAAAGAGAGAAAAAAAAAGTAATTTTTTAAAAAACTGCTCATTTTTATGTTGTCACAGAAACAGAAAAGCAACCAAAGGAAGACTTAAAAACATAGTCTACACCAGCTCTTTTTTGAATACAAGTAGGTTTTGGCTCCCATCATAGTTCTACAAACTTGCTCTCCGATATTCCTCACAATGCAAATAAACAGTCAATCTCTCCCAAAACTAGACACCGCCCTTACTAAGGACTGGGGAAGCCTGATAGGTAATATACTTCTGTACAGAACTTTTCATTAAAATCAGCTAACACATGAGATTTCGTAAGCAGTACATACTCTTCATATTGTACCAGTCAAAGCTAAAAGTGAAATAAGCATATTTCTGCTGTAATACTAGAGACAAAAGTAAAGAAGTTGGTTTGAAAAAAGACCGAAGTCTGTAGAGTCCTTTCAATATAAGTATTCCCTTCATTAAATGGCCATCAAATTGGGTAGGGGACAACCAACAAGGAACAAATGGGCTTGCAACAGGAGTGAAATGCTCAGTAGAGTTGAATTCACTTAAAATGGCACAAGGAAGCAGTTCTTATATCAGAGGCACAAATCTGACTATATTTACTAGGATTATGAAATCTAAAAGCGTGCAGTTGTTGTTTCACCTGTTACCAAGCCTTGTCCGGCAAAAGAACAGCTGTGTATTTGTCTCCCATTTTTCCAGCTCAGCTACACAAGAATTCATCGGTTGTGTTCCTTCCTGTAACCTCTTTTCATTTCTCAATAAACTACTGGAGAGGAATGAGTTTGATTTTGTACAGTGAAGTCACTGAGAATCATCTCTGACCTCTGTGCTCAGGAACCAAAAGGTTCTTTACATGGGCTGCTGGGATCTGTTTTTTTGGTTTGGCTTTTTTTTTTTTATTTTTTAATTCAACTGCAGATATGGAGGGGAAAATAAAATTAGGAAAGTTAGTTAAAGCAGAAACCTGCTTCAGTTAGTATGTATACGTGGCTGACTTTATACTGACTTCACAGTGAAGTTGCTGAATTCCGCTGAGTTTGACCGCCACAACATTTGTTGCTTGCATTCCTGCTTTTTGGTAGGTATAGAAATTAGGTGCTCAGAAAAAAAAAGAAGAAAAAAAAGAGAAAGAACAAAACTGTAGGGAAAGCAGGCTTCTGGAGAGGCTGCTAAACTGTTCTCTTCACAGCTAGTTGTTGCTGACACTCTGTATACAGTAAAAATTCCACAAGTCTGCAGGAGAGGGAAGGTCACCATAAGGGCTGAGGTTCAATGAAACTGATTTTTACAGCTGATCTGACTTTGCTCGAAGTCAAAGACAGCCAAGATATTTTTGGTACTGTTTCTCATAGAGAGACTTGCTAAACAAGAGATTTAGATCCTGATCACTGAATAAAGGGACAATGGGAAGCAGGTCTGAGACAGAGTACTTGCGTCCAGCAGGCAAACATCTTTATACTATGGCAACCTACCTCACCATAATGAAGTCTGGAAGTGTTTAATCACAAAATCTGGCTGGTACATTCAGAAATGTGAACGTCAATTATAGAACTTGAATCAGCACTTCACAGTTGATGTTTTTAAATTAATTGTTAAACCAAAAAGTATTAACTGGTCTTGGACATTGCTGAAAATTCGCATTTCTTCGCAGCAAATACTTTACAGTACTTGAGTGTTTACAGAATTGCCTAAACAATTTGTTCTCTTTCTCCAGAATTATTTTTTTCTCTCATCTTGATATACTCCTTGCAAATATGAAACTGAGCAAAAGATTTTCACCTGTGACTAGCCACATGACGTGTGTGTGTGCGCTGGACACAACAGAGTTATGTAACAAGCTCTTAAACATCGACTGAAGTGACAGCTTGTCAGTTTTGAAGCATGCGCTTAACTTCTAAGTCTCGGAGGACACCATGTGGACATATAACAATACTTGCGCGAACATGAATTTCAGGTACAAGGATCTAAAATGGGGATATTGCACATTGTACGAAACAGAAAAAGAGCTCAGAGGGCTGGTTTCAGAGAGTTTCAGAAAGGAGAGATAAAAATCAAGGCAAAAGCTAAAACATGAGGCATGCATTTGAAGAAGTCTTTGGTGAAGGAAGGTTTATGAATGCTCTGAAGCACCTACTGCCTGGACATATTAAAAAGTCACATAAATAAAAAGGGTGAGAAATTTAACTTTGGTGAACAAAGAGCAAGTGAGAGTGGATTGATTTATTAGCATTTTCAGTTGCCTCCTTTCATTGTTTTTTCATCGTAGAAACCTGCCACTGAAGGCAGCTACAAAATCATCAATTCCACTATATTAATACAGTGTCTCTGCTAAGTGACTCGTGAATGGGAAGGAAGAACACCAGCTGGCTGCTGTAATACGATCAGTAGATATTAAATTTCTACTATTATAAATCACCTCAAATTTCTTCAGTTCTTCCTTAGCAACCGTGTAAAGCACACCAGAGGAGCTTGGAAAAGCAGCTGTCCTCTCAGAGATTTTTAGCCATTCTTCAAATCTAGAGTAGTCATCCAAAAATTTTTGCCATAGCCGCCATGTCTCTTCAATTCTGCAATAGATAATTGAAAATTAGGGAATGCTCAGACTGAAGGCCAGCTGATCTACAGAAGTTTCACTAATCATCTACAACAGCAAACTAGCATTGCAACAGACAATAACTGGCTCTTAATCCAACTGAGAGAGCCAGGCTGACAATCACAGCACAGTGAAAGCTGGCTCGTTCCAGACTGAGCTAGAAAAAGATGAGGGCAACTTTTTTTTTAAATGCATCTAATTTTGGAATCAGTATAAAAAGAAAGTTATAAGTATGCAATAGGAGCTCTAAAAATCTGAGCACATGCTAAATAACTTCTGAAATACAGTCCCAGTATAGGTACCTAAGTCAGTATTTTAGAAATTAGAAATTCCACACTACCTTCAACTGGAAAACTTTTTCTTACAGAATGCTAAAGATGTTGCTGCATGTATTTTAAAGTTCTCAGTCATTATTCTGCACTGCAAAGGGACATGTACTTTTTTGTTTTTTTACACTCACCAACAAGTAGTAAAATGCTATCTCTCAATATACACCATAAACATATTTTTATTTAAAAAAAAGAAGTTAAAAGTTATTCCAACATTTAAAAAACCCACAATTTGACTTCAATTGAATATTTAAAAATAGTGGCTGACTCTTGATCCTAAAACCAAATTGTCTTAACACTGGGACTATAAAATCCCAAGAACTTCAACACCACTTGATTCAAAATAACAAGATCTTTTTTTGGGACTGGTTGCATTACAGCAGAACTTTGTCTGTTTTTACATACAGAACACACATTTCCCAAATCTTAGATATGCAGGTCTGAAAGGACCTGATCCATATAAAATTTATGCTTTGTTGATGATATGTTGTTTAACCTGAAGTTTGACATCTGGAAAGTTGCTTTTTAATAGGAACAACTGTTTCTAGTACAATAAAGATCCTAAATACTAATAGCTCAGTTAACTTACTGGTACAAATCTACAAAGAGCGTACTCTGTACATTGCAAGAAAGTAAAATAGAGTTCAATGCGTAAAATAGTTCTGTATTAATTTGCTGGACACAAAGGTATGAAGAGTCTGTATATTTTTCAAGACAGACTATGTCCAAGATAGAACTTAGAAGCTGTATTTATATATATACACACACACCATACAAGAATTACCATGGCAATAGTATAAAATTACTTAAAGACAGAAATGTGTGGATATAGAGCATCACAACTTAAAAGCAACAGATTTTTTCAATAAAATAAACTTTTACTAAATACATTAAGAATATCCCACAAAGCCAAAGATCATATAAAGTTCAATTCAGCATTTCGAAAAGTCATAAACTTTACCTAGAGTTCTTGATATGACTGTGTAAACATCACAGAAATCAGATTCATAACTTAAAAAAGATACAGAAAAGATCTTCTTAAATACAGGAGTTCAAGCAACTAAGCATGTATTATTACTGGTCAGCAGAGGGTATATAGCATTGGCCCAATCTAGCCTACATCATTATGGCTATCCAAATCACCCATGCTATCCTAGATGGGAATAGAAAACAGTGAATCTTCTGGATATCATGGGGATGTAGTGTACAGATGGTCTAAGCATGTGCAGTAAACCACATCACACCCAAGGTGATGGGCGCTACGGCCCACACTTGCTCAGCAACGCTAAGGTGGGCAGATGAGGAAATTCCAGCTGAGTGTTCAGTCCTAAAATTCTTCCAAATAAATAAAATCAGACATAAGAGAAACCGTTGAGGAATGTTAGGTGCATGAAAACCCTAACACCTGGAAAAACATTCCACCCATTCGGTAACTAGTTTCCCTATCACTGTCAGTAGCTGTAGGGCAAAATTAAGTGTTACAAATCTCCCTGTTAGGTTATGTTTTCTAAATCTCCTGGAGTCACTGCTATCATCTAAGCTTTCTCTAGTTTCTTCTCTCATCATTTCTATGAAGCATGGGAAATAAGACATCATTCCGCCAAAGGCCTTGTGAGCAAAACTTGATAACTCATATCTGTACCAGGTATAAAGGCACATACAAACACAACCTGAATTTTCTTCCCCTCACCACCCCCCTCCCCCCCAGCATATCAGCTATTGGCTTTTATTCAGTGTATGATCTTTTTCTACACCCTTTTCTTCAGTACTGCAACCCTATAACATACACTCCATCCTGTATTTGTGCCTGTGGAAGGAAAGAATAATTTGTAAGCATTTTAGACTTACTTAAGTCGCCTTTCCATTGACATTGCACAAATGTTCCTCCACCTTCTGTCCAGATTGCGAGTAGCCTGCTGGATAGAGTCACACTCTGCTTCTGTGGCACAAGCATCGCAGTCATGAAGGAGCACTTCACACAGATTGAGAACAGATGCCACTCCAGTGCTGTGTTTCTCTATGTCCCTCTGAAGTTCCTGCAGGTGAAGAAACTAATTCTTAAGAGAAATTGCAAAACATGCATAAATACAAATACATTTCTCTTCTACTTATTAAAAAAAAATTAATAAGCTTGCAAACAGGAGAAAAACATCCAAGGAATACCTATTAAGAGACTGCATCTGTGCAAGTGGTGTTGCAATGTTATCATTGAGGCCAGGAGAACCTGGCGGCATGCACAGCTCTCCCAGGGACTACAAACACCAAACCATCATCTGGGACAAACTGCCAGAGCTCTGCATGCTCAGCTGAGCATCTTTCACATACATTTAATCAACATCACCAATAAACAGTGGAGTTATTCCCAACCCTTTCTCATTATCACAGAGAACGTAAAGCAGAAGTTAGTAAGAGAAGTGTGACAAGAAAATACTTTCTTATCCACTGCGAGGGTTTGGTGGAGGTACCCTTTGTGAATCTACTCTTCCCCAGGTAAGCTATCTGCAAAGTGGCCTGTTTGACATGGGTATCGGCAGCAGCACATGTTGAACAGTGCACCTCTAGTAGGAGATTTTTCTTCCTTCAACTTTCCAATTCTATAGCATTTTCATTGAAAATGGAACAGGAAAATTCATGACAGCTAAAGAAAACGCACTTACGCCGTTTCAGCACTCATATGTGTTCGGTATTATTTTTCCTGTCAGTTTCTTGGTTGCAATGGCTTGTTCTACACTGATAATGTTTCATCTTGAAGCAATGTTTCAGGTTCAGTTTTGAACTACAGGTTCAAGTTAAGACAAGCCACAAAAGTAATTGGCCGTCACTGTTGGATCAGTGCAAGGAAAAGAAACCCTTCTTGATTTCTGCCTACATTTGCAATGAATTGTCAGAATATTAGATGGAAAAATCAGGATGGATGGTAACAATGCCAAGACAACATAATTCCAATAATGACAAAGAAGTACTGATGTGACTACACTAAAGTGATATACTGCACCTAGAATACTAGGTTCACTTCTAATTCAGACAAAGAAAAGAATTATTAGGATAACTAGAGATGTGGAAGTTTATTTAGGAGAACAAGAACTTGGCAGCTAGAGGATGACTAGAGATAAACAGTTCTTCATAATTTTGCTAGTGAAGTAAACTATAATATGCAACGGGAAATATAGTGTCAACATACTGTGCTTACATACATTTAAGGTCTAGCTAAAGGAACTTGTCTGACAACTAGCAATATGATCTGAAAACACCTTCCAGGAGGAAATGAGATCTCAACGTAGACTCTAAAAACCTCAGCAAACTTTAAATGAAGCAAGGTCAACTTGTATCAACCATCTGATTTGCTTGTTTGTGATAACTGGGGTGGGACTTAATGAGGTGATCTATTTCATCTTCTCTTCTGTGAAACAGAAGACTATTTTGTGAACATCTACATGAGACCATCAAGTGGAAAATCACAAAGTTTTCTTGCTTAGCACTGGCCCTTTCACTTTCACCTGCTTGGAAAATACTCTTTCATTGTGATGTCCAAGTGCTTATTCTTTCTACCCACCCTGAAATGTTACATAAGGGTGGATACTATAAACAGATGCAATACTCTCTGAAACACATACTCCAGACAGCTATGAGACTTGAGGTTAAGCAAGTTCAGGTAACTCAATCTCCTCTCTGCTGTTTTGGAGTACAGCAGTAGTGAGAACTGCCAGTTGGTGGTCCTGAGGATCCCTAAGGTTTAAACTTTTTTATTTACCTGAAGAATCTTTCTACAAGCAATGTCTACACTGTTTTTTCTCCACAGGCTTATATTTCTTTGCCAGATTTTAAAATTTTGTATGTTTATTAGAGAACATTTAGCCTTTGGGTTAGTTCACAAAGGAGCATCACTTTTATGCACTGCTGTCACCCGCATACAGCTTTTTTTTTCATTATCAGCCCAAAAGCAAACACCATTTTTATCACATTTCAAGTGGTTGCAGATTGAGGAAGTAAACAAACAAGTAATCCTTGAAATGCAGTTCACAACCCTAGGAAAATACTGCAGTGACATCACCCTACCTTCCCCAGGATATCCCGCTTTAATTGTACCTTAAATTTCACTATAGAGACCAGCAATCTGCAAAGCTGATTCTTGACTGAAGCAGATGCTGAGTCGTAGATAATGGAGTTACAGAGATTGAATTTGGCCCTCCTCTTTCACAGCATAATATTTTTAATGTAATTTTGTATACGAACAACTGGTAGCAGTCTGAGCAGGGAAGACAACATATCAGTAGAAGTCCAAACACGGAAAACAACATAAGATCACTAACAGAAGAAGAAAGAGGGATGCAAACACTTGAGAAGATGGCCAATGTACTGGCCTTCTGAGATGCAGTGGATAGTGATAGAGCCTCCAACTAATAAAAATACTGGTTACTATATATTGAAGGTGGGTGGTTTTTTAAAAATCATTATTATAACCACGGCTTGCAGTGTTATCAAATCATCACATAGTTTCCAAACATGGCATCCTCCCAGGATAAGATTCACCTCTATTTCTGCCCTTTGGAGTTCAAATTAAACCACTCGCGTGTCTAGAGAATATCACTGCATGCTGTCACTGCATGGGGATCACCACAAGGGAACAGCAGAAGGCAGAGGTACACCAGTCTCTGTGCCCAGAATAAGCCCCATAAGAAGAGGTTGTAACAAACTGCCGGATGCCTGCATAGGGATGCTAGTAAAAATCTCAAGTATCTACTTTGTTGACAGCAAAGTTTAACCCTGGTTAGCACTTTATTGTCTCAGAAACACCACTCATTAGCAATGCTTGTGTGTTATAAATTATTATCCCTATGTAAATTACATATAGACTATTAACCAACAATTCTGCACAGCCATGTAGCAAATCAGTTGGGGAGCTGGCAAAAACTCTGAGGGGGTTCTTGGGTCTCAGTCCCACACTCAGATTAAAAGAGCAAAATGTCAATTTGTACACTTCATAAATTAATTACCCCCAAAACATTCTGGCACTCCTTTTCCCACACACTTCTTTCTCCTGGAGAAAGGACTCAGGAGAGCATCTAACTCATCTCCAGTGAGGCATGAGAAAGGTATTTTTGCCAATAAATAACCAAGAGGAACACAACAGAACAACAGTCCTCCCCAGCAATGTGCTTCCAGATAAAACTGCACTGGGCAGTGAAGTGGAATAGGAAAGAGAAAGTATAGTAAATCTTCCTAAGAGTAATATTAGTTTTAATGCCAAAAACTAGTTGATTTAACATATTTTTTCTGCTCATTCCAGTGTTGACTATTTTGTTCTAGCACTGCATAAAGGCTTTTTGTGCTATAAACCAACCAATTTTAACTTCACATATATAGCTCATGCATTTTTGCGTGCAAAGTGATTCTCAAACAAGCTGCAAGATAAAACTGAGTTAGAAAGGTTGCTAAGAAATAGTCATTTTCAAGCATGTGCAAAATTTGCAAGGTCTAATAGGTGTCAGTTTTGCCTCTGGGAACAGACAATTCAAACAAACAAAAACCACAAACCCCAAAGGAAAAACAATTGCATTAACTCCTTCAGGTTACATCTCTTGATGCCTTACCTTTCTTGAAAAGGTCAATCAGCTCCTGGTGGATTCGATGTCAAAGCCAGCAGAAGGCTCTATAAGTGACACAGTAAGTACCACTTGCCTTGATATTTAAACACTTTGCCTCATGCCCTCTCAGCATTGAGCCAGGTATGGGCAGCCCACGGACACTCTACTTTGGTTCTCCCCATGTCATCGCGCACCTGATAAGTGTGTTGTATTTTACCTGCTGTTCATTTAGCTTCCTTTGTATCTCCTCAGAGTTACAAGTTTCATAGACGATAGGTTTGGACAGCTCTGACTCAATGTGGGCAAGCCAAGATCTCAGGCTACTCATGTTTTTATCCAGCTGCTGCACTGCAACGAGGGTCTCCTTCAACTTTTTTACCCTGTAAAGAAAAAGAAACAGCAGCATAAGTACACCCTGAAGGAGAATTTCCACAGCACGCGTTTCAGAAAGTTTTCAGAGAAACTTAACTTAGATGGCAAGTTCTGTTCTGAAGTTTGCCTTTATTATGTACCGGGAGTATATTATATGTGCAAATAGTCCTGCATTCATAGGTTCCAGTTAAGAAAAATTAATGCCAGACAACATTGTCAAAGCTTCTCTACCTTATCGATTTAACCAATACTAGTGGTGGAGTGCACTGAGTGAACAGGCCTTTTTCACCCCGGTGATTTCTAAACATTGAACTACATATCATAGAATGATTTGGGTTGGAAGGGACCTTTAAAGATCATCTACTCCAACCCCTCTGCAATGAGCAGGGACATCTTCAACTAGATCAGGATGCTCAGAGCCCCATCTCACCCGACCTTGAATGGTCCCAGGGATGGGGCAACTACCACCTCTGTGGGCAACCTGCTCCAGTGAAGACTTGTCCTTGAATAAATGAGTTTGAGAGAGAGAAATCCAGCCAAGAACTTAGTGAGAATTCCTGAATCCCAAGGGCTGCTTTAAGTTGTTCTTGGTCTTAATGGACGACTTCAGATTTAAACAGATGAAATTGGAATGTAACTGCATGGCAATTTCTAAGTAGTCTTTTTCTTGAGACCCTGACCCTATAACAACAATGGCCAGGAAAAATTAAATAGTGGGATTTTTTTATTCAAGGGAACATTAAGTTTACAGAGTGAGGAAAATTTGACTAAACCTTCATCCTATCTTGATATTTTTTCCTTCAGCCCATTTCAACTGCAAAAATGTTTGTCCGTAATTCCCTCCTTCCTATCTCCATGTTACATAACATACACTAGTGGGTTCTGAAATTGTTTCTAAGCTTGCTTTTTTGTTTTCCATTTATGTAGTACCACAAACAATTTTGAGTAACATTCCCTTTTATGCTTCTATTGCTCTTCCACTTTAGTGTTTCAATATCAGAAAGCTTTAAGAGATGAGTGCAGCTGGGAATAGACTGACAAAATCGGGTTGAAAAATACAAGATTGCCAGATTCTTCAAACAAAATGCCACCTAACTATCCTATAATTCAGGCAGAGCAATTCACATTCTTTCCATAACACTAACCAGCAAATTTATCAAGTGTTTCCACATTTAAAGCAGCTGACCATTAAGAATCTAATGTGGAGGTCATTTTCTTACCAAAGAGAAATGCAGAGATCTTAACGTCAACTTGAAAAACTTAGAAGTTAAATCTTTCAAATTTTTGTCTCTTTCTAGCCCTCTCTTTAGATCACAGATGGTCAAACTGCGGCTCTAGCACCAAACACGCTTAAGAACAGTTTGAATGCATCTTCCTTGCCAGAGTCTCATGACCAACAGCTGCAGGGCTGCGATCTGAAAACGCACCTTGGTATTTTGAAAAAAATTGGGTAATTTGAAAATCTGGCTATGACGGAACTGAAGTCAACACAATCATGCTGAAAGACGGCCCCAGTCCCTGTCATCAGGTTATCCTGAAACACAGCTATGTGTTTATCCTTGGAGAGATACAGCAGAGCAACCAATGTCTGGGGGCATTATCTCCTCATCACCTATGGTTGTACATACAGTGCTTTTGGTGGTTTTGGACCAATTGAAACTTGCACATGGGGTGAGCAAGAAGGTTGGTTATCACTCTTCTGGAACTCACATACAACTTTTCAGTCTCTGACATTAATAAGGAGGAGTGAAATCCTGTCCATTTTCAGCTTAGGTTTTCTAGGCTGGGTGCTGCTGACCCTTGGAAGGGACACTGGACTGGGAAAGGGAACAATGAGTCATGTCAGCCCTGTGCAGGAGCAATGTCACTATTATTTGCAAACCCAAGCTGCGGACCAGGCTTTTCATGTTTGCAATTGTATAGTACCCTAACCTCTGTGCTGGATTTTATTTACATTTTGTCTGCAACACCTGACAAAGGGTTCATCATTTCGAAAGTGCCTTCTTTGCCTCAGGCAGACTGCATGGGAATACATCCCTGCCAAAGCATAAACCAACCTCGTCCCAAATAGAGTTATTTTTAGTCACATGACCTAAGTTACTTCAGAGAAAAAGAAAAAAGCGCGACATACAAAACAAAACCAAAACCTAGTGCTAAACCTACCCTCCTGCCAAACTGTTGTGATTCTCTGCACCTAAATTCCAGAAGTTAAAAAAAAAAACACAAAAAAAACAAAAAAAAAAAAATATGGGAAAAAAAAAAAGAAAAGGACAACTATATTCCAGCCCCCCACTACATTTACTGTTAACACTGTTCTTTTTTTGTACTGAGTCTAATGTAACAGGTTCCGTGCCCATGGTACAAATAGAAGCAAATAAACAAGTGCTTCTTGGAGTATGCTGGGCTTACTTTTTTTGACTGAACTGCAATACAGTGTTGTGTCTCCAGCTACTCTGAAAACATATCTGCAGACAAATAAGAGATATAATCCATCATGTCTAGGAGCTTTCCTTCTCAATTTTAGCAGGCAAGATGCCTACGTTCTTCATCTCACTGAATACTGTGCCTGTGTACAACTAATTATATAATGTGTGTGCAAGAAAAATATCTCTCAAAAATGTAAAAGCTCAAAATGCTATCTTTCCATGCTAATGGTGGGGCATGAAAGATAATGAAATGAAAAGCTCTGCTTAGAGACAAAGGTGAAATTTATAAACTATTCAAGTATGTGGGATCCCTAGCCAACCGTAATTTTGACCTTTTGAGACTTCATTTACAAGATTATGTTTAAACAGTTAATTATTCCAATAATAATCTCATGCTTTTGTTGCAGCGCTATGCATGTTACTGCAAGAGACTTGAGATAACTTCTGTCCTTGATAATGAAGATTCTGCATTGAAATCAAAGGGATGGACCCATGACACAGTTGTTTTAGAGGCTGCTTTTTATATAACATACACCAGTCTTACTACATTTTACAAATACTTAAGACTCTCAGAAAGAAAAGTACTGCAGAATTCAATTATTTGTTTTTATGGTTTACCGACAAAAACTCATGCAAAACTTTGAATGGGCTTATGATGCTCACGCTTCTGTGTTCCAATTACTTTACCTCAGTTTCCCCAAGAAAGTAATAACTTTAAAATGTCTATTTTACATTAAGAAAAGGCAGTGGGAGAACAACTTGGAGCTGAAATTAAGCACAAATACCTTTGACTCAGCTAGTCCTAAATTAGACAGCCATAGATTCCACTTAAAAAGGAAAACCCCTGTAAATACATAACAATACATCATATAGAACTCATAGCTACTGCATTAGTCATTTAGACAGCTGATTACTAATATTAAACTTTAAAAGCAACACAAAAAAAGTCAGTTAGAGTGTGTTCTATGAAACAGTGAAAAATTTTACACTATTTGAATCAGCTTTTAAAAATCAGTTTTAAAATAATATTTTTATGGTTGAAAAAGCTTTATTGTCCAAAGTACAGTACTACTGCATACCAGGACATTAGTACCACCAGTTATAATTACTCTTCAGATCACAGTTGCCTCTTTCAAAGAGTAAATTTTTAGAACTCTGAGCAACAACAGCAAAACTTCTAGAAAAGATAAGGCAAAGAGGGAAAAAGAGAAGCTGAATCAAAAATCCAGGATGATGTAGGCTGAGTTCAAGCATTACATGCAGTTACAAAAAAGTCATTAGTATGTACAGGACAGACCAGCTTTGAGAAGTTAAGTCTGAAATACTTTCTTTACAGCCCCTCTCCTTCTCTGCCTTTCGCTTGTAGCCATGCCCCTTTGATGACACAAACAGTGAGCAGACAAATACAAAGTCTGCTTTCTCTCATGTGCATACACGCTCTTGTATTTAAAAACAGCAGTAAAACCAGTCTACAGTTTCTTTCAGACAGCTAAGAGATTTTACTAGTTCTAAGTATGCATCACGAACAAAAAAATATTCTGGGATCCAAAAGTACTAGCTGTAAAACAAAGTATGCGGTTATCACTGTCAACTACTTTTAAACTGATCAGGAAACAGTAATTTCTAGCTAAGGTAGTGATTTCTACATATCAATATTTCAATTAGTTACCCAGCAACCCAAGACTTCAGAAAGAACCATATCAATCAAAAGCAAACAAAAATAACTGCCTGCCTTGTGATATCACAATTACAGTCTGGGAGATCTGAATCCACACTGCCGTCCTCCGCCATCCTCACAGCATGCAAGTCCTCCGCCACCACCATGAAATTTTCCAGCATTAAAAAGAAGAACTTCCACTCCAAAAGCCTGCAAACACTATGCTTTAGACGGGGGGAGGAAAGGGGACACACTTCTCTTTGCTGGTGAGTACTGTACAGAAAATGTTGCACGCCAAACAAATGTTAGCAGCCGTTGCCTGATAACATGAGACTGAATGGTGACAAGTGGTCATGTTTCTAAATAAAACTTGCATTCATCACCATGTGCCAGACTTGATCTCCGGGAATGTGGGCCATCAGTGCTAGGGGAAGGGATGAAAACACGTACAACAAAGCCTTCTTTGCAAAGCCTGAGCAGTTGCAGCAATACCACTGCTTCCTGGCTGTAAACATCTGTAACATTTTTTTCCACTGGGCTGACAAATCAGAAAAATTCATCTCAAAGGATGAAAATGTTCTAGGAGGACAAAAACAGAAGTCTCCAATGCGGAGACACAGCTACCTTTCTATAGCTGTCTCTTCTGCAGTTACAGACCTCCTCAGAATTGAGAGGCAATTAAAAAAAGTGGGTAAGGACACAGAATGTAAGAACGAAAGAAAGAAAGAATGTAAGAAAGAAAGAAAGAAAGAATGTAAGAAAGAAAGAAAGAAAGAATGTAAGAAAGAAAGAAAGAAAGAATGTAAGAAAGAAAGAAAGAGGCTTTATACAGGCGAATGGAGAAGTTCCACTGCACAGCATAAAATCAACAGGTAAAGATTCAGACTGGATGCATATTACTATTCTATATTACAAAAGCATTTTCACAGAGCATTTTCTGTTAGTTCACAGCTGTAGGAAACAAACCACTAAGAAAAATGCTCCAGGCAAGGGATGACTATAGCTTTGCAGAAAAGCACGCAGTATCTAATAACTTATTAATGCTCTCAGGGATCCAGAATATGAAAAGATGTGTTTTATTCTCAACACCAGAACAATTAATCTGCAGCCAAAATCGTGTTATAGGATACATTCCAAACTCCAAAATGTCATAACAGGAACACACCCCAGTACATAACAACATATTCCAAAGAGCCTCTGGAGCCTTCTAAAAATTATCTTGAAGGATGCAAATCCTTTTGTCCAATGGGAATTAGCCATCAATACAAGTACTTTGTACATACAGTAATCAACAACTTGGGCTCTAACTGCTATCAGCCTAAGAGCTACAGCTGAACAAGCAAGATTTCCACAACCTAGCATCAAACCTCTCTACTGTTTACTTGGCAACTTCAGCAATGCAACTTTCAAACTTTGCAGTTTTTTTCACTTCAGTAAGCACTGAAATGGAAAGGGTGGTATGTTTCATTGCATACAATAGTGCTTAGCATGCTAGCTGAGAAGGCTAAGTTGAAATGATCTGGAAATAAAAGTAAATAAATATTTTAGATAAATCAATTTAGTACTAGAACTTGAGACCCTCCTTCATGATAAAAGAATGAGAAAGTTTAAGTGGTTTTGAAGTTTATATCTCCCCACCCCAAGAATGACACAGAATCCTGAACCCTTACCTGTCCCTATAGGGGACACTAACCTCTAATACTGAACAGACAATACAGATCTTTTAAAGATGTGTTTTGCAGTTTCTGAATGCACTCACTTTTCACTAGAAGCTTCCTGAAGGTATTATTTGAACATTTGTCTGAGTACATGTTTGTCTGAGTACATGAGACAAACACAAAAATATGGTAAATATACTTTATGTTCAGTAACTGGTGATGTATCACATCCTCTGAAACCAGCAGGCTCCTCGACCGTAATGCACCACTTCCTGAGTTAATTATTCTGTAAGAAATATACAGCTTTCATTACTTTGAAGTGAACCACTATAAAAGGAGCTGGAGCCACCAGAATGCTTTTGCTTACATAAAATTTACTGCTCCCATGCTTACAGATTTCAGAGCAGGAATGCAGTAAAACCATATGAAAAAAGAACGGATGAAAAAAGATGACAAAAGTAAACAAACCCTTTTGCTGCTAACAGGACTAAAGTATTGCTAATTCATATGTCCTTACATCACAGAAGTGTAAAATATAAAGTATATGTACATTTTATGAAGTGCAAAATTGGGACTAAATTATTGTCAGTAATGGGAGGGAGGCTGTAGCACAACTCAACAGAAAGTATTGCTTTAAGTTATGCAAATTGCTGTTATTTTTTTGCCCTTGAGTAAAAAGAATCTTTAAGCCCAATGTACATATGTCTACCTGCAGTTACTCTTCTCCACCAGTGAAAAACTAATCAGGAAGAAAAACTAAGACTTAAGTTTTAGAAGAACTCTTCTCGAAATCCAAAACTACAAATGTACTGTTTCAATTCCTCTGCCATGAATTTTTTAGAAAAACTACATTTGCACCCAGTTTTAAGCACTCATCTGAAGTAAGATGGTACTGGAGCAACGCTCACTAAATCTGATCACAACGGATCCTATGTCATTCTAGCAGATAACGCTTTGAATTGACCCTTCTAGAAGAAATGATGTCAGGTACTGTAAAATAAAACAGGAAGGTGAATTTCACAGAAATGTATTGATGGTTAATAATAAACGTATTTCACTGTTAATGATGAAAAAGCAGACAATAAAAAGATTTTAAATTCATGACATCCAGCAAATTAACCTGTCCCACATAGCACTTAGAAACAAAAGAACTGTTTTACCTGGCTGCAATAAGATCTAGAAGATGTTGCCACCGGTCATTGATCTTGCCAAGTTTGTACTCAATCTCTGATGCCTTACTCTCATGGCTGGCTTTCGCAAGTCGCTCTCCCATTTGTTGGAGCTGGATTTTGTTCTTCTGGGCTACAGCAATTTCCTCTTGATAATCCTGGACAGTAAAGAGCAATCAGAAATCAGGGTATTTATTCTGAATACACTCTGCTCTACACTACTAAACGAACCATTCAAAAATACAAATGAATGTTGTTTTTTTGGTGATCAGTACAGTGGAGAGACAATCTCTTAAATATTAGATGTACATCCACGAATAAGTTTATCAGAAGGATGAAAAAAAACCCAAAATGCCTTCTAGAAATACATCTGCTATAGTTAAACTCATTACAGGTAATTCTGATTGGACATTTAGTAAAGCATTCAGATGCCTTTGACTTTGCATTCAGTTAATTTTCCGGTATCCTGGAAGGTCCTACCTCAAGAGAGAAGGAAAATCCTCCATAGTGAGAGAATACAAACACACAGTCTTACTGGAACTTACAGACATCAGTGTAAGATAAAATCTCCACTTCAGCTAACTCAGTATCCTCTTTGCAACACAAAACAAGTAAGCAGTTAAAGAACAGTATGTAAGTGTACATGCACTGCACTATACCTTTTTAAGTTTCTCAATCATTTCTTCTATGAGGATGTCGCCATTTTGAGAAACTTTACTTTCCATTTGTGTCAGCCACTCACAGAGCTCCTTGTTCTTCTCACTGAAGACAGCCCACTCATTCAGTCTCTCACTAACTTGTTGTCGACGCAAGGAGACCTTAAAACATTTGCAGAAAGTAAATAAAACCAAAATAGTAAACGCATTTAAGAGATGCTTGAAACACTTTGTACCTCATTGTGAACTCCTCTGACCCTGCAAAAGTGTCCCAGCTACGTACTTGCCATTAAAATAAACTGGAGCTGTCCTGTAAAAATCTTTGTGTGACTCTCTGCGAGTTTAGAGGTAAGTGTTAATCTTGGGTTTCCTGTTAGCTACATCCTATGCATAGAGGCATCCAAGTGTTACGCACAGTAGCCTGTCAATATCTTGTTTTGTAATGTCTCTAACCCAAAGATTTCATTAGAAGATAAAAAATAAACTTTCGTACAATTTTTCTTCACTTACAAAATGTTATAAAGTGTGTTAATAGTTTCTTTTTAGTCTAAAAGATTAAATAAAAAAGGAAAATATGAATGCTTGACGAAAGCAAAAAAAAAAAAATATACATAGCATAGGCTAAACTCCAAAAGACTGTGCAATTCATACACGAGCATGATTTGTAAGTAAAAAGCTAAATCAAAGATATTTTATATAAGCAATTTTCGACTTGAGTCCCAATACAGTCATTCATAGATGACTATTTCTCCTGAATGGGCAGGACACCTTGAGAGATTCCAAAGGACTGAGTTGTGCCCTGACAGGAAAGAATAGGCATAAAACATCAAACAGGCTAATGCTGTAGTTAGTACAGGAGGAAGGAAAACATTGCTACATTTATGAAATTTCTATATCAGTGGTACCGTCTCTGAGTATGAATAGTAATAGACAGACAAAGACGGACATTGAAATCAAAATAGCAGCAGAGGGTGAGCAGCAAAGTCATCTCTCCAGTTTCAGACATTTGTACAACTACTTTCTTCCTCCCCATTGTAATCTGCATTGTTTCTGACTTTATATCAGCATTTCAGCTAAGAAGATGAAGACCGCATCTGCTCTTTCATAAACAAAAGCGGTGTGTTCTTTAACTACCATGTTAGGTTTAACAAGGGCACATACATGATCTCACATTTCCTTTTTGTGGTTCTAAACTTGCTGGCAGCTTTCCGGAAAGAAGCAACGGTTGAACAAAGTGTTGCACTAGGTTACATCCTCAAACAGTCAGTACGAGCAAAACGAAGATAAAACTTCTTTACTTGACTCTCTCCTTTACTACAAACATACATGCAGTAACTACACTGTAGTTTAGATGGATATACATTGGTGCATTCAGATGCAACTAACTCATAACAAGATTTGTGCTGCCAACTGTGAAGTATTTTTCCTGCTTTGGGGGTGTTTTTGAAGCCTTCCCAGGTACTTTACATGAGGTAACTATTTCAGAGTTAGCCCTGGTATATCTGGACTGCAATCTCTACTGAACCACAGAAATAACATGAGGATAATCTGAAAAGCTAGCTGAGGGAGACTCCACTACCTGGATTTCTAAGTGCAAACTGGAGGCTAGAAACACACTAATAGCATGATGCTCCTGAAAAATCAAACAATACTCCTCAGCTCATTTTGCAGCCAAGCAAATAACCCTCAGACTGAGAGAAATGTAGACATCAAAGTCAAAGAAGCAGAAGCTATCGCCAGAACTGAAGGTACAACACCGTAATGCTGAGTGGGGAGGGGACATCCTTTCTGAGCAAAAGTCCTCCACCAAAGCACAGTAAACTGTATTACTTTTGTGTTTTCCCCAGCCAGCCATGCCAGAGTCCCACAGTGTGACTTTTTTGCTGTTTTTTCAAGGCTGCTTAAACATGACGTCAAGGCCATGACAAAGTTCAAGAGATCTAGAAACACTGGCAGTAACTAAAGCATTTCAATGGATGTTTTCCCTGATTCACCAAGAGTTCAGTTTTGAATCGGAGTGTGCCTACATGCATCTTTTCCAAAAGCTGCCACTTGCATTCAATTTTTCTCCCAACACTTTTGCAGCCTCTGCATACTCGTATCAGTGCTCAGTACTGTACTTGCCTGGTGGCACAGCTCCTCCCACTGCCTGTGCAGAAGCTCTATGCGCTCGCTGAGGATTGAGATATCATCTGCGCTGATATACATTGACAGGGTCTCCTTCAGCAGAGAGAGGTGAGCAAGGTCATCTGTCCATCCTTCAACGGCATTCTCTAACTCCTTAAAGAAGTGCACAAGGAAAAAGGACTAGCTTGCTAACAAATAAAAATTTGAATGTGTTGATGAAGCACAAAGACAAGCATTGTTATCCCACTGAATTAAAGTAATATCTGAGCAGACTCACCATTTCAAGCAGACTGTTTCAGCCCCGTTTAAAAGAAAAAGAAAACACCAACCCCATATGTACCAATATATTCAGAGTTACGAGAGAGGTAACTCCTCAGTAAAGAATGATAGGTCAGCCTTGTGACAAGTGGTCACAAACTAATATACTACTCAAATCTCTCTAAAGTTCAAAGGTATTTGAAAATTCCAAGCATTGGTTTGGACTTCTCCGTATTGAAAATATTTTCAATCTGTAATCCATTTCTAAACTGTAAAGAATATAGCATACAAGTGTTATCTAATATCCCCCACAGTAATCTCACCTTAAATGAAAAGCACTAAAACAACAGTTTAGATACCGTGAGTTTAAATTTGAAGTTAGAATTTCTATAATAAAATCACACCAGTATTTATAGCACTTCTACAGAACTTTTCAGACCCTGTTCTGATCTCACTTTGATCAGATCTATATTTATCCTGCAGGATTTCCATTATATATGCTGTAAAAATGTTATATGGGTAGTTTCTTGTAACAGGGGTGGCTGACTGCACAGTCAGTAATGTGAAGCCTGTTAACAATGGAAAAGGTTACTACACAAAGACAGGCGAAGATGAGACAACAGTCAACAGAGAACACGTGCTTTACCTTGCAACGAATCTGCTCTGCATGCAACTCATCATGGTGTTCTGGCAAAGGCTGAGACAACTTTTTTTTGAATGATCTTAGCTTCTCCAGGGAGTCTCCTATGCCCTTTTCAGATTTTTCCCAGTCCTGAAGGCAGAATATTTATTAGACTTCAATTCAGATCTGGATTATACTTACGTGAGTTATTTTGCCTAACTAACCACTAAACAATGAAAACTTTTTCATAATAATAACACGCCCTGAAATCCCCCTCTAAAGTATACTTATAGTCTCAGAGCTTGAGTGGCCTGTACAACTGTGTCAAATGTTTTGTGTGTAGGTTTCTGCTAGTAGAAATAGGCAAGCCAAAGCCTCCTGTTATTACAATGTTGTCTAGATCTAACTCCATCCTTTCAGAAAAGCCTCTCCCTGCCAAAATTATTTTCCACTTCCTTTCTTGAATGACTGTATTAAACACGCCACTGTTCTTTGATAGCAACTCCATTCAGGTGCATTAATCTCCAAGAAAAAAAAAAGTGGTTTGGGATACTGCAAATTGAGGTCAGACTGAAGTACCTGCAGTATCTCCTCTAAATTATGATTCTAGCAGCTACACCCACCTTTAGTGGTTGTATACTTTCCAAAATTTTAAATGTGTCCAATGCAATCAAACCATATCAATCTTCATGTGACAGTATGGTTTTACCTGCCTCACCTGCTTGTTAAAGCCTATTAAAAACGTGCTCACAGACAGAAAGATCTCTAATAAGCCAGATAACCCATAAAGAATGTTGTGTGATACAAGAAAATATGGAACTTGTTTCTCTTAGCCTTTTGTTTCAAGATATTCTCCTTCTACCACTGCTTTTGTATTTCTCTCCCATTTTTTTCCAATCTATGCTAGTATTTCACCATAGTCTTCAGGATGGAGAATTACAAACAACAGGTCTTGCAAAAAAACCTTCTCTTTAGTGTCTTCTTTCTTCTCTCCTTAGTAATATGACCTTACATGACAGTCAGCGATGCTCTTAATGCAACACATACTCTTCTAGAATATACACTTCTGCTTCCCATTTGGTCAGAAGACCACCAAAAAGTCATGTACTTAAGACCAATATAGCATAATGTAATGACGGCTTGATATCTATGAGACAATTTATGCAATTTGCATGGTAATTTCCCTACTTCCTCACCTTCAAGCATGAGCTTCCTTGTTTTCAGTGAGAAAACATACTGCAGAAATTTTAGGCTAGATAACAGCTTTCATGACTAAAATTTCCTGACATAATTCCCTCACTAGAAGCCGAGGTACAAGGAACGTGGCTTGAAAGAGAAGGAAAAATTTACTTATCTGAACTTTTCCAAAATAATATTTCATTTTCTTGCACTGCTTTGCTTCTTGCTATTTACAAACAAAACTAAAGTGTCTGTAATTCTGTAATTCTATTACACCTCTGAAACTATTCTAAAAGCATTTGCCCTATTCTGTTAATACACTTAAGTCCAATCTTCCTTATCCTCCCTAGAATGAGTAAAAGGGAAAAACAAACAGACCAAATTTAAATTCTAGCCTATCATCTTCAGTACTTAAAGTGAGGTTAGCAGGCAGTCTGGACATTGCTTACATCAAAATAAAGTTCAAGGTTCCCTTCCTCAAGATCACAGAAGTTTATCTAAACTAGCAAATACTCAAGACGTTGAAAGGAAACACAGACTACTACATTGCTAGATAAATCTTGCCATTGGCATGCAGAGGGAATAAGGCAGGTCCAATTTTGAATACAGTATGTATAAAAATTAACCAGCATTGTGCAAAATAAAATACGTTTTTGCTCTATGTTGAAAATAGGACTGGTAGGAATATCCTTTATTGGCAGTGTTCTGGAAATATCAGTTAAAAGATATCAACTAACATACAAGCCTACTGTGAAGTATTACCACTCCTAGTTTCAGAGGCAGTGAAATGAAATCGTGAGCTCATGTAGCATATATGCAATTCCTGTATTTGTGCTTATCCCTTGAGGACGCTTTTCTTCAACAGGGTTCACAGTGAGAAACCGTGAACTTGCTGAAGAAGTACAGAAGAAATCACACACTTACTTTCAGTAGTAAAGCAAGTTGTTTCTTTTGTTGCTCCAGTTGGGTGCTAGTTATCTTCCAGCGCTCCTGAATTTCAGTGAGCTCTGTCTGCAGGGCTGCCTCAGCTCCACTGTCAGCAGACAGCAGCAGTTGCTTCCCAGCTTCCACAGTGAGGATATAACTCCCTTGCTGCCTTAGGAGAACCTTCTCTTTAAGCTGGAAATGTTAACAGTTTTCTGTCAGCTTTTTCTTTTTAATTACAATTAGCAATTCAGTATAATTCATTCTCAAGCCCATACTTTAACTGATTGCATACCCTGGCTTAAGCATGAGCTACTGCCCAAATGCTTTAACCCTAACTTTTTCGCAATCATTTACTGCGGCAGGCCTTTAGAAAATTTCCCCATGGAGATAAAGACATGAAAGATTCCTTTCCCCCCATTAATATCAGTCGGTTAAAGAGAAATAGTTCCTCTATAGCCTATTATGCTTATGAGCTTTATTATTACATGTATCTTCCAGCCAAAAATCTTGAAGACGTCAAGCTGCTAAGTAGGTACCATTAACCCCACATGAAGATGGACACTCAAAATAACCTTTTTGTTAGCTAGAATACATTCCTCAAACAAGACATGATTGTTTTTTTTCAAGAGGGTTTCAGTATGATAGCTACAAAGCAAAACTAGAAGCAAACAAGGCTCAAGAGAGAGGGCCCAGCAAGTTCTCTGTTGCATGTTTTTTATGAACTCCAACTTCACTTCCATCACACTGCTCTTTCTGGGGCTATGTCAGTTCCAAAGAAGAACTAACATCCAACATTGCTTTCTGCAAAGCAGATAGTCTGAATCAAATACATCTTTAAGAATTTTTTAAATGATGAAGGATGTAAAGGAGGCGGGGTTTTTTTTCCTCTTTGTTCAAGCACACTGGACATACCTGCACTTCATCCAGTAGTGCTCTGGCTTGCTGCAATGGGATAGGAACGTTGCCCAGCCCACTCACTGGCTGCCAGGATATTTCCACCAGCCACTTGCGCAGCTTCTCTGCCATCTCCCTATAGCGTTGCCACTGGTGAATCTGGCTGTCAATGATCCCCCTCCTCTGTTGTGCCCGGCGAATTACTCCTTGCCATTGATTACTTAGAAGAGTCAGCTTCAGATTAAATTCATCCCTATTATAAATAGATAAATAAATAAAAATACATAGTAATCTTCATACTTTGATCTGTTTGTTTAGTGAAATAAACTGAAGGGAAAGTGAAGAAGTTTTCTGGCTGTCAATTATGAAACACCAGGAGAAAAGCACCCAAGTCTCATGATAGCTGACTGAGGATGAGAATATCACACTTCACGTACTGGGAGAATCAAAGGGCTCTGATTATTGAGACATTTAAAAACCCAAACCTTTAACACACAAAGCTCTTTTACTTTCTCCCCAGAAATATACAAAGAAAACCCACAGCCTTTGCCAGCTTGGATTAGCCAAACTCACAGTAAATCACAAAGATTTCTTAATTCTCCCCCAGATTTACTACTGCGCTCAAAGCAGGCATAAGATATACACAGTATTAACAAAATTCTCACATCCCAATATACAATTCATCTTATATTAGGACGATGATATCCTTAGCAAAGTCAATGCATATGCACAAGCATGAAGCCACTGGCGTTTCACTGATCACAAGTGTTTAAAATAAAACCTCAGACAGCAATGAATTCCTATTCCATCACATGTAGGCTGCAGGTGTTCTTAAATGGCAGTAGGGAATCCTCTTGGTAGAGGCAAGTCCCCAGCTGGCATAAATCAAGTGTAACTCACTAAATCTGTCATGGCAGGCTCCTTTGGCAAAAGTAACATTTTGAAAGTACATCAAAATAGACAAATATGTAACATGCTTGATAATCCAAGACAAATCTTTGTCAGAGAAGCAGCCTCAAGGCTGTTGTATTCCCAAATGCATTCACACATTCACACACTCCATAGCATCCTAAAGAACACTCTTTTATTTAAGAACTGGCTAATTAATACCTTAACCACAGCGACAGTAACTTCTACCGCAGTAAAGCATGGATCTGTACACTGGCATCTGCTACCGTCTCTTTTTCGAAGTCCCCCGCTAGTCTAAGTGTTACTTCACATAATCATCATCAGCAGAAACACAGGAATGTCTACCTGTCATCCACCTGTCCTTGTTCTAGGAGGTGCTGCCCATCAGAGATAATCGAATGCAAAATCTGCTGGCGGCTGAACATCTCTGCCTGGAATAGCTGTTGTACAGTAGACAAGGATGTTAAAACATGATCTTACATTTTACTTCTATCTGTATGCACTGGTAAAAATGAATTTTCATATATTTAATCTCATTTCAAATTAATTCAACAGGAGTTTTGTTATGAACTTAAATAGAAACACATTTTAAAATCTCATTGCTGGAGTTACTTGCTGCTTCTAGTAATTATTATTAGTTCTTTGAGTTTTTTTTTTTTAAGCTAAATAATATCAACAGGAGCTAGGTTTTATGTCTCTGAGTACAATTGTGTGACTGACACTATAATTTACAGCAAAATCCAGATTGGGGATTTATTGCATTGACAGAAAGTCCACTTTTTATTTTCTGATATGTTTAAGAATATTATAGTCCTTTGCCTTATTAAATTGAATTTATGAACAGATTGTGTATGATAGTGTTATACAAGTTCTTAATACAATTTTACACTGCCAATAGTACTTTAAAAGAAATGGTCAGCCAGGTGTAGGAGCTAGAAATGAATTTTCCACTTCTTCCAATTTATTTTCCAATTTTCCCCATCAGTCACAATAAACTTTCACAATACTTTTAAAAAATCCCTTATTCCTTAAATATTACTTAAGACAAAAAATTACATAAGTACTACTTAAGCAAAAATGGCTTAAATATATACTACTTGAATTTATTTTTAAAAACATCTTTTCTTTTATTAATGGACCATATCTCTAGATAAGGTTGTTCAGGAATATTCTTATGTTGATGAAGGTACATCCAGGCATCAGCTCAGGACTAGACCCCTCTCCATGTTCAAAAGGTTTTCAGAGAGATTAAAAGAGAATGTATACTGGTATGATGCTTGAGATTTTTTTTTCTTTTGTTCATGATGGTGTTTGCAGTTGATAGTTCAGGCAAAGGTGAATTTCTAAGAGCCACTATTCCCAAAATCAAGATTACACCCCTGTTATATGGCTTCCCACCAGCTCAAATTGTGATGTACCTGTCCCTGCATCTGCAACTGCCAGCAAAATACTCACTGGCACCTGCAAAAATAAATCTCTCAAGCACATTGTATGTGGCTTAGGACTTCTAGATGATGGACTAATTTTTCAAAATGAGATTTTGCCTCTCTGGATCACTGAGTTAATTTTGAAAATGTTACCCAGGCCATAAATTTTCCCATAGAAATAAACAGTGTTATCTAATTTCCTTGCAGAAGTATTTGGTAGTGTTCTTTGAATACTTTGGCTCTTATGAATGACTAAGCCTGGACCAGAGGGAAACTAATTGCTCTATTATCTCATGAACAAAACCACAACACTGTGGGATTGAGAATTTCAGAAAGCTGAGCAAGAAGGCAGAAATTTTACTTCCTGTCACATCTATTTCTGTCAAGTTAGGAGGCATGGGTGAAGGACAGGAGGCAACAGCATCTACCAGCGTTGACGACAGATTAAAACTAAACAGAACACGACTGGTTAAAAAAAAACAACACCAAAACCCAACAAAACCAAACCCTTCAAAAGGAGAATTTTTTTTTTTTTTTAAAGAGGACAAGTGAAAAAAAAAGCTTATCAAGCATGAGGAACTCTGCTTAGAGAGGAGGTATTCAAGCCCTACCCAAAAGCAGAGAGACATTTCTGTCAACATCCACTTAATCTCCGCATGTACACTGTCTCTGCACATAAGAGAAAAACTCTGTTATGTGCGACTATTTGCCATTCCAATTTCTTCTCATATATAGATCACTATGAATCACAGAAATAGAAAGCCAAAGGAGGAGGAAAGGAGGGCAGGTGTCGGAATGCACGATACCAGCACACTGGAAAAATTTCAGTAATTGAGTTGGCAAGGAACTTCCCCTTCCCCTGCCAGCACTTTCTCAAATGCTTGTCTCAGTGCATTCCCATTGCGCGGGAGTCCCAAGCAATGCACCAGGCTTGCAAATGGATATCTGGAGAATTGTGCAAGAGTGACTACAAGATTATCCTGACAAACTTGTCTGATGCAGATGCCAGTGTTAGTGCATGTTATTTTAAAAAGGTATCACCTCCACATTGCCGGTTTGTAGATTTTGTTGGGAAGTTATTTCTAAATAAGGCCACTGAGGTAGCTGGGGTCCGCTTTGAACAAACACCAGCAAAGTTATGAGTCAGCACTGGAAAGCTGATAACAGAGCTGGAAGCATTTCAATATCCATTCTGGGAATGCATGTGGAAACAGAATATTTTCTCATTATCTTCAAAAATAAAAAGCAGAACAATCTGGAAATTAATCTCAAGAAGTTTAGATTTGACCCCTTCAGCTGCAAGGAGTGGAAGAAAATTCTTCATGAGTATCAGGAGGTGCTGCAAAGAACATTGAGTACTGAATACCTTTAGATTATATAAAATGCCCGAAAGCTTTAGGTAAAAAAAAAAGATGCCATTTACAACATTTTCTTAGGATGAATTGCAGTATTTAGAAAATCAGATATTAGTTCACTAAATTCTGACAGATGACTTTATAGTTGCAATAAAAAAAAGCTTCAACAGACTGCCTTAGTAACACTCATCTGAGCTAACTGCTCAGATCAAGATTTCAAGAGAGAATTGAGATCTCAAGACAATTGGATGCGCAAAGATTGCCATTAACCCCTTTCAAAAATTATAACTATGACTGGACACAACAACAGTAGGAAATTATCCACTTAGACAGTGGACATTTCTGGACATTCAAATCTCAATGACATGAGATGTCTCAACTTACAAAGACACTGTCCAGTTAATGCTGGCAGCACCAAAAGGAAATGAAATAGATGACATTTGTAAAAGCAAAGACAGTTAAATGCTAAAGCAAATGTATGCTAAAGCAAGCAAAAATGGTTGTGAATTACTTTCTGTTATCAGACATTCATCCAAACACTATGCTGCGAGGTATAAAGCAAGAGGAGGGGAAGGACATGACTCTCCCTATGATCTGGCCTGAGTCTATGGGTAGGTCAGCTGAAAAAGTTGTGGGAACTGAAACTACTGTGGCCACATGGGAGCTTTGGTATGAAAATTGACTTATCTTACTTGATCTTTACCAGAATTCTTGGCAGTAACAGTATGGGTGGAGAAAAAATATGCATCACTTGACTTCACTGAGGAATCATGAAGGCATCCTCTAGTAAAAACTCTGAATCAGTTTTTCCCTGCAGCAAAAGCTGCGCTAGTTCTTGATTTGTTACAAACAGACAAATGACTCCAGCACACAGTGAAGATCAAATCAGTGTGTTCTCCACGGAAATGTTAGTAAATGGAGGCCCCATGATGAGTTATATAACTCAGTATTTGACAGAAAAGTCTTCCTTTAACATGCTCTTCAGATGCTGTATATGTTGGCAATTTAATATCAAAAAACAGAATCAGAATAAACTGAAGGAATCATAGCATTTCTCCAGTTTGGACTGAAGACAAAGGGCCAAATTGCATGAGAATAGTTAGGTTCTACAGGAAGACCAATAAAAACTTTAATTTCCTTGGTACAAACCAATCTGAAGTAGATTAAATGTAGGGGACAAGCACTCATAGGCATAGTGACCCATTATACACAAATGCAGACAGATACTCAACTCCTTCCCAAACTGGGTATCGTTGATATATTTGCACACTTCTGTTTTTAAGTTAAGATATCCTCAGATGTTGCAGGCAAATGTAATTCAATTCAAGGCATACTATTATATTACTCCACAAAAGAATGTGCATTCTATTTATGTATAAATAGTACGCGGTGTAGTTATATATAAATACACATGACGACTTGCCTCATGGGCCCTCTGTTGTTCCAAAAGGCTCTGGTAGTTTCCTGAAATCTCTGCTGCCAGCTTCTTCTCAGTCTGAACTAATAAATCCATCCAAGTCTCACATTTCTCCAAGAAGGTCTGCTGCTGCAGCAAGAAAGACTGCAGCTTACTGAAAGACAGAAAGATGGATTCAGGTAAGGTTTCCTCCTCTCACACGCAGTGTTAAGGGTCTTGCAATAACTTTTCCAGCAGAATTTCAGATCAAATGGTAACATTTTTCCTACTCAGCTGCCTCATTCAATTTATCTAGTCAACACTTTGAAAAGTAGCAGTCTTCCTCATTTCAAATTCTGTTCATTTGTAGCAAAACCAACATCTCAGGTCACTGGCTTCACTCTTTATTTATAAGTACACAAAAGAAAAGGAGCTTTGGTTAATGAAATATCTGAAACATTTTCTATATTCTGTAAAAGGTATAATTTCTAGCTGTTGTAATCTAAGAAAACTGTACAACAATCTTTAACTATCCCCACCTGAATCTCTCCGTAGTCTGAGATGAGATCAGAGACCAATGTCTGTTCAGGTTCTGCATCCTTTTAATTTCTTTATCATTCAGAGGAAGCCTGTAAGCCAGCTCATTAAGACGGTCCAAATCTGGGGTCATGCTGCTGAACTTCAACATCTGACTCTGCAACAAACAATAAAAGTGACAATTAGGAAGTTCAGTAATTACACTATTATAGACTGTAAAATTATGAACTAGCACTCACTAAATTTGGAACGGCCTTGGTTGCCACCAAGTGGCAAGCAATCCGTATGCCAAGGAAAAATTGCATTTCCAGTTTTCAGCCTCCGGTCCCAGACCAGGAGAAGACTTATGTTCATGTTTAAATCTGGACAGAGAAGTAAACTCAAATTGCACTGAAGTGTTTTGCTGAATTGGGGACTCACCACTCAGAGCTGCAAAAGTAGGCTAGTGTTTGAAGCCATATGTTTATATTGTAAAAAAAGTGAATTTTTTTCCTTGTTTCTTAGCGTGAACGCTAGGCTGGCAAATTCCCATTGAACTTATTCAACTATTTATTTTTAGTTTTTTGTTTTGCAATACAGAAATATCCAATTCACTACATTAGGAAAATGTCCTGGGTTTTAGCATGCCCAAAGTGCAATTATGTGTATAATTAATCCTGATAGAAAAATAATGGAATATTAAAATAACAGAAACAGCCTAGATGGCAAAGTTCACCAACTTGCTGTCAGGGCCTCTGAAAAAAGGGGAAAAAAAAGCCCCACAAAAAGAAAGAGTGAAAGACCGCAAATGGAGATCACACAATACACAATATGAATGTTTCTTCAATATATCAAGATACTTAAAAAGAATAGACGACTTCATCCCTAAACTAAATACCACTGAGACAGGAATTGCATAAATTCAAAAAAAGTCAAGACAAAACAAGATGAAGAAAATCTCCAAAACCTGCTAAAATTTCCATTTCCATTTAGATTTGGTATTAATTTTATTCTGAACAGTTTGCATGTCCTTTTCTTCTTTACTCAGGGGCAAAGTAACACGGACAATCACTCCTTGACTGCCTTCAAACCTCTAAGTTCTCAGTCTTACACTCTGCATGAGTGCCAGTCCTTTAATACATATAGAATACGTGTATATTTGTGCATACCCTGTACTAGAAATAATCAGGCTAATGGGAAAAAAATCAACACTTTCTGTGTTTATTAGTCACCTTGAGTTCCTCCATTCTACTCTGTATTGCCGAGAGATCAGATGAGTGACTGGGATCCTGTCCTTTCAATAATTCTTCTGCTTCTGTTATCCAGGCTTCAAGGACGTGCAGGTTCTTGGCAAAGGTTTGGTAGTCCAGCACTCCAGCCTTGAACAGAAAAGGACCCACAGTTTAAGAACTTTGGCCACGTAGCATCCACATTGACATTACACTTCTGTTTATTCTCATTAGAGATTCACAAACAGCTATATAAGGTTAGGAGAAATTGTAACTGCTGCTTTGCTCACAGACTGTGGAATTGGGGTTTTTTGGTTAGAACAGAGGATTTTTGATCATAGCAAAAAGGCACAACTTCAACAGAGTACATAAACATCTCCTTGCCTTGAAATAGATAACCTTCTCTAACTTCCTTTTATGAAACTAACTACTTTGCTTAATTTAGTGGCAGCAGAGAGAACCACTAGTTGCTGCTAATGCAACTTGAAACGAAAAACTTCCCTTATGTTTTGTCTCCTCACAGCACAGCGATGTTATAAGCAGATTCTAGACAACGCTGGATTTCTTGGGTAAATCCTCTTGTCACCCAAACTGAAGCCACTACCTTTGTTGCTTTCTCACCCATATACTCTCCTATATTCTGACACTCCTTTTTTTGCTCTTTAGTCCCTGGTGACATAAGCAATTAGCAACATCTACTGAACAGGCTTTGACACAAATGGTAGGCATCAGTCTGGTCACTGATATTAATAGAAACTGTAAAAATCAGTTCTACACAATTATTCAGAACCTCTCATTTGTTTTACTGCTAAAGAACTAGCTAGGAGGAGAGGTTGCCTTCAGGGGAGCAGTAGCTGTGGATTCAGCTGTTAGCACTATTGCTGTCTGCAGAAAGCATGGTGCCCTTGGCATTCTGGATAGACACTTTCCTCCTTGAGGTTTGCTCTCCTTTTCCCAGAATTTGGACCTTCTTATAAAGTCTCTATGCCGGACTTGAGAATATTGTCTACTCTCAGCTTTGGCTTTCAGGCACGTCTAGGAAATGTTGATGAACAGGTAACACCATCCTCTTTTCCCAGGCAGTTTTAGTTGATTTATATGTTTTCAGGTACCACCGGACGATCAGGTTCAAGGACTGAAAACACCCTCTGCATACCTGAAGTACAGCCTGTTGCTTGCGGAGAGACTGTTCTAGGGTTGACAGATTCTGGTTCAGAGAAAGATGATCAGACTGTATAGCTGCTGCTGCTGAAGCTTCTACCTGGCTTTTAAGCTCCTCTCCCAGTTCTTGAAGAACAACCAGTGACTCCTGTGCTGTCTTCAAATCCATGAGTACATCCTGTGGCAACACATTGCATAAAGATATGAAAACCTTATACTCTGCTGATGTCATCCTCCCCTGATTTAAAGGAGGAATGAAATGACCGAACTCCATCACTATATGAAAAACTTGTATTTACTACTGTATTTCAATGCCAAAGTGTCCATTCGCACTCTGTATAAAAAGGAAATGATGGCCAGAACAACAACAAAAAAAATATACCTGTGCACAGAGGAAAAGAAAGAAGGGACTGCTCAGCTACCTTTAAGCAAGTCTGAGTTACTGATGAGGCAGTACTTACTGAAACAAACCTTTTGAACCCACTGACATGCTGGTCCTTAGCAGTGGCAGCCCTCAGTGTGGGTCAATTCAGGTCTGACTAGACCTCCCCTTTTTTCCTGCTATGAATTACCAGAGGGGAGGAAAAAATAATTGTAAAAGGCCCAACAAAATGGCTAAAGAATGGGACATTGGGAAATGAAGAAATTATTCGAACTGAGCAATTTGAACTGCCAGTCCAGATGACTATGGCAGCAAACGCTCAAAGAGCTCATTAATGTGATCATTCTTCTCCTTGCAATTGTTTTGCTTACACTAAGAAAATTAACATTTTTTTTTTTTTTTTGTCAATGACACTTAATGTTAACTTAAACTCAAAAGAACCAAAATGTAACCACAGATATGAGGTAAACTATCCTGCTGCCTTGAGATACAGTCTTGAAAAAGGAAGAATCTCAAGGTTCCAGGCTGAATGGTGTCCTTCCATAAGGAAGGATAAAGACATCCCCAGAGCATACACAGTCTCTTTTCATTCAGAAAATCTGAACAGCCTTGATTGGTGGGAATACAGTCAAAGGATCTTGCGTTTCTTTCTATTATAGGAATGCAATAGATTTGGCAGAGATGTTTTCCTAAGCAAGAATCCTTTCGATAAACAGGGGCTTAAGACTGAATCAAATTATATAATTTATCCACTTTCTCCAGAGAGATGACTTCAGATACAAGCTTCTGAAACACCACTGCAAGTAATGGAGTCTGAGAAACTCATGATGTTTGGGTAGCAGACATAAAGTTGTCTCTCCTGTGCCTGAGATGCATCAGTAAAAAGAAATGCGTTTGTATGCAAGTTTCCAATAGGCCAAGTACAGACTTCAGTAATAGAGAGCCTTTTGTGATTTTTAGCCCACAGAGCTGTGAAAAACAGCAAAGCTTAACTGAACATACATTGCAGTCCTGAATCCAAGTAGTAACTTCATCATCAGCAATGTCTTTGCTGGTGGCAGTCTTCAGGAGTTCACTGGTCTGGTCTTCCCGCTGGCGGACTGTGGAAGAGCACAGCTGGTAACAGTCCTTGTACCTCTGCCACAGCTGTAGGAGGCCCTTACTGGCACGCAGCCGCTCTGCAATCTCCTGCAGAAGGTTGTTCCACCTGGTGAAGAGATTGGATGAATGACTGAAACCTGGGAATCCACAAGAACTACCCCTTGGAATCATGGAATTTTCAGAGTTGGAAGGGACCTCTAGAGATCATCTAGTCCAACTCCCCTGCTAAAGCAGGATTGCCTCGAGCACGTTACTCGGGACTGCATCCAGGCGGGTCTTGAAAATCTCCAGTGAAGGGGACTCCACCACCTCCCTGGGCAGCCTGTGCCAGTGCTCTGTCACCCGAACCGTAAAGAAGTTTTTCCGTGTATTTGAACGGAACTTCCTATGTTCCGACTTGTGCCCATTGCCCCTTGTCCTGTCACTCGGAACCACTGAAGAGAGTCTGGCTCCATCCTCCTTTAACTCACCCTTTAGATACTTCCCCTTCCCCTCTTTTCTCCCTGCTGTTTCCCATGGTCTTTTGGCTTTTAAGAAATTTGGTAATAATCAAGATGCAGACATTTGGGGGGGCGAGAAAAAAAGAAATCCAAGAAATATGTTGACAGGCTGTTCTGACCTGTCACAGCTGGTTTGATCTGTGCTACATCTTGGATGCTGTATAGTAATGCTTGAGGTCAGAGCTGGAGCGCACTTTTTGAAGTGAACCTCCTGCTATTTCCACTTAGCACACTTCAGTTCACTGCACAGAGTATCCATGACCGACCATGAACAGCTAGTTCCAGATTCCTGCAAGGACCCAAGAGGCCCAAAACAGGTGTAAACAAGAAAGTATTTCTTCTGCTGTAATTTCCTCCCAGACCCTGACAGAATATTTAAAGTCATAAAGTGCTGCGTAACTCCCTTCTAAAATAATCCCAGACCTATTAAAACTCTTTATATTTTTATTATTCATTTAAATATGTAATCCCCCTTTGAATTCTTGGCTCTAATGGCAACCAAAAATACGTACTTTCTCAAATGCGCTGGTATTTATCAAATTGCTTCATTATTTCCTTACTAAAGGAAAGCACAATATTTTTCAATTATTATTATATAATAAAAATGGTAAAGTGAAAATTCCGCCAGTTATCATTGAAACTATTAAATCCTACAGTATTTTTTTTGAAATGGAGTTAATAACGCCTCCCTCCACTTCCAGATTCTAGGACAGGATGGACCACAGATAAAATTCAATTTGGCATGATTGTGTATTCAGAAGAACCCCAAACTTTCCACCAAACTAGTTTTTACTTTGGGATCCTGCTTTTCTGCAACCTCTCTGAGTAAACCCTTACACTGGTTCTAGCCTGGATTCAAAGTTGGGGAAGCTGTTTGCCAAGCTACTGGTGAAGGCTTATATCTTCTTGCCTATCATGCCCTTCCTGCAACTAGAAATAGCAACCTAAAATCTGGGACAGCTCGTGCATGCATAACAAACAAACTTTTCAGACAGGATTCTCAAATTTTAAGTGCAATATTATTTTCCAGCATTGTATTTATGAACCTTGATTGGCAGCCATGCATGGAATAATAAAATATAACTAAAATAAAAATGATGGAAAACTGAGTCAATGGATGACTGCAAATTTACCATTGAAAGTAAAGTTCAACACACAGACATTTTCTACCTCATATTCACTTCTTTCAAAGTGTTGGTAAGTGTTTCAGTCACTGGTGGGTGACATTCTTTCAGTAATTGATTGGTCACAGAACCAAATTTCTGTAAGGTATTTTCTTGCTTTTCCAGTTCATCTTGCAGGCTCTGAAACAGATAAAATCATAAAAAATAACAAAAAAAAAGATACATGAGGTATTACAATTGCATGATGTAGAAGCCTGACAAAGCATAGTGAAAAACTAGTTTTAATGGTCACCAGCACAATTTAAAAACTTTTAATGATTTGACAGTATGGCTAAAAATTTAAAGAACAGCATCAAAAATCTAAAAAGAAAACAACTATCACCATTTTTCTGCAAGAAGAAAAATTCAATGGTTATTTGATACTGTGTTCTCTTAATGTCATGGGATTTTTAAAGTGCCAGTATGTCTGTACTTCCATTTCTTATGAATCAAAATGTATAGTTGGCTGCATCCATGCAATGAGGACAAGAATTAATCCTTAAATCCATCCTTAGTATGTCAAGAGGCATGGTTTTCTTTTCACCTGAAGTTTATCAACTTGGACTTTCACAGCTTCCAAAGAACCAGTAAGAAGATAAAAACGGGACAAAGAATATCTGGCTTCGGTCAGGTAACCATTCAGTTCTTCATAAGCCACTTTGTAAATGCTCCACTGATCAAGAACAGATTGCAACAATATCTTCAGTTGGCTAACCTAGGAGGAAGGAAAAAAAAAAAAAAGTAAATGAAAAGCATTCAAGATATTTTGTTTTGTTCAAATTATTTCCTTCCTTTTGATCTCAGATACTACTTGTTCTACATGCCTAATCTTAAACTTGTTGGAGAATGAAGAATTTGCACAACAATCAGCTGCGTTTACACTGGGTACAGCATAAACTTCTACTTGATTTTATAAAGCCAGGATGGCAGAGAAGATATCAAGTCCGTTCTACTTCGGTCGAAAGTCGGATCAAGGGAAATTACCTAAGACTGTGAAACACACATCCCCTAAGGTAGGCAAGTCAGCCTATGAAAGTCAGCAGAGAGGCTAGCACTAACACACTGCATTCCTCCTGAGAAGATGGACTGATGTTATCGAGCTTTGGATGATGACAATTAATGCTGATCTATTCCTTATTCTGTGAGACCTGTGTGCTTGGAAAGGTAGTTCCTTACAGATCATTTGGTACGTTTCCACAAAATATCAGGAAGCACCTAAAAAGCTTCAATTACAAGAATCACAAGCATTCTTGAAATAGGAAATATTATACGGAGTGTACACACAAACTTGGGGGTGGATGGAAACAGGGACACAATTCAGAATCTCTTCCCCTACGATACAGAAGAAATTCCCTAGTTGCAAACTGCTAATTCTCCCTCTCCTCCATGCCCTATTCCTCGAGCTATAATTTGCCCCTTGATGATTATTTTACCATGTGATCCAAACTGGCCCAGGAATGGTTAATTTCTTGCAGTGTATTCATAACAACAGAAGAGACTTCTTCCTTCTTGTTCTGTATCAAAGAAAGACCACTCTGTTCTACATCTTCTACTTCTTTTTCCTTTGTTCTTAGTGATTCCTCTAATTCCTGAAAAAGAAAAAGAAGATGTCTGAGCATTTTTTTTTGTTTAATTGGATAGATAATACCTTGAGACAGAAAAGATGCCCATAAGCTCCTTAGTTTAAAAAATAGGAAAGTCATGCTTGCATACTTTGGCTTTTTGTTCTCAAGAGAATCATAAGACATCTGCAATTTTATTTAATATTTTATCTTTCTATTAAAGCATAGTTGTTTGTCTTTAAATTAAATAGAAGCGTGTCTTCTACATCAACTTCTGTGTAATTTTCTGCTCTCATGTAAGAGTCCAAAACTCATTAAAAATAGGACAGCAGTTTGAATACGTGGGAAAATTGTTGTGTGTCTTAGTTTGTCCTAGAACACTGAGAGGGCTTTATAATTAGTCCAAAGCTGCCTGAAGTCTCTGGAAAAAAAATGAATTTTGCCACCCAAGGAAAAGGACAAAATTACTTCCTAGGGAAAGATGTCAATTTGCCTTTCCTCCCCACATGAAGTGGGTCCCTGCCAGGTCCCAGTGAAGCCCCTTGCCCAAGGACAGGGAGCCTTTCCCTAGATGACAAGTTCACTGGAGTCCAGCCAATTTCAAATAGCAACAGACTGCAGGGATTTTCCCTACTGCCTCCTCAAGGCTGCATGCCTCTGGGAAGCATTAAGGAGCTCGACAGCATTTTGCTCTGCTCAGCGTTCCCACACACGAACCCAAGAAAACGGGAAGAAAATGAACAGTTGGCGTGAAAACAAGTGAAGAAAACAGGGCTGAGTTCATAAGCAGTGAGCCCATGACAACTTGTTACGGGCTTGTTTTGCTGCTTCAAGGCAAGTGCTGACTGTGTTGTTGATTTAAGATGACCCTAGATTGGTCATGGAAATGCTGATTCAAAGTTTGCCGGTTTTATCAATAAGTGAAGTGCCGAAGCTCTGGTAGGTATCATTCACTAGTCACAAAGCCTGTGATCTTCCTCATGCCTCAACAGCATGACAATGAAGTTACAAAATGAAGGTGGGAAAACAAGAAGACTCAGTGAGCAACTGCGAGTCATACAGCACGCTCTCATGAGCTCATTCCTAGCCAGGAAACTACCTATATAATTTCACGGCATGGCGCAGGAAGATCCAAGAAAGTCCTGCAGCACTCTGACTCATATGGAAGCTGTGCAGCTTCAGGTAGGGCAAACGCTGAGTCTGAGCAGAGGGGGGAAGTATGGCTGGTAGGCTTCAGGCCAGCACAAATTCATGTTTACCTGTCTGGAGGTAAAGTAGTCAGCGTCATATGGAAAGCAGACTGTGAGGCAAAAGCAATCTTGGGAAGCCTCTGCATTGAGTGGTACATCTTGTGACCTCAGCTTATATTTTAATTTTCTGCAAGCCTTTCCTTACTGACAGAGATGGATCATCAGGGAAAGAAAACAACACAGCAAAACTCTGGGCAAACTGAAAGCCCATGTCTTTCAATAAATTACTCTCCCTAAGAATCAAAAAAACCCCGACAACAAGTGAACCATTGCCTTAACAGACTTCACATTTTAGACAGTGGGGAGAGTATTTTGGAACCAAATTCTGCCCAGTCTTGCAAACACTTGCTATTAACAGAATTTATCCCTACACACATACAACACACTTTTGTCTCTATACATATATGTGAGAGCATTACTGTGAGCATTTTTGCTGTACTGTTTATTCTTAGCCTTTTCTTCTCCATTATTTCACATTTCTTCAAACTTCTAGCCATGACCATGTTCCAGACTACAGCCTTGGAGTAATACATCTTTTTTTTTTTTACCAGCTGACACCAAAGCAAACACTTCTAAGTTGTAAAGTCAAATTTACTACGTACAAAAAGTGGATTTTAACACTAAAAAAGGCATTTAAGTTTGTACAAGATTGCTCCAAAATTCAGAATGTAAAATAGGCAAACATTTTAAATACCAAGAATAGCAAATATTTCTAGTTCTTTGTGAAAAGGGGTTTCTTCTTCATCATTTTAAACTCATAACTGAATTAAAGACACATTACTGTTTCTGATCTGTGATGAGAAAAAATGCTTGCCTTCACTTATTAATATGACACCAGCCAGCAACTAACATCGGTTAATAAATAAACTGCAGCTTTTGTACTAGTTGAACCTGATACCTGGGAGTGTCTGATACAATTATTTCTTAAACAAATTGTTTTTCTGCTGATCAAAGTCTTGCCATTCATAACTGACTCCCCCAAGTGTATTTGCTAAATTCCCTGACCAAAAGGAAGCATAAAGGTGATAAATCAGATTCAGCTTTGAACTCCAGCCAAGCACAGCCTGCCAATTATGTCAGGCTATGCTAAATTACCCTTGCTTCAGTCGTATGGGCTTATTGTGCTGAGACCAAAAAGCTACCTGAATTGAAACTAAGCCTTGCAACCAGCTTGAAAACTTAGGTCAAGGACTTTGGGAAAAAAAATTGAATTCTAACATATCTGGCCTAAACAACTATTTGCCTTTACAGAAATAAAGATTGTTTTAATACACTGGTGAATATCGATTAAATTCTCTTATGCATTTGATTTGAATAGATTTGCAGCTGTTCTGTTTGTGATGACCTAAAAGTTAGATCATATTTGTCCCATTCATTAAATGCATGCAGGAAAGACAGCCACACCAAGATAAACATGCTTCCTTACTCCTTTTTTGAGGGGATGAGAACACCAAGATTTTGGGCATGCAGTTGTCCTGACAGAGTTTAATTACACATTTGATCTGGTGTGAAATTTATTATTTGGTGTCTGGTAGAACAAGATACTTTTGAGCAAAAATTATCTGATGCCTAATACCATGTAGAAGCTGTATTTATAAATTAAAAAAAATAAATCTATTTTACTTATACACCTATAAGTTTGAACTCTAGACTGACAGCTCCAGAAGCATGCATCTAACTACTTAAATATGTGCTATTCTGAGTAAGAAGTTCAGACTCAACTGTGATCCCCTATTCACTGCTGTGTAGTCCTTACAGGAATTTTGCGTGAAAAACTGAAGTGGTTCTGAACTTATGAGCATTATGTCCATCTGAGCTTTGCCTCATCCTCTCTTTACCATCATAATCATGATTCTCCTTGAGTCTTCTGAAAGCAAAAGGGAATCCAGCACTATTTCCTTCTCTGGATAGTTGAATATTTGACAATATTTGATTCCTAATGCATTTTGAATAAAAGCCTAAATCCTCCTTGGACTCTAGTGTTGTTTCTAACTGTTGGAAAGAGAATATTGTTGTTTATAAGGGGACATTACCTGACAGTCTTTCAAAGCATTCTGTACTGAAGCCTGGTCTCCAATTTTCTGTTGCTGTTTCAGCTTCTTCTCTTGGGTTTCAAACCAAGTTTTTAGGGACTGCACATTATTTTCATATTCTGTCCAGGATTCCTGCAGACTTTCCAATAGCTGGATCTGCAAGGAAACACGAGTATATACACTTTCTCAATTAAATGAATCAGTAAAGACCAATGCTGACCACTGCCTTCTCAGAATTCAATGTTTTCAGAATTTAAAAACAGCTTATGCATTCAAATTGAAATATATCTCCCATTTGTAAAAGAGTTCATAACAAAAAACCTGCTTTATCAAAAAATAATTATATACAGATAACATATTAAATATTATGAAATGCTGAAAGAAGCTAACACTTTAGCAGAACATATTTATGATTCTTTTCAGAGATCAAGAACCTCAGGACTAAACTATGCATACAAACATACATTTTACATTCCTTGCTTATAACTGTGTAAAGTAGATGAAGATTTATATTACCTCCTTTTTCAACTGACTGCTTTAAAGTTACTTAGATTTTTTTGATTGTTCTAGGTGTTATTCAGTGCCAAATGAGATCGCACTTAAAAAAAAACCAACCAAAACCAAAAACAAAACCAGCAAAGCAGGATTTGAAAACTGCAGCACTGCCGTAAAAAAGCATTCACATTACTTGAGACAAACTCCACTCTGGGGAATAAGCCATCTTAATTAGCTGTAATCTTAATTAGAACTGCTTGAGGCTGGGACGGTCAATAGCAGCCTTGGCTACAGCGATGATGAGACAGTTGTGAGTGAAATAAGGAAAGCAAGTAGCAGACTAAAGATCCTTAGAATAGCAGACTTTGTTTTGTTCAGGTAAGCATGACCCCATGGGAAGGTGTACTGAAGGACAAAGAAGTCCAGGAAGCTGGTTGATCTTCAAGGACAACTTCCTCAAGTCACAAAAAGGACAAATCCCCTGAAAGTGGATTACAAAGAATGAGCCTAGAAGCATGGCCTGGCCATGCAAGAATTGTTAGGAAAGCAAAATCTTGGCTGGAACTAACTAGTGAGGGACAGAATCCCTTCTTGTTACTCTTCACCAGTACATCAGCAACTAATGGGAAACCACAGAATAGTCTGAGATACACCGTGCCTTCTTTGCTCTGATATTACTGACAAGGTCTTCTCTCATGTCTTGCAGGTCTTCATGCCAATTAGCAAATTTTGGCATACAGAAGTACTAGACATGGTAGAGGAGGAAAGAATTAGGGGCTACTTAAGTAAGTTGGACGTATAAAAGTCCACAGAACCAGACAGGATGTACAGGCTTCCAACCATTATTATCGTATAGTTCTATATATTTTGAAAGTTCGTTACAGAGCAGCTAGGTTTTTTTTCTTTACCTTTTCTGTTATCAGGCCTTGCAGAATTTGCCAACGTCTGTTCATTGCTCCAAGCTGTTCTGCAAAATCAGTTTTGTCACTACGTTTACTTTCAACATCCTGGCTGCTAATTTGTAGCACTGATTGGTTCACAAAGTCTACCGTCAACTGCTTGCAATTTAAATCTATCTTGAAACCCTAGTAGAAAAGAAGGGAATAAAAAACCCAAATCATAAGTACCATAATTTCTTACCTTCCTGCAAAAGAGGAAAAATGTTCACAAATTCCAACTTTACCACAATTTAGCTAAAAGGTTTTTTAGCAATTAAACAGAAATTAAAAACATTGTTATTTTTTCCTCAATAGAGAAATAAACCAGCAATACACTGCCTTTGGAATAAAGAATCATCCTTCCCCCCTAACCCTGCCCCCCCCCCAAAAAAAAAAAAAAAAAAAATCAATAACATTCCTGATATTGGTCTCAAGGATCAGATCTAAGAAAAAATGGGTAGATTTTTTTTTCCACTTTTATTTAGTCTCAAAATTTTTAATACAAAACCAGATAAGATGGAAAATATTCTTACATACAAAGAAGAATAATAGCCAAGAAGTAAAGTGATTTTTCCAGAGACTAGTGAAACAGATCTGACATTGAAAAGTCACTGTGTGCAGATCTATTACAACAGTGCTACTGATCTAGTTAAAAAGTGAAATTGTGTTATATCTATACTCCTCAATAGTTATCTCAAGATATAGTGTCTTTCATTTTTGCTTCAGATACTGATCAAAATCATCTTGATCTGTAAACCACTGGCCACCTTCCATTCAAGAAAAGGCTACGCTTTGAGGAGAAGGTGATATTATGCAAAGAATTCATAAAACAGCATACGTAACTTGCAAAACATTTTGTGGTTTTATGTGAAAGACAGATCTAATAAGGTTTAATCATGTGCATATTGCTTTGGATTTACCTGGAAATTAAGGTAAGTATATTAAAAATTACAGTCCTGCCATAGCTAAATAGGAGAGGAAAAGTAATTTTAGATTCTTTTCCACAGTATCAAATATCACCCAATTCTAAGCCGTGTACAATTTTAACCAATGTACAATGTAAGTTTTGGTTTTTTTTTCCTTAAATCACTTATACCTTACATATTTAATGGGGATAATTTTAAAGGGAAATCAATAACATTTCCACTCAGTACCTTGTACTTCTTGATGTAATCCTGAATGACTTTCTGTCCTACTACATTTTTTATATTCTCTTCATCTTGCTGAATGACATTTTCCATCAGGGAAATCCAGCTCATAACTTCAGTGATAGCATGGCGAGAAGGAATTTTATCCATCTGGAGCTGTAGAGATAACAGACTTAAAATGCATGTTGTGAAAAAAATGGATAAGAATTCCTTGCTTTGCATTACCATAGTTCATTTCCTTTACCTGCTCTTACTGTCATGTTATTCTACATCCCTAACATATCCTTGAAGTTTATAAAAAAAAAAAGTAAAAAAAAAAAGGTTTTAATAGGAGATCTACTGCATAACTGCATGCATCCTAGTAAGAAAATATTATTAAAGAAACTGGACAAAATCAAAGATTCCATTTCTGACTTCCAAAAGGTTCTGCATTCTCATTCCATAATTCTGTACTGGGCTTATCTAGAAGATCAACTTTAAGCCACGGTTTTCCTGTCCTTTTAAATTGCTAATGAATAGACCCATGGAAAATAATTTTATACAACTCATGGTGGTGATTTTTAATGGGCTGATTTTGAATAGTACCTGTTTTTTTCTTAAAAGACTCACTTCCAACATATGATACATGTAAACACTTGCTTACATTTAGTTACTCAGAAACGTGTTCTATGACATTTTCAGGTAGACATACATATTTTGCATTACAAGACAGTTCAGGGAACTACTGTAATGTCATTATTTTGTTTAATAGAATAGACTCAGGTAACATTTGTTACCCTTCCTCTCTCACCCTAAATCACAATGATATTACTATCTCTGAAAGCATTCCAAATTATAAACTGAAGAAACCGCTTAGGGCTGATAACCTCCTAGCAACTAAATAGTCGCCAACTTTTAGACTAGTATAACTCTTTAATTTCAGTATTATAGTATTAAAAAAACAAAACTACATAACCAAAACTCTCCTGCTCCTACATACACTAGCAGGAACCTTGCACAATGTTTTTAGATCTATTTTGTCTTGCATAGACTTGAAACCAGTCTATTCAATTTGAACAAAACCACCATTCAAATCTGACAGGGCACAGGGATGTGAACTCCCTTTTTTCAAAAAGCATACCAACATGTTGAAAAAACCCTCATCTGTTCTTTGATTCAAATTTAACAAATGTAACTGTGAAAGTCTGACATTCACACCAATTAATAGTGTTAGACAGTATGGGTAGACAGGATTTGGACATGAGCATAAACTGTCCCACATTAAAATAGGAGTAACGTTGTTCCTATCCTGCCTCACATTGATAAATTGAGGAAGGAAGCAACTATTTCTCAAAGGCAGTGCCAACCGTATGGTCTGAATTTTCTGCAATATCAAAGGCCATAACTGGCCTTCCTCACCTGGTGCAATTTCTCTTGTACTGCTGGGATTTGTGTGAGCAGCTCTGTCCACTGACTGTCAATGTGGGACAATCCTGCACGCAATGCTGCTGTATCCACCTTCTTCAGCCTCAGGAGCTGGTTCCCAGTACTCAGGACAGAAGATTTCTGTGATGATTTAGCATCCACCTCTTTTGAAAACTCCTGTAAGCAGAAACATTTTAATGGAAATAATCAACCGCTTGTTTACTGTACTTAAAGCTTTACCTCAGCAATCTAAGAATATCCTCCCTTCCCTTTAAAAAATATGTACTTTCTATGAGTGTTTACCAGCTATACTTCAGACCAAGTGAGAATAAAAATCGTTTTCAGTCATAAAACCGTTTTCTGTTTTCAGAATCATCAAGCTTTACAATCATTGCATATAGCAAAGGATTGCTGAATGTGCAAACACACCAGTTCTTTGAAGGAAAGCTCACCTACAGAAGCAGATTTTTATTTTTTTTTGCATACTCACTACTGCAGTGATGAGAAAAAGTATAACCATATGACTGCTCAACTGTTTATTTGTAACTGGAGAGAAAAAAGGTGTCTGAGCTCCATGAATGACTTACCAAAAAGGAGTTCAGGTGGTCACGGACTGTTTCCAGTTCCTGAGGAACTGTCAAAGACTGCTGGCTCCAAAACTCAAGTCGCTCCTTTGCAGACTGTAACCAATGTGTCAGTTCACTTGATTCACTCTGGTATCTGTAAAGATGTTTAAAGAAAAATAAAGCAGTCATCACCACTTCTTGCCTCCAACCAAGCAGTCTCTCCTCCACATGTTAGAAGAAGATACTGTATGCCAGATTTAAAATAAAAATATTTTATTCCTTTTATTACTTTCAGAAAAATGTGATTTAATTTTAAAGACAGGAATGGTATCAGGAAGCTCTTATTTTAGCTGTTACACCCACAATTCCTAACAGTGCCTTCTTTTTGCCTTTTAGGAAAAACTAAGTTTAATGAAGGACAAGTAACTAGGTTATCAATTTGTTTGGGCAAGCTGCAGCAGCACCCCACGCCACACACACAAACACATTTTTGCTTTCCATTAGAAGGCTCAATCTTCCAAAAGCTGTACTACAAGCTACGTCAGAGCAGAAATTTAATTTTTTTTTTTCCAGAAACTATCTCCATATCATTTCATATGCCAGGCAACTAATGAGATGTCAGAATGAGTGTCTCCACATAACCTTTACACGTACAATCCCTTTATATATCTCTTGAAAGACTAGTGAGCCAACAAGCTAGGAATATTATGAATAACAGACAAAGCTAAGGGAATTGATTTCAAAACTAGCATATGAACATTACTAAAGGCAGCTAAAAGCTCCCTTTCACGTATGCAATGACACAGAGTCACAAGAACCCAGCGGTGAGAATGCCCCTACCAGAACATGCTGAGGCTACTCGTGCTACCTAGCAAAGCCCACACCCTTTCTCATCAACCTGTATAGATATGGGGCTTCTAACTTAGTCATCTAAACAAGATATCTTCTGACTTCCTCCCATCAGCTGTTCTCTGGTCCTTGTTTTATTGCAAATGCGAGAGTAGTGCAAATGCAAATGCACTTGTATGGAACAGAACTAGGATATTGTAGAGTAGTTAAACTATCACATACATGTCAAAGTACTTTCTTTTAAATGTCAAATCTATCAGTTCTGGGTTAAGAATGACTTTGACCTGAACAGAACAGGTGAACAAGTTTATACTGTCCAGTACATCAGCATTACCTTGTCCAGTGCTTCAGTATTGTCTCCAGTCTGTGAAGCTCCTTGGTAACCTTGCTGGAGTTACTTAACCAGCGTTCTCCTAGTTGGTTCAGTTGACTTTCGAGATCTGAGCAGCTAACAGAAAAAAGGAGCCTTTTCCCATCATCTAGCACTTGGTATAATTTAGGTTGGTGTTCAGTCAGGTTAGATCTCAGATGCTGTAATGACAGAAGAGACTGTTAGATAGATCTGCAGGTCTCTGTCACCATGCTTTCTAAACATTTAGTTTCATTTTATTGCATTTTGTAGCATATCGAATGTGACCACAGCACATCACATTTTTTCCCTCTGCTCCAGCTCTACAAATCCCTGAGAACCATTATTACAGGTAACCTGCTCAAAATCTGAAGGTGATGTCACAAACCCCCTCACTTTAATATGTTTATTGATACCCCCTTATGATGAACTCCTTCTTGGTGTAGATATTACATGTGAAAAGAACGATTTCAAAAGAATCTTCGCAGGGCAACACCATTTCTGAAAGAAATTGATTTAAATGTCAGAACTTAATCTACCATCTGCTGAAAACTCTACTGCAATGAAAGTTAAAGGTGTCCATTATCAAGTCATTAACAGTGGCCACACTTCAGCCCTTTCAATGCCTACCTTAGCTCTCTGGTCACCTAACTTTTTTTTTTACTGACCTACGCTCCTGCTATCCATGGCTACAAAAGAGTAGATCACCCCCAACCCATCCAAATCCCTGAACACAGAAGCCAATTGTCATGGCAAAAGAAAGCAAAAAAGGTACTGAAAAATGAAAGGCCGTTAATATTCTTACCCTTAATCCAACTGGGAGCAGAAACAGATTTCATTTAAATGGTGACTTGTGGATGGGTAAAGAATTTGCATATGTCGGCAAATATGCCCGCCAAATTCTGTTATCATTACACAAACAGTACAGCTTTTTAAATCATCTTTACATTTGACTAAGCTCGAGCACAAAATGTACACGAATTCCCATTTTTCAGTTATGCTGAAACTAATCTGAAGATAAAGTATACAACACTACGAGTCTCATGGTGAGTACAAAAAGTTTCTGCCACTTCTTATTTTCTGTTTCACCTAAATAGAGCTCTAATAACTTAACAGAATTTTTATATTTAGATACGTGTGTCTGTGTGTGTACTTACATATAACATATACACACAAATAAATGTATAACTCCTAGAGAGTAACATAAAAAATCCAAGATAGCCATGAATCAATTATGATGGATTTTTAACCTAAACATGGTCACAGGGAGAGAAAAAAATTATTAAAAATTATGCCATAGCAGAGTCTGAGAATCTGGATTTGAATAACCTAATATACGTAACTGACAAGAGAAACAAAATAGGACAACTAATTTAGGGTCAGGACCAACACAATCAATGCCTAGCATTAAACAAAACCAAAATAAAACCCCCACACAATAATTGCTTAAGTTCTCCTCATGCCATTGCAAAAACAGAAGCTGTCTCATAAAAGAACAATATACGTAACAAATTCAGAGTAGACAAGAAGTCAATTTGCAAGAAAAATTTGGCATTCTTCTGTAAAACATAACAAGAAAAAAACCCAACTCAACCAAAGTGTCTGGTGTATAACGAGATAAAGACAAAACACTAGACCAGAACTCTCATTTTGAGAACAGATTGAAAAAACAGGATGTGGTAGAAAACTATATAGAAAACTATATTTAAACTACCAGTTCTTGTTGCATTTGAGAAGGAGGAAGGTAACTCAGGGAACTGCAGGTTGTTCAGTCTCACCTTGCTGTCGATCATGGAGCACATCCTCTTTCAAGGACAAAAAGGACCAAGAGGTAATCAGAAATATTCAGCTTGGATTCACTAACTTGACAGACTTTTAGGATGAAACTACTGTCTCTGTGGATGAGACTGACTTCAGTATGGCTTTTGACAGTCTCCCACAAGACCCTTCTCTGGAAATGGAGAGAACGCGGGCCTGATAAATGGACTGTTACATGGGTTGAAAACTGGCTGCATTACCAGTCTCAAACACTATTGATCAAAGGCTTGACATCTGGCTGGCAGACTGTGGTGGGCAGAGTACTCCAGGGATTGTTGATGTTTGAGCCCAAACATCTTCAACATCTTCATTAATGGCATGGATGATGACAGAGAGCACTCCTCGGTAAATTTGTGGATGATGCTAATGTAGGGACAGTGGGTGACGCAAAAAATGGCAGACTTAGTCCAGAGACACTTCGATAAACTTGAGGTTTGAGGCAGAAGAAACCTCAGGAGGCTGAACAAGAAGTGCAGATTCTGTCCCTTGAGCAGAATAACCCTGTTTCTCAGGACAGGCTAGGAAGGAAATGGCTAGTGTATTTAACCTGGCGTGTTCAATAACCAAGACATCGTAAATAAGGCAAGCCACAGCACTGGCCTACATTAGGACTGTGAACAACTGAAAAGTTATTTTATTATCCCCATCTACATGGTGCTGATGACGACACATCTAGTGCATCTGATTCTGCCCTGCCCCCACCTCCCACTATGTTCAAGAAGAAGGAGGTAGTCAGGGTCTGGCCCAGAGCTATTAATATGTTTAGGGACCTAGAGCACATGTCCTTTAAAAAGAGGCTGAGGGAGGTGTGCTTGCTTTAGATTTATAAACAGGAGGCTAAGGGCCAGTCTAACAAACGACTACAACTATTTGGAGTGGAATCAAAAAGATTATAGAGGTAAGTGCTCCCCAGTACTGCCACATCACAGAAAAAGGACAATGGTGACCAGCTGAAAGTTCAAGGTTTAGATTGAGCATTATAGAAAACCTTTTCAGTAGGAGGTGATGCAGCACTGCGATTGGTTCCCAGCTCAGCTGTGGGATCTCTACCTTTTGAGGTTTCCAACACCGTGGCTGATCCAGCCCATGGCAACTGTCCTGCTTCAAGTGGGAGGCTGGACTAGATGACCTTCAGAGGTCCCTTTCATCCAACTTTCCCATAAAGAATATCTAAAAAGCACCAACCTGAAAAAGTGTAATCCGGTCTGTAAGCCTGTCCTCTGTCTCTTCCACCAAACCAACAGTGGGGATGCTACCTTCAACAGATTCCAGCTGTTTGGTAAGTTCCTGGTAATCTTCATCCAGACGCATCCAGGTCTGCAAGAACAAATTATCCATGTATATGGTGAATACTGATCTGGGTATCTAGAAATTTTATTACTCACTTTCTCAGTGTGAAATCTTATAGCTGCATGGTTGTGAATGTACAGAAATAATAGTACAAATATCTGGTGAACCTATAATAAGAGACCATCTCTGTGTCAAGCTCAGCTTTTAGTTAGAACATGTGGATAAAGCTGTCATGTTCTCCTTGTCAGCTAAAGCTAAGCAGCTCTTTTAAATTTAGAGCAACACAACTTGTGTCACCTGAGGGACACAACAGTTAAATAGCAAAGATTACACGTAGTCTATAAGTGCCTTGTGTGTATGACAAAAGGGACAGATGTCCACCAATTCTGTCCTAGCACAGGAAATCAACATTACAGAATATCCTGGTGATTGATCACAATGGCAGTACAGAAAAGACCGCAGAAATTCTCACCTCTAGAATGTACTCCAGTTCCACGCCTCGTTTATGAGCCAGCTTTAATACAGCGGAAGCTTGTGTCATTAGCTCCAAATGTGACTGAGTTTCCTTCAGGAGGGCAAGGCTACTCATCTTTCTGAAAAGCGTTTCTGTCAGGATCATGTGAGACTCCAACCCCTGAAAATATTCCTGAGAAATTTGGGCGTGAGGGAGAGGATAAAGAGAGAACAGAAAAGAGAAAATGCAATTGTTACTCAATTCATTACCACTAAAACAAAATTTTAAGACAATAGCAGTACAATCAAGTAGTTGTAGGCATATAATTAGGTAAAATTTTCACTCCACCACCATTTCACAAAATCCAACACACAATATAAAAAGGACAATGGCCTTTCTAAAGAAAGAAAGAGGTCATCCTTTCCATGAAAATTCTATCCCAACTCTCATTTCATAAACAAAAATAGTTTAAATCAGATTTACACCACCAAAAAATTCTGCCTAATAAAAAAAAAATGTGGAAAAGTCTTGTTGTATTTTGTGGGCACTATTAGCAAATGTAACTTTCCGTGGGGAAAAAAAATGGAGTGGTGGATGAAAATTGCTATGTAGCGTGACAGGATAAGAATAGGAACTTGTTATTAGAAGGAGGAAGAAAATGTGATCTACTTGCGTTCATCTTCAACAGAGCATTTGAAAGTTATTCAGTTAGAACAGTTCATTGATTCCAATTTGAAATACAGTAAGTTTTGATATATCTTGATTTAATACTGGCCCACCATTCTGAAAAGCTCCTGAACCTTTAGGAACAGAAGGTTAGCAGTTTTCTGTGTACAGGCTTACAGTCATGATTAGTCCTGAAATCCATCACAGTTTCTTACCTTGTGTTTGTCAAGTAGCGATCGCACCTCTTCCTTAGAAGCAACAATCATTTTCTGGTCACCAGCCATCTTTTCTTGGCCTGTTTCTAACAGGTCAGCCAGGTCCTGCAAAGCCCGTTCATACTGCCTCTTAAGAGCCAGATTCTGATTCAGGTCACTCCGTCTGGATCCAATGATCATCATCAGCTCATCATACATATCCTTGGGATCAAAAAGTAGCAATGGTGATTCTTATTTCACATCTTTCACATGTCTTCCTATAAGCAACCTTTCTGTCTCTGTATTCCTCTGTGAATACTAGCAGAATAACATCTATTTCCAGCTCAAAAAGACTGTGCAGATATAGTGACTTAATTGATAAATCAACAACTCACCATTTAAAGAGAGAAAAAATAAGCAAGACTTGCAACTCTTTCAAGTGCATACATTTGGGAACAAAGTTAGCAAAATCCCAAAGGCTTGCTTTAAGTAGCAAAGGAGTAGGGTGATTGGGCTTAAGTCATCAAAAAACAGACTACTGTGTAGTTACTGCACACTGTAGATGCTGTTTACATTTTGCTTCTTATAACACAGGGTGTTGGATAGACTCTATCATGGCTACAGACTATAGCCACCTCAAAGCCAAATTTGTCTCCCTTTCCCGCCCCAGCAGCTTACTGGTAGCAAGTAAGATACATACAACCTGTAATAAAAAGCAAACCAGGTTCAAAATAGAAATATAATCTATATAGAACAGTAAAGTGTAGAAAAAGTGCAGTGTGTATTTCACAGTGCGCACATACTGCCAAATTACAAAATGAGCCAAAAGGAAGGATTTCATCAGTTCCCATGTATTATTACTTACCTTGTATACCTCAACCATAAAAAGTGAGAACAAACTACAGATGCTTTTCTTCACCTGAACAAGATTACTTTCTTGGTTTGGTTGTCAGAATTGTATTCTCAGAACATATGTCTGACTGTGAGGGTAAGCTCATACTTTTGATCAAGACAAGACATCCAGAAACTAATGAACGAATATATCTTCACGATCATCCAATACTACAGTAAAGTACCCACCCTCAGATTGCAGCTGGCTCTCCTAGATTTAAAGAGACAATTGTGAGAAGCACAACTGCCAAAAAAGCAAAGGGAAGGCTTTTCTAAAAACAGAAATCAATGGGAGGGGGATACCTACACATAATCTTACAGAAAAAAAAAAAAAGGGAAAAAAAAAAAGGCAGGAGGCTCTATGACCAAAGGGATAAAGAACTGGGCAAAAGGCACATTTGCACAAGCTTGTTGTCATTCATTTTTAATTGAGATCACTGTTTTGTTGGCTTAAAAAGCTTATAGTCTGATTTCAGCTTCTTTGCTTCCAATTTTTTATTATGTCATTACAAAGGGCAATATTTAGTCGTAGACCTTCTCCTTGATCTTTTCTTAAGCATTCCCCTGCCTCAGCACCAAACTGTTCACAAAGGTGTTTCAACAGCCTTATAAAAGTTCTGGATCAATTGCCTACATGTATCTACTTCAGACAGCCTTAAGATAAGAGTCCTACTACTTAGGTGTGTTCAAAACCAAGTCTAACTGAAAGCATGCAGGAACATGAAAGGTGTTCTAGTAAAAGCAGGACATTTCCAGTTTCAGGTCACATTAGCTATCTATACTCCTTCACCCCTTCCTTTGTTTTTTGTTTTTTTTTAATGATGGATAATGATTCAAAAAGGGAAACAAGGAAGACCTGGGGAACTACAGGCCAGTCAGTCTCACCTCTGTGCCTGGCAAGATCACGGAGCAGATCCTCCTAGAAACTCTGCTGAGGCACATAGAAAACAAGGAGGTGATTGGCGAGAGCCAACATGGCTTCACCAAGGGCAAGTCATGCCTGACAAATTTGGTGGCCTTCTACGAAGAGGTTACAGTGGCGGTGGACAAGGGAAGATCAACTGATGTCATCTACCTGGACTTGTGCAAAGCATTTGACACTGTCCCACACGATATCCTGGTCTCTAAATTGAAGAGACATGGATTCAATAAATGGACCACTCAGTGGATAAAGAACTGGCTGGACAGTTGCACTCAAAGAGTTGTGGTCAATGGCTCGGTGTCCAAGTGGAGAGCAGTGACGAGTGGCGTTCCGCAGGGGTCGGTACCGGGACCTGTACTGTTCAACATCTTTGTGAGCGACATGGACAGTGGGGTAGAGTGCACCCTCAGCAAGTTTGCTGATGATACCAAGCTGTTTGGCGAGGCAGACACGCTGGAGGGGAGGGATGCCATCCAGAGGGACCTGGACAGGCTGGAGAGGTGGGCCCAAGCCAACCTCATGCAGTTCAACAAGGCCAAGTGCAAGGTTCTACATCTGGGTCGGGGCAATCCCAAGCACAAATACAGGCTCGGCGGAGAATGGCTGGAGAGCAGCCCTGTGGAGAAGGACCTGGGGGTGCTGATTGATGAGAAGCTCGACATGAGCCAGCAATGTGCGATCTCAGCCCAGAAGGCCAACCGTATCCTGGGCTGCATCAAAAGAAGTGTGGCCAGCAGGTCAAGGGAGGTGATTCTGCCCCTCTACTCCGCTCTCGTGAGACCCCACCTGGAGTACCGCATCCAGCTCTGGAGTCCCCAACATAAGAAGGACTTGGACCTGCTGGAGCGCGTCCAGAGGAGAGCCACGAGGATGATCAGAGGGCTGGAGCACCTCTCCTATGAGGAGAGGCTGAGAGAGTTGGGGCTGTTCAGCCTGGAGAAGAGAAGGCTCCGGGGAGACCTTATTGCGGCTTTCCAGTACCTAAAGGGGGCCTATAGGAGAGCTGGGAAGGACTTTTTACTAGGGCATTTTGTGATAGGACAAGGTTTTAAGCTGGAAGAGGGCAGGTTTAGATTAAACATTAGGAAGAAGTTTTTCACTTTAAGGGTGGTGAGGCACTGGAACAGGTTGCCCAGAGAGGTTGTTGAAGCCCCGTCCCTGGAGGTGTTCAAGGCCAGGCTGGATGGGGCCTTGGGCAACCTGGTCTGGTGGGAGGTGTCCCTGCCTGTGGCAGGGGGGTTGGAACTCGATGATCTTCAAGATCCCTTCCAACCTAAACCATTCTATGATTCTATGTGAGAGAGAACTAAACCCCAGATCATGAGACACTCGTGAGAACAGGGCTCAGCCTTCAGCAGACATGTATGTTTACATGCTGAACCTTATCTATTTGAACAGGGACTCAACAAGAGCTGAAAGAAAACAGTTTTGTCTACTTTTATGATTAATTCTACAAATAATAGAGATGTTAGAAAATCTGAAAATGCAAAAGTAGAAAAACCTAGGTGAATCAGGGAGAAAATAATCTTTTATACACACTGAAAATGCTTTTAAATATGCTTTCCTAAACTGCCTTATGAACAATAAAAAGTAGCATACTAATACCTTTGATATCACTGAACTTATGAACCATACCTGGATCTTAGATAGCTCTTGCACAGAAGGTTGGTCAATTTGTAGCTTGTCTACGTGCTTCTTTAATTCATTGATTCCAGTGTCTAGTTCCTTCAAACCTTCTTCTGCTTGCAGTATGATCTGTATTTGAAAATTACATCATTTAGTTTGAAAGTTTAATAACAGTACTGTAGCTGCCATATGGTAATGTTCTTTTCTGTTTTCTGCCTGAAGTATTAATCAGTCCTTCAGCCTGCTGAAATTTTAAAGGATACTACATAGAAAAGGTATTAATTCAAAGTTGAGAGAGCCCAGTTTGTTTTTTAAAGTTAAATACAATAGGATATTATTATTTTTTTAATGACAAACTCTTTTATTATCATACACAATTCTATACAAAACCTTCCTGTGAAGTTCCACACTTTTAATTTTTTGGTACAGGCACAAAAGGACTATTAGTTGTTCTAACACCTTCTTTTAAAGCATTATTTTTATTAACACATTTCTGTCAAATCTGAGCACCAAGCAAACAAACATCACAGCAAAAGACATGCTTGATAACAAAGAGCTGTGCACAGTTACCTTACATGACTAGGAAAGGGCCAAAATGACTGTCAAGGAAAAGGACTCGTACATTGCCTTTTATACTTGGGACAATTGAAAGCACACAGGTTGGTTTGCAACTGTATGCAGCTGATGATCTGACTTTTTTCAATGGAAGCTGCAAGAAACAAGGTCTTTTAACCTAGGAGTCCCTGCTGAATTAATGCATGCAAGCTATAACAAAGTTACAAGCACAAGGTAGTCTCCTGTAGTTGAAGCCCCCTGTTAAGGCCCTTTTTTGGAAACTGCCTATCCAGATGCTTAATCTATATAGGCCAGTAGAACTCCTGACTCCTAGTAATGCAGTCACTAAACTTACACTTCATGCAGCTAAGTTACCTGGCTGATTAAGGGCCTTACATCTACTTTCTCAATCACATGTTGAACAAACTGCAATGCTTTTAAATTTGAATGTTTTATCAGCCAAAGTAGATGTTCAGAAAAAAAAAAAATCAATTCAGTTGTTTTTGTTACTATGTCATTTTCCTATTTGGTAGTTAAATTAATCATATAGGAGCTAAGTTTTTCACCAGTTTTAGCATCATGGAAGACAGGAATGACAGACACAGACTACCAGCTCTCTCACTCACACATTAATTAAATTCCTTCTAAATTTAATGATCAACTATATAAAGGCCAGTATTTCTGTTTAGCTAAAGGATAAGTCTCTTCCTCTCAGTCACCTGCTGGAGCCAGACAACAGTAGCTCTTGGATAACAAGAAACATCTGTAGAAAGTCACCCTTAACACACTTAATTCACTTCTCTCATTGGCAAAACAGAAACAAGGAAAGAGGATGTCATTTTTCAAATTGTTATTTAATTATTCATCAGGCAATTCCTGATAAAGAAATAAAAATTATTGCCTTCAATTAAAATGTATAACAGTCAAGTCATTACTATAAATCAGTGCAGAAGAAAGTGTCTTTGGTTTTATATAAAGTGTAATAGCCAAACAATGTAGCCAAACTTTAGACTTTTTGTTTGTTTGTTGAAATTTTCTTTCTTTCAAATAGTGCCCAGTATGTGCATAACTAGGTCACCTGGGGAGATAAGAAAGACACTTTGTGTTTGGTGGTTTGTTTGGGTTTTTTTATTTTATTTTTTTAAAATTTATTTATAGATGTGTAGTACACTCTTGGAAGTACTCATTTTCACATACCTTATGTGAACATGTACATTCTCCCATAAAAAGCAACTGTTCTCTAGAATCCACTTATACCTTGAATAGAAACTTTATCGCTTCCTGCCCCCCAGGCCCAAGTAACAGACCTTTGGTAATACCTGCATTTGTTCTGTTTCCGGTCTCTCAGCTGCCTCTGCTAGTTTCTGTAGAACTAAATATTTGTTATCAGCCACAGATGTAAACAGAAGCTTCAGGTCATTCTAGAGGAGACAAAAACAACAACAAATTATAGCCAATCCCAGCGCAAACCAACTGAAACATATTTTATGTTCCAAATAGTTTAAAGCATTACAATGTTACAATGTCAGCACTAAGGCATAAAAACATCCAACATTGGAAGCACCATAATTATCCAATGCAAAACATGCAACATTGTTGAAAATCCATAACTACATATATATTAGAAAAAAGCTAAACCAACCACTATTCAAAACATAACCTGTGAACACACTTCTGCTTTTGGCTTCCAATTAGATAATTATTTAGCAAGGGTCAATTAACTTCATTTAACAAAAAAATGTTATTCTTGTGCAGTTTATTCAACCACATATGCTCATAAACAAGCTAGGTTTTACTTTTTAAGGCAAGCTTTTTTCAACACAAACTTGAGCAAAAAAGTAAACAAGACTTCAACACATCACAGGGCTAAAAGTTGTAATGTGTGGTTAGAGTATCTAACTAGACATAGACATATTACTTAAAAGTTTTCACCAAACTACAATCAATTTTTCTTTTTCATGCATTCATCCCTACAGAACTCCTAATATTGGTAAAATAAAAAGTAACCAGCACATTTCTCTAAGACTAAGTATTATATAGGAGTGTGTTTCTGATTGGGGGGGGGGGGGGTGTTAATGCATAAATTCTTTTAAATATTAAATATCTCTGGTATAACAATAGGGCACAGGATTCTAATCAGTTTGCCTCCTCTCTTCAGCAAAGAAAGGCCTTGTATTGAAAATTATTGGAATTTTTTTTTTTCCTATCTACTGTAGAGGAAAGGTTACAGAGTTTGGAAAGGAATCCTATAGCAACAACCTCTGCAATGATGATCCTAATCTAAAGACACCAGCAATGTTTTCCTTTTTTTTTTTTTGCTGGAATTTGTGGTTTTTTTCATTAAAACTAAACCACACTGGAGGCTTTATATGATAAAAATAGGAGAGAAGGTAGAGACCAAGAAAGGTGTGAAAGCATTTCTGAACTCTGAAAAGATTTCTAAAAGCAAACATTTCTCTACTTCTCTTAATCTTTTTTCTGCTTTGCTCAATACAGACAGCTTGAGACACAAGCTCTTCTAGAATAATAGGGTGGGTAAAAAGTGATCAGAAAGGTGGGAATCAGTATTACGTTTTCTATTTTATCACAGGTAATAAAAACAGTGTACTCTGTCATTTATGAAATTATAAAATGTGTAGAGTAGAACTCTAGAGTTGCTTTTTCTCCTTTGAGAACAGTAGTCAACAACTTCCATTTATTGCAATGCCAGAAGGGTGAGAAAGTATGGGATGAATAATCACTTCCACAATAATTACATGAGTTGCAGAAGGCTTCTAGCACAAAATTTAACCTTTGGATCATGATTTGGGTGCGAAGTTTTGCATAGCCCAAGAAGAAATTTGATTTTCAGTAAAAACCTATGAAAACCTGTTCTCTTGATTTGGTACCAAAAGTTCTCATTGCTTTGAGAATCAAATCCTTTATATCCCCATTTGACATGTACCCTTGTTAATTCCTTTAGATGGGCACCATACCTTGAAAGATATTATTTGCTGAAGCCTCTCTTTCATCTGATGGCATCTCTGGTTGACTACTGACTCCAGCAAGGTCAATCTTCTCAGGAGACAATCCAAAGTGTCCTCTATAACACCTCTATTATCACCATTCTCAGGAAATATCTGAGCAAATAAATTCTTGTTCTTATCCATTTCTTCTGTTATGTCTTTGATTTCTTTAGCAAGAGACTGATTTCGTAGAAAACAAAAAGTGACAATTAGACATTCTAGAAACCAGGCAAACATATTGCCATAACCATTGCCAATTTTGCAGTGATGCAGTGACTTTTTTACATTGTTAATATATGCACACGAGACAAAGTTAAGGAGCTACAGTATTTCTGATAGTAAAAAAAGTCCAGACTGCTCTGAGGAAAACAAGTGCTGAAGCAAAATGAACCTGCCCGAAAAAGGGCTTCATGAAGCAGAAATCCATGTATCTGCTGCAAAAGTCTTTTTCCCCTCCCTCTCCCCTCCCTCCCTCCCCATTTAATGTTCTTGAATTTGTACTGTTTCCATATCCCAGAGAATTCCTCCTTCTTTTTCATTTCATTTCAATTTCAACACTGTGGTGTTTGCTAATACTTAGCAAAGAAGTTAAACAGAGGAAAGACTCTATGTCTATTTCTCTTCTGACCAGGCAAAATTCAGGTCAGATGCTGCTTTCTGCAACGTTCTTGCATTGATTTTGTGCGGAAAGGCTTTGGTAGTGGAGGGGGGCTACAGGGGTGGCTTCTGTGAGAAGCTGCTAGAAGCTTCTCCTATGTCCAATAGAGCCAATGCCAGCCAGCTCCAAGATGGGCACGCTGCTGGCCAAGGCTGAGCTCATCAGCAACGATGATAGCACCTCTGGGATAACATATTTAAAAAGGAGTAAAAACACCTGCACAACTGCAGCCGGAGAGAGGAGTGAGAATATATGAGAAACAACTCTGCAGACACCAAGGTCAGTGAAGGAGGAGGGAGAGGAGACGCTCCATGCACCAGAGCAGAGATCCCCTGCAGCCCGTGCTGAAGACCGTGGTGAGGAAGGATGGCCCCCTGCAGCCCATGGATGTTAATGGTGGAGTAGATATCCACCTGCAGCCCACGGAGGACCCCACGCCAGAGCAGGTGGATGCCCGAAGGCAGCTGTGACCCCGTGGAAGGGGTCCCCTTGGAAGCAGGCTCCTGGCAGGACCTGTGGACCCATGGAGAGAGGAGCCATGCTGGAGCAGGTTGCTGGTAGGACTTGTGGGGGGACAGGGTAGCCCTGTGGGGGACCCACGCTGGAGCAATCTGTTCCTGAAGAACTGCACACTGCAGAAGTGGAAGGGACCCATGCTGGAGCAGTTCGTGAACAACTGTCTTCCCTGGGAAGGACTCACATTGGAGATGTTCATGGAGGACTGTCTCCCATGGAAGGGACCCCATGCTGGAGGAGGGGAAGACTGTGAAGAGTCCTCCGCCTGAGAAGGATGGAGTGACAAGTCTGGTTTGTCCGTGATGGTAATTGGTGAGTGATCTCTCCCTTTCTTATCTCAACCTATGAGCCTTTTGTTATCTTTTTCTCTCCCCTGTCCAGCTTAGGAGACAGAGTGATAGAGTGGTTTTGATGGGCACCTGGCATCCAGCCAGGATCAAACCACAACAATTATTTACATGGTGAATAAAGTTACTTTGAAACAGTAGCTACATACTGCAATTACACAGAGATTATGACAACACTTATCTAGGATACTAATATTTTCTTTCTAAATGCTAGATAAAATGCACCCTTATTGGCAATTTAAAGAAAGTCCTATTCATGGCTTCCTTACCTCTTGCTTGCAGAGATACGTTTCTGTTTCTTCCTCTGGCAATAGAGCTGTATCAACAAAGACCTGCTCTTCCACACCATCTAGCCACAAGGAGGTGGCTGCAACACCGTCATACAGCTTCTGTTCAAGATGCAGGCTCTCCTCCACCTGTCCAGCCTGGGCAAAAGGAACCAGAGAAGTCGAGAGCACAAGTACAAGATACTCTTTCTAACATCTAGTATTTGTGAAAGGGCTGGATTTCAAAGTGGGAGCTAGAGGAGTTTTCGTTGTAAATGTGGCTCTGCTGGAAGATAATTGTAAAGACAATTGAAATGTTACCTCAGATGACACATCTTCAAAGGCCTGATTCAATTCAGCCAATACTGGTGACACTGAGGCTTTATCCTCATCCTGCCTTTCCTCCTTATACAAAGGCATTCCAGATAGCAGTCTGTTTGGTCTGCTATACAGCTGCCAAGAGAGAAGTACTGATTAGGAATGCTTCTACCACACATATGGGGCACAAAATTCAGTTATACAGATTCTACTGCTGACTGAGGATATCACCAAATAACGCTCATGGCCCTCCCATGACTGTTCTGTCATGAATGTCTTGATTGCTCAACAGGAGGTTCACCAGAAGTGCACAATCAGTACTTGTGGCCAGAATTAGCAGTGGTTTGCTTTTACCAAAAAAATAATTAATTATTGTCAAATACAAGATATTTAGAGCTTCAGAAACTGATTTTACTGTAGTATTATATAAAGAATAGTGGACCTGGGTCTATTAAAAATGAAATGGAGGGTGTACGCTAATATAGATCTTGGACTATTCCCAATTTAGTTGATTAATCCCTGCTTCTGCCAGTAAAAATTCTGTGGCTGAAATCACTTGCTGCTTTGTCACATAGTCATTAAGACCATGAATTGAATGCAACAAATAAATTCAAACTGAAAATACCAGTTTTTCCTCTAAGTTGTCACTGGAGTACTGGTCAATTTCAGAGGGATGATACGTTACAGAATTATCCTGGGTCAGAGAAGTAGACCAAAATTTTATTCCTTCCTTCCTTCCTGAATGGTAGCACAATTCAAATCACTTTGAACAAGAGCAGTGCTAGTCCCAATATTTCATAGCTTTTCAAGATGTCACAAAAATAAATTGTTCCATTTTCTTTGCCTTAACTACATCACCTTAACGCATTTGCTATGCACATACTGTACCTCATGTTGTGACAACTGCTTTCATACAGAAAATGCAGAGACAACTAAAAATAGCTACCAGCTGTTCTTGTTCCAAAGCTTTCTGGAGCAGTTTCTGCTTGGTATTGAATTCCTGGTTCAGGCTTTCCCATTTCATCTTCATCTGTTCTTCAGATGATGGCTTCTCACCTTCCAAGCCTAATTCCTCAGAGAGTATATCAGGCTTCTCACTGAATGGCAAGATGCACAAAGGTTTAACAAATACAGAAGTTATAACAGATAAGATGTTTATTTCCTCTTTCAATTAGGAAATTTCACACTTAAATTGTTTCTTTTTAAAGCTTTTACTTGTTTGGTGTTTTTTTTTGTTTTTTTGTTGTTTGTTTGTTTGGTTGGTTTTTTTCAGATAGTAAGACAAAGACTGCTTTGTAACCGCAAGAAGTTCTTGACTAATGGGATAAAATGTACTTTCTAAGAAACTGTTTAGACTTGCAAGTACCAATACTAAGTAAGAACCTCCAAAATAGACTGAATATATACTACATCAAAATGTAACCTTTAAATAAACTTTACTTCAAAGCATTAAATAAAAAAGGAATATTTTATCTGACTCCTTCCTCACCTCCCCTCTCAAAATGCCAGACATACCCTGATATTTTAATGCAGGAGAAGCACGAGTTTAGTTTTGATAAACAGTGAACGAAGGTCAGCTTTTCTGTTTGATTTTTTTGTTTGTTTCTACAGTGTAACACGTTGTGACAGAAGGAAGCCTCTAAAAGAAGGAGATAAGTTATGTACTTTCTGGCATTGTAATAAAAACCCACACTGAATTAACACAAATGCTGAGGAAAAGAACTTACTGGGTACAGCTTACATTCCCTATGCATAAACCTTGGTTCTGCTGCCTCATGAACCACCTTCATGTTTTAGACTTTGGCATGCTGGAGGAGCCACAAAGGTGCTCATGGCTACTGAGACACATCAACGAAGTATTTTAATCAAAGGATTGACTGCTCCTTGATTCTCAAGCTGATAATATTCACCCTGGTTTCCTCTTCCCAAGACCTGGCCCTTCCTGCTACCACAAGGTCCGCATTGGCAGTGTGCAGTTATTTTCTTCTGCCTTTGCTAGGGCAGAAGTCTCTCCCAGACAGAGCCGAGGCTTTTACTGATATCTACTTCTGCCAAATAGGCAAGTGTGCAAGAAAATATAGACGAGAAATGAAATTCAAAATACACAAGGCTTCAAAAAGAAAAATATTCACTAACTGCAGAAAAAATAAAATTAACGAATGAATATTTCATCTGGACAGATCTGGCTATAATGGCAGACTATGATGTTTTAGAGATCAGCTACGATTCATACACCAATGCTGGACCATAAAGCTATAGTAACTGATCCACTGCTTGTCTAATAAATCCTACTAGTTTGTAATTTCAGTGTGATGCTTGATAATAAAAATAAAAGGAATTTCTGAATGTTAAAGGTGATCTATTGGCACAAAACAGTTTGTGTAACTATATTATCAGACTCCTGAATTATAAACCAGGACTCCAGTATCCTAGGTGCTGTATAAAAAGGATAAAACAAAAATTAGTGGATTGTATCCAGAAGGATGGAAACATAAGGATGACAAAGCACAGAGTCATAGAAATTTACTTTGCAGAAGAACACATGAAAGCACACCTTATACATAGGCCTTCTGGAGCACTGTGCTGTATTAGGATTTCTTCTCCACGGCATGCTACTGACCGAAGCAGAATCTTCTGCTCTTCTAGCTCTTGTTCCAGCTCCTAGCATAGCAAGTTACAAAAACCAAAACAAACCTCAAAGAGATTGTTTTTGCCTTGGAAGGATATGTTTACATTACATAACTGTGATGCAAAGATTGCTGAGCTATTTCTGATAGGGCTTGCTTAAGCACCAAAAGCAGTGCAAAATCTCCACCCAGGGACACAGAAATATTTGGTACATAAACTGGATTGTTGAACTAATTGACTAACGCAATGCAGTTTCTGGAACTCAACCCAGTGAGGACGTCTCTGTATCATGCAACGCAATATACCTTGTAATGTGTGTATCTTTGCTTCTATAAAGACAATGTTGATTACTATTTTGAACAAATACCATTATCTCCTTACAGTGACTTTAAGGGTTGATTCAATTTAATTTTACTAATGCAAAATGGAAGTATAAGGTGATTAAGCGAGTTGACCACGGTCACCCAGGAAGTCTAGTCTGCCTGGCTGTTACAGATACAAAATAGTGAGCTCAGATGTATCATTACAAGAGCACTGAGTAAGAAACAGTGTAAAAATGAAGATTTCAGTGGAAATATTAACAGAATGGCTCAGCTACAGTGTTAAGCACAATCTAAAGATGGGAGTAAAAGAAATGCAAAACACCAACTTTCTGTTGCTGCAGGGTGCTCTGCTGCTGCTGGGAACGAGTGGTTCTTGCTTGTGCCAGCCATTCTTGGACACTGGGGCTTTGTGAGGAAACGAAGTCCAGATCACTCTCCTCCTTTTCTTGTAATGATCCCTGCTTTAAGAGAAAGAAATAAAGATTTTTACAAACTCTCTTATATTGCTAGAGAGCTGGCAGGTCCAGCTTATCAACTCAAAACCACATGTCGTGCCACCTTCCACCTCTCAAGCTGCTGGCTCACATAAATTCTGGAGTGAGCAATGACTTCAGATTTCTGGCTTCTGCTGGTTATTGGTTACTAGCAAGAAAGAATCTGTAAAAATAAAACATGCACCACTGCACTTAGCAGAATCAGACACCAGAGATCAGAGACCATGGACTGATATGTTTCTGAAGACTGTGTCTCCTAAAAAACAGCATTGGTCTGTAATGGAGGGTGCAGCTCTAACTGGCAATGCAGGGAATCAATGGATTGTTTCTGCCAGGTTTTAAGTCTTATTAAAGCCAAGTTTTTGTCTAACCAAAAATGAGAGAATGCTAGTTGTCATTCTGGTCAAAATTTATTTATCGATAAGTACGTAACTCTACCCATGGTTAGCAGAAACACAGCAGATTATATGATATGAACAGTAAAGACAGTAAGAGAGACCAAACCACAGAACGTTATAACAGAACAGCAAAAGCAACAGTCCCTTCACTTCATACTTCTATCAGTATGTTTTTCCAACATGAGCAAACAGGCCTTCTGTGCAAGCAAAGCAAAAACACAAAAATGTCTTAATAGTTGCAAAACTGCTTTATCAACTTCTTGCCTTCTGAAATCCATGCTGGCTGTAAATTTAAATTATTTTAGCAGCCTACATGTTCAAATGCAGGGATTTTAACACCCCAGGCCTAATGTTAAAGACAGACTTGTAGGTCTGGCTACTTAGATCTATACAACTCTCTGGACTTATTTAATGTTACTTGCATGCACACGATGACTGTAGAGTTTGCACTGTTGTGTTTTTTTTGTAAGCTTCAAGAACTAAAGCTGGGGCTTAATTCCTCTCCCATTTTATTTATATACCTCATTTTTGCGGGATTCATATTTTGCTCACGATTCAGCTCTTATTCTAAATAGAGTAAGAGCGCCAAATTGTTCAGACTTTACAGCAGGCTCTCCAAAATGAAAACAAGTTCCACCTTCCAGAGAGCCTTTGTCTCAAATCAGACAGAGACCAGCAGGGCCGAAGGCAGCTGAGAAAACCCCTCTGGCCTCACCTGATACTCCTCATGCTAACAACTGGGATGGACCTCTGCCACCAGCGTCCCTGGCATCAGGCACTGAAACAGCAGAGTTTTGCTAAATAGTAGAGGTTAGGTGTAAGATTTCAGTTTTGCGGGATGATGAGTATACCGGAGTTGAAAGGACTGATTAGCGTTAGAGGATATAAACTGTAAGAGAAGCAAAACAAGCAAGCAGGTATCTAGAGCTGGAGAGAATCATTAGCCCTTGCTCTATGGAACAGCTTTGTTTCACTAAGGATTCAGTTTGCAGGTAAACTGTGATACTTTGTAGGAACAAGTTCCTAGAAAAGCTGACATGGTTGGAGTATGAAAAATGTCATTATAGGATATCAGATTAGGCAAAGATAGTTTTATGTGAGAGATAAAGAGGGGCTAGAATTTTAATTTTTCTATTAAAAATTAGAAAAAAAGACAGTATTTCTGTAAATTATATTTAAAAAATCTGCTTTATTTATATGCTCTAGGGACAATAGCTGTTCAACTTGTAAAGTCCTTTAGAGAGCAGTGTCTAGTTCTTCATTTTGCATTTGGGTAGGCTGATTTCAGTTAGATTTTGTTTCCTTTTCTCTGTGAAGAAGGTTGAGAAGCTACAAATTTGGAGTTATACTAAGACAAATAAATAGTAGCCCCACAGTTCCTGCAATAGTAAGGAGCGTAAAAGGGACTGTGGCATTTGCAGTTGCAAATATGCTATTGCGCATATTTTTTAGATCAAAATTATTTGTGAACCAGATTTTATAATTCTGAAATCATAGAACATAAGTTTGAAAAACATGCTTGCATTTTCATTTGAATTCTGTCTGAAAGAACTGTATTACATTCCCTTTAAATAGCCAGCGAAACAAAAGCTTGAACCTGTCACTCCTGGGGACTATCTAGTCCAGCACAGAAATAACTGGAAAATCCCTGAAGAAAATGGTGATAAAATTGATCTTTCAAAGGAGTTCAGAAATGTACAAACTTATATCAGGTATATTTGTCTTGTGGAACTGAACTCATCCCTCCCACACACATGCTTTGTAATATAAAGTAAAATATTGCTATCTGTTTTTTTTCACTGCAGAACCCATTCTACTTCTTTGTTTTATAAGGGTTCTATTTGTTTTTATTGCTCTTATGTCACAGAAGTTAGTTGGTAACAGTAATAAGGCAACTTTTTGCATATCTTTCAAAGTGCTTGAAAAATGCTACATTTGGAATCAATGTAGTCTGGAATTCTCCTGATCCAGCATGTTCCTGATGAGTTTCACTGCTTTACTTTATGAATAAAGGAGTTAGTCTCCAAATCACTTTTTCCATATCATTAGTGACATTAATTAACTAAAATTAGAAGGAAAACTGAAATTGCTGCAAGGAAGTCACAGAATCTCACACTGGCTCCTAAAAAGTTTTGTGTCACAGGAATAACAGATATGCTGAAATATCGCTGTAAGGAAAATATAGCCCAGTCTTTGTAACGCGCTTGGTCTTCCAGTGCAGTTTGGAAGGATCCTTCCTCCTCTGAGTGCAGGATGGTCTGTCTGTGCCTCTGAGCTGTTACAAAGTTATCAGTAGATCTAGAGACATGTATCAGCCTGAGTTTCTTACATGCATGAGCAACAGTGCTGTTAGCATGTAATATTTCTCTGGGTTAATAACAGTAGAAGATAGAGTTAGCTCATTTTTGGGCATTTTATGCTCTGAGCCTCAGTCCAAAAGAAATACTTCATGCCTGATTATTTGGAAAAAGACATTATAGAATTTCTCATTTTAAAAAAATTGCTCATTGAAAATTCGAAGATGCTATACTGCCTATACCTATTTTCTTCCATGATCCATAAGTGTAATGCCAAAAAAGTTTGCAATTTACAAAGAAAGTGAAGTCCTGCATGCATGTAGCATCTTAAATGAGTCTTATTCTACATCTGGAAATTATTTTGTTGTTATTTTCTATATTAGAAGAGCATCTAAAAAAAATCTGTTTTAAAAGTTTAAATAAACTAAATCACACCATTGCATTTTAAAATGCAGCATGCATATTTTAAAATGAAGCAATGAAGTCTGCAATGCCCTTTCACTTCACAATAATATAAGGATATAGCAGTATATGCCTACATGCTGTTGATAGCACTTTTCATTTGCCCAATCATGAGGTTTAATATGCAAAAATAACATTAAAGTTACTTCATTTTAGAGGCAATAGAAAGAAATGCCTCGGTTTTTTTCTTCCTATTTTTGTGTTTGTTTGTTGCATTTGGGTTTTTTTTTTTTTGTGAAGCTATGTTAAGTTTTACAGTTATCCAGTTGCTTTGGACTAAAAATAGTGCTTAGCAGTCAAGTGACTTTTCAAGCTAACCTCTCTGTAGACTTTAATCTGCATTACAAGCCAGAAATCTTTGAAGCTTATCTTGTTTAATTTGCACAGCAAAGCCCAGAAAAGAAGTAAAAGAAAAGGCAGGGGAGGGAGTCACAGCAGGGCAAGCAAATTCAAAACCAGTCAGTCACATTACATGGTTGGGTTTCTTGCACGTATTCGGTTCTCCACATGCTAGTTTAACCTAAAGAATGACGAAAAGCAACTGTTAAATAAAATGAACTAGTGGCAATAAGCAGACCAATGCTGCTAGGAACAGAAACCTAGGACAAGACGGAGGTTAAACGTTTCTTTGTTTACACAATATTTTGTTTGGTGTAATGATGCCACTAAGTATTACCCATATTTAAAAATGTTTAATTATCTTGATGTTATCTGTTCATTGTGTTGTGCATGCTGTATGGAGGAAAGCATCCATTTAGGGTTGTTCTTTTGTTGGAGGAGGGATCCTGCCCCAGCGCACATGCAATCTAAAGCGATTGGGAACAGGAATAGAGCATATCCAGACCAAGCTAATGATCCATGCACTTTATTATTGTCCTTTCACTGAAGACAGGTTAGGATAGTTTCACCATGAAATGGTGCTGTTAACTTAAAAATGCTTTCTAGGCAGTTCTTTATTTTGGAGTGTAATTCCATTTACTAACTAAAGATGAATAGCTCAGACTAAACCAGTAAAACATTTTCACTCCTTTCCCCAGTTGCATAAAACTTTTATGAAATCCCCCAACCTTCTGCCCACTGTGAAGCCGGCTGGAAAGAGCCACTTACCCGAATGTTGATCTGTTTGTCATGGAGCACTCTCTGCAGCTCCAGAAGGCTGCCCTTCAGCGTCCTGAGCTTCACAGCCAGCTGCTCTGCCTCGTCCTTGGTGTGAGCCTTCCCCTCCATAACCAAGTTCTCGTTGTGCACAGACAACTCTGACAAGGCTACCACCTTCTGCTCTATTTCAACCAACATGTTCTGCAGCAGCAAAAACAAAGAACCAAATTCATACATCTTCCAGCATCTGTCACGCTTTTGGCAAGACGACCTGTGGCCTACCTCACCCGTCGTCAAGCTAAGGACAAGCCAGATTATCATTGCTTTGGCTTCCAGTCCCTTTCAGAGTCCTTAGGAATATGCTTGCAAATGTTTGCATTTGCCATTTCTGTTTGCAACCTTTTTCAAAATAGGAAATTAAAAATTTAATTAAAAAAAAAAAAAAGGATTTGTTGTAGAGGAGGTGCTCTTTATTTGCACATTAAAGGTAAGGGTGGCTAAGATGCTAGACTGACATCCATAATGACAAGAAACAGAGCATGCAGCTAGAGTTACTTCTCTCCTCTTCTTTCATGTACATTTAGTGAAATGCTTTCTGCCTCCTCCTATGTGTTGCTCTGGCTGCGTTGATAAGCTTCTCTTCTCGCTATTTACTCTTTCTGATTGGTGCATGATGGACTTAAGGATTTCTGTATAATCCTCTTTAGTCTAAAGAGGGACTTAAAGTGATAAATCTCTGGCATGTTTATTCTCAAAAGCTACTTCCCTGACATTCCACTAACCATTCATGTATTATAGGCATAGGGCATATTTTGAGCTTCCAAATTCAAAGCTCATACAATTCTTGCTCAAAAACCTAGCCTGACCTTTTCTTTCCATTCCATCTGTCAAGTATAAACTTACAAATATTTCTCCTGAAGGAATGTGTGCAGAATAAGATCGGCAGAGTCTCCAGAAAGTGGGGGGAAAAAAAAAAATAGGACTTATATAAAACTTACTGTATTAAGATTTTAAGAACTGGCAAAAGAACAGCAGTATTAACTTTTCCAAAGTTAACTGTTCTTTTTAATTTTGAGATTCCTACAGGTTATATTAAAAAAAATAATTACTGCTCTGTTTAATTTCACAGGGTTTATCTATATACAACAAACAGCTCCCAAGGACAGGTGATGAAAGAACACTTGAGACTGAGCAGACTGAAAATTCCAATAACGAAGTGGTCAGTGGAAATTTAACTTGATGTTTAATTCATCGGACTTAAATGAAACTTAATGCCCATTTACCCTAAAATAGTTGAGATCCTCAGTCTTTAATATGAAAAGGGAACTTTTCTCCATCTGTCTTTTGTCTATCTTGTAACTTTAATTATAACAATCATACAGTTCTAAACTCTCAATTAAAAATTGAAAACTTGCACTAATTTGAGAACCTGTATGTTACGACTGATACGAGTCTTGTTAATAAAAGTATATGCAATTAATCCTATTGCAGCGAAATGTTTTTCCTCAGTTGTTTTGGTATTCTGGGTTGATTAACATTAAATTCATAAAAATAATAACTACTGATGACATTACTTTACTTTTGGATGTGGACAGGGATTACTCCTGAAGAAAACACAACATTGTCCCAGTCACCACTGCTTGTGGGAGTGTGTTCTTCAGCTGGAAAAGGAGGAGTAAGAAAGTATACTACAGATGTTTTCATATCTATCAAGTGAGCTGTTCAACAACTCTAGCTTGAGTGGAGTGAAAACAGCAAGTGAAGTGAATACAAGGCCTTTAAAGCAAAACAAAATGCTCTCTGAAAGTTGTAGAGCTTCAAATGTTCTTGCAGTCAGGATATCCTGTTTTCCTACTGCTATGTTTACACACGCTTCCAAAAGCACTGTTTGCAATCTCTAACAAGAAACGAATATAAGGCTATATTTTATTTCACAAATCATTGAGGAAGCTAACTAAGCAAATATGAGGTGCTAAGGAGCTCAGAAACTTCTTCCTCACTAATATGCTGGCTCATCCCACTCAATAATGGTCTTAACATTAATGCTCCATATTTGCCTCTTCATTCAGATAAAGCTATGACCATCCTGTTCATCTAAACATTACAGGACTGATAATTTTACCTGACAGTCTACCAGCTGTGCTTCCATGTCCATAGGTTCCTCAGCTGTAACCAGAGTGGTGTCCAGTGTTGCTCGGGTATTGAGTAACCAGTGGTCAAGCTCATCAGCTTCACAACGGTACCTTTGAAGAGCCTGCTCTTGTCGCTGTTCTTCCAGCTGCTCATTCAGTTTTTCCTAGAGGTAACAATTATATTTTACTTTTTAAAAGAAATACACCACAAAAGTCACTTTCAAAAAAATTTCCCTCAATGTCTCTAACAACTTCTACATAGTATTTCTAAGACATAACAAGCCCTTTCTTTCATAACTTGGAAACCTTTACAAAATATTGCTTTCAATCAATGAGCATGCTTTTCTGGTGACTGAAATTCTGTTTCAGTTCAGTCACTGTATTTCTACTTCCTTCAATAAATCTCTGGTATTATAGCCTTCTAAAGGTGAGGTCTTTTCTGCTCTTGCTGCTCTCCTTTGGGTTTCCCCCCCATTGATTCAGTTTGCCCAACTGGTACAGCACTGTTTGCTTAGGGAGAAAAATGCACCAGGATGCAGAGCTGGGAGTGGGCTGCAGGGAAAGGAACACAGCTTTGCCTTTTTTGGCAGCAGCAGGCTGTTAGATAGCCTTATTTTCTCTCAAGAGAGGCACGAGAGGGGTACTTCAAGGACCCAACAGGGTAATGGTGGGCCTTTGGAATAGCCACCGTGGGTAAAGAGACAACTAAAGAACTGTCTACCTTGTCTGGCCACTCAGAGGATCCCTGTGCCTGTGCCATGGGGTGTGGAAGGACATTAAGCTCCAACAGCTGCTGCAGCAACAGCATCGCAGCAACACAAACACCCTGGCTCCATCCACCAGCTGGTCCATCCATTGGACAGACAGGCAGTGACAGCAAGACTCGCTCACCCTTTAATAGTCCCACATGAATTTGAAAACTGGCTGACTAGCTAGGCCCAGAGGGTGGTGATCAGTGGCACAATGTCTAGTGAGAGACCAGTGATGAGCCTCAGCAGGTTTACTGATGACACAAAATGGAAGGAGTGGCTGATACACCAGAGGGCTGGGCTGCCATCCAGATGGACCCTGACAGGCTGAATAAATGGCCTGACAGGAACCTCATAAAATTGAACACAGGGAACTGCAAAGTTCTGCACCTGGGGAGGAACAACCCCAGGCACCAGTATATGCAGAAGGCTGACCAGCTGGAAAGCAGCGTGGCAAAAAAGGACCTGGGGGTCCTGGTGGACACCAAGTGGAAAATGAGCCAGCAATGGGCCCTTGTGGCAAAGAAGAGCAATAGTACCCTGGGCTGCATTTGGAGAAGTGTTGCCATCAGGTTGAGGGAGGTGATCCTTCCCCTCTATTTAACACCAGTGAGTCCACACCTGGAGTACTGTGTCCAGTTCTGGGCTCCCCAGTCCAGGAGAGATACAGAGCTCTGGAGAGAGTAGGGGGGATTTCAGGAGTAAGAAACAGGTAGAATGGGATGGTCAGAGGATACTTAGATGTATCAGATACTGCAGAAGCTAGGCATACTGCAAATGGTACGGAACAAGGGGAGAAGATTGTATTGGGTCTGCGTGGGATGGAGTTAACTTCATTGCAGCCTGTACAGTGCTATGCTTTGCAACTGTGGCTAAAACCATGTTGATACCACAGCAATGTTTTGCATATTGCTGACCAGTGCCTGCACAGCATTAAGGCTTTCCTTCCAACTGCCCTTCACAAAGGCCAGTAGGCTGGGGGTGGACAAATATTGGGAGAGGACATAACCAGGACAGCTGACCTGAACTGACCAAAGGGATATTCCATGCCATACAAGATCATGCTCAGCAATGAAAGCTCAGGGAAAGGGGGCAGGAGGTGGACGTTTGTAGTTATGGTTTTTGCCTTCCCAAGCAGCTGTGACAGGTGCTGTGAGTGACCCTGCTTTCCAGGAAAGTGGCTAAACATCTGCCTGCTGATGGGGAAGTAGTGAATAAGTTCCTTATTTTCCTTTACTTGGACACACAGCTTTTCCTTACCCTATTAAGCTGTCATTATCTCGATCCATGAGTCTTTTTGTGTGCCTTCTATTTTTTCCCCATCCCACAGGAGAGAGGAGTGAGGGTGGGTGTTTGACTACTGGCCAGGGTCAACCTACCACAATTCTGTAAGGAAATTCAGACCTGCAGGACAAATCCCTCATACGGGGAAGTGTTTGTACAGCTTTTCTGAATGCTTAATTTTCATGGGAAAATTAGTAATTGTCTATTAGAATAAACAATAATGATAGTTATTAACTGTCTCAAATAATCGAGTCAAACAGTTCTCAAGTTCTAGATATTTAAGTTAGGTCCACAGAAAGAACAATATTACCAATCCACGCCCTCAACAGCAAAATATTTTCATTACCTGTTCTATCTGTATTTCTACATTTACATCCCTGCAGTGTTCTGGAAGATTTTATCTGTGAAATCAGAGCTATAAAGTACACAGGTTAAATTACTGAATATTGTCTGCATACCATACATATTTCTTAGTCAGGATTATTGGGGGACACTTATGCTATTGTATCAAAGTAACTGTCAGAATTCTAACCATAGTTAATAGTAGTATATTTGACTCATGCTATATCTTGAAATTATCAGTTAGCACCTCCTCCTAAGTACTATCAAGTAGTTTGTAAGATCCTGTATGGGGTGCAAGCTATAAAGAGTAAGATCGCTATTCTACTTCCAGCTCCTTATTTTTACATAAAAGCCATCTTTCTTCAGAGAAGTAAAACTTAGTGCAAGTTTTTAAGAATAGCAAAGATATTTCCTAAGCACCTGTCCACTGTCTTAGGTAACCACACAAAACTAATGCAGCTGATGCACCCTGGGACTCCCCTGTAACCCAGGTAGATCCACGGAGCCAATTCTCACTCAGTCACTCAGAACTGATTGATGCTGGAAATTAGGAAGGCAGCAGTTGCTGTGTTTATGAATTCACTGCTGCAGTTCTTAGCAGTACAGCAATAAAGCTGCTCTGCAAAGTTCAAAGTAGCAAAACAGTAGCCAGCTTAAGCATGACTGCATTTTCTCACCTTTATAATATACACAGCAACGTTCCTATGTGTAAAGGACTTTTTAACATTATCTTAGTATTAAAGGATTTTTGTTAAAGCTGGTAGACAAAGAAATAAAGGGGTGCATCCTCCATGATAAAAGTTTGCATGCAAATCACTGGGAAGATGAGTGTAGATAACAATGCAATGGCTTGCAAGAGGTGTTATTTCTTGTCTTATGCTTTCCCCCTTCTTTTGTCTCCCAGTTTGGACAGGTGGCTCCTCAAAGGTTTACTGTAGATAACATGACTTTTAGTACCTGCACTTCATTACTTCTCCTGTGGAGGACAAGGAATACCAAGGGAACCTATTGAGAAAATGTCAATGTGGATATTAAAAAAAAAAAAACACAACAACCAACTATACAAAATATGACTCCTGCAGTGTGTTTCCAAGTTCCTTCTGGTTACTTATCACCTAGGATTAAGATGAGGGGCTCACTAAAAAAACTGCAATAGTTTATTAGTGAAAGGAATTGTGAGAAATGAGCAGAACTGAAAATTACTTTTTTAATTATCAGCATTCAACGGTAACTAAGGACTTTGGTGAAAGTACAGGTGTGCCAAAAGTGGCTCTCAAAATCTGGAATCTGATCCAAAAACCCTACTCTTAGAGGTTTTTTCTTGTACCTCTAACAGTTGCCGTTTTCCTGATGCCTTCATTCGAATTGTGGCCATTCGTTCTGCCAAGACCATGAGAGTGGACTGCAATGCCAACTGATCAGCAGCTTCTGCATCCAGTGGTTCTGAAACCAGCTCCTGGGCTAATGATGTCTGAAGCTCAGTGATTTCCTCTTGCAACATTAAAATCTCGTCCATCAAAGCCTATTTAGAAATGAGAGCAGAGAAAGCATTTGCTTCATTTATCAGTGAGAAGAAAGTATCTCAGGAAGCGTAAGCTTAATATAAAATTCAAGATGACTGTCCCGGGGGAGCATGAGGAACAGAGTAGTGCAATATATCACTGCTGGTTTGGTAGAGTCAGAATTCAGAAAGACTGAGTCCTGCTTTTAGATGCATGAGCTAGGATCGTGCATTTGATAACTGAAATATGGATTTAATTACTTGAACTTCAAACATATCACAACAAGGAATTCTTTTAGAAATATTATATATACAGATTTGTTCTTCCAACAAATTTCCTGGAGGGTATTCTAGATACAGTGAAGATAATGAACAAGTAAGTGTGTGTGTGTTTGTGAGAGAGAAATAGAGGCACGAGTTGGCTTCCAGCCTAAAACTTACTAAGTGGACAAAGAAGATCCAGCAATATATGTAAACATCCAGATATTAACTCCATGATGTAAAAGAAGTTCCTATTATCATTCTTATACTATAAATCAGTTTCCAAGATACCTTCAAAAGCATGATGCATTACCAATACCTTAGAGCAGATACTTTACTTTCATGTCTGATAGTATATACACATTGGACGCACAGGACATCACACAGTGCTACAAAAGCCAAATATTATCCTTTCCAGGTCATGGAGTCCCTGCTGAAATGAGAACTGGACTCGCCCTACAGTTTCAAGCTATCAGAAAGAAGGCTTAGTTGATTACAACTTGGACATATGTCAGATTGGTTACTTGATAAAGTATTTTCTTATTATTCAGAGCATCATTTCTCAAGACTTCCCTTAGGAGGGAATTTTTTGTGCGCTTTGGTTTGTTTGTTTTGTTTAACAAGGCAAAGATTGTATTTAGATAAATTTACAATGCATCAGTATTGTTTATGCTCTTAGTAAATTTGGGAACATTATAAATAGTCTGATATATGCTAGTAGCACTGATGCTGAAGAACAGTATGTGTAGGTGTCTCTGAACACAATCTTTGACAAAAGATTTTTCTGAAAATTTTGATTGGACAGACTCTTATGATCTATCCAACTTTTTTAAAAGGCTCCATATTAAAAGATTCTTATGCTCTATTCTACTTCTTTAAAAGGCTCCTTATGAAAAGAATCCCCATTACACCATCTTTAGAACAGCAGGAAGTCCAGCAAGGCAAGACATGCAGTTAACAGAGAAGGTTCATACAACTAATGCATGGTTTTGAGGCATCCAGCCATGAAGAACACCACTATCTAAAAAAAAAAAGAGAACTAAAGATGTACAGGTAATACACGTTCTCCCTCTATTTCTCACATCTGAATTTTTACCTGATGTTCAGCCATCTGGCTCTCCGGGCTTTTGGCTGGTTCCAGACTCTCATTTAGTTTGATCTCAGTGGTCTCCATTTTTGTGGATATCGACTGGAGCGTGTCCTGATATTTCTGTTGACGCTCAAGAGCTTCATAGAGGGTGCGCTGTTTCTCACTGATCTGAAGAGGAATGGAAGGTATATTCTGACCTCTGATACAGGATTTGCTCTTTCTTCTGCATCATACTTCCCTAGGCTTATGAGACTAAAACCAAAAACTTGCAACAAGTTTTCAAAACTATAAATTATAAAGCAAAACATCCATATTAAATATATTTACCTGTTTAAACATAATCAGTCAAATCCTAGGTTCCGTGACTGAAAAAAATGGACTTTAATAAGCAGGGAAAACCTAGGCACATTCTCATGTCTTATTTTAGATTCTGTGCACTCAAATGTGTATGTGCACAATTTGCTAGATGCATAGTTCTTAATATCCCGTAACAGTGTCCATAATATCCCGTAATACTGTGCCTCTGCAAAGAATTAACATTTATAGCATGTGATCAAAACTTTGACCATTTTCGTACATCACTGAATGATTATGCTGCACTACTGTGTAGAAATTTGTTGACTCAGCATTTAGAGAAACTGGATTTTTGGGCCTTTTTTGCCAACTCATCCAGCATGAATAGATTTCTCTGTTACACTATGAATATAGTCTGACAATAGCCAATATTTCTGAAAGCAACTATCAGCCTTAATGACTTTTATTTTTCCTGAATGGAGGTCAATTCTGCACAGGCTTTCAAACAAAGAACAAAGCCAGTGTAATATAATATCCCAACTAACAATTCTTGTTACCACCTGAAAACCAAGAATTGCAGAGAAGAATATTTGCTGAGCCAATTCTTTGCATCTTATTCCTTACAAGCTATCTGATTGTTTTGAACCCTCCAGATGAAGACTTACCACATTTTTCAGTGTTTCCCAAGAACGCTGCAAATCATCCAGTTTGGCACTAGCAGCTGATTCTAAGCCTGCTTCATAAAACTCCTGGGTGGCTGAAGTGCTGGGTTGAATTTTAGCAGCTTCTGTCTGCAACTGTTCAGCAGATAAGGCCAACTGTTCAGCAGATAAGGCTTGGTAATAAGCAATATCCTACAAGCATGAAGCACATTATTGTACTTTCAAAATGTAATATACTGCATAAGAATATCCCCCCACATACTGTCCCATTACATGTGTCCATTAAAATAAAACCCACAAAGACACAACCACCAGGAGACCTCTGAGCAACGCAGTAAATAAATACTTAATAGTAGTACACTGAGTACGGTTTGGAGCTTCACTATGGTAAAGATTGTGGATGCATTGTTTTCACGTTCGTGTTAGCTAGGAGGCAACTGTGGACAGACATGGAAAGACTGGGAGGGGAGTGCTACAAGTGGGAGTGTTGTTCTAGCATCATCACACCTACACAAGGGGAAAACCCATCATAACAGGCAGTGGTTTACGGTACTGTAGGTGGCAAAGAATATCACCCTAATGAACACTAGCACAGAGAAGGCAACAGAAGAACCAAAAAGGAATAGGCTGAAGAACTAGTCAATGATGTAAGAAAGAGCACGAAGCACTAGCTTATAGTAAGCCTTCCAACAAACAGGTACTCTCAACTAACGTATAAAAGATAGTGGGAAAAGGGACCAAAAGTGCTAAGGAAAATGGGCAGATGTTCAAATTACCATTGAAAATTCAGGGTGGAACTGTTTCTCACTAGACCTTCTACACTTAGTGTATGGGGATTTCTTCAACTATTGCAGGTGGCAATTAAAAAGATCTACAGAAAACGTAAAATAAAGGAAACATGCACACTACCTATATTTAAGTCAGAAAAGCAGACTTGATGACAAGGATTATTTAAAACTGAAACCATGTATGACAGTTACCACCACACCTATTTGGAAGGTGAAAAATGCTGCAACCTTCCTTCTTCTCACTTAGTAGTCCCACTTAGTGAACTATACTCCAAACCATGCGACACAGCAGCTTTTGTCCAGTTTCCTCAATAATTTTGAATTTGTAAATGCTCTTGGTGAAAACTTTAAGACCCAGTTTTACTGCCAGTAAAATCAGTAAGTGATTTTCCACTGATTTCTGTTAGGTTGGACCAAACCTCCTTTCAGGCAGCTCTCAGAGTTATCACAATATTTACATAAAAAGTTGCTCAAAATCTACGGAAAGCGTACTTGAAAAATCATTCTCCAGTGACTGCAAAATTCTCAAATTACTTCTTTCCTGACCCTGTATGAAGGGGAGGAAAATTCAGCATGTCGAGCCACGTGACTGAGAGAAAACTAAGTACCTTTCACTTGACAGCTTATAGCGCTGTGTCTACAAAATAGACCACAGACTATTTGCTGTACTGCAAATGTAAGAGTATAAATACCTGAAAGGAGGGTGCAAAGAAGACAGAGACAGGCTCTTTTCAGTGGTGCCCAGTGATAGGACAAGGGGCAATGGGCACAAACTGAAACACAGGAGGTTCCCTCTTGAACATCAAGAAAGACTTTTTTACTGTGAGGGTGACTGAGCACTGGGACAGGTTGCCCATGGAGGCTGTGGAGTCTCCATCCTCGGAGACGCTCAAAAGTCACATCAATATAGTCCCAGACAACATGTTGTATGTGGCCCAGCTTGAGGAAGGGGGTTGGACCAGATGACGTCCAGAGGTCCCTTCCAACCTCAACCATTCTCTGATTCTGTATTGGTGTACAAAAGCTAGGTATTAAACAAGACTAATTCTTGAAGTACCTGAGCTCAGAGTAAATTAGGATCCTAATCTGGGTCCTGATCATTATTTCCCAATGTCATTTCAATATGTTATCTAATACCATATGTGAACAAAACCATGCAAGCTCTGGAAGAGCGGAGAAACCAGGTCACTCCCCAGGCGCAGTCACAGTTTGGGCTCTCTTTCTAACTAAACCTAGGGAGCACAGAATGCCCACCTGTCCCAGAAAACACCCCATCTCCCAGCAGCTGCACAGATACTGTTCTTCAGTCCTTCCCCCAAGAAAGAGGAGACTTATCAGGTTATCTGCATCATGTATGGACATTTTAACAATTAAGGTGCTACTCACAAGTCACCACTGATATTTTTAAAGGGAGGCAGCAGCCAAGAGTGTATTTTACAGACAGCTTGATCACACATCTTTACTGAGGATGCCTGAAAATGTCAGTCCTTCCAGAGAAACAGAACACCCAAGAATGGACAGCACAACAACCTGTCCAAAAGTGTCAGATGAGGTACTTCTTCAAAGGCAATAATTGGAACACTTGAAAAATTTAGTTATGAAAGCGTTTAAGATGTTCAGGAGCCAACAGAGAATAGGCAACAGCTTAGCACAGCATTCAGTACTGCAATTTCAGATTTTTTCACTCTGACCACAAGTGATCATTCCAAGTTACAGTGAAAAATTGCACCAGTGCAGGCAACTTCTCATTTTGCCTTGTCTGCAGCTACTCTCCAGCCCTCAGCTAGTCCTCTCTCAAGGCCAAGAGAAAAAGCTGTGCTTCTGAGATTTCTTAATCATAATTTCCAGAATAAAGGCCTTGCTTTTAAAAAAGGGGAAAGCAATCCCTTTCCTGGTCTTTCCAACTACTTTTTGGAGTAAACAACATGGCAGTTTCTTTTGGGTAGGGCTTTAATGCTGACAGCGTGAATCCAGATGTTCTTGCACATAACATATTTTGTTCCCCCTATAAAGGCCCTAACATATCATGTCCTCTTTTAAGAAAATTAGCAATCAAAAGTACTTAAGCTTTGTTGTTAAGATGTAGGGGCAAAGGGTGTGTTTAGATTTCAAAAAGTTATTTAACAAGGGCTGTTGTACCCTCAATGAATTTTCATAAGGAATGAGAAAAATATGATTAAGCAGGCTCTGAACAAGGAGACAGAAAGACATTTAACAGTGCCCCAGTGCTGAAGACTCTAATCACAAGATCAGCTGTGAACTCCAAGTCTTTGTGTGAACACTTGAGCTTTTTCAATTCAATTGCTCTGTGTTACGCATCTGGAAAAGAAGTTTTAAAAGAATGTGCTAAATTTTAACCAACTATGTCTTTGGGTAAGCATGAGAAGTTTTAGCCCCAGAGGACTCACATTCAGTACTGCAGCAGAGATGATGATGCCCAATTTCCTAATTTTGCTATACATCAAAACAAACTGCATTAAAGGACTGTTACCTATTGCTGAAATATAATACACTGTGAAATCCCTCTGCCTTTTAAAAGTTAACATTTTTATAGCTGCTCTCTGTTCCACCATCCTCCCCCCACCCCAACTTGTTTGTAGAGGAGTTTCAGTACAAAACAAACCACCTGGGCAACTGTTAACTTATAACAGTGCTAGATCTGTCGCTTTCTTGTATTTATGGTCTCGGTTTAATTTATTTCAATACATAGAAACAATATGTCCATGAACACGTATCTAGCATTTGTTTTATATTTTCATTACTTGTTAGCAATGTAAAAATAGTGCATAGAGATCTCAGTTCAGACTAACCACTTTACACCATTAAAAGACGCTAGGAAACCCTTATGAAAGATTGTATGTAGATTATTAGGGATGAATTTAAAAGCAGTCTTAACACCCAGCCTTCCCTCCCAAAACCACCCCACCTCATATGAGCTTTTAATTTTTTTCCAAAGACTAGATTAATATAATTCTTTGCTTTCTAAAGTTCCTGTTCACATGTTCGTTCTTCTGGTACTTTGCAGGTGATCTTCCTGTGAGAAATTATTTCTCTTAACACTGTCTACTTTTTAAAACAAAACATTTTCAAATTAGTTTTGCTGAATCTTTTACCGAGTGCAAAATATTTTTAACTTATGTTTAAGCTCATAATTCACTATTGTCTAGATTTCTTTTTAACCAACCTTCTTTCCTGAAGTCTCCCTGGGCATTCATCACGATCAGTAGTGGCAGTTTCATAGCTTCTTTAGTTTTAATCTCATGTGAGTGTGAACCCAAGCATTTTGTAAGTAAACCACTGCATTTTGGAATGCCCTTCCGCTTATTGTTTAGTACATACAGTTCATTTCAACATTAACCACACTGAAGCAACCTTAATCTGTCAGTTTTTTAGATTATTATAACACCAGCGATTTTATCTCTTTCAAAGACCTTCTGCTAAATGGAAGACAATCTTTTTGTTCAATTTTGCCCTGTAAAACACAGGTTCTAAAACTTGGATTTTGGTGTCAGCTCATGGGGCAACAGCATTTCACTGGATTTTCCTTATTATTTGAGTTATCAGAGCTCTTCATCTGTTTGTTTGGGGTTTTTTTTCCATTTTCAGAGAAACATAATGAACTGGCACTGAATTTGTTTATTAGCAAGCAAGCTGCTTTTGCTCCTTTAACTCTTTCACTGATTAACACTGTCATAGGATTTTTGTGCTGAAATATATAGCTACCTTTCTACTGTAAGTAAACTTTACTGGGAAATTTCTGGTTATCTGAAATGACAGAACACTAGAAAAATCTTTTTCATTCATTACATAACCTTTTAATTATGAAGGTAACTTTATAACTTTACTATCATGAAGATTTTTTCACCATTCTTACTGTCTTACGTTAGTATTCTTTCTTATGTCAGTTCATGTAAACAAATCATTCATATTTGGCAACTTCATCTTTGAAATGAGTGGAAGGAATTAGTAGGCAACTTGCTCAAACTTCTCTATCTCTACTCAGCAATGAAATGCAACACCATTCTGACCTTTACCTCCGCAGTGGTCGATTTTGAAAGCAGCCACAAATTAAAAAACAACCACCCACAAAACTCACAACATGGTGAATGCAGTGAGGTGGTGACTGCTCCCAGGGCTCATTTCTAAACTTCTAAAGTGTAGCATTTTATGTGCATCTTCATGTGCGTGATGCTTATTGAGCTAGTTCATTGTTCACATTTTAATCAATGCTGATGTACATGTGTTCCTATTAAAAGCGCGAGAGTCCTCAGGTTTCATTTAAAAATCTAACTTTAGCAATTTCACTGATCTGCCTCATTAGCACTTAAAATAGACTGTCACTGAAAGTATGGAATGAGCAATACATGAAAAAAAAATACATGAAAGTTAATACTTGAAATGGTTTGAAGTGGAGGTTATCAGACTGTGGCTTCAATGCTACAATGCCAATGCTACCATAAGATAGACGTATATGGATGTGATGCAATGTTTTATTATGCATATTATTGCATTTTTTCTCAGGATGCAAGATTCCATTGAGTACTACTGTGAAAATAAAATTAGGTTATAAACAGAAAATAGTAGTGACATAGAAGAGCTTTGTAACTGTCACTCAAATTTTATTTTTAGAAATAGTGAATAGCTGTAACACCAAACTTATACATTTTAAACTCAGAAGTCAATATTTGTATTCAGTTTGGACTAGAACCTGAAGGTTCAGTTAGGTCAAAGGTTAAGCCTCAGATCCTTGGAGCTATAGGTAAATATTATCTCAGAGGATTAAATAAACCACCTGTGGAATGGAACCATGCATGTCTGAGATAAAAGCTGAATGAATGCCAAGAGGGAGGTACCTGGTTAACAGAAGCATCTGTATTAGCCACAGGCGAGGGAGAGCGACAGGCAGGTGGAGAGGAAATCTCACTGTTGGTTCCCTCCTCCCCAGACTCCTCAGTGACAGGGGAGAGCAGCGTGTGACAGCGACCAGCAGTCATCTGCCACAGGAAAAGCAACCCCAGAGCACAGGAAGAAAATCAGTTACCTCGACTTTGGTTTGACTTAGATTGAGATCACAACAAGAAAAACAACACATGGCCAGAATTACCATGACATTATTTAGTTATACTTAATACTATTACATTTACCAGCTTAAAAATCTGGTTCAACAGTTCAATAGTCTCATTTGTACTTGTCATACTTCAGTATGAACATGATCTCCTATCCCCTAATGAATTTAAAAGAAAACTTATAGCAAGCAACTCAATAATAACAAATTAGGTTTTGCCTAAAGGTCTTTTAATGCAATCGCTGCTGCATATAGAAATACTACGGAGAGCTACAGAATAATGCAGTATTGGCCTCAGTATCCAGGCCTGGTTAGAACAACAAGGAACAGATTAAAAATCTAAAATACACACAATCCAGTAGCAACACATTTTTCTTACTTCCCCAATGCTGTTATACAGTGATAAATCATGAAATCTGCACTCTGTTTTCTCTCAGACAAAAATCCCAATAGCATCAGCAGTATGTTTGTAATGAGACCCGATTAGAAACAGTCAAAAGCAGAGTAATTCAAACATGAGGCCTATGGCAGTAATTAGTCAGCTTTAATTTCCAACACATTAATCTGAAAATATTAGCAGCATACTGTCAATTATTACATCAACATTTTAAGACAAGAGCTGAAAAAATATGGTGTGTACAACCTGTACACTGCAACATGCTATGAAATAATATTTATTCTGGTTCTATCCTGCAAATCAGTAGTTTTTTAGCATTTGCTCTTGCGTGATAACAGGTACGAAAAAGCAATATATTTCCATCTTATTACAGACAACTTCTACCGGTATTTGTCTGTTAAATAACTTCAACCCTTATCAACAAGTCTTGAAAACCCATATAAAGCAAAATACAGTAAGGGGAAGCTGCAGCTTGTTTTGCTTGCCACACTCCAGCCATTTCAAAAGCAAAACGTAGATGTGAGCTGCAGCAATTTGCTACACAGGAGTGTTGCAACGATGCAGAAGCAACCAGCTCAGTTAAAGGGTACCGAGACCAATGCGTTCCTTACCATAACCACCGAGGGATGAGCGGGGTGTGCTGGAAGCAGGTCTGAATCCAGCTCCTCCATCCCCTCCGAAAGCCCCTCTACTTCTGTCACTGTCAGCAGCATGGTGGCATGTTTTGCTTTCATTGTCAGCATCTTGCACTTCGAATTCAAAGAAGCAATTTGCTCCTGGTATCCTTTGATCTTCTGAGCCAGCTCCTGAGGAAACATTTTTTATTTCTTTTTTTTTTTTTTTTCTTTTTCCCCGTAATGCAGAGGCAGCCAATAAAGGCCACAGGACCCGCAAGCTCCTCAGCTTCCGCGGCGAAGGCAAGCTCTCCGCTCCGAGCCCAGCCAATAATATCATCGCGCTGCCTCTCAGAAACCCCGCATGAGCCGCCGCGCTGGCTGACAAGCAGGATGTTGACAGTGGAGGGAACAAGCCAGGCTGTGTCTGGCTGCACAGCTAAAGCGCAGAGCAGACAGCTCTGTAGCGAAAGCGGAAAAGTGCGGCGAAAGGCTCTGTGTGCACGATAAGTGCAGAAAGGACGGAGGAACACCTCGCACTTGCAGCCAGACTGAACCCGCCATGAAGTCTATAAGCCCCACACTGCAGCAAAGGGGAACGTCTCTCCCTCTTCCTGTCCTATTTTTTTTTTTTCGCCTCTGTTCTATTTCCATTTATCTGAGGAAGACGAAGCTTCTCCGCATAGTGCATGCCATGGAAATGAGGTCATGTGGTAACCACAACTGTAAAAAATGCCTCATTCAGCTCTCACCAGAAAGAATGAATTGTTCAGACAATAACTCACAGGGTCTAACAAGATCAAATGTGATATGAACAATCAGTCCCACAATAAGATTAAATGCAGACTGGATCACTTTTTGCCAGTGTTTGGATAAGCTCTATTTTAATCTTGTTTTGTGTTAATCTTCAGAATTAAAAGCTGAGCTGCACACAGTACTAAACTTTCTTTAAAAAGAGCTGGACAGCCTGGCCTAAAGCAGAGTATATTTTAAAATCTTAGTTTTTATGGCTATGAAATGGTCTACCTGCATGGCCAAACACCATCCCAAGTTTGAGTTCAGTCAGAGAAGAAAGATGGAAATGAATAGCCTTAGAACCTAATTTGTCTTCTCTCCTACCCTGTACTGCTGCCCAGTTCAGTATCCAGTTTCAAAAAATTCAATTAATATGCTTAAAATAAAAAATATTGGAAGATTTTCACATTTCTGCCAAAGCTATTGTTCCTGCCTCTGTAGAGGCTCCGTAGATAGAATTTTGATCTAGAAAGTGAAAACATTTCTATAAGCTTGCCTGCTAACTCAGTGATTATTCATTCAAATATATACTTCTGTTTTATTTTTATATCTGCTTTTATTTCTTCAACAAACACAAGGTTTCATGGAAAAATAGCAACAGAAGTTGCAAGACCTAGTAGGTAGAACAGTAAATAATCACAATATTTTTTAAAAAGTAAATAAGATTACTGCTCCAGGCTGCTAAAAAGAAAAGATTTTTTTGCGGTTGTATAACATTTTCAGGGAACTGCTTCCTCAAAATCAAAACAGTCATAACAAGAAACACAGAGTTGGACATGGAAGCAGAACAAAGACTGAGGATGACACTTTACTGCCTGGGTTTCAAGGCCACCTGGTCACTGTCTGTCATGTTAGCAACAAAAGGTGCTGTTTCGGAGCTCCAAAGCTTACCTTGGAGACTAGGCAGTCTTGGGTATAAATCTTCAACTAGATCAATCAAAAACCAAACTGTAACCAAATCAAGCCATAATTTTAATGTCTAGCAGCTGGAATAGTTATCTGCTCTGTTTGGCAGGTACCAATCATTCACTAACGCTTGATGAATGACTTCTCTGGGCTCAGTGGGAAATTATTGTCATTCAACATACTCATAAAACTCCATCAATATTAATGAGATGTAATAACATTTGTGGCATTAATGTCCAATGCACCGAGTATCTAACATACCTCTCAACTGCAAACAAAGAAAAGGAAAAGGAGGCAAAAATGTGATTGTGAAAAAAATAAAACACCTTATAATAGCAATGTCCTATGAGGTACTGTATTATTCATTAAAATAATTCACAAGTATGGAGATCTACATCTCTCGGCCTTTCAAAACTCCTTACCCCTGAACATGGAAAGCTTGCAAGTATGAAACCTGTCCCCTCTGGTTGATCCCAATATGTGCTGCTGCTGTCTTCCTGCAGATGTTTAGAAGGGCTCCTAGCTACCGAACTTGTTCAAATGCAGATAAAACTACAAGCTGCCCCATTTTTAACTCCTTCCTCCAGCAATATTACCCTGTATCGCTGATATCCTGCATTTGCTGTTCCAGAACATTTGAATAGAGAATAGTATCATTTTTAATTCAGTACTAAAAAAAAAAAAGTGTTTGTTTAAGCAAACTCCTATGCATTTAAACTAAATAACTTTTGTAACAACTGGATAGAAAGTGATCAACACATATAACATTAGGTTATAGTACATAATAGCACAGACAGCTTCTAATTCAAAGGTAAAGAAATGGTGCCATCTGGTGCCAAAAGGGACACACAGAGTTCAATTGTGCATTTTCTATCCCAACAAATACACAGCAGAGAGGGGAAGGGGAAAGGTGCTCAGGAGCTCCCATGCCAGCACAGCGAGAAGGCTGCACAGAAACTATCTGACTCATTCAAGGGCTGAAGATCAATGAGTTTGAGGACTGGACCTGTAACTCCAGAGGACAAAACCCTTCCCAACAACAACTTTGAAAGGAGCCTTTGGAGTGAACATTGCAGTTTTCCTCCAAATCTACTGTGGTTTTCATGTGATTCAAGTCCCTTGGTGTTCTTTTACAGACTTTTACTGGGATGGAAATGAGTAAGTACTTTAAGAGATACGTGCAAATGGCAATCAGTGATGAGTGGTCTTCCTCAGGGGTTGGTACTGCGATCAGTGTTGTTTAACATCTTTGTTGGCTACATGGACATTGGGATTGAGTGCACCCTCAGCAAGTTTGCTGATGTCACCAAGATCTGTGGAGCAGTCGACACACTGAAGGGAAGGGATGCCATCCAGAAGGACCTGGACAGGCTTGAGAGGTGGGCCTGTGCAAACCTCATGAATTTCAGCAAGGCCAAGTACAAGGTCCTGCACATGGGTTGCGGCAATCCCAAACACAAATACAGGTTGGGTGGAGAATGGATTGAGAACAGCCCTGAGGAGGAGGACTTAGGGGTATTGGTTGATGAGAAGCCCAACATGAGCTGGCAATGTGCACTTGCAGCCCAGAAAGCCGACCGCATCCTGGGCTGCATCAAAAGAAGCGTGGCCAGCAGGTCGAGGGAGGTGATTCTACCCCTCAACTCCACTCTGGTGAGACTCCACCTGGTGTTCTGCGTCCAACTCTGGAGTCCTCAGCACAAGAAGGACTTGGACTTGTTGGAGCAGGTCCAGAGGAGGGCCACAAAGATGATCAAAGGGCTGGAGCACCTCTTCTATGAAGACAGGCTGAGAGTTAGGGTCACTCAGCCTGAAGAAAAGAAGGATCCAGGGAGAACTTAGAGTGGCCTTCCAGTACTTAAAGGGGGGATACAGGAATGATGCAGAGGGACTCTATCAGGTCATGTAGCAATAGGATGAGGGGTAACAGTTCTAAACTGAGAGAGGGTAGATTTATATTAGATATTAGGCAGAAATTCTTTACTCCGAGGGTGGTGAGGCACAGGAAGAGGCTGCCCAGAGAAGTTGTGGATGCCCCATCCCAGGAAGTGTTCAAGACCAGGTTGGATGGGGCTTTGAGCAACCTGGTCTAGTGAAAGGTGTCCATGCCCACTGCAGAGTGGTTGAAACGGGATGATCTTTAAGGTCCCTTCTAACTCTAACCATTCTATGGTTATGATTCTATAAGGATCACTGAATTAGCAGAGATCACCTGACTAACTGTTCAACATTGACTTCTGGGATGCTCCTCAATCAAGTACCTATGTTAACTGTCCCTTAATTATACAATGCTTTCATTTGTCACAATGTTTCTTGGAGAATAGGACACATCTAACTGAATAAACAAGTGAATACTCCACGCTCTACCAATAGCACGAGTTTCCTATCTGTTATTTAGTCTATCTGCTCAAATAGCCCTGACCAAGTCTGAAAAGCTACTCAGCTAATTTATGACTGCTGCTTATGAAAAGTTTTTTGGGCCAATGAGCTGCCAGTGAGCCCACGTTATTGCATTTTGGCTCTCCTACCTCATGACGTGAAATCTGGACCTGGAGTTCCTGGATGTTGCCAGTTGCTATTGGCTTGTCTTGGATCTCACGATGGGCACCCTCTATCATTTGCTGTAAGTGTTTCATTTCTTGCTCATATTGCTCATACTGAACCACTGCTTCCTAGAGAGGGAACAAAAAAAAATGAGTGTCTACGTGGAAATAAACATTTACTTAGTCCAAGCATGACTGATCTCCTTCTGAAGTGGAGCAAACTTACACCTATCCGGCACTTGCATCTGGATAAGCAAAGCAGTAATACAGTCAGGAAAAAGTCCATTAAGAAATACTGTGAACTGCAGTGAATTCAATGGTTTCATTTACTCAACTACTTCCAAAAAACCAGTTCATGTAACATGATGTTTTAGATATCCAACATAAGGAGCTAGAACTGCTTCCAACAAGTATCTGCACCAAACATATCCACCAAAAGATAGCATTGTCTAGTCTCATGGTTTTAACATAAAGCATTTTCATCTGCTTTTTCACTTCAAGTTTCCATTTATGAAGTGGAAAGACACTATGAAAAAGTTAGATTTTACAGAAAATATAACTGGGAGAGGATTATGAAGATTGATTCAGACCATTATCCTACTAGTGTGGTATCAGTTCTTTCTATCACAGATTCACCAGCAGTTTGTCTAATATGTTTTTGAAACTTTTTAGTATGACATTGTATCCTTCTTTGTACTTAAGTATCATTAAGTATCCTTAATGACCAACCTTGCTTCTGTTATCTAACTTGCAGCTCTGTAGTTGTACCCTAGATCACTATGTATTTTTCTATTACTAAATAGCAGGAAAGAAAAGCCTATTCTCTTCTTCTTTGGAAATATCTTTAACATGTTTAGGTATGAATTCGTACAATCAAACAAAACCTAGCAAAACTTGAAAATACAAATTTAATAGATGCTGAACAACTCCAAAATCAGAAAGCAAATATACATAAATTTTAAATAAAGAGAAAAATAATTCCTTATTTTTATCCTAGAAAGCTATTTAATTAACTCAATAGTTTTTATGCAATCATTATAAGTTGTTGAAGTTATAAAGATATATGATTTTCATTAACTGCATGCAAATACAAAATTAACCTGCATACAATTGTATATTAGCTATTTGTCTCATTAATCCTATAAGCATTACAAAAAACAAAGCAAGATCAAGGAGAGAACAGAGATGAGAGTTCGATGAGTAAATCAACAATTAACACAATCATGAATGTTAAAACCCCAAAAAACATGGGAGTTGGAAATGAGTAAAACTTAGTGGGGAACTTCCTCATGGCACTACACAGAAAAGAGGAATGCACAGAGGTATGAAATCCTCCATTTTCATCACCATTTTGCAGGGCACTGTTCAAGTTACTCATAGTAACTTATGGGAGGGAGCAGCACTTGCCTGCATGATGTTGCACTGCTGAATGGCGGTGTGCTGCAGGCGGCTGGCCTCCTCCTGGAGCCGAAGGGCACTGTGGCACATTGGCAGGCTGGTGACCACCTCTTCAGGAATCCTCAGAGCGCTCTGACAGACCTGAACTGCATGAACTTTTGGCTTCAGCGACTCCATTTCTGACAACAGATGCTAGAAACAAAGTCAGTGCCACAATAAGACAGTTTCGCAGAACTCCCAGAGCATTTCACACAGCAAAAGAAAAATAACGACGAGTTCAAGCACTGAACCAAACAAATTTGACTATCTGTTTTCTATGCTTAATATAATCAGGACACACTTTGTCTGAAGTTGCTCATTCTAAAATGAGTATTCTTTTAAATACTAGTTAAGCAAAAATGCCCATCTAATAGGAATAAAAATAATTAATTAAAACGCATATTAGTACCTATTTCTAAGTGTCTAAGTACAAAAATATTTCTGTTGACATATTTGAAAAAAAATAGCTTTACAAAATTCACAAATCAAAGCAGCATAGGAGTCATTTATGTAAACACATATTTTAATGTTAATGTCCAAGTGGAACTCCCCACTAAGACACAGAAGCACATTTTCAAACCAGCAAATGAATCCCCTTGTGTTCATAACCTTCCTTTGAAAATAGAAACCACGTCTGAAAATGTTGCTTAAAATTCAAAAGGCAATCAAACAGAAAGAAACACAGCTACACAGAGATCTCCTTTGAATAATCATATGCTGGATGCCTTTGTTAATAGTCTCTATTCTTTTCACAATGTCCATTCAAGCTGCCTGTTCATATGCATGAGAAAGGTCTAAGTGCAATGACTGGAGAGCAGATTTGATCAGCATTCTTTTTATCTTCATTGGCGGGTTTAATGTATTCACAGATAGAAAAAGAAAAACAATTTAAAAAAAAAAAAGGAAAAGGCAAAGTTGACGAAAAGGGCCTTAGCACATTAGAAAAAGATTTTAAGTTCCACAGATATAAATCAGTTAGACAATGTATGTGACTAACAGTCACCCCCCTTCTCCTACACCCTATGCAGAAAGATAGCTAAGTGGGTCTGGAGTGCATACTGATGAGAGGATTGTGGTTTGCTCTTTACTTCTGTGTCTTCATGACATATGGTGGATAATCTAACCAGAGATTTGTTATAATGACATATTCCTTGGACATCACTAGGGAGGCCTCTCCTCTGGCAGGGCCCATACTGCTGGCAGAGGGTATTTTTACCCTGCAAATGGCACCCAGAGGTACCCTGCGGGCTGCACGCCAGCCAGGCGCTCTCCAAGCCCCCCTCTCTGGTCTGGCGAAACGGGTGGGCAGGGGCTTACAGCCCTTTTCTGTACAAAAGAAAGTCATACCGTGACACCTGCTAGAGCCTGGACAAAGAGTACACATAAAAAGTGTAAACTCCATATTCCTTTACTCTTACAGTGGGTGATGTGTTTCACTTACACTCTTCAATATCATATTCTGAAATTCGGCTGTAAGTCCCTAGAATAAAGACTCCATATTTTAATCAAAAGGGAAAGCTCTGCAAATTTACCTTTCACCCATACATTTTCCTGCAGATTTTAATCCTAAAGTGGATCTGTTGACATTTAGTTTTCACTAGCAGTCTAGAACAATTAAATCTCTCCATTAGCTTGCAGTAAGAAATATTTCTTAAGCAACTCAGAGAGCTATAACTTGGGTTACTTTTCTTGTCATGAGACTTAGACCAAAAATAACAAATTGAAAAACTCTACAGTAAGCCAAGTGCAACATAGAAAGCAGCAATATCTTATGGAGATAATTCAACTAAACATACAAAAACATAACCAGGCTTAACAAAAACTGACTTTTCTCTTAGCTTTCAGGTGATTCTTGGGGGAGCTAGCAACACACTATATCATTGCATCTCTATCTCTAAAATGGTGATAACAATCTAGACTTCCTTTTGAAGTACTTTAAGAACCTGTTGATGAAAAGCACTGGATAAGAACTGAGCTTTATTATTGTTAGTAGTATGGATTAAACTTTGATTGGATGCACGTTTCTCAGAATTGCATCAACCTAAGAACAGACTCATCAAGGATTATACTTCAACCATTCCCTTTGATGGAATGATTTTTCCCATTCCATCCCTTACTCCCTTGGCAGTAATTTGGGGCTAGACTCCGAAACAATGACCCACAATGACCCACCTAAGAAACACCACAATCTGTCTCACCAACATTTGTTATTCTTTGTGTAAGCTCACACTACTCAAGTGCTAACTTTGAGATCCTGGCCTTTTACCTGTCTGTGAGAAAGTTGCTCTTTCAAGCTCAAATGCCCAAGCTCTGGAGAGGTCAGTGTGGCTTGGGCTTGCTCCAGAGCAGCCTGCAGGGCTCTCAGCTCAACTTCAAATTTCTTCATGTCCTGTAACACAACACATTTGCTTCAGGGATAATTTAAAAAAAAAAAAAAAAAAAAAAAAAAAGGAAAAAAATCACTATAAATATAGCTGTCTGGATTTTGTAGCTACATCCCCTATATACAGTGCCAAAACTAATTAATGGTTTTAGCAAGGAATTTTGAATGTTGAACATATTGCATAATAATACCAGTTATATTACAATCTTGAAAAAGAGGTCTCAAAGTCAGAGCTATTATTTTAAGTCCTTTCTGAATCTCAAATATATCATGTACTTTATAAAGCTGATTTCATAAAGTTCAAGGCCTAGAAAGGAACTCAAGGTATCCTCTAGTCATCTTCTGTAATAACAAAGGACATAACTGTCTTATCTACAGATTGTTCTTAAAGACCACTAGCAGTGGAGTCCCACTTATCTCTACAGACAACATATTCTGCTGTTTCAGTACTCTTTTTTTGTAGAAAGTTTTTTCTGATGGTCTGACAGAAAGTTATCTTTTGTTGGAATTTCAATCCTCTACTTACTTTCCCATTAACAAGAGACATCAAAAACAAAATATGTTTCTTCTCTCTGAATGCATCATATGTTAGGATAATCCTTTCTTGCATCTTTTCAACAAATTTATACGCATATCACAATCATTACTATCCTCTGTTCTTTCTCCAGTTGGTCCATATCTTTCTTCAAGCGCAAAACTGGACACAGCTGAAACCTCGCTAGTGACCAATATGTGGAACAAAAAGACTACTTCGCATACCTTACAATTATATACTTTATTTTCTGCATGGTGTTTGGGTTTTTTACAATGATGTGACATTGTTCACTCATTTTGACATGATCTGGATTATTAAACTTAAGACCTTTCAATGGGGTGTGTTGAGCCACATATTCATGTGTTCCTAATTCATATACACACATGCCTGGTTCTTCCTGTCTAAACATAACAATTTGTCCCTGTTGAATAGCAGCCTAAGTTTTTTTTCATGTAGTCACTATACATTTGGTGTTGTCAAAGCATCCCAAAAGCCATAAACTCTCAACCACCATCCAACTGATTAATGAAAATATTGAATAGAACCAGATCCAAGGGAGAACCCTGCAAAATCCCAAATGACGTATCCCTCCTTTTGGGCTGTGAACCATTGATAATTACCTACCAGGTAAATTTTATAGCCAGCTTTACACCTACTTATTTTATTTTCAACTAGATAAGCTTATTAACTTTGTTAATAACAATATCATGTGAAACATTATTAAAGTCAAGATATATAATATATTGTACATTTATCTACAAATCTATTATTTTCACATTAAATTGGACGTTTTTGATACGGTTTTCTTTCTTCGTAAGTCTACGTTGGCTTCTATTCTCCATGTTTTCTTACAAGAATTTACAAACAGTTTATTCAATTGTTCCAATATTTCTCTGAGAACTGAAGCTAGTAAGTTTCACTTCTACTATGCCTACTTGTACGCAAATCTCTGGTTTGTTCCATGAAAAATGAAAAAAAAAAATAATAAAAGCTTTCAGCTCATAAACTATGGTTTACTGATTTGTGCTTTTGTAATGAAAAGAAGTCTTCTTCAAATCCTCTCTGTTACAGCATTACAGCTGCTGCAGTTGTAGCATTTCTGCTATGTCCTATAAATGTTATGAAATAAGAGTCAAATGTGTTTTAACCTTAGCTGCAATTGTCCTAATGAATGGTGATAGCCTATTCTCTTACTTGCCTTTAGGTATTTTCCTATTTAGTAGTGTGTAACTGCAGCAGGTGACAGCAGAAGAACCCCTATAAATATACTAATTATCCTATTCCAATATTATTTTTTTTCCTAAAATACTGGATCAATTTTTAAAAAAAAAAAAAAAAAAGTTAAAATTTCTTGACCTGAAGGTAAGAGCAAGTAGAAAAGACTTCTGTGCTTTTCCCTGTGTCTTGCACCAGTTTACCATGCATCACACAGGTGTAACACACATTTACATTAACAATAAACCCACAAGAAAGACCTGCACAGAAACGTCAGGGACATGAAAAAGCACGTTCACTCTTTTCATTGCACTCCCTTGTAGAGGTAGCTCTTACATTATGGAATCCTGGTCTGGTCCAGTACTGATGTAAATTAACAGATAGCAGGCTTTAGATATCTTATAAGAGAAAAATTAAGGAAATGGCACAATACAAGTCCCAACACAGACACTTTTCAAGTGTCTAAACATAGGTGTTCAGTGCCATTTGAGACACACCATAATCCCCAATACATCCATCCAGAATGAGCAGATATGACAGGACCTGCAGGAAGCTTGTCCCCACCTGGAACAGCACCTGAAGGCAGTATCTCAAATGGCGCAAGACATGTAGCTTTAGAAAACACAGCCATGCCCTTTATAGACCACAGATACTTTGTACTGCTAATAGTCTCAGAAACATGATGCACACACCACCCTAGCTGTCAGCTAGCATTAGAAAAACTGCTTTCATATACCTTGGCAGCATCTTGGAGATTTGGTAGCCGCACTTTGATAACTTGCTGTAATTCTTCTGTCCGCCGCCCCAGTTCCAGCACTTGCTGTGACATTCCTTCAGTACAGTATACACTTGCCAGATACTCAATCCTTTCACTCATGGCCTCAAGATCACCATGAATCTCTCCGGACTCATCAAGCATAGTCTAGATGAAGATATGAACAAACTGAATGCCAGAGTTGAGCTTTAGATTAAACATATCTGTATATAAGTATATTCCTGTTCCGCAAATTCCTCAATTTGTACACATCTGTAAGCATATGATTAAGTTCTACTGATTTCCTGTAAGACTTAGGCAATATGCTTAATTCTGAGTGTACGCTGAATTGCTTTAGCTTATGGAGACTGAAACAAAAGAGTAAGTCAAGAAGCTTCAGCAGCTGTACTTACAAACACATTCATTTTAGTGTTTTGCTATCTGCGCTTGCCTGTAAAAAGATAATATACACAATCTATGGATATGATTTGTTCTGGAAGCCTGATGCACCTAATAGGAAGCAGCAGAAAGCATTTGGGTGCAGTGTTATAGCAGGGCAGTAGTCACTAATGCTGCCTAAAAAATGGCTACCGAAGTGTTCTGTGGGATGGCACTGGTTAAGCCCATATCCTCGTCAACTTTTGAAGCAGGGAAAAAGCCACAGCAAAAACAAATGAGAAATGCTAGCTCCCAGCTATCCTCAGGATAAGTTGCCTAGAGGCTTCTCTTCAGAATAAGAAAGCTTGACATACTGCGTTGCCCCAGTGTAAGTGAATGCAGCTGACAACTAATGTATACATATATACCATAATTAATGCAGTCTTATTTTGGCATTAATGAGACATGATCATCTTACAATGCTTTGATTTGTTCCACGCGGTCATGTAACAGTGGGCAAGCTTGAACCTTATCAAACTGATGCCCTGATTCCACACACATTTCACACACAGACACACAGAGAACAAATTGCACTGTCACAGGGACAGCTGATGTCACAGGGACCTCTGATGCAAGGTGCTCAGGAAGCAACTGGAAGAAACTCATCCATTGGGTATCACTCTGAGAACATTTGGGGTGAAATTCATTAGATGAGAACAAAGGCTATTCCAATTTAGCATAAAGGAGAAACAAACAAACAAACAAACAAACAAAGAAAACCCAACTCCAACAACCAAGCCTGAAAATAGTGTTTGGTTAACTAAAGTTTTAGAGGAATATTAACTGCAATGAGGTACTCAGTGTGACAGAATCACAGTGTAAAGACACGCTGTTCAACAAAAGGTTCTATGAAGCCAATGTACTTGAGTAAACATAGAGATCAACTTTGAATCACATGGTTTTATTCAACAATATATCTTAATTTCAGTCTTCAGAACAGTTGTCCAAACCAAATTAATAATCTTTAAGTCTCAGGGGAATATCAAATAAATCTAGCATTTTAAGACTTTTCTCCCTCAAGGAAAGTAAACAAAAAAACTTCACTGCTCAAAAAATAACTTCTATACACTACCCTTTAAATTTCATAGCTCATATAATCACCTGGTAGGCTTTAAACTGATCACGAAGCTGAGAGGAAGAATTCCATGTTATACTACCATGCACTAGGATATTTGCTTTCTCGATCCATTTCAGTATGAACTCCAGCATCTCATTGTATTCTTCCAAGTGTGAAGCAGCCTAGATATAAAAGACAAACCCACTTACTTAAGCCTAAGATGTAATTCTATACAGTTCTTACAGAAAGACAAATTTACTTTTATTTCATTTACTGTTTTTAATTTGGGGATCGTTTTAACAACTTAATCTTACTGTTGAATATAATTTAATTACTTCTGTATTTATGGAGTTAAAATAGGTCTGCTTCCAGTACAAGTGTATTTATTTCAGGTGAAAAAAGGCACTACAAGAACATAAGGTCACACTGGGAGGGTGCAGATGCTCAAATATATCCCTAGAGGGTACACTTCCTGCACACAGTCAGCCTCACACGCAAGTTCCAAAAAACCTTCTTGCTCAGTTTGTGGCTCACTGCAAGCCTCTCCTATGTAATTTCTTATTTTTCTTTGTCTCTTTCCATGTCATCCCCAGAATCACCTTTATTTAAAATCTGCTTTGTCCACTCAGCCTGCCGTATCTTCAAAAAAAGAAAAGTTGCACTTATTTCAAAACAAAGGACAAAAAGTTCTGATTTCTGATTAATACAATTTCTATTTAACAAAGTGCTCTTCAGTTCAAATTTTCTTCTCGCTTAGACAGAACAATTTCAATGATTTTTTAATGCATTTGTCATGTATGAAGGATAGATAAAATCCTAGGTGACAGAACTGTGTTTGCATGCAGTTTGCCTTACCTATCGTTTTTTTATGATAGGAAGTGGATTTCTTGGTGCTGAACAAAAATATCCTAATATTTAAATCCCTTCACCAAGTACCTTTGACTCTTACTTTGATAGTAATTTCCTATCTCTTTTTAAAAATAATATTTTAGAGGAAACTGAAAAGAGGATCACGACAATCTTTTTCATGCCTTACAGAAGCTTCCTTATGCATGCAGAAAAGGGAACTCATAATTTATCAGGGCATTGAACTATAGAAAATCCATTTCTTTGCTTTTAGCAAGACTTTTTTTGGATAACAACAATTACCAAAAAATACATGAGAAAGATTCAGGGATTTTGAACCACAGGGGAAGCATCTTTATGAAGGCTGAAGTGTTGCATAAACATTATGCATTATCAGGGCCATTGTATCTAGGCTTTTCTATTTAATCTACAAATTATATTCACCCTGTAAGGATTGTGACTAGAGCAAAAAAAATTTCTTTTTTTTTCTTTTTTAATGCTGCAAATATAGGTAACAGTGATAAGACAGAGGCCCTGAAAAGTACAATGAGACAGTATTTCCTGGCATGCCACTGTTTGTGGGAAGCTCTATAATCTTTTCAAAGCACCAGAGGAACTAACCAGCAGATGATTCATGGAAGAGGATGTTAAAGCAGCAACACAGAATTATTACACCCTCCTGATCTGATCCATTTGTGCCTCTCTTTAGGGTGTGATGCAAGCCCTGACTAATAATAGGCAGATGTGACAAGGAATGCCCCTCCTTGCATAACTACAGGAAAATAAATGAGAAGTTTGCATGCTCCTTCTGCTTCTGAAAGGGAACAGCAGAAAGGATTTGAGATCATACCTGACTGAGCTTTGCTGCTCTGTACTCAGCCTGCTGTATGGTCTGTTGGTGCAATGCAGTGAGTTTCCCTATCCTGTTTGCCAGCTGCTTAGCCAGCGGTACGTTCTGCTCTGCAAAGTCCTGGACTGATGCATCTAACTCCAACAGCTTTATATTGCAGCTGTCCAACTCTTCACCGAGGATCTAGACAGAAAAACAAGAAAATCAGTGATCCAGGAAGTGTTAGCTTTCTGGTTGATTATTTCTAGTCCAACTTGCAACTTTTATACACTGGCCAAAGTCTCCACAGTTTGTTCCATTTTTATTCTGGCTTGAAACCAACAATGCTTGTCTAAGCAGGAAGGCGAAACAGCAGGATGTTTGGTCATCTCTGAAATGTGTGCCATTACTCTGACTTCCTGGCCAAAATGGATAACCGTTTTCCCTACCATAGCAAAAGACTGAGTCACTTCAGATTGACATTAACTGTTCCTGGCCATCTTTCTGTGTTTGTTTTTGAAATTAATAGTCAGCACACATTGCCATGACAAGGATTTTTATATATCGGAAAGGGGTTTTGTCTTGTTGCTGTCCTAAAATACACCCTTACAAACTAAGAAATATGTAATTGCTCATTAATGCATTAGAAAAACTTTTATTTTCCTTTGAAACTTGCATCTTCATAGCTTGATGTTGACACAGGAGCAGTCCAGATGCTAGACTATTTCAACAGAAACAGATTTTAAAATCCAGTTTTCTTACCATAGTTACAAAGTTTCTGAAAAGCTTAAAAAGGAAACCTAAAACGTTTTCTGTGTTTCTCATAGATGGATAACACAGTTATGGGCTACAGTTTGTTTGGGAGGGAGTATTGTTGGGGTTTGGGTTTTTTTTTAATTTATCTTATTTTTATACCCAAGGTGTTAACAATTCATTGGTTTTGTAACATAAATAAAATAAGTCTCATCAAACACTCTAGTCCCCTTACAATTATTTTTAGAAATATAAATTGCAATCATCAGGCAAAAATTGATTCAGAACACTGCTCTAGCTACAGGTGCTTCAAGAAGGTACTTCAAGCTCTTCTGGTTAGGGCTGTCCTGGTAGACACACTTTAGAGTGCTATGATCAACTGTTACGATAAACAAGTATTATTCCATGAACAGTTAACATGACTTAGTGACATAACCATCTACATGTAGACATAAAAACAGATGTTGAACTACTCATCTAAATACAAAGACACACATATTTCATTCAGGCATAAATAAATGTCTCTACTATAGAAACGATGCAGAATTTATATGATGTTTAAAAGCGAGGGAAGGATCCACTTAACTTGGGTCACACAGATTTAAAACAAATTTTTATTTTATTTTTCACAGTTTCAATGTTAACATAAGAATATTTACTGCTGTAATCAAAGCCAACCCAATCTCAGGAGTATCAGCTGAGTGCTGACATAAATGCAGTTGAGGTAATCTCCAGTAAGGGAGTTTTCATCTATGTAATGTGGGGAAGCACACTTTACTGGCTTTCTGCTTGATTACTGGGATCAAGGAGATACACCAATTTTAAAGGGATATGTTTCAGTGATACCTCCTGCAAAGCAAATGGTACTTTGGAGCATATTAAGAGCAACTCATGAAAATAAACAGGTAATTTTTGACATACCAGACATGCCAAATCTCCTCTTATTTGATATGCTTTGCTTACTTTCAGACAGCAACTTAGACTAAGTTTATCTTTGACTAGTTAAAAAAACAAACCAAACCAACCAAAAAAACAACAAACCAACCCACCATCAAGCAAATACTGCCCCATCTCTCCCCCTCCAAAAAATCCCCTATTCTCACGATAATCCTGACTTGGCCATTACACCTCACTACAGATGAGATTTTCTGTGTGGTACATACCTAAGACTAAGAAAACCTACAAAAAAGAATCAAGAGTCCTTTGCATTACCCTTAACTGCACCACTAGTACTTTATCTCATTATTCCACCAAATGATATGAGATGGACTACTGGCCAAGTAAAATTCTATTTATCACAAGTAAAGGTGTACTGTAAAGAATGGTCTTTTCAGTACAGACTGGGACAAGGAGCAGTTTAGGACCCTCTTCGGTTTTCCCAGATTGCAGACATACTCATTATTTAGAGGGAACAACATAACTTTGTCCACCAGACTTCCTTTTACTCTCAGTTACTTTCTCCAAGTTGTGTTACTCACTCAAGTCCCTGTATTGGCTAGTTTGCAAAGAATATAATTAAGAAATCTCATCAGTCAACCTTTATTTCTGTCCATTCCTCTGTTGAACTACATTAAAAAAAATGTATCATGCAGGTCTTCCCAAATACAATGTTGGTATAAAGTGAACGTCCCAATTCAGAAGAATTTGTGGTGTAACCAAATAAGGGAAGCCTTGCCTTACCTTTTGTTCAGCTTTAGCTTGTGCTATATCATTTGTTTTCTTTTTCAGTTTGGAAAGAATGGCATTTAGTTCATTTGCTATCCCCTGGATTTTCTGACCAAACTCTTGATTCAATGTTTTGATCTGCTGAGTTTCTCTTTCTTTGGTTTGAATCTGTCAACAACAAGAATTGAATTCAGTAACCAGAAATCTCTCCTCCTGAAAGGAAATTAATTTAACTTTAATTTAAAGGAAGAAGGTAATGAAACTATTTGTCGTGGTTTCAGTCAGGATAGAGTTAAGTTTCTTACTAGCAGCTGGTATAGTATTATGTTTTATATTTGGAATGAAAGCGATGTTGATAGCACACTGATGCTTTTAGTTGTTGCTAAGCAATCAAGGCCTTTTCTGCTCCTCAGACTGCCCCGTCAGTGAGCAGGTTGGGGTTGCACAAGAGGCTGGGAGGAGACACACCTGGGACAGCTGACCCCAACTGACCAAAAGGATATTCCCATGCCATATGACATCATGCTCAGCATATAAAGATGGGGGAAGAATAAGGAAGTGGGGGGACGTTGAGTTATGGCATTGTCTTCCCAAGTAATTTTATGTGTGACGGAGCCCTGCTTTCCTGGAGATGGCTGAACACCTGCCTGCCCATGGGAAGCAGTGAATGAATTCCTTGCTTTGTTTTGCTTGCGTGCGCAGCTTTCGCTCTACCTATCTTTATCTCAACCCGCAAGTTTTTCCTCACTTTTCTGATTTTCTCCCCGATCCCAGCTGGGGAGAGCGAGCAAGCACCTGCGTTGTCCTAGTTGCGCGCTGCGGTTAAACCACGACACTACTCTAACGTTGTCATAGTTTGACCACACTTGGTTACTGTATTTCACTTAGCTATAAAGAAGGGCTATAGAGCTGTAATACACTTATCTACTATGCTTTACCTGATCTTGTACAGTTACAAGGGCCAGCCCAACTTCTGCTAAATGAAGAGAGAGTTCAGAAGGCAAAATGGTATAAAGCCCCAAGTACTTATTCTGTTGCTGTTCAGCCATTTTTTCAACAGCCTGGCGATGAGTAGTTACTTCACCAAGGAGAGACTAATGACAGAAAAACAGTATTGTTAAGAACAATGGGAAAAAAACATGTCTGTGTAAACTTAGCAAATGCAGACATTACATGCAGCTTGCAACGAAGCTAATTACTTTTAATTTTTTAAATGGTTCGTTTAAAAGAGTTGTATCTTTGGATTCCCTGGATTCTCATTTATGACTGTCTGTCCAGTTGCCTGTTCCTGTGTGACCACATGCATATAGAAAATGACAATTTTTCAGCACCTCCTGTGAAAAGTTTATTTAATTTTGTTGCTTCCCTCCCCATCACAAACTGCCGAGATAGAAAAGAAACATCACATTATGTCCATTCACAATCTGTATTTCCCCCATATTTTAGATGAGAGGAGAAAAATCACAAAACAATATGCTAGTACGTAAATCTGCATAAATGCAAATACTTAAATATATCTTAAATATCTTTAAAATGAGGTATTACAGCTCATCAGCTACTTCACGCTTTATGAATTTGTCTAGTGGCTTACTCAAAACCTAATTAACGTTGTCTAGTTTGAATTCATGGTATTGAACACGCACTAGCGGATTACAACAAAGGTAAATATTGCAATTTAGAAATTGACAGATTTGATATACCTGTAACTCCTGAAGTTGAGTATCCACTTCTACATCAGGGCTTAATAAATATTCTTCTGTTTCTTGGATCCAGGACTTCACAATATTAATATCTGCTTCAACCTCCTCACGCTCCTTCAGCTCCTGTTTCACCATCTTCACACCTTTTTTCACTTTCTGTTGCATACTTCAGAAACAAAGAAGCAGTAACTATTTGTGAAGAATTAAGCATTGTCTAAAAACATTGCTTTGTCAAAAAATATTTAATAATAAAGATAATGTACATATTCCAAAATCACTTATAAACTGATGCTTATTTGAAATATAATAACTAATGTTTATTTTAAGCATGATAATTGCTAATGAAAACAAAAATGATATGTGAACTCTTATTACTGAATTGTAAGGTACCATTTTTCTAGTGAATCTTTTAAAATGTTGCCTTACTTGTGGCATCGATCTTGCATTGCTTTGATTTCTTGCATGACTGGTAGTTCCTCCTGAGACAGAGGCTTTATTTCCACATCCTGAAGCATACTGACAGCGTGCTGTTTGAGCAGGCCCAAAGATGACAACTGGTGCTCCACCTCCAGAAGGAAACTGCCGTGGTAATCCAGGAGTTCCAGAAGCTCTGCCTTGGATGCTTTTTCCACTGAGCTTTCTGGTAAGCGACCTTGTAACTGATCTATTGCTATGGTGGCTTTCTGAATCTATGGAAAGATATGCAGTCTTGGCAATAACAAAATTAAAAAGAAGCTAGTAACAACCAATACGAAAAGGTGCTAAACTCAGTGCTGTACATTTAGATGCTGTAAAACAGTTGAAGTATAGCTCTTGTGCAGCAGTCTCTATAGCAGACATAAATCTATGCTCTAATGTGCTGGATCCAGCTAGCTAGCCCTAGCTCTTCACACTGGACTAGGACTTGCTAAGGGACTTTTTTGTCAAGTGGGTCCTCATATTTTTTAGCATTTATCATCTTTACTGCCACAGGACCTAGAGCTCTACCCCAGGGCAGACTCATACTAGGCATAAGTCATACATTTAACAAAAAGATTATCCCCATTCTCAGAGAACCCACAATCTGAGCATTAAATAATGGACAATGAAAGAAAAAGAGTAAGGTCGGATATAAGGAAAAAAAGGGACACATGATCAGTGAGCAGTGACAGGCAATAATATCACTGCATAAATTCAGAAATGGCAACTTCATACTTCTCAGGGGAAAAAAAAAAAACCACAAAAAAAAAAAGAGGTTGACTATAAAAGAACCATCTGGGTAAGGGAAACATAGAGAAGAAGATTCTGAAGAACCACCAGAAACCAAAACAACTCTGTATTTGTTATGCTATGTTTGCACATAGAAAAATAGTGCAAGCCTTGGAGGCAGCGGTTCTAAACCTAGGTCTTCCATAGCTGTTTTTCAATATGACCTGAGAAAAATCACTGTTATTCCTGCTATCAGCTTTCTCTACCATAAGATGATTAATAAGGCAGTATAATGAGTGAAAACCTACGTAGTTAACAAAGGAGGAGTTACCAAGACCAGAAGTTACCTTATCATTAAAGCCCTTCCATTCCTGCACCGCACCTTCCAAAATTTTCTCTTGCTCTTGGGCTACATTCCGGAGCCGTGTCCAGCGCTGCCAAACTGTTGTCATGGATCTACTTATAGTTGCCTTACTGGCATCATTGCTAACTTTTTCCAGCTGTGAAGCCTTTTGTTCTAGGGCTGTGATCTTCTCGTGAAAAGAATTCACTACAGACACAAGAGTCTGCAAAAGCAAAAATAAGCACTGTTTTCCTCTTTTATAATACATAACTATTCAACATGCTTGCAGGCAGATCAGCCACTTCCATCCACTGCAGACAAAGAGGAGGTACCCTATGTTGAGTGAGGTGGTTAGGTCTCACTTTATTTTTCATATGCAATATACCAGCTACAGCTACTTAAAGCACCTTGTCCAAATGCAGCTCTCTGGAAGCAGCAGAAATCTGGGATAATCAGATTTTCTCTTCCTTGCTAGACCCTCAAAAGGGATGGAAATGAGTATTCAGGACCCTTCTCATAGCAAAGACTGACTTCTATTAGAGTTTAAAAATGAAAGAAGTAATTCAGGTGTTTAAGCATGCATTTATATCATGTGTATCTCTAATGCCATTTTAGATGTCCAAGAATATTCTCATGAAGCTGGAAGACATGACATTACTCTTAGGGGAGATTCCTGCCTTCAGAGACACAGCTGGAGACCAGACAGCGTGTTTGAAGCATCATTAACTGCTTTAATTAAGGCAACTAATTAGCACCCTAAATACGAGAAGAGAAAGTAATTCTTTTAAGTTAAGTTTCTTCCTTTTAAACTAAACAAGAGTTAATATTAAACCCCAACCCCTCCTGTCCTAGTAAAACTATTTCATGTGATCCAAAGTAGATGGATGTCTCTGTTGATCTGAATTTCTTGTAGGGTACACAGTTTTGGGACTAGTGCACCCAAAGCTTTTAGGAACCTCCTAGTTCCTTCCAGTTCTCTACAGTCATAGGCACATAGACAGACATTAAGCTGAAAAGTGATTAAAAATATCTGTCCCAGTCACCCCACAAATAAAATGCATGTTCTTCCCAACACAAAACACCTCTTGGTGTGCTATGACACAGTTAAGTGCAACAGGAAAAAAAACTCAAATCAGGTTGCCACAGGTAGGGACCTACATACCATACGTTTATTTTCACTGAAGGAAAAGGATTTCATATAATTTTCAATACCTTACCTTATGCGTTAGCAATTTCTCTTCTGCTTCAGGAGAAGAAGCAGCTTTAGCTACTGAAAATTCAGATAGCTTTTTCTCAGCCTCATTCATCACTTCAATAACCTTCTGTCTTTCTGTCTGGTACTCCTGCCACTCAGAAGCACACCTTAAAAATATAGTTCCAGAAAGAACAATTTAATGCAATATAAACCCAGTTGAAAATCAGGAATATTGTTGCACCTAGTTCTCAATGTAACTGCTTAGTTTTGCTGTTACACAGTATTTTCCAAGAAAAAGAAAGATTATTGGGAAAGACCACACATAGAAGCATATGCTCCTGATTTTCAGCTGTGCCTTACAAACACAGCTTGGCATTTAATAGCCCTTGATTGACTTTTCCTCAGTGACTTTGTCTATGTTATCTTTTAAACCCACCCAAACTTTTGGAATCCAGAACATTCAGGAATAGTAAGTAACACAGTTATGCTGGTTAAAAAGGTTTTTCCTTTTAGTTCAAAATTTCTGCTTTAATTTAATTTGTTACTGCATAGGTCTTGTGCCAGGTGAAATAAGGGACAGTAATTTCCTACTCTTCTCAGTGCTGTTCCAAGCTTTATATAATTTTATCATCGCATCCTCATGATCGCACACGTAGCCAGTCAGTAGCAGAGGGGAAAACAGAATCCAAGAGCTCTGAATCCCAATATCCACTTCTCTGTTCAGTAGCACAAACATTCTATAAAACTCCAATGAATGTTGTTATCTCTTTCTTTCATCACCAACCAGGTGATCTTATAATGAAAGAAAAAGAAAAGATGAATATACCTTTGCAACTGTTCTTGCTGGGTTTTGGCTTCTTGCTTTGTCGCTTTGGCCTTCTCCTCCAATGCAGCGACATTCTGCACCAGTTGCTCTCTTGCTGTGGCTTGAATAAAGGGCTCTATCTCCGACACAAGGCCCTGTAACTCCTTCAAATGATTACTGAATTGACTTTCCATGCTGAAAAAGTCAATGTGGTTCCTTAGGTTCTCCTCAGAGTTCTCAACATCAAGACCATTTCTTGCTAAATGTAGAAATTCCTGAGCATCTTCAAGCCAGTCATTTGCTATCTGCATCACTTGGTAGTATCTTTGGCAGAGGCTATATAATTTATTCAAGGTAGCCTGAAATAAAAGGGAAAATTATACAGAGGGTCACAGACAAAAAGTTCACAGCAGAAGCAAAAGTATCCTCTGCTGAGAATCTGGATTTTGCCTATTCTTGCTTTATTTTCCCTTTACTATATCTAGTAAGTCTGGAGAGACTACACGGAAGCAGGTTTGAGTGAGTTTGCACTTCTACATGCAGGTATAAATGCATATTAAGGAAGCATTTTCCCCCTCTCCCCACCAAGTCATCCATGGCAACAGGCCACAACCTAAGTCAGTAAAAAAAACAAACAACAGAATTATCAAAATCAATCTTTTCATAATGATTACAAACATCAAGCCACAAAGCCGTCTTTTTCAGCTTCGTGAGCAAGAAACTAATGACACTTAGGGTGCACTAACCTGTCTCACGTGTATAGCTTCTTGAACTTCACCATCTAGTTCTGTCAGCTCAGCAAGAGTGTTTTCCAGATCAGCAGGTATCAGCTCCTTTGCTTTCATATATCTCTCTTTTTCTTTATTGCTCAATGCATTCATTATTCTCAGGCTTGACTGCACTTCTTCCTGATGTATCTGAACTTTTCGTATTTCTTCTTGGATGCTTTGCAGTTTGAGGTCCAAACTTAATGTTCCATTAAGTTCTGTTTTCACCCACCTCAACCAGTCAAGTGAACGACAGATTTCTGTCTGGAAGTCTATGCTTTGCACAAGTCTGTTCTCGCACTCCATCACTGTGTCACCAATGGCAGCATGCAAAGACTTTAGTTTCTCTTGCCAAGACTGCACTTGGTGATTTGTTGCCTCACATGCAGAAGAGTCAAGCTGGGGAGAAAGGGCTTCTAGATGTTCAGTTATTCGCTTCAGAAGACTCCCTGAGTCTTGCAAGCTGCCCACCAGAGAATGGTATATTTTCAACTTTTCTTCTATTGGGAGCGTTTCTTCATTTACCTTACTCTGCTCCTTCTTCACTGCCTCTAGTTGCGCCTCAAACTGCACACACATTTTCTCATGTTCCTGGCATGCTTCTATTGTGTCTTCCAACAGGTTGATTTTCTGTTCTATTTCCCTCTTCAACTTGTGATATAGTGTGACAAGTTTTAACATCTCATCTGGTTGCCATGGCTGGCCAGTGCTTCGAAAGGCCTCCTTCTTCTGGTTTAGTTCATCCACTGCTCCACCAAGACTCACCACTTCACCTAGGAGATCTCTGTAGGCCTGCTGGAGTGACACAGCTTCTTTGGCTAAAACAGCAGCTGGAGCTTTGTCCATGTTAATAAACTGATCTTCTAGCTCAGTCAGAGCTTTACTTGTCAACTCAATCAGAGAGGCATACTCTTTTCTGGCATAAATTGCTTCCTGAACCTTATATAGTTTTTCTTTTGCCAGAGCAGTGACAATGTTGAACTGCTGAGGGAGACTGTTAAGTTTTTCATCCAGATAAGAATGATCCACTTCATTAAGTGATGGTAAGATTTCTTGGCCATCTCTTTGCAGTGCAAGTAACAGATTTTCATATTCTGGAGATTGCTCAAGAATCTGTTGATATTTTGCCAACTGTGTGTATAGTTCAGAGTTGCTATTCATTACATTGACTTCTGGGAATGTGACAATATCAGCTTGTTTTAGCCAATGGCAAGCTTTATCCAAGTCTTCTTTGAAATATTTCCTGGAAACTATATTTTTCTCCAGTTCTAACAATCTCTGGTTACACTTTTGTAAAACAGTGTCATACACATTCTGTAGTTCTTGCAGTTTACCTAATACTTCACTCTTTTCTTGTTCTGTTGCTTCTTTCATTAAATCCCTTCCTTGAGCCCACAAGCCCGTGATTTCATTTTGATAGGACTTCAGGTTAGCCTGGGCATTCTTACAAGTCCTGATTTGTTTGTTCACATCTTCCGGCAACAGACAAATGTGTTCTGGAAATGTTACTTTCTTCTCATGCTGGTGAATTTGATTTGTAGCCTGAAAGACTGCCATAAGAAACTGGGTCTTTTCAGACAGTGCTTTATTCAGGTGCTTTCTCCTCTGGCCAACCAGATCGCTGAGACACTCTACATGGTGCTGTGCATCAGAAAGTGCTTTCTGCAGCTCCTGTCTTTCATTGAGCCCTAGGTTGGTCATCACCCTGTCAGCATCCTTCACAAGCGTCTTCAGAACAAGCTGTTTGGCTTCAAGCTCACTGCAAATGGTAAGATGATCCACGAGAAGACTCTGAGCCAAATCTGGAGGAGGGCTCTGTTTAAGAGCCTCTGACATACTAGGTTGCTGCTCCTCTGCCCATTCCATTAGTTCCTGAAATTTGGAATGCACCGAACTGAGCTCTTCTAAAGTTGAAACAGAAACTTGAATTTTCCTTTTGACAAGGTCTTCCAGCTGAGTCCAGCGTTGCTCGAAATGACTAAATTGCTCCTTTACTAATTCTTTGTCATCAAGATTTAGATGTTCTATCATCTTCTGTTTCTGATCTTTCAAGTCTTCCAGAGCAAATTTCCTTTCCTGTAGTGCCAGTGCCAATTTTTGCAAAGCTTCAAGGTGCACGTTTGTACTTTCAGCATCAGACCTGTTATCAAAAGGGACAGGACAAAAAATAATTATTAGATCCTACCTCAGGACAGATTTTTAAAAGAGGTCAGGATGAATTATAAGCCCACCATATATTGAAATCAATATGCTATAAATACCTACAGTTTTCACATTCTTTTGAAGGTACCAGTCTTGAATATTAATTAAAAACGTTTTTTATTCTTCTCCTTTTCATCTGCAATGTGGTCATCAGGCTGACCATACAAATTAACTTGAATACTACCAAGTATGCTGGTTATATCGCGCATATAAGCAACAACAAATACTGAGGTTGAAGTGAATCTTTTTCCATGACAGTCAGAGCAGCACTAATAGACTCTCACAGTTTTATACACAGCTGCTGTGTTTATGCTATACAAAGCAGCTGCAATCATTTAGCAGAAGCAACTAAACTTTAATATGATAGTCTAGTAGATAAACCACAATATCACAATGAAAAACACACATGAAACACAGTAAACCAAATGAAAGGTTCAAACAAAATAGTCAAAATGCTTGAAATATCAGAAAATGCTATACCCTGAGATGGGATTAACCAGTACTTGCCTTAAAGACAAACACTGAAGATCTGGCTTCTCAAACTCTTTATTTCAAAACAAGTAATTGGTCTATAATTAATAAAGTAGGCCTGCTTTTAATTAAGAATGGAAAAAGGATTTTTAGTAGATCCAACTTAGATACAGTCTGTAAACAGCTCTTCCAGTGCATACGCGCTGTCAGCTTTGTGCATGCTACTACGTTTTTTTACCTAGCCAGGTTGTCCCACTCTTTTGTGAGCTTTTCCAAGAAAACTTCAACCACATTCATGCGATCATGATAATCCCCTGTCCTCTGCAGATCCTCTTCCCTCTGTATGAGCAAACTGTGTGCCTGAAGGCAGAGGTCCAGCCACTGGTTGCTCAGCTCTCCTATTTCCTTGTGTTCAGGTGATTCCTGTCCTTGGGTTAGTTTGTTCGTCTTCTCAGTCACGGAGGTAAGAGCTGACTGCTTAGACTGCAATTTCTGACTGAATTCCTGAAAAAGATACAAGTCAAAACCAATGTGGTGACACCTGCTCAAAATTATAAGATGGAATTTAAATAAAAACTCTGAAATATATAAATTGTGTAAGGACTAATTATCTGCCCAGGCAAATGCTGTGCAGATGTAAATTGGAAGAAGTGCCTTCGCCCCTCCCCTAATCTTTCTCCCCATCTTCTCATGTGAGGAAAGGTTGGTAATAGACATGAAAGCAAACCAGAGCAGTTTCCAAGTGCCAGTGATAAACAGAAATCACTATCTAGTCACACCTTGTTGTCCAGGCTTCCAGACGAGCACATCTCCCACTGTACACTAAAACATGCAAGATACTCTGGGTCTCATGAGAATTCATTTTACCAGTACAGTTTCTAGTTCATTTTATTAATTTTCCTTTTTCAATAGAGACTAAAAATAGGAAGCAGAGTCCATGAGTCAGTGAGCCCCACATCTATGCTTCATTTTGTTCCTACTTCCGTAATGGTGACCATTATCACTGTCATTATTGAAACAAAACCAATGATTGTTTATATATAATAATAGCGCAGGGTCCTGCACCTAGGGACGAATAACCCCACGCATCAGTACAGGTTAGGGGTTGACCTGCTGGAAAATAGCTCTGCAGAGAGGGACCCAGAAGTCCTGGTGGACAACAAGTTGATGATGAGCCAGCAATGTGCCCTTGTGGCCAAGAAGACCAATGGTATCCAGGGTGGATTAAAAAAAAGCATGGCCAACAGGTCAAGGGAGGTCATCCTCCCTCTCTACTCTGCCCTGGTGAGGCCACATCTGGAGTACTGTGTCCAGTTCTGGGCTGCCCAGTTCAAGAAAGACAGGGAACTACTGCAGAGAGTCCAATGGAGGGCTATGAAGTTGATCAGAAAAAAAGAAGAATATACAATATACTGACAACTAAAAGTAACCAAATATTTTTCAGCACTTGCACACTGTTTAGGGTAAATATAATCTTTTCCTAAATTCTAGTTCCAATAACTGTAACTAAACAACCATGCCCAGCTCCAGCACTTTGCTAGGATGATGCACTTTCACTGAGGACTGGTAGGGGTTCTGGAGAAGAGATGCTACTGCCCAGCTCCACTTCATTCCTCTTTGTGACTGCTTCACATGGAGCTAGGCATCTTCAATTACCAGGGCAAATTCTAGGAAAAAAATACACATTGTGCCACATCTTACAGTACATCAGGTGCTTGCCTTTCATAATAATCCAAAGTTCCTGTCCAAAATAGTGAAGAAATACAGACTCCTCCTTCTTCCTGGACTCTAATGATAGGTAGTGTAACAGCTTTCAGTCCCCATTGTGCTGAGGTATCTTAAAGTACTATGACTTTGTTCAAACACTTGTGTAGAACAGACATAAAGAGGAAGTGCTGTTTACTTTTCACCTAATTCCTATCATATCAGAAGAAGAATACAAGCAAAGTCTAGACCAAAACTGCAAACCCAAGCATTTAATCATTTATCAAAGAAATAATTTGTTTCCCTGTTTCTTCTTGTTACTTTACTGGTGCTTGTGATGTGTGCAGAATGGCCATAAAAATTCTCTCCTTTTTAAATGAATAAGAATGAGTGAAGATCTGAAGGCATATGTGTCACTATTTTGGGTAAACTTAATTGGGTTGCTATTGTACCTATTCTGCCATGGTTTTCAAAGTCCAGCAACATCAAATAGTTTCCTAGACTAATTTTGAAATAGATCTAAATAATTTAGAAGTATTGGAATCAAAGAACTTAGCAAGCACGAATTGCAGATCTTATCTTCAGGTCCACTGTGATCAGCAATTAGCTGAAACCATGACAGCCTATTAAAAGTGAAGACAAATCAGAACAACAGGCTGAAAATTGTCTACTGTTAAAAAACATACCCAGAAAAATATTTAAGTACAGTGTTTTGCTTTCTGTGTTGCCCTGTAGCATCAGTAAGGAAACCCTCTTTCCTCTGTCTTCTCTGCTCTTTCTTAGAACATATTAGCAATTCTATGCAGCACATGCACATAACGTGAATTATAATAATATCACCCACAGGATGAACTTCTTCCTTACCTATTGTTCTTAACCTAAAGTCTCCTTACCTTAACCTGGAGTACCATATTCTGGGCAATGTTTAGCTCCAACTCTGCCCGTCTCCTTTTCAAATTCTGTAGTTGTTGATCTGCATCCTGGAAATATATCCAGAGCTCAGCCTTCATTTGTTTGATCTCTTCCCAGCCTTGAGCCAAATACTGTGAGTGCATTATCTGTTGCTCAATCTAGAAGAAAAGAAATGAAAAGGAGTAGGAATGCTTTAATGCAGCTATTTTTGGAGAATGGAGGATGAATACCATTCTTCCTCTGAGCACAATACTGTACTAACAGAAAATGTTTGCACTAGATTCTGAAGAGGCTAATATTATCCGCAAAAAGATTCTTAACCTTCAAAAGTCATGAAACTCAGACCTATCAAAGGAAAGCTGTGGAAAAAAAAAAGAATTATCATTCACCCTCAAGAGAATCAACTGTATTTATGAGTGTGTGTATTTCAAAGTGTCCTCAGTCTTCTGTTAAAGCTTAAATTAACTGTATGATTTAGTCTATTGCACGCCAAGAATACTGCTGGACTCTGCTCTACATGCCTTTGCAATGACCAAATAAAAGCTTAAACTAAACACTTCCATTTAATTTGCTTAGCCCAGTTATTTTGCCTATATGCCTCTTGTAAAATGCCAATAAGAATGCTTACCGGATCTGAGCCCATCAATCACCTTAAACCAACAGTCACACAGCTTCTTTTGCTCCAAATACAGCAGTAGGGCGCCTTTAAGGTTTAGACACTCAACCAGCTTAATATACCTCAGCACTGTACCGTCTGTGATTTCTTAAAAATGTTTCGCTGCTTTATATATAAAAGCAGAATCTCATTCTCATGTTTGGGATACTTTTTAGCTATTCAGTATTTGGACTGCCTTTTTTTTCATGGATTACTTGGATTTGTACAATTTGCTTCTCTGGTATGGAATACTGTTACTGCATATGTTAGATTTTTACTCTTGGTAGAAGTAGTTTCAAAAGTTCCGTTGTGTGTGTATGTGAAACTAAAATTTTCATGTTTATGACAGGAATGCTCATAATGTTTCTTTTCTAATAACCCTTATGTTTATAATTTTATGCTAAAACCAAACATTAAGCTACTTTAAAACTTAAAATTGAAGTACACTTCTATGAATTCATATGCTGAAACAGATGCACTCTGATTTACAAATTGAATCATCATAATTTTTGTGATTATTATAACTAATATTTTAGTATGTCCTAAGAACATCAGTCTACTGTTGAATAAATAATAACAGTAAAATATGTCTAAACTTAATAAAATACAGAGAAGAATAGACTGAATTGTGTTTTATGAAAACAATAATTTGGATCAGGTTTTCTTCCATAGAATGTTATTTGTGTGGCTTTAGACCACCACCTTGTAACATTGCCTTAGTACTTTTAGCAACCTTTGTCATGTGTCTTTGTATTACTACCAGGATAGCAATGTATGGATCTAATTAAAAAAAAAAAAAAGAAAGAGAAAACTATTTCTAAAAGAAATACTTAAGATGAAAGTAAAAAGACATTTCTTTAAACCGTTACCCAATATGACCTTTTTAAAAGAGGACAGATCAAGGCAGTTAAAGCTCTAAATAGGATTAAAAGCAGGTTGTTGTGGTTGTCTTGTACCGTTTGTTTTATGTGTTGAATATCTGTTGCTGTACTCTTCACTGTGGAATCTGACAGATCACACATGGAGCACAGAAGATCCAAGTATGTATTGGCTTGCTCCTGCAGAGCCCGGAAATGTTTCACCTGAAGAAAGACAATTCTCAAATAAACTCTGAGACTGTGGAAATAATCTCTTATTTTATGATAATCATGTATTTTAGTATTTTTACTTTAGCTTATTGTTTCCAAAAGATGAAATGTAGACATACACTATTTTATTAGGCAAGGCTGCTTTGTCATAATTATGGAAAAAAAGTAACTCTGATTATCATCCGATTACCAAAGCGCTTAGTGACATATGCATTACCTAGCTTATTTCATTATAAAGCATTGGATAGATACACACAGTTTCAACATGGTGACTTACTTTCCCAAGGTGAATGGGAAGTGGGGCTTTATCCAATTATTAAAGTGTCATGTTGCCCATACCTATAAAATTCTCCAGCATCTGACAGATCATGGGGAATCCAGCCCAGTGGTACAACATGCTTTCCCAAACCTTCTGAAACCCTCCTAGTATCTACAATTGCCAAGACCAGACAACATGACGCTGTTGAGCATTCTTGACGTTGCCCGTAGGAGCTCACCTCTCCCTATGAAGAGTTTCCTCACCCCAAAAGAAAATTATGATACTAGTGTTGACAAACAGGACAATAACACATCTCCTACAGTCCCAGGGAGGAGGGGTGAGTGACCACCTAACACAGAGGGCCAGTGGTGGGTCCTTGTGGGCAAAAAGTTGAACATGACAGCAGTGTGCCCTTGTGGCAACCCCAAACTACTGTATTAGCAGCAATGCAGAAAGCAAGCTGTGGGAAGCGATTATTCTCCTGTACTTACACTTGTCAGGCTGTCCCTGGTGTATTTGGCACAGTTTCCCTCTTTCCCCATAGAAGAGACATTGGCAAACTGGTGCAAGTCCAGCAAAGGGCAGTGGGGGGAATGGGGCTGTAGTACATGGCGTTTGGGCAGGTCTGAAGGAACTGGGTTTCTTCAGCCTGGGGAAGAGAGGCTGATTCTAGTCCGCCATTACTTAAAAATGGTAGGAGTCAGGTGGGGGCAATACTGAGAAGGCAGAGCCAAACTCTTTGCCGAGGTAAGCAGAAAAAGGACTAGGGGGAAAAGTGACAAGTCGCAACAAGGGAATTCTTCCTAGATATGAGGGAAACTATTTTTCACACTGAGAACAGTTAAGCACTGGAACAGGTCCCTAATCCTTAGGGATGGTCAGGGCCTTCAGTGCACCGAAGGGCTCTGCAATCTCTATCCCCCTCCCCTTGGGGTTTGGCTGCCTCTGCTCAGGGCCAGCCCTGACTCGGCCCAGCTGGGACCTGGCCAGTGGAAAACTGTTCAGAAGCCTTCCCCCTTGCTCAGGAGCTGCATGTAAGCTCAGGCCCTCACCCACCTACGGATCTCACCTGAGCTACACTATAGATGCACCTGTGCCTGGCTGACCCTCCTGGCATTGCCTTGCTGCCCTGACCTCCTGCCTCCACTTGGGACTGGCCTCACCCCTACAGACTTTCTTGGTGATCATCAGGTGGTGGCTGACACCAGGGGGACTCAGCTCTCCTCACCTGTGTGCTGCAGGTCTGGACATCATTGGGAGGGTGCTGCCCTGCTGGCTCCGCTGTCACCCCCTGCTCCCCCTGCCCTTGCACACTGCCATCTGTAGTATTTCAAGGTCTCTATTAGGCCACGTGGCAGATGAGACAGCCCTGAGCTCCAGCATTTTTAGTACCATACCAGTTTAATTTGAAAACACGATACAAATCCAATGTAAAATACATTAAGGTACTAAGAATAATCAAGAAGCAAAGAAACCATTCTCAATGGCTAATATGGACTAGAGGCAGTTCTATGCTCTTAGGCTGATAAATTGTTTTAAATGCCTGATAACAGACTCTGTGTCCATGGTACTATAAAACCAGGTCCCACATAGGAATATTAGTAGACAGATGGGTAATTGGACAAGCAGAAAGACACAACCTCTCTGCTAAACACATCTGCGGAGCACCTGAGCAGATTTATCTAGTTAGCCAACTTTTTTTTGGGTAACATATTTCTAAGCATTAAGCAAAGCTAGCAAAGGCCCTGTGTGTTTTTTCACCTAAAGTTATTTTTCCCTCAAGGTATTCCTTTGGGAGCTGGGAATAAACAAGGAGGCTACACAGCTCTCTGAGAAGGTCAGAAAGAGTATCTAATTTCTATTAATATAAAGCTCTTACCTGAACTCAACTTATTAAGGATAACTGAGCATTTTCAAGTGCTGAACTTTTACCTGTTTAACTGCATCTGCCAGGCTGAAAGGTGGACAAGTAGTTGGCTTTAGCTCTGACTGCACTGTAGACAGCCAAGTCTGGCACTGTTGTAGGGTATCCTGATGATTAACATGCTTCTGGAGTTCATGTTCCAGACTCTGGTACACCTAAAATAAACATTTTTGTAAGGTGATTGCATTTTCAAACACCACTATTGGCTCTCTTCTCCTGCCTTGAAAACTGCAGATAAAACAGAATTATTAACACTGTGGTTATTTTAGCCCTTGTGCATAAAAGTACCAAGGGATGAAAGCTCCTTAAGCTCTCACTGCATCTTGCTAATTTGTGGAGAAGATGGACAATAACTAAGGCACGGCTTCTGGAAAGACAAAATAAAGATGCAAATGAAGAGCATTGTCTCTTATTTCTGTATTTGTGTTACAACATTTTACCATTGATCTAGTATGAGGTCTTACCTACCTCTACAAATGTTAATGACTGTGAAATATACTTTTGGGAGTTTGGTTTGGTTGTTTTTTTGTGTTTTTTTTTTTTTAGACTATGCTGGCTTGATCTCCTAATTGGATTAACAGAATGACCCAGCTAGCCCTTCTTAACTGTATATTCTGGTTTTACTAAGAGAGACAGTATTTCCTAGCACATAATTATGACCTGTTATGTACGTATGCAAACTACTGACACTAAGAGTGTGATTTGCTCCCTAGTTTTTGATTCAGGAATAATTCTAAATTCTTTGCTGCAGCTGCTCATAAACTAGCGTACATTAAGGTAGTGAGCGTGTGGAGAGATTAAGGTAAAAACTGAGAGGCAGCTAGGTTCCCTGCCTGCAAGGCAACCTTTGGATCACAAGAAATTCAACTGTAGCACAGTAATGATGAAGTGCTACATTAGTAACCTGAAGACTCAATTTAAATGGAAACAGTAGAGTTTTATACCATTTAAAGAAACAAGTACTTAGAGAAATAATAATGCATGTTATTCTTAAATGGCATAAAAGTTTTTTTGAAACAAGACTTACCCTTTGGGCTGTGCTACATATGGCAGAATAGCTGTCCCTTGTCCCCTGAAGATGGCTTTGTATGTTTTGCTTAAATTTTGCTTGAAGATGTTCGGTGCATTGATCAATCAAGTAATCGCCTTTACTCTTAAGGTTGTTCAAACGATCTTCAAATCCTGCAATTTCTTCCATGATAGCCTAAGAAATAGATAAAATACTTTGAAGAAGTATTTTAATCTTAAACATGTTCTGCATCACAGCTTTTTAAATGAGCTTTTTTTTTTATTATTCCTTAAACATGACTTGTCTTCAGATTTGAAAAAAAGTTTTCAGACAAAAAACTTTTTTTTTGTTGTTATAGTCAAGCTATTAGTGTATACTTATTGTGAAAAGTCTGTACACAGATATCCCACAGAAACATCAGTAGCACTGTCATAATCTGTAAACATTATATGCTCATGCCCCAAGTGTACCCTTAATCTTCCTTTGTTGCTTCTCGTGTCTACTAATGAGGACTAAATCTGATGGTGAATCATATCTTATTCTATAAGCTCTTCCACTGTAGACAGTTCTTTCTGTTGACTTTGGTGAGGCCAAATTTTTATCTTAGGAGGTTACTTGAAGAGTAACACGCTAATCACAATGAGATAAAATATTTCAATAAAATTACCCTAATCTGCTTTATTTGGTCTATTTCCTGGGACATCTCAGCAAAAATCTGACACAGAATTCAGACCAGTGTACAACAAAGCTCTTGTGCAGATGCAGTCTCATCCAAGAAACAGGGCTAACAAGGTAGATTTGTTAACTTTTAATGACACTGACACTTATTTACACAGTTAGCAGTGAGAGGAATAAAACAGGTGAATGACAAATAACTAGAGCTCCGGAGTGAGAGACACAGACAACCAAATAAGAAAAATTCTATTTTACCGGACAAAGGAAGTTTACCCAACAGCAAACCCACCTTGTGGTTAGCTAGTTGCTGAGTGATTATTTCAAGACTGTTACTCTCCATGAGATCAGGGCTGACCAGCCTGCTGGACATATGTAATAACCATTTCTCCCCTTCTTGCAAATCGCTATTGTAGTCCTCATGTTCTTTTACTCTCACCTCTAAGGTTTCAACATGTGCCTGCAGGTCCACAATAACCAAAATTAAATACTGAGATAATGACAGTAATTGACACACCACCATCCCCCCCTAACCGAAACCCACCAAGAGCTTGAAAGCATAGTAAGAGAGTTAACTTTTAAATTCATATTCCTGTGATGGACTCTCACATGATTAGACTTTTAAGGAAGACATTGAAGGGATTCCTTGTGTGAATAAACTGTCCGGTACAGAGCAGTATTTTCACTCCAGATGAAATACGATACTTTGAAGACTGAGGAAAGCACTGAGGATGTCCTTACTTTCAGAAAAGGAACACTGTCGACTTGACATTAAGTACACTTAGAAACAGTTAATAATGTTCTCTGAGAGATTGCACATGACCTACCAAATGTTATGGTTGGGTCCCTGCTGCTTACAGCCTTTGCACATACATATTGCCTGTGATTGCGGTAGGCAAATTAAGAATGTACACATTGAGTTAAAATATATTTATTCTTTTTAAGAAAGATTTTTCATAAGTTTCTCTACATTTAAGTCATCAACATTACACCTAACGCAACAGGTACCAGTTTTGTGGTACAGATCAGAGGAATGTCTGTAAATTGGAAATCAACTGTGAAAAAAATAAAACAATCTGCCATTGGTGGATGGATTGGCAATTAAAGGTACTTAGGTCAAACATAAGTACTACCATGGTTTGCAGAGCTTATCCTTCTTAGGAGTATAAACTATTAAAAGCTTTAGGAATAATCAAATAATCATACTTTAGGATGCATTTAGAAGTTTTAAATCTTTCAAAGTACTATATACATGTGGACTAATGAATCAATTTAATTAATAATGCCCTTGCTGAATTAAATTATATCCATCTTGCAGTTCATTTTCGCCAGTGATTCCCATTCAACAACTAAACTAGATTAAACTGAGTTTGTGTGAGATCTAGCAGAAACAAGAGACAAAATGGTATAATTTAAGGGCACGTGTCCCTTCAAGAAATAATGTATTTAGAAATCTATTCAAAGCAATCAAAAAAAGTCACAGCAGTACAAACTAGTCACTGATATATTTCTCCTTCGTGCTATGAAGACTTCACCTGCCACACTCAAAATTCATTTCAGCTGGTCTTGTTATTTAGGTTGAATTTCTTTCCATATTCAAGAATCATAACGCCCTAATCCTCCCCCCCCCCCACCTGAAATACAATAAATCTAACTGGCTCTTTGTACAGGGTGTGACATGACAGCATGAAACAAATAGTCAGCTTCTTAAAGAGGGGGGGAAAATATAGCAAATTGAAAGAACCTAGAGTTTTCTCCCTGACTTTTTACCTTTGTTGTGCTGCAGAGTTCCTGGTAACTGCTCTGAAGGTCCTGAATGTTGTTCTTTAGAGTCATATCATTCACCAGATCAAAAAGTGCTTCTCCCTTTTCAATCACCGATTTTATTGAAGGTTCATGGGACAGAACAGTCTGCTGTATGGACTACAATGCAAGCAAGATTTAAAAAAAAATATTGAACACTGAAGATCTATTTCACTAACTTCCCTTTGATCTGAAGCACAGCCTTCTATCATGGTATATATCATCCCTTCCAGATGAGAAGAGCTTTGCTACCAGTACAGGGCTATGTTTCTCACTTATGCCCTGAGACAACAACTTTGCAGGCATCTAAGAGTAATTGCTCCTTTTGTGAGTGGCTAGTAGCACAGCTGATAATCCAGAGCTGGTGAAGGAGGAGTTAATATCTGTGAATGGGCAAGTGCTAGGGAGAAAATTTGCTCGGAGGAACAAATTCTGCAAATAGGTGGGAAAATACCACCAAAGCCATCCTCTTAATGAGACAGCATGCAGAGAAGTGCATAAGACTTTACCTTCAAAAGTATGCAATCTGATCTGTTACGTTATTGTACCACTGGTTCAGACAGCATGGCATGTGCCAGCATCTATCAAATGACAGTGAGATACCAGCTCCCCAGACATGTAGAAAGCAAGCACACAGCAATGACATATGACTTTGAGCACTGAAGCCGAAGAGTGGTAGTAGGCAGTTTCAGAGAGACAGTCTTGATGCTGTGCAGGTACTGTCCAACAATAGCCAGAACGTTGGTTTGTTAGCAACACTGTTTTAGCCACAAATGTAAAGCACAGCACTATATGAGCTGCTATGAGGAGACTTAGGTCCATCCCAGCCAGATATCTTATAAAACATCTGTAATCCTGGAATATCTTGCAAAAACGCAATTAAGAGAAGCAATAGGGTTTGTTGTCATTTTTTTCTACTCATTTTTACAACTGGAAAAAAAAAACCAAAAAATCACTTCATTAAAATCCTAACTAAAAAGCAGAGGAGGCCATAGCAGCTGTCTGTCTTAGATGTCAGTTGAGCTGGGACATTCAGCTTTAACCAGAAAGCTGATTAAGCTAATGTAAACAGAGGCAATGTCTGCAGTGATGAAAGACCAACTGAATTCTATGCTTGCTTAAACAGCAGTTGACTCTGTTGATATGGATGGAATTACTCATATGTGTACTCATAAAAGAATTTTGCTCCATAACAGGAATTTTTCAGATTTGGAAGCCTTATTAGGACATTCACATTTCAAATCCAGGTGCTCGCTCTGGTTCATAGATGCAGGTATCATGCATCTTTTCACTTTGCTGCTGATTTGGACATCCAGAACAGAGACAACTCATACACCTATTGAGGAAACCTGAACAGACACCTGGATCACAGGATTTATTGCAAGTCATTAGGTCAAAATCAATTTGATAGTACAATGATATAACCCCTTTTTACCTTGTATTTGGACAACTGGGCCTTCTTCTCATAGAGTTCGCTCTTTGGCTCTGCTGGAGCATGTAACATGGTTTGGTACTCCACGACCCACTGAGTTTGTGCCTTGTACTTGTCCGAGAACTCCTTTGCCAGCTGAAGGCACTTCTCTGAAGTCATGTGCTCTTTCCTGATGGAGCCAGCCAGCTCTTCAAGCTGTTCCACATGTTCTCCAATTTCTTTTCTTAACTGGTCAACTTCATTTTCTTCCATGTACTTTATAGCTCGCTCCCCCTTCTCACGGGCAGATTTCAGTAAACTGTGCCCTATGTCCATATCACTCAATAGCAGCTGGGAAGGAAGTGTTGGTTGGCAGAAAATGTATGCAAGCTCTTGCCTTTTTTTTTTTTTTTTCATTGTAGTTCTATTACAGTGAGAGGCTAACTAATTTTTTTAAAAATTTTGCTAAGGACACAGAAGGAATTGCTAGGGAAATTGAATGGACTTTGCATTACAAAATTGCAAAGATAAACACAGAAACTGAGGGCTACCACAACAGGATTCATACTCCAAGTTCTGGAATAGATGAAAGTTTCCCCTTAGCTTATTATGCTTAAACTGCAGGACATATGAAAAACTAATCTACAATTTTGAGACAAAACATGAGTTTTACTACTGAGTTATTTCAATGAGGAGAAATAAGAAGCACTTATTGCCATAGTGCATACTGGTATAGAATATACTTGACAGGTTGCCTTGTGAGGGAAATTTATTTTAAGTTTTAACCTAAAACAAAACACATACAAACATGCCTTATGAAGGATAGGATTATATTATTTAGGACTATTCATCACCTCAGCAACCAAACTGTGATCTAATGCCTATATGACACAAGAACAGAAAGTTTTATACCCGGTGGCCTTTATTCTATTAGCTTCTCTGGGCAAGGTGAAGTCAGAATTTTGAGCAGCTGTTAAGATGCATGTTAAAATATAGCTTCTTTTTGGTGGACAGAAACAAAAATTGCATTCAAGAAAGCTTTACCTCTAGTTTCTGCACTTTTTTCTCCATTGCTGTTCTATCAACCACGTCAAACTTGGTGATCACATTTCTGAAGTTCTTGTTAGTAGCTCCGTACCAATTTGTGTAAGCACTAAAAGCCAATTCTGACTCCTCCATACAGCGTATTTCTTCTTCCAGGAATTTTATTTGCTCCTTCAAACAAATATGTACAGTAGGGGGAAGAAACAAGAACCACACAGATGTTTACCATTGCTATTGGCTAAAGATAGCAATAAATTGCTATTTATTAATAAAATCTGATATACTAAGATTAAACACATAGGTTTTCAGTACTTTCATATCTAAGGGATAATTCTCACTGAGATCTTGTCAGGGTGTACATATAGCAATAACTAACGTTAAAACTGAGTTAATAATAAACACTGAAAATGTACTTATATTTTGAAATTTGAATTGTAACTTGTGATGATGGTACTATGAGACACTTAAAGTGACCTGAAGACTCTACCTTATCAAGTCAAATTTTCCCATACCTATGTGTTTCAGTGATAACCTGAAAACATTTCTCTAGAGGTTGTTCAGCATTCAAACATACCGAATTCTGAAATTCTCCCCTGAAACTGCTAAAAAAGAAGGTAACAACATCTGATTAATACTGACATTTTTTGAAAGGGCATTATGCTGATCATGGTTCTCTAATACCAATGAAAATCCACATGTATTTGTGTGTATATATATGAATACATATGTGAATATCATATTATTGAGTCTACAGTAATGAAGAAACAGATAGTCTTATTAAGAAAGTCTGTTTATATTTGCTTCTTAACTGACAATTTATGATGTTATAATGAATTAATTTTCATTACTTACCAAGACATGAAGAAGTAGTGTTTGGTAGCGAGATGTAAGTTGCGTAGCCTGGCTTCCCATTGTACTTGCAGTGAGACTTTCCTCTAGTATTTGCTGAGCCAATACCCCAACTTCCTCCACATCATCTTTGTAGACTGAAATTTCTTCATGCCACTTCTATGACAAAGACATTATCCATCTTATATGACTGATTCAAACATCTTAAACACAACAGGAATTTATTTGTAACTGTCAGGAAATCATTGAAAAGGAAAACAAATACATGGTTGTAAACATGGATTTACAACAGGAAAATAAAACAGAATCTGATGAAGGTTAATGTAATCAATATGCTGGAAGCTTCATCATACTACATGGACAGCATTTCTTTACAATAGATTCAGTACTTCCCCCCCCCTGACCCCCTTAGTAATAGAAAGGCAACCTGGACTTTTTACAGGATTTGCCCGAAGTTTTAAAGGTGACTGTAAAGCATAACTTTGAATCTTTTCAAGTCTGCTTCCTGTGGTTATTCAGACCCATGTGTTCTCTTTGCAGTTACTAAAGGAGTATTATTACATGAACACAGCAGAGACTTCACAACATAGTTGGTCACATTTTACTCGTTACAACATTAATACTTTGCCACTCGAGGATTGATCTTTGTCCTCAGATATGCCTTCATATACCACAGAGCATATGAATTCCAGATCTCCCTATGAAATTTCAACATTGGTATAGCCATACCCTTACCAGTAAAATGGGAGGAACCTGGCACGATCCCTCTTGGATCCATCATTCTAGGCACCACCTCAGAATAAATGCCAATGCTTCCTGTCGTTTTCACAGTGCAACCAGGAACTGATATGGAAACCTTACATGGTATTTTGCTTAAGGAATGCCTCAACTATATTCTTTACCTTCATTTGCTGAAGCTGCACCTCCTTTGTTGCTCTACCAGACTGCCTCCCAGTTCTGATAGCAACTTTTTCCTCCAGACCTGTTAGCCAGTCATTAACCTTCTGAAATTTTTTCTCCATTAACCTCAGTTTGCTCACAGTGGCATTCAATTGGCTTCTTGCTTCAGAAAGCCTGTGCTGATAAACTTGCCAATCCTGCCGTAAGGATTCCAGGGCTCGGTCTTCTATCTGGGGAATGCCCCAGGGAATCACCTCCTCTCTGGCGTGGACAGCAGCATTCAATAATGCTTGTCCTTCTGCACAGTGGACCTGCAGCTCCTGTAAAGACAGAGTTATGGATACATACCCGACATTAACACCTTTCATTCACACATGGCAAACAAAGCCCTGGTTCTACTAAACACAAAAGCAGTTACCTCACATTGTCTAGACATTCCCTTTAGTTATCTATGGTTGAAAACATATTACACTACCTCTAAGAACACCTATGATGGCATGCTCACTTACAAAGCAAACCAAATATCGCTATTATTGACAAGTGAATAGGAGAAAATTATTGACAAAGTAAGCATTAAATTCCTTCCCCTCCTTCTAAGCTTATCATCAGTTCTGAAACATTAGCTGCCTGAACTGGTGTGGGATGGATGCAATCCATTCAGCACAGCCTTAAATTCAAAACTTTCCAGCTGTGGCAAGCAGACTGTAAGACTGATTCTGAAATTGAATCGGTTTAAAAACAACAAACAAGGTGAGGCTTCAATCTTTAAAATTAAATAGACATTTACTTTTATGTATGTTTGAGACATCATTCCAAAATAATCCTTGATACCCTCTTCTGGACACGTGTGGCATTTTCATGCCTAATAGAACTTGATTAAAAAGTATGAAGGGATTCAATCCAATTAGAAAACATAACCAGGAAACTACCTTAACAAAATACGGTTGTGTGTTGCCTTAGTTTATATTTGAAATATATATTCAGATTTTCAAAATGGATTCAGATTTTGCAAAGTAAACTATGATAACAAGACATACATTCGGAGTCCCTGATCATACATAGACCTTCTCAGTATCCTGAATAAAGTAATAAATATTTCATAACTCAAGTACAGACCTCTTGCTAATTTAATAGCAGGTATGAAAGTATTTTAAGACAGCTTAAGATCATAGCTGGGAAATTACTGAAGTACTATTGGTTCACCCTTCATTGTCACTTAAGTGATTCAGGAATAGACTTCCCACCTCACCACGGGAGTGAACCTACATGACTGGAACTGCCTGAAAGTAGATGCATCTGCACCGTAAGCAACAAAAGGTGAAAACCCAATGAAAAGAATACTTTCGATATTCTATGAAACACAAGGAAAGGAAGAGGTAGGCCAACATCTAAAACAAATTCAGTACTTGCAAGAAAGCATTAGTATGCCTGGAGATTTCATTCAAGGCCTGACACTTCTTTCTAGAAATGAGTGACAGTGTTTCCACTGACTTTACTGGGCCCACTTTTGAGCAGCAAGGTACTTATATATGTAATGTGATTCCAAGTTGTTCTCGAGACAAAAAACAGATGCAATTTTTATTCTGTTACTTTACAAGTAGGATTATTTATTTATTTATTTATTCAGAGTGTCACACATTATGTACCTGCAAGTCTCGGAGTGTTGCCTCTTGTTTCTGGGCATCACCATCAAGATGCGATAAACAGTCAAGTTTTTCCTGTTCCTTCTCCAGCCATACTTCAAAGGTCTTCAGATTTCTTTGGTACTCTTGATGTAAGTTAAGCAGTCCTTCAGCTTTTGTTACTGCCTCCTGCTTGTTAAAATATTTGCATACATGTATATATATCTTAGTGTATCATCAAACCAAGAAAACATAAAACCCGGACTTCCACCAAGGTGAAAAGTTCATATCTGATGCTGAGCCTTCCTAAAATTCAAGAGTACTTGGATTCTGAGGATGGTTTGATGAATAAAGAGGGGGCCAACGTGGGGATACATATACTTATCCTAAAAGACTTGAAGTTTTAATCTCGGATCACTTTTAAATAACACCTTAGTGTCTAATAACAAAAGAGCTTCTTAATTTTTATTCCAACTTAAATTCACTTTACTGGAGTGATTAATAAGAGTATGAGCTTAGAAATTGCATATTTTCTTTTGCCAATGGAATAATAATCTTCTATTAAGAGTATCTAGTATCTTTAGGTTTGAAGACTACCCAAGTCCTTTGTGAGGAGCTCCTACAGAGCACAGTGAGAAACAGACTGCAAGTCTTCTGTCTACGTGGGTCAGCAAGTTACAATAATTTCACAACCCTGCACTAAAATATTACCATACCTGGCATACAGCAGGAAAGGTGTCATATATTAGCACTAGACTAGTCTTTCTAAGAAATGATGGGAATGGGGGATTGAGTTTGGATTGAGGCAAAACAGGCTGCACAAGAAAAACACTTTCATAAACAGCAGCCATGAAACTACTGCCCACTTTACCTATTTCTAACAGGTCTGATTAATGGGAGGAAGGAAGAAAAGAGGATTGTTATCAATCTTTTACAAGGCCTGTACATGCCCAGTAGTGGCAAGAGGGAAAGAGACTAGTTCTCTTGCTTCTTCACAGTGGCTGCAGAGAATTACAGGTCTTGGTCTGCTCAGGCTTGGGCCACAAACCATTGGGGAAGCTTGTCAGGTTTCCCACCTGGCCAAAGGATTATTAAAAGGATTTGACTATTCTTTACTTTCTGGGTATTAGCTTTGAAGTTTGAATTTCTTTCTAAGGGTTGAATGTACTCTTGACACTTAACATCATCACCACAGTTGGGAGTGGGGAAGACCAAAGTCATCTGGGATATTATGCAGGAAGAGAGAGAAGGGATGCTTCTTGCTACATGAGGGAAGAGGTACAGAGCTCTTGCCCCTGCAAACTACCATCCATTTCTCATTGTTCTCATGCTGTTGCTCAAGCTGAGCAAATACAGGAAGTCTGTATAGCTTTGTGCAAGAGAAAAAGGTACAGGTTAGAGGATCCCCATGATAAAAGGAATAGTAGGTATTCACTAGCACTTCCCAGGACTTACTCATTTCTGTGGCAAACCTGAGTGAGTTCATTCACAGAAGATCCAAAGAAAGAGTGCATTGCATTCTTTGCAGTTGTGGAAGAGAGTACCACAAAACAGCAAATCACTTCTGCTTTTGAAAAACTGAATTTTGGCCCTTTCCACAGGACAAAGACACCATTGAGACAACACAATTCAATTTTACTATACTGCTGCATGAAGAAAAGTTGCCTTCCTGAGCATACATTATGCATTATTTAATTATGACAGAGGAATTTGGATTAACCAAATTTGGATTAATTTGGTTATTTGGATAATAACCTAGTTTTAAATGTATGACCAGGTCTTCTATTATTTCTTCTTTATCTTACATCTTATATTAAAATCTGCCTTGGTCTTTATCTGCCTATACCCTAATCTTTTCCAGACCTATGATATTAACACTTATCAGTAAATGTAGTACTTATCATGCTGGGTCTTTTGACATTAGAGTCAGTTTACTTGCTAACAAGGTTTGTGTTCAATAGTAAACTCCTATAGTTGTCAACCATTTGTGAATTACCTGACCGGTTGAATTTACTGCAAACCATACATTTATGCAAATCACAGATTCTGAGATGCTTCCAACTTTTCAGTCACAATCGGTAAAATCATATCTGTGCTGAAGTCAATGAGACTTTTGACATGAAATTCCTCAGACAGTTCACCTGATGATTTTTTCAGATTCAGATTTTTAGAACCTTTCTGAAAAGATCTGAGTCTCAGTGGTACAGGAAGACAGATTGATAAATCACCCTAATGACTTTCTGTTACATTAAGTTACAGCTGTCCCTAAACTTTTACTCCTCATTTAACTATAAAATAAACGATCAATGAAAAGACTTTCTCTTTTCCTTGTTGCCAACAAAACAAGAGGGAGTCGTATTAAGAAAAACTGTACCCTTGTTCTGTCTTTGAGGAACTTATACCGCTCCTGAAGGTCCTGAAGTTCAAGCTGAGTGACATAATGCTCAGCCATCCCACTTCCTTTCACTTCAATCGTCTCCAACAGGCTGCTGTGACTCAACACCTCTTCACTGAGTAGCTGCAAAATAGAATGAAAAGAACACATTTATGAATGGGCAGCATTAAAAGACGACCACAGATTAATCTTGCAGTTGCTCAGCCATTTTTGTTGCTTATAAGGTGATATGGTTTTGTTGCTGGTTAGTTGTAAAGCAAACACACCTTTGCTTTGCTGAGGGCAGCTGTTTTTTCCCTCAGTTCAGCATATTGCCTTTCAGAAGCATTCATACTTGCTTCTACTTTATCCATCCAGTTGGAAAACTGACGAACATCATCCTGGTAACTTGTCCATTTGGAGAGAGCTCCTTCCAGTTGACTGTAATTTAAAAAAAATACATATTTGTTGTGATAGTGGAGGTTGTCATGTTATTTAAGCAGTGAGATATAGTCATATACAGTTATTCTAGACTATATATTATAAAAAAGATATATCACAAGCTAAGCAGTCTAAGACAGAGCTGTTAAAAACCTACAAGTTTTAATTGGGAGCACTGTTTGGCTGATAAAGAGGAACTAAGTTTTCCAAACTTGGAATAGTAAGGAACTCTGTAAGTTATGTAGCTAGTTGATGTGTTCTAGCTTTAGTAAATAAAATGCAACTGAAAGCATAAGATCCAGAATCAGAAATTTTCTGTTCTTTTGCATACATTCAAAAGTATGCTGCATTCTAATGTTTAATTACCTTTGCTGTTTTAAATTGAAATATTTGCAACTAGTGATGCTCCACCAAAGACGACTACATTTTTTTCCCTTGTATTTCTTTATTCTGTAACTTTGAGAATCACTATTGGACACTGTAATTAGAGTACCTTTTGTGAAATGCTAGGAAGTGAAAAATGAGACAGGATCTCGACAGAGCAACCATTAATGTCTGTGACAAGATCTTCTCATTTCTGAGAACAATTCAAGGCATCAAGTGCAACTCAAAGTAAAATTTACACCAAGATTATGAACGTGGAATCCACTTTTAAGAGTATATTGACAATAAGGGTTAACAAAGCTTAGATCCCTCATGGTTTCCTCCCCTTTTTCTACTTCAAATGAACATATCGCTTAAGGACTCTAGACCTGCAATGTTAGGCACACGCAGTCGTTTTATATGAATTTGACTCTTGTAATAATAAAACTTTGGGAATTAGCTTTTCAGAAATGCTGACAGTGCTTTATTACTAAGCATCATTCTGCACCTCATACCCTTTTTACCTCTTGCACTGGATACAAGCAGACAGAAGAGAAGCCCAGCTGTCCTTCAGGGTTTGCAACTGCCGTTCAATCACTGGTAGTCCCTCCAGAGAAGTATTTTGCAGAACAGATTCTCCTCTTGTCAGGACCATTTTCATTTGGATTTCTTTTTCTTGTTTCACTGCTAGCAGTCCCTAAAAAGTGAGTGGATATTATTCTACTTTCATCCTTAACTGGGCATGAATATACTAACTAGTTTTACCGGAAAATGAGCTGATCGAGTTTAGCAGTTTGTACAAACAGTCAATTGGAAGAGGCACAGTGAGGTTCACAGCTGGACTTCACAAGCAAAAAGTGACTTTCAAAGGGCAGGTTCAGGCCATTAAAAAAATATTAGTCGACAGGGAAGTTTTCACAGAATCTGTGCAGGTGTATCAGAGTGTATCAGAGAAGGTACTGTTGGGTGGAAAAGCTGGCATTCTAAAGGGAATGTCATTTAAATGGAAAACAGGAGGATTCATTCATAGAGAAAACAATATATGATGACAGAGCTCTTCTACAGGGCTTAAATACAGTTCTACAATTTTAGGATTTCTTTGCAACAGAAAGGTACCAACACATAAACTCAGTAGACTATCAGCAACGTCAGCTTAGAGACTTCAGTTCCTGGAGCTGCGCATTTACTAACTAACAGCTGCTAACACTATGCAAAGTCACGAAAAGCCTGAAAGCATGAACCTGAAAGACTCAATGAACAAAAGGAAAAACATCATTTTAGTATCCTGCTACAATCTCTTGGTATTTGATGTACCCTTATAATTTTGAGGACTTGTCCATATTTTGGCCACGGCTCAAAATTTGAGACATCAATAATATGAAAAGTATTGTTTTCTGAGCACTGCTCAGAAACATCTGTTGTGCCGTGATATTAATAGATGCTCTTTTCTTAACTGTAGTCACCATTTTTAAAGCAGTTACAAGAAAAGCTGTTCTGAATCATCCATATCACCTGTAAGATCTAGGAAATTATATATTAAACTAACAGAAGTTAATATCTTACTTCTTCCATTTAACCTTCAGCAGACACACACCATCTTTTGAGTTTTTTTAAGAATTTGCATATATGCCGCTTTTCATATCACAAAGGTCCCTATATCCTTCTAAGGGAAAACTTCTAATAATGAGCTCTCTCCTCTATAAAAAGAGTTATTTTTGAGTAAATTGAAAATCAGCATCTGAACAACAACAGTCATTACACTAATACGCAACAACTAATGTAAATTATCCCTTATTTGCAACCCTCTTACAGATCTAAAAAAAAGCATGTTTTGGAGTCTATTGTTTCCATACCTCTAGCTTTAACATCCGGCTGTCCAGAACACTCTTGTCTGCAGTGGGATGACAGTAGGAATCCAGCATGTGAACTGCATCAGCCACCCAGTCCTGGAGGTCCTTGACACTGTGTGAGAACTGCTGGTGCTCTGCTACGACCCTATCCATTCTGGAAACTTTCTCCTGCAATTCATAAAGTAATTAGCACCAGCAGCTATTCAAAGGATTACTTATTCCCTATACCTACTTATGGACTTTCATAAGCCATACTTTGAAATTGTCTTCATACATTGATAATTACAAGTACACTTACTGGAGCATGGAATGAATTTTGCATACACACACACACACACACACACACACACACAAGCTGCCCAAACATAATATACAACTGAAAATTTCAGAAATGCCTTTCTAAATGTAAAGCTTCATCTAATTGTCTTGTCTCATCCAAAGTAGATGAGAGTTTTCTGGTTTCACTTTTTCTTAAACATCTGGTAAATCACACCTAAACTCCATTTCAGTGTTGCAACTGAAGATAACTTGTGAAATCTGTCGCTGCACAAGACAGATTTGAGCCTGTGAAGGTATGCCACTGCAACAACGCTACTTTGTTAATACTTGGAAAAGAAAGCCCTGTTTTCCTCAATGACTCCCACTGGCATAACCATTCTTCTGAAAAATTACTGACACTTATGCTGAAGTTACATTGCTAGAAGGTCTGAGGTGAACAGGAACACAGAGCAGAGGGTATTTCACATGGTGACAGAGAACTAAAGTCAAGCCAGCGAAACAGGTTTAGGAAGTTACAGGCATGGCTATCCAAAGAATTTCAGGATTTCTCTCATAGGCTGGATCATATGTACCCTCCGCCTCAAACTCCTTCTTCTCATCCTGACATCTCCTACAAGTTCTGTCCGCATAAACCAATGTTAGTAACTCGTGCATCTTTCCCTTTCTCATTATGCAGTCGTGAAAATTTATTATGGCCATGCATACAATAATTTTCAGTAAGCTATACGAGCTCTAGATATGATTTATAATTTTTATTTCCACAGAAAAAGTAGAAATTAACAAACTAGCAATTGCCCCAACACAAATACTTCCTGAATTGAATAGTTCTCTGATAACACACTTCCTAAATCCTTAATTATTCTTATTACTGTAGTAACTATAAGCCTAATTCAATATCAAGCCTCCTTCGTGACTGGAACTTTGTGAAAAATAACAGTCCTAATATGAATACCTTCTTATCTGTTTACACAACAGAGATAGCAGAACTCTTAAATGGTGAAGTGAGTCAAGCACCACTCAGTAAAACAGAGTTAGGTTAAACTCTCAGTTCTTAGCCTGATGCTTTAGAGTTTGGCCTATGTCTCCCCTTGAACCTTCAAAAGCAGCCTAAGAGGTAATTCTTTTAGAAGACCAATCTATTAGTTTTAGATGAAGATGCTGACAATGCAAATAATTAATCGTCATTGTAGGATGCAATGGAGTAATAACTTTTCTGTATTATGTATTTTCGAACAAAAATAACTCCCCTAAGTTTTGAAAAAATACATCTTTCAGGTGCCACTTACTACAAAAATAAATGTCTTCAATACTTGGAATAAGCAAAATCAAACCTGATTATTGTATAATCAGGTGGGGTTTACTTTTTATTCAAAACACATAAAAAAAAAAGTAATCACAATTCCATTTTGTTGACAGTCCATGGAATTATCCAGGTTCTTACTTCCCACACACTAAAGCCAGTGTAAAAGACAAGATAGCTGAAACATACCACAGAGCAGACAAGCAAGACAAATGCAGTGCTTCACATTTCAGTCTCTTTTTCCCCACATACATCAAATGAAGTGCTTAAAAGCACATACACTGAGTGCATTACCTTTGTCAGATTGCTTAGAGTAAGATATTGAGAAGACAACTGAGACACTCTGCGCATAAAGCTTTTGCTGACAGCTTGCTCTTCCCACAGCTGCTGAGCTTTCTCTTTTAGCCTGTTGAGCTGATGCTCGTGGCAGCTTATTTCCTCAAGGACAGACTGTAAAGCACAAGCACGTTAATAGTAAGAGTGGGTGCAAGAAAGGAGGAAAGACAGAAGCATGAAGGCCCCATGAAAAATAGAAGTGACATATGGCAAGCTTGCTGAGAAAGGCACACCATACAGCTACAGCAGTGAAGCAGAATGTCATAAGAAATATGGAGATGCAGAACCTGATGGAACAGGATCATCAACAGCAATCCTTGAAACCAGGTCTCATCTTATTTAGGAGGTCAGGATGCTAGAATGATCAAGCTTTTGTAAGAAATCAATGAGGCCAGGAGGATGGGACAGGAAAGTCTGGCCATGTTAAAAACGCTTAAAAGAAGTCACCTGCAACTTTTGGTGTTCTCTCCTCTTGGAAGGAAGATCATGGAGCCGACTGCTACTTCCTTGCACTATGCTCTCAGTTGTGGTCAGCCACTCCTGCAGAGGTTCAGCAGTTGCTTCGAAGTCCTTCATCTGGATCTTTAAGTTCTGGGAAGACATGCACAATTTTATCAACAGTCCCATGGCACTGGGCATAACTGTAATGCACAACACACAGATCAAGCACATAGCCAGGACATACAATTGCAGTCAAACACTACACAACTCTTCAAAACAAGTTACACCAGCTCTGCACCTTCCCATCTCACAATCAGAGACTGAAAGAAAAGTCTGAGAGCACCTCTTTAAGAGGAAATATAGAGGCAACAATGTAGGATATGTCTATACAGCTGAGGGGAGGCTGAAGCAAATTTCCTCTGAACTGAAAGTTTTACAGATCTTACGAGCTTTGACTCAACGTAAGTCTAACTCACACAGCTAATGCACTCTGAAAACAGGCTAATTTGGGATACGAGTTACCTAACATCTGACTGCAGTCATTCACACTGACCCCTCCTTAAATGGGCTGCCACTATTCCTAGGTGATGTATGACTACGTTCAACCCAATCCTGGTCATAATTTCTGGTTATATTCTTTTTTTAGTGTAAAATTTTTGTTACAAAACTGTGTGCGTTAAGGCATATGTAGGCATTCCTTCAGTGTCTGCACATTTCTATTGTAGGCTTATTCTGCCCTATTGAAAGAAACCAGCATTTGAAATAATTCATATGGAATAGCATCCTGAACAGCATAGCTCCTGTGCCCTAGTTATTTTTATTCCCCCCCCCCCGCCCCCGCCCCCCCACTGATTTAGTTTTCTTTTTAGCTATAGCTTTATCACTTAAATTAAACATCAGAATGAAAAACTAGGTCTATGAGACTGAAAAATGCTTGGCTCAAAAAGTTTAACCTCTACAGAGGTTGAACTCAGAGGTTGCCTTCTTTCCATGGCAACCCTGACACAAAGAAAGGTAAGCCCTTGCTACCTGACATTTTTTTTTAAAAAGGCTTTCCTACACAATATATTAAAAGTATTTGAACTTTTTCTCAGCTGGCTAGGCAGCATTGGTTTGAAACACGAATGCCTGGGAACTTTAATTCTCCTAGGCTATGCAGGGAATTCCAGCTAAGACCTTTTGACCTTAAAATCTATGACCTTATAAGAGATTATGTTTTTAAGATATTCACCTTCTGTGCTGGTTGAATTGCGAGTACCGAACAGAGAAAGGCACTGAGGTTTCTTTAAAAAGTTGCTCAAATAAATCATGATATTTCATTGGTTTGCAATAAGAGAGACAACATTTACCCGCTGTACTGGGACTGTTCAATCAGCAACAGTGTCGGAAAACTGTGCTAAAACAGTCCTTAAAAAAAAAATTATGTTTTAGCAATCCAGTACATTTGATGAGACTTGTGCTAATGAATTTGAGCAACTGCTGTCTTTGCTACCTTCATTTACCCTGAACAACACTCTTCTGCATGAAACACGCCACTTAAAGTGGAATCAGGTCATAAGGATATAAGTAAACAAAAGCAAAATGTAAGCAGAAGAATGGGACTTCTTGAAAGCTGTTATTTATTAGTTCTGTCACATCATAAAGACTTACAGCTATATATGAAATCTAAACTGTGCTGTTTGAAACAAAAAGCAAAGAGGAAATTTAGATCCAATCTTTCCCCACTGTTACAGGTTCAATACCTCCAATGCAGATTCCTTCCGGTGGAGGGTGGTGATAAAATTTTTCCAGTCTTCTTTAGCCGTAGCGGATTTGTCCTGGATAACTTTAGCCTTTTCCTTTGGTAAAACAGAGCACAGCAGTTCTCCTTTGGATGCTACCAGGTTTAGTTTTTGTTGCCCAGTCTCACTTTCCGATAAGAACTCCTAAAAATAATAATAAAAGAAGCTAATTGGTGAACTTTGGATCCCAGTAAAGGTCAATGTCAAGCTCCCAGAAAACTTAATCAGGATAAGAGTTTATTGGTTTTGCTCATTAACATGCTAAGTCATCTTTTGGTACATTCCATTTTAATATTGTTCATATTTATGGAATTTAGGGACAACAGCTACTTAAACCAGAAGTGCCATACGTCTAAATAACATATATATTTAGACTCCAGGATTACCTGTATATTCTGCATTTCATGAGACAATTACTGGTCATCTAGTTGGGTATTATATTTCTTTAAATCTCCAGTGTCATTTCAGGGAACCAGTATCCTGGCACAGGTACCAGCAGGAGCCAGGACCCACTCTGAGGCACACACAGGACTGAAGATTTGCCCACGGGCGACAGCCACACTGGGCTTCCAACAAGCGTGTAGGGGTGTGGGCTGATGCTTAGACCCTGAGCAATGTCTAAACTGTGGGATTTATTCCTCTGCATCCTTAATTTACCTTCCCTGTTTGAAAGTATTTTTCTTCACAGAAATCTTGCACAATGCTGGTGTGCAAGAAGTGTATGGAAAAAATGCATGTGCAAGAATTATACAGAAATGTAAGGAAACAGCCAGATTTTTAAATTCTAATGTACTCGGATAACATTCTTATAACTTGTAATTATTAAATGACTTTGTGAGGTCTCAAAGGAATTTAGCAGTCTTAAATACCAACATTTTAAACTATTACTATCATGATTATGTGATAGGCAGTTTTATAATCATAAGGTTACATCCACGTTCAGAAGTAGCAGACTTGATACAAAAATTACCAAGTCAAGTTCTGATTCTGTGTTACAGTAGAGGTCTTAATAGAGAATGCAAAAGATCTGTTAGCTTTCAGATACCTGGTTCAAGTTCTGGCTATATTAAAATCAAAGATATAATTGCCTTGTGACTTAATGATGTCAAATGTGCTAACAGATAAAACATTAAATTTTAACAAAAATAAAAGTTTAAGTTTATACAGGTTACCGATACACCTCTAGAAGTCCTAAAGCATTTACTGCATGACAAAAAAAATTATTTCACCTAACGCAGCTTTCAGGGAGGAGGAGAACAAAGTAAGGTCTTATGCTGTGAAGGGGCTGCAGTGATAAAGAAAAAAAATATCTTACCACTGTTGAAAAAAAAGCAACCCCACAACCTTGTTAAACTCTTCTACTTAACGTAAAAACCTACTAGGATTTTTTCCCCGTCTATGCTTCTAAACATATTCTCATTTTGGGGTAGTCAAAAATTTGATATATTAATACAGTCACATTTACACTTTCAAGTAAACCGTTTAAGCAAGGAAAAGTGAATTTACCAAAAGGAGGAGGAAGTGATTTGGGTTTTGGTATTTTCTGAGAAACTGATATGATTTATTCTGTTATACTATCTAAATGAAGGTTTAGCAATCTCATTATGTAATTCTCATTTTGCTATTGTTAGTTAAAATTATAGTTGTATTCTATTCACAAAAGTATTTCTTTCACTTGCTGTATTAAAATAAACTTTTAATTGGCATTCCTTTCCATAGAGTTGTTGGGGCTTGTTTTAGCTTTATGTGAAAAATATACTTTTTAAATGCCAGCTCTCACTACATACATTTTAACTCTGTTCTTGCACTATAAGGGCTCTAGTTCCATATAAGAGGAAAAATATTCACATAATTTTGAAATAATTCCAGGTACTAAGTCCTGATTCTGATATCGTTCTGATTTTACAGTACTCTCCTACTTTAAAAACATATTTTTTTTCTATTGTTAAAAAAGAAACAAACAAGGAAAACTGCCATGAGAGACAATGACTACACACAAACTGTAGCCCATCAATTAACCTAAACAAACTAACTAGACTGAAAAAGAAATAAATGTTTATTTCCTTGCAATTAGTCACCTTTAGTGTTGACATTAACAACATTAACAAAAAATAGTAATTAACCAAACAATTCAATCTGAGCTTTATATGCAACTGATTGGTTCTCCCTTAGACTGATATTTTACTGCTATAGTTACCTGTATTTTCTGCAGACTTGCTGAAGCTTCGCTGATATTTTGAGGCACATCAAAGCACTTGGCTGTGTTGACTTTTGCATTGACCAGCCACTGCTGGAAGTCCCTGAAAGCCGTCCGAAACCTTTGCTGCAAGATCTGCTCTTTGCTTTGACATCCTTTTGAAGCTTGCAGGCAGAGGCTGGGTTTATCACATCAGGGAAGCAGAACAGAGGGAGGGAAGGAGGGAGGGAGGGAAGGCAGGACTCTGTTAGGTGACAATGCTATTACTTAGTTCTCCGAAATACAATGGTAAGGTTAGTTTAACCTGGACTCCTCCTACCAAATTTAAGCACTTAACTGAGGCACCAGGAAATCCATTAGAAGCTTTCAGTTCCTTAAAAGTGAAGCATGTAAATTGGGACATAACTGTCACAGATATGACAGGTATGAGCATTTCCAGAGAGTGACTCAGTGCACCTAAGCATGAACAGTTTCTGCAAGCCCCTTTCTCTCTCTAGGGACAGGGCACAGAACTACAGCGATTACAATTCTAACTTCTGTGGCTCGGTAAAGTTCGTAACGTTAGAAGGGATCAATCTGGGTCATCACACCCTTCTTCTGCAGCTACAGAAGCCAAAAGCTATAACCCCCTGCAAGAGACAGTATCTTGCATCTGAAATGCAGAGGTCATACTCCCAGGTAAATCAGCTAGACTGACCTGAGAGAAAGCAAGAAAGCAAGCAAATGCCAGTTCCCCTGTTTCAGGGAACCAGCTAGTCAGGGAAGAGTAAACTGAAGGACAAAATTAAGAAAAGGATCTTAACTAGCTGGTATAGCTTGTTCTTCCTTCAGACAAATAAGCCATAGTGCTACCTCACAGTTTCTTACAAGGATTCCTCCCGTAACAGGTCAGGTGTAGATATACATTAATTTCAGCTGAGTTTAGTGATATAGCCTGGCTTTTAGAAAAAAAACCCTCCAAATTGCTACTTTTTAAAACCTCTACTCACACCAAAATCAAAATAGTGATTCTAATCATTGTTACCTCTATTTCTAATCCAAAATTTCTAATTATGATTCCCTAAAAGACAGCTCATGTCCCCCCACCCCCTTATCCCTGGGACTGATTAACTATAAACAAGATGAATGTGTACCTGTTGTACTCCTTAATCAGCCCTGAAACTTTTGAAGAATGAGTACTCAAATCTCTGGAAAATCTACAAAGATCATTTAACTGAGTTTTGATCTCATCTGTCATATGTTCAGACTTTACCAGAGCATCCAACGTTTCCTGTTGAAACAAAACAAAGGAACAATATTGGTGATTAAATTAAAAAAAAATAATCTTCTGAATCAAAAGTTATCAGAATTTAAATTCAACTTTAATTATGATCTATGCACGTTCATTTTCAAGAGTATTTTAGCAGTCAAACCTACAGAAGCTTATTTGGAATCATGAGCTTCTAGAGACCAAATTTCTGGAAGCCTCAACTGTCTTAGCTCAAAATGTTCTCAAAGAACAGTTTAAGGTATAAATTTCATTTTAATAAATGAGCTATGGTATTTTCAGTTACTTGTATACATATAAAAGTAAATACAATTAGGGAATAGCAAATACTATATGTTTATATAAATATAATTAGCCTGTTGGCTTGAGTTTAGCACGTTCAATAAAAACTGTTTTGAGCTGTATCCAAAAAACTAATTTACGCTCAAAGCTTTTAACAGCTTCAACTCTTTCACAGAGGGCTTCATAATGTAAAAGTACAGCTGCTCACAATCCTGCGAGAGTAAATGGGTTACTGACTGTCATTGCTGCACTGGAAAAACTCTTGCTTTGGAGACAGCTAAGCCAACAAAAAAAAATGCTTTTCTTGGCTTAGCTTACGTCACTGGGAGAGGTGTGATAACCACTCCAACAAAAACAGCCCCTGTTGACGTCCACCGCATCTCCACTGCAGAATCCCGCCAGCTACTCCAGCATAATAAGCAGTGCAGACTTGGCTCCTTGTCCCACCAGAAACTAAATTCTTCAGGCATTCCTCTTAGACTACCAGGGAGAAAAGACAATCTTCTAGCTTGTCACATTTGGGAGTGTTAGGTTAATGGGTGGACTTGGTGATCTTAAAGGTCCCTTCCAACCTAGACGATTCTATGATTCACCATGGCAGAGGTTCTGCAGCACAGGCGGGCCAGAGTGTTTGGCACGCATAGATTAACTTGGCTAAATCTGAGTGCCAGTCTGGAACAAAGGTACAATATAAACTTAAGAACCAAATCATATGAAAGTGAATACAGATTTGAACAGGGACATGGAAGTGGGACAAGAAAGTCCCCAAATCACACTTCTGAATATATATAAAAAAAAGGATGATTGAAAATATACATAGTAAACAGTCTGTAATAACTTATCAGCACAAAATTGAATGTTCAGAAGAGGTGCAAACGATGTACAGAAAAATATATGCAGAAGATTTTCAAAATATCACAGTCTACGTTATAGAGATAAAAATGCTTACTGAGTACTTTTCACTGTAAAGTATTAACTAACTGTGTAATAAACAGATACCCCTTTATGTAAATCAAAAGTAAAAAGAAATACTATCAAGGGTCTAGCAAGCCAATCAACAGACTTAGTAAGAACAGCAAACGGACAGAAGCCAGGGATTTAATTTACGTGTCTGCTGCCCACAAGCAACTTTGTGCTTTCTTCATGTCCCTTTTCCTGAAAAAGTCTGCAGAGCTGTGAAATTAATATATTAAGATCTATATCATGCATTCCTGAGCAAGTGAAAAAAAAAAAAATAACGTATATATATTGCTTCTTTGTAGTACCTGAACTGCCAGGGAGAAAAAACAAAACAATCCATTTTGAGAAAAATAAAACTAAAAGCATGCATTGGCTATGAATAACAGTGGTTTAGCCCACAATCACAGCTTGATTATATTAACATTTCTGAAATCTGTTTGCATTTATCGATCACAGGGAAGCCCTGCAAAAAAGGCTAGAGACAGTTCAGATGTATTATGTGTACAAACTTTCCTGTGTTCTCGTGAGTAGGAAAAAATACTTTGCTACAACAGATTTTCAGGACTCCTCTTATTTACATTATTCGTGCTCATATTATGGACTTTATCTGCACTGCTCATACACCAGAAATCTGTTCAACCATCATTAAAAGATACTTGAAATAGTCACACTGCCAGTTTGCTTCGATGCCACATAAAGTAGCGTTTGAATTAAGTAATTATGTAATAGCAATGACGCTTAGAAAAAATGTAAACTAACTACTTTTTGTTTATCTTACTTTATGTTAAACTAGACACAGGACTTTTTCTGAAAGCATTAGGAATAACAACACAATGGCTGTTACTTAAACACAGGATGTTGCAAATTGTGTAGGGCAGGAATCACCATAATGAAACACTGACAGCTTCTGGTTTGTTTTTTTTTTTTGGTAAAGAAAACATGCCCTAAGGGTAGCACAGTGTTAGAATTGCCTGTTTTCAATGAAATTTTTCATTTTCAAATAACCTATCTCAACAGCTACTAAAAGATTATTCTGATGACATACAGCCTTAAGCATAACCTATTAACAAACAGGAACATTAACTTGCAAAACAGGGTAAATTTAACTGTGGCGGTTTTTTCAGAAACACCTATAGCACTGTTGCAGCCACTTGGATTTAATTTTGAATCTGACAATTACCAAAATGATTTGCTGAATTCCAAGTGCAAGTTCTGCTGCTCTTATGTTGCACATACCTAAAAGAATAGAACTTGAGTATAACAGAACAACAGAATGAGCTTGCTCATTCTGAGAATTAGGAAATGCATTTTTAATTTGTTGCCTTGGCTTACATGGCAACAGAATCACTGTGAGACAATGAAAATGGAAAGCTGCAGTGCTATTTTACGTTTACAATAGGACCTATCCCTGGGGTCCTGAAATGGAAGGATTACTGTCACATTTCCTCTAACTATAAATAAAATTACATAGTAGGGCTGTGCATAATAAGTCTTGAGATTCCTCTGCATTCTCCTCATCAACCAAAGTTTACAATTGTCTAATCTAAATAAAGTGTTCTTACATAGAGCTACAGTACATACACAGTATATACACCATTAATAAAAGCTATGTCCTTTGAATTTAGTACTTCTCCATTTATAAAATAAATAATTACAAAAATCTGATAATTGTTGCTGTATGTTGATGATAATTCCATGTCTTCCTTTCCTTTTTAGAAACATATAAACATGGAAGACTTTGCATATTTGTACCATTATTTGCTCCAGTGTATTGTCAGCTTTGTTACTCTTACAGATACACACTGGCACTCAAGCCAGCACGTTCCATAAATCTGTGTCAGGAAATTCTGTGAAAGAGAAAGCCACAGAAATAACTTGGCACTGACATTGGGGGAGGAGATTTATAATCTCAGTTCAAAGAGAGGGTGTTCTGGGGTTTTTTGAGTATTTCTTCAGCCAGGAGGTCAGAAAGCAGGCATCACACACCTCTCCTCCTTGATTGAAACTGCTTTATTGCAACGCTACCCTCAAAGGGAAATACTCTGTATCTTTCCTCAACATCTGTGATCCACAGCAGTGGAGCTACATGTGTCCTGGTTTGTATGGATACATGCAAACATACATCTTGATTGTTGTGAATAGATATATATGTTTATATATAATGTGCCTGTGATATATACATGGGGTTTTTTTTTTGCTAGAAGGCAATCAGGAACAGAACCTCTCTGTTCCTCTAAGTTCCACTGCATTCCATAGCAAAGCAATGAGCAAGTATACGGGTTTCCAGCACAACTTCTTTAAACATTGGACGAGATCTCAACGTGCACAGCGTGCAGGATGTTTCAAGAAATGGAAAGTACAAGCTCAGTACACTCTTGACAAATTGCAAGCAAGAAACGGCCCCAGCTGCCACTTGGCTTTTAGCGAATGCTTCACATTCCCCCGGCCAAGGGCTACTCTGCCTTGGAACGCTGAGCGACGTGGAGGAGAAGGGGAGAGCTGGTGTGCTTCGCTCCCTCGCTCTCTCCGAGGCAAGCCCTTGTTTTTAACATCTAAGCCTTGTACAGCCGAGGCCAAGGCCAAGGCGGGACACATCTTCTGTGCTACGATTACAGTTTAAAAAAAAAAAAAAACAAAACCAAAAACAAACCAAAAACAACAACAACAACAAAAAACAGAAGTAGTTTGGGAAGCTGGGATTGCCCAGAGGTATTTTTCACGAAGGCATTTTACTCCCACCCACCCCCGGCAGTCCCGCGGGTCGGAAGCTTTCCCCCCCACCCCGCACCCTTCACCTTACAGCCCCCCCGAGAGCTGGCAGGGAAAGAGAAGCGGCCCTACCTTCTCCTTGCGCCAGCTCTCCACCACCTCGCCGTCGGTGAGCCGGCTGTCCGGGGGGGCCAGGCCCTGCGCCCAGGCGGCCAGCAGCCCCCCCAGCCGCCGCACGGCCTCCTCCAGCTGCTCCACCTGCGCCGCGAACTCCTGCTCCGAGAGGGCCATCTGGCTCAGCACGTCCCGCAGGCTGCCGCGGCTCCGCACCGCGCTCTCTTCCCACTGCCGCCAGTCCGACCGCAGGGCCCGCATCTCGGCCGCCAGCGCCTGGCACCCGCCGGCGGCCGTGCCCCGCTCCGCCGCCGCCGCCAGCCTCTCCGCTCGGCCCAGCCGGCCCGCACCGACCTGCCGGGACTCTAACAGCTCCTGCGGGGCGACATTGCCACGGTAACCCGCGCCGCCGCCGCCGCCGCGGGAAGGAGGGAGGGGGGAAGCGGGGGGAGAGGCCGCCCGAGGCGGCGGCCGGGCTGGCAGAAGCCGCCGGGGGACGGCTGGAAAAGAGCGCTGCGGGGAGGGAGAGTGCGGGCTCTGGCGCTGGGTAAAGAGCGGTTCGGGCGCTGCCCGGCGCTTAGGGGAGAAAGAACTTCTTTTAGGGACTGAAAGTACAGTTTAGGTTAAGGTGCGGGGAAACGGCAACTTCGTCGCGGTCGTTCTCCGTAAGAAACGCTGGCGTGCGGCTGCTCACAGCAGTTTTAAAAACGCAGCCGCGCTGCTCACAAAAAAGCATTTTGCAGCCTACCCGTGATCTGTGATGTGCCATAATTGGTTGCACATGTGCTTTTTTTGGTTGTTTCCCCCCACCCCGAGAAGTGAATTCTTTCTACAGTGTCCTATTTCAGTCTTACACACGCTACATGGGAATTTTGGGAGTTTTCAGTTTAAGAAGCTGGAAAATATAAATATCATCCCAAACGCTGCGTGCCAGAGTAATGTTATTTATTCTCTCGTTAGCCTTATGAGCTAGAAACTGCTATCTCCTCCCTTCCCCGCTTTATATACGGGGAGTTTGAGCACAAAGGAGACTGCAAACTATCCAAGAGTGTACGACCAATCTGGAATTTGTTCTCGGGTATCCTGAATCTTCATCTAGTAGTCTGTTCACTGGCCCACTCTCTTGTGTTTAGGAGCAGACTGAAATGAGTATCTGAAGGTAAACCTCAGGCACAAACAAAACGTGCAGCCTGCTTTAAGGGTGCATTCGGGAATATGTGACTTGCGTAGGCGCTCAGATGCCTGGGAATGGATGCCAGGGTAAGGAGGACAGTATTCCCAGGGAGGCATCCCGTACATTTCTACTGTGTTTGGGGAGAACAATCCTTGCACTGCTTTATGCACCTCCATTTCATGCAAATGGGGAAGGGTTGTTCTGACTGATTCAGACAACTCTGCTCATGGAGAAAGCGTATTCGGGGATGAGGACAGAGCAGTATTCATTAATCAGCTAAGCCACATTCTTCTGTGATGCCACTGGGCTTCCGCTCTTGCAAATTGTTTCCATGTGTGCTGTGGCTAACTCAGGTCTGATTGTACTTTTACTCCATCAGTTTAATATGGGAAGGGAGGAGAAAACAAAACATAGCTTAGAAAGTTTGCTTTCAACTCACTGAAATGTAATCCCCATTTCAAGTACACAAAGAGCAAGATCCCACAACCTTTTTACTCTCGCTTACTTTAGAGCATAGGGTCTGAATCACAGATGAAATCATGAAAGCTAAGTTATCTTACATTGATTTTGGCCAGCTTTTTCTGTATGGTTGATGTATCTCCAGATGTATCTGACCAGCGGTGCAGCTCTTCTTTTGCAGAATGGAGCCAGTCTGTGAATTCATGCACAGCATCAAGGTATAGCAAATGATCCTTCACTATATCTTCCACTTTCCTCATTTTCTCCTATCATTCAGATGAAAAAGAAAAAGAGCATTAAAGTGCATAAATACTGTCCCGGCTCTAAGCATGCTGTGGTACGGGGTGCTGGTCTGACTCTATAGCACCCATTTGAATGCTGAATACAGCACAGCTTATAGCAGCAGAACACAGCAGTACACTGCACAAGGTTCGGGTTGGGTTGGTCTGGACAGGCATGTTTTGCCGGAGCAAAAGATGAAGAAGCCTTCTGAAAATGCATGCAAAAATCTACTTTAACACATCATTTAACACAAAATCTATCGTTTCATAGATGTCAAAGCTGCAGCTGTGCAAGTCTGGCACGCTTTTCCCAGTAACCCCGGGAGAGAGTCTTACAGATCACCCATGAGCCATCCCAGGGAGCAGCACGCTGCCAGAAACACAGCTCTTATTTAGAAGCACCAAGTATCTATAAATGCTAAGCAGAGTCACAGAGATGTTCCACACGAAGACCACAAAGGAGGGCTTCTGCTGTTCAAAAGTGCAAAAGGTTCTTATGGCGCTGAGTCCCATTTTAACCATCAGATCAGAAGTGGTGGCTGTCCCCAGCCACCTGCCTTGCAGCCCTGGAGGATGCATTCCCTGACACAGATGAACAATGGCTTCGTGGCTCCATCTCAGCTTTTTAATGTAAGCTTAAATTGGGGCCAGTTTACCTTACTATGAAAAGGTGAAAATGGTGTACAGGTCTCGATTTGCCTTTGGTTTAACTGAGTAGATTTGTTCTTACATTCTTGTGAGCTATCACTCGGGAATGTTTATCAATAGTAACCAAAAGTGAACTGAACTAATCAAATAACTTTCTACTCTTGTGTGGATACTCTAGGTCTAAGTGTCCTTAAATCAGTTTCAAACTAAATCACTTACTTATGAGTTAAACTCCAGTTGTGTTTAATTTTGAATAATTCAACATTCAACTAATGCTTTTAAAAATTAAGCTGGATTAATAAACCCTATAGTTCCCTCTGAAAATAATCATCATAATTTCTCAGAATGTGTCAGTGTCCTGGTTTGAGGGCCAACTAGACAATGGAAGGTTACGAGCTAAACAAAGATGACCTAAAGTAAATCCTCAAGTTTTAACATCTTAATGCATTTTATGCTACAACAGAGTAAGAAAGTGTCCACTTGTGCCTGACTCTAAACAAAACAGACGGCTCCCTAGGGACGCGAAAGAGCCCCAAGAAAGGCAATCACACACCTCTCTACTTTGCTCACACAAAAATATAGCACCAGTAGAGGGGGAGAGTGGAGGCAAAGTGCAACTTCAGTTGGTCTCTTCCAGTGGCAATGGCTTCTGCCAGTTGCAGTCAGCGCTGTTCCCTCCCAAGGGAAAGACTGCAAAGCTTAACTAAATTTATTGATGCATATTGTTTTTAGGAGAGCACTGCCATGCTCACTTATGATACTCTTTTCACACAAGTTTAAAAGCATTGTATTGACTGAGTCCAGTAATCTTTGTATTGCTCCAGATTTAAAGCCACTGAAAGAAGTGGAGTTATACGAGGTAAAACGACACTGATTGTCTAGAAACCAGATTCATAGCTTACTATTTCCAGTAAAAAAGAGTGCCGAAGTTCATCATAAAACCAAAAGACTGTGTGATTAGATGGTAATTATGGACTAGATACATCTGAGAGAGCTCTAATACCTACAGTCTATGTTCAAAGTAATAAAACAATGACAATAATAATATGTCCTATCCCCGAAATGAAAGAATCATAGAATCATAGAATCATAGAATAAGTGAGGTTGGAAGGGACCATTAAGATCATCAAGTCCAACCATTAACCTACCCTGATTTAAAAACACCCACTTCTAAACCATGTCCCTAAGCACCTCATCTACCCTTTTCTTAAACACCTCCAGGGATGGTGAATCCACCACCTCTCTGGGCAGCCCATTCCAATGTTTAATAACCCTTTGAGTGAAAAAATGCTTCCTAATATCCAATCTAAACCTGCCCTGACATAACTTGAACCCGTTTCCTCTTGTCCTATCACTTGCCACGTGGGAGAAGAGGTCAGCCCCCATCTCTCTAAAACCTCCCTTCAGGTAGTTGTAGAGGGTGATAAGGTCACCCCTCAGCCTCCTCTTCTCCAGGCTAAACAACCCCAGCTCCCTCAGTCGTTCCTCATAAGGCTTGTCCTCCAGACCCCTCACCAGCCTGGTAGCCCTTCTCTGGACACGCTCCAGCACCTCAATGTCCTTCTTGTAGTGAGGGGCCCAAAACTGAACACAGTACTCGAGGTGAGGCCTCACCAGTGCCGAGTACAGGGGGATGATTACTTCCCTACTCCGGCTCACTACACTATTCCTGATGCAGGCCAGGATGTTGTTGGCCCTCTTGGCTGCCTGGGCACACTGCTGGCTCATACTCAGCCGTCTGTCCACCAACACCCCCAGATCCTTCTCTGCCAGGCAGCTTTCGAGCCACTCCGCCCCCAGTCTGTAGCACTGCATGGGGTTGTTGTGACCCAAGTGCAGGACCCGACACTTGGCCTTGTTGAACCTCATACCATTGGCCTCAGCCCATCTGTCCAGCCTGTCCAGATCTGTCTGCAGAGCCAATCTACCCTCAAGCAGATCAACACGCCCCCCCAGTTTAGTGTCGTCTGCGAACTTACTGAGGGTGCACTCAATCCCCTCATCCAGATCATTAATAAAGATATTAAAGAGAACCGGTCCCAGCACCGATCCCTGGGGGACACCACTTGTCACTGGACACCAACTGGATTTAACTCCATTTATCACCACTCTCTGGGTACGGCCATCCAACCAGTTTTTTACCCAGCGAAGGGTACACCTGTCCAGGCCACGAGCAGCCAGTTTCTCCAGTAGAATGCTATGGGAAACGGTGTCAAAAGCCTTGCAAAAGTCCAGGTAGACAACATCCACAGCTTTTCCTTCATCCACTAAGCGGGTCACCTCATCATAGAAGGAGATCAGGTTTGACAGGCATGACCTGCCTTTCACAAACCCATGCTGACTGGGCCTGATCACCTTGTTCTCCTGCATGTGCCGTGTGATGGCACTGAGGATGATCTGTTCCATGACCTTCCCAGGCACCGATGTCAGACTGACTGGCCTGTAGTTCCCCGGATCCTCCTTCCGGCCCTTCTTATGGATGGGTGTCACATTTGCCAACCTCCAGTCGGCTGGGACCTCCCCGGTTTTCCAGGACTGTTCATAAATGATGCAGAGTGGCCTGGTGAGCACTTCCGCCAGCTCCTTCAGTACCCTTGGGTGGATCCCATCCGGCCCCATAGATTTGTGCACCTCCAGGTGCTGAAGCAGGTCCCTCACCATTTCCCTTTGGATTACAGGGGCTTCATTCTGCTCCCCATCCCTGTATTCTAGCTCAGGGGTTAGGGAACTCAAGGAACAACTGGTCCTACTGCTGAAGACTGAGAAAACAAATCCAAGCTACATGATTCTACATAATAACTTTCCTTTATCAAATTTAGTATGAAAAATGCAGATTTTTACTAAACAAGTCAATTCATATGCCCAAGATTTAAAATTTTTCCAACGAGACAATTTGTTAGATCTTCCACTGGTTTTTACTCTGGTATTACTTTTATACAGACTACAGATTAATTACTTACAGCCCATCCACACTGTTCTCAATACAGGAAAACCTGAATCACCCTTCCATCAGATTACTGAATTTATATACAGTGCTTACTTCAGTCTCACATTAGCCTGTTATTGTGTGGGCTCTTCCTGATGCAAACTTTCCCATTAACCACGAAGGCAGACACTCTAACTCAGAGCTCGTGTCACTGTCATGATCTGGTTGGCAGAAGGTCTCAGTGAGCTCACATATCTTTCATTAGAAACCAAACTGAGTACCTTGATAGCACGTGCATTGCTGAGTGGCTTGAAACACCACAAAGTATGGGCATATAGCTTTCTGACAACAGGATTTATCTTTCTGACAATATGTTTTCTGCTCAGAGAGGCATTTCATTTGTCCTGTTCTAGGGGGAAAAAAAGTGCTAGGAATGAATGTGAAATAGTTACATTAAAATGAATCTGGAAGAATGTCAGAAATATTGTTGTATATATGAAACTAGGAATAAAATACATGCCCTTCACTTTTCATAAATCATAACCATACCAATTTCAATTACCAATACCTATTTTTCATTCCAGTGAATTTTAGTGAACTACATCTAACTTTTTTGTTAGATTCAACCATAATAAAAGGCAAGACTATTCAAACACAGTCAATCCTTTAGTCACTAAAAAATTATGAAAATCAAAATTTTAGCCTTGTATACAGATGTTTAAACATTTTACTTACTTGAAATGGAGACCTTTGCCATTATCTTACCTTGGCTACTGTTGCGATGTCATTAAACTGTGTTTTTAGTTCTTCTCGAGCTGCTTCTCCAAAGGAATCATCCTCTGTTTTTTCATACAGTTCCACAGCTTTTTCAATGAGTTGCTGTAAATCACCAGAGTGATCCTCTATCTCAGAAACAATAGCCTGGAAGTGGTCCAGCTGAGCAAACTTCTCCTTCAGACCAATCTGTGGTTCTAAAGGCTGCTCCACTTTGTGATCCAGTTTCTCTAACCACTGCTCCAGCTGGTTTTTCCTTTCCAGATATTCATTCCACTGGCTAATGACAGACTCTAGGCAGCTTGCGTTAAAAGAAACATACAGAGTACAGATGAGAACTTCTGAAAAGTCTGAAAAAAAAGAGTCTGCTTATATCTTAATTGTTACACTGTCTGTAGCCATGTATAATATGTTTAGAATAAGCTTTTTCTTACATCTTGCTTTAGTTTTCTATGTCAACTTACATCCAAGCTGTTTTAGAATTTCTGTGTTCTTTGGGCTACTGCGTATAACCTGATACAACTGCTTCCCTATTACAGGTTCCATGAGCAATCTGTCTGTCTCAGACTAATGAAAATCACATTTCAGTGTCTGTCCAGCAAAGTAAAATATAGAGCATTACTGGGTTCTTTATGATCAGAGTAATAAAATGTACAGCAGCCTATGAAAGTATTGACAATGAAGAGATATTCTGGCACGTTTTGGAAGAAAAAATCAATTACATATAGCCCCATTTACAATTTATAAGAAATACTCTCTTCTGTTACATATTGCTCCTTCTACAAGATCACCAGATTTCTCTGGGATTTGTGTTGAGGAATATAATTCTCATTCCACTTGACTTTGAATGATAGAGATTGAGTAAGTAAGAAAGGGGCACCACTTTCAATTGAAAAACTCCAATTTACACCCACCATTGACAGCTGATATTTAGGACCCAGTTGCCCTAGCGCTCAGATTACCTGCAATACAGATCTACGATCTTTCTGAGGCAGATCTATGAGTTTTCTTATGCAGGGAAAACTTTGCTTTCATCAGAGAACTAAGGAAGTAGGATCATGCAGAAGTTCACCAAGGGCCCATTTCTGTCCGGCAATGACTGGGATGATGGAAGAGAGAGTTGCTTGTAAAATGCACAGATAAAAGCAACCAGGGAGCGGCTGCAGCTAGTTGGATGACAGGATTTAAATGTCAGATGTTCTTAAAAGAAATTTTAAAAAGATTGAATTTGATGATGAAAATAATGCTTTACTTAGGAAGAAGAAATCAGATATACCAATACAAAATTGGGGATAACTGACGGGGCTTAATACTGTGGAAAAGTATTTGGAGATAGTAAAGGATGAAGAAGTAAACAAAATTCAACACTATGATACTGTTGGAAAGAAAGGCAAAACTCATTCTGGAGTAGATTAAGAAGAGTATTGTATGAAGGAAATTGAAAGCATTTAAGATTTAAGATTAAGAAAGAATTAATAAGGACTCAAATACAGTAAGAGGTCAGTCCATTTTCAGTTATTATCTTTTAAGAATAATGTAGACAAAGTAGTGATAGTCTGCAGTCTACTCAAAAAGAAACAGGGATGAAAGAAGTCCAGAAAGTATTAGTTCTGAGAAACTGAGAAACATCAGTCTGTCTAGAACATAGGTGATGGAGGCCTTCAAATACATAAATGTTCTCACACTGGCAATAAGAAAACCTTTCCATTTCTACCAAGGTTAAGGCAAGAAGAAATCATCTTTCTTACATCTTACAAGAAAGATTATTTGGAGCAGATATTAGGATTTGTTTTTAAAGAAAAAACATAGTGAAGAAATATAATGAGAAACTTTCCTAGAGTTTTATAAGGAAAAGGTAGATAAATATCTGTTAGATGTTCTTGGTCCTGCCCAAGGACAGGTTCAATAATTCAGAAAGCCCTTCCTAGCTTTATCTCTGTATGAATTTATATGATTTCTATTTACTTTTAAATTACCATCCATTATCATCTCATATGCAATTGGATTCATCTGATAGGGTCAACTCCTCTTTTTATAGAAGGATGTACTTTTTTAGGCAATTTTCATTCTCTCTGATGATACAACTTTCCCCTCACATACCAGTAATGAATGAATGGACTCCTATGTGCTGTAAGGTACTACTCTTTGTAAGCAAAGATAGCAGGGTCTGACCTGTGTTTTCCAGGGATTTTTACCTCTGCCAGTTCATTGAGGTGCTGATGATGTCGTTCCATACGTCCTTCAGCGTCTGAAGCTCAGTTTGTATCACCTTTTGTCCTTCCTCATTGCTGCTTCTGAGTGTTTGCTCTCCTTTGCCAATGGCCATGTTCAGTTTAACTTCACCATCACCTTTGAGTAAGAGGATCTCCTGTGAGGCAAAGGAAGTGAAAATATCAAATGCAACCTGCTGAGAGGTGAAAGCTGTTATTCTTTCAACAGTAGACATGATCTTCTATAAACTCATTTATCCATGACAGCCATGCCCAGTATGGATTCCTAGGAGCCTTTTCTTGTAAGTGCCTGTCCCTTGCTATGTACAAGTGATCCAGCAGTTTTTCCTACAGCCATACAGGTATTTCACTGCATTGTACATCCTAAAATATTGCTCACATTGCAGTAGAAAATGAGTAGGTCGAGCACTGCACAGAAATACAGCACCACATAGCTAGAAGATAACTCAGGAAAGCCCATGGCTTCCTAGTAGACGTTTGTCTAACCTGTTCTTGAAGACCTCCTGTGACAGATACGTCACAGCCTCTCTGTGTCAATTATTTCAAGGCTTCCCCTCCATTAGAAAGCTTTTTGTTTGGACCTCAATACACGTTTTCATAGTTCGTTATTTCTTATTAAATGTAATACCTGGCACCTGTCTCCATTAATCTTTACCCTGTTTTTCATACTGCAGCTCCTAATTTGCCAAGATCACCTGTCCTGGTTTGAGGTAAAACAGGACCAATTTTGTTCATTAGCTTCGCTTCTTAGCTGGGCCTCTTTTAACTACTGAAATTAACAGCATATTGTGCAGACAATGTTCACTCTCTCAGAGTGATAAGACCGATGTTTATAGCTGATGTCCAGACATGGTATGCAGGGAGGCTCTTGCTTACACTTATTGTTCTAACACCCAAGGCCAACCAACTGTGTTATTTGCCACGTTGGAGGGTCGGAAGCGGAAAAGCATAATGGGGTCCCACCTGCGGGGAGGAGCGGACAGGGCAGGTGACCCAAAACTGACCAACAGCGTATTCCATCCCATCTGCCTCATGCTCAGTATAAAAGCTGACGGAGCAAAGGGTCAGCCTCTTTCTTTTTTCGCCCTTCTTTTTCCCTTCTTGCTTCAACGGCTGACGTCTGAGGAGGACTCTGTCTGTTCGTCTGCCTTTGGACCCGATCCTGAATCCAGATCCGGAATCCAGTTCCCGTCCGTCACTGAGTCCAGCCTGGGACTGCCCCAGTGCCAGCCGGTGTCGTGATTGTCATCTTGGGAGCTTGATACGGTTTTGTATATTTCTCATTATTTCTTTTATTTTATTATTAATACTTCATTAAAGTAGTTTAGATCCTTCTAAACTCGTAAGTCTCTTTTTCCTCCTCTGCCTCTCTCTTTGAAGAGGGGTAGAGGGGAGCATCTGTCGGTCCCATCTGGGGTCCCCTATGTCCCCAGTGGCCGATTTGGCCTAAACCACGACATCACCTTACATGCTAATCCTCTCCTTCATAACCGTAGAAAGAACAAAATATAAAAAACATTCATTTTCCACTGATGTGGCCCACACCCAATGTTAATCTTGATGTGTAATCTCTAGTTGTATCCTTCTTTACCTGAATTTGTGTCAGTCGTCTCTCTAGTGTGGCTTTGCTACCAACAGTGCTCTCTGATGATGCCAGTTTATCTTGAACCTCTTTCACCCATGACCACATACTCTGTAATGCCTCCTCCAAAGTGAGATGCTCTTGGAGTGCGAGCTGACATGTTCGTAGCTTCTCCTTGACATTTTTGACCATATTTTGGTAATTGGTGAGGTGTTGAGAGGCCAGGCGCACTTCTCTCCCTGCACCATGTCCTTCTTCATTTAAAGCCTGTGCCATTTGGGAGAGCTTATCAAAAGATTCCCTGAAAGAAAATATTGAGACTGAAAATCAGTTTCAGAAAACATATGATACTGTATTAAAGCAATTATCGGAAGTTATGAAGGTTGCTGACATAATCACCTACTCCACCAGTGACAGAGTTCATACTTAACAGCAAAATTAGCTGGGAGCAAATGAAAAGAAATATAAGCAGTGTGTATCGATTAATATCTTTACTTGTGTACAGTGGCATTTCTTGCAGATTTTGGTGCTCAAAATGATCACACTGAAATGTTTGTGTTTCCAGTTCTACAGGAACTGCTACTTTTTTTGTACCTGTCAAAGCTTCTGAGAGGTTTATAGTCTTTGACAGGTAGGAAGGCATGCTGGAAAGGTCAGGCCATTTGTCCAGGATTAGACACTGACTCCTGCGGTCAGTACAAGGGTCAGTAAAAGGGATTAAAACTCTGGGTTTGTACAGCCTCAGTTAATCTCAATCCACTGGATCACCTTTGCTGATACCCCGTGATTACAGGGAATTTGCATCAGACTACAATGTCTTGCATCAGTCTCAAGGGGATAGGTAGAGACTGGGTGTTTCCTTTTAGCACGCTGTGAGGCTTGAACAACTCACTACTATTTCTGTTCTATTTCCACCAACATAATAATAATAATAAAAAGAATTTGAAAAACCACTGTGTACTAAAAAAGGCAATTACTTCATCGTCTGTTGGCTAAGTCTGAATTCTAGAAAGATTTCACAGCCAATGTGGATGTTATTTGAGTTCTTTTATAAAGTTAGCTATATGGGAAAGGGGATTCTGTTAACCCGTTTGGATCTGAGTGTTGCAGGACAGAAAAAAAGAAAATTTTAAAATGGATACAATGATAAGCATCCATTTTTGCTACTGCTTTTACAAGCAATATTTTAAAAGTTATTTTTTTTTAAGATGATATTTTTCAGTTTCCATTTATCAATGAAGTAAGATAAGCTTTTCTTAATGAGAAATGTATCAACATCAAATTTTGGAGTTGGCTTCAAATTCCAGTTTCCTTAAAACTGGACGTATCTGGATTCAGCCTCTTTTTCACAGAGTATGTTGCAACACCTTTCTCTATCTTTCACAAACACACTTTACCCCAACAGTTTAGCTTCACTGTTGCTTTTGCAAAAGAAAAAGTGAGAGTATTTTAGGAAATGTATTTCATACTACCTTGAATTCAGTAGCTCTTCCAGGAACTTTTCCACTTTCTGTACCTCCTTTTTCTTCTCAGGAATAAGCTGTTTGCACTCTCCTAATGCTTCTGTGCTTATTCTTTCTTCCATGTCATGTAGCCACAGGCCAAGTTTCTTGTGCTGATCTTCAAAGCTACGGAACAGATAAATACTCCCTTAAAAATATTTCTCAGGTGGAGTAAAGTTAGTAGGAAGTTAACTCAGTTCTTTCAATATCCACAAGACCAGGAAAATAAAGCTACGTATAATTTTCATACTTCAAGAATAAGAGTTGTACACAAAACATAATTCCACAGTGACTACTAATCTAAAAATATTCAGTAACTCTCTAAAAATGTTCAGCAAAATCATGGGAACTACAGTGAGAAAAAAGCCTCCAAAATTTAAAGTGACAGTGCTTTTATTTATTACTAGATTCAATAAAGGCAGACCAAAAGAAAGCTTTTTCCAAATCCTTATGATGATTTAGTCTAAAGTTAGAAAATGGGTAAAAATGTGCTTTTGCTCAGTGTTGACACTTACAACACCCTGAAGTGTTGTGCTTTCTGTTTCTCCAACAGAATGTAACTGGAATCTCAAGCGCTCAGAACTCAGCAAAACAAGTTCTGGCCCTGTTTGGAAACCTTTTCCTTATGTGAAGGCACACCATCTCGTCTTGCTGTCTTACCCATTACTGCTACACTAACTTTGCTTTCAATTAGCAACAGTTGTACCTGAATCTAGTTATACCTAAAAATATTTGAACTTCCAAAATTCCAGCCCCAAGTAATAATTTAAGAGTGGTTTTTTTTATGAGGTCCTTAGGAAATATGTCCATCTGGAATGGGATAGGACGGACAACACATGCTGTGTAAAAAGCATACTACCTTCAAACCCCAGGGCAGAACTTGAAAATTCATCACACCTTTTCCTTCCAGGAAACTGCATTTAAATTACCGAGATCCTAACTGCTGATTTGGGATTGCATGAGCTACACAGTTCTTCTGCATATATGATCCTGACCTTCCATTCTTTAACCAAATCAAGCAAGACTTGTTGCTTTGTTTTCAGCAGAGAACTTAATTTTCTTGTAAATATTTACAAAGGAAAAAGCAAACAGGACTTGAGTAACTGGAAATAATTTCAAATTCTGCCCTGTATTTCTGCAGCTGGACAGTTTCATGCAGTCCATCTGTGACTACTGGTATTACTCACCTTCCCAGGTGCGAGGCACAGGCTTCCAGAGCCTTCTTATCATTCAGACACTGGTTGAGGAACTCCTGGAAGTTCTGGTTAGACTTTGCTATTTGCTCCTGAATATGGCTCACAACCGGTTTGGGTAAGCAAGCATACAAACTTTCTCCTTCCTTGCAGGCAGCGTCTAACTTGTTCTGTCCCTCACTAACAGAATCCAGCACACTCTGTGTAATGAAATAATACAGTTTAAACATGCACAATTTAATAACAAAAGATAAGCAATATTTCTATTAGAAGTGGTCAGAGTTCCCTAACAAGATGAGAGCCATGTCTAGGTATGGAAAAAATTCTAAAAGATAGTTCAAATAAAGTTTTATTAAGTGGTGCTACAATTCACAGAGCTCTATTTTCTTCCATGTCATGTATCACAGACAGAGCTCAATTTTTCTATTTTGTCCTGTTCTCTGGATAGTTTAGTCATGTCCTGAAGATGTTATACAAGTCAGGAATTAGGGCTGTTTGCAGTAGGTGTCTGCTATTTGTGTTCTGTCCCATCGAAAATCTACACGGATAAGCTTTGACATAACAGCGTTAAGACTGAATAGACTGAGAGACTGAATGAGACTGAGTGAATAAGACTGAAAGATTGAATAAGCAATAATGTAAGAAAAAGTAGGAAAAGGAAAATAAGAGTAAGAAGGCAAAAAAAGAAAAAAAGATTAAAAATCAGAAACAAGAATACTTTAGTTACACATAAACCTTCCAGAAATTAAATTCTGATCTCAGAACAGTGGACACAGTTTCCACTGTATTCCCTCTACAGTACATATTGCTGTCTTGAACCATTCTTACATTACCTTTTTGGAAACAAAAACAATAAATATGATAGCATCTACAAATTATTTCAGCGATATAATTGAATACATATAGCTAATTGCTAATTACTATTTTTTAATTTGTTCACTATACCTGCAAGTCATGTAGTTTTGCCTCTATGGCTTTGCTGTCTCCAGACCTGTCAGATGATTCTTTTACTGCAGCCTTCACACCAGAAAACCATTCCTGGAATTCTTGCATAGAATCTTATTTAATAAAAAAGTAGAGAGAAGAGAATATTTTTTTAAGAAGCGGCATTATTCACGATACTATACAGCTGTCTTCCACAATTATTTTATCCTTCAGGAACAGTGTCTAAAAGCTAAAGGGATGAGTCTCATTGCCTTCAACGACCTTGGGGAGTGGGATTAATTTCACAAAAAGTTAGATGCTTTCACTGTAAACATCCACATTTGAACAGTCACACTAGGCTTCCCTTTACAGTCAATGGGAAAAGACAGGCATTTTCAGTCTATGATACATCCCAATTTAATGTTAGATAATATCTAGATTAATATCTTAATATATAAGATTAAAAATTGGCTCCTTCTCTCCACTGACTACCCAGGGAGCTTAGGAAATACTTCGGATGGGGACTTTTGACATTATGAATATCTCCATTTGGTTATACATATCTTTTTATGGTAAATACACAAAGTGTTTGTATGCAATAGAGATGTATACTAAGAGTGAAGAGAGAGGTTATGCTGAGCTTGCCTTTCATGCATCTTACATGTTTAAAGTTGAATCCTGTTTTTGTAAAATGCTTTGTTTCATAGCAGTTATCAAATGAACATTTCGTAACAGGACTTTTTGAAAGGCTCCATACAAAAATAAAGTTGTGATTGTGAGTGACATCATTGGAAACTCTGGCAGACTGCAAAATGATTCATGGCTGTGGGCTAACGGCTCATATTAACAAGCCTGAAGACTCACGGAGGAAATGTTTTTCCAAGGACTCCTGCAGGCTGGCCTGTGTTCTGGAACAGAGCAGATTCACAGCTTCATACTTCTTTATTAATGAAGTGACAGTGCCACCAAGAGTTTCCAGCTCTACAGAATGGTATTTGCGACACAGGCTGTTGAGGTTCTCACGGGTTGAGTCAATGCTGCTCTGCTGAAGCTGAAGGTCTTTTTGTGTTTCCTGAAAATGAAGTTACAACACAAATATGACATTTGTAAAGAAACAAAAGAACCCTCTCTTTTTCTCAAGCATTCCTGCTCCTCCCATATGCTCTTTCCTTCTATGGTCTATTGCAAGTTGTAGACACAATGAAGGGAAGAAGTACTGGATCACGTTTCCTGAATCTTCCAAGTGAGATGAATCCTTGGAACTAAAGATCCATCACAGAAATGTGAAAAATACTGTTTCTCATGATTTACTACTCTATTAAAAAATAAATAAATTTCAAGGCATATTGAATAGCAATAATTATTTTCAGCAAATTCTGAAGGTACATGTGAGATCCAACATGACGCTGGTATTTGGTGAGACTTCTGAATGAACGGGAGTTTTCATCTTACTAGAGAGGAATATTTGTTCAAGAATTAAATTTGAATTGGCTAGTATATCAACATTAACACGTACTCACAGTGAAAAAAATCTCTATGTGGTTTGTCATGATATGATGTGCATTATTGTATGCAATCAAGAGAGCTCTAAGATGTAGACAGAAGAATTGCTATATATGAGGACCGAGGTGGACTTCTGAGGTAGAAGTTTGTGTTAAAATTGAGTTCAATCCCGGGTCTTTTACTGTGATGAGTTTTAAGCTCATAACTTGTATTGCAAGGGAGTCAATGGACTTGTAAACATGCTGGAGTAATGACTGATGAGTTCAATGTAACAAAACCTGTCTTTGTCACAACAAAGACCATATTATTCATTATAATTTTCTAAAAGGTTTGTATAAAGTTAATAGATCAGAACTTTTGTTCATTGGTGGAACTTCTTAAAAATGTAATTCACTGTAATATTTGCTAATATTCTAGAAGCTGTGCAGGAGATGATACGTATTTTTTTTCAAATGAAAATTAAGTATAATGCTTAGCAAAAACTCTGATAAAAAACCAAAGAATGCTGCATAAGAAAAAGCATATTCATTTTCTTCAGCACTGACCTTCACTTTATTTAGAGCTTCAGTATCCAGGTTACGTGCACAGCTTAACAGCGTCTCTTCCACTTTTGTTAACCAGTCTGTCATCTGATCAATAAACTTCTGTAATTGTATCTTCTGAGTACTGAAATCTTTCAGTGTCTCTTTTGCTGTCTCTGACATTTCTTTGGCATGGTCCAACTTCTGCCTTAAATCCGATTCTATAAACTAGAAGCAAAATGTTATGTATTAAAGTATTTAAATAAAACATTTCTTATGGTGAATGTTGAAAAAATGGAAGATAGTAGTGACACACAATGATCATTTTTGTCTCTTTACATCTGTAACTAAAGATACTTACATAAATAAAAAATATCAACCATTCAGGATTAAGTCTTAGGTATACAGTAACCCAAAGAAGGAATACTAACTTATAAAAAACCAGACTGGGAACTGCTGAAATTATTATCCGCTTCTGAAAAATTAAACAGGTGATCTTTTTCCATTGCTAATTTGCCATATATGCAGAACATGACCTAAACACAACTAGCTCCATAAAAACAAATATCAATTGGTGAGACTTAAGAGCACTGAGGTTTAAAGTATCTCAGCGTAAGGCACATTAAAATTGAAGACAATACAAAAATAAGTTAGAATATTGCCCACGTGCATGTATTACTAATAGAAAGCAAAACAGTCATAATAGTGTAATATTTATAAATGAGCAATTACCGAAAATACTATTAAGGAATTGTTCCTGTTCTTAGGATATGAGCTGATCATACTGGAGTTTACTTACTCAGCATTTGAATGTTGGCAAATAATTTGGGGACTTATGTTTAGTTTGTAAGTATTTATTTTCAAATTTGCATTTATAAATTAACTACAATTATTATTATTATTATTATTATTATTATTTAATTATTTAATTATTTAATTATTTTACAATTTGGGACAACATAAGCACTTCCATATAATTTGCAAATCTTTATATTATAGGGTTCTTGACCCATATCTGATTGCTAATTTAGGCTTATGTGTACAGTCATGGCAAAATGTGGACAAGGCTTGAGTGTTATATTAAGTTCTGTTAAAATCTGATAAATGGTTTTGAAATGAATATCTGTTGAGATATTTCCCTGCCTGTGGAAATGGCAGAAGTCAGCTTATCTTTTAAAACTTCTGACATTGAAAGTGAATAATCTCACATACCAATTTCCATTTGAAATCAAACATCCAAAATAGTCATATTTTCATTTTGCATCTGTCCTAGAACATAAATAATACAGACCTAGCCAGTAGTAAAAGTTCAACAGCCCATGTTCAGTGTTTGTATTTTACCCCTCTCTTGTAACAGCTAGTTCAGCACACTAATCTCTGTTCACTAAAGAATGCTTTTGATTTGATAAAGCAAATGAACATACTTTACTGCATTATAATTCTTTCACAGACGCAGATTGTGTATGCATTCACGTATGATGCGGCTTAATGTTGTGCAGTATAGAGAGTATCATCTGTCTCATATCTGAGCAGTTACCTTATAAACTATTTACTCTATTTTGATTTAGTAAAAAATACTTTTACAACTCTAATGTTCAATTACTTTTTGGCATACTTTTTTTCAGAAAAATTCAACCTGAAGAAATATGAACAAAGAATAGTTATGATACATATAAATAATGCTGTATCTGTCACTTTGAAAGAAAAAGGCAGTACAGGAGAGAGAGATATTTCAGGAGGAGTTTTTTCTTAGTCTAGAGCACAGTCTGTGATTACCAATATCTTTATTTTACCTGGAGATCTGCAGGAGGCTCTTGACTGTGCATCAGTTCTTTGAGATCTGAAATTTTGGAACTGAGCTGCTCCAACTTCAGTTCTTTATCCTTGACTTCAGACTGTAAAAGAGATGTGGTCAAAGCTTCATACCAAACTACAAGAAGGTTTTAGACCTTCAGAAGGATGCTCCAACAATAACAAAAATGAAAGAAAAGGTAAACGAAGTTTAGCAACCAGAGAGAAAACACTTGTTCTACTAGTTTTCTTCTCTAAAAATCTCCCATCTCTTTTCCTTTATTAGACTCAGTTCAGAGATTTTTTGCCCCTCCATTAAAATAACCACACACATTTTTAGCAATTAAAATGCACTAACAGCTTTAGTTTCTTAAAACGGGCTGAATAAAGATGGGAATGTCATTGTTTATTTGAGTGGAAAAATCTACTGTGGTTGTTAGGTTCCACTTAACGGCATGCAGAGTATAATACATGTGGTCCCTGTTTTTTATTACAAGGAAGTGAGCTCTCAGAAAAAAATTAGACACAGAAATAAATTTTAACCTCAAAAGGGAATTTAAAAATGCTGCTATATATGCACTGGCATATCTGGACATTGTATTTATTGTGTATTTATCTGCCCTGAATGGTAGAAGTTCAAGCAGCCCCAGAAGAATCCTCAGAAGGTATTTTGTGCTAGGGAGGTTATAATATTAGGTGACTGATCAAGAAAGGGACCACTGCTATGGACCATATAAAAGGTACACTGGTTATTTCTGTCCATGGTCATCTATTTCTGATTGCTGAAATGGCAGGACCCTTCTGTCAGTGAACTGCCTTTCCTCTTGCCTTTACAAAAGAAAATGCAAAAAAAGTATTACGGACTATGAATTCTGTGACTGCAAATGTACGCACAGTGCTCACGTCTGCTGCTATTCTGCCCTCCTGTGAATCATGTACACCTGTGGTTTGGATACTTGATGCTCTTACTCAGTTTTAATAGCAATGAATTTAGGTGGTCTGATTGCTATACTAATCAGAAAGACATTAGACAAAGCTTGTCCTGAGCAAAATACTGATTTAGCATCATTTCATATTCTATCATACTACTTGTATATGTTCATTGTGCATCTTCTTAAGGACGTCATTTATTTCAAATGAAAGAGAACATGGCTTGGTTGATCTGCTGTTATTTTAAGCCAATAGAAGCAGAATGCATCCTGAACACTGGCTAGATTTCTAAAACAGTTTAACACTGTCCAGAAAAGAAAGACCTCATCTTACTGAAATTGTTAGAACCTGGCATTAAAATTTGCCCTCCAGTTCAGCATATCTTTTTTATTGTCTGGAGAATCTACCTTCTTAGATGAGATTTTAGAAATTACTAATTTTTCACTTAACTTAGCTGAAGTTGTCCAAAATTTCCATCAGTTTCTACTGGAACAGAGTTCAGTCCAATGCCATGCTTTGTGAAATTTTTGTGCTTGTAAGAATACATTGTCAGGTACTGCTAGAGCCAAAATAACTAGGGAGCTCAGATTTAGTAAGAGATGTACCATTCTTGTTTCTGTCAGAAGCAAACAGCTTCAAAAAAGGACTGTAATACTGTCAGCTAACCAACCGTTGGGTTAATGGTACCACTGCTTGAACAGGGGACACGGTGGTCTGCAACAGCACAGCCTTATCTATGTGCCTGATGTCATGTGAGAATTTGGTCCATAAGATTTTTATCACTGATTTGTGGGTAAGCACCTGGAAGTCTTTCAAGAGGACCTCCATTCTCTGGCTGTTACTCAAGTTGCTGATGCCTTCATTCAGTTGCGAAGTGCACTTATTGCACCATCCATCCATTTCATCTCCAGTTTTCAGGATGTCATCCCATAGAGACATGCTTACACTCAGTCGGTCAATGTTGTCTTCAAGTCTTTCAGATACCTTTTAGGAGAGGAGAATATATCAATACCATTCACAAATTGATTTTAGATTTCTAAGCCTAGGAAAAATAATTTTTTTAGAGTTAGGTCTAAGTTCTTAATTCTAATTTCAATTTAGTTACTCAGATTACAAAATGAACAAAAATCATATGTGACCGTTTCTAAAAATTTGTGTATTTTTTACTGGGAAAGAGTTTTATGTTTAAATAAATTTTATCTTTAAGAACAGCTACATTTATCTTTCTTATGTAATATAGGAATTTTCTAATAAAGCATTATAAGTGTGAAAATGTAAAATATTAGCTTTTATATTATGTTTCTCTGCTATAATGTTGTCTTTCTCAACATATTCACATCTTTTACGATGTAGCTTAATACAATTCACTGCCTAATTTATTTAGTCCGATTTACTTTAATAAAATAATACTGGCATACATTAGGTGAGAGTCCAATCCAAATTTATACTCAGAAGTGTGCACTAAGCAAACATATACTAGTAAGATTTGTACATTGTTATAAGACATCGTTTTAAATCTATCAAGTGGATGTCACAACTTTGTGCATACAATGGATGCCAAATCCCTATGATTAACTCTTTGAGATATACTTAAAAGTAAATTTTACTAAACAATTGCACTCTAAGATCCTAAGAAAACACTAATACTGTAACCTTAGCCCAACTTAAAAACTGTATTCAGCATATAACCACAAGACTCTTACATCTAGCCATTTGTCCACCGTACAGTTCATATCTGTTTTTACCGCAGTGGAGTCACAGTTATGCACCCTTTTCAGTTCTGCTAACAAATGTTTTCCTTTATTGGTGAAAGTATCCAGGTCTTTTTGTTTATCACTCAGATCATTCTTGGCAGCTTCATGCTGTGGACATAAATATTTGCTTGTTTAATGAAGCTCTGAAGAAAGAAAAATCCAGTTCTCCAGCCACCCCCATCCCCATCCCTGTCGTACATTTTGCATTTGATAACTCTCAGTCAGCGTACCATCAACTATGGCATTCAACTATGCCACGAAATACAGAACAACTGGCATGGTTTTCCCATGAGCATAATCAAATAGTATGATTGTTCTTATAAACAAAGCACACAAGTGGGAATAATAAATCCTGAATGTTCCCCACTTGGTAATCAGCTATTTTTGGGACTGAAGGCAATAGTGTTTTTTTTTATTATTCTTTCTATTCTTGAGACTCTATATGTCTAAAATTGAATAAGAACACCCATCATTGACTAAGTAGTAACTAAAATCAGTTCTGGAAATACAGCAGGGTAAGCAGAGGGTGTTGCAAGCAAAATTTAGAATTGTAAAACCTGTCACTCCTAGATACCCTGGAAAACAAAAGTACAGATGTGTTTAGAAAGGAATTAGACAAAATCTTCAGGGCTACTAAGTTTGCAATTCTAGGTGTAGGGAAATCTTTAAAATACTGTCACTGAAGAGATGACACACTGAGAAAGGATCACGGTAAACATCTCATATTTTTTTTCTTTAACAAGTATTACAGATAAGCTACTAATCTGGATGCAGTACAGCCATGTGGCCATGCCTATTTTATTATGGTAGGAGTTGTGCAAAATACTTATTGTGCTCTATCTCCTTCAGGCCAGAGACATGGCTGCTGTTGTAGCAGGGAATTCTCCACAGCCCAAGGCTTACACTAAGGAGAGGAATCATATGGAAGTTACATGCATCTCTTTGTTAGACTGGCGAGCTCTGTTCTGGCTTTCAGTTCTAGTTAAAATGTCTGTTAAAAACAGGCCACAAATATGCACAGTTTAGAACGAGTTTTCTACAGATCTGACTGAAGAATTTTTAATGAAGAGCTCAATAGGCTTCCAAATGAAATTACCCTTTGAATGAATGGAAAGAATTTAACTCAAAACTGGTTTTGCTGAGAGATAGAAGAATTTAGACTTTTAGAAATATGACCCTGGGGAACAAATGTAATACAGGGATACAAATTCCTTATCTTTGCTCAATGGCCAGTATCAGCATTGTACCCCATGGAATAAGTCATCACAGGGAGAGAGACAGACATAAGAATTGCACACATCAGAAATGTGTACAATTAATTTTCTTTTGTTGACTTTTATCTATTAAAAATATTACCCAATATGGAAAAATATTAAAGTATGTTGACCGGAAATATCCTCTCATGCTATGATAAGAATATATCCTCAAGGTATTTTATGTAAAGAGCAGATAACTTATGCTTTCCCATACAAATTAACATTTTGAATTTCTAGGTGTTAAAATTATAAACAGCAACAATCAAATACACATTAATGGATCTCACCAAAATGCTGAAAGGGCTATATCCTTTCCTCATCCGAATTAGTACAATTTAAACCCTGAATGTCAGTGTGACAAGATTTGACAGTAAATTCAAGGAACTTTAAACACAGCCCAAGGGTACCTTTCAAACAGAAAAATCCGTCTAAATCAAAGATCATTTAAATGCCTCAAATGAAAACATATGTAATTACCTTTGATAAAGCTCGCTTGACATCTTCATGATCCTTCCAAATGGATTTGATCACAGAAGTACTGTCAGCACTGTCTATGACTTTCATTACTGTTGACCTCAAGCTCTGATATTCCTTCATCAGATCAATAAGAATGCAGGACTGCTCCTTTCTGTAATGTGAAAAGGCTGTGTTAGCACCGTTTGTTGTCATGTTTCTGAACGAAAGAGAATATAATGTAGCGATTCACCGTGGGAAAATCAGGATGCAGCGCTAAACATGTTTTGGACAGCCAAGGAAATATTAGTATTCAGGTTTTACAAATCACTGTGGGTTCATACATCACAGAACATCTCACTGAAGAGACAGTATATGAATTGTCATCTTGTATATACCAGATGTCAAAGCAACTGACTTGATCAAAAGAAAGACTGAAACTGGAATTCAAGCTTCTCACTGCCTAAGTTGACCATACTGACTGGAAACCATACTATAATGATGCTGGCACTCACAGTTCATTTTTTTTTTTTAACTTGTTTCTTTAACATTGAGTATTTTTGGGGGTAAAAAGAAGCAGAAGTAAAGACTAAAGCAATGCAAGATAAATCTGAATATTCTGTTCTCCAATTGTCAGATGCATGCATTTTGGGTCTAATACATCCAACTTACCTGTCATTCTACTGAGAACAGAATAACTTGCTGCTAAGAACAGGTCTAATATTTTTTCCCCCACTCCCTCTCCAGAAAAGCCTATTTCTGTTCAGGCAATGGACAAAAGAAAAAAGAAAACCCAACAAACTGTTAAATCCATTCCTGGTGTTTATACTGAAGAGAGAGAAGGAAGACTAATACTTAGGATATGTTTAGTTGCAGAACAGTGTATGTCAGTGAAAGGACTTTGGGAAACACAACATTGCCAAGAAAGAGAGGTAATTGCTTTAGGAGCTGGCTCTTTGAATGCTCCAAAGAGCTCTCCAAAATAATCAGGTTCAGGAGGGTTTCAAATTGTGTCTATATGAGAGAGAAAACATTTCAAAATAATTAAAAATAAATTAATAATTTAAACAAAAATTAACATTATTTTTATGTTAGAAAGGAGTCATGAGGTACCTGAGTATCTTTCAGTTTTAGGTATGAAGATGGCAACAACTACCCCAGTACGTGAAACCTGGACAACTCGTTTACCTTCAATAATAGACCTATAAGGCAGGGACAGCTATTTTACATTTGCTTCACTGCCAGGCTGCTACTGCCTAGCTTCTGGCAAATGTATGCGGAAATTACTTGGTTTACTATTATTAGGGACTCCTAGAGGTAGGAAAAATGGGTTGCAGCAACATGCAACATGAAATACAGATTAGCAGCAGTGCTTAAGAAAAAGGAATGATGGACATTTTTAAACAAAGCTATCCTTTTCTTCCACTTAGTTCAGATTGATACATCTTTTAAAAATGCAATAGAAAACCAGACTGAATTCAGCTGGAAAAAACACCAGAAATGCAATTCATGTAGCATATTTTCAAGCAGGAAAATGATACATGGATCTGGTTAAGGGGCAGCATATTTACAAATATCCGTATGGTGACAATCAAGAAAATGGAATAACAGTACAGTATATAAACCAAAGGAAAAAAAATCATTTTCAGGCCAGATGAAATTTTTTTTTGAATCGTTGTTCCAGTACACCAACCCAGCGGTTACACGGGGATCACCAAATTGCATGTGCCCGTTGAAATATTAGCCAGGCTTAGAACTGTTTTGCTTCTGCACTTAGACAAAATTTATGTACATTAAGGATCACGTAGTACTGAATGAATCTATCACTAAATTTAAAAATGAACATGTGAAGAAGTTTTTTTTAAAGATGGCAAAGAGGCAGCTAAGACAGAAAAGGGTTAGATGAAACTTTCTTTGCTTTCTTTAGTTCCTTTCTTTATCAACTTTCATTGATATACAAAACGGTCCTATATTACTGATTACACACTAATGATTGTTATGAGCCTGATCCGTTGAGCAGACAGAAAGACAATGATTTAGGACCACTGAATAGGTTGTCAGAAACACATATCCAATAGAGAAGGAAAATACATGCTAGAAGGAGAGTATGTGCTAGTAGGAGTGATAGTGAAATCTCAATGGAGATTTCTTATCTTTCAGGAGAGTAAACAATAACATGCAACTAAAAGCCCAGTATATCTATAAGTACTGTCCTGAGGACCTATCTGTGGCTTTATTAATAGTATAACTGCAACTGGTACAAATATCCTGGTTTATACTGTGTTTTATCTTCTATTCAGAATTTAACGTAGAAGCCCTGTTTTTTATTGGGATTAATATGGCAAGAAGATATTAAATGTAGATAACTGGGTTGCTTTCCCCAATAAAAGAACCCTCTCCTTTCTCACCTTAAGTCTAAAATCTACTTACTTTTCATGTATAACTTTCTTGGTATCCTCCCACAGAGATTCTAAGCGATTTATCTCTTTGTCAATCTCAGGAGCAAGTGTAATATCTTTTTGGGCTATTTGTTTTGCTTTGTCCATGAGCCACTGGAGTTCATGCTGGTGAGAATTCAGTTCTTCATCTAACTGGTTAAAGATCCTCAATCTGCAAGTTAAAAGGCAGGTTTCAGAATGAAACAGTTGCTGTTAGAGTTACTGTGCATAAAGTTCCCTTTTCCTAACATTTCCTACAGTATCTTCAGAAAACAAAGTGTTTTCTAGATTTTGTTCTGCTATAACTGTGCTCAGAATGTGATTTTTCTGATATATACAGCTATACAGTTATACAAATATACATATAACTTCACCTCACACAGTGACTCCAAAATATACTCAAATTATTAGATTTATATTAATAATTTTTAGATTAATAATTTTTATAGTAAGTGTTTTCAATTCCTTCAGCACATATGCAGTCTTCAATTCTGTAAGAGTAGAGATAGTTGTGTTATATGGGATTTCAATAGCTGTTTGGAGCTTGGATTCATTTGGACAAAATAAATTTCTAAGACAAAGATTTTCTGGACTGTTCATTCAATATAAAAGATTAGCAGGGCTTGCTAAGTGTTCTGCTCATGTTCTCCCTCCATCCAAAGGGCTCACTTACTTACAAAATTTTATTAAGTAGATACATGGTCTCATATGGCAAGAAATAAGGTACCCAGGCAGAAAACTCACACGTGCCTCCAATGCATCATAAAAAGTCTAGAGATGCAAGCAAATGAAGAAGTGCCAATCTCAAGCATTAATATTATTTTCACCTTTGCTGGAGGGCTTGCAGTGTTGCCTCCTTCATGCCCTCCTTGTCAGCCTTTTCCTCAGTATCTTCAATTCTCTTGAGTAGCTGTTCTTTACGTTCCACGAAAGATCTTCGCAAGGCTCCAAGAGCTTCTGCCTCACTCTGTTTGGTTCCCAGCAGGTTTTGAACTGCCTCCAGTTCCAAGCACAGATTATCGACCACAACCCTGCAGGAGGTCCTCTGCTCAGAAATGCTGTGTTTTAGGTGATACTGGGCCTTAGTAAGGGAACCATCCAAACTAATGGCAACAGATTCCAGTTTGTTGAGATCTTGAATAACATCATTGAGTTCCTTCTCCAGTAATTCAGATTTAGCTTTGTCCATATTTCCTGTTTTCTCCACCGTCTGCCTCAGCTGGTGAAGCACTCCTGATGCAGCACTATGGAGCTCCAGGAATACCCGCAGCTGATCCAGAGCCTCTTGTCTTTGGCTAGTTATTTGACTTGCCTCCTGGAAGAGCTGAAAGCAATCTTCAGTCTTTCCCTGCAATGTTTGCTGGTCCTCTGGGCAGCTGAAAGAACACAATTTATCTACATGTTCCTTCAGACTTTGTAGCTGCTGTTTCTTACTTTCAACTTCCATTGAGTGGTTCTACAGGAAAGAAAGAAAATAGGGCTGGGTTTCTTCTTCCAAGCAAAAGCTCAGAAAACATTCTAGTAATAAACTTATGAGCAAAACAAGTACTATTGAGGGGTTTTCGGAAAGAACAGTTCAGTGCTACAATTTTGCTTTAAACTGGCCAAATAATAGAAATCTGTATGTGACTGCAACAGCATATCGGTTTTCAAACAAATAAATGACCTCATGCTAGTTTTAAATGAATATTTAGCTGAATGCACTGTACAATTTTTCTGTCTTTAACATTTACATGCAAAAGTTTACCTTATTGTGAGATGCAGCTAGTTGTCGATCAGCTGTGTTTATCTCTGAAGTGGCTTGTAGTTCAGCAAGGAACTGCTTAATCCAGTCTGAAAACCTGAGCAGGAGCTCATCAAACTGCACATGCTCAGCAACAAGAGACTGAAGGAAGTTGATCCTATAGGATGTCAGATGGAAATATGAAAGCACTTGATGTAAATTAATCACTTCCTATAATCAAAACCAAAGCTGACTGGACAGCATTAAAATCAATGCCAGGTGGAAGGAAAGAAGGAAACTTTATGTTATAAATGCGATGACTGCTGTGTTGATTTCTTAACTGAAGAATAAGATAACACTTGAAAGCACCAGTTTGGCTCCTTTCTGTTTCCACTCTTTCAGTCATATAAACTCTTAGAAATGCACCAAACAACTAAGGTATGTTCTTCAACTTTTCTTCATTAGAGTAGTCCCAGCAAAGAGAATGATATTGATGGAAGCTAAGCTTCAATTTTCAGACATAGCAATTCTGTTAGCCCTATCATCTGCAATACTGCACGCAAGGTGAAAGTCTCATGAATTTAGGCAGGGGACGAGTAACTGCATGCTCAACTTCCACTGAAGTAAGTGAGGGTCAAGACTGCCCAGAGGAACACAGTTCAAAGGAGGAACATGTCCAGAGGAATACTCAGCACTTAGCAGAACTAAGCTTCTAAACCTTGACCTTAAAAAACATCTTGTCATTTACCTTCCTGTTTGCCTTAGAAATTTCTCTACATAATTTTCAACATGAAATGCTAGTAGATCATTATATTGAAAAACAATCAGATTGATAAACCACCTAGAAGAGGATGTCATTGCCCAGAATCTATTATTTAAGCTCTTTTACAAATAGTAAAACATGTAAGTTCATTGTCAAAACAATTGAAATCTAAATATATGATATCATACAGTTTCAAATAAGAAGGCAGTGTTCCTGAGCCTTCCAGATGCCTCATCTGGATATTGGTTACCCTCATTTAACATGTAAAAAACATTCCGAAGCACAAACCTTTTATCAACAGTTTGTGGTAAAGCTTTCCACCTCTCATCCAGCTCTTCAAATTTTTCTTTTATTGTTCGCACACACTGTTTGGAAGCTGTTGGGAATAGTGTCTCATTTAACTGTAATAGGCTCGCATAGACTGAAGCATGGGACTCAATATCTGCTCGCAAATCCTGGGGAAACAAGAGATTCGATTCGATTCGATTCAATTCGATTAGATTAGACTAAATATGGCATCTTATTATGAAAATAATAATAAAAAAAAAAACAATCAGCTAGGGATTTCCAGTAAAACACTTTGAGACCAATGAATGAGCACAGTCAAATACTTGGAGGAATTGAGGTCTGTTAGGACAAGCAGGTACTCAGCACCTTTCAGACTGCTAAATCTGCAACTGTAATTCAGTAAGGAATCATCAGAGGGCTTTTTTTCCCCTTTATGTCAAAGTGCAACCTTTCCATACAGCTCTACTGTATGATGAGAGTGGCTAAAATCAAGACTAGGTTTTGCAACATATTTTGTCTGTGGCAATAGAAGTGTGAGGAAATGTCACAAATTGGCCCAAACAAAAGATCAAACCCCAAAATAATTTTCCTTCTCTTTAGTAATATTTAAAACTAAAATTATGCACTCATTGGCTTCATGGAGGCTGTAAAAGATGTTACATTTGGCCAACTGCTTCATATTGATCTCAGAACAAATGGCAAAAATTCCAAGGGAAAGCATACTTTAGAATAGGATGAAAGTCTTGTGTTAAAAAAAAAATAAATCAGAAATCAGACTTTCATTGTGAATTCAAAAACTTTGAGCATTTTGTCATCTGAGCAACTTTCCTCACGTGCAAAAAAAGGAAAGTAGCATTGTCTAACAAAGGCATTTCTCTACAGAAAGAATCCTCTGGCAAGCAGACTAATGTCCTTCCTTGTCAGAGCACAATTCAGCAAGTCCATCCTTTAAAAGACACAGAAACAATTCAGGAAATATAGTGGGACAATCTTTCGGTTGAAACGTACCTGCAGTGACTGCAGCTCACCTTCCAGTTTAACTCTGTCAGCAGAAACATACTGCTCCGAAGGCCTGGCTGTAGCTTCACACCCCTCCAACCAGGTCAGGAAGCCAGACAGCTCCTTCTCCTGCCTAACAAAATCACAACGTAGAGTTAGCAACTCAGGCCATGCCCTTGGTCCCACACGCTGACCACAGGAAAGTATCTGTGTCCATCATAACAGACGTGAGAGTCTACTCACTTCTGCCACTGAGCCAGAAGAGTCTCTAATAAGGTCTGTTTCTCTTTAGCTCTTTCTAACACCTTTTCATATTTCTGCTGTAATGCTGTAACCTCCTGAGCAGCTTTTTCTTTGTTGGCCAACTTTCGGGCACAGGCTGAGAGAGAGGCCAGAGAGTTGCTCAGTTTTTCCACGGTATGACAAAGGTCCTAATGAACATGTAAAAGAAACAGAAGTCACACAGATAAACAACAGAGCTGTGGTAACGATGGTGGGAAAAATTCTGTACTTCTGGTCAAAGTTTGAAGCAACGCTACATTCACCAGATCATGAAGTCAATGCATAGCTTATATTTAACTCAGATCTATCCTAGATACACACATCCCAAGCACATCAATCAACTAGCTTCTAGTGGGGAAAGACTTTCCTAAGAACAGTGTTAAAGAAAAAATAGTCAGCAACAACAGGGTCAGATCTTTTGAATGGAGATGTGACATAGCATGATCACGTAGGACAAAGCTCCATATTCCCTAACATCTGTCTAAGAGTTGCTCTAATTTATATGTATACAGTGAATACAAAAAGCTCACACGTGAGGACTGCCAGACTTGCAGCCCTTGTCATGACATGGGAGAGGCAGGGAACAGTTACCGTGAACTTCTGTCAACATTACCTAGAGGTTTTTTTCATGGAAATAGCATCTGGTGCTGACTAAACTTTCCAGTGTTGTCATTTCGAGAGACGTGGGAAACTTGTTAATATGAAAATGAACAGCATATGAAAATGAAATGCAGTACAATCAGTTAGAAAAGCACAAATGAAATAGATTTAAGACCACTAAAGTTCTAACTCACAGGTGTGCAATAATAACAACAGAAGTAATGGTTATAAGCACACTCATGAAAGAAATCATATACAGGAGGAAATGAGAATTATACAGCAACAGGCTGTATATATAATTTCACGATAAGGCATTGACTCATCATGATCCTGTAGGCAGGACAAGGGTTTACAATAGCATACTCAGCATATTAATAATATTTAAAAGCCAATAACAATAATGATTACACAAGCTGTCAGAATAAATTCTACATGTGCAAAATATTTTTCCTCAACAAGTATCAAGCTTTTCTGAAGCAGACATGCCAGGTCTTCCTTGAATACAGCCTTTGCAAGTAGTTACCACTAAGTTCAGAGGAACTGCAAGAACAATACAACTAAAAGTATTTACAATATTTGCTTAGAAAGGAAGATAATGGTTATCGAGGGAAGAACACATCACAAACTTAGACAGACACGAAAATGCTACACCAAATTGCCCGAGACTGGAGATTTTTTGTAGTTTGAATACCAATCCAATATTTGTTTTCCTTTTGTAATGGTCTGAATGAAAAGTCCAAACATCCATTGATTTCTGGCATCACAGATAAAAGTTTGTGAGCTGAAACTCTGTCCAGCCTCTGCATTGTCCAAGAAAAACTACTTCCAAGGTGATTTTTTGCTAAAAATCACAGTTTTCTATACCAAGACCCAAGTTTCTTGAAGATCTTCGATGAAAAATCTGTAACAGACGTGTTCCTTACCTTCTATTTTTCATAAATTTTTAGATGCATAAAATTAAAACCAACAACCTGAAGGATTAATTCATACTTTTAGGCTTTCCTTTCTCTAGAGAGGGCAAAAAACTCTCCAAGCCATGGAGAAGTGACATGGTTAGAAGAAATACCTGAGGAAGCCTGCTTAAGCCTTCCCTGGGGCTGCCCACCCTGACAGGCAGCCCTTGCCTCCCCCTGCCTCCCCCCTGGGCTCTGTGGCACCAGGCAGCCCCTGGTCTGGGTATTGGCGCTTCTGTGAGGACGTCAGTGTGCCACTCTTTCCCTGGACTCGGTGGCAGGAATCGCCGGCCACACGCTCACCGTGCAATCCTGAAGGGCTGTGTATGTTGCTGCTGCTGAAGAGCACGATGTGAGCGGCTCGGCTAGCTTAGCTTCAAATTCAGACACTGCCCGCTGCACCTATGAAGAAAAGGCAAACCAGAGAGTCTAAAACCAGCAGGAAATACGTAAGTGATGCTTTAAATATCACCTTTTAAATATTTAGTGCTAAGAGAATATTACGTCCTAAACTTTTGTAGTGCTGCATGCCTTTTGAAGTTAAAAGATGCTAACTGTGCTCAGCTCCTTGTGACTAGGGCAATAATAATATTTAAATTGTTTTCCTTATGACCTACGAGCAACCCAAGATTGAACCTAAAGTGTTTATACGAAGTATGGATGTGGTTTATGAGTGCAATATCCAGAAGGGTAACTTAGGTTTTCTAAAAGACAGCATAATTTTTTGAGTGTCTTCCTGAACCTGCCTTTTAAGTCATCCAAAGCACAAATTTACATACAGAGGTTTTGCAGTTACCTTACAGATCTTCTCATATATTCTAGTCCCTCCTATTATAATATGCATTTTATATTCCATTTTGGAAAAATAAATAGTAGTTCTATAAATTGCTGCAAACAATCCGTTAGATTTTTCATTGTCTACCTGTTTAAGATTCTCTTCATATTTCTGCTGTGCTGATGCATTCCCTGTGATTGTTCCTTCCAGTCTCTGTGCATGATCTCTTAGCTCTTCCCAATACCTTTTGACCTGGGTCAGTTTGGCTTTAATATGTGCACGTTCTCCAGAGGTAACAAACTGGGAAAAAGACTCCGCTTCCTCTTCTAGTTTTGAGATTCCAGTTATTTTACCATCTATTTCTTTATTAATAACCTAAAATGTAAAGTAATAGTAAATAAAGAAGCACAATAGGTTTTTAATTATCAGAATATTTTCTACTGCCTTCTTTTACCTGAGCTATTAATATTCTTCATTACAAAAGTAAATAAGAAGAGAGTTCATTGACCACTTGAAATAACTAGTTATAAGTTTTTAATATGCTCTGTAAATTCCCTTTTCCTTCTTAAGATTAGCACCAGAAAAGGTTTAAAAAACAGTGTCTATGACAAGGAATTAGGATTGCCTGAGGTGCATGTTTTCATAAGCAGGCAAGATGGTTCATATTTTACCATCTCTTACTTCACAGCAAATTAATACACAATTCTCTTAAAGAGTCAAAATAAATATAAGATGAAAAAACATAAGTGTATAACTGAAAACAATATTATTAAGGAGCTGAACCCTAACGGTTGATTACTTCTGTTTAATACGTTTTCAAGCACTTAAAAAATAAAACATGCTATGATTTCAAAACCAAGAGATTGTTTTCATTTTCTAATTTAAAATTCTATGGTACAATAAAGAATAAATTAAATTAGATGATGAGGTAGGGTGAGTGTGCCCTCAGGCAGAGGATTAAATAAAGAACCACATTACAGTTTAAATAGGAAACCATGAAACAAGAGTGATAATGGCCTTTGGTACTTTTCAGCTGTCTTCTATGTCAATTAGTAAATGCATAAAGACAAACTATCACTGGCTTTACATTTCCTCAACTACATAAGAGCAACTGTCTCCTATTTTCTTGCACTTTTTTAATTGCAAATTAGAGTCAAACCTGAAAGCTACAACATCCGAGACAGAAACTTATGGTGTTTCACATTCAGTGGCTATCTTTCCAGTAAGCATCAGTGAAATTGGAAATAAGATTTTTTTCAGAACAGAATTCTTTTAATTTCTGCTGATGTAGCATGTCCATGGAGCTCTTCTCAAAAGCAGTGAAAAACACTTATTGGGAGGGAACTGAAAGACCCAAGAACGCTTGTTGAAATTGAAATTGGTAATAGCATTCCAGATATTAAAATGTTAAGATATGTATGTATATGACATGTACCAAAAACTTTCCTGAAAATGCACTCACAAAAGCATAGCAAGTGCCCACCTTCTGCTATAATTGTGATAAAAATATGATATCTTGCTTGCCATTATAAAGCTCAGGAGCGGCTTACTGCAACGTTCAGAGTCTAGAATTAGCAGGGTGACAGTACAGAAAAAGATGTGGTGCTGTAAGCATTTATAGTGTCTCTTTATGCAATATATTCTGAATTAATTCAGATTATAAAATATCTTTTTTGCATGAGAATACGGCGCTGAGGAAAAATACCGGATTTGCGGCCCTGAAGCTGAAATTATCTAACAATGCAGCAGATAGAAATGAGGCAGCGCTTTTTTACTCCCACGCTATTCTGTTAAATTCACTCAGTTACATAAAAGAAGGTGGATAATTGAGGCCTTCAAACTCTCACTGAGTCTGCCACCAATGGTAACTACTTGTGATAACTGTCATTTTGTCCACCAGGAATTTTGGAGAAATGCGTAGGTGAAAATCTGGCTCTGCTGAAGTCATCAGAGTTTTGCAAACAATGTCACCAAAAGTAGTATATTACCACTATGTATGATAGTTACATTCAGCTGAACCCAGGTTTTTCATCTGGTCAGCCAAATATATGAGCGAATACACCATGGGTTTTTGTTGTATTTGCCTCATGTTGCAATATTCCTTAGTAATATGTTGTACTAGAAATTACAAACTAAGTATGCTGATTACCGTTGTGACACAGACTAATTCTTCAGGAAACTCACACCAAACTATAACAAATCCTTCAAAATCAGGCACAAAGCAATGCTGCTGAAGAAGACCTCCAGCTATGTCTGGGTATCGGAGGTTAGTTGACTCATCACAGAATCTCCTAGATTGGAAAAGACCTGTAAGATCATCTAGTCCAATCATTAACCTAACACTGACAAGCCCACCACTGAACTGTGTCCCTAAGCACTATATCTACATGACCCTTAAATACCTCCAGGGACGAGGACTCACCACTCCACGTAGGTAATGTGTTCCAATGCCTGATGACCCTTTCAGTAAAGAAATTCTTCCTAATATCCAATCTAAACTTCCCTTGGCACAACTTGAAGCCATTTCCTCTTATTCTATTACCTGTTACTTGACAGAACAAGTCGACTCCCATCTCTCTGCAACCTCCTTTCAGGTAGTTGTAGAGAGCAATAAGGTCTCCCCTCAGCCTCCTTTTCTCTAGGCTAAACAACCCCAGTTCCCTCAGCCACTCCTCTTAAGACATGTGCTCCAGACCCCTCACCAGTTTTGTTGCCCTAATCAGAGTTCATAAAGCTGTTTCGTTCACCTGAGTTACAATGACGTACCCTCGGCTTTATCTGGAGGATTTTCTCTGCTTTATATCTGTTCACTCAGACATTTATAAAAATTACCTGCTGACCATTTTCTTTCTGTCATGATGGTTAAGTGAAGAAGGCTTACGTTAGCATTTTCAAAAACTTTCAATGAAGTGTAAAAATTACTGATTATCTGTATATGTAGCAAGGAACAGCCTTTCTGGGAAATTGGCTTGAATAGACTGGTAGGGCTTAACCAGGCTCCATTTAGACGGACAAGAGCTGTTGTCACACTGCAATGCAATATTAGTAGCATTTGATGCACTTCCTGTCTTAAACAGTTGAATCATATCTAGTAACTACTGAAAAGTACAGCTACATGACAGTGTATGGCAGTGGAGTAAACATATATATAATCTCACAAGGAAACTGGTTTTGACTTGCTGTGGTGATGAAGAATTTAAGCATCATTTTATTCTTCAATGATGAAATCAAGAGAATGCATTTCTTTGTTGTATGTAAAGTTGTGATCAAATTAAGAACGGGAAAATCTGTTGATAAACTGTGTGTGTCACATGAAACAAATGCCTTAAGGGATCCTTTGGAAATACTTAGTGTCAATCTGGTCCATGACTGCAAGCAGCTGCACACCTTTGCACTTTCTGAAGAGCAAGTAGGTCACAGAAAAAAGAAAATGGCGGTGTGCTCTGCATATTGAAAAACCCTGTCCCCTTAGAAACACGCAGTTTCAGAGAAGGTACGTTTTCATTTGTGGGAGGATATGAACTCAGCCTTTGAAATGCAATGCTTGGAGACAATACGCACCTCCGCAAGAAGAAACTAAAACACTATGTATCTACAGGAACGTACACAGATTTTAAGACAGTGTAAATATAATAGCAATAAATGGTATGTAGGTTTGCAAGCTACCAAGATCAATAGTTTCTTTATTATTTCAGCATAAAAGATACATAAATCAAGTTATAACTTTAGCTTGCAAGATTAAAATCAAATTCTATATCCACTAGCTCATGTATGTTTTAAAATAAAAAATACCTTGCATTTCTATAGCTATTTTGTACACCAGTTGAGATTCCTCAAAAAATAAGAAGAGTATAAATGAAATAATATTTTTAACCATACACACAGAGGCTTCACATATGTAAACTAAAGTCTAACAGAGAGGGCAGCCTGTAAGAATTTTCCTTTCGTTTATGTAAAACCTTACTGCTTGGTATATTTGTGTGCAAAGCGTGCCATCATTATATCATGGTAGTTTTGAAACGTGTGAAATGTTTGTTCTCCCATTTGGCCTCTAGCAAAATGACAGATAAATGGACTTTTAATGCTAAACATAACAAGAACTAATCACCTTGATTTGGCTGATCTGTATGTCCAAAGGAGATGATGATGTTTCCAAAGTTTCCAGTTCTTTTTCTTGTTCAGCTATCCAGACGGACAGAGCTTCAAAATTATTGCCAAAATGATCCCACTTGTTTTTCACCATTTCCATGCTTTTAATACTAAAATTAACCAAATTAATTAGAGAGAATAAACAGTTTAATATAACGAAGCTGCCCATATTCTTGCTAGAATAAAAATGTAACTTCTTCAATCTACAGGAGGGCCCTTTTGAAAACTCCTGGGTTTAGAGGACCAAGTTGTGCGGCTAAATTCAAACTTGTTTCTCTCTCAGACTGCACCCAAAGTCAAACAATTATACTGGCCATAGTGGGGACACTGAGAGGTGAAACAGAGTACAGCTTCATTCATCAGCTGTACATCAAGAATATCATCATGGCAAGAAGAGAAAGGAAAAGTAACAAATATGATTTCTATGAAATCATATGGAATTACAATTATATCACATATCTAAAAATTGAGATAACTGAGTGCATAGACGTTAGTCATTTAGTACTAGAACAGAATGATTAAAACCAGTGTGTGGTGGATGTACACATGTTCACCAATGCTTGACTGCTTTATTAAACTTGGGTTTTTTTTGTAACAGCAATCTGCCCATCTTATAGGAAGTTTATGTTTTCTGAGGCAATGATTTAATATCAAGCCAAAGAATCAACAACAGATATGACTCAACTACCTCAAAATTAATAGATTTATATTCTTTGAAACATACATTAAAGGTATGTTAAACAGAGACAGACTATGACTGAGTCTTGTATATATTGGATAGCAAACAAAGCACCCCTTTTTTGGTCACAAGTAAGAAGTCTAACACCCTTATAACACCCTAACAGCATTAACTTCCAGTATACAAGTTTCTGCTCCTTTCAAGTCATTGTAAAGAAACCACAGCTAATGTAGGCCCTACACACAGCTTGCAAAACACGCATTTTCTATTTCACTGAAAATATTAAAACTTCATCAGAAAAGTTTGAATATTACAAAATTCCAAAATATATTTTCCTTTTAAATATAGCCTTAAAAACCATTCCATGTTAACTTTTTAAATTTTATTTTCCCCCCTCATTAAAGCTAGAGAAAACTTTAATAAAAGATGTAGTCTAAAAATGTAAAAATTGGCCTTTTTATTTTTTCTTGTTTATTTTCATAATGAAAAAAAAAAAATAGCAATGTCAACTGCCATTTACTGATAAGAGTGTATTCAAATTCAAGTTATTTGCAGGAAAATAAAGTGCAAAAATATTTCACCGAAGTCCAGCCCAAGAAAATACAGCTGGAAACCAGAATCAAGGGACCAAATCAGTGGCACAACAGCTGAAAATCCTTTGCCTTTGTATCTGCCTTCATTGTAGTTGTAAGAAAGCCTCAGACTGTAAAGAATATAGTCCCAAACACACTCCACAGCTATGCATGATCTCCTAGGAAAACAGATGTGCTAAGTTTGCTCTGTAGCTGACTATGGAGAGCTGCTCAAACTTTTCTTTCCCTTTCGTGTCCATTGGCATAGTATATACTGTATTTATTTGGAATACCTTCACTTTAAATTACTCGGCCAAGATTTTATTGATGATGCAAGTTACAACATAACCCTTGTACACTAATTATATGTTCCGTAGATTCACTATAGAGAGTTTATATATTTGCATGTTTTGCAGAAGGGATTTATTTTTTTATTATCTGTCACAGTACCACAGACATTCTGTACAATCCATACATTCGACTAAAACCTATTTCATATCTACATTGAAAGGGGATACCAATGATGGCTTTCATTTAAAAGTAGATGACATTATTTAAAAAGTGAATATTCACTGTTGGAAGGCTGAATTTCTTGAATTGAAAAAAAATCACACCAGTTTTCTCTCTAATATGGGAGAAAACAATGTATAAAGTGAAGTATTCAGTAAGATATGGTAGAATTTGACTGCAAATCACTGTAATACTTCATATTGGAAAAAGTGTTATGTAAAAAAATTCGACCACCAGTAATCAGAAAGTTACATCTGCTGCAGAGGTTAGCTATTCTGTTTTACAACTGCTCTTTTACATCAGGAAGAAAATGGCACCAAATTAAAGTCAGATTAGCATGACAATGGTCAATACGGGAAAAAAAATCCAATAACGTGGGCATTGCCCTTCACTCATATTCAGACAGAGGTGGTGATACCTGCTTAAACTTATACAGCAAATTATTCTACATGGTAATTCCAGTAAGACCACATAGAATTGGTATACATATGTCCATGAGCCGTGTATCAGATCTAATATAGGCAAAAATACTAATTTCATACACACATATAAATACATGTGTATATAGATAAAATGAGAATAGCAACAGCTGAAGCTGAAGTTGAGTAACTTGAGTTCAATAACTGAGGTACTTGAGAAAAGAGATGAAATTTTTAGAAATACAAAAAGCTACAAATATTTGTAGGACTTAGCAATATTTTCTTGGAGTTTGAACTTTCAATTTTTAAACAAAATTTGGCAAATGATGCTTTTGTTATTTGCAGCAGCAGAAGCAGGTTTTGATATTGCCCATGAAACAAAATCTGGGCATTCAGCTAAGATGAAGGCACTTCTTGACATTCCTGTGGAGAAAGTGGAATTCTGAAAACCGAGACAAATGTGGTAAGTATGCTGTTCTCCTACTGGCACTGAGATTTTTCTTTCTAAAAGTGTCTAATACTTCAAGAATGAGTTTAATTATCCCTTCTTTGCAAGACTGGGGCTTAAAGATAAGTGACAGGTTAAATGTAACTAACAGTGCTTTTATAAACTATGTATTATTAAACAAAGATTTTGTTTATTTGCACACACTCTTTTGACATATTTGGTACTATAACCTGGTTACTATGCCACAGCAAGCTGTAAATGATGGAGCTGATGAGACAACACAAAACGCTGACAAGGTATTCTAGAAATCTGATACAATCTTATAGTGGAGAATAAATATTAGGACTTGTTAAGAACATACTCTTCTTCAAGAGTAACTTCCACTTTTTTCACTTGTTCTTGGATTGATTTTGCCTGCTGTTGAAGGGACTGCTTGTTCTTTGAACCAAGTTGTATCTCAGAAGAATTCTTCACCAAATTCTCAGCCTGTACTGCCATTGCTTCAGTCTGTTTAGAAAGTTCCTGTAAGGATGCAAGACATTAATACAACTATAAACAGCTTCATATATTTACATAAAAAGTATTTTTCCTCAACGTTTGTGGTTAGAAAAAGTATCTATGTCCTATACGTACATTTTGAATGTGTAAGTACATAAAAATGACCTCTGAAGAAAGTTATTGTCATGTTGCATTTAATAAATGTTCATTTGAGCATATTAGCTCGAATAAAATTTAGCAAGGGAAACTATATATCCAAAATTTTTTAAATCAACCAAAATTTATACTATAGCTCTTCAAGAAACTTACTTGCGAATAGTCAAAGATTATATGCATTTTTATTTAATCTTCAGATCCTACCCTTTACAGAGAAGATTTTGCCATATCCTGTAGCTTGTAATCTCACTTTGTTTAACAACTATTTTCTGTCACAAACAGTAAACCCATACACCAGAACAATGGATGGCAAGCATAACCAAGGTATGTATAATTTAGTATCAGATTCATCAAAGGCTAAAAACAGCATGAAAAGCATGGCATTTAGGAGAGCCAATCACTACTATTCCTTCTGTATTAGTAAATAAAATAGGCTGGGATAATTCTGTGTTACTAAGGGAAAGTGGCATGGTATGGCTTATGTCCATATTATATAAGTTTCCTCTTTTTCTCCTCAGGGCTAAGAGAGTGCTAGTTGGCACAGTCTGCATAACCTTGCCAAAGAGCACACTATTGACATTGATATGCCAGTGCTTGACACTGTTTAGCTTACTAGTATAGATGATTACTGAGCATAAAATGGGAAGTCCTCAAAATCATTTTACCTTCCATATGTATGCTTCAGATGCAGATTTTGAGTAATTCTTCATGATCTTTTCATAAAATAACTTTGTACCTCTAAACAGTTTATGCAATCTCTAATCTGTACATGCAATTTGCACCGGCATTAACAGGAAGCCATGCAAAGATTGAAGGCAATACGCTCACTACGTATTAACAAGCAAGGCAGAAAGATATCTCTGTTCCTGTATTTCACACAGTGAATACCTTTGTCTGATCCAGCTCTGAGGAGAGGCTCTCTAAACTGCTAAAGTTTAAGATACGTTCAAGTGCAGAGCTTGCTTGATTGAGATATTTTACTACTGTTTCTTTGTCCCTTTCAAACTGCTCCCATTTATTTATTGTGACCTACAAAAACAAACAAACAAACCCAAAACAGGAACACAAAGACAAAAACATCAAAGGGGAGAAAAAAAGAATGTCATTGTTACTGAAGGAGGAAAAAAGAGAAAGACCTCATATAAAATAAAACAATTTCTCCTGAAATGCCATCTACTCCATAGATTAAACTGTTCTGAACCCAACAAAAGATAAGTTTTCGCTTGAATTTTCATTGATTCATACTGCGCTGTGCAAAAAAGCACTATTCTCTCAGGTGCCAGCAATATTTAAATCTTATATTTGAATATCCTATAAGAAGTCTGAAGTAATAAATGCAGATGCTTATGCTTATGGTGACAGGTAGTCAACAACACCTAAAAGGATTTTCAGGTTCTCTGATGAAATAAATTACAGTAAAATGGTAGAAGACAATCCCCGCTCATAGGAAACTCACACATAAGAATCTATTTGTTCTTTTCTGATAATGTAAAACTTTGATTAACATAGATCATTTAATTATCAGTCACAAGAGTTACAACAGTATATAGAATTATTTTCTTGATTCTGAAGTAAAGCAAGGCCTGAGTTAAGACTTTATATATGGGTTTCCTTAGAAATAAATTGGTTTCAATAATAAATTCTTAGACTAAGAAGTTATTTGAGCTCTATTGATCATGTTTTTCATCTTGTGTTTTATAATGAGAAATAGCTTTGATGACTTTAAACATTTGTGTGAAATAGTGGACAGCTGGATTACCGTTCTGCTTAGAGAAATGCAAAGGACAACTCAGATATGGGTGCAAGAAACTCTAAATTCTAATCCCAGTTCAGTTAGTGATAGTTATAAAACCTGGAGCAATCCATTTGATTTCTCTGAGACATTTTTCTTCCTTTAAATTTAGGATGACAGCATGTATTTCACTGAGTAGTTGTGAGGATTATATTTGCACAACATGAGGTGTTCTTAATCTAATATCCCACCTAAAGACTCTCAATTAAAGGGCAATGTCATCTTTAGTAACCAGGGGAGGCAGCCCATCTAAAAATTAATTCACAGATAAATTATTTAAAATACCTATTATGAGTGAATAGTTGGGACCTTTACACACTCCCAAACCACATGCTGTTTCTTTATTAATTAAGAGGTATCCAGCAGCTCCAAGAAGTTTTCCTGGAGGTACTGATCATGAAAACCCCAAGTGCCAAGATTCAGAGAGGTGAGAAAGTGAGCTCAGATTTTTTACATTAAAAAAGTTGGTTTCTTACTAAGTCAAAAAAGAAGAAGAAGAAGAGGAAAGCACAGGTTTTTATTTCTACCTGCAAAGGACCCACCTGCAGTTGCTCTTCACGTTTCTCCATAGTCTGCTGCATGTTCTCCAATGTTCCTTCCAACTTTTGTAAATCCTCTTGCATTGTGCTGGGCAGTCCACCTTCAATCTGCAACTGTTTAGCTTGGGAAATCTGGTGTTGCACATCTTGCCTTTTTGCACGGAGTCTCCTTGTCCTTTGCTAAAAGGATTCGTTCAACAAGAATGATTAGACTTTTCAGTTCCATTGGGAAACTCACAATGAAATCACTTTCTTGCTTTTACAGGAGTAGGCAATGAGAATAACAGACAAAGGGATAAATTGTGGCAAGTATTCTGGACAGTGTCATATACTCATCAAGTGTATGCCTTGGGTTCCAAAATGTGTATATGGCTTTTGTGGCCTACAAATGGGAGAGAAAGAAGGACAGGATGGCCATTTATCCAAAGTGATATTTTGGAAAGCAGAAGCCACAACAGTTGAGCAAACGCAGCACTAGCCACAGGTGCACGTATTCCTCATAACTGCCTGGAAGCATCCACATCTGCTCTGCACTCTTTGAGGGACACATTGGAGCCTCAGGTTGAGCAAAGAAATTTATCAGCCTTTATTAGACAACTGCAGGGGGCAGGAATTGCATAACTCTGTTTGATGCATTTTGCTTTGTAGCACTATCAGAAACCCCTAAGACTACATCCCCTCTCCTTTCCTAAGATACCTGACCCATTGCCAGCCTTGCTAGATAAATTCACAGCTCCCTGCTCAATTCTGCTCTGGCTACCTTCAGTTCTTTGTCAATGTCTGTTTTTACCTTAAAAGATTCCATATCAAAAGAAGAAGAAGGAGAGTCTGAGGACTCAAAGAGAAGTTAACTATTCCTACTGCCTATCCTGTGATGAATAAGGAATGTAGAGTATTGAAACAACAAATATGAACCTTAACACATACAATAGCTTTTACAAACTCCAAAGAGTTTAGATAAGACAGAGGTAAGATGTAGTACTGCCTTATCAGACAGTACAACATGTCTGACCTTACAGAAACAGAGGTTAATACAAAACACTTATATGATGCCCAAACACTGACAGTAAATTATTCTTTTTCTTATTAGCTTTGAGCAGGCCTCAAAGTTAATTTCCCATGTTTGGCCTTAAACCCCATGATTCTTGCTGTATGCAACCCATATGATTTATTATTACTGTAGGCTGCAGATGTTTTGATCTATTACCTGTGCATAAAAAGCCTCCTATTCTACTCCTACAGACTGGAGGCCAACCTGTCAATGCAGTAGCTACCTAGAGGAGGACATGAGGCTACAGGTACACCTCCTCTCCAGCATTTAGAGTTGGTACCACATCAAAGCTGCTGAAGTTGAGAAATTTCAAAAACTAGGATCAGGCTAAGTTTACTGTGATCAAATCTGACACACAAACTCTAAAAAGGTAAAAAGAGAGAAACTACATATTTGCAGAGTACAGTTACCAAAAATTTCAAGTAAATGAAGCCTGGTTTTCAGCTGTTCTGTACCCAAAAAACCCATGTGAAATAAACGGATATTCAATAAAAGTTGAAAAATAAGCTCATCTTTGGGCATTAACATTTAAAAAATACTGAGTACTTTTTTCACTATAAGAAATCAATACTAGGCCATACCAAGACCATTTCCTTTATAACACTTTCAAGTTTAAATATAAAGAGTTATGTTAATGGACATAACAAAATTCAGTAGTTACATACTTTTTATCAAAAAAAAAAAAAAAAAATCAAATATGGACACGAATAATTGCTCTACCTGATGATGAAGTAGTAGTTGCTGAGCTTGTAATAAATTTTCTGTATCCAGGATCTTTTCAGCCTCTGCTTGGGCTTCTTTAGAGTTGTTGATTAACTCTTCAATTGCACTTTTAACTTCTTCTTTGTACTGGACACAGTCTCCAACAGTGCCTATTGTCTTTTCAACCTACAATTATGGATAACTAAGTATTTTACATTGAAAGGCGTGTTTATAATTTAAGGGCACATTTATATTTGGAATATTTTTTCACAGAAATATAGTAAATTGTCTAAATTTAAACAATTTTTGTCTCCAGCATTCTTAACAGACACCTTTAACTTTACATTAAAAGAGTGACTGTAGACTTAAAATGTGATCCTGCTTAGAAATGCTCCCTATTACACCGCCATACGGTAAATTGCTGTCTGTGACAGCCCCTTATTGGTGATCACTTAGAAAATACATGCTGTCCTCACCCTTGAAACTTGACCCAGATTCCAAAATATACCTGTGCTACTCAACTCACAAAAAATCTTGCTGTCTTGTGGACCTTCTAGAGCAATGCCCTGGTGAATCACAAATATATTAAAATGCCCTGTTAACCTAGTTTTATGGACCACAATATGCACACAGGTCAATATCCAGTCTCAGTTTTCAGAATTTTATAAAGAAAAAGATATATCTATTCAACATATCAGAAAGTTCTTCCTTCTTTGCATGATCCAGCTAACTACTTGTACCTGATTCTCAGTACAGGCTCTGTTCCTCAGACAATTCCTGTGTTTTAAGGTTTTGATCATAAAGTATTCTCAATCTACGAAACTCCTTTCTTTTCTTCCTCCCTTCCTTCCTTCCTTTCCAGTCCATATTCACTTTGGAGGGCCATTCAAATTCAAGTAATTCTCTTTCCTGTTATATAAATGTTTAGTCTTTACTCTCCAAAAAAACATTGCTGAACTCTGGAAATACCCAGTATCAGTCCTTGTCTAAACAGTCTCATCCCTCTGATTAACAAGCTGCAAATTTAGCTGTAGAGTATTCAGATGTTTAAGAATCAGCAGTCTCCTAACTATAGTATAAAGTGCCATCTAGATTATGCTTTTAGATCCAAAACAAGTTTAGATTTTAGTTCTTATATTATTTTTTTACCTTCATGAACTTGTGCTCCCCTTAGCTCTGACTTTTGGAGGAAACAAAAAGCAAAAGTACTTTAATACAAAACAAAAATAAAAAAAATAAGTATTATCTTAAATTTTTTGCAGTCACTTGGAAATCAAAACATTGGTTCCCCCAACTTTCTAAACAGTTTTCACTCCATGGAAGTTTAGAGAAGTTTCAATAAATACATGGAACCTTTATACATTTGGAACACCTACAAGGCCTCCAAATGAATCAGCATTAACAATTGAATTTGAAGCCTGAACTCTTTCTCTATCCTGAACTCTTTTCTCAAATGGACATGTTCTGCCTTCTAAATGTAAGATGTTCGTCTAAGTTTCTCCTGATCTTTCTTTTTACTGTGAAAACTGTGAAGCAGTAAGTTCCCTGAGACCCCACAGAACTCAAGGGTTCAGTGGATTCTAAGAGGTTAAAAACTTCCCATGATTTCAGCAGTTACAGTATCTCATTAGCATTCAGATTTCAGAGAACTGCAGCCTTTTCCTGCAAATTCAGTGCATGAGACATCTTCAATGCTTTGAAACTACCTCACAGAAGTTCCTTTATTAGTTCAGCATAAAAGATACATAAATGAAGATTAAAGTCAAATTCTATATCCACTAGCTGATGTACACCATGGTTTTGCCAGGGTTCATTAAGAGCTAATTTTAAAAAACTGTCTTTTGCCTCTATAAAATAGTGACATTTCGATTCCAGGAACATTAACTATGATGCTTTCCAATCCTGCAAAGGGAAAAGATCCCTTATAATAATGTCAGTATTTTTTGCCTGTTACTCTCAAGGCTTTGCTACCCAGGGAGTAAAAATGAGTTTTTCTGCTGCTGAATGCTGCAGTTTAATTAAAAAAAACCAGCAGGGAACTTATGCTTGTGAAGCCATGATTGATGTCATTTCATGTGACGCTGTAAATGAAGAGTTCTTGTGTCCCTCATACTGTACCTCGGCCAGCAAATCTAGGAGTCCCTTGAAGTCACTGGAAAGTTTACAAAGCTCATCCTCTGTCTTTCTGGCCTCCAAATCAGGACATACTGCAGTCAAAACAGCAAGTCTAGATTTCAGCCAGCTGTGATTTTCTCCTTGCTTGTTAATATGCTTCCTAATTTCCTATGGAAGAATCAAAACGTGTTTTCTTCAAATAAAATATATTAACGAGTGACATCAAAGATTAGTAGTGTAAACGCACTACCGTTGTTCTTATCTTGAAACACTAGAAATGTAGTATTTTTCTATTTGCATACCCAATCTGATTCTGTTCCAGTCAATGGCTAGATTTTTGCATTTTCTCCACAGGTTTTACTCCACTACTACTTATTAGACTGTTCTTTAACAAGTAGTAGTGGAGCACATTTTATTCACAAATGAACATTTTTAAGTACAGATAGACAGACAGATAGTAGATGCTGTGTATATATTTTCTATATATTGACCAAATTTCTTAGTTACTATTTAAATCTTAAGTGCTGACTTTCCCAAACGTAAAATTTCACATGATAGAAGATATTGTGTATTTTTTTCCCTATTTAAATATCCCTTTTTTCCCCTCTTTTCAGCCAGTAGTTCATTTATATCTTTGTGTCAGTGCTGATGAGAAGCTGCCAGCACTGAAACTGCATGAGTAAATAAGATTTTTTGGAGCAGAACCAGCCATTAAGCTAAAGGTCTATCTGCTTTATCAAGGTCATCCTAATTATGTTTCTCTGCGCAGTTGGCCTCATAACCTGCTATGACTTTCACACAAATTCCAACAGTATGTGACATTCCTATTTTTGCTCCTCGTATGTAAAATAAAAAAAGAAACAAGGGTCAAGTCAGGTCTCAAGTGACATAATAAATTATTGCCTAAAACTAATTTAACCAAATTTTCAATTATTTTACCACTTCTGTTACCAGTCACCAATGCAAAAGTGAATGGTAGAATATCTTTGTCTCCCCTATTGTACTATCACACTATTGTAGCAGGGTATTTTTTACTATAGAAGATTTGCCTAAATGTAAGACAGTAACTTGATCCTTCAAAAACCAGAAATTTTGACTTTTGTTTGCACAGCACTTTTAACTGTGCACACAGCAGGATGAGGGGCAAGTATTTATTCTATCTGCTTCTATGTTCTTGATGTTCTGAATATACAGGTAAAGGGACCTGCCATTCTCTAAATTATTAAAAGTAGGAACTTCTGTCATGCTTTGCTGCATGTGGAACTTTCTCCTGGAAACGCTTTTAAGAATATCAGCAATCAGCAGAGCTATTATAGTCTCCATAGTAAAAAAGTTGCACCACAGAACACAGTTTTTATCCAGAGTCCCTGTAGCAATCACCATAGCTCTTTTAGAATATAAGCCAAGGGCTCACCCCCACAGATGCTTTACACTGCTTGTATTTGGCAGTATCATTTACACTTTGCTTTATCTTCTTTAGGTCTCTTTCTGTTGATGAAATCCAATTTGCCAATTCAGAAAATCTGAAATAAAACATCACATAATGCAAAGCAAGGAAAAAAGTTAGACAAAAATTGCCATCACCAAATGATAACCTTAAATTTAAGCCAAAAATTATAAAATCCACTCAAAACCCCACTGTAATTTGTGGAATTACTACATATAGTTTTCTTCTCAAAGCTAACAACGCAGTATCATTCATTATGTGGTAATGATCTGTGATGACATTTAGAAGAGTGACCATACATATGGCTCTGTGACACCCAGCTAGCAAGTGAGCTGACACCTGTTCTTATAGCCCTTCCAGGTGTCCGAGTGCTCTGTTAGCTTTACATATGTGCTGTCTATCTGGGATTTGAGCTCCTTCAGGATTCGTTGGCTGCTCTCCAATGTAGCCCTCACTGGATCAGAAACTGGCAGTTTTTGGCACAGTTCTTCAATCCTTTGTAGCCTTTTCGTACACAGCTGGTAAGGTCCCTTGTCACCGAAGAACAACTGATGGGAGACAGCAGAAAATTCAATAAAAATACAAATTGACAGAAAGCACAGAGCCTATCTATATATCTGTTATAAACTGTACTAAGCTCAAACCAAAATTTTTGCTAAAGGCCCCAAGGACCGATCTGATTTAGCTGTGCTCAGTGTTTGGTGGCTTAAGAGTTGGTCAGACCTTCTGTTTATTATTGACATTGAAATGCATTTCTGTAAATGCCCATGTGGTGGCATATAATTCATACCGCGTGTTCCTCGATCATCCTTTCATTGCCTTCTCTTGATAAAACCTTGTTCTGTCGAGCTAGTTCAGCTTTGCACTCCTCCACACTGACCAGGAACCTGCTTTTCTGTACTTCTATCTTCAAGTGGATCAAATGATATGGGGCTTCTGTTTGAAGATCCTACACACCCACAGGGGCAATAAACAAACACAGAGACAAAACACTACTTTTATTACCTCAGTGTGAAGTTACTACAAATAAATTATCTAAAACCTGCTAATATAGAAAATAAAGCATATATATGCATGAACAGATGGGGCTTTCTCCATATTCATTTAAGTAAATAACGCAACTCTGTTACCAATATCTGTTAGATATATTATAAGGTCGTAAGTTTTGGGGGGGACCAGAATATGTATGTATAAGGCACATTCCAGAGACATCTTGATTCCTGGCAAGAGATACCAAATATTTCCTGTATAAAATAATAAATCAAACAGTAACCGTGAAACTATATTCACAACTGCTTCCAGAGGTTCCTGTTTGCACGCTAGCGAGAAACCACTCATCCATCACTCCAACTTTGACCTGCAACATGCTGTAGCACGCAAAAAATTCCATAGCTTATGAGCAATGTTTGTTCAGTTGTTAGAGCCTTTGGCGGAAGACACAAACTGATAGCCTGATCCCTTACAATTTCTTTTTTTTTTTTTTTTTTTTTTTAAGGCTGGGAAAATAACTGCAATCATCCAACATCAGCATAAAGTAAGAAAAGCTAGCACCTATTCTCAATAAATGTTCTTAATGCAGGTATCTCGTTATGGCTGTATGTAGGGGGAGAAATAAAGGTTTCATAATTAATTTCTCACATTTCTTGACTTTTGAGTACTTAACAGGGCTTTTTCAAGAGGGTATTTGCAGGTGTAACTGTATCTAATCTTGTAAAATAAGTTTGGGTTTTTTTCTAATTGTACAGGAAGCCAAATAATACAATTTTTTCAATTTATTTTATTTTAATTTTTTTTGACATATAGGTCATGCAGAAATATTCTGAAGTTAAGACTTACAATTTCTGGAGACATCACTCAATGCCACTAACCTTCCACTGCCTATGGAGTTTTCTCACAGCTTCCTGCAGGTTATGTTGCTCTTGTTCTGGGAGGATGTCAGTAAGTTCATCGCAAGCTTTCAGAAAGGCATTTAGGACTCTTTGATCCAACTGGTTAAAGAATTCCTGAAGTTGAGGTGGAAAGTAAGAAGGTGAGAAGATGAAGCTGATTATTGGTGTAGTAACCTGTCAACAGGAAGTTTCCTAACACACTCTGTAAGTTTCAGGGTTACTGCTGCTGCATTGAAGAACTGAAGTTTGAGCTATTTCTAGCTATTTAAAGTCCAGAAAATTAATTTATTCTCAGCCAGTACACTGAGATGGTATTTTAATAAAAAAATACATTTTAAAGCTACATGCATAAGTAACGGTTATAATACAGATATTCATCTGAAAAGGAATAAAAAAAGGAGTAGATGCATGAGACCGGCAAAATGTAGTGTCCTCATTCCCAACAGGTCTACTGGCAAAACCGACCCTAATTTCTACGGGGTTTTCTCTCTTCACCTTCTGGTTGCTTACATTCATCAATAAGAGGGGTGATCTTTTTTCCTTTTTGTTTTTCAGTCTTAACATTAATTTGACCTGATCTTTATAACTTCTACATGTGAAAGAAATCCATTTAAGTTTTAAAATTAAGTACGTTTTTCACTTGTATGTCATGCACTCCATGAGGAACGTCAGAGAATTTACTCACGCTATGTTTCCTGAGAAGTTCTTCAGGATTTCCTTTTTCTTTTAAGCAACAATTGGCAATCTGTATTACATTCTCCAGTTCTGCTCTAGACTCCTCAAATTTCTTCATCAAACGGCTATTTGCTTCTATGTTTTTTCTCCAGTCACCAGCTTTCCTGACCATATTCTGAGTCATAAGCAAAGAAAATGAGCTGGCACTTTCTCATTGGTTTTTATTTGCTCTCTTTTACGATGATGTTACAAAAAATGCATTTGCTTGGTGTCACTCTTTCAAATATATGCCGTTCACAAGTGATTCTCTCTTTCATGCTCCCATTTTCCCAATTTATAATATTTATACTAAGGCTCGTGCTAATGTCATCCTTTATTCACATAAAAATGGGTAGCTATCTATACAGCAGTCTCTGATACCTTCAGAATGCCTCTGCCATTTGGCTAGTCTTTCTTTCCTAAAGCCTGCTTTCAAATGTATGGCTAAAATCTTGCCATTACATTACATGAAGGTGGTTTGACCTATGGATCTAACCAGTTCCATGCTACAGGTCCTCTGACCTGGAGGAGGTTTGCACGATTATCACACTAGTAGGTCAGATAAGCAACCAGGCAGAAAGCCACTTAAGAGAAAGACAGCAAGTTTTGTGGTTTAGTTGCTACTCTGAAATCCTCTTGTTTTGAAACCATAGTTGCAGCTCTTTGTTACTCTGCTTTGTAGTTTGCTCCCCTGCGCTGTGTTATCCAGTGGTTACAATTCCATAAGCAAGTAACAAAGTTTACCAGGAGAAATGAATAGTTCACCAGTTCAACTGCAGCAGGGTAACTCCAACAATTTGCAACTTTCTATATTCACAATCCACTGCATTTTCTGAGGAAATGCAAAGCCCAGCAGCAGTTGCAAAAGTTTCCATCTTCCATGCTTTGTGTGAAAGGGGGTGTATGGGAACAAGGAAGCAAATACTTAGCCAAGAACAACAAAGTCAGGAGAAACAAAAAACAGCTCAGCCCTAACAGGTGGATTTCAGGTTCCTCCTTCCAAAGGAGCCTGAGGCACGTGAAAATTCTCCTTAAATTGCAGGTTCCTTTCAGGCAGGCTCACCCCTGAATAGCTGCATGGAGAACATAACTGTCAGTCCGCTGACCACTTAGTACCTAATACAGACAAATCCTTAATTAATAACTTGATATTAGAGAGGAGAGTTCTCCATGACAATAGCTACAGAGTGATGAAATTGAGATATGGTAGGATGGATGAGCTGCATATGAACAAGATTTCAAAAATATGCATGAAGGTACGACATAATTACCTGAAAAGTAATCTGAACTTGTGTAACTTTCTTCTGAAATGTTGACTGATGGAAATGCTGTAACACTTCACTTGAAGCCACACACTGCAGGATACTCTGACTATTTCTCTCAATCAGGGACAAATCTTTCTTGCAGTTTTCTTGATAAGCTACCAAATCCTGAAAGAAAAAAACATATATCCACCCTGGCCAGGAACAAAGGAGAGAAAAGTTTGGAAAAATAACAGGAAGATATTTTTTAGACAATAAGAACAAAAGGGACGAGGTCAAAGCACCATGACAAACAGACTGCACAAAATGTTATATGGAATAACAGAGACCACAAAACTTTCTCCTTGTATGCATAATCCTGTACCCAAATAGAGCTCTAGCTATCTATAAAAAAAAAGACACAGACATGTACCCAAGCCTTTTGGATAGTTTTAGAGAATGCAGGTCAATACACTAGTCTGTGATTTAATTTTTTGGGATGTCTATATTTATTGTATAATTGTAAGTCGGCAGCAGTGAAAACAATAGACAGAAGAATGGCAACTCTCAGTAGCAGGTTGATATGTTAACCTCTCTTGCCTTTCAACAAATCAACCTTTCATATCAGCTATTGGAATTGAAATTTCATTACAAATGGCACTAAGTAATGAGAATTATACTTAAAAAAAAAAAGAGAGAGAAGAAAAGAAAACATGCATGAAGTGGCACAGGTTGAAAAAGAAAGGTTTAAAAAATTCCTGTGGTGAGGAAACTGTTCTGCTATTGAAGGAACACTATATTTCTTGGCACAAATCTCTGTTTACTCTCTGATCAGCAGAAACCATCACCGTCCATATAACTGAGGACATTTTGGTTCCTTAATTGGTAAATAACTGCAGAAGAACTGTGTCTTTTCATTGTGACATTCTGGGGCAGATTAACCCTCAGAAGCAGAGGAAAGGAGCAGTCTTATGAGCTGTTCCTTAACCTGCAGGTTGGACACATGACTCAGCTGGTGTTCATAAACAGAAGAGGACTTACTTGGGAAGATAAATGGACTGGCATGATTCAAGCTCACCAGATCATTTTTTACCGAAACGGAATAAAAGATTGAAGTCACTGGAAGAGAAGACCCTTCTTGTTGAATTATTGGGCTAATCACCAGAGCCATTATAGGCTTGAACTAATTTTATATATATATATATATTTTTATATACACACACACACAAAATTAAATCTCTCTGTTCCAATATTATTTTCTTTTTTTTTTTTTTTTTGGCAAGGGTCTCTAAATGGCTTTGGAAGACTTCACCTTCCCATAAAAAATCTGTTTAATTATATTACCTGTCAAAACCAACTCTAATGAAATGTGTACATCAATTTTGAGAGACTATTTCTAGGTAATATACCACACATACACAAGGATAAATGCCAATTCCTATGCAAGATCCTCACATTTTCATTTATCTTTCCAAGAGAGTTCTGACTAGCTCTGAATTCCTCCAGAATGAAACATTTATTGGTCAGGTAGAAAAGTTAATGTTCTACTACAATGCACTCCAAAAAAAACCACTTCCAGACTTCTAAGGAACTTCCATAATTGTCCAAGAAAACCTAGGGAAGTTCCTGGTCATGTTATTTCATCTGCTTAATACATTGGAATTTTTATTTCTGATACTTCAGTCCAATTTCCACTAGATTTAAAAAAAAAAAAAGGTCTTATATTTAATTCTTGGGTTGAAACTACAGGCACTAGGAGGGAACACAAGTTTCAGTCTTGTATGTTTATGCCTAGCTGACTTTAGGATAGGCTGTTTGTTGCCTGAACATGAAGAAACATTTGCTCAGCTTACCAAGGTGCAATCCAAATTCCTAGAAAGCTAATTGCAAGTACTCAGAGCAGCAGATCTTTGTAAGTTGTTTTTGAAACTTACTTGGGCTTTTTGTTTAAGAACAGTTGTGGGTTGTGCTTCAGGATCCAGGATAGAAATTATTTCATTGACTTTTTCAAGAGATTCATAAAAATGTGTGATTTGTTTCTCCAGTTCTTCCAGTGGAGACAGTAGACGCTGGCATTCATATAGCAGGGCACAGGAATACTCCTTAACCTTTCGGCAGTTTTAAAGAAAAATAATTACTAAAAAGTTGTAAAATTCAATAAAGAGCAGCTTCCTCTGCATATGGGTTAATATAGTTTCTACCTGCCTCTTTTAAGATAGATGAATTGTGATCCTGTATTACTTCTTAAAGAAAAGAATACTAAATTTATGGATGGTAGTCTTAAAGTCTAAAAGAAGTAACATTTTCTCCACCCTGAATCAACCTATTGTTACTATAACTATACATTTGCTCAAATGCATATGTCTGCACATTTATGTAGGGGAGCTTACTCTTCATTAGTTCAACAGTCAACAACATGTGTAGGAGAAAAAGTATTCTGCAACCTTGCTCAGCTGCTCTTTGATCCTTGTCAGTGTTCCAAGTATTTCATTCACTTCCTCTTGGGAAACTTCTTTTTTAACAAGTTGCGCTGTTCTTGTAACCATTTTGTACTGAGCTTCCATCGCAGGCAATTTCTGCTTAATATTCTGAAACAAATGTTTCGAAAAATATTTCAAGAACAGCATTTATGCATTCATGGGAGATACAAGTCTGTTCTCAAGAAGTAAAAGATATATATTCTAATTATCAACTGTTTTCATCACTGATTTTAGTGAATACTGGATCTTATTTCAAATGTGTGAAAACCGTGCCAAACGGTATCACTCAGCTCACCTGGATGTGATTTGAAACTGCACAGAAAGAAATATCCCATGGGACAGTGTTTTGGAACTGTACTCTAGAAATGTCCCTCATAGAATACAGTGATTTATATTGGCTATAGCAGAAATTATACAAAAAGCACCACTGGTAAAAAAAAATAGTAATAATGGAAATGTATACTAAAATAATTTTATGCTTTCTCTTATGAAGGAGAAAGAAAGGAATGGAAGGAAGACACTTACTTCTAAATCTTGTACAAACGTTTTCACATCAAGGAAGGACACTTCTACAGGGACCAAAAATTTCCTATTGCTTCCATCAATAAAAGCTGTCAAATGGGCAACACCATCCAAGTATTCCTTCCTCATTTTGTCCAGTTCATCTGCTCGAGCATACTAGGAATATATAAAGTAAAAAGAAACAAACAAAAAAAATTAACCACCCCAAATAAGATATCTGGCAATTAAGTAATGACTTAAAAGAATTAGCATGTTTTCAGTGCAATTGTTTGCTGGACAAACTGTATTCAACAAAATAAAAAATAATGGAAACTCATCTTCTAAATTGGTTAGACACTAATCACGTGCATTAGTGTCAATAGTGCTGATACTGAAAAAACCAACATTCATACAAGAGATCAGCCTTTTTCTTAAGGTTTAGATCATCCGGAGAACACCAGACTCTGTTGTTTCTAACCTAGAATCAACATCTCAATTCATTTCTCATTACCTAAAGTACAAATTTTGAAAATTCAGCAAAGATAATAGAACATGAAAAGCCTAGAAAAGCTGAAGGATAAATAAAAGAACTGCTGGCTGGAGGAAGGGGAAACACAGGTCTGAGAAAGTGGGAAGAGCTGTATGACAGAAATGGTGAAAAGCCAGTTAGAAAAACCGTATAGCCAGCACATGAAAGAAGCTACATAAGTAGGGGAAGAGACGTTTACATCCTGGGCATTAGTGTTTCTACAGTGAATCATCCTAAATATCATCAGCAAATAAAGCTTGAGAACATTCTAGTTAACAGTTTGGAAAAGTTACAATAAAAAAAGGGACAATCATTATTTGCTTTTCGATTTAACTTGACTGTAATGGAAATAATCATGCCGGTAAAGAAAATAGATTCAGTATGTTCAAATAGGCAACTCCTATTTAAAAATCACTGGAAGAGGAAAATATCATTACATATATATTGACTATAGCAAAGATATTTCCTAACGTGTTTACGAGGTGTGAAAAACTTCCATGTAATTTCACTCACATCTTCTCTTGGCTTTTTAAAGAGCAAATCTAGAAACAACAATTCTTTTCTAATCAGTTGAACCTCTTCCATGAGATACGGGGTAGTTTTTTCATTTACTATCAGTGCCTCCTTGTGCACAAGATAGATATAATGTCTGACTGATTTGGGGAAAACATTTAGTAGATTAACTTGTATTGTACCTGCTTATAGTTGCAGTATAATAATTGAATGCAACTTTCATTAGAGTAGTAAAAATATTCACTTTCATCATTTTCACTGTTTAGTTTTACTGAGCTTTTAGAATAAAAATAGCTACTTAAGACCAATCATTTTCTTCAAAGAACAGTAGAGGATATGCATAAGTAATATTCACTGTATCAAGACAGGAGACCATAAAGAAAAAAATACGGCTTATACTAGCTGAAAATGTCAAAAAAAGAAAAAGCGCTGTATAACTAAAAAAGATAAAGAAAGGAAAAGCTCCAATAAAATAAACTGGTGTGAGAGACTCTTTTCTAATTTAAGTAATGATGAACAGTTAGACACTTCAGTAAGTTGTCCTATAGTCCTGCTAGTGGGGCAAATCTCTTGCTTGCATGGAAATGACAAAGTAAATATTTAAAAGTAACACCAGCAAAACCACATACCTGCTTAACTTGCATAAACAATTCTCTCCATCTTCCATTTAGTAACAGAAGCTGCTGTTTAAGGTCTCTGGAAATGGTCTCATCACATGTTTCAATCAGAAAATTACCAGCATCATTCATAGCTGTGTGCTGTTGGATCCAATGAGGTAAGTGCCGGAAGAAATCCTGAAAAAGAAAATGAAAACGTCTTTCTGAAACCTTTTCAATTACTTTTTGTCTTAAATGATGAAACAAAAATTTAATCACCAGCTAATGACTTGATAAAACTCCTTGAACAATTATCCTCGGAAGCTCTTGATATTGGATATGCCATAATAGAATTTTAATGTCTATGAACATAACCTATAGAATTAAAAATTACCACCAGTTTAGTTACAGCTCATTTTACTCCAGCGAGTAGCTTCAGTTAAACTCATGGAACTTCTCCTTAGGAGAAAGGTCCATAACTTAAAACACTGTTAGGGCTCATCTAATTTCTGTCTTGTCTTGACACAGCATGGGCTGGTAGTAACCTAGGCCACGTACACACTGTAGAGAGATTCTTCCCCTAATGTGAACCATATGCAGCTTTCCAGGGTTTGGCATCCCAGAAGACCTGAGAAGACTGATTCTTTACCACTGCTTCCTCCTATCTCAGAGTAGGTGAGTGGGGAAGGGAAAGGGATTGTTACCACTGATTTTTTTTGCCCTATTGCAGTGAGACAGCCTAAATAGCCCAGCCATAGTGCCAAATGCTTCTGTGCATCTTGTAGACAGGTACACACACATAAATTGGTACAGAAGACAAAGACCAGCTCCCTCCCTTCCTTTTTGCTCTTCAAGAGGATGGGAAATTGTTCCTAAAGCAGGTATCTTCAGGCACTATGACTACAGCTATACCAGTAAACAAAACAGGGCTCAATCACTGTCCCATGATTGTCCACATCTTCTCTGACATGGTTTTGGCTTGTGCCTGCTACCCTTCTCCCAAACAATGCATAATTCAATGGATGGCTCATGGCAAGGACTGTTCGCAATAGACTGAATCATAAGCCACCTTCTTTCAGGGGAGAAAGAGCAGCCACAAGGATGCAAGCTGAACCATGCCACTTGGTCCTCAGGACTAAAGAAGGGGCACTGACCCAATTTATTTACCCTCTAATTCCAAGACTGTTCATCTGACAGTGACAGTCCCATGCAACCCTTTGCTCAGAGGCAGATGTGAAAAAGTCCTGTCCAACTGTACTGTCATCCCAAGTTTCAGAGCTACAGTTCTGAAACTTTATAGTTTATACTTGTCAGAACTCATCCACATGTAAAAACAGTTCTGATACAACCAAAAACAAAACATCAAATGGATGTAATACTGCTGAAATTTTTTGAAGAGAGAATTGAACACCACTGTGTTTTAAATTCCTAAAGCTGAGATTAGTAGAGTACAAGGTGCTCTGTACTGATGTAACCATGAATAAACTTAATCATCTCAGTAGACTCTATGTGCACTTTGAATCTTCTGCTGGCAGTGGAGCACAACCCTTGCTTTGTGCAAAGGCTACCCTCTGTAAGCATATCCAAAAGAAATTAAGTCTATTGGATCTGGTACTTCTTTTTAAGGAAGTCCCCAAATGAGATCTAGAAGCCCTTTGATACCCTGTGGATACAGCTGTTGGAAGAAGATGTGGGAGAGCATGGTTACAAAGGGGGTATGATGGATAGCGCTTAAGAGGCACTACTAGTAAATAAAGGAGTTGTAGAAGGAGCATTTTTTTTCATTAATACTTATTTACTGTTAATACTTATTTACTGTTAAATTTCTAGCATTTTGCTGTCGAAAAATCCAAGTGCATGCTGATCTTTCTTGCAAGATCTTCTGTGCTACAGGTTCACAATAAGGTTTCTGAAAACAGAAACCAATGAGAAAGTGAAGAAGCCACTTTTGAAAAAAGAACAGTGGGACTTGCTGGTCTTGAAATCATACAAAGATAATGGAAAGAAGAAGAAAGCATGACAGCATGGTAAGGGCTACTATAGTCTTTCCCTAGGATAGAATATGGTGGGTTTTAGTAAGGCATGTAAGGTTTGCGAATGACCATAAATGAAATCTTGGTATTTTATTACTGACATATTTGTGGTTTTACAGAATAAATATTTGGAAATGTTTAAAAAAATTTCATTCCATATTCCAAGCAACAGTTATCAACTTTCACCTGGGATTCCAGATGCTTGTGCTGATGGCTGTATGACTATTAATTGTACAAACCAATTAAGTATTGCTTTTGGTTTTCATAACCAAATATTAAAAGTGCTAAATCAGAACTATCCTTGGAACTATCTAAGTGAATGACATTGCTGTGGAGAGCTGGATTCAGCATTAATAGAAGAAATAAACTTTAAAATATGTATCTCAGTCTACAGGCAGATTATATTACCTCTCAGTAATCCTTAACAGTTTTGAGCCAATGTAATTTGGCTTCTTCAAAGAAGAAATTAGCATTTGGGGAAGAATAATGCTTTCATGTCTAAGGTTTTCAACATGGCTCTTTGAAACTCTTCATATATCAGAACAGTAAGAAGTACTTGTTGGATTTAGGTCAGAAATCAGAAGCAAATATATACTGTATGGATACGTTCAGCTTTCTGCTTGAAAATTTTAAAAGTAAAGTTATAAAACTGATCAGAGAAGTAAATATTTTTATTTTATTCATATATACAGATAGAAGAATATTTCGTTTTAAACACTGCCAAGTTACTTATGTAAAACATACACAAGGAGCTAAGATCAACCTGATCAGCTGAGGTCATCCTTCCTGCTCAATAATAACAACTGTTGGTATTTATATCATGCCAGACTAGTGAATTATTTTCACAGATTTATTTTTAAATAAAAAGTGTATTCTATTCTTTTACATCAATCTAAATTAACCAACTTTCACCAAAAATTACACCGTTCTGTCATGTGACATGAAATGCTCATTCCTGACCTGCTGTCAGTTTGACATCTTACAACCTATGAAAACTATACTTTGCTGTTAAGAGCTGCATAGCTGCTATGTTGGGATTGGGTGAAAATTAAATGCAGTATTATTCATGTCAATCTAGGTCATTATTGAAGTTTCACAACCATAAATCTTAGTCCTTCAGTACTCTGATATTAGAACCGGAAAAAACAAAGACAGCAAAACTATCTTTATGACTGCATTTCCCTTAAAGGAACTGTCTAAAAGATTTCTAAAATGCCAGGGAAAGGATTAATTACTTACCCATCAAATATAACACACTTTAATAATGTTGTCTTGTGAAAGCAACTAATATTGAAACACGTCATCTATATGTCAGAAAAATCAGTGGAAAAATAATTTGCTTTAAGAGTCTTTATAGGCAGCACATGACTGCACTTTGGTGTTAAGAGCTGTATTTGCCTTTGAGTGAATTATGTACCGTTCCTATCTCTGAGCAATACTGCTGCCCTATATTCATGTCAAAGATGCCTCGAACCATGTTATCACAGATGATGCCTTCCTTCAATGCATGCATATGTGCATATGTCTGTACACCCTATATGTGCAAACATTGAAACACCTATGATGAATGCAGACAGTATGCCAGAAAATGAAAAAATCTCTCCCTCTTGTATGACATTTTGTAAAATAACCTAAACAAATGCAAAAACATATCCCACCACATTTCATAATTTACGAAATAGCCACATATATACGCTATTAGTGCATACCTTTTTAGAATGTTCAGACTGATTCAGCATTTTTTCAGCATCTTCTAGCCAAGCCTGTAGACCTGCCACAGTGCTGCTATATCTGTCCCAATTAGAAATTACTTCTTCCAACATGCTTCTTACACTTCTCACTTCTACCGATAGGTTCCTCCACTGTGCTGTTGTTTCATTCATGAATTTCATCACATTTTCAACTTCTTCCACTGAGATACAGGAAAGATATTGATTATTTTGGTTCATTAGTATTTCTGTAAAGCTTAATTTTATGTTATGTTTGTCCAGTCTCATCAGGGAATTATATTTTACTGCAACTTCCATTTCAGTAGGCTTTTATATACGTATGCTCAATTCACAGCCCAATTTTATTGCAAAATTATGACTGAGAAGTTAAACCTGTGAACTAAAGACTAAGGAAAGTACATAACATGAGTGCTATATTAAAACAGTCACACTGCATATTCAGTGTGGTGTTCATTTCTAATCTATAATGAAAGAAATAAAGAGAAAGTTTCCTTAAAAAAGCAGAAAATAATAAAGATGTATAATGTATGAACACATAGTATGTCTGCACTGAAAAGTACCGAATGAAATTCTGATCTTCCTTCCACTGAGTTTAAAACCAAATTACTGCTAATTTTTGCCATTTAATTTTTAGTATTTTCCTCACGGCAATAAAGGAACAAGTATGTCCTCATTCCAGAAGAAAAAAAAACAAGAGAAGAAAAGGGACCCAAGTAAAACCCGACACTTCATAAAACATGCAGAATATAGATAATTTAAAAAACAATTTTTGGCTAAGTTATCCTCTAATTTTCACTGCTGTTTCTGAATTCATATAAGTGAGTAGCTGTCCTTTAGAAAAGAATTTGTTATTGGATTTATTAATAGCGTCGAATTTTATTCTTTGTAAGAATACCTTGTAAAAATGTTTACTTGTCTAAAATTTGAGTGTCACCATCATCAATTTAAATTTCACAACAAAAAAAAGATATCTCTCTTCTCTCCGCATCTGCTAACCACTTTAGCAGCTGCAGCAATCCTCCACAGACATCAATGTGTTATGTCCTCAGCAGAGATTAAAGTGATCTCATGTCTGTAACTATCTAGGTCAAATATTGCCCTCATGCATTCTCACTGAACTCAGCAGTGTTCAGGAACTACAAGAGGCAGCTGTTGAATCAGCTACACATTTTTGTCATGTATATCCATAATTCAACTATCATTTAGGTTCCTCTTACAGGTTTTCACAGTTAATGAAGAATCTTCAGTAAATCAGGGGATACTTTTGCTATGACAGCGATACTGGGACCAATTCTCTATTTGTTTTTTTCTAGTAAATGAAGCCAAGCCCAGGAGCATTTCCAGGCACCAGAACATGATCCTCCCTACTCCTCATTTGGTCTCTGGCACACTTTTGGCGCAAACCAACACCACTGAAACAATCCAGATGTTAGCATTGACCACAGACTTCTCCCATTAGTAAGTATGAACGTGACCACCCTCTTCCGGAGATTAAGAAATCTTAACAGCAGGACTGCAGACTGCTCTGTACCAGCTGGCTTCATGCTAGAGAATACGTGAATTTTCTACCAGAGGCTGTAGCCTCTCTGGTGAACTGCGGCTGCTGTAAAGCTCTGCTGCATGGAAGAAACAAATATTAGGAGATCTTTTTAGAGGATGCTTATGTCTAAAGAGATCAAAATGGTGTCCCCATGACGAAACAAACACAGGCATTTACCTGAGCCATTTGCTTTGACGTACATTTCAGCTGCTTTTTTCAAGATCTGGTAGGTAACTTCATACTGCTCAAAGAACTTACTATTTTCAATAACAGACTGAAAGAAAAAAAAATTACAACAGACAAAATAAAGGTAGATATTAAACATAAGGATAATTTCCATGAAATTACATGAGGACAGTGATGACAACTTTTAACTTCATTATTCCTCCATTCTTTTTTTTCATCATTATAAAGTAATGTTTAATTTATCATAATTACAAAATAACATACAAATTTCACTTTTTCAAATGAATGGTACAGCAGAGTCTCCCTTGACAAAGAGTTTATTTTCTTTGTATATGGAATGATTATTTAATACATTCTTACTCTGCTAGTTGCTGACTTGCTGAAACTCACTAGCGTATGATACTTTGAATGTGCAGAAACTAAGCAATTACCTTAAAAGTTATTTAATGGAAACTATTTTACACTGAAATCTAAGTGGAATCATTTTAATAAAAGAGAAAATTTCATCCATATAGTTCACCACAAAAATCAAATCCAGTTAATCTTTAAAAAATTGTTACTGTATTAAGCTTTTGCAGAAAGGCAGGTTTCACTTTAAGAGATGAAAAACATTTGACTTATCCTTTAGTTTTCCTTTACCTCCTTTGTAATTGGTAAAAAAAAAGATTATAGAAACACTGCACAAAGAGATACTGGTTTTCCAAAGTGTGACACAGCTCTTTTCCTTTGTGAGTGGTGTTCTAGCTGTGTACTGTGTTACAGCATGATGAATAATTTATCTGGAAATATCTTGGTCACAAAGTTATACCTCTCTATCATTTCTGCCTCTTTATCCCCTATGGCAAATGACACTGACTTTTTTTTACATGTCTTTCAGAAATGTTACTTCCTTTAAGTATGATATACAATTATATCTCTATATTATGGAAGCATATTATATCTTGCATTACCACTGTCAAAAAAGAGAGAAAAACCTGCTTTTTTACAGGGGTTTTATATTGCCTTATCTAATGTACTGATCTAGAGTTTTGGAATGGCTTTGTAGTTTATACTACCCCTCATGCCTCCTCAGTTACAGATCTACAGAATTAAGGCAAAGGCATCTCACATATGTCTACACAAGCTTTGGAATGTCAGAATAGACAAAATTCTATGTGTACTAGTGTGATTTCAGTAAAACCAGGTTCCTAACAAGGTGAAGGTTCAATGTACTTTGAAGAGGAAAATTAGATTTTGTGCATTCATCAACCCACATTATATAACATGAAAAACAGTTTTAAAATTAATCTGCCAGCCAGTCTGTATCTAAAAATCTTCTATTTTAAAACCTTTTACAGTTGCTATGTCGAATCACCACAGTTATCTAGTACGTAATTTAGAAATGTGTTTATAACCAAGGAAACTAGAAGTCAAGGACAATCAGAATTTTTTTCCGTTCTACTGTAAGAAAAAATGTCTGGAATGTATAAAAACTACACAGTTTCCATGAATTATGTGACAAACTCCTGACTTTCCCTTTTGCCAAACCCATACACACAGCAATTTTACCCTAAACCAAAAACTGTAAGACTTCGTATGAGAATGTAAAAGACTGTATTGAACTGCTTATATAATACAGATCTCAAGAGCCATTGGAAACATTTTCAAAAATTAAATACAGACATTTTACTGATTAATATTTTCTTCCATCTGACAAGATCCCTTAAAGAAAATGTGTAGCTTTTCCCAAATCTGTACAGCATACAGTGCTAAAAAATTGCTAATACAGCAGTGCCAAAACACAGTTCTGTGGATTAAAATCCATGGATAACTGTACCCAGTATCCCCATTACAGCTGAGACTTTGGTACAGTATACTCTTCAGGTTGACAGTGTACAATTTCTGCTGACCTTTACTTCTGGTATGTGACAGATAGGTGAAAAGAAGATGGTATAAAGTAACAGTCACTACTTTAATTTTTAAACTACAGTACATAAATATTTTTTAGGCGTATGTTCTATCCAGTTCTATCTAACTACGCGTGTTCCTAGAATGCTGACATTGCTCAGTCTGCTTTGGCAGAAAAACAAACTTAGATTTTTATCTCCTACTAATACAGTCACTGACTATAAGGTACTGACTACAGCCTTCCTACATAAGACTCGTAGTTTACTGGAAGAGTAACACTGGGCTCTTGGTCCTAGAAAATTGCCCACAGGTAAGCCAAAGCAAATAAAGTTTCTCTCCATCACTGGACACCTGGAAGAAGCCAGAAGTCAAGGCCATCAGGAATGAAATCAAGTTCTATTTATCTTCTTACCCCAATTTCCTCATTTTGATACAATGAAGTTTCATAAATGATGCAAGGAAGCATTTTCTTTCCCCTAATGACCATTTCAGCATTAGTGGTCTGAAGCATAAGAATAATCGAGGCAATTGCAAAATAGCATACAAATTCACCACTTAATGTTCTTTTTAAATAAAAAAATAAGAAAGTGATATAAAATAATAATCCAAAACTCAAACTGTCCACTCCTCAGTATTTCCCTTGTCACCTTTTAGTAGTTACTGAGACAGTCTTACACAGTATATAAATGGACTATAACTCCTAGCTATTGCACATCACTCTAGCAAAGTATGTTATTTTAAATAACCATCTAAATTTTGCAAAGCTTGTCTAAAACAAGGCTTACCTCCTGAATTTTTATGTCTCCCTAACTGCTAAAGTTTAAACATAGAAAGGGAACAGTGTGAACAGGTCTTCAGTTCTCACATTGTAGAGGAACTTTATTGAGTTTTAAATTTTCTTCCAAAGCAATGAAAACTATCAGGCTATGGGGGCATCAATAACTTTCTCTACACAGTGTTCTGGCTCTGAATGGTTCTATAACTGTACGGATTCTTTCCAAACTGAATTTTCCTGTGCAATTTTCCTCATATGAATTAAAAAGACGAGGAAAAAGGTATTTAGCCCAGTCCTGCTTTTGCAAGAATCCCTCACACCCTAATGCAGAAGTGCAGCAGCGGTACCGTTCTACCAGCCACTTGGCACTGCAAGTGTGGATTTAACAAGATACAGAAGCATAAGACTGTAAGGGAACATATAGAATCATAGAATCATAGAATAAGTGAGGTTGGAAGGGACCATTAAGATCATCAAGTCCAACCGTTAACCTACCCTGATTTAAAAACACCCACTTCTAAACCATGTCCCTAAGCACCTCATCTACCCTTTTCTTAAACACCTCCAGGGATGGTGAATCCACCACCTCTCTGGGCAGCCCATTCCAATGTTTAATAACCCTTTGAGTGAAAAAATGCTTCCTAATATCCAATCTAAACCTGCCCTGACATATCTTGAACCCGTTTCCTCTTGTCCTATCACTTGCCACGTGGGAGAAGAGGTCAGCCCCCATCTCTCTAAAACTTCCCTTCAGGTAGTTGTAGAGGGTGATAAGGTCACCCCTCAGCCTCCTCTTCTCCAGGCTAAACAACCCCAGCTCCCTCAGTCGTTCCTCATAAGGCTTGTCCTCCAGACCCCTCACCAGCCTGGTAGCCCTTCTCTGGACACGCTCCAGCACCTCAATGTCCTTCTTGTAGTGAGGGGCCCAAAACTGAACACAGTACTCGAGGTGAGGCCTCACCAGTGCCGAGTACAGGGGGATGATTACTTCCCTACTCCGGCTCACTACACTATTCCTGATGCAGGCCAGGATGTTGTTGGCCCTCTTGGCTGCCTGGGCACACTGCTGGCTCATACTCAGCCGGCTGTCCACCAACACCCCCAGATCCTTCTCTGCCAGGCAGCTTTCGAGCCACTCCGCCCCCAGTCTGTAGCACTGCATGGGGTTGTTGTGACCCAAGTGCAGGACCCGACACTTGGCCTTGTTGAACCTCATACCATTGGCCTCAGCCCATCTGTCCAGCCTGTCCAGATCTGTCTGCAGAGCCAATCTACCCTCAAGCAGATCAACACGCCCCCCCAGTTTAGTGTCGTCTGCGAACTTACTGAGGGTGCACTCAATCCCCTCATCCAGATCATTAATAAAGATATTAAAGAGAACCGGTCCCAGCACTGATCCCTGGGGGACACCACTTGTCACTGGACACCAACTGGATTTAACTCCATTTATCACCACTCTCTGGGTACGGCCATCCAACCAGTTTTTTACCCAGCGAAGGGTACACCTGTCCAGGCCACGAGCAGCCAGTTTCTCCAGTAGAATGCTATGGGAAACGGTGTCAAAAGCCTTGCAAAAGTCCAGGTAGACAACATCCACAGCTTTTCCTTCATCCACTAAGCGGGTCACCTCATCATAGAAGGAGATCAGGTTTGACAGGCATGACCTGCCTTTCACAAACCCATGCTGACTGGGCCTGATCACCTTGTTCTCCTGCATGTGCCGTGTGATGGCACTGAGGATGATCTGTTCCATGACCTTCCCAGGCACCGATGTCAGACTGACTGGCCTGTAGTTCCCCGGATCCTCCTTCCGGCCCTTCTTATGGATGGGTGTCACATTTGCCAACCTCCAGTCGGCTGGGACCTCCCCGGTTATCCAGGACTGTTCATAAATCACTGAGCATTTGTAAGTCAATAGCCTCTGTTTCTTAATGTGATATATGCATGATGCAGAGCTGCAGCAATTTCCTTCCAGAACAGAAATAAAGTAATGGGTTTAACATAACGCTGAGCAGGAGAAGAAAAATCACTCTTTAAAAGAATAAAATTACTCCCCTATCACTATAGTATATTGAACAAGTACACAGAGGCAGCATAGCTTTTTTTTTTCCCCTTCATTTGGAACTTTAAAAAAAGTACTGTGGGGAACTGCATGCCAAAAGCCTTCTCTACCTCTACACTTAATCTGTATATAGTCACTATAAAGTGCATCTAGGCAGCTGTAAAAAAAATGAAATTAAATTATTTGGAATTGCTATCTAAGGTAACTAAAAATCTAGGATTTGGAACCTCCAGATACGCTTGGTAAATTGATGGTCAGACATTTAGCAGCTGGGACATTACTTCTGGTTTTGAAGCGATGGTGCAAATAAAATAATTTTCAATTTTAGCCTTTTGACTAAAGTTCCTCCATGGGGAAGATGGATTCACCTCTGAAAAGATATTCTATAAGACAGTCATAAAGTTGACGACTGTCAAGTCTAATTTCTGTTTCTGTTCTTTTATTCATTTCCAGCAATCTTAAATGTGAATATTTCAAAGAGAATTACAATAAGACGACAACCCCAACTTACAATATAATTTTGAAGAAGCAGTTCCACCGACTCTCGCCTTCCATATTTTATAATCCATGATTTTAACTTTGATTCTGCAAGGACTAAGAGTGACAGTAGACGGTACTTCAGTTCCAGAAACTCCATCTTCAACAGATGGAGCTCAGACGAAGAGACAACAAAATTAAACCTATAAAATGAATCACACTGTAGTAAAATACAGCAATATTCATTTCTGCAGGAGAGACTGAAAGCTTTAGTTACAGTTCAGATATTTTTCTAATCTTTCACGTAATTCAGAGTCCACAAACATTTAATTATTCATGATGATCATACTGATGACTGCTCTTGAATAGCAAATTAATTACATTTCTATTTATTCATAGAAATCAGCAGTTTACCGCTGTTACTAAGTTTTGCAAAGTCATTTTCTTTCCTTTTTTCACATGCATCCTGGCTGCTGTTACATAACATTTCTTCCAGGGACAAGTAATAACAGGATCAATGTAAAAAAGTATTCCCTTCCAAAACCCATACCTTATTTTGATTCTCACCAATCTTTAAAGTATCAATTTTTTTTAGTATATTTTTATGTATATTCTAGGAGGTTTTTCCTTCAAATTTTTTCATGCTTGCCACTGAGAAGCATAATTATACACTGATTTCTACATGAACGCACTAAAAAGCAAACAGGTTCCCTTTCATTCACAGAGGATTTTTATTTCAGATTAAAAGCCTTACCTGTCTGCCATATCCTCTAATTGGTCAGGTGGAACAGGCACTCCGTTAACAGACCTGGCCCCGTGAATCTCATGGAATGCCTTTTTGTGACCATCTATGTTTTTCAGCAGATCCTGATTTGATTTTAAGAAAGAGAGATTGGGGGGGGGGGGAAGGGGGGGAAAGGGGGGGGGAGAGAGAAAGCTCACAGTAGGCTATCCAACTAATAAGCACAATTTTAAGCCTGCACTGATGACTCAATGTAGTTAACTATTTGATCATGCTCTCACATTTGCATGCAAGGTTATGCATACCACAGAAGCATTTACATCAACTTGAACATTTACATAGGGAACCCCCTTATAAGATGTTCTGCTAAAGCTGTGCCTGACAATTATGGAAGATTTTAAAACAGAACATACAGTGCAAAGGTTTAACAAAACAAGAACTCTTAACTGTATTAAATAATCACTGAAATGCAGTCTGCAAATACTCTAAACATCATAACAGCATAATCTTGCTAAATTTACTCTTTGCATCTTTATAAGAGATACCAACCTTTATTAAGTATAGATTCAAATTTTCAGCAACTAATCTACTCCGCTATATATAGGCAGAAGATCCATAGCTCCTTATGTAAGCACATATTCAATATTCAGTGAACTTTTCACTCTCTCAGCATCAAAAGATGTCAGGATCGCTCTCTCTACATTACACGAATGAATGCAGAATGTGGTACCTGACCTGTATTCCTGTGGTAAGAATTGTACCAGCAAAAACCTTACAGCAGAGCACATTTCAACTGTAACTAAGCAACACTGCTTCAAACGGCTTCCTGGAGATTACATACTAAAATGAATGACTGGCAGTAGTCTTTGAAGAGATACCGTAACAATAACACGTCGAAGTCCCCAGTGGCTGAGAGGACACAGAGCAGTGGGTATTTTACTGCATACAGACACAGGGTGCTCAGCAGCCTATTAGCAAAGGAAATCATACAAAGGTCCCCCACTTTCTCACCTGGGGGAAGAAAATGCAGGCTTCTGTAGTGATCACAGATGTCTATTTATTTCTACGTGCTGAAGGAGGGTTTCTCCCCAGTCAATGGGGAGAAGCAGAAATTAATGGTAATTCACTGGCTCAGCTCTCCAAACGGTCCCACCATCCCCATCAACCCACCTATATTTGCATTGATTTCCACTTCAGCCAACACCTTGTTGTGAAGAGAAATGAACTAGGCTTTCTCAGATGCAAGTGAAGCACTGATTTTACCGTGGCAAAAACTCCACTGAGGGTAGGTATGCTGTGACTAACATACTCTCACATAGAGGAAAGATTTGGAACAAGTATTGCAGCTAGCTGCATTTGAGACCTTGCCAGCCAAAAGGGGATGCCCCTAACATGCATTGGTAAGTCAAAATAAAACCCAGTAGCTTCATCCAACATCAACTGGAAGCCCATGAAAACTTTTATATAGTGTTCTCATGAAGTGAAATCCTGCTCTGCAAAACGACCCTCAACAAGCACAGACATTGTCTTTAACTTCTGGATCTTGGCAGCAATATTAACTAAAATAATCATAAGTGCTTGCCCGATTTCGTGAAGGTTTGTCCAAATAAGCTGGTACATTTTGTATTAGCTTCAAAATAGCCATAAGCAATAAAGTTCACTAAATAACCCATTGCCAGGTGAGACAAATATACAGAGAAAGTTATTGTGTTATTTGAACAAAACCACAACAAACCCCAACAACTTCCTAGGAAACAAGGACTGAAGAAAAACCCCACTAATGCATTTCTGGTACCATCCAATAGCACATTAGGATTCATAAATGCAAATCTGAGCAACAAAACAAACTCCAGGAACAGATACAATTACACATGTTTCTCTTGAAGATTTCTCCATCCCACTCCCATGGGAAAACTTCCCTGGCACAGACTAACCTAAATCAAAGTTTATTTGTTGGCACAGAAATCCCTCACCACAGCATTGCTGATGCAAGGAAAACACAGTTTAGGACACACTCTTTTGTGTTTCTTATGAATGTATCTAAAGCAGGTCTATGCTGTTCACGTTATAAGAACAAAAATGTTTGACTTGCTTTTTTTAAATAAACGTTACGAATTCTGAAACATTTGATGTTAACAAGAAAGCCAACAAAATTTAGCATTCCAAGAGACTAGAGCTTGAAAGAAAACAATATCTTCCTCAGATTTTAATACTGTGTTGGTTAAATTTTATTAGCCACCACTTAAGTTAGAAGAGCTGCCACTGTTCTAATAAAAAGTAATGAGAAGATCAAACTGATCTTCCAGATAAACTACCATTGGCTGTCACAGCTATTCCAAGATGACCATGAAACTCATCAGCTTTTCATTATACGGCATTACTTTTTAATAAAAACCCATCCATATCCAAACCACAAAAAATAATAAAACTACAATCAAGTTTTAAAACAGTAGCAATAGCAAAAAAAAAAACAATATAAAACACAGCCTTACTGATGCAAGGGCAGCCTTTCTCTACACCACCTTTTTCCTTTCTCTGTCATATTTACTGGTTCAGTTTCTTTTCAATTCCTCTCTATATTTTTCTCATATATATTACATAAATGCACAGACAAACCTCATAGTTTTGATTTTAAATGAGATCTTGGACTCAGCAGAGAATAATGGCCAAGGTATTTAAATTCATCTGGAAAAGTTTCCTGTTTACCACAGCAGAGGGGACTTCTCATGCTACTTGTCAACACAACTGTCATGGTTCGGCCGGACTGGCCACTGAAACGAACGACAGATGCTCTCCCCCACCTCTGATGTCAGTTTTGGGTCACCTGTCCTGTCCACTTCTCCCCGCAGGTGTGATCCTTCTATGCTTTTCTGCTACCAACCCTCCAATGGGGCATGTAATACAGTTAGCTGGCCTTGGGTGTTATAGCAATAAGTATAAGCAAGAGCCTCTCTGCATACCATTCCTTGGCATAAATTAGAAACAATCAGGTCTTATCACCCTGGAAGCAGACAGTGTCTGAAAAATACGCTGTTAATTTCAGAGTTCAGTTCGTTAGAAGAGGTTTAACTGAAAAGTAAGATTACTGAAGAGAAAATTGGTTCTGTTTTACCTCAAACCAGGACAACAATGCTATGAAAATTCACTTCATTCTGTTTTTTCCCCCAGTGCATATCACCTGCACTGACTATCAGCAAGCACACTCAGTATGTTTGCTCTCTCTCTCCTGTTTCACCTAATAAGTTCATATTGGTTGAACAATGTATCCAGCTTATGAGCTCCCTATGGAATTTTACCCAACAGGAATCCTAGAATAGGGGAACAACTAAAATCTTAATATCTGATAACTTTTAGATAGAAGCAGCAAGAACATTCAAAAGTAATTTTGAATATTGCTTGTAAGATACACAGATACCACAGTTTAAGTCATCACTAAACGACACACTAAAAGACATCACTAAAAGCTACCATCAGGGTGACACCACCCCCAGAAACTAGAAATAATAAATTTTCTTTGTTTAGTATGGATCATTTACATCTTTGGAAACAATGAAGTATAATGCGTCAAAGGAAAGCATGTAGATCTACCTTATGTTGTTCAAGCTTCCGGTGTATCGTGTTCGCTGTTTCCTCATGAGTTTGCTGAACAGTTACATCTTCCCTCAGAGCAGTCTCTGCTCTATAGAGCCAAGCACCTATGGTACCCAAAGGTGCAGGAAGAGATTTATCAAGGTGTATGTGCCAATCAAGTAGCTAGGAAATAAAAGTAAGAGGATTCAAATTCCTTCCTTGCTTAATTATCCAAACAAGTATCTTGAGAAAAATCAGATTTAAGGATTCATTGATTCATGTATTTCCCTTCCAGAATGGTAACTGAGTTACAGAACTGACCACATACAAACTGGAACAACTGAGAAGCTAAAGATCTGGAATTTCATCAGTTAATAGGCACAGCAAGGAATGTGAGACCTTCTTCCACCCAATGTAATTTATTTCATGCTTTTGAATAAAATCTTTTTATCTCTATTTTGAATGTATTTTCTATGTGCAAAGTGCAAATGAGTCTCAAAGGACTGTGGTGTCAAGAATACAGCAGTACAATATGGTGTCTTATTGGCAATCCCAGTTACGGGAATGAAAAATAATGAAAATTACATCAGAAATCCAGAATATTTTTAAACAGATCCTCTGTTAAATATGTGACAAAAAAAATTTCCCTTAATATACACTGAGTAATAATGATTTAATAACTTCTTATTTGGGACAAATAATATAAGTCGCTTGGGATTTTCCTTGAATTATTATAAAATTACTGTCACAAATAAGAATATTAATTTATCACTATTGCAAACATGTCAAAAATAGCATTAAGGACTCATTTATTTATAAAGTATTAAGTATTACACAGAAACATTTTTTTAGTTATATTAAAAATATTATATTAGAATTTCTCAGATAATTCCAGCAATTTACATTAAAAGATGGCATTTTGAAGGGGCATTACACATGCTTTTCTTTTAATCAATCAACAATGTTTTGAACTTGGTTAAGCACTGTTAACACACTTTCAAATAAAGGGAAACCTCAAAGTATAGTCCTTTTCTTAAAGTTCATATTCTGTCCTTGAGCAATATTAAAGATGACAGCGCAGTAAATGTTCTCAGAACAAATGCAAAATAATTCAACAGTGCTAGAAATCTGGTCCATTTTTAGGTTTCTAATGCCTAATAAAATCAATAGCAAACAGATGTCTAAATTATTTTAAATTCTCATCCTTCGTTTAATAAAAAATATATAGAATAATAATTTTCAACTTACCCTGGAAGAAACTCTGTCCCATGCTTGCTTCACCATAGCTTGATCAAGTGATAATTTACCATCTTTCCTTAATGACTGAGTTGCCAGTTCAATCTGTTTCCTTTTTACCTCATATTGTACTCTGAAATGCTTAAATGACTGCACAAAGAGAAAATCAAATCAATGTAGCACGGAGTCAAAAGAATGAAATCCTTTTATGGAGTACTACAACCTATGACAATGTTGTACTGATAGAAGTCCTAATCCTTCCCAAAGAGGAGTAGCAGTAAATGTATATTTAGACTGAAATGCACTTTATTAAAGGTTTGAATTGACTGCAGAATCCTCTAGGGAAATATAGGTAGGACTTTTGTATTTTCCTTCAGTTATCAGATGCCTGAACCCTATAGGAAAGGAAATAATAATTGATTAGATAAACCAGCAAATGGATTAAATGTTACTTGGGACAGACAGGACCTGTTTTTAGAAAACAGCTGAGCTTCAGGAGAAAATTTAGACCAAAATTTATATTGCCAATTTCCACATTAACCTTTGAGAGAGGGGTTAAAAATGAAGCTCAAAGCCCTGTCCTTTCCACCTGTCACCTCATCCGGCATTCAGTCATACCTCCCATCTGAGCTATATCATGCAGGATCTGGAAGGACTGTACAAACACATGCTTGCTTCTAACTAGGACAGTCCTTCTTCACACTGCTAGAAAAAGCTCCGTGTTAGGCAAACCATCTGTGCACTGTTCTACGTAGCAAAGCTGGAGCTGACATTATAATACCTCCACCAATAAAAGGCAAGACAATTTGTGTCCTTATTTCTTTGAACTACAGTATATTGACTTGCATACGTACAGATTGCATAAAACACTGCAGTACATGCTGTACGTAATGATGACAATGACATCATATCATATAAAATTTCCCCTACTGCTTACCTGGTATTTCTCCTGTAAGCTTGTTTCTGCCACCTGTGCTCGGGCTAAGTCTCTTTCAAATTGTTCTGCCCACACTTTCAGGTCTCTCAGCATCAGCCTGTCTTCCTTCTATGATTTAGTACAATCACACACAAAAAAACCCAAACATTGCAGCCTTTTAGTAGAGGTGTCAGATATAGTCCAGAAATTAACATCTCTCTAGCAAGTCAAGGTCATTAGTTGTACTGAAAGCCAACGGAACATCTGGGCCAAATTCTCTCATCACTTGTCTTCATACAGTCTAACAGAAAAGCACTTCCTAACTATAAGAAAACTCAGCATTTAGACATGAGTCTTAGTGGTGAAATCACGACAGTTCAGCGTGTTGCAGTGTCAGAGACATTACTTGCAGTTCTCACCTGATGTTAAATTAACACCTTTAAATATACCTCAACAGCTAATTATAGTCTTCCACATATTTGCAGAGTCAGTTTTCAGTAAAAGTTAATTGACCTGAGACAGGAGTGGATTTTATCATCTTTTACCACCATTTCATTATCTAGTCTGCTATTGCCTAAAAAAAAAAAAAAAAAAAAAAAGATATTTTCTGAGTGACTTCAGGGAAATCCTTGACATCAAGCTCCAAGTTCTGAAGTTGGCAAAATAATTTGATAGAGACTATTTTAACAAGGAAAATGAAAATAAATAAAGAAAACCTGACTGCATTCAGTTTCTTTTCCTTCCATGCCATTTTATGGCTTTCAAGAACAGCATATTTGTTTTACAATTTTGCTTTAACAATTCAGTCTGTCATGGCACTGGTGCCTTGCAAGGCTGCAAAGTTCTCTGCAGAATTCAGTGACCTGGCATAGAACAGAAAAATACTAACAGAAAACCTCGGGCCTGTGAGCATATATGTAAGGGTTAGCAGACAACAGAAAGGAGGTTTTCTGTGCACTGCGTAAGCAAGCTAATCAGGTAGGATACAAGTGTCCGTCTCAGATTTCCAACCAATGAACCATATGTGCTGGCTGTTAATCAGTAGCTACTGTTTGAAACCAAAGAAGCCACATTACTGTAAAATATGTCAGAAACACATCTATTAAGTGAACAAATGCAACACCACACCATATGAGTTAATCACCTAAAATGAGCAATTGAGTTTCAAACATTACATGAGAGAAGAAAAACTGGACCATGTGATAAAAAAAGAATAGCAGCTGACTGTATTTAAGAAACAACATACTTTCTTTTAAGAAAAGACCCTAACATGGGCAAGGAGCCAGTTGTGGTTCCTTTCTTCAAAAGCTGCCTCATATATGTAAAATATAACTTCCCTTAATAATTTTTAAAAGTGTAGAGCTATTGCTTCATTTCAGCTGTGGAAAGGATAGGATCCTCAGATAGGAAAGAAACCCTTCTTTGATATATTTCTACTAATTCTCTTACTGATCCTCTACTCAGAACAGCGGCAGTTGCTTGGACATAATTTGCACAACAGATTGTGCAAATATCACAGGAATTATGTCTGTTAACTCACTAGGTAAATTCTCAGCTAGGTAGTTGCAGCAAAGTTAACATGATAATAGAGCAGCTGTGCTGGAACAAGGTTCACTACAGCTCATGCTCCTGTCTTCTGACACTCACCAAAAGCTGGTACCTGAGAAACAGTATAGGACACATATGACATTTCCCTGCTCCAGCTACTTGTAATGCTAGGATTTCCTTGACTGCACATAGTGTCCCAAGAAGCCAAAACTCCTAGTGCTTCCAACTTCTCAAATAATTTAAACATAGAGAAGAAGAATAAAATTCGTACTCTTCTGGTCTGATAGTTGGCTCTATGCGTGGAAAAATAATGTCAAGATTCTTTGAGAAAAACAGCAAAGCCAGGACTACTTCCCTATGAGTAGAAGAATATAAGAAGAGAGAATGTTTAACTTATTCAGCCACCAAAAAATTAAATGCACTCCATTCATTAGGAGTTATAACTTTAGTGAGACTATTGAGATTTCTATTAGTATTTAGCTGTCAGCTCCATGAAGGCAATACTAAACTCTGCATCTTAATGGATTGAAAGTCCTATAACAAACCTACAAACTGAAACTTGGAATAAGATATTCTTGAAGTCAGGAAGAGAGTAAGTGTGTCACAATGCTGTGTATATTACTTTTAGTTCACACTATAAATTCAGTTTTGTAAAACACTGGCTTTTATTCCTCTACGGCTCATGTTCTTATTGCTGAGAAACACTTCCTTAAGGTAAGTGGTTGCAAGAAGAGCACCTGTGTGGCTGCAAGTGTTGATACAGCAATGTGAGCAAAATACATATTTTGCAAGATTCCTGTCAACGTAGCTTAAAAATTTAATAATGGCCAAAACTGGGTCTGACCAAGTCTTTTTGAAATAGAATATCACTGTGATCAAGAACATTTCTATGGTACCTGAAGACAGAGAACACAAGAACAGCCATACCTCTCTTAAACCACATACCATTTCCCTGACATTAAGTGAAAAGATAAAGTTAACAGGTGGCATTGAGTCTTCTGTGATTTTATTTTTTTGTAATTATTTACTTAGACAATTATTTGTTAACTTTGTTTAACTGCAGAAGATGTAGGTGTTTCAGTAACTGCCTAAATGAATGCTGTTAAAGACATTGTGCAGCAATGTCTGATAAGCATTTTATTTATTTATTCATACATTTTCACAGGTTACCGGTACAGCACATCACTTATCACCTGCAAACTTGTTTCTGTGGTCCTTTGTTGATACAAAAGCATTTTAAAGTCTCAGTTTGGGTAACCAACATGAAAGATTCACTTTCTTAGACACCGAGACACCTGTCACCAACACACCAGTCAGGTTTAATGAGCTACCATTCTTAAAACAAGACTTTCATTAGTGCCTAGTGGTTCTTACTCTTAGTAAAAAAATATGAAAAGGATATTCTTACAGATATGTAAACTATTTTCTAAAGCCTGCACCATTCTACGAATATCCACTGATTTGCAGAGATGAACAGAACTGGAACATTCAACTGCCAAAGAACATCAGAGAAGGTAATTAGAGAAAAATGTTTATGCATTCCAATATGATAATGGAGTACAATTTAAATTTACAAAGAAAGTTTCCAGCCCAGACTCAAAGTCAAAATATTATTTTATTAACTGATATGCCAGAGTTAATTTGAGAATTACGTAATACAGAATACTTTGGGTTTTGAAGAGCTAAAAATACACATCTGTGTTTCATGAGAAATTTAATTGTGGATTGTAAAAGGAGTACTTTTTTGGGTTCTCTAATACGTAATTATACACCTGGTGAACTGTTCAAATTCTCAGGCACAGGCAGGACAATTTTCAAATAGGAACTTTTAAATCTAAAAAAATTAAGTCACCTGTTTTTCAGGGATGTTGAACATTTGTATTGCCTATCTGCTGAAAAAAATCAAGTCCCTTTAAAAATGTTTATACAAGAATTCAATTAATTATGCCATTCCTTTTGAAAACTCTGGCTTACATATATGTGTTACTGGATGTATATGTGTGAAACACGTTCACTGACAAGAGTATAACAGATGCATGGTGAATGCCGAGCCAAGCATCGTCTTCAGGGATGAGCTATTAATGCCTATCTGTAAAAGCAGACAGTAAATCACTGGAAGAGCTCAGAAAGTTATTTTTGCAGTTGCTGCTCAGGAAATTCCTCTTACACTGGGGAACTCTGCTGGCATAAAGATATTGGAGGTGACAGGATTATCTTCTGAATTACTTGCTCATCAGAGCACAAGAAAAAGACTGTATATCAGAAATACTTTGAAGGAGAGTGCTTCCTCTATAGTTAAATTTATACCAAGATAAAGAAATCGACAGAGCTTTTACCACTTCAAATCTTCACTAGTTTAAGCAGCAATGCACTGGGGCCGTGTAAGGCTAAGAATGTATGACAAGGTCCCATTAAAGCTGCCCAAACTTACTTGAATGGATTGAGAAGGTAGGAATAATTCTGCTATCAGTATTAATCTTCATTTCAACACATATCACTAGCTTTATATACACAATATGAGATGAACCCTTGATCGTACTTGAAAATAACCTATTGCTTATATATTAAATAAAACAACCCCCCCCCACAAAAACGTGTGTGGCACCAAAGTAATTAATTGGATCAGGTCAAACTATTGACTGACTGCAGTGACACCTGTTATTTGTTTCATGATATGTTCACTTCTGCAGTCTTCCAGTTTCACCTCTGAATGACTGTTTTAAATACTCCATGTGAGATTTCTGAACTTCTCTCATTAATATTAGACAATTATAAGTATCTAAATGTCCAAGATGATTAAAAAAGGTATATTTTTAAAAACATCATAATTTATGTGAGAAAAGGAGCAGTGCATATCATGCAATTACACATGAATGCTCTCTCTTTCCAACACACAGTCCACATACATCACTTACACAATAACATACACAATCTAGTATCTACTCTATAAACTTAAAGACATACAAAAATATCTAAAATGAGATTAGATGAGTAGACACATCAATATATAATCTATTTTTTCATGTTTATGTCTATACTTAAGAAGACCAAATGTATAGTCTGAGATTTATTATAGGGAAGTTGACTTGCTTTTCTATAATTTTTCTGTGAAATTATTTGAAAAATTAAGCACGAGGCTGTTCGGATCAGCTCATGTAAGAAGGTAGACTTAGACTCATTACGTTAATCTATTTGCTTTTTTGGAAAGATTAACGTAAAGCTAGCAAGTCAATGTACCTTACCTTAAATTTCATAAAAGAAATGACAAAAGTTGGGATTGCTTGAAGTTCCTAGCAGTATGAAACAAATGGGAAGACAAGAAGAAGAAGAAAAAGGAAAAAAGAAGAAGCAAACAAAATAAAGCAAAGCAGGCAGAAAGTCTGGAGCGAACAATAAAAGAGCCACACATGTAAGAAGACAAGATGTACTTAAAATATTATCAAGTTCATGCATCTGTATGATATCTAGTGAAGAGTTTTCATATTAGATCCGATTTCCAGATTACTAGACACTACATGATTTATTCTATTTGGAAAAGTAGTTACTTACCTTACACTAACTCTGATTCTTTGAGATGTGTTGACTACACAAGTTCACATATGTGCATAGCTGGTCCATGCATGAGATATTAGATCCCTTTTAATTCTGCAAATAGCTGTTCCCTCTGACCACAAATAAGGGATAAGCTTCAATCATTGCTCCACTTCCAATGAAAATTCCTTATAAACTAAGCATTGGACCAGGAGGGAAGATGAATAGGAATTTGTGTGGACAACACATCTTGAGGAAACAGTGGCAGCTGAGTTGGCTGGAGGGCAGGGCGAGAGGGCTAGAAATCCTTCTGCCCCACCATCAAAAACCACCCAGACACATTCAAGTAGGATTCTTCTAACTGAATGTAGGCATCTGCAACTGAGACAGACAGTCCCTCTTTCAATTCTTTTTGGTAGATGGAAAAAGACCAGTTGCACCTAGCATCTACTGCCCAACTCATCTCATTCTACAGCAGGCACTTAACACAGGTGAGATGGAATACACCCTGAAAGTGTTTAATTTTGGAAAACAAGAAATTAAGAGTACCCCAGGAGTCTAAGGGACAAGAGTCTTGCAAGGTTATCTCTCCCAGGTACCTGGATTCTACCATTCTGTGATACATATTTCCTTATACTAGACTTCAGGAGGAAGACAGAAAGGCACTTTACTGGTCGCAAAAATATAAAGCATGTTTGGATTTGTTTTTAATCAACTGCCAACATTTTATCTATCAATACCTAAGGGAAAGATTCATCTGAGGCAGTTTTAACTCTGTTGAAATGCTATGCAACACAAACTTCCAGAAGACAGTTTACTTAGGACACCATCTTAAGAAATATGCTATCTGGAAAAGCATCTATCTCTTGCTGATTACAGATGGAGTCTAAGTACCTAGCTTTTAGATTCTTAAAGATGGATGAATCCTGTCCTAAATAACTAAACTAACTAAATAATGCAAAACTCCTAAGGAAAGCTTTATGATGGACATGGATGCTCCAGGTCAGTAAGAGGGAAGAAAGAGGCGATAGATGCTGTTCTACCATGCACTGTTAGCTATGGTGAGCACAAGGGCATCCAATTCTTTTACATGGTTTCCAGAAAACACAAAAGGGCTATTTTAAAATGAACCAATTTCACATGTTTGATTTGATTTTACATATGTTTGTATACCTAGAACAGAACTTGTGGACAACGCTTATTGAAAAATAATAAATGAATTTTCAATCTAAATGGATTATATAGGCATGCAAATATCTCGTATCTGATTCACTGCCAACTGTGCACTGAGAAAAGAAGTACGTTCTCCTTTACACTTTTTTCAGTCAATTAATTTAGCAAGGTAAATATTAGAATAACCATAGATGCAGAAAAGGATTTTTAAAAGGCACTTAAATGGCTTGTGTATTCAAGAAAGTCAGTTGTCATATTATGATTCCAAGCAGTTCCTTCAATCAAAAAAGATTTCCCTTAAAGTTGCAAAGTGATAAGTTCATGAATGTTTCCTTAAGTACTAAAGAAAATAGTTCTTACCCTTCTAAACAGGACCCACTTTTCTTTTCTTTTTTTTTAGGAATTTAGGTCTCCATTGTTGTATGATGCCATTTAGAAAAAAGCATTCCTCTTGCATTGCAAGAAGACCTCTACTGTCACTGTTTCATTTAAAAAAATCTTTAATATATCAACTATGCTTTTAAATATTATCCCAGAATTGCAAAATCATCGAATGGTTGAGGTTGAAAGGGTCCTCTGGAGGTCATCTAGTGCAAACCCCCTGCTCAAGCAGGGACATCTAGAGCCAGCTGTGCAGGACCACGTCCAGGCGGCTTTTGAATACCTCCAAGGATGGAGACACCTCTCTGGGAAACTTGTACCAGTGTTTAGTCACCCTCACAGTGAAAAAGCTTTTTCTGATGTTCAGAGGGAACCTCCTGTGTTTCAGTTGCCTCTGGTGCAGTTACTGGGCACCACTGAAAAGAGCCTGGCTTCATTCTCTTTGCACGCTCCCTTCGGGTATTTACAGAAATCGATAAGATCCCTCTGAGCCTTATCTTCTCCAGGGGCTGAACAGCCCCCCAGCTCTCTCAGCCTTTCCTCATAGGACAGGTGCTCCAGTCCCTTCATCATCCTTGTGACCCTTTGTTGGACTCTCTCCAATATTTCTAGATCTCTTGTACTGAGGAGCCCAGAGCTGGACAGTGTTCCAGGTGTGTCCTCACCAGCCGGCAACCTCCCTTGACCTGCTGGCAACACTAGTAATTCAGATCTGCTGTTGTGATAGCCTTACTTAACCTGTGATTTAAATGATCTTTTGCCTAATTTTCACCAACCCATATGCAATTAACAATTTGGGTTAAAAGCACTCAGTGAAGAACTACTCCACAAGACATTTGATTACAAAACATTTGACTGAGATTTTTTTTTTCAATTTTCCCTTCAAATACTGTATAAATATGGAATACAATACTTATGTCTGTGTAATTTTAAACTGCATTGTTGGATTTTCAGCACTAGAATCTCTCATAAGTATCATGTAATATGAATGACACTCTTATTCTGCCAATGATTATCTGGGTATCTCGTTTCACCTAGGTATCCTGTATTTAACAGGGTTAACTGCATTAACTCGTCGCTTCTTTCCCCTCCCCTCCAGAACTGCGTAAACTAAGGTCCTAACTTTTGTTGGAATTTGTATATGAAGTCTGCCAAACCTATCATTATGATTTTCTTGCAAACAGATCAAATATCTTGAAATGCAAGTTCTGAGTATGAGAAATTTGATTATCTGTTGACAGATTCTCCCTGAAAAGTCATAAGTAAAGCAGCCAAGTGCAAAATAAGCTTCTCTCTGTGATATATTCCAGAAATACAAAAGTTTATAATAATAAAAGACCAAAGTGTGCCAGAAGTTTAGCCATTTGAGACTCTATATCTATCCAGTCCCAAGCAGATGAAAGCATTGTGCTGTTTTTTTCTTTGCATTTCACTGCTTCAGGACCAGTGACTACTTGGGGCACCGGACCTTTTGTGCATTGCTCACTGGCCTGGATCCATCCAGAACTCTTTCCTATCAACCTATCACATGCCACGTGGTCATCATTTTGTACCGTGACCAGAGATGAGGGAATTGGAAGTTATGGTGGACAGCACAAGGAAGCAAGGTATAGAGTGGATTTAGGTGTCTGATAAGGAAAAGAATTTATCCAGAGATGTATTAGCAGAATTTGAGCCAGAAGATAATTGAGGGCCCCATCACTATTCTTGACTGGAGACTCCACTGGAGAAGTGGAGTTTGTCTCCAACTGTCAGGCACTCCATCAGGGGTGTGAGAAGGAATATAGTTCTTCCTCAGGGAAATGAAGAATGATGACATTAGAAAATTAGTGTAATGTCAAACTCTTACTTTCTTCTTAAAGTCTGGGAGTTACTGATTTCTGCAGTGTGACACACAGGGGACCAGTGCTTCTACCAAAATTCACCTGGATTGCTACTGGAATATCTTAGCGATATCTAGGAAGAGGAAGTTGTCTTGAGCTAAGCACGCCAAACTGATGAATTTGTGTTGTTTCACTTCCTAGTAATTCACTAGGAATTCTGGAGGCAACTCGGTAGTTTCCCTTTCACAGTTCATGTGCTGTCGTCTCTGTGGGTATAGCCAGAAGCACGCAGAGTATGTAGTGGCTGACTCCTGCATTCTCCTGCATCATCTCTGCATAAAGCTCAGGAGAAGGTGGTGAGGCTGTTCCTCAAAATCCAACCCCAGCACAGGCATCAGAGCTGGCCGAGGCTGTTGGCAGCAGAAACTGCATTCTGTGCCATGGTATGGAGATGACAGGACAGCCTTAGGCTGCCACAGGCCACAGCATGAGGCTTCGGTGCTCACTCCCTCTGCTTTGGCAGCCTCATTGCTCAGTGGGATGCTGTGGCACAGGCATGTCCTCAGACCAGTGTTGCAGCAAGGAAAATGAAAAATTCCAGTGCTCGGGCACTGGAATTGGACAGCAAAGCTACAGCTGCCTTAGCCACACATAAGCGTAAGGAAGGAGATTCACTTCTTTCAAAGCTCTTCCATAGCTCTATAGGGAATGCAAGGAAACACAGATAAAAAGTGCTTCCTCTTTCTCTCTTGCTGGGGCTGAGCAGATTGTCTCAGCAGTGTTTCCTGTGTTTGCCATGAAGAAAGCAAATGATCAGGATTAGGAAGTGAGTCATGATCACTTGGCATCATTGAGTATAGCCATTCTAGTGCAAAGCCAATGCACTAAAGCATACACAAAAGAGAAAAAAACCCACAAACCCCCAAGAAAAAAACATGACTGAAAACAATTCCTTAAAGCGAATAGTCAAACACCACTGCACAACAGAAAGAAACCTGCGTCTAAATTGTAACTGTCACCTGAGCCTAAAAGCCCAAAGACTATACCTCAGCAATCTCTTGGACTATTCTTGTTCTTATTCAGAAACACAGTGTGATAGAAACAGAAGTGACGCATTGCTTCAGGTAACAAATTATTGCAATCTTGTTGGTGTTATGCTTGAAAACCTCTTGGGGAACTTTAGGATCTATTGGTATGCTACTATCTACAATAACTGCTTGTGTTCTTTTTGGCTCCTACTGCTGAAAACGGGAAAGTCTCTGCACGATCACCTTTCTATTTTCTCCATCTACTTGTAAACATCTGCAATACTGGTTCCTTTATTCTCAGATAATCTTTCCCAGTTTTCTTATTGTGCTTGTTTTCCACTTGAACTGCTCATCAAAAGCAAACATCATAAACTATAACAGAGCTATAAAACGAATTTATAAAGCCCCCCTCATGATAAACTGATTCGCATAGTTATGCAAGAGAAACTTACATCATTCTCCTGCACATCAGTCACTGTATGATGAGGGTCAGGATAGTACTTCAAAAACTGGGCTACATAGGTCATGACAGACTTTTCATCTGGCTTGTCAACGTCCACATCTAGACAAGTATAGAACACGGTAAATTAATTTTTAGCTGAATGGCACAAAATGCTCCTTAAATGTCTAAACACTATGAATTAGCACATTTGATTTAGCCCATGCAAGTAGTTCAAACTTTTTTCAACTATGCATTAGGTACCTTCTGGATCAAGGAGCCTTGGAATTCCTAGTTCTGCTTCTGCGAGTGTGAAGGCTTCTTCCAGGTTTTCTCTATTTGACCTTCCCCTCACTTTCTCCATGTCCACTAAATCTGGGCGGATAGCATGAATAACGGAATGAAATGCAACACCACTCCTCCAACTTTGTCCAAAATCTTTGATTTCAATTCCAACTTGCCTAAAGAATATGAAAGAAAAAAAGTGGCTTGCAACAACATCGGGACTAGATGAAATAGGGGAGTAGACAGGATGCTCCACCCAGTGGCTACCCATCATTAAACCTAAACTACCTGCTGTTTCTTCAGTGCTAATCAGGTCAACTACAGCTCCATTCATCCACTGCATAAATTCATTTCTGCCTATGAAGATCCAAGAGTTTTTTATCATATATGTAATGTATTTGTCTCCAGTGGGCTTACTAGTGGCAATAAATCAATGGTATTTTGAACAAATGAAGTGCACCAAGGCTCTCAAGGTTCTTGTACGACACACAGAGTCTGTGAATGCACACAGCTCCATTCACTATTCTCTCCCTCACTATAAAACAATAAAACACTTTATATCTCCCTCCATTATAACTACTGCAGTTCAGTTAGGTATCATTAAAAAAAAAAAAAAAAAAAAAGACTGCATTAATCTGATCTCTTTTAAAATGAAAGCATGCACAGTGACATCATTGCTGTTCAGGTGAAAATGTAACACACAAATTTCTTTACATTCTTACCAAAAGCATGAGTGATATTATAATTTCATACTCCCAGAACACTGACGTGTTCACTAAAACATAAACACAAATTATCAGAAACAGCAATATACAATGAGAAAGTAGTCAGAACTGAATCATACTTCTGACTGCTTCTTTTAAAGTAATTCTGAATGGCGGCCCACAGACTGCAAGACTGTTTTTCACTTTGAGCATGCAAACTTCTTTTGAGGACACACTTAGACACTGAAGTAGTCTTGCCATAGAGAGGTTCACAGCAACAGTAACTCCAAATGAAGCCTTCATTCAAAGCTCTCTGTGACCAGTGAAACACTTTCACTGACTTTAATGAGCTAGCCCTTGCAAATAACAATGTAAAACAGGGCTACGCAAAGTATACCATCCTTCTTCTAGGCTTCTTTCAACACATTTCACCTACTGTTCCAAATAACTTTGACAGTTTCATTTATGAACTGTATTCATTTATGAATGGTTTCATTTATGTTTGTATTTTGTTTGTTTACATGGCTGGAACATGCAGCTCATCACTTTCATTTGCCTATCTCTTACTGACAATGGTGCAATAGGAAGAATGCCACATTAGGCTGTACTGCACTATAAATTACGGGATTCTACCTACTTATTGGAGAACTAGAGAAAGTCTATATCTTTACAATTATATTTCTTTTCTCTCAGGCACCATTCCGTAACTGGCCATTTGCCCTCCATGTTTTGCACATGACTGATCTCTTTAAATAGCAGTGATCCCATAATTTGACCAAATAAATCCATTTTGTTCTTTTACATCTTTGATTTTTATCTTCTTATTGTGGAAGCCATCAAACTACTATTGTATCTTTGATGTAATTTATGCTTTTTTTTTTTTAACGTCTTTTTGGAAGCAGAGCAAACGTGGGATAATTATACCAAATAAAGGTGAAGATTCTTGAATTAACAAGAGAGAGCAAGGAATAACTCCAAAATAACATGGATTAAAGAGAATGAAGATTCAGGGCATTTTTTGTAGTAATATGCCCCTCGTATCACAAAACTGCAGAAGGATATTCATAATTTTTCATCCCCTGCCTTTCAACAGCAAGTGCCAGAATTTAGTGCTTCTACAAGCTCTGTCAGTAAGGAATGCTAAGTCAGTGTGGGACTTACACCGTCACATCAAGTATTTTGGCAGCAGGACTAATACATTGTCATTCAGACACCTAATTCCCCTTTCAGTTCCTCATTCTGTCAAAGATAATCCCGTTCATTATTCAGAAACTATAAATATGATTGCCTGTAAAATTAATGCAAATCATTGTTTATTACTTGCTTGTTGTACGGTGGTAACATTTAGCAGCCTCCATTGTCAAAAAGAATGTGATCATGGGGAGGTTCTACATAAATACAGAGTAAAAGGACAATCCCTGACGGAGAGAGTTTAGAATCTGGAGACAAAGTTTGCACTTAAGATATATATTTAGTTCACTTGTAGGTTACTTACTTTGCTGCTGTGTACTGTATCCATTTTAACAAAGCCTTCCTGGCACTTCCTTGGACCTTGGTTACCACCTTCCGTTTGCTTGGGGGACTCGCAGTTTCTGAACTGACAACACTCTCCGCGGAAGAAGTGCTGCTAGACAACGACTGTAGCTGTGGGAGGTTGCTGGTAAGCTCTTCAATCTGTGGAGAAAAAATGTTAATGGACTGTTTGTAGATAATCTTAATTTTCACCAGTTTCTTAAATAATTTCATAACACAACCAACAAAATGAAGTTGGGCAGAAGCTATGATTAACATGCCACATTTTATTTAACTGTACATTAAAGTAGCTTCAAAAAATGCTAATGTATGTGCCCAGACGATGGTCTTAATTTCAGAAGTACATGGCATGTAGCAATCATTGACTTTCTTGACACCCTACAGCTAGAACAATATGCAAGTGTCACATTATCTAGTATGAAAATTACCCTTGAAATAGGAGACAGTGTCTTACATTTAGCTTGAATTCAAATTCTAGAACAATCCACTAATTTCAGAGGAGGCTCACCTAATTAAAGCATGGAAGTGACCTCAACGACCTCATCTGGATAGTTCTTTATTTACCATGGCACTGTTTTGGCACAAATTCAATAGTGGCTTTGCTTAGAGGTATCTTGTGAAGGAATAGTGAACGTACTGCAGGCAAAGTGCATTAGTATTGTTTGCCAAGGGTGTATGGCAGTTATTTGCATCATGCCTTTCATCAAATGAAAAATCATTAACTTCACTCTTTTAAGAACATCAAGTTCACTAACAATTTGATTATTTAACATGAAAAAGGTTATATCCAGAGGACGTTGCACAATTGTCTATGCTGTCTACTTAAAAACCAAAGTTTTGTCACATCACAGAATGAGTCTGCCAAATGAGAACCACAGTTCTCATGCATTTCTGCTTTCATTCATGTTAAAATAATGTATCTGCCCGAGACAACTAAAGAAAAGCTCAAAAAATTACCCAAGTAAAACTGAAGCAGAGAACTAGAGTGTCAGTAACTCTGAGAAGCATAATTTTCTCCATTCATCTCAATGAGCTATAAATTAAAATAAAAATATTAATATCATTCTGGTAATTTTTTTTTCTGAGATCTGAACCATTGAGGCATCACACTCGATGCTTAGGAGAACAGCATCTCTGAGCTACATTAAAAGAGAGCCAAAGCCAAAAAACTACATAAAGAAAAGCAACAAAACCAGTTATTTTTTTTAAATTGCTGAGCAGTGACTCATTTTGTTAACTCATATGGACAGGATTTATAAAACCATTTTTCCCTCCCACCTAACTTCAACAGAATGCAAATGATTTCTCCTCTACAAATTCAAACCCCTCTTCATCTACGCCATTCACAGCTAAATTTTGTCCTTGCAAATATCTACATCTCCCAGTGAAATCAGTAATTCTTTTCAGACAATACATGTAAACATGCTGTCTGACATCATATGCACTGGAATTAGGCATACAGCTCAATCACCAGTGAGGTTGTTAAAGGTACTTGCATTGTAGTAAAATTGACATTAACTAGGAAAATGAAATTTAAGATGTAATTGAAGCAACCAAGGAAACCTGCTGCTGCTCAAGTCCTCTATACTGCCCCAACCCTATTTATTTACCTAATAGAAATAGAAAAATAGTAACTAGACACGATTTATCTACAATTCTGTTATGGAACTAACCACCAGACAATGTAGCATTGTTGATAAGCAGGGTATTCCTATCAAGAGAGTGATGAACTGTAGGCCTGGTCAGCAAACTGAGAAAACCCCTTGGAACTGCCAAGATCAGAGGAGAAGTAGGTGAAAGGCAATTTTGGCAGGGGGAGATCACAACCACCTACTGACACATTGACCACCTATCTAAACGATATCACTTACTCAAAAGAGAACAAAGGAAGAAGACAGAGTCTGTGTACTAATTTACATAGGAAGCAAAGAAACCTCGACTAATCATTAAAGAGAATAACAATGAATATGTATTAATTGTTTGAATATGTAATAATCAATGTATAAAAGTGGAGTTTTTTGAAACTAAGGTGTGCTCCTGCTTTGGGACAAGCGCCCCATTTCTGTGCATTAATGGAATAAACTTGGAAATTCCTCTGCTCTGTGTGTTATTGGTTTGCACACTGTGTAAAGAACCCAGATTTGGGACAACACTTGTACCAAGAATCCACAATTCTATTCTTTTCTTTTGTTGCTCTCTTGTATTCTTCAGAGAAAGTGGAAGAATGTTCCAGTGATGAAGGAACTCAATTCTAGGCCCAGACCACTCTATTCCAAAGACAAGTATCTAATTTTACCCAATGTGATGTATCCCTACCATCAACCGTTGCTTTACTGAGAATCAGATCCTCAGCTAATTATAAAGTAACTTAGCTATGGAGAAAGACTGGCACTACATCAGTTCATATGAAATGATGATCTGAACCATTATTTGAGCATGCTACACTGAAGAATAAAAAATGTAGTACCTGAAAATACAAAATTATGGTCCACACCAAGCCGAGCACAATAGAAGGCCTGCCATCAGCAATATCAGTTGAGTTTATGTTGACAAGTTTAATCTATATAGGAGAGACAGCACGTGTTACTCCCACACACAAGGAATGATAACAATTATGAAACGTATTTCAAATAGATTTTATATTTTTAATGCATTTTTGCAATCAAATAACAAGTTTCTTAATTAAAAAAATCATTGAATGGTGCAATTTCACTTTTTTGACAAGTATAGGTAATGAAAGATTTTTAAGATCATTGCATGCTATTATTCATAGAAAAAATATTTAATTTCAAGTAGAAAGAACAATAAAAATTACATAGAACCATTGTACAAACCGGAGATCCTCTGTATATGGACTAGCATGAAAAACAAAGGGAAAAAGATAATACTAAAATAAGTTTTAAATTATTAACTATTAGGTAAATGCATCCATTTATTTTTGTAATGTAAACAAGCACATTTTTTGGCACATCTTACAACATGATTAATAAGGAAAGCAAATTAAATAGTCTGTAACATTTTAGATTGTGCAGGGGTTTCTTGCTATAGTTCTAATAAATTTGGAAAGGAAAGAGAAAAGTGATTTTAAGAATAAACAAGAAAAGGGAAAGGGGGGGAGGGGGGGGAGAAAAACATAAAAGGAAGATAAGGGAAAAAAGTATGCCACAGTTCTCCAGTAGAGAGACTTTTTTTTGTAAAGGATATTACCACCTTGCTCCCTTGCCAGACAAACCTGACTACAGTTCTTTTAAAATAAGAAGAGTCAGAACAAATGAGTTGTCCAAGGTCACATGCAGTTTATGAACAGAAACAGGAACAGATTCCACAACTCTTAACTCCCAAATGCTAATCTATAGTCCGAATAAAGTATCACCCTGAAATAAATTCGTAAGACAAAAGGCAGTAAAGGAGGGGATAAAGAGCATATCATAAAGAAATTAGCAGATAGATAATGCTCAAGGAAATGGAATAAAACAGGTAGTATTGGACAATTAGCAAATATGTTACTACTTCGTTCCTCAGCAAGACTAAGAGTCTGCCATCAATCACAATATAAATATGAAGGGCTGCTAAAGTGTTCATGCACTGCAAGCTTGTTCATGGACAAAGGTTACAGAAAAACCTTGGAGAATAGGTTAAAGAAAAGCAGGAAAATTACTTAAGGTGGCCTCATTTGTCTCCCTAAAACAGAAAAGAAGACTGCAGTTCTCTGAAGCAGCAGCTGGAAATGGACTAGATAATGTCAAGAGCAAAAAAAAAAAAAAAAAAATTGTTGTTCAGGGCTGCGAAGCTCTCTTCAGAATTAAAACTCCACAGGCTGCTTGGGAAGAGGCCAAGGAGAAATCCCCACAGCTTATATTTCCAATCCTTTCCACCAAGAATTCTGACAAAACTCTGGAAAAAATGACATTGCTTGCCTCTCTACCAGTCAATAAGGAAAATTTTCTACTACCTACCTAAAGAAAAATATACCAAAAATCTCATTCTTTCAGCTGGACCAATTCTAACAAAAGCTTTTCTGTTTCTAGAAAGCGAGGTTTTTCTTATACATATTACAGGTCAAAAGTTTTACAGGGACTCAGCTAAAGCTTCTGATTAGGCTACTGTTCACAGAAGCATAGCCTACATAGCCTAATCATTGTGTCACCTTTGTCTTATACTCTATTAAAATGAATCTAAAACTACAAAATAAACTTTTCAGAACCACAAAAAAAGCCCAGGTTGGTCCCGAAAGATATCTGTCAATTGCCGGCTGCATTTTGCAGTATAAAAGGGGTATTTGCAGAAGTCCGTTTGGACAGACTGAAAATAGGAAGTCGATTACTACCTGTAATAAACTTTACTTATGTGAGAGCCCATGGAGGAAGGAGACCCTATCGTCACACCCCAAAGTGCTGCGTGCAGCCACCTGTCTCGCTTTGTTCACCTTTGAGCACAAACCAGGGACTGCACTCAGCTGCTGAGGTGGCATTTGTGAACAGCATCCCTGCCTCCTCTGGGAGGAAAAGGGTGACAGACTGGATAGAAGCATCCTTCAGGCTGTATTCAGCCTAGAGACCACCTGCTAATGCACACCGATCTACCTGACACACTCCATGTTTCCAGCTCCTTCTAGAAGAAAATCTGGCATATTGACACAGAGTACATAAAAAAAAATAACTAAGACATGTCCAGACAAAAATACTCAGATATCATAAACAAAAACACAGTGTGCCATTTCTGGCAATCTATCTTGATCCTCAGCAGGGTCAGTTATCTCGTTGCACTGCTATATTATTTCTGGGATCTCAGCTGTGTCATTCAAAGTTCAGGTCACCCACTACATTCTGACATGTAAACTAGGGAAGCATGGTTTTTTTTGCTTGTCACCCCAGCCTTGTCTTAGGTTATACAGGTCTCACCACAAAGCAGCTCTCTGTATCTAAGCTTCCACTCTCAGGCTCCATGAGATATGGTTTGTATTAACAAACTGTACTACATAAACTAGTGAAATTGTGAGCTAAATCTGAATTTTGCATTGGGAGTATATTTGTCTTTGCTTTGACTATGCATTTTCAATTCAATAAAGTTCTCTTATAGATTTCTTTCTACAGGGATCTGGTAAGACTGTTTCCCATGTAACAGAAATACAATTAGGTAAAGACGCCAAAGCGTTAAAGAGAGGGAAAGAATCCCAAAGCCTAACAACTCCTGGTGTACAATACTGTAGAGACATAAAATTTGTCAGGTGTTACACCTGCACTGAGAAAAATAAAACTAAAATGCAGAAATTAGAAGAACAAACTATCTGCAATCTAATTAAAAAAAGCAGAGACAAGTCATTACAATTAGAGAGAAAAAAAGTCATAAAAAAGGTAGAAGTAGATTGCTTTTATTTAATATTCATACCTAGATTACACTGAGCTTTTAGGCTTCGTATTTTGTTAAATTTATAAATTTCTTTTTTTTCATTTCTAAAATGGCCACAGCACTGAGTTTACCAGAATCAATCCAGGAATTAGTTTGAAGTCCTGTGAAGCTAACAAAGGGTCACACTGTTCTCAATTTTCATATCTGCACTTTCAGGGAGTAGAGTTTTGTATGTACAACTTAGTGAAGTCCATAAATCTATTCTTTTAATTATAAATGAATGCCTGTAGTGAACTGAAGATCATTGTTCTTTGCTGAGAACAGCAACAGGAAAGAAGGGAACATGGGGAGCCGAAGAGTACATAAAAAAGAAAAAGGAAGGAGATCATCCAAGGTGATTCTAACTCAAAAAAAAAAAAAAAAAAAAAAAGAAAAGTTTTACCCTATACATTGCTACATACTAGTGTAGGATCTTGACATTTTTACCTACAGCACCTTTTAGGTACTGTGTAGAAACTGAAGACTGCACACATAGCTCAAATTTTGGACAATAAGAACATATAGGTGGATACAAATCATATATTTAAGGAAAGAAATAAAAAAAGACAGAAAAAACACGACTAAGTGCTACCAAACCTACCCGTCTTCCTTCTAGAAACTTAAGAGCTGTGCCAATGTTGGCAACCCAGTGAATTCTCTTCAGCTGACGTCCCTGCTCACAAGGCTTAAAGAGAAAGAACAATGTAAACTCCAATTAGATTTATGCCACTTTGCTGCAAAAAAATGAAGTTCCAGATTATTATAAATGCCTATGTACATACCACAGTCTGATTTACATGTAAAAACATTCCTTGGAACAGTTGAATTGTATCTTTGCATATACTAGTAGGGAGGACCGACAAATATAGGGGATGTAAATGTGATACTTCTATTATAAAAAAGTTACATATGTCTTAATAACCTTAGAATGCAAGCTGTCAGCTTCAGCCCGTAAACTTAATCAAATCAGAGAACTGTTTTTCTTATGTAAAATAAACCGCTATTTTTATACACACATATATGTACTTGAGAGAAAGTAACATCCTCTCAGTAAAATATTTTTGTCCGCAAAGGAGAAGTCAAGGTGGTTATTATTTTTAAAAATCAGTCTGCAGTGAAGACATTTTACCTAGAGGATTTTTATCCATTCTCTCTAATACTTTATTGGTGATTAAAAAAACAACTATCACAAACCCTCATTGAACAATGAATTTTGCTGAACTTCAGGCATATAGACAAAAAAAGACAGAATTCTTTGAATTAAATCAAGAACCTAACTTTCTAATACTCTACAGGGGAATTCAATTCCCCACTGAATCTTATATTGTAATGCAAATGTAAACCTACTATCATTTAAATTCGTGTTCATAAAGTTACAAACGGATTTAACAAAGGCCTGCTAAAGGTTCTGAAATTTCTCTTGCAGTTACTACAGAATATCATATTCTGCTATATATGACCTTTAAATTAACCAGACATTATTCTGGTTCTGGTCTTTCATTAATTAATGTAGGCAGGGTACAATCCAATGAAGTTCATTGTAACAGGTGCCATCATCAAATTTTTTTCCCCTGTGTTACTACATCTGTTTTGCCACAAGAGGGAGACTTTCTGTCTGAGAAGAACAGAAACGTGTATTTCAACAGAGCAGAAACACACTTGAAAGTATAGCTTTTTTCCCCATCCTACAGTAAAATCACTCTTGCAGGCTGAATTACTAACGAATTTTGGTTATCATCTGCAATCGAAAAAGACGTGAAATATGAAAAAGAGGCAAAAGTGTGCCACCTGCAAATTGCCTGCCTGCGAGAGAACAGGTAAGGTCTGAACCCTACAGCAAGCCATATGATGGACTGTTGCTCTACTATTTCAGATGCTGCCACGTGAGCTGGTTTGAAAAAACTGAAAGCCCTTGGCCTAAAACCCTTTCATTTTTCTCCCACTTCACGTGGACAAAACCAACTTGGCTCCCAAGAGACAGCCTATTTGCCATGTACACACCGTGGCGTCTGTACACAACTTGGCTGTGAAAAAGTCTTTTTGGCATCAGTTAAGGTTCGTTACAGTAGCAGAGCAGCTGTCAAGGTAAATGGATGCAAGACCCTGTGAAATTTGAGGGGTTCACCAACTTTTTTCAGAGAGAAAGCTGTAAATTTAACAAGAAAATACTATAATTATTTCTTCAAGATGTATAGAAATAGCTTGCAGTTTAGACCTTGTTTATGTCATAGTAGTAACACCCAGATAAACTGCAAAGACTAATACAAATTAGCAATTTTTATGAACTAATAAGACAAAATTAATAGAAAATGCATAAAATCAAGAATGTCAGTCTGTAATTATCATTTTGGGGGTTTTCTAACCAGGTAGCCCACTCTGAACAAGCTTATTTTGCTATCTATCAGTCATTTTTCAATGGTATTCAAATATAGAAACATATTAGAAAACTAATTCTTAGCGAAGTTATGCAACTATCACATATATTCAGAAGGAAGGAAGTTCTTACCAGCTTCTGCCCTGAAAGAACCTCCAAAAGGGCAATTAGCATTACCCCATCTTTGATATCTTCAAACAGGTCGTTCACCAGCATGGGAGGGTTGCGCTGAAAGGGAGAAGACTTCAGATATTATAAAGGCTCACCAGCATCCCATCCTACCTCCCTTCTTTTCAAACAGAAATACAAAGAGTTGCCGGTCCCCTTCTTTACACCTTAGAATGTTTAATATCAGTGTATCATTTAACCATTGCTTTGCCGCCACATTGTTTAACTATTTAACATTTCCGGCGCAGGACTGTAACACTAGATGCTTTCTGCCACTAAGGATACAATGGAAAAACCTCCTGCTCCCTAAAAGGAGCAAAGAAACACACCAACGACTGCCTATGAGTCTAAAAAATACACACAACTTACAGATGTACCATTACAGTCACATTTCAGTCTATCAGCATATTTTGCCTGGTGTTAAGTATGTCACAGAAATTTCACTCTTGGTCTGAGCAACACCAGGAGCTGTATGAATGAAATATCCCTAAAGCAGAGCGGCTGGTTGAGCAGCGCTGCCACTTTCACACAGCTGACAGTTGTTACGCTAAGTCACTGTAGTTTCTCTTCTCTCCTCCAGGCCTTCAGTGCTGTTAGCACTGTGTCAGCTTCTACTTACGACAAATTACTTAGCATATGTCTTTACATTCACAAATGCAACAATGATAATACTGAAAAATATGTAAACAGACGATGTTTTAGGAATTTTGAGTAACAAGGTCACATCATTAAACTCTATCTTCTTAAATACATCCCAGCTTGTGGAACTACAGCTCTCAGCTGGTCAGTACTTTAATGATCACAAAATGTCTCTTACAAATATCAAGTTTAAACTTGGTTCAGCTGAAATAAATGAAATAAACACCCTCTAGCTTCCATGAGCTTGTCAGCATTCATATACCTGCTAATCAACATAATACTCATACCTGCTAATTCACTAAAATGACAATCAGACTACAAAATTATTGAAATTAGTTCAAGTTTAATAATTTACTTTTGGGGTACTTCTGAAAAAAACCCATGCTTGTACAACAACTTGATCTATTACTTCTGTTCTGCAGAAGTATAGATTTGAAAAGATGACTCTAACAAATGAAACACTGCTCTTAGAAAGGTAAAAATGCTATGACAAATCAGGAGAAAACAAAGTTTTCTAGTTCCCAAAAATCAAACATCTTGTCTTCATTGTTCAGCTTGGATGAACTAATATTTCAATGAGACATAATTTTGGCATAAAGTGGAAAAAGAACTCCTCTGCTGAGAGCAGGCTTTATCTGAGATTTGATGTGCTCTAATAGCCACAGTAACAAGAGTCTATTTTCTCATGTATATAAAATAAAGCAGTATTACAACTCATTATTTCCTAGCAATCCAATAGATAACAGATCATGTTCTTCCTTAATATAACACCAAAGAAATCAATGCAGCAAACAGGTCACTGGAGATGCAATTTGTCCCAGTCTTGCATCACAGGCAGTTGACATAAATGCAATTAATTTTCCTCACCTTCTATGTTATAATTTCCTCTTTGAAGTCTGGAGCAGCTTTGGTTTATCAGTATTACTGCATGATATAATACTGAAGAATTTTGTGCTAAAATAATTCAGCAATTAAAAAAAGAGGATTATAGCAGCTGACATCCTAATCCAACAGGAGGTGAAGGCCTAAAAAATCTCACCACCTATCTAAACACCCCAGTTGTGAGGTTCGTCTCTTGAAGCTCACTCTACAGTAATGAAGAGAGACAGGTTCTTATAGAGGGCAATTTAGGACAGATTTAGATTAAAGGGTGAGATTTACAGTGCCCCATAACCCTGGTGCCCATAACGTGCCTGTCAGATGACCTGTTTGAGTGCAACACAGCTCCATTCCAGCTTGAGTGGTTTGGTATCCTTACTCTCAAATCAGGGTACAGGCCAGAATTTGCCTCATCCCAACATGAATCAAAAGTATCTCGAATTCATATGCAAACCAAGCCTGGGAAGCACCTGTGGTTTCCACAGTGTGTAGCTTCACACTATAGATATAATCCCTGACTGCCCATGTCAAGCTCTTGCTCTGAACTGCAACCTTCACTGGTGGCTCCTCACTGACAGTAGTTACAAAAACCGTTTTGCACCCTGAGGCATGGTACTAAGGTAAGGCAGTGAAAGAAGACATCATGCAATTAAATTAACACCTGCAGTACTTTCCTTTCAACATTAATTGACTATCAGTTTGATGAAAACTAAGTGAAGTATGAGAAAGCATTGAACGAGATGAGAAGCAGCAAGGAAACCATCAAATCACTTACACCAAAGTGAGTAAGATTTGCTGCTATGAAGTGTGAGAATCACCATTGTCCATAAATCAGCAGGCTGAAATGTACTCTTTGTTGCTGGAAGGTTGCAGAATTACAAACACTGCCAATGTTTAGCGGCACACATCAATAAAATAGGAACAGAAGGCAGGTACAACAGTTGTGTCACAAGATCTCCTGTATCAGACTCCTCTAATATGGAAAATTCTTAATTATACAGACTGCCAAAAATGTTCTGCATAATAGGCTTTATAATAGAATGTTTTTCATGACCCTGAAGACGTAATACCTTATTACAAGGAGGTTAAGACCCTCAAGACCCTCATTGTGTTTCATAAATCACTTTTTTTTTTTTTTTTTTTACTACTCTGGGCACATAGCATAGAATTTACCCTATTGTTATGACTGCAGTCTCTCTCAGAAGTATGGAATGAGTTATATTTTTAGTGGCATATATAGAAGGACAGATTCTTCTTTTACATAAGGATTCCATAGATACCAATCTTATTCCCCATGCTGACACAATTCAGGAAGATATACATATATTAGCTGATACTGAGTTCATACACCCTTATTTAATGTATATGTATAGCCATCGCACTGGACAGCTCAAGCTACCCAACTGTTTTTCCAGGCAAATCCTCTACTAAGATTAACACAACATCTTCTGTTGGAATAGATAAATAGCTACTCCTTGGTTGCATATATAATGGCAAGTGAAATTAAAGGAGAAAGTGAAGCTGCACACTGCTTACTTATTAGCTTCCAGAGAAGAAAGGTTTTTTTAAAGCTGTATTCAGTTAAAATCTATTGAATACTTTCTATTCTAGAGATTCAAAAGGACTTAACACCTATTCACTTAGTTGCCTTAATGCACTGCCAAAATACTAACTATAAATCAGTAAAAGCAGGGAAAGAATACTAACTTAAAATTTTGTAATCTTGAAAATGTTTAATGTACTCCAGATTTTGGCTTTTTGCATATAAATACATAGCTCTAGCAATGCAATCAACTGCAATGATCCTAATACACTATATTTTGAACATTGGAAAACCTGTGCAAAGAATTTAATGCAGTAATTTTTAAACCAGGAAAAAGAATATTTTAAAAGTATATGAAGTAACCTCTCAAAATACTATAATATTAAATAAAAGATGTTACTTATAAACTTGAACAAAATTCTTTGGGGGAACTCAGAATATACTTTGATGAACAATCAGACATTAAATCTACAACTTGACAGGTGTACACTAAGGTTTCTGATGCCTTAGTATTTGATTTTGTTTTTTCGTAAGTTTCTTCAAGGAAGCAAAATAAAACAATACTAATGATATGCTACATACTGCGTTGCATCTATTCTATTGAACACTCATTTATTGCAGTATATGCAATCACAGTAGTGTAGTTCATAGTGACAATGACATTTAGGAACAGTCATTTCACAAAGAGGGAGGCACACTCAGTACAAGTAAATTCATATGCTCTGTAGGAGGAATATGAATTAAGTGGGAATGAATCTTAAAGGTTAATGAACCAGATTTTTCCCCTATTAAATATTTATTAAAATAACTGTATTTAGAATTGATCACAAAGAGCAACTGATGAGGAAATGCTTTGCATAAACTTGTTGCTCTTGCAAACTTGCCTAATTGGCTGTAGTATTCAGGAAATATTTTGAATGATTTAAAGAACTGAACATCTGTACATATGAAAAGTATTTGACTGACAAGCCTCACAAAAAAGAGATTCATAATAGACCTGCAAACTCTAGACATTCCTCCTCTGACACAGTAAAGTAAGTTTTGTAAAATCCAAACCTCAGATATGGAACCAATGTATATTTGGTAAGCATTCTTCTATTCCAACACTTTTTCTTGCATATAATTTCTCATTTGCATCTTTGCTACCGGAAGCTTTTCCTCGCACCCTGTACTTCTCTAATGAATAAATCATACTATACAAAAAAACCGTAACTGCATGGATGCCTATGCAACTAATGGATGCCAATGCAAACATTGGAAACTGCCTTTGCTACATTAATTTTCAAATAATGTTCCAAAAACTGCTGAAAAAATGTGTCAAAACCTATCCACATGCACAAAAAAGAACAAATCTGTGTAACTACTGAATTTATCTCTGCAGGGAAATATATGTGGGAACAGGAAGGAGAATGTGAAGTTTTGATTACTCTGTAATAGCTGGCCCACTCCTCCACCTCAATTTAATTCCTAAATCCTTCAGCACATAGGTTTTCATGTTCCATGCTGTTAATGACTATTTTTATGACTAAAGTCTGAGGGACTCAGCCCTAAGTTTTACATGATTTGTTTTGCCCCCAAATTAGTTTAGTGTTCACTGTTTAATATTAGAGATTACATGCAATACTAGTGAAAACATATAGTGACTGTTGGCAAAGAAAATTCCCAGTCAGATTTTCCTCATCATGCAGTCAAGATGGACACTAGCTAAATTTTTTTTCTGTGTCAGTAACTAAGATACTGGGAGCCTCTGTTTTCCCATTTGAAAAAGACAAAAAAACCCACAGAATTGCTTAGTTCATTGATAAAAATCACTGAGGTTCTTGCATGAAGACCAAGTTACATTCTAAGAACAAACTACCATCACTGACAGCATTGTGTGTGAGCACTGTAAATCTTGATATACCCATGTCTTTTCCTTCCTTTCTTTGCTATAAAACATATCATTTTGCAATTTCAAAAGCCTTAATGCAAGTTTTAATGCTCAAGTTTAATTCAGCATTATGAAACCATTGTGTAAGTGTAATTTAAAAATGTTCACGCATTCTTAGTTTTATTTTTATTTGATATCCATCCTCTGCTTTTGTTTCTTGATGTGTACATCCTTTTAATGGCAATACAGAATGAATAATAATTTCTTTCAATATGTATTTGTTGTTCACTCTAATTGGTGAGTTTACAACAATTCTTTGGTGAGTACAAATACTGAAGTTATCTCTGCACCTGGGAAAAAAGCTGTTATTTGATTGGGTTAAATCAATTTACAGTTTGTGTTCCAAAGCTTTGAAACTACTATTTCCGAACACTTTCACCAAAGATGACAAAGGCAGTAAAAGGCATATGCCTCTACTGTTTTACAGAGGCATGTTTTTCATCTTCTTTACTCATCTAATTCACTAAAAAAATCAACATAGGCAATGAAATGAAAAACATTTAAGTAGTTGCTGTTCTGAATAGATGCAATAGCTCCTTTTTGACATATTTGGTGTAACACCGTTCTGTGTTTTAAACTTAGACTTTGAAAAGACACTTCAAAAGATATTCAGAAGCATACCCAAATTATTTCTGTCTTCAAAGGCTGAGACTGAGATCATAGAATGGTTTAGGTTGGAAGGGACCTTGAAGATCATCGAGTTCCAACCACCCTGCCATAGGCAGGGACACCTCCCACTAGACCAGGTTGCCCAAGGTCACGTCCAGCCTGGCCTTGAACACCTCCAGGGACGGGGCTTCAACAACCTCTCTGAGCAACCTGTTCCAGTGCCTCACCACCCTTAAAGTGAAAAACTTCTTCCTAATGTTTAATCTAAACCTGCCCTCTTCCAGCTTAAAGCCATTCCCCCTCGTCCTATCACTACATACCCTTGTAAAAAGTCTTTCCCACCTCTCCTGTAGGCCCCCTTTAGGTACTAGAAGGCTGCAATAAGGTCTCCCCGGAGCCTTCTCTTCTCCAGGCTGAACAGCCCCAACTCTCTCAGCCTCTCCTCATAGAAGAGGTGCTCCAGCCCTTTGATCATCCTCGTGGCTCTCCTCTGAACACACTCCAGCAGGTCCATGTCCTTCTTATGTTGGGGACTCCAGAGCTGGATGCAGTACTCCAGGTAGGGTCTCAGAGAGCGGAGTAGAGGGGCAGAATCACCTCCTTTGACCTGCTGGCCACACGTCTTTTGATGCAGCCCAGGATACGGTTGGCCTTCTGGGCTGCGATCGCACATTGCTGGCTCATGTTGAGCTTCTCATCAATCAGCACACCCAGGTCCTTCTCCTCAGGGCTGCTCTCCAGCCATTCCCCGCCCAGCCTGTATTTGTAGATCAGGGAGGTCCAGTTCTAAAACCTCAGAGAAATACCATAGAATGGTTTAGGTTGGAAAGGACCTTAATGATCATCCAGTTCCAATCCCCCTGCCATGGGCAGGGACGCCTCCCACTAGACCAGATTGCTCAAAGCCCCATCCAACCTGGTCTTGAACACTTCCAGGGATGGGGCCTCAACAACTTCTGCAGGCAACCTGGTCCAGTGCCTTGCAATCCTCAGAGTAAATAATTTCTTCCTAATATTTAAGCTAAATCTACCCTCTTTCAGTTTAAAACCATTACCCCTCATTCTATCACGACATGACCTGATAAAGAGTCCCTCCCCATCTTTCCTGTAGGCCCCCTTTAAGTACTGGAAGGCTGCTATAAGGTTTCCCCGGAGCCTTCTCTTCTCCAGGCTGAACAACCACAACTCGCTCAGCCTGTCTTCAGAGAAGAGGAACTCCAGCCCTCTAATCATCTTTGTGGCCCTCCTCCTAACCCGCTCCAATAGGTCTGTGTCCTTCTTATGCTGGGCACTCCAGAGATGGATGCAGTACTCCAGGTGGGGTCTCATGACAGCAGAGTTGAGGGGCAGAATCACCTCCCTCAACTTGCTGGCCACGCTTCTTTCGATGCACCCCAGGATACGATTGGCTTTCTGGGCTGTGAGCGCACACTGCTGGCTCACGTTGAGCTTCTCATCCACCAACACCCCCAAGTCCTTCTCCCCAGGTTTGTTCTCAATCCATTCTCTGCCCAGCCTGCATTTGTGCATGGGATTGCCCTGACCCCTGTGCAGGACCTTGCACTTGGCCTTGTTGAACTTCATGAGATTTGTACAGGCCCACCTCTCAAACCTGTCAAAGTCCTTCTGGATGGCATGCCTCCCCTCCAGCATGTTGACCATGCCACACAGCTTGGTGTGGTCAGCAAACTTGCTGAGAGTGCACTCGATCCCACTGTCCATGTTGCCAACAAAGATTTTAAATAGCACTGGTCCCAGTACCAACCCTTGAGGAATGCCACTCATCACTGGTTTCCACTTGGACATCAATCCATTGACCACAAACCTTTGAATTCAACCATCCAGCCAGTTCCTTATCCGTCAAGTGGTCCATTGGTCAAATCCTTGTCTCTCCAATTTAGAGACCAGGATGTCATGCGGGACAGCGTCAAACACTTTGCACAAGTCCAGGTAGATGATGTCAGTTACTTCCCACTTATCCACCGATGCTGTGATGCCATTCATAGAAGGCCACCAAATTTGTCAGGCATGACTTGCCTTTAGTGAAGCCATGTTGGCTGTCACTGATCACCTCCTTATTTTCCCTGTGCCTCAGCAGAGTTTCCAGAAGGATCTGCTCCATGATCTTGCTGGGCAGAGAAGTGAGACTGACGGGCCTGTAATTCCCTGGGTCTTCCTTTTTTCCGTTTTTGAGAATGGGGGTTACGTTTCCCCTTTTCCAGTCATCGGGAACTTCATCAGACTGCCATGACTTTTCAAATATAATGCAAAGCGGCTTAGCAACCTCATCCACCAGCTCCCTCAGGCCTCACAGGTGGATTTTATGAGGTCCAATGGACTTGTGTACCTTCAGGTTCCTTAAATGGGCTTGTACTTGATCTTCACCTATAGTTGGCAGTTCTTCATTCTCACAGCACCAACATTGCCCTCTGTGACTTGGGTGGTGTGGCTAGAGCTCTTGCTGGTGAAGACTGATGCAAAAAAGTCACTGAGTACCTCAGCCTTTTCTGTATTCCAGGTGACCAGGTCTCCTATTTCTTTCGGGAGAGGGTCCACATCTTCCCTAGACTTCCTTTTATAGCTGACATATTTATAGAAGTTTTTCTCATTGTCCTTGAAGTCCCTGGCCAGACTTCATTCTATCTGGACTTTAGCTTGCCTAACCTGGTCCTTGGCTGCTTGGACAATTTCTCTGTATTCCTCCCAGGCTACCTGTCCTCGCTTCCATCCTCCATAGGCCTCCTTTTTGCTTTTGAGTGTGTCCAGGAGCTCCTTGTTCATCCATGCAGGCCTTCTGGCGTTTTTGCCTGTCTTCTTTGTTGGGATACATCGTTAATGAGCTTGGAGGAGGTGATCTTTGAATATTAGCCAGCTTCCTTGGGCCCCTCTTCCCTCCAGGGCTTTATCCCATGGTACTCCACCAAACAGTTCCCTCAAGAGGCCAAAGTCTGCTCCCCTGAAGTCCAGGGTAGTGACCTTGCTGTGCACCCTCCTTGCTGCCCTAAGGATCTTGAACATTTCATGATCACTGCAGCCAAGGCTACCCTTGAGCCTGACATTCCCCACTAGACCCTCCTTGTTGGTAAGATCAAAGTCCAGAATAGCTCTTCTCCTCATTGGCTCCTCTACCACTTGGAGAAGGAAGTTGTCATCGATGCATTCCAAGAACTTTCTGGATAGCTTGTGCCCCACTGTGCTGTCCCTCCAACAGATACCGGGGTGGTTGAAGTCCCCCATGAGGACCAGGGCCTGTGAACATGAGGCTGCTCCAATCTGTCTATAGAAGGTCTCGTCCACTCTGTCATCCTGGTTGGGTGGCCTGTAGCAGACCCCCACTGTAGTGTCACCTGCCCCTGAGTTCCCTTTAATCCCGACCCATAAGCTCTTGGTTGGCTCTTCATCCATCCCCAGGTGGAGCTCCATGCACTCCAGCTGGTCATTGACATAGAGGGTGACATACCCTCCTCTTTTCTCCTGCCTGTCCTTCCTAAAGAGCGTGTATCCTTCAATTTCAACACTCCAGTCATAGAAGCCATCCTACCATGTCTCCGTGATGCCAATGAGATCATAGCCCTGGAGGTATGTGCATGTATATGAATATACAACATGCAAATAGGAAACTTCTTGTCCTGTTACATGTGCATATCTCATTTATCATCAGTAGAACTGCACAGATGCAAAACAATTAAAGTGGATGGCCAGAAGATAGATCACCTTCATTTGATAGATTGTGACCCAATTTCTGCAAGTGGGTGGCAGAGAAAAGAGACGATTTCTAGTTGCTGAGTCTCACCAGATCCACAAGTCAGAATCACAGAACAGATTCAGCTGGGGTTAGGAAGACAGACAGCGGAGGGACAGATGCAGCCTAGTGCTAATATACGGATCCAAATGAAGCTGTATTATACTACCTACTAGTTATCATGATTGCAGCTCTTTCCTCTGTGCTCGTCCCCTGTGGGACACTGCTCTGTGGGTGCGGGCACAGCTTGTGCTAGGGCTGTTGCACCTCAGTCGTTCTGTGAGGTGTCCCATAATTAGCTGATGCCAAGTCTTTTATCTGTCTTCTGCTTGTGAAAGAACATGCCTTTGAATTAGGAAACATAATTTTAAAAAGTAGCCTTCTACTGTAGGAGCAAAAATTCATACCTCCCTCCTACTCCCTTTCATAAAGTCCACTGGTACTTTCATTTCATTTACCTGTTTTGTTCATTCTTATTTATTTTTATCCATATTCTCAAATGCATTTGTAATTTTACAGTTAAAAAGCCAAAAATTATTATTTTTTTTTAATCTTCTTGTTGCATTTAACTTAGTTATTGAACTAGTTTCTCTTTCAATTGGAGCATGACTTTTTAGAAGAAAAGCATACACTAAGATTTTAAAGATCGGCAATGAGGAATATTTCAGTCATAGCAAACTCTGACAAACTATCACATCCTGCTTTATATTTTCAAAGAATTAATTGTTCTCAGTTCTACCTAATGCAATCAAATCAGTCCTGCATTTCCATTTCTTCCAAATCACTACCCTTCACACTGTCAGAAACTGCTCTTTTTTAATCCTCCTTCGCTCTTCTCAACCAAGAGAGTATACGGATGAAAACTCTGAGTAGAGTTTCCTTTCCTTCGCCATCAGTAAACCCATGTTTCAAATTGCTACAGAGAAACCCCATAAATCTTTGCTTAGAAAATATTAATTTCTCCTGGTTTTGAGGTTTCATGCAGTTACTCACCAGCATTTTTTCAAAAACATTCAAACTCATTCATGATGGCATATTTCTCCAGGCAGCCGTGGTGTTAGAATTATAGATACTTTAGTTACAGTTTTTAGGTTTTTTTCTCATTTCCTCCTATTACTTTTTAACATTAATAGTTTCACTAGATTAATAAAAATAGCAACTGTTAAACTTTCTTCCAAAAATTAAAGGAAAGAAATCCGAAGTTTTACAAGAGTAGCCAAGAAGTAGAGAGCCAATTTGAAGTGAAATTACTATTTATATTGAAGCCTGTATATATTGAGTCAAATTCAGCACAGTAACTCTGGATTGCATTTTGGATTACATTGCAAACTGCAATCTGGCAACTGGCCTACACACACAGACCGACAAAGTAAGGGAGCAGAAAATCCTTTGAAAAAAGTAGCTCTGTAAATCCACCTATAATTATGTGGGTAATACTTATATGTCCTTGTGGTGGGTTGAGCTGCTCTCTCACTCCCCGCCCTCAACAGTACACAGGAAGAAAACAAGATGAAACAGCTTGTGGGTCGAGGTAAAGACAGGGGAATCACTTACCAGTTACTGTCACAAGCAAAACAGGCTCTACTGAGGGAAAATGAATTCATTTCCAATTAAAATGGATTTGGATAGTGAGAAACAAAGACAAAATTGAAAACACCTTCCCCTCACCTACCCTTTTTTTTCCCCAGGCTCAACTTCACTCCTTCGCTCTCAGCTCCTCTACCCCACAGTGCAGCAGAGGGATGGGGAATGGGGCTCGCGGCCAGTCCATAACAGCTCCTCTCTGCCAATCCTTTCTCCTCATGCTTTTCCCCTGCTCCAGCGTGGGGTCCCTCCCATGGGATACAGTCCTTCAGGATAAATCTGCTCCTGCGTGGGTTCCTCTCCACAGGCTGCGGTTCTTGTCAGGAGCCTGCTCCAGCGTGAGCTCTGCAGGGGCCCCAAGGGAGTCTCTGCTGGAGCACCTGGGGTTCCTCCTGCCCTCCCTCTGCTCCCACTTTGGTGTCTGCAGGGCGGTTCCTCACACTTTTTCCCTCACTTCTGACCACCTGTACAGCATTTTACCCTTTCTTAAATACGCTTTCCCAGAGGCACCACCAGCCTGGCTGAGGAGCTCCGCTGTGCCCTTCCATATTCTTTAACCCCAGTGTAACTTCACTGGCTTTAACAGACAGAGGTCCAAGCGCAGAAGTGTGTGTTGGTGTTTCTCTGCTGTCAGTGGGGCACTTCACGGTGTTCCTCACTAGGTACCTTTTTGGCAGGTGTGCCATGTTTTATTGGGTTCACAGATGAGAGCAGAATGCAGACAATGCTGCCTAGAAGTGGGTGTCCTTCCAGGATTTTTCCTTATCACATTTCAAAGGCCTCCAGACAATGGAAATGTTACAGCTTTCCAATTTCTCTTGAAATAATAAAAACCCCAACAATCTTTTACAAGAATCAAGTAACCTAAATATCAAATTCCTGGGTTACAATTCGGATCACAAGTGCAAGGGGAGTCCTTTCACAGACCCATTAGTATTTCCTACAGCTGTGATCAACTCAGAAAACATATTTCCACACTTTCCAAAAACATAACTAACAAAGATCTAAAAGCTTAAGCTTTAAAAACTTAAAAATTTGAATGGCATGGGTTATTCCTGTTGGGTCTAATCTCTATAATCTGTAACCTGTGCTTCTCCTCTGGCAGCACAACAGCATAAATGGGAAGCAAAGCCAGCTAATCTATACATCTGACTCAGGCAGTGAGGCAAAGCTGCTGACAGCCACCAATAAAAGTACCATAGAAACAACCTTCCTATTAAAGGGTGAATTAACACAGACCAATTACTACAGGATAGCTCAGGTAGCTAAAAGTGAGGGCTGTGGCTAGTTTACTGCTTGGTGTGAATGTGAGTATTTGATTAGCGTTTACAATTTCAGACCCACTAAAGAAACAGACGCCTAGATCACGCAAGTCAAAAGGTCCACCCTCACTAGTACAGTAGAGTTCACAACTCTCAGTCCAGAGCAAAATCTCTTAACTGAGCTGCCACTGCAACTTTGTCTCTTCCCAAGGATGAGTCAGTTATCACTAGCAAATCATCATTACATGCATACACACATATATATATACACCTAACAATATGTACATATATCTACTTGTTAATTATTATTGGATATTATTGATCAATTATTTATGACAATACAATTAGGAAACAGAAGAACATGAAATAAGATTTCTTTTTCTCCTCTGACACATGTTCACAGCCCACTTGGCTAACACTTTAGCAAATACTGAATGTCTTTTAATCTCAGTTGAAGTAAATGGAACATACATAGAGTGCTTAAGTTCTCTGCTGCACAGGGACCTTTTCCAAAATATTTCAAAAAGAATGGGGGACAGACCCCGTTCCCAGCAAGAATGCACTGTCAAGAAGTCCTGAAGATAACTTTGTTCTTGCAGTTGAATTTTACAATGCCAGTGTAGTTCATTTCACAGTAAATTCCTCAATGACATTCCTCAGTAATGTAAATAAATGCTGTTGCTCTACCATACAGTCTCATTAGACCAAATTACATGATATTCTATGATTCCATGATTCTACATAGCATTATATGGGTTTCCTTCTTGCTCTGTTCATGTTTGAGGGCATTATTAGCTAAAACAGTGCTCTTCCAGCTACTCCTTCCACAATTTTTAAGTTCATTAATCTTCATGATTTAAAATATGCATTTCAAAGAGCACCTCTGGTGTTTAAATATTTTAATTTACTGGACTAATTGATAACTACGGTTAAAGCTATGCTGTGTGAAAACTCTGGGAAATGCCAAATTAAAACTCACTGCTTATGTTGTCAGATAAAGTTGGTATCAGTTGTAGCTTAATACTTTTTAAATTGTGTGTAAATCCCTGTCTTCATTCCGCTAAAACCAAAAAATGAGTTTTAGGTTGTGCTAAGAAGAAGCAACAATAGTTTCACGACAAATCCCAAGATGCAGCAGATAATTAACTGGGCACTGGATTCACAAAGCACTATTTATGTTTGCAACCTGTTCAGGATGCCCCTATGAAACTTCACAACTGACTCAAGGTTTATTCAAATACATTGTATGCAGTAAGGCTAATATTTCCATTTAACAGAAAGCAGTTTCAAATATTTTGTCTGACTGAAATAGCAGCTACTGTTCTACCTTTCAGTTTTGGCCAAACGAGCCAGGTGGTTGCCTGTAGACAGCACTTACAGTGCTGCAGCTGACCACTGCCCATTTCATGCTGAAATGGGTTTATCCTCCGTGGTGTACAGATAATGGGGATCTCTTTTTAACTTTATGCCATTCTGCTCAGACAGATCTGACATATTGTATACTCCAGGGCCTGTACAGGCATAGATAAAAAGGTTTGATCTAAAAAAAAAATAAATTCAAAGCCATATATTACCTTAGCCAGATGAGTATTGATCCATTTTGTGAAAGTTCTTTTCTGCACTGACTCTTGCTCATCTGAGAAAAAAAGGAAATCAGTTTGGTTAGACATTGCTGAGTACTTCTGGATTTACAAGACGGAAGAATAATATTCCCTATTGACAACAAATGCATTCTGCATTTGCCAGAAATGCCACCATATTTTCTTGAGACAGTTAATTTTGCCCGTAACTACCCATAACAAACACTTCATATTCTTTTAATAAGGCTCTGACACTTGACTATTTGAAGAGTTCCACAGCAAAGTTCAAGTCTTAATGAGTCAATGAACAGCAAGACACCATTTCAAATCTGAATGTCAAAATAAATTTGACATCAAAGTCCATATTATATTTACCCAAGGTCTGAGCACCTACAGCTTCTCTGTACTTTTTAACTATGTCTCTGACAGTCAAGTTGCTTTTATGTAGAAAGTCAACCAGGGACGTAGAAAAAATACTCTTAGGATGTATATTTGAAAATGTTTAGAATGTTGAATTAAAGTTATGAAATTGCATTATCAAGCTTATTTTTCTTCTGGGAGATCCTGCCAGGGAGGAGCCATTAGCTAGTTCAGGCAGTTTCTATGCTGCTACTTACTACCTCCCTTAGTCGTGTCCTGAATCACTTGTCTGATTTATAGTGAATTTCACTGATTCTCGGATAGTCCCTCAGGGACTGCTGCCAGCTGCATAGACAAAAATAGCTCCTGAATGAGCTCCTCCAACTTCAGCAGCCAGGGTCATGGCCGCGGAGGGAAGAGAATCACCATGCCATAACCAATCCACGACGTCCTGTCCCTTCCTTGTGGGGAATTGGGTTTGACACATGGAATAATTTCACAACGGGGCATTCAAGTATTTATGTTGGAGATTTTTCTTTCAAAAATAAAAGGAAAAACCTATTTTACTGGAAAACAAATCATGTTATTACCACCATCAGCTCTCAATGAGCACCTTCATTGCCCTACAGAAAATGCAAATAAATGAAATTTCTGTTAAATATTTATTTTTTATAAGAACACATGCATGTTCCAAAACCTACAGATGGAAAATCTAATTTTAGTTACTGCCTTTACTGCTGACTTGTGAAGCACTGAATAGCGATTTGATCTCTTTCACATCTGTAACATTAAAAGGGAATATTCTTTAATCCCCTTTAAAGTTCTGGAACAGACAACTACTAAGCTTGATGCACTACTAATAATAAGCTCCCTGATTTACACTCATGCAACGCTGCTCCTCAATAGGGGTACATAAAGATACAAATTACCACACAAAATTTATCAGCCAAGATGTTATCTTAAGTGGGACAACAATGGCTCCCTGACCACATACGAGCTTCCAAAAAGTGTTTGTGCGTTATGACTTGGGGATATTTTCTTTACATATAAATGATATCTCACCTATAAGAAATACCAGAGGAAAAAAAGATACATATACTTCCAGCATCTATTGCTAGATTAGCACACTTCATGGCTAAGAAAATAATTTTACATTCTTTATTTTCCTTTTCTTTGATTTCATCGGGTAGGCTGTCTTACATCATTTTTAAAACATTCATTACATTCTCAGAATCTACTTGTTGCACTGACAGGCAAGTTATGAAAAACATCACTCAAAATACAGCATTGCGCTTCATTCAATACTGACTATTTTTGGCAGGGGATGTCTTTATATATGATAATTGTTTCTACATTCTGGAAAACAGACTTCTCACAGTATGGTTTCTAACCATGAACAAGATGTTTCCCTTGTGAGATACAGTAAATGTCAGGTCTGCTCTGACAAGAAATTACATATACAGGTAGCTCAACTAATTTCAATGGAAGTATTTGCACACTTGAATTGGGTTATGTGTGAGTAGGTGTGGGGACGGAGATCGAGCGCACACAGAATCAGTCCAGCTCTGGCTTCATTCGGACCTCTGTAACTTAAAATTCCCCAGCAACCCCAATACAACAAGGGCATGCCAAAAGAAAAGACCCAGGCCGTTAGAAGTCAAACTTCTAATCAATGAAATGAGTGAAAATGATTCCCTAATTTGCAGTTCCAGTGCATCCTGATGATTTAAGCAGCAGCCTTCTAACAACAACTGGAAATCAGAGAACCAGCTCCTGGTTTCTAAATGTGTACCAGCAGAAGACATACTCATTTTCAGTCATATCGACAAACAGCAGAAATAGCCTTTCAAAATAATCTGTTTCAAGGGAATATATATCAGCAATATACTCTTTATGAGCCCAACAGCAACTATTAATAACAAAGTTTCTTTATTTTTAGCATTTATTTTGTATAGGCTTAAAACAAGCAGATTTTACCACTGTAAAAGCTGTCTAACATAAACCAAGCAGTGCATTGATTTTACAAAACCCACGATAAATACGCTTTTTACAAATTTCCCTGGAAATTCATTGAACTGATATAAATTCTCTGCAGAGGTACTGTTTATCTATACTCACAAGACCCATGCGTCATACAGTTTCTCACGCTCCCCGCACCTGCCAGGACTGTCAGCTCCTTATTTGCACCACTTACCCTGCTGGTACTGAAAGAACCCAGGAAGCTGATTTAACGACGTAACATTTCTGCTACCAGCACCTCTGTAGCGAGCCATAAGCACTGCTGCTGCTGCTGCTGCTGCTGCTGCTGCTGCTGCGGCTGCTGCGGCGGCTGCTGCTGCTACTCCTGTCTCGTGTAGTGTGCAGTGTTTCTTTAGAATACAGCCAGAAGTAATTTTTCAAGAACAGTCTGATTTTTTTTCCTTCACTGGAAACGCAGGCCTCTTACGCAGATCCCTCCACCTGCTCTTACCGGACAATTCACATGAAGCCAAACCTTAAAAACATCTTTATATATTCTTGCAGAGATGCAACAGCCAGACAAAGCCAGCTGTATTGGAAGTAGCAGTTCTGCTGGTCTCACTGCCATCATCCTTCTCCACTGTTTTCCCGTGGAAAGATTTTATTATCTGAGCACCAGCCAATCCGCTAGCGGAAATCTCTGATGTCAAGAGCCTGAATAATTCATCCAGGGACTGGGACAACCCAACTACAGTGCCGATATCCTAAAGCAGCAAGATGTGTGGCTGCAAAAAGCGATGCAGTCTTCTCACCGGTGCTTTTGTAACAATATACTGCTCAGTAAGCATAAAAATGGCTGAATGGCATAGCCCTTCTCTAGGTTGTCATACATATAAAGGAAAGAAGCTTTTAAAAGCAACCACTTGGGTTCATCACTGCATCCTCTATTTAGACATGGATGTCCTTCAGCTTTGCAACTGAAACAGTGAAGTGGAAGAAATAGCAAGCAATGAATCTGAACAGACATGTAGGCCACTTAGCTTTTAATAATAGATTTGAACCGTTGTACAAGAAGGATGAAACAGAATTTTTGGAGTGAATCTAGATCAGCCTGAAACATACTCTAAGTTCTGATAATATGCCACACTTTCTAGTTCATTAAATCAGAGCACCAGAGCATTTGAACAGACTTTGTTTTGCTCTGGTAAAGTGAAGGCAGTTATGAAACTGTGGAGATTCATATGTTGTTCACCCACAGGGCCCAACAGAGTAGTACACAATATTGAAATGAGAATAAAAGGCCCACTTTTAGTATGCCATTACAGTAAATGTATCATTATAGAGGCTGAATTCAACTTTCTGTCTTTGTAAAACACAATGACTGAAACATCATTCTGCATCTGAAAGAAACATTGCAAGAAAATTTGGTTTTTATGTAAGCAAATGTCTTCCTTTCATTGGCTGGAAATATCATCATATTTTTACAAACCGTTTGTCTACTAAAGCACCACCAACAGACTGCATTTTTAGGTTGATTAGGAAAAAAAGACAAATGTAATTGTATACATTTACTTAAAAACATTTAGAACAAATTATTTTGAAAGATGAAGAAAACCAACCACGTATCTTCAGACAGTTATGAACATGTTGATGAAATATTCATCATGCATGCATATTATAATGCCTAGTATCATGCGTATCACACATGTACATCAAGAGACAGAGAGCAGAGCCATGCTTTCTGGCACAGCCTTTCTAGAGATGGGCTTCCTGAGCAGCACAGTCCCTGCTGGCTGTGGCAGCAGAGCAGCCCTCCTCGGCTGCAGGACTCTGTGTGCCATGGCTGTGGGGTGCGCGGCAGCAGACCGCACATCGAGCAGCTCTTGCCTCAGGGACTTGGGGGTTCGGATGGTGGGAAGGTGGCTGCAGTGCAGGGTTGCAAGCACAGGGTTCTGCGGCAAGGTAACACAAGGAGGAGTCTCACGCAGAGAGAGGCTTGACAGAGCCACGTTCACACATGTCTCATGAAAGCATCTTGGTTGTTTCTCAGTGACCTAATATTGTGGAGATTTGTTTGGTTTCTCACTTTAGTGAAATTCAATGCAAGTTGCTCACAGCTCCTCAGTTGCAGCATCATTTTTTGTTTACTTTGGTTTTGATAGTTCTGTCCTAAAAACACCAAGGAGCTTCCCTATTCTTTTGGGGTTTTTTTTTGTTTGTTTGTTTTACAGGTCTTTGGTGCCTTTAGGAGTAACTGCTAAAACAACTTGGAAGCGTAGAAAAGTGTGCCAAGCCACCTGCAATGCTTCAAGATGTCACTTGAGAACACAACACGGCACAGAAAGCAGTGAACAGCACCCCCCTGGGAAGGTTTGTTTGGTCAGCAATATGGCATAAATTCTCTAAAGCTTTCAATAAAATATGTTATATAGTAATTTCCATCTTCATTAAGGACATTCTTAACCTAAAGCAGCTGTAGAAAAGTTTGCAGAGTCAAAGCAATAGTATGGAGACTTTACTTATGAAAAGAAGCGATGTTTTAAGCTACATAGACCATCTCCATAACAGACGGATTACCCCATTCAGCAGTACTGCACAGAGGCAATGCAGGCTAATTTATTTTCCTTTAAGTCTCCAGTTAATGTTTTTTATGGGACAATGCCAGGACAGTTTTCTTTTTTAAAAAACAACAAACAAACAGAAAAAAAAACTTTGGTGGTACCTCTAAAGCTAACACTGTTTGTAAGTTGCTAAGTTTAATAGTAACACTATACACTTCAGGAAGAAACAAAGAATGAGGGAGCTACGGGCAGTGGGAGCAAAGTAAGAAAGAGGGAAAAATTGATTTCAGCAGCCACTGCAATACAGCTGACAACAAGGCTTAGCAGCACTGGTACAAAGAATGGGAATGTATTTTTAAATACCTCATGCACTTAGGACTTCAATTTTTTATATTTTGAGGAGAAAGACAGGATTTGTCAAAGTGTGGCTTTGGGATATACGCCTTTATTGAATGTGTTCAATCAGAGACAAGCAGACAGTCCCACAAACAGATCTGTTATCGAAATTTCCAAGCTTTGAGATCTAGGTGCACGCACCAGCCATAACCTGCTCCACCACTGAGCACCACTCTGCTTCCCATCAGTTTCTGCAGAAAGGAAATCCACACCAGTCATCCTCGGCCAAACCCCTACTAGGGAACATGATGGGGACCAGCTCTCTGGGGTTCACACTCTGGGGGCCAAAGGTTTTATGTCATTTGGAAGAGTGGAAGTAGAGAAAAAAAAAGTGTACTGGTGGAATAGTTACAGGGAACTGAAGTGTGGAGAAGCAGCCTCACAGCTGCAGAATCACCGCCTGCTGTGCAGCATGCTGCTGGTCAGCAAGTGGCACGCTGCTGAAAACTTTCTGCTGTTACTGTCTGAAATGCATTTACAAAATATGTATTTTGATTTTACACATTTCTCATTTATTCCTTTAATTTCTAAGACAGAGAAGGGGTCTATCCAGCCGCTAGTTAGGAAGATATACAGAATGATTTGATGTATCACCCAAAGAAGCTTGCATTTTAAAAAATATCTGGGTATAATCAAATACAAACCAAACAAATCAATCTCTCTTCTTTTGTTCTTAATCAATGTATTCTTACACAAGCAAATTCACCAGTCAGTCTCTCTGGAAGCACTTGCTGTGCACTGTGCAAGAGGTTTACATTTTTGAATCCTGCACCAGAGAGTGTGTGCTTTAACTTGGGCTGTTGGCTCCATCTCACAACAGCACTTGGGCTGTCACAGAATATGTTTATACTGTGGGAGTTGGGAGACTTCCAGTCCTGAAATCTAAGGTCATGCCCTGTTGTGCCCATATTCCCATATGCACATGTCAAATGTTCCTGCTCCATCCACACACACATTATCCCCCACTTTCCTGTGCTCTGGTTTTCACAGGAAGGAACAGAGCACGAACAGAGCACAGTGCACTGATACAATCTTGATCCTTAGAAGCCAGGACATAGTCCGGACATAACTCTACTGCCCGTAATTGCTCTTCACATTGATCAGAAGGGCTTCCCTCGGCATTCGGAGAAACTAATGAGAACAGCATGATTTCTGCAGTGGATTGGAAGATACTCCCAAAACATCATTTTATGACTTTGTGCATCTTTCCCGTGCCCAGTCCCTGAAGCACACTTGCTCCTATTTTGTGTTTATAGTGACTGAAAAAAGAACCGTGATTAAATCATTCTGCTCCATATTTTGCCTGGATGGGCTGCATTTTGTTCTTTTCCACATGTAGGAGCAGAACGTATTCAGAACTAATCAATGAATGCATTTGCATTTTATGTTTACTGCATTTCTGCCTGTGCTGCCACACTACTGTTATTCTCATCACCTGCATTAAATGTTGTCTTAATCTCCATGTGGCTGTAAATATATTACTCACTTTCATAGTATCTGCATTCAACTGAATACAGCCACCAATGAAAAGAACACCTATTAGAAAACAATTATGAGCTCATTTAATTAATTTTTAACACAGTATTCTGAAGAAGATGTTAACTAAAATCAGGATACTCAACATTTGAGATGATTATGCGCAATGGCTTCAGTGCCTTCTGAAAGATTCGTGATTCGCTGCTTTACAGGTGTCTGTTTATTCACCAGTCTAACATGGGTGACAGTGAACTGAGGGTTCACACACACATATCTTTTCCTGGACTAATACACAAGGTGAAAACAGCCTGATAAAACTGATCAGAGTCAGCTTGGCATTTGTTCTTTTAACTACTTATTTTCTGTAACTGTATACTTAAAGACATGGTTTGGATGGTGACAAATCAGCTAGAAATCTAGAAAATCCAGTGAAGTTCGTTAATAAGAATAACTATTCTACATTATACTCAAATTTCCATCCATTCATGCTATTAAATAGGCACACCAGTTTAAGAAAAAATTTTTCATAAAGACTTAAGGATTTAAACACACTGATGAAAAGTCATTCTCTTGCCAATAAACTCTGTATCTACTACAGTAGCATCTGCAATGAACACAATAAAAAAAAAACCCTAAACAAATATTTGTGGGTTTTTTTCAGTTTGCTGCAGTTCTGCAGCTGGCATCATGTTACCATTTACACATTTTGCAGCAATTCTTTCAATTGACATGAAAACCTTGTGTATAATAACCTTTGTGTGTTGTTGGTCCACTCCCCTAAAGGTTTTTATAAAGTCAGATTTAACAAAATATGTCTTATTGAAATCCTTAATTTTTAACTGAAGTTTTACAGACAAGCAGTACTCACACCCAATCATTTAAAGAAGGTCTTTAAAAATGCTGAAGTCTATCCAGATCAGCACCAGTATGCCTACAAGTATCTTTGTTAGTTAGGGCTTTAAGTAGTCATTCTACAGTCAACAAGGGTACTTAACATGCAGTTATACAAAAATATCTATGAGATGAGATTGAAGGTAGCATATGTTTGAAAAGTGAAAGCATAGGGTCCAATTCCATCTTTTACTCACTGAATGACACTTACATGAGCTCCTAAAACAATAGAAAGTTTTGTTTTCCTGAAGCCAACCATGTCAGATAGGCAAATTGCTGTAACAGTCATCATTCATTGTTTCTCACTAGATTTTCTAATATTACATGACATTAATAGGACTGTTCACAACATTAAGCACTACAACCTGGAGAAACTTTGTGCAAAAATGTTTGAATTTGAATTTGAATGTTTAATGTTTCTATTCAATAAAGCAAAGAAACTTCAATGCACTGCACCAAACACACTGCATGGAGCAAATTTCTACTACCAATAGTAGGATTACTATTTTTCTATGCCTACAGTGAGTTCAATAGCCCAAAAGCAGTGGAGAAAATTTGACTTGGATGTGGAAGAGCTCAGAATCTACTGAAATAAATCAAAACTAATGGAGACACACTAGGTACACACTGTCCAAGAGATTAAATCAGGATGTAGGGGTGCAGCATCTGTAACTTTTACATGAATCTGTGCAGAAAACCAAAATATACATAATGATTCTTCTCTTAGAGAAAAGAAATTCTACAATCATATCTCAGTTCTGTTTACGCCTAAGCTCAGTGAAATGACAATGGTTTACTAAAGGTTTACAAAAATGTTGAATCCTCTATTTATTCTGTGGAAATTCTGGGCAGTTTTACTCTTGAGATAATTTTTACTATAGTTATACATATTGTAGACATGAAGCTCTATGGAAGTCTACCTAAAGGAAAGAATGCAATTACTATTTTGAATGCTTGGAGACATGATAATTTTAAATACATTTAGAATTAAATTATTAATTCTTTACTCACATATTCAGTTATTTTCAACTCAATAGGTTCAGTATTAGAAGTACACGAAAGGGCTAAGCACATAAAGGGTGGCTACAAAGAGGAAGAAGACTGTCTTCACAAGAAGCCACACAGATAAGAGAAGGGGCAATGGGTAAAAGTTGCACCAGGAGAGGTTTCATCATGATATGAGAAATTATTTTTTTACAGTGAGAAAAATCATTAACTGGAACAACTTCCTCAGGGACATCGTAGAGTCCCCATCACTGGAGGTTTTCACGATGCGACTGGACAGGATGCTAGATAATTTCATCTAGGCCCCCTTTCCCACAAAAGGTTAGACGAGATGATCTTTTGAGGACCCTTCTGGCCTGGCCTGTTCTTTGGTTTTATGATTTTATGAAAAACTGTTCTGTATTATTAGTAAAAAGTGTGCCATGTTACTTAAAACAGTCATAAGGATTTCTCACTATATTTATAAAATTATACACATGCTCAAATATCTTTCAACTCAGGTTCAAATCAGGACCTTACAAATTTGACCTTACTCTTTCAAGTGTGAATTGTAATAAAACAAAAAATACATGCGAGCACATACAAGAATTCAGTTCTGGGGGTAATACTAATTCCTATACTTCATTGTTCCCTGAATACATTAAAAAAAAAATAAAAATCTAGCATGTCCTGCTGAAACAAATTAATACTTAAAACATTCCAGAAGCAGAATGATGGCTAGTATCTATGTATGTGCTGAAGAAATATTATGGGCAAAGAATCGCATGCAAGCTGTATGTACATACGTCTTTCCAACAGAGGTCTTGTATAAATATAAGACGGCCTTAGATCATGTGGTTGTTCCTCTCAGAGCCACAACCATCTGCTGTTTCTGAATGTCAGCCTTCACAAAAGACTTAAATATACTTTGGCACATTCACAATGGTTTCATACCTTCATCTGATTATACTGCTGGTATTTTAAATGTGATATTTCTCTACCAGGTAATACATGACAAATTCTGCCACTTTTACTCTAAGCGGTATCTAACTCAGGGAATTGTCCCACTGTCTACCACTGAAACTATTCACGAAGCAAGTTACTGTGCAGGTAGAGAAGTCAAAAACAGGCTTACTTTGATGAAGGAGCTTCCTTAAATGCTGATATAAGTAGGAACAAAGGTTGGAGTTCCTCAAAGACTAGTCTAAATCTAAGTCTTTAATATTTTCAGCCATGATTTTGGCAGGAAAATCACAACAGTGCTTATAAAGCTTACCTATGACTCATATCTGGGAAACACCATTACAATGGAATCAGATTATCTTAAAAACTAAAGAAATTGAGCTGACTGAAGACTGGAAACGGTTACATTACTACTACTAAGCAGCTCAAAATGCAAGGCTACATACTCAGGGAGTAACACAGATCTCTGCTGTGAGATGGAAACTCATGATATACAACCCAAACTAGAGGAAGACACACTTTTGTAGTTCTGCTACAGAAGTGATGTAAGCCCCTAGTGTGAAAAAAGGCAAATGGAATCTCATGATGCTGTCAGGTAAGATACAATCAGCTGAACTGTAGAATAAAAAATATTGTTCCAGACACAATAAGCACACACCTGGAGTATTAGACAAAGTTCTGGCAAAAAATGTGAACACCTGGAATAGACACTGAGAAAACTAAAACTGTTGTCCTGGTTTGAGGTGAAACAGGACCAATTTTGTTCAGTAACTTTACTTCTTAGCTGGGCTGCTTCTAACTACTGAAATTAGCAGCATATTGTGCAGACGCTATTTGCTCTCTGAGTGGTAAGACCTGTGTTTATAGTTGATGCCAATGAATGGCATGCAGAGAGGTTCTTGCTTATACTTATTGCTATAAAGGCCAAGGGCAGCTAACTTGTTATTTGTCGCCTTGGAGGGTTGGAAGTGGAAAAGTGTAGAGGGGTCTTACCTGCGGGGAGGAGCAGACAGGACAGCACAAGTGACACAAAACTGACCAACAGGGTATTCCATCCCATCTGCCTCATGCTCAATATAAAAGCTGAGGGATCAAAGGGTCAGCCCTCTTTCTTCAATGGCCGACCTCTGAGGAGGACTCTCTCTGTTTGTCTGCCTTTGATCCCAATCCGGAATCCAGATCTGGAATCCAGTTCCTGTCCATCACTGAATCCAGTCTGAGACTTCCCCAGTGCCAGCTGGTGATGTGATTGTCATCCTGGGAGCTTGATATGGTTTTGTATATATTTCATCATTTAGTTTTTGTTTTATTATTAATATTTCATTAAAGCAGTTTAGTTCCTTCTAAACTCGTAAGTCTCTCTCTCCTCTGTTTCTCTCTTTGAAGAGAAGTAGGGGGGAGCATGTGTTAGATGACAGATGACAGAAAGAAGACTTTTCCAGTCCTATTTTCTAACCTGTCCTGTACACCCACCGTGAAAATACAAACTTCCAAATGAGGTGAAATTATCTGTGCAAAAGTAGCACTGCACATGATGTCACTCTTCACGGCATGGCTGAATCTGTCCCCCTGTACTGGGTGGGTAGCACGTGGCACAGGTACACCTACAATTTTCTGATGACAAAATGAGTCCTTTAAAGTAGGATTTTAGGCCCTTATCACAGAACATTCCACCGCATGCCAAAAGCAACTGAACAGACAAAAAGCAAAATTAAACAAAACCAAAAAACCTCAGAAGAAGTACAGAAATGCAAAGTTAACATTGTTACTACTAAGGATTAACAATATTCTGTGCTAAAAATATATCCGTATTACAAGATAACATGAAGCATGCAAATCTTGCTGGTGAAAATTACATTTGAAAACCAGAGGCTGAAAAATGTAGGCCCACTGCTGTTTAATATCTTCTGCAGATTTTTATACTAATAACTGCAAATTAATTACTGCTTGAGTCCATCTGTGGGCATCAAATACCACAGATAAAATTATTTTTTCCTACATACTTAAAGACAAATTCTGTAGATGTGCATTGGTAAAATTTAGTTGGTTTAAACTGAGCTACATTAACTACTACCAGCAGAATTTTAGTGCCATCACCCAGAGAGGAAAAATTATATTTATGTACTTTAGTGTGGAATATATACTGTGAAATATTATGTATTTGTACAGCATTTGATATGAATAAACAATGAAAGACAAAACACACGCAAAGCTGTGACGGGCTCAGTCCCTAACTGCACATTTTCCTCTGAAGGGTGGAAACTTAGGGTACTGATTTCACTAGGAAGTACATCTTAGACAAAAGCAAGATTCCAGTTAACCTCACAAAATCACAGAATGGTGAAAAGGTTGGAAGGGACCTCTGGAGGTCATCTTGTCCAAACCCCCTGCTCAAGCAGGGCTACCTACAGCCAGTTGCCCAGGACCATACCCAGATGGATTTAGAATACCTCCAAGGATGGAGACACCTCTCTGGGCAACTTGTACCAGTTCTCAGTCACCCTCACAGTGAAAAAGTGTTTCCTGATGTTCAGAGGGAATCTCCTGTGTTTCAGTTTGTGCTCATTGCCTCTGGTCCAGTCACTGGGTGCCACTGAAAAGAGCCTGGCGCCGTCCTCTTTGGACTCTCCCTTCAGGTATTTATACACGTTGATCAGATCCCCTTGAGCTTTCTCTTCTCCAGGTGGAACAGCCCCAGCTCTCTCAGCCTTTTCTCACAGGAGACGCTCCAGTCCCTTCATCATCCTTATGGCCCTTCAATGGACTCTTTCCAGTATGTCCATGTCTCTCTTGTACTAAGGAGCCCTGAGCCGGACACAGTGCTCTGGGTGTGGCCTCACCAGCACTGAGTAGAGGGGAAGGACCATCTCCCTCGACCTGCTGGCAATGCCTTGTCCAGTGCAACCCAGGATACCATTAGCCGCCTTTGCAGCAAGGGCATGTTGCTGGCTCATGTTACTATTTAATATTTCAAGGCATCCATAAACTTGATGAAATGGGGACTAAATAGCAGTTTCTTCTGAGGGTTCCACATGTGATATCACAATCAATTCCTTTATTTTAGTAGTATTTTTAGTATGCTGTTCATAAATTCAGAGTATTCACCAGTTATGACAGCAAACATTTCTATTTCTTTACAGTAATAAATCTAGTAATAATCCTAATACTAATAAAAATACTAGAACAAAACAACAGAACAGCTCAAATTCAGTAAGAAACACAGTCATCATAATAAGGTTAAAGTAATACTAACATTTTGGCATGAAATAATATATCCTGCTATGTTGTACGATGAAAAATAGCACGCCACATAAAAAGAAAGAAACACCAGGAAGCAAAGTGAGTTGCTAACTATCTGAAAATGAGGGATTTTCAAGGAAGTCAAATTAGGCAATGTCCTGAACGTGAACTAAGATTTCCCTACAGTGACAGTTACTTTTGTAATCCTTATTCTCACAGAGTTTCTGAGCTCTCAGTGTTACATGAAACATGAACCTCTTAAAAAAATGCTCTGTTTTGACTACCTTGTTTGACAAAGTCCATTCACCATCAGTGAGTTTTTTTCATGAAAGCTGCACAGGATCAACCATTTGATCAAAGAAGGTCAACAAAGCTGGTGAAGGATCTAGAGAACAAGTCCCATGAGGAGCAGCTGAGGAAACTGGGGTTGCTTAGTCTGGACACAAGGAGTGTCAGGGGAGACCTTATCACTCTCTACAATTACCTGAAAGGAGGTTGTAGTGAGGTGGGTGTCAGTCTCTTTTCCAAAGTAACAAGTTGTAAGACAAGAAGAAGTGGCCTCAAGTTGTGCCAGGGGAGGTTTAGATTGGATATTAGGAAAAATTTCTTCACCAAAAGGGGTATTAAACATTGGAACAGGCTGCCCAGGGAAGTGGTTGAGTCACCATCCCTGCAGGTATTTAAAAGATGAGTAAACATGTGTTAGGGACATGGTTTAGCGGTGTACTTGGCAGTGTTAGGTTTACGGTTGGACTCAATGATCTTAAAGGTCTTTTCCAACCTAAATGGTTCTATGATTTTGAACTTTGACCACTGTCATGCTCACTGACAATGACTCTCACGTTAAACGTCCAAAAACCCTAGTGAAAAAATCTAATTGCTTAAACATTCAAGGAGCCTACAAAGTGACAAGAATCATAGCCTGATCTGTGTTTTTAATTCGGCCAGTGAAATGCAAAAGAGGCTGCTGAAACTCCAAGACAAACTGGTGATATACAAAGTGCAATTCTATTAGGATTTGTTTCAGTGAAAACTTGATTCCTATAGACAATTCTATTATGGTAACTAAGGGCTGTCAAGGCCTGAAAGGCTGTATAATTGCTCAACCATGGAAAGATAAAATAAGCTGGTAAAGAAACAGTCTGATAAAGAGTTACAAACAGTGAAGAAATATAAACAAGCTTATGAGTTACTGCAAGCAATGCTTTAACAAGCCAATGGAAATAAAATTACTTTTGTGTATCCATCTACAAGCTATTTGTGATGAAGAGTCTTAATTTTACATTGGCTGCTTCTTCACTTTTTTCTCAATGCGTGAATGAACTTCAGAGTTATACATTTGGCAGGACACAGAGCTCTGGCTATCCCTGCAAAAATCTATCTTAATTTGTCCAAATTACAAGCCTTTTCAAATTCTCACATACCCTTGAATTTTAACACTTAGACTCTCCAACAACTCACCTTTATAACCTTGATGAAGCACTAAGCAGACCACACATATAGTGTTCCCACAGAGTGGCTGAACATGCTTCAGGCTGGATAATATAGGGCAAAAATCAGTCTTTACTGCCCATAATTGCCTGAGCCCCAAGTCATCCCAGAAAGAAACTCTTCTGCTAAACACCTATCCTCACTTTCCCTCCAATCCCCATGACGGCAGCTAGATTTAGCTCTCTGTTTCAGACACAGAAGGTAAAAATGCTGGATTAAAGGGAGGAATCTGAGGAGGAAAGAAGAAAGGTGTGAATTATCTAGAGAGCATGTACCCAGAAGGTGAGAAAAACCTCTGACTGACAGCTGGAAAAGTGAAACAGGCAAAATCTGCTCACGCTATGGAACATCTGTCCTGGAATGGTTGATATTATCATCATTGCTAAGAAAACTCACAGAAGTTACATATGCCAGATGTAATTGTGTCTATACAAACTTTATTTTCTCGCCTTCTACACATGTGATAAGATCAGTCTTCAATTACGCAACTACATAGCTTTTATCCAAATGCTCCCTACCATTTTTAGTGCATAAATGGAAAATGTTCAATCAATAAATTGTATTTTTTGTTATTGTTTACAATTTTGCACTCCCCATCAGACCTAATGATTAAGCATGTGACTTTGCAATTCTTTTACTATTTCTGCAACATTGCTTGTCTGTAATATGAAAATCCTCTGAAAAATAGCATGAGGGGTTTTTTTTTAAATTAAGTTTATTTTTAAACCACACAAAAAATACTTAAAGTCCAACTCTTTTGAAGAGAAAATTGTAAATGTAAACTGGTTACTAATGTTCATGAAAACAATTTAATCAGCTGAAAACAAATCTTAGGAATGGTGGACCTGATCATGCATCAACATCAGACTGTCTCTGAATATCATTCCACTCCAAATCCTAGGATGTAAGCTGATAATCAACAACTATGTACCTTCGTCCATGAGTTTCATTCGTTTGTATACTATGCCAGTTTACTCAATGGAAATACATTGAGCTAAACAGAATGACTCTGGCATAAAACTGGACATTGTTCAAATTAAAATGTACCTGTCTAGGCATTGATTAGTATCTTTAAAGGTGATTTGGCACGCTCCTGTAAAACACCACAGTAAGCAATTTGAAATAAAAAATAGATCAAAACAGTATTGTCGCTACTGTGTTTGCCTTAAACAGTCCTTTCTTTAGCAGCAAATCACAGGCAGCACCGGGCAGAATATCTGTAGCAACTACATCATTTAAAAGGAAAAGAAGCAAAACTCAACCATCGTGTTAGAATGATGAAGTCCCTGGTCTTGTTGTAGGGCAGCAGCAGTAGTACCCCTGCCCTGGGAGAGGGAAAGCAGCCTCCCTCCCACCTCTGCCCTCACCAGCTCAGCAGAAATCAAGCTTAACGAGTTCAGCAGGAGTCAGCGCAGCAAAAGCGTGGGGCTTCTGGGTAAGGGAAGGGAAAGGCAGCCGTGGCCTGCAAGCACATAATCCTCCTCATCCCTAATAGCCAGGGGCAAGTAATGCTTAACTTCAAGCATTTATGATACATAGGGACTGCCCTTTAGACGGAAGTGAGATGCTAATTTTGCTTTGTAGCAGAAAATGCTTTTCTTAATAATTTACTTAAACATAACCATGGTATTACTCATCATGGAATCATAGAATTGTCCAGATTGGAAGAGACCTTTAAGATCATCGAGTCCAAAAAAATCATCATTCATGCCCTAATCCTGCACCATGCAAACTAATGGGAATTTTGCCAGTGAATGAAACAAGCATTTGTCATTGAGATTATACCTCAGATTGGCAACTATTTCTCATGTGAAATACAAAGGTACACTTCTCTTGTATTATTGTTTTATCACATATGCTTTTGTAAAGAGAAAATACTTCCCTGTCACACAAAAAGTTTTGCTATTACTGGGCCTTACTGAATAAACTCCTGCGCTTACCACCTCCCACCATCAATTTTTTCTAGAAATAATATTTTTGCAAGAAGCCTGAAAATTGGAAGATTTATTGGATTCATCAAGTCCACAACTGCTCACAGGAAGAATTTCTTTCTTTTCTGCTGCAGGAACCCTACTCTAATTAAACTGATGGTATCTTGATGTTGACAGATGTATTGTTCTGTATAAAAATAAGCAGAAAAAGATATTTCCTCATAGGGCATTTCACACATACTAGATATCCAAAAATGTCTTAAAATGGTATAAAAAAGGAAGAGATGATAAGCATATTCAGAGCAGGTTGTTCAAGAAACAAAACAGAACAAAAAACCAACAACCATCACAATGAAAACAAACATCCCACAAAATGTGTAGACAATGACATCTTAAATTTTCACAGGAACCATGCTGTGACTAAGCACTGTTCACATTTAATATACTTCTTGTCAAATCCAGCAGTTCTTACTTATATATTTAATCAGAAAAATTCTTCAAGGTTTCATCACAGCTTTTATATAAGTGAATGACTGAAGACTATCTACAAGGGCATCTGAAACACAATGAAGGAAAACCCAACTCCACTGAAGCAAAAGGATATCTTGCTAATGACAGTAACAATGCCAGAAATTAATCTGGAGTTTTCACTAAAAATTCTAAAACTAAGGCACTAGCACACAGACAGGAACATGCAACCTGAATACTCTACCCCAAATGGGGGACCTTATCCATATGGAGTCCATGTCTTGCATCACTTGCTCTCTAAGGAGAAGCTAAGGGAGGGGGTCTGGTTCAGCCCGGGGCAGACATGGCTTCAGGGGGACGTAGCTGCTGCTCCTCAACACCTATGGGGATGGCAGTAAGAAGATGGAGCTGGGTTCTTCAGTGGCATGGTAGGAGAATGAAAGACAATGGGCAGAAGCTGAAACGAGACATGGTGTTTCAGGAAAGGAAACACTTTCTTGCTCAGAGGACTGTCAGGCAGTGGATTGGGTCACCCAAAGAGGCTGTGCAGTCTCTGTCCTGATCAAGCAGGTCTGAGCTCACAGCTGATCCAGCTGTGAGCTGGAAGTTGGACTACAAACCTCCTTCCAGCCTGAATTTTCCTATCACCCTATGGCCTATATCCTCCTGACAAAGAGATAATGAAAATCACACTTTCCAAATAACTAATAAGAGCAAAAACCAGTGAAATCCATTCAGTAGACCTGACAGCTGCACAGTAACTGGAAAAACACATATAGACATGCTGCTTTCAGGAGACTTGTTCATCCCATACCAGCATACACATGCACAACAGAAAGCAGTTACGAGATTGTTCACTCATCCATACAGAAGAGGAGAGTAGTCACAATTAGACACATCTAGAAAGTTTTTATTGAAAGTGCTATTTTGTTGAATCTCAGCAGTTTGAAATTTCTCAAGTCCATTTAATTTTCACCTAAAACAAAGTTCCAAAATAATCCTAATGAATACTCCCCACTGCCAGGAACACCAGTGCTCAATCTCCAGCCCTGGATAAACCTGACAGGTACATTTCAGAGCCCTTGACATTTCACCACTAGTAGCTAAGGAAGTAACAAGAACATCAGTTTTTAGGAGGACCTGTAAGGTGCATGCATTTTGATTTGCAACAAATTGCCAGAAAAGAAATCTTTGTCTTGGTCCAATTCATAAACAAGAAGAAAAATACAATGAGAATATATTTTCAAGAACAAAAAAACCCACCCTTTGCTTCAGCTCATTCACACCTGACACCAGATAATGAGCTTCAGAAGAAGCTCTGCAAGCTAAATATGCATGTGTATGTGCATTTTATAAGGCACTTGACGGAACTATCTGTAACTGAGGTAAACAATAAAGCCTACAACTTTAGGCTTAAAGGTAACAAATAATTAAAATGTTTCCTATTTTGTTGAACAGTTACATTGAACATTATGCTGCTCTGGCTGTATTTATTCCAGCCTGTGGTCTGCCCTGATGCAACTGCTCTGCAGGATGGGAAGGCAGAGTAGCATGGAGTTTACTGCACATTTCTTTATGGAAAGAAAACTCCTAAGAGACACTCCAAACCCTAAATCCATTTTATTTTGCTGGAGTAGAATGAAAGCAGGTTCCCTTAAACTAAGGATCTGATCCAAAGATGAAGCCAAATCAATTCTGGTGTAGTTTGTGTTTGCTAATTTGTCAAACACCTTTATAATACTCTGGCTATGCAAGTACGTGCTGATTGCTATCAACAGCAATGACTAGACAGCTAATTACAGGTTCAGAAGACATTAGCAATCGGTATAATAACACTCATACATGTTCCAGTGGGCACAACATACTGTTTGTATCCATAATCACAGAGACAGTAACCTCATGAACTGAGAGAGAATGTGGAAGGTACAACACCCACTTGCTGCAGGATTTCCATTTATCTGTGGGACCAGAAAAGAGCGGACTGCATGAACGTTCATTGTAGAGGTAAAATTTATTCACAAATTTCCTGTGGGCCCTCTGTGTGTGAGTTGAATTGCAAACTCAAACTCTTTCACTTCTACCTAAATTGCTGCTTTTTACAGGATCCACTCATTGGATATCTTTAATCTAGTGGACGTGGTGGTCCCCAAATACACCAGATGTAAGCACATATCCCAACTCGTAAGTGGATGACAACTTGGCTGAATTAAATTCCTATTATCCCAAGCCTGGCTTCATTAGGAAAGGGCAAGGATCAGAGAATTCATAGGACACCACCCAGCTGACTTCTCTTCTGGGTGATCAGGACCCCTGGAGTCTGGGACACATATGTTCAACTTAGTTACAAACATTACTGACGAATCCAAGTTTTCTGTCCTCTTTACAAGCTTTACTTCATGCTCAGCAGAGTCAACAGAAAGTCTTTATTACTGTGTAATATCATACTTCACCCACTCACTTATCATGAAAAGCACTGTTACTGAATCACAAAAAATGCAATGCTTTGTGAGAAGCATATATCTTCTAAGAAATAGCCAGAAATATTCAATAAAGTCAAAATAAAAATGCGGATAGATCCACTGATATTAACTTCTATATGTTCCTTATAACAAACTTCATCACTTAAATCATTTACTTTTAAATGAGAGGATTAAATAGTAGCCTACAGTTAGCAGTATAACATCTTCCATAAAATGTGTACGTATTACAGAACCATAGGGTAAAAACACCTGAGTAAAACTTTGTTAAACCAATTCTTGAGAAAGCACTACCTTGTTTTATTGTTGTTGGGGTTTTTTTTCACTGTATCAAGGATAAGTTTCTTCCTTTTGTTTTGTTTTTATTTACCGTAGTATGAAAAAAAAATTAAAAAGTTGGAAATCTAACCTATACATTTTGCTTGTTTTGTACTATTGTTTCATTCATTATATTTAGCATGTGTCTCTTCCCTTTCTGTGTTGCTGTTTCATGACATACCTGAGGCCACCTTCTAGAAAGTTTAAAACTTCTTGGCCTGATTGTGATTTCACATTGAGCCCTTCCACTGACATTAGGGTTGCATGAGAGTAAATTAGAGCATGATGAAAACCACAATGAGCTGAACTTATGTAGGTTGGCATCTACATTCAGTTGTAAAGTCAGACTAAATGAAAGGAAAAACAGGCCACACATTTAAACTTTACCTTTTTTAACCAGTCTTTTTCCTTTTGATACTCCCTAGGATGCTTCTGTTGTATTCCCAAAACAGCAAAACAAAATTATCATGAGAACCCACACAGACACGAAGTATCTGAATTTCATAATCCGTATATAAAATCCCTGAGGCCCTTCAGGACTCGTAAGAGCACTTGTCAGTTTTGTCTACAGATAACAGAATACTGAAAGGCAAAATGTGAGGACTGTGCTGTAGATCAAAATATCACGATCATGATGACGAACTTAGCGAAAGGTAACTGCAGTTCACCAAAAATTAGCACTCCCAAACATTTGCTTATTTTTAGTTTTAAATTAACTTTTAAAAACACACTGAGATCTGGGTTATTAAGCAAAGTAACTAGCAGTTAAGGTACATTATAGTAAAGCTGATTCTCCAATCTGAAGTATGGACCCTGTAAGAAGTCAGCAACTGTGGCTTCCAAAGAGTTGCGTCCCTTCTGTTCTGCCCGCAGTAGCCGCTACCCTGACACCACAGGAGAAGCAGCAGCTCCAGCCTGAGCTTTCAGGGCTCTGGCACAGGCAAAGTCGGCAGCACAGCGGTGACCTTGTTCCCATCCAGCAACGTGCTGCCTTTGCTTTAACCTATGCCAAGTGTGCTCCTGTTAAATGTATGGCTTTCTCAAGAAGTGTTAAAGAAGCACCATGCACGCTGCTGGTGCAGAAGGATGCAGGGGCGACAGGAAGGATAGCACAAGAGCTGAATTTCGTTTCCTGTTTAGAAATATAGCTGCATGGCCACATGCTCTAACTGAGATGCAACTGTGGGGCTGGCTCACGAACACAAGTGAACCTGATTTACAACACCGATAGGTATTTCCTACCAGCCTGCAGCAACTGTTAAAACTCATACTGAACATGGCCTTGCAACACAGGAACAACATTTGCCTCTATGACAAGCATGGGACAAATAGCTGGCATTTCTCTGTTAGCATTTATTCAAGCAAAAGAAAATGGAATTTGTTCAGCTTCTCTGCAGTCCGTGGTAAGAATGTGTACCTGGCCTATTCATCATCTCTGTGGAAGATAACAACTGGTTTGTTTCAGAACGGAACTGGTTTGTTTCTGATATTTTGATAAATATCTCAAAACCAACATGATGTCAGAAAAAGAAAATATTTGCTTATGGTAATTCAAATTATGTGGTATTATCAGCAGTTCATTTAATGGGTTTTCCTAATTTCAGTGTAAAGTTTTGATTTCTTCTACTCTTTTTGCCAAGACAAACAAGCCATTATTATAATATTTAGGTATTACTGACCAGCATGAAAAAAACATACTCCAGAAAAAAATCCCATTAACAAAGAAATGTATTACTGGGTGAATTTCTCCCACCTGCACACTTTTGGGAGAACCCAGCCCTTTGCTGCCTGTTTTTTAATTACAGGTACAATTTCTAGCTGGTGAAACAGACCCTTGCCTTGTGAAGGGAAGCCATACTCCAGATGAAGCACACAGCTGAAGTAATTAATTTTGAGTGACCTCTAGTAAATCGCCCTAGAAGCAATGAATTTGTAGCAGCACCCTGAGCAGGGGGGCCAGCGAGCACGGCACGGAGAGAGCAGCCAACAGGGGATGGCGTGAGCGGCTGGGCTTGGCAGCAGAGCTGGCCAAGGGTCCGGGCGTCAGGGAGAGGTGGGAGCTGGCGCCAAGAGGGATCAAACACCATCAGTCTCCTCGAGGACGGTCTGGCTGTGACATAACTGCAAGACCCAAATTCCTTCCTGCCAGTTCAGTGCTGTGTTTCACACCGTGCTTATACAAACCCTTTCTGTATCAATTTGGTTACGATTTTCTCATGATGACAATGTTTGCATTCAAAGACTGTGCCTCTTAGTTTTGAATTATTCCTCTAGTCTGGGAAAGCAATATTTCTTATCTGTGACACAGTGGGAAAATTAAACGCTGTCTGGTCAACAAACAAGCCCAAACATGTCTGCCATGGCATACAGAGCTCAAATACTTCACTCAGCTGCTTAATGGGACGTAACGTTCACAGCATTACAACAAACTGTTTAATGTGTTTTCAGCTCACTTTGCTTTTATATCCTTGGCATAGATGTTTGACTACTAATATTATTTCATACCAGGAAACTAGAAAAACAGACACGGAAATGATTACGTGCTACAACCTAGTATCTTGATCTGTTCCTCAAAAACTGATAGCTGCATACCACAGTATTTTCTAATTGTTTTGGCAAAGGAGTTATGCTTCCTGAAAGACACTGAAGATTTAAAGTCTTGATCCAAGTCCAAGAAGCATTTATTAACTTCAGCGGGTACAAGCTTGTGTCCTAATCTGAAGAAAACTTAATAGTGAAATGCTGTGAAAAATTCAGTTTCCCACTGCTACTCCACACTAGTCCAAACTTACTGGTAAACTTTTTACACTGACGAGAAGAGTACTAAAGAGTGACTCTGATGGCGAACATCTGCAGATGTCCTGCAGACCGCCTTTCATTAGGGTTAACAGAACAGAGTAGGCCCCACAGGCTCTCAGCAGATGAAGGACAAGTCTGTCACCTTCACAGTGTAAATTAAAACTACTGCACCAGTACTTTTGTAGGTAACTGCTATGAAAGTATTAACACAATTAGTACAAAAATAATTAATGTACTTATTCAAGAGGTTTGAGTAAAAGCATCACCTGGGTGACCCATTGTAGAAAACATACCTTATTCCCAAAGTCCATGGTTATCAGATCAGTCCCATTTGCTCACCAGGAGGTTAGATGAACATAACCATGAGCAGCCCCGAGCCAAAAGCGTGATGGAACTGCTGGATCCAAGAATTGGTTCAAACGACAGATTTCACTGGAAAGCTCACATTTGAGTTGCAAACTGAATGAGAGAATTTTCTTAAATTATCCCCTGCAAGGTTCATGCCAGAGCCAGTTACAATCTCAGGGTTAACCGAAGTATCAGGATATGATATAAGGATCAACTGCCTAAAATGGTGGGGTTTTTTTTTAAATTATATTGAAATCTTTATCTTCTGGAGCCATCTGGAGGCACCTAATTTTTAAGCCATTTTTAAGCCTCTTTAGTGATGAAGACCAGAAGATGAGTTAGTGTTTTATTTTAGTATTTTACTAATAACAGAGTCCAAGAAGCATCAAGTATTACGAGAGCTGGCCACTCTGAAATCAAAGGCTGAACATGGTCTTTTATGTACACGTTGATGGTAGAGAACTTCAGATATTCCAGAGCCAAAAAATGTGACACAAATAAGAAGACCCTAAACTGAACATCCCCCAAAGTGTGTCTAATCCTTGCTCCAACTATAATTCTTTCACTATAATTTGCCTTTCAGTGCTTTGAAACTAAAAAAAACCACATTAAAATAAAACTATTATAGCTCACAACCAAAACCACTGAACTCTTAACACAATGTAATTTCTAACACCTGCACAGTTCAGGATTCTTCACTGGTAAAAGGTTACAGCACTCACTGCCTCTGCCTAAAATACACATTGCCAACATCTTCTTGTTGGGAATTTCCCATACATCTCAAGCTGAACAGTCACAAAATAAAGGCAAATTGTGAAAAACCTATGAAACTGTAAGGAAAAAAAAGACTACACCTCAGTCCACTCAAGTCACTGTTTTGCTTTTCAGTGCCTGTATATACCATCTTGCTGAATACTTCACATATCCATCTTCCCTCTGCTCTTGAAAACTTAAATTGGGCAAAAAAATTAGGGTGCGTAAATTACAGTATGGAAGATCCTTAAAATGGTAATATGATCTAAGAGGAGAGCACTGATTCCTTCAAGTAGTATTGACATTGCTTTACGTGAAATCAGTGAAAATAAATGTTGTGCTACTGTACTGCTTATCCTCAAGTTATTTTGATATAACTGAACTACTTGGGAGGTTCTGAAGACTTAAAGTGAATTATTCACAACAAATCTTCTTCATGCAACTGCTCTCAAGACTTTTCTCATTGTAACCTATGTATCTTCCCAGATAAGGTACACCAGAGAGTAAGAATAAGCCTTCTGCACAATATAATATTCTTCAATACCTGAGTCCTCTCAAACTCTACCATTTGTTTTTCTATTCCTGCTGTGTCCTTACAGATTCCATTACTCATGCAATGGGAAATATTTGAGGTCCATAATCTGGTTTCATGTAAATCTAATTCTGGTTTTAAACAAGTGATCTCCCTTCGATTTAGGAAATATAAGCAATCAAGCCATAGAGAAATAACCAAACTCAGGATTTTTGGACTATATCCACACCTCAGCAAAAGAGGCATCTACCAAAAATATATATCATAGATTTAGGTTTTCTAAACCTAGAGAATTAAGTGTAAATGCAAGTGTGTTTTGAATATTTCACATGTTAAAAAAAAATAATACAGGAACATCTGTGGATTTACATGCTTGTATAAAGTGTGCATGCCGATTTTCACTTGGATATGTTTAACAAAGATGATGAGGCCATGGGACTCATGTTTCAGGGAACAGAAGCCCTTTCAGAATCATTAAGTTAAGTTTTCTAAACCAGCAGATGTGCAAGGAAGTGCTTTGCATGGAATGCAAACTCAGAAGTCGTCAATTAGATAACATCACATTTTCTTCCCTCTCCCCAGATGTGGCACCACTGGGACAGGGATATGGATAGGGGCAGGGTAGGGACAGGGAGAGCAGTGATGCTGAGGAGTTCAGAGGAAGTGTTTAATTCTGTAACTTCTCCTGAGTGCTTTGCTGAGACCTTCCCAGAGCGCAGGCCCGGCCAGGCATCATTACTGACTGATTCAAGCCGCAAGATAATCCTGTATGCAAAAGCCCCAGTCATTTCTAGGACACCAACTTACTGTATTATGCTCTTTAGTGGCCTTAATACAGTATGTTTAGCTTACCAGAGTGGCTATAGAAAACTCCCATTTCTAATTCTAATCAAGCATATTTATATTTTCAGGATGCATATTAGCATTATGCCCTAGCAATACCAACATTTGGTAGGTGCCATATGGACACAGACAACACACACAGTGCCTGCTCAAGGGGTCTGCCTCCATCTTTAACACATGAGTAGTCCCTCTGATATTAGCTGCACGTGCATAACGATACAGGCCAGCTCCTCAGCGCTCTGCTCAAGTGAAATGGAGCAATGCTGACTTACCCTGACTGAGGTTATTTCCATCCTTATGTAAGTCTTTGCATTAGGTAAAACATAATGCAATCAAACGTGGGGAAAACAGGCAGAAAACGAGGAGGGTAGAAAGCAAACCCCGAAATGAATTTACACTTGTTTACCAGGAGTTGCACAAATAACAGTTTATTTTTTTTTTAATTTGTGTTTTAAATAACACTAGAGCCTAGATAATAAAAATATAACATTAAAAAAAACCCAAACTATTTTTGTTTATATCATTACAAATACTGCCTTCGAAGTAAATTTTAACAAGAGATTTTGCTAACCCTTAAAAACATTCAGAATTCTTCCTGGATGGAACAGATTTGGGCAAGTGAAAAGTTACGATGTGGGGTTTATGTAATTTTTAAAAATCTAATTCAAAACTTCTGGATATCTGTTATCTCCCTGGGCCAAAACGTAGTAGAGCTTCACAACTCTAAAACGCGTTAAAAAAAATAAATTCTGAACAGCTAATTTGGGAAATATGAACAACTGAATGTGAAAAATGATCCATCTTGTGCTAAGGCTCAGCCAAGTTGGATGGCATCCACAGATTTTGGGTGTGTACTCTTACAAAAACCAGCAAAAGAGTAAACAAACAGATAGACAATTGCTGTGGCAAATAAAACTACTTAAACTTTCACACAGAAACAGGGAATGCAAAATGGTGGGGTTCGGTAGTTTCCAGTGTAAAAGCAAGCAGAGTCCTAATGTGCTGTCACATCCCATCAAGGTCAAAATCGGTCTGCCTTCCTGATGAATCAATGTAATACCACATGAAGACAATCTTAGAGGCAGAGGCTATTAAAACTTCAGTATTTTAATGCTAGTGTGAAGTGCATGACAGGACATTTTGCAGGTACCTTCATTTTTTATTATTAGAGAAGCACAGGAATCTCAGTGATGTCAAATGGGGCTGAAGGTGTTCTAAATTTCTGAAAATGAGGCCACTTGTATTTAGGTACAGAAATATGGATAAAGCTCTAGGGATCCGAGTTGAAAATATAGCCTTTAAAAAATAAAGTGAGGTGTATTACAAGTCAAAAGTATTGCAGCTACGCTAAGTAACCTTGAAATTATCCCCCATTTAAAAAAAATCTGATTAACAGAGCTGCATGTGTCTGTACAAAGCAAACTGTTTGATTACAGTTCCTCTTCATCCCCCACAGCAAATGACATTTTAGACAAGAATAATAAAATATGACAGTGTCTCTGCCAGTGCTCCTGGGTAATACCCTTCAGCTTACATGCACACATTCATGCATGTATACATGAATGCACAACATAAATATACATGTGCACATGCACATGCTAATTTGTCAAAGAGATAACTATTTTAGTGACCATTTCAGTGTCAACAATACTTCACAGACAGAATTCCAGTACTGAAAAAAAAAACCAAAAAAAAAAAACCAAAAGCCACCCTAAATCTCCATTTGAAAATGCAGTTTCTGCACAAAGAATAAATAAACAGATAAATGTGTAATGGTTCTTCTTCAGCCCTTGTCAGGCTCTTCCTCAGCAGTAAGGTTCTACCAACAAATGAGACCTGAAAGCCGGGATAAGCCTTATAAGCCAATGCCTGGGCTGTGAGCCTGAACAGAGGGTTTCCCCAACGTCAGCTGAGTCATCCCACCAGCTGTTCCTAGATGTTCAATTTGCCACTTGGCTGAAATGCTACTCCTTTTCCTTGTTGCTTGCTCCTGCCAACCTAGATGTGGTCCCTGTGACCACTTACCCCACCTGAAGTTTCTCCAGCTTGACCTGCAGTTTCTTTAGGGCCCTGCCCTGCTGTACATACTCCCTGCTGATTGACGGTGTGCCTTCTGAGTCTCAGAAATTGGCTAGCATCTCCTCAGCAGCAGGGTATTTCTGCATCTCCTTAATTCCTGTCCACAGTTGTGGGGTCTCACTTTTGAATCCTTCCCACTGGAACCAAGTGGATACATCTTAATTGTATTTCTCAGCTATCTCCTCTGTCACTGCTTTTTCATACAATCGCAATTTCTCCACCAAGCTTGTTAGAAGGTCTCCCTGAGACAGTTTCAGTTCTGATTATCATTATTGTGATACAATTATTGTTGTATATGGCTTGCTTGGTGGGGCTTCTGTCTCTGAACCTACACATTATAAACATCTTTCATCTATAACTTAATGTAGACATAGATGAACTAAGATTTTCGGCTGAAACATCCTCTTTTTTCTTGATACAAATAATTCTTTGCGTTCTCTTCTTGACTAATACAAATACTTCTTTGCATTGGTTTCTGGATGCTGAGGTAGAAAAACATGCCTCCAACAGTCCTGAAGAAGCATACGGGGAAAAATACAAACTTAAATATTGCTTTGTATGAAAGAATCTTTCCCTTCAAAATCTACTGAGAATAATTTAGAATTTGTAAATGATAATTTACAAATGAAAACTTGAGTTGATAATTCTAATTAAAGATTTGGATTAATTAATAACAGTTTGCTTCCTAGAGAAATAACCCAGTTTTCAAATTCCCCTGAACAAATCACACACTGTTTTGACAGTACTATAATGAAAATCGAGAGAAACATAAATGACTCAGTAACGAGTCCAAAAAAAAAGAATAGTAGAAAAGTGTTACCAAGGACCAGTGCTGTACAAGTAGCAATGCACAGATGTGTCACCATAAATTACCTTCTCCAGATGTTTTGTATTAAACAGTTTATTGATATTTGCAAATTTTTTGAATGTAAATATGCAGAAACAGTACCATTCATAGCTCATTCACAGTAAAGAATACTGGTCATCATAGTAAGAGTCTAACCTTTTATTATGGTGTTGCTACTTAAAAGAAACCCTCTTTGGATAGATTTCTAATAATGTACACCTTATTAAAAAAAAAAGAAACAGTGATATTTATATTTTTACTTTTCTGGATAAACAGTGTGCTGGATTTTGCTGGGTAAACAGTGTACATTGGTCTCTTCTCACCAGCTGGACGATAAACACATGCACTGTGCAGATAAAGGTAATGGAAGCAACCTGAAGACTAAGCCAGCCTTTCTATTTCTGGGCAGATCAATAGCAGACCATGGCAGGCTGATTTGGCAGGGCCATGCAGGTCAAGCGGTCACCCTTATAAATAACTGCTGATTGAGCAGAGTGCTTCAAGCAGCCTGAGGAACTATGGCAATGAAACTACTGCAATAAAATAACCTACACTGAAGCACAAAAGAGGTACAGAGGTGAAAAAGGTAACTATAATTCAAAACTGGGGAGGAAGTGTACATTCTGCACTTTCAGCATTTCCAAAGCTTTCAAGGTGGAAAAAGCACAATTCTTTGAAGCAAGTTCTACAGCGTTCTAGCTGCAGTAAAACGAAGACAGCATACTAGTCCCTCACGGCTACAACCAAGCTTCTCAGGAGAGACATTCAACTCCAGTCAGTTGGCTATAGTACAGAATTTTTTTGTTCTTCATTCTGCAGCATCACCCTTTCCTTTTACACCATCTTAAAATACCAAAGACATTCTTTCTTCCCCTACAGCCAATACATACACCCATGCTTGGTATCTCTATTCACCTACTCAACTCCACCTTCCGTTTTGCATTTTGCTTCTGTGGTCCATTGTGCTCTCTAATAGATGCGGCATGCAGCTACTAAAATAATTTTCTTCAGCAACGTCCTCGACAATGTGATTTCCCTAACTGATATCGTCTTTGGTACTCTTCTGCCATTTCAAATAAAAATATTTTTTATAAAAATCCAGGCTCTCCATAAATCTTTTAAATTGTCATTTTTTCCTGCACTGCCAATTACTGCAATCTCATCTTCTATATAATTTATTTCTCTTGCTTTGCTTTGCTTTCAGACTGCACTCCCTACCTAGAATGGCTGGTCCGTCACACAGTGTCAAGCAGTTGAGACTCTCAGCTTTGAAATCCCTCTTTGGAAGTTACTTTCCCTAAAGCTCACAAATAGGAAGAATCTATGCCATTCATTAGTTTAATAAAAATCTTGTAAGACAGTATCTTCTCCTATATCTCCAAAGTCATCTGGTGTGTTTACATACAATTGGCAAATTCAGACTAGATTATATGAATATTTTTTCATCTGCAGCTCCTAACTGAATCATTGATAGCATAAAGGTCCATAGAATTGCATAAGGATATTTTCAGATCATCTCTAGTCAAAAATCACAAAACCATGAGCCTGTATATACAGACTTCACAATCTGGTTAATGCTAGTTCTGACTATCATTGGAAGGTAACTACTGTCCACTAAAATTTTACCACAGTCACTGTACCCAGTGGCTAACTGGCACTGGAGTCGGCTGCCACTACACAATTCCTGTGATTCCTGCATTTCAAAATTTGTCCAAACCACAAAGGTACTTATGACACCTCACCAGTTCATCCAATTTTTGCCAGTTGCCACTGATCTGAAGAACCTAACATTACCATCAGAGGTAGCATCATTTTTGTAATACTGTAATAATGTTTTCTGCTCATTTCAGGTTACATTAAAGCAGCTATGAAACCTAACTTGTATCAGGGTAGTCTAAAAAATTATACAATTTTAAGTTGTATAAAACACTATAAAATATTTTTAAAATACTATAAAAACTCAGTAGCCCTCTTAAATTGTCTTAAGGCTTAATTTTTGCTAATGCATATAGACAATAGACTTCTACAACAGGACAGGATTTGGTATTTTTAAACATAAGGGAAGAGAGGCACAGCCACAACTGCCTTAAGGTCACAGAAGACAGTAATTTATGATCTCTTGAAGAAAGACCACCCGCACAAAAAGCTCCCAACAATAGGATAGTTTTGTTTTAAAAGAAGCCAATATCCAGAATTGGTGGTGCTTAGGACAAAGGCAACTGATTTATTCTATGTCTGCAAGTTTTCACCAATACTATATTTGCTCACAGCTTTCCTGGCTCTGTCCAGTGTTCATTGTCTTTTGGTTTCATAATCACTAAAAATAACCAGCATCTGAAGAAGAACCTCCTTTCAAGAAAACAAACAAAAATCCAAAACATAAATTCAACACAAGCATTATTTCCTTCTGATGTTTTTGTCATGATTTCAAGTTCTTCATGAAAACAACGCATGGGTGGAGTACCACACAGACTGGAAAGGGCAGCTATGACCTCAGTTACAATCCTCGTTAAAGCAGGAGAGGGGTCAGTGCCTTTTCCACAGTTAAGTGTTTACGATCTGTGGACTCTTTATGGGATGTCACTTCCCATTTTTTGTTTCTTTTTATTAATGAAATGTCACTGCGCATTTCTATAAGACAGAGATGCAGGAAGAATACAGAAATGTGTTTATCATGTTTATAGGTCATAATTATTACACAATAGTTATAGAAAAGCATGGAAATCTGGAGCTACGGGTACTTACCTTCTGTCTGCACCTCTTGTATTTGATCTACTCGTAACCAAGTTTTTACTGTCTTTACAAATGTAAGAAAAGGTGGTTTGCCTTCCAAGCAGTGGTGTTGTAAAGGTAAATGCCTTAAAAACTTGAAGAAACTTAAATAACACGGTAGCGAGGATCACACAATTGCAATAAAATGCTATGAATTTGCTCTGAATATGTTGCTATTTCTTTTCAGTACAGCTCTGCTTCATAAAAAAGAATAAAAGGATGTTTCAATAGGGTTTAGTACTTAAACATAACATCACAACACTTCTACATTTGCTGTGTTCAGGCCTTGCCAATTAGACAATGAACTATGTACTCCATTAAGTGCTTGGGATGTATTAAGCATTTTTTGTTTAGCTAATAATTTGATCGACTGGACTTGAAACATCTGTGTATGTTGCTTTATTATGTATGTATATGTGTGTACACATACATAGATTTACATATGAATCTCCAATTTTGCACTGCTTAAGATTTTAATTCCAGACTGAAGATCTAGAAGTGGCCACCAGGAACCCAAGACTTGCTGAAAGAAATGTGCAGGAGCACAGTATTCATATTAACAAAAATCAGTACAAAAATTCAGATGTGTGTATCATACTGCATATCATAGTCAAACTACAATATTCAAGCTGTCCCCAAACCTGACTAACAGAGGGTAAAGAAGCGAAGGCATCTCTTCCTGATTCGCATCCATACAAACTCCTGCCAACAAGCAGGACTTAGATGATCTCCAGAGGTCCCTTCCAACCCTGACCATTCTGTGATTCTGTAAAACACTTCAGCTCCACAGCATGAAGTTATATTTTCAAACACTTTCACCTCCAGTACGGTTTCATTATATCTGGCCTCCACTAAGTCCATCTTGAGAGGTGCTGCCTTTGAAGAGAGCAACTTCTGCTATTTCTGTAAATTTACTATGTTAGGTAATCTCAACTTGCAAAACGCGAACTGATTATCAAAAGAGGTAAGAGGAACTTGTTGACTTGGACAACTTCCTCCTTTCTATGTCCTTATTTGTTCCCTTTTTCATTTTCCCAGCAGTCTTGTGTACTTTTTGTCCAGATGACCTGACCCAACATGAGCCCAACCTGCTACTAACTTTGAGCATAAGAGAAATCAGTGAAATGCACTGCGCATTCCTCAGTTGAGAGTTCAAGGTCTGTCCCTTCACAGGCATCCAGCCTTTCAAATCTATGAACACACACACACACACACACACACACACACATTTACTTCAGTGTGAAGTTAATCAACTTGGCATCACCTGCCAAATGGAGAAGAGATTCCTTGCACTCTTTTCCACTCTATTTCTCACTTTTACGTGCTCACAAAAGACACAGCATCAGTCAGGACTGAATTCTGACATTATGTAGGTGATCAGGACAAGGTGATCACAGACTCTCCTGGCTTCACAATTGTGAGTTATTTCAGGTTAGGTCACAGTCTGATCTGGTGCATCTTGTGCTAGCTTCTCCAAAAAGTCTGTCTCAGCCTTCACCAAACTACCTAGCTTCCTCCTCAAGGACAACACACCAGCTGCAAGCCCTGCATGTTTTCTATGCAGCAGGCTCATACTGCTGTATCAACTTTATTTGAGTCTCACTTGCAGGAAAAAGTTTAGATGTATACATTCTCCTAATTTTGATGCTAAAATGGGAAGAAAAAGGGAAACTAGAGAAATTAGATTATTAGATTATACATTATATCACTAGCCAACAACTTAATCTGATTTCATCTTTATTGCTGAACAGCAAAGCAGTCGGTCCTCACTGTGGTTACAGAGACCTAGTGAACTTAAAAATCTTAAGCTTGGGATTCATTTGTCATAGCAATTTTTTCTCTTTAGCACTCGGTTTATCTCAGACTCATTCTGGAGATTTGGTTGGGGTTTTTTTTTTTTGGTTTTACTTTTTGTGTGTGTGGGAAAGGAGACAATTTTCCCTCCAAATAAAGCAGAGCTTTAAAAGGGTAAATCTGCCAAAGCAGCTTATGTCCAGCGTTGCTGGCAATCAGCCACAAATTCTGTCCAGTCACCGAGGAAAAAGGATTTCTGGAGAACAGATGATCAGCATCCTGTAGCACTGGTTTGAGACAGAATGAAAGAGGTCATGTAAATGCAGCATATGGCTTTCAGTGACAAGCTATTGAGTTGTATGTTTAGATCTCAGGTTAAATGTTTCTATGCCAGAATATAAATCAAGATGCAATGCCTAAAAATAAATCTGAACCAATAACCACTGTGCATTCTTAATTACATGCAAATATCAGCTATTAACAAGCCTTTAATTCTTTCTGCTTCTGGTTCTGCAGCAACACAGTAAAAAAAATTGAAATTTAGATAATGCTAAAATAAACTGCTCTCATCCAAGTAATTTGTTAGTAAAAGATGTAATGAAATCGACAGTTTTGAAAGTGTAAAGGAACCCAAGCAATAGGTTTTAGTAAAAGAGGCCAGACAAAACCAGAAGGTAACAATCGACTAGTCTGAAACTAGTCTAATTAGATGGAATCAGGGCTTCAAATTATCTGGAAACTGAAGTAATGACCTAGAAAACAAGCCCCCTTTATCAGGAAGAGAGAAGAAATGGAGGTAGTTCTTTATGACAGACTAATGAACAGCTCTTGCTGTGTAACTCAGAACTCGTCGCCAGAGCAAGTGCAAGAGAACGCTGCAGGATCAGGGAAGCATGACCCAACATCCAGCCATCACCCAGTAATTAGCAAACAACAGTCAAATCCTGACAGGGAGCAGCAAGTCATGATGGCATAGACATTTTGATTGTACTCAGAACTAAAATTACTGATTCAGAAGAAAGACTCCTCTTTTTTGAGTGTACAGATTTTGAACAGAATACCAAGACCCTAGTCAGAAATTTAGCTTTGATTTCTTACTGAGGTAGGTCCGCAGAGGAATGCAGATATGTCTTTTGCTAGCAGATATTGTACAGTGCCTCCACAGTAAACTACTAGAATAAAACCAAACTTTAGGGCAAACATGCTCTTAGATGTTGCTTGAGACTGAGACTGTTCAAAACTAGTAACACAGTTAAAACCCTTGCCATTGTATTTTTTACGTTTAGAGATGTAAAGCAGCTTCTCTCTCCAGTTTCATTTTTCAAGACAATGTTATTGCTGTTCTCAATAGCCAATCTCCTTTCCTCAATTTTTTTTTTTCAACATTTCTACCTATCAGAAGGCTATATGGGTTCCTTTTGCTCTCGTTTCACTTTTTCTTTCACTTCTGTGTGTATTCCTGTGTTTGTTTGCTCTGTTTCCTTGAAAACATTATTCACAGCTTTTTACTTAACTTTTAATAACAAGCTTATTTTGCTGGGAGATGTAAAGAAAGCATTAGAAGACTTGGGTTTTGGTTGTGTTTTTTTTTTTTTTTTTTTTTGTGAAAAGGGCTTTTTCTCTTTAAGGCCATTTAATCTTCCACTTAGCTCTAATTTCTGTGCTTTACACTTTCTCCTTTGGCAACAAAAAGTAGCTAAGTGTCCAGAATTTTGTTCAATCGACTCCAATTTTTCCTTCCCTACAAAGAAAATTCAATGCACATTTTCATGTAAATCTGTTTGTTTCTTTCTTTTGCATTACCTGTGACACTACCAGAGTTCAGCTTGATACTTATAAACTTCATCATAAACTTCTGAGAATAACCTGAGCTCCTTAAACACTGACACTAATGTTATGTTAATTAACCATGTCACTGAAGTCTACAAGAGAAATGGCATAGATTTCAGATTTGGTCTCATTCAAAGTATAAATCTGCTGGCAGTTTGCATTTCAGTTGGAGAACAATCATTGTATTGTCATGCCTGTTATAAATAGCTGCATATTTGCGACTATGAGGTTTGCCATTTTAACTATGCCAAGAATAAATTATTTTTTTAAAAAAGCACTGCAGCCTATACAATTTTCAAAATGTTTGGTTACTAACATTTAATAATGTAGAAAACTTGAAGGAAATATACTGTAGAAACTTACAGTGTGACTCTTCAAACATGCTGCTGAATGTGTGAGTTGCAATTTTTAAGCCAAAGTGCGAGCTACTTCCTATTCCTGATGACACAGTTTCCACTATTTTGGACCTTCAATAGGAATAACCAGCTATTAACAATAAACAGAAATAGCTATTAGTAGTTATTGGTAGGTACATGTGCACCCGATATCTATTGGTAGACAGATGTGCACCTCATATGTAGTTCCAAGCTGGAACTTAACCGACTCAGCAGAGTTTTAGGATCTGTTTTATTCTTCCTGACTGCAGTAAAGACCGTGTTGCATCCTACACTTTCATAGTGTTGGTTGATGATGAGACCTTCCTCTGTTTCAGTTCCCATCTGGAAAGTGATATTAATTATCCTTACCACCCTCACAGGTCAAAATGTGCTACTTCATTACATATTTGCATACCTCTTTCAAAATAAAAAAAAAATAGAAAAAAAACTTTACTACTTAATAATTAGCACAATGGCATACCATTATCTAATCTCATTCACAAATGTATGTCATTTCCTATTCAAACCTGAAGACTTCTTACTGATAAATATAAGTATGAAGTGTAATTTTTTTGTGCAGACACAAGTTTCCCCAGGGAACACAGGATTTGAATGTGCCCAAGATCTCAAATACAAACACGCAGAGACAGTGAGCATGAACTATTAGTCTCTTAGAAACTAGATGTAAACACAACAATTAACAGTTCATGATTCCTTTTATTTATTCAAATCACTTCTGGCAGTTGGTCACACCTCCAGCTTTCTTAGTAACCACACAAATGAAGAGGCAGGCTCAGGATTATGAAAGAAGTATTATGCAACGAGACTGTGTACAAGCTCACCAAAGTGTCCAAACAAAAGGCGATTCTGGAAAGCAAGACCAAGAAAGCAAATTATACAACTAAAGTTTTCTCCCTTCCATGATACATTGTGATGGAGAAGCAGCAGATTTTTCTACTCCAGAGACAGTCAGCCAGCCAGAAAAAAACAAAATTAACTTGGGAAGCAGAAAGCAGGAGCTTCTCAGTAAGATTCAGAGCTTTGTATTCAAAAAAGTTTAATTTGAATGAAAAAGCAGCAATGCAATCTTTCATACCATCTATTCATTTTTGGTAGGATGGATATATATTTTAGAAATGTAAACAAGGTTGTCATATGGCTTCACTTTTATATAATGGAAATGGCACTGAAGAAAAAAAATTAGTAGCTCCAGGATAGCCCACTGACTTTAGTGCACAACTGCTGATAAATAAGTATTTAGGATTAGAAATATTAACTATGCTGAGGGTACTAAATACATTTGAAAATAATAAATTTCTATTTTCTGAATGCTAATACCATTGAAGATTTTTAATCCACTTTATTTGTATGTTTATGGATCAGATTTTAAAGCATTCCAGTCTTTGAAGTTGAAGAAAGGTGTTTAAAGAGGTATAAAAAAAATGCACATCATGCCTTTTTATGGCAATATCCATCTCTAGGTGCCCAAATGCCTTTTCAAATCTTATTCTTCCTGCATTGCACAACTTCAGTAATGCAAAGAAGCCAGAAATCCAGGTTAATTAGCCTTATGTCCTGTCTAATCAGTCTCAAATCAGGGTATGATTAGCCATGTTTTATTACTGCAACTCACATCTGCTAACGAAGCTTTATACCCAGAAGACCTCTGCTAACACGGCGGCTTGAGCACATTTGCTTTTTCACTGATTTGTTATTGATCATTGGATGGTCTCACCTGTCTCTCCTGCACACAAGCTTGACTTTTGGCTTCCTTAGGTGTCACCTCAACCCACTATGGCCTGAATTTCTGTGACAATGCCCTTCACTAGGGAAGAAATGCCAGCTGGGCTGCAAATCTCAGCTAAGGGTCCATTCCCAAACGTTTCTCTCCTCATTTGGATGGGAGCACAAGCTTTGTGACTTCCATTAAAAGGTATTTCTTGTCCTTCTCACTGTAACAAGGCACATCAGCTTCCCCCATGTGTGAACAGAATCGCAGCACTCAGGCTGCAAAACAGCACTCGAGTATGGAGCCAATCTGACTAATAACAGAGAATGACTGGGCTGGTACAGTGACGAACTTAGTAGCTCATAGCTGTTGTAATTTGTGATGCTGATTCTCGATTCTCTCCTGAAAAACCACGCAGGGTTTCTGAACCAACCAGTGAAGCTAAACAGGTGGGGTTTTTTTGTCATCGTTGCTGTTAACAGAAGTCAAGTAAGAGAGAAAATTCATCTGTATCTGCAGCTATTAAGCAAGCGTCAGTTTGCAGTCTCAATTCTGACTCAGTACCGGGAATGGCTGCACCACTTGACCCTGCAAAAGCCTAAGGATGTCTTGGCAAATGAGACAATAAAATAGAAACCCTGGCCAAAACAAACAGAATGAAGAGATGGGCCTTTACACAAGCTCAACCTTAATAATGATTTACTACAATCTACTTGGGAGATTGAAAGCACAGTCCAAAAACTGAATTTACCACAAATAACCATAATTTCTTATCAACAGTAAAGTCTGAAGACTACAGTCTCCATTACTCAGTGAGCCTTTTTTCTTTTTTCATCTATTAGGCACTATAAGCAAGTAAATATTTTGCTTTGCTTTGCTACACTGGCTTGGCCTCATATCTTCTCGAATGCTGTGATCTTGTATGTAGGGGTTTGGATTTTTTCCCTCCAAGACCGGAAAGCTAACAGTAATACTCTTCGCCTACTATTGCTGTTGTAGTTCATTCCCTTCAACTTATGGAAAGAAGATTTTTCCTTTGTTTTAATGAGCTTAAGATAAAGCCTTTACAGAACAGCTGCTGCATTCACAAGCTCTGGAAATGAGCGGCTTTCTCGCAATGGCGCCTTGAGTAATGATGTACAGAAAAGTCCACACCGAGATGAGGTCCATGGCACTGTACAGTGAAGAAGCTGTACCTCTCCAGGTCCACCACTGATAACATCCAAGCAAGCTGGTGGAGGCATGACTGCCTATGCAGTTATGAAACGCTACACCAGCTGCCTTGTACGAGTAACATATAGGAAGCATAGGAACAGTATACCACATTTGTAGAGGCCTTTGGCATCTCTGTAAGGGGAGGATGAATTTTCCCTGGGAATTAAACCGGCATAGCTAAAAAACTCGGTGATTTGGGTAAACTAAATCTTAACTCTCATTCCACAACAACGGCTATGTAGATACAAGATGTTATTAAATGTTCCAGATATATCTCACATCAGGGTGAATACAATGACAGTATTTAGCTTGGAGATTCACAGGTTTTGCAGGTTTGTCACAAGCCTAACAGTGTTATAAAGAGATTACATACATACTCCATAGACACTTAAACCAATGTGCATCAGTGAGGGCATAATCCTCTCAAAAGTACTAAAGACTATGTAAAAAATGCTGAAACGTAACTATATAAAATCTGGAGAAATTAGAGTAAAAGAAGTTTCACAAATTATGTCTCTTAGTGTGTTAATGTTTACCTTCCGTGTAATGAAACGCCAAACAATATTTCAGAACGCTAGATGTTAACAACGATGACTCCTCAGCAGTGGGAGCATGAGAGACAGAGAGAGGGGAGAGAAGGGTGAGGTGTGGGGTCTCGGCCTCCGGTCGGGCTGTGCCAGGGCTGGGCTGGAGCCCAAGAGGAACCGTCCTCACCATGTAGTAACCCGGCTTTACTCCTTTCACACTTACCTGGAGGTTACTTGTCCTGAAACATCGGGACGCTATTCTACTAGTTCCCTAACGGTTCTGATACTGAATTAAAATAATCCCCAAGAACCCAAAATAAATCAGGATCTGCTTCAATGGACAGGATGGAGGCTAGCTTTTCCAATTAGCCCTAGTTCCTTTACACACCTTCTGAAAAGGACAGTATATGCGGACAGGCCCCAAATTAAAGTCTACTAACAAATGACAAAAACAAAACATACACCCCGAACAACATGCAACCAGATTTGACTATAAACATTAGCTGTGTGATTAAGTAATCAGTTATAACTTCCTATAAAGTGTGTGTAATGTATTTCAAACATCTCTTCTTAGCTTACTGCAGAGAAATAAATTCCAAAGAGCTAGGGGGTTTTGGGGGGGTTTTGTTTTTGTTTTTTTCTCTCTTCCTTTTTTCTTTTCTTCTTTTTTAAATAGACTATTGGATTCTTAATAGGTTGTTGACACTTCCGTCATAAGGCTCCTTCTCATCTTAGATGACAGACAGAACAAGTAGCCTGTTTTCTTGCACATAATAATAGACGATTCACTTGGATACACACAACTACCATCTAAAAAACCTCAGTGTGAGTCTAAAATTAGAATTCTGTGATATGACTCACAAGGAGAAGCTTTGTGACAGAAACTAGGATATTTTTAAGCAAATGAAGTCTAAAGTACAAAATAAAAACTACGTTCTAGAAATAGTCTATGGAATAAATTCCTAATAATTGTTAGGTGTTATTTTTTATGTGTGTTTTATCTGCCTTCAAGTATGTTCTCTGAAGTATATTATCATCCTGATAATTAAAGGTGGTGAAGCTTCTGATTTCCACAAAAGGGCAAAACAGGATTACAAGAAAACAGTAGAGCCTTCTCAGTGAAATATTTTGCCTTTACACTACAGCAGTCTCTACATTAGTATGCAAGCATGGCCAGCAATAGTTTCTCTCCAAAACTATTTTAATACTTATTAATTAGTAACTAAGGCCAAGAGATATGTCCTTCTACAATTTTCTGTTCCTCTAGTATTAAAAAACAACAGAGGTGGCATTCCAAAAGGGAGAGTTATTTATAGTGATGACAATTTGCTATGTTCAAATTTAATAATACACGAAAATGTGCAAGATGTATTGTGGGAAGATACTACAGCACAGCTCTGAGAAGATAAAGCTTAATTTTTCACGCCTGCAGTATACTCTAATATAAACAGAAGATGATTTAGAAGTCACAAAACAGACAAATGACAAATGTCATAACCTGCATAGAAAGACCTGGCATGATAATATGTTGAAGATCCTCTGCTTCCTGAGACCCCAACCCAATGCTATTACTAAAATAACTGTCTGTCTAGCGGCCTGTCAGAATAGAGAGGGTGCTCTCAAAAATACTCATCACTGTAATATTTTCTTTCTCAAAATCTTTATCTTCACTAAACCATCAAAACTGACACGTAATTGTTCCTATTTAGACTTCTTGAAATATCACGCCTTTCACACCAGTAACAAATACGGCAGATGTTATTTTAAGATAAAGACTTAACTGAAAACAGTGTTTGAGCCTCAGATAGGGACTTATCACAACCAACGTTAAACAGCTGCAGTGTGGATGCCTACATATGAACTTGTCAAACAAGACTGAGCAGAGTGGAGGCTGCTGAAGACAGCTTCATATAAAACACAATTTGCCTGACATATTTTGGATATCCACTATATTTCAGAAGCACCATTTTTAACCACTGCCTGTAAAGCAAACCAGGGAGGATTTTCCTCTTGCATTTTGCCTCCTGCATTTTGTCCAATGACTCCTGTCCTCAGTGTTTTAATAGTAGCATATGAGAATTTCAGGTTTTGAACTGTGTTCCTCCAGAACCAAATGAAAGCAATCTCAGTGTGAAACACTACCATGTCCACCATTTTCTGCCCTAAATATATGCTTTATCCCAGATGAAAACTGAAAAGAATACGTTGATTTTTCTTAAGTAGCAACTCAAATGCAAATATGTTTGTCATTTATATCACCTGTGTGATCTTTAGTGCTTTATATCCTGGTTGACCATCAACCAAGTGGAAAGAGGAGCACAGATTAGTTTAGCAACCTGTAAGAACTGTGCTATGATCATTAAAAGTGCAACCAAGGAAAAAAAGTAAGTAGGAATGTGTTGATCTGGGGAGAAAAAGCAGCAGAAAATTGTAAGCAACGAAATGATGATATTAACTTTAAAAAAACTTTAAAATTTATTTTAAATCACTCACTTGGAATTTCTTAACAAAGGAAAAGCTCTAAAAATCAAAAAATGGGGCCATGATGCATGAAACAAATGTTACGTTGCACAGTCTGCCCCAGGACTGTGTTCTCGTCAAGGAGAACACAAAATGAAAGCTAACTGCAGTAAAAACCCATCATACGGTTCTTTTCACAGAGATACTCATTGCTCTATATATGACAAAACACTCAAATACAACATGATACTTAGAATTCAGTACATACTTTAGTCATTTGTGATACTAATTTAAAGTTTTGTTATCCTTTCCCCTATGTTTCTGCAACATCTCCAGGTAGCTCAGAACTTGTCTCTGTCAGCAATATGTCAGATTATTACTAGCAGATACCTGGGACAGAAGAGACCTGAAGTGGATTCTCGCAGGACTTGTTTCCATATGCATAAACAAGAATTAAATACTTCTAGCAATGGTGATTTCACAGCTAGCCTTAGCAACTTTCCTTATCCCATGTTAACTAATATTTAACCTGAATACCCCTGGCTGCAGCCTAACCTTTTCACATGTTTTTGTTGCAGTAAATGAAACCACTTGATCTCTTTTCTCTCTCTTTTTTACTCTTTAAGGATTTCCTCTTCAGCTACCAGCTGTCTTAACCTTCACACATAAATCTTATATTTCAATATTTTGTTCTGAAGTAATATTAACTTAAATTTTCTCACACTGAAAAAAAATAATATTTAAATCCTGCTCGAATTCCTCTTGTGAAGTAACACATGGGTTAAAATGCTATTCAGATTCCCAAGTCATGATTTGGATTTACTTGCCCTTCAGGTCATATAGTCTACAGAGTCAATAGAATCAAAAGAGTCTGTTTTCCCTTTACACACTGACGATGTGTAATGAATTGCCTAAGTTACAAGACTTGCTCACCAGAGACACTAAATTTACACTGGCATCTTTTGTAATTCAAGAACCTTCCAAATCCAAGAAAGCTGCAGTAATCAAGCTGGGACATTTCAGAGAGTGAAAGATTGCAAAGAAAAGGCAGCAGTAGCAGGACTGCATGGAATCAGTATACACCAGCAAACTGAACAGAAGCAACTTTAATCGGAGCAGTATTTGTGATGTGAGGGGTAAAACTCAGCTGTGCAAGGTGTGCAGCGTGCCCCTCCTGACCAACCACACCTTTTCAGTCTCACTCACATTTACAAATGTGAGGCTTCAGTTTGATTTCCCAGATGATAAAGTGGCAAATGGCACTGAACGGGGAGACGCTGCCATTTGCCTTTTTGCCAGGGGCACACCTGACCTCTGCAAGCCAATTTCCAGCTGGTTCAGGTCTAAGGGGAAAGAGCACTGGTGGAGAGAAAGTTGGGAACACACACGCGGTGAAGCAAGGTAGCTTTCAGTAGCAGGTGTCTGTTAAATCAGCTTAATGTTAAACCGTGGCTCTTGGTACTGTTGACTTAGAAAACAACCAAAGGAAAAGACCAATGAAGGTACATATTAACAAAGTGCCTATGAGCTAAACAGAAAAAAATCTACTGTTTGATTTATGGCTAGTGCTAGCACGGCATGGAAAAGAAATGCTAGGATGTAACAGAAAGAAAAAGAAGAGCCAAAACTTAAGGCGAAAAAAAAATAAGGAAGGACAGCCCAAAAAAAAAACCAACCCACCCATGGCATTCTGTGAACAGTGCTACTATAAGGAAGGCATTAAAATTACAGATGATACTCAGTTGTAGGTAACTTTACATAAAACAAGGACTGGACTTTAAAACTACTTTGACCTGTGTGTATTGAAGCTTTTCGGGAGTGTGTGAAGATTACTAGAACAACTATGGCTCCTCCCCATCATAGTGGGTCTTCATGAATGACCACGTTGCTTGCTTTCCCACCATAGCTTTTCCTGCACTATGAAGTCTCTCTACTGGGAATTTACAAAAGCCCAAGATTCCCACAAGCCAAAATGACTTTAAGAGCCTGATAGGAACAGTGGTGCAACCCAGAACCTAACAGAAGATTGAGAAAAAAAAATAATTTATGCTTTCATATCATTTATAGAGGCGCCTTTCTTAAGACCACAAAGTGACTGTCCTGTTACAGTATATTGTTTAAACACCTGCCTACTGCGGTTTTAGCTCCTGTAGCTGTCACGTCACCATTTATGTCCCTGAACGCCCGACTTGCCTGACCCAGGCAAGACAGACCTGGCAGCCCCTGAGCACCGCGCAGGGTAGCACTGTTCAAGAGAGCACCAAGGGAAGGATAAGCAGTAAGCAGAAGCTCGCGGAAAGATGGCACATGCAGCTAAGGGTTTGTGTCTAGCAAAAGAGTGAGATGACTTCTGTGGATTTACACCTACCTCCCCAATTATGATTAACCTTTGCTCATAGATGCCCCCCACCCCATTTAAAGTGGTAATGCCACTCTTTTCTGCAACCCTTGACTATTATACAGGTTATAAAATGCCCATAATTAAAATATAATAGGAAGGATTTTTGCTTCAAAACATGCCCTTATTAATTAAAATTCAAGTGACAAGGGATCACACTCCTTCTGGAGAGGCCTGTCTCTCTCCCTTGATTGCAAATTGAGCTATAATGAATAGCCCTATGTCTCAATTTTTATTAGGATGACGGGGATGATGAAGTTAGAGATGATAAATCTTATTCTCAATGCCCACCTTTGTCCCGTGCCCTGCCTGGCCCGGACTAATGGGGTAGGTCCACCATTCTTCAGGGAAGAAAGCGCACACTGCAATAAGCCTTTGCCTGGGCACCACAGGATAAGACAGGTTGTGTTCACACTTGCATACAAACCCACAGCTCATCACGCTGCACGTCTTTATGATTGTTTATCCCAAATGGGTTTCTGAGGCAGTGATATGCAGTCTTACTCAAAAACTCTGTAACATTTACGGAGTGTACTGCAAGTGTCATAATCACCAACAAAGGGAAGTGGCTGGAAATTCTTTTTATTAAAAAAAACCAAAACCACCACAAAACAACACCAGAACCAACTTTGTTGCTCTCTGACGGTTTTTAGGAGAGCTGATACAATTGCATTCACTTGCAGGATGTACAGCAGAGATTTCAAAACTGGTGTTGAGAATCGCAGTGAAGAGCGGTATTTTTCTGGTCTTTCCTACACTGTCTCACCACAAACACTTACGGGAAACCTGTGAGGCGAATACGAGACAACGATGTGGAGGAGGGAGCACAGCTTGCTTTACCGCTCTCCCTCAATCCCAATGAATTCCCAGCATTGACACCTTGCAGCACTCGCAGACAGTGTCACACCAGAAGGACTCTCCTGCCTCAGCTTACGGCCGCGTACAAAAGCAGGTGTTGTAAAGCACAACTGCTGCTCGGCGCTGACTGAGGGTGCCCCAAACCACCTCCGTTCCTGTTACACCGGGAATACTGTCAATTCCACTCTCACCTTGAGCTACGCACCCAGCTCCAGCTACACCAATTCTGGGCTGCCACGCAAACATGCCAAGAAATATCTCCGTGTTCCTATGTCTGTACCTGCTCCTATTTCAGTTGACTATAATTTCTGAAAGGTAGAGCAACCTTAATTCACAAGGGCTAAGGTAGTCGCAGTGCAGATTGCCTGCTCATCCATAATGCAGAACTACAGACTAAAAAAAGACTTAGGCTCCAAGCACTCCAGTCTTGGCACAGGTGAAGTATTTATTGAAATAGCGCTGCTGCAGCAAAACTCAGATCCCAGCAATAAGAAGCTGCACTGATTTCATCTGAGAAGCAAAGAATCCAGTTAGAAGTATGATTTCAAACTAACACACAATGCCAAACTTGCATTTAGTTCATACATTTTCTTCTAAAATGTCTTCACTTAAGAGGTCACTTAATTATACTTGCTTAATTTCCAAAAAGAAAAAACCCACAAACTTATAGCCAACTGAACTATATATCAGATTTCTACCGAGCAAAATACATAAAAAAGAAAAACAATTATGTAACAAACCCGAAGTGCAAATAAACAGAACAGCCATTTTGTCAGCAACAGCTTTTAGATGTTTAGAAAGTTAGTACATAACAATTTGATAATTAATAGTCCACATGCTCTGTAAATAGCTCCTGTAGCATCCTCCTTACTCATTGCTTCAGAGCACCAGCCAGGATAATCTTCCCTGATCCTTTCCTCTGCCTTCATAACCTTCAAGCACCTCTGCTATTTCTCACACACATTTCTTCATATTCCTTAGCAGGGTTCTCAGTTTCATAATTTTTTATCTTCTTGCTTCAAATCTCTCATTTTTTTCTCTGGGATCCTTATTAAGAACTTGACTTCTTTTAAATATATAGTACACTGAGATATATAAATAACGTATTAAGACCCCTGCTGCCTGTTCTGTGAGCAATGTTGCCTGACCATACCCTTGCACTCTCTCATTCGTGTCTACCTGGAGCATCTTATCCTAATGTTTAAACCACAAATTCTCTGGGTGGGGAATATTTCCTCACTCTACGTTTGTGGGCACTTTGAACAACCACTGTCCAAGACTGCAGCCTAAAAATTAGCAAACACAAATAAAAATAGCAAGTAAAAAGACAGTAACTGTACAAATGTCTGCGGAACGTCAAGCAGGAGTATTTTGGAGCTGGAAAAGTGCTGTAGCGGGCCTAAATGGGACAGACTCTGCATCTTTATTTATTCTCATATTAATCTACTAAGGTTACATGGAAATTATTCATGCTATCTGTAGCTAGTAGCTGGGAAGCTGAGTTCAGATATCTTAAACTGAAAAACAATAAATGGAAGGAAAGGCCATGGGATGATAAAGTTTCCAAATTTAGGAGATGCAGAAGGGGGTAGCGAGGATTCTGTGCATGTAAGCTTCTGTTGAAGTCAATGGAAGCTGGTGTGTAAAGAAGGAAAGAGGACAGGGATTTATGATTAAGTTTAAAAGTTAACAGGAGTGAAACCTACAGCCATACTGACATCTGTTTCTAGTCAATAGCATCGTTTGAACATATACATTCTCAATGCAAGCTTTTAGCTGCAGCATTAGGTGTATAACTTCTAAAAAAATAAAACAGTACATTTATTTAATAATGCTTTATTAGAAGAACTTAAAAAAATAATGAATACTCAATGAATACTGCAAAGACATCCTGTGATGTGTTATCTAAAAGGTCACCAACTTCAGCACTAATAATCTGCTCATTGACCTATGAATTCTTCAATACTTAACAATATGATGAGGTACAGTTCTCGTTTGGAGACAGCAAGTATTGCTAAATAAATAAATAAATATTAGTTTATCAGTAGAGCAGATCTACGTGTAGATTTCATAGCTAAGAAAAGGATAGATATAATTTCTATTCTCTTTTCTATGAGAAAACTGATGCACAATCAGGTCATGTGGGAGAAACAGAAGCAAAGTCCCATAATCTTCAACTCCCTGTCCTCTCCCATGGATCCACATTCATAGTATCAGCTGCTTTTAAACACCACTATTATGCTATACCAAAGGACTCGTATAATCAGAGCCCTTCAGATATGCCACAAATATTTTCCGGTAGATAAGTTTAGAACAGCTATTAAACTTCAGAAATATTGTCCTGACCGTGTATTTCACTAAAAAACAAGAATGGTCATTTATGAATGGATGGCAGAGAGCGCCAGCCTGAGTCAGTCTCTTACCTTGAAGTCGTTGCATGACATTGGCAATATCTCTCGACCTTGCCCCTAGTCGGGATGAGGCCATGATCTCTTTGCAGTGAGTCCACTTCCCCTGACAGAAGTCTCCCTCCAACCTCGGTGAGATGAGGATCTCGGACAGCTTCCTTCAGCGTGCAGCCCTCAGCCCTGGCACAGCATGCCTGGGGCAGTCGGACGCCCCAGTCCACCACCAGCCCTCGCGGGGCCGGGCAACAGCGCTGGCAAGCAACCTCAGCACCTGAAAAAGAAAGTACCAAGACTTAGAGGAAACTTTTACCAGCTCTACAAGATTAAGAAGTCTGACTCTTAATAGCTATTTTAACACATAAAGAGTGGTACGTTTTTGTGCATACTGTACACCCCAGCCAGAGACACAATTAATGCTGAAAGCTTGCTTGGCAATCATCAGCAGAATGAAGCTGCAAAAACAAATCATTAAAAACAATTGGCAATGCACCAGGAATCAATGCTTTCCTGAGGACGCTTGTGGATGTTGTTTTAGAAATAACAATAATGTTATACATATTAAAAGTAATATTGTAATACTGCTTAATGTAAATAATAGTAGGCATAAAGGAGGAAAAATTAAACCACTTGTAAAATCCAAAAGCTGTACAACTCTCATTCTATTTCACTGTGCTAGAAAGGAGCACATAATAGTAACTCATTGATCAGGATAATCCCTAACTCCACTGGACTATGTGCTCCAATCTGAAATATTGAGATTCACATGCTTTATTATTAAATAAAATCGTATTTACATTCAATTTTCTAGGATATGATGTTGTTATATTTTTGGGTGATTTAACACCAAAAGCTGTGAACTTGAACTGCTACAGGAACTTAACACTGTTGTATGTATTAGATCTACATGACTATAAATCTGGTCTAAAAAAAACAATAAAAATAAGACTCCTCAGATAATGTTATCAATAACATTTTATCTTCTGAGGAACAAGTACATGTTGCATATGTATGCACCTGTTTCCCCTGTTAAGAAAGAACTGAGCGTATAGACACCAAGAATAATTGTATTCATACTCCACACACTGGGTGCATCCCAAATGCAAGATGATACGGAGTGGATCAATATCAGAAGTATGAGTGGGTTTATTGGCGCTGTGCACTTTCCTCTTCTCCTGGCCCCAAGGTCTGCCAGAGAATAGAGTCCTCCAAGATCAGGCAGACAAGCCTCCAGGCTGCACAGCTTTAGGCACGCTGAACTGTCCCAAAGGAGCTGTGTCAACATGTAAGGGCTGCCAGAGGAAATCACATTTCAACATTTCCTTTTCTGACCCTTCAAACCATGCCTGACCCAAGGAACTCCCTGCTTTCCCTCTTACTGCCGTTTTTATTGTATGTTTACCTTGTATTTTGGATACATAAGAGCTGCTCAGGTCAGCAGACCCAATCTGGCTGTAAATTAGCGGAGCTGAGGGGAGTACACTTCCGATGGATCAAGGCACAGAACAGACTGTACAGTCCACCCCTGTGCACAGGCATGGCCAGGCTGGTACCAATACCTACTCCAGCCACATTACTGCTATTTTTTGCATATGCCTACACTTTGCCCAAGACATCTGGATGCTCACATCCCCGCTCCCTTCCCATGCGTGCCTGCTCACTCCTTCAGGGGCCTCCTCCCTTCCCTCCCTCTTCCCACCTTCCAGGCTTTGCCCCGCACCCTTCTCGGGGTGCACAGAGACTCCGCAGATCAGTCACCATTTCCCAAATGTGGAAAGGCACCCTGGCAGCTGGGAAGCCTCACCCTTGCGACAGCTAGGCATGTGAAGGTGCCACCATCACACCTCTCAGCTGCAACACTGGCTGGGGCTGATGGTCCCCTGGCACAGAGCATCGGCACCAGAGCCCTCTTCCACAGCTGACACCAAAGAGCGCCCGACTCGGTGGACAGGGAGGAGGAGGAGGTTTTCTGTTGCTCATGCTCACATCGGTCAGCTTGGTGGACTTTGCTTCCTTCGCGATATTTAAAGGAAACGTCAGGTTTTCTAACCCCATCCAAACCAGAAATATTTGTAACAAAGTGGGTTAAATGAAGCCTTGTCTCTGCTAACATTTTGAGCAGTAATGTAAGTGAGGTACAGCAACTTTTAATAGCAAGCTGCTAGACTGACTAATTGTTGGGCAGAGATAAGGGGTATTAAAAATGCCTCGTCTGACTGTTTTTTGGCTAACGCAGTAGCAATACCAGAATACCAGCCCACTCGCACCGTGACAGAGCTGGTTGTAAATCAGCTGTACATGAGCAGATTTAGAGCTGTGGAAGATGCTGATCCAACTCCAAGTTAAAAGCGTCTGGGAAATTGTAATGAAGATATATGTTCGGTCTACTCATACAGCAGGCTGAGTCACTGTGCAGCGATAAATGGCAGACTTGCAATTAATAATTTATCATGCTGATATTAAATTATATGCTGCATAAGAAGAATCTGCAGTTCTAAATACGGCTTCTCATTCAAAAGCTCCTTTGCAAGCAGTGGGAATTAACTCCTTTAAAGAAGATACTAAGTTACTACAGGTGGGAAGGAAAGATTCTCCTGTGCACAGTCACCTCCACAGGCAGAAAACCGCTGCTCAGAGCACAGCGAAGACACCAGCAAAGCAGATGAAACGAAGCTTCACGCACCCTTCTCACCTGTCTTCAGCCAGCATCTAAAGCTCCACAGAACAAGAAACCTACATGCGCAGTCAGATATCCAATGTAACACAGAGGGGAATTTTTTCCTGACTTCTGCAAATAGTTAAAGCCTGCAACAAAAGAGTTCTTTTTTTTCCCCCACCAAAAGATTATACTTTTCAGATTTGTAAACATTAAAATCTTAATTAAACACTCTCATAGCTGTTATACAAAATCATTTGTAATAAATGGAATGACTTTTTCATTTCAGTGCCAGACACAAAGACGTATCTTCAGATGGATATGTTTTCAAAATGCACAGGTTTTAAGAAAAGTGTATAGCTTGAATCTCATAAATCTTACCCTGAAATAAGCCTGAAGGACTATATGAGCTATTCCCAGCTTTAACATTCAACAAGTGATTATTCATTATTATTAATTATTAAATTTTGGGTCTGAACATACAGGGAATGAATACACAAGAGTGAAACGGAATGGTTTTGCATATAAATGAGATAAATTTTTAATTACATTTGCCACTTATCTGGATTTAATGGATAAAGTTATGCTGAAACCATTTTCTTATATTAATATCCTAGTACTCTGTTTTTAGATGAAAAAAAGGAAACTTGAACTTCTTCTGTCATATAAAAACCATTAGGCCTAGCAATCTGCTAAAGTAATATCCAGTTTATAATTCTCTGGATTGTATTGTTTCTCTCTTCAAATGCCAGAAAAGTAGGACCTCTCTTCTATGGAAGACATAAGAAAAACACTAGATCTGTTATGGGTTAACTTTTCTGGGTCCCCAGTGTAATTGTAATTTTTTCGTTGTGCTCGGGAGCGCTTTAAATTATCTGCAATTAAAAAATAGAATGTATTTCCCTTTTGTTGGTAAACCTAGAGTACCATTGGCAAGACCAGGTTCTATTTTATCTTTTAGTTCTTAAGGTTTATAAAACATGTTAAGGGAAAACAGACAGGCCTGTCAGCAGTGTGGTTCCAAAAACCAAAGAGACATCTGCTAGGTGCAGACAGCATATCAGGGGTGCAACAATGGCTGAAGATAAACCTGACCAAAAAAAGGGTAAAAAATTCTCTGACCATCCTTCATGTTGGCACAAATTGCAAATTCCCACTACACCGGGTTGATGCCACTTATGGCAGCCTGGGGAAGATTGCTACTCATGTGAAAACATGGATGTACCTGAAAATAGAGTATTAAACTTCTATAATCTCCCATTATAGCAGCAATGGATAAAGAAACTTCAGGCAAAAAAGGGATAAACACAGATAAATAAGCTATTGATGAGAGCACAAAATAGACAAGGTGGCAGGCACTGAAAGGACTGTTTCTAATCTGGGACGTATCAAAAAGAGATATTTGAGAGGACAAACCCCAGAGTAATAAATTCAAGCAACTCCTGCAGCTAGAAGTCATTTTAAATGCTACATAGATATAAGACATACAAAGGAATTAACTAAAATAACTATAGCACATGAACTGAACAGAATCTCAGGAACGACAGAAATAAGGCCAAGTGCTGGAGCGCCATTACACGTTACCAAAGAGGCAGACTTCCCTGGCAAGAAACAGTGGTACCGAACTGACCAAGTCAAAAAACACTCCCAGGAAAGGACTTCCAAGCATGGGGTACTGCTGTAATGCTAGAGGTCCACTTTGATCTACAGGTTCTGTTAATGAATTGTAAGAGGTCTTCGAAATGCTGCCCGAGTGATAAATGCTGCTGAAACGGATGTCATTCTTTGAGACAACAGTGACCCAGGAATAAGTGATCCCCACAAAGCAGGAACCAGAATTTTCTGGAGGTCACAACGGCAGTTTTCAACATCAAATAATCACAGAACCAGGTTGGGTTTTAGTTAGTAGTGGGAGGGGGGGGAAAGCTAGTCATAGAAAATAGCTCTAAGGAGCTGATTGATGTAGTCCAAACTGTTAGAAGAATAACCCAAAGCACGTAAGCAGGTCAGGAAACGATTTAAAGAGACAGTGCTTAAAAAAAAAGTGAAAAAAAGGGAAATCAGTTACAGAAGTCAAATGGACTGAAGAGTACAGTGCCTCTCCTGTGAAGCAGACTGGGGATTTCTTTAAGTCCAAGGTCCGGTAATCGTACACCTGTGCAGTGGGGAATAAAACTGCTCCAGACAAAATTGGAAAAATCATGACTCAGAAATAAGTGAGCAGAAATAAAGGATGAGAAGTGAAGAGCTCTGCCATGGTATGTGCTGTCTACAGGCATGAAGAGAGAGATGCTGAAAGAACAGCTGAGTTAGACTAAGGAAGTGAAGATGGTAAGCAAATGGTTATTAACCAGATATGTAAAAACAAAGTAGAAAATAAGATCAAGCGGAGATTAATTTGCCTCAGTTAGTACTACACTGATTTTCCCACTGAAAACAATTCTGATAGACAAAGGCACAGCAGAAATGGAAACAGTGTCATCTGAAATAAAATCAAAATTAGAAATGGAACAACATGATAAAATTCATCCCAGAATACTGAAAACTTGTAGCTGATGAATTGAGAATCCATTTATAAACTTATTTGAACAAAGCGGTCAAGCTGCAGGTAATACCCAGTGGATATATTAAAATTAGGAGCTAGGATGAAGACGTGGGGTAGAATAATCCAAAGTGATTCTTATACTGACTTCAAAGGAAATGTGGTACCTCCTCACTGGTCTTCCAAAATCCAGGCCAACAGAAGAGTCCCTTTGGCAATTGTTACAGATGGTTGAATCGCAAAGCTGCGGTTGTTTGCTTAAGCACAACGTAGCACAAGTCAGTGCATACTGGAACTTTCCCAAGTCCAATGGGACATAACTACACACCACATAAGATCACGGAAAAACATAATTTTGGCTCTGAAAGGTGTTTTTGATAGTTGAATCCCAACAGTGTCACTCTGTGCTTCCTTTCTCTACTGTATGGATTGCTTTTGAATAGAAAAAGGTGGAAGAAGAGACAGATTATGACCTTTGACAGCACATGGAAACAGGAACACTGAAACAAGATGTTCTCACAGACCATCCAACCCCAAACTGATTTGATGTGCAGTAGTTACCTGGAGGTATTGAAATTTGTTTTTCTTGGGGAGCAGGGGTGGGAGGGGAGTGAGAGAAAAGTTTGGATCCCTTCTGGAGCTTCAGATTCTTTTGGTTCCTCTAGTTATGCTTCAGCCTTGTTTGAAGCTGAACAAAAGTTCTTCATTTTGCAGAAAGTTGAGGGTCTGCAACTGCAATTAATTATTTGGAAGACTGAAGGTAATCTGCACATCTGGCATTTAAATCTGTGGCTTATATGGCACACAATTTTTCTGCGCTTTACCTACAACTGTACTCTAGTATTTAAAAATTATTTGTGGGACCCTAGTCATGCACACGCCTATGTATGTATTTACATTTCAGCAAATGAGCAGTTTGTTTTCTGCTTTCTATTATGTTCTTGGGGGGATGGGCAAAAATCCAGTGGAATTAAACTCTGATTCTTGTCTTGAAAGCTGTAATTCCATTTGAACAGAAAATGCAAAGTGTTCTAGGAGAAAATAGAAGGCAGAGACTTGCTATTTTTTAGAAGAATTGGCAGAACATACATTGCTATTCAAAGAAAGGTCATTCACCGTCTTTCTGATATGAAAAGTTAAATACAGTGTGTATTACAGTTTAGTTATCATGCTATTGAAATTCTGCAGGAATATATTATAGTTTATATAGATGTAGGTAATAGCAGGAGACTGGGATCAGTAGCTCATTACCTTCTACAAACACAGGATATAATCCTTGCCTCAAAGAGCTTACTATCTGCGCAGACAAAGACAGGCCAAGATTAAGATCAGAGGTCACAATACACAAGCAAATAGGACAGAGTGAAGTTCGGATATAATTTGTAAGCTGGCTAATGGTAGGAGAGACGTTCTGATTTTTTGGTCTTAATACTGATATGGCACCTAGGATTTCTGTGGCATGATATGACCTACAGTACTTCTGCTCTTGCAGAGGTACATCTGTAGGAGAAAAAAAAAAAAAAAAAAGACAGACCACTGAACCAGAAAAGACTGAAGCATCTCAGGAACGGGTGGGTCAAACTGAGTTTGAGATAAGCAAGTAAACATCAATTCTTTGTTATTTCTGCACATCTCCCAAGCAAGAAAGCTTAGCTGAAGAATAATATGTGAGCAAGGGGCAGATACAGCTGACATGAGAATGGAAAAGCAGAAACACCTCTGTTTTCCCCGTTAAATCTGTGCCTTTGAGTGAAACAAAGGCAAAAGTTCAGTTGCTTCAGAGGTACGCCGCTGCTCTTATTTTTGTGACCTCTGAGATGACACAAGAGCTCTAAAGTTTTTTCACTAGCCATGGTAACGAGGAAGTATGGAAATAATCGTTTATGTTTGATGTACGTGCTTTCCGAATAACTACAGCCACTACTTGAAGAGAAAAAAAATTGAGCTACAACTGACTTCCTTTAACAAAACGTAACTGAGATGGATTAATGTGGTGTCTGTCCGAACGGGGCACGTATGTGTATGGCTCTTGGGGCCTGATCCACAGAAGCCCCGTAGACCTGCAGTGATCACTCTCGCTGCGCTGACCTTGGAAGTTCTCCAGGGACTCACACCTTGTTCAGTGCCTCACCCAGCAAGATCTTCCTTGGGGCCAGGGACTCTTACCTTCTCCCCAAATGCATTTAAATACTAACGGGTGCTGCTGCTTCTCTTTCCCTGTGCGGCTCTGCTCTCCCTGACTCAGTATCAGTGTTACTTTCTTTGAGCAGTATACTCGCTGGCAAGCTGTGTAACTCAGCGTTCCTCTAGTAAAGTTCACAGGAAGATGCTCCCAAGGTCCCAAAGTACACAAAAAAATCCTTTGAGGATTCTCATATTTTAATAAGGAGAAAGTAATGCTCCACAAAGCTGTACCGTCATGGTAAGATTCTTGTGTCTGTATTACTTGGGGCAGTCCAAATCACTACTGGCACTTACCACAATTACTTAATTTAAAGTAAAAATAAAATTAATGTTTTTTAAAAGTCACAAATGTATATGGGTTCATTAGTGATTAATGCCTATACATTGGCATTTTGTACTCAGCAACACAGAATTGCCATTGATATATATAAACTCTAAAGGTATATAATATCGTGCATTTGTATATACAAATATAGTTTGTATGTTAATACACAAACAAACCAACCCAGCCACTAGGAACAAGAATTAAAAGAACAGCAGGGAAGTGGAGAGGTTATTACTTCTGCTTTCACATGTCGCAGAGTTTGCAAAGATGAGAACTGAAGCACTCCAACATGCAGCACCGTGCTCATCGTGGAGAGCTCCTTCTTCCAGGGGAAACTTCGGTGCTTTAAGGAATATGTTAAAAATCCCACATGACAATGGATATAGACTCCTCCCAGGAAAAAAAAAAAGATAACTACAAATTTTAACACTGTACCTCATAAATCAGTTTTGTCATGTCATTCAGCATACGAAACTTAGTATGACAAGCAAAAAAGCATTTTTGTTAACCAATTAAAATAACATAGCACCCCCATATTCCCTGTCCAGAGGCAATATTTTAACGTAGCTCATCAGCATTTATCGCTTGGGATCTGTTTAAGTGTTAAAGTGCACACAAGAACCAGGAAAATAATTATCAGCTCATAGAAAGCAAACAGTCCATCACTAGTACTACTACAGGAAAGTGTGTGCCTGTTAAGAGTCTTTCAACAGGCTCGACACTTGAAAAGTGCTGGCAAGCAGCCAGAAACACCACATACTACTTCCCTACAAGCCACATAGGTATAAATCCCTCACAGTGACGAGCACTGGTGTTCCCCTTAGCATCACGCAGATGATATTTACATAAGTAACTCCTCATCAATTTGCAAGAGCTGGTCTATTACAGCAGATCGCGAGCAGTCCTTACAAGCACTTTTCCCCCAGCGTGAATAGGGTTGAAAAGATGGTTGTACAAAATCCTAGTAACAACCTTGTCTGTTAGTATTTCAGCAGGTCTCACCTCTGGGGAGTTACCACACGTACCAGGGAGCATATGGACTCTACACATCTTTGTTGCAGTGCACTTGTCCTTTTTGCATCATCACTGCATGCAACCCAGCCTACAGCTGGCTCCTCGGGACTGAGTGTGAATGGTCACAATCCTCCTCGACAACTACATTTTGGCCTGCAGCGTGTGACTGAGCACAAAACCGCCTATCTCTGCGACACACACACACACACACACACACACACACGTGCACTTCGGGAGGCGAACCACGGCCCTCCGCCGGGATTTCCTACCCCCGTACTCAGAAAGGGCAAAACCTCAAATCCACCCAGGAAAACGGACAAACTCCGCAATCACGGCAGCGAGTGTCGATGAACCTCAAGATACTTTGCGGGGGGGGGGGGGGGGGGAAGAAAGGAGGAGGCGGTGGCGGGGGGGGGGCAGCCGGAGAAAGCTGCCCCATGGGGGTCCCTCATTCCTGGAGGCGGTCCTGCCGGCGACCCACGGGCTCACCCGAACCCACCGAACGCCCGCAGCCCCGGGGGTGGGGGGGGAGGAGAGGAGAGAGGAGGGGAGGTGGGGGCCGACCTCCGCCCCCCGCCCCGGCCCCGCGCCGCCGCCGCCGCCGCGCCCTACCTCCGCCCGCCGCACCGCGCCGCTCCGCACCGCTCCGCTCCGCTCCTCGGTGCGGCTCCCCTGGTTACCGAGCACAACACGCCGCCCCGCCCCGCCCCGCCGGCCGGCGGCCAGCAAAGCAGGTGCGGGGGTGGGGAGAGGGCGGCGAGCGGGGCCGGGCTGCCTGCGCCGGGCGCTGCCTGCGCCGTGCCCCTGCGGCGCTTCCCAGGCCGCGATGTCACTTGTCCCCACCGGCCGCCACCGCCTCCTCCGGGCCGCAGCGCGCCCCCCCCCCCGCGGTGCCCCGGAGGCCGCTGTCCCTGCGCGCATCGCTGCGGGGGGGCGCCCCCGCTCCTCCCCGCCCCGCCCCGCCGGGGCCGCTGCAAGGCCGGGGCAGCGCGGCCGGGGGCGGCTGCTCGCACCGCTCCGCCGGGGAACCGGGGGGGGGATGGAGCCCCGGCCTCAGCCCCGAGCCCAAACACCCCCGAAAGTGAGTCGCCAAAAGACTTCTGAGAATGGCCGTCTCGAGCTGTCGCTGCTAATTACCGTCGCTCGTCGTGTCGCCGGTAGTATTGCTGCCTTACGTGGCGTTCTGTCGGGCACTACCTTTGGCGTAGGCTCCAGAGCATCATCGTGCACAAGGCAGGGAGCTGCACAGGCAAAGTGGGACACCGGCACTTACGTAAGAGCAGCAGGACAGGAATACTCGAAGGAGCTGGCGAGACGGGTCTGCCGCTCTTGAGCGCAAAGCGCACTAGCCGTGCCACGGTGTTTATTGCCACCGCTGTAAAATGTGGCTCTGCCGCTTCCAAAGACGTTACACAAACCCTGTGACTCGCGTTTTTCCCTCCTTCATTTCTGCCGTCACAGTTAAGGCTAGCTTCGTGCGGGAGGCAGAAGGATATTCTTCTGCTTAAGCCGTGGATGGTCTCTGGTCTGTACCACCGGGAAAGAAAAACACTCGTACAGAGCTGAAATGGAGAAGTTGGGAGAAACAGTGCCAATGTGCCTCCTAGTTTTCATCTTTTCTGGCACTGCTGCAGTGCTTCTGCAACATTAGCATGCAGGGTGTTTACTGAGTGGAGGGATGAAATCTGAGTTAGGCAGCAGAGATAACTCAGCATCATCCCTTCCGTTAGCGCTAGTCATGTTAGCATCGGTGCTGCCCTTGTGACATGAGCACTTACACTTGTGGGACCTACCCTGACACAATACGCAGCTACGGATCACGCACTTGGAGCCAGGATGCTGTGTGGAAGAAACAGACATACTGGGAGTTACAGCAAGGATTCTCGTGAAACTGGGGGGTACGTATCTAGGTCACCTCCAGCCATCCACAAAAATTGGCTCTTCCTGACAATGAGTGTAGCCAAGCATAGTGGATCTGAATTTTTTCTTCCTCTTGAGGGTTGTAGGTTTTTTGGTTTGTTTTGTTATGTGCAGGAGGGGAGCCAAAAAGCCTTTTTCATCCAATGCTTTCTTACTTCTATTGCTTGTCCTGCTTCCTTGTCTTACCTCATGCCGGTTGCAGCATCAAAGATGGCAAAGGAAGTGGATGCTGACATGTTTCTGAGTTTCCCCTTTCCGCGTTCATCTTTTTGCTGAATAAATTCCTCACCTTGCTGTCTCTTTCAGAAAACGCCATTTCATTTTATCTTCCTAGTTTAAGATTATGAGTACTACTACGAGAGAGAACACCTTCACTACAAAAGCTTAGACTTCGTATAATACTACTGCTATCATTTGAAGCAATTCAGTAAAGAAAAGTACTTGCTACTGTTAGCTTCCTTCATTCTCTAAATTGCAGCACTATATGCTGCATTATATGTTTTAAACATCCAGGTAAAATGATTGAGGTGTATTCTGCTTAACAGTTATAGCAGGAAACTCACCGAAACCTTGCTGATTTCTGTATAGCAATTTTGAGATTACTATGCAGAAAGGAAGATGTGGCTTATTTAAATCTCTTCCTCTTTGTATATTACACGAGAATATAATGTCATTCCAAATCATTCTATTTGTTCTCATACAAAATAATCAACTCCAGCTATGGACAGAGCTGGAGTCCACCTTGTATGAAAAAATACGTTCCAAGTTAAGGTGGTAGCTATTGTAAGCTTCACTGTACACACCCAGATTTTTTTTGCTAGAAAAAAACCCTGTCTTCACTATCCTAGGGACAATGCAGTGCAATTTATCACCATCACTTTTTTTATTTTCCTTTTAATTGTTAAAAAATCATAAACTGAAACTGTTGCCACTAGGATGTTTGTAGGTTGCCCTTCTGGAAGGACAGGGGATTATATTTGCTAGTATATGGCAGTTCTGGCAAGGGATCACCTCACTTTCCATGTGTGCTCTGTCATGACGACAGGGAATTTTTGGAAAGGAAAAGCTAAAACCATATTCAGATATTTTTATTCATTTTAAATTAATGTTAATTTAAATTAAATTTAAATTAAATTAATGACATTCTTACTCTAAGCATAAACTTGATTCCACTATGATTTTAAACATGCTTAATGTTAAATGGTCACATTAAATGAGGATTCTTTACTAGATGTTGGCATTGATTAAGGCAAGAAATAACCATTGCTTCCATTGTAGAGAAAAGAAAGAAAAGAAAAAGAAGTATAGTAGCATAGATAATTAGAGGCCTCTTAGTATGTCCAAAGCAAATTATTTCGTGTGCAGCACACATCCAAGAGCACTCAGGTAAGAAAGCCTCAGCTAAGGACAGGTGGCAGCCAGACGAACTGTCCTGGTGGACAAGTCTAGCCAGGCGCTGAAGGATAGTGTCCCTCCTCTAACAAACCCCTCTTCCGAGTACTCTGGCAAAGCAGTACAAACCACAGAATCACAGAATGGTCAGGGTTGGAAGGGACCTCTGGAGATCACCTAGTCCAACCCCCCTGCCACGGCAGGGTCACCTACAGCAATTGCACAGGATGGCGTCCAGGCGGGTTTGGAATGTCTCCAGTGTGGGAGACTCCACCACCTCTCTGGGCAGCCTGTAAATACTGGCAAATACCAGAAATAGTGGCAGTATCACCAACACTGGCTCTGTGTCATGGATGACACAGTGTCACTGAGTGCTGCTGCTTTTAGCTGAGACATGAGTGAGGTCTTTGGCACTGAAGAATTCGGGGCAGTCTTCCTCAGAAGAGATGTACAGCCTTTAAAGGAAGTAAAGTAATGTTTCAGTTTGCCTCACTGCTGTATCACTCTGTGCTTGGTCCAGTTCCGGTCGCCAGGTTTTGAGAAAGATCTAAACCAAGTAGAGACAATTCAGAGGACATCCATGAGAATGGTGGAAGGTCTGGAAGGCACGATCCGAAAGAAAAGACTGAAATAACTGTTTAATCTAGTGATTAAAAAGCGATGGTATGTATAAAAACAGTCAAAACCGTAAGGGAGCACTACAAACAGGAGGGACTTATCTCTTCTCAGCATTCACAGAGCATAGGACAAGAAGCAATGTGCCTGCCTTGCAGCAGGTGAGATTGTCATATCAGAACTGAAAATTTTAGGAGGAAATAAGGCTTTGCACCACATACCATAAGGAGGAAGTGAAATTTGCATCATGGGAGATCTTAAAGTCCAGACTAGACAAGTGTCTTCCTGGAAAGCATTTTTATTTTTTTGATACTTTGTCAGGGTGCAGAACAGGATATCTCTTTAGGTGTCTTGATTTCTTCTGAGTCCATTTGCTCTGACTCTGTGAATGCTGAGACTGGTTTGAGCAAGAGCGCATACCTTTTTCGCTGCAGGTTTTGCAGCAAGCAGTAGTTGCCACTTCCTTCCTGTCCTAAACTGTCACACAGGATCGATGTGCAATGTTAAAACATTGCCACACACCTCCTGAGAGATGTGTCCAGTTCTGCATCTCCTTTTCATGTACTGTATCAAGTATAAACGTGTAAGCTGTGTAACTGTATGAATTTTTCTACATAAAGGTTTTTCATATTGTATGCAAACATATCTGTATGTGCTTATGTTTAAATGTAACAGAACTTGGTGAACAAACTTTGACAATAAATTGAAGATACAATTAGAAGCCAGAGAATATATCCCCTCTAACATGAATTATACTGAATTACGTGAAGTATAGCAACAGACCATTTAACTTCCCTTGCATTGTGCTGAAATGAATGAAAGCGATGGGATGAGATTACACAAAAGTGAAGTGGGAGTAGAAAAAAATCCAGGAAAAAAGAAAATCATCTGCTAAACCAGCATATATTACCATGGTATATGATATGTTCTTGTAAGTGAACTTATCAAACTTCTAACAGCTTAGAGATGCCTAATTAGGATTTAAAGATCTGTAAACATACAGAATGAGCTCAGTCTAGCATATGGCAAGAGTCGAGCTAAAACAAATGTCATTTATTTCTAAAGTTAGTCACCATTATTGTCAAGAAACTCATTTATATCTATTTGAAATATATTGTTGTCCCAATTTTTCCTTATTTGTGCTTCGTAAGTTACACTAAATTGGAAAACATTTCTAAAAACTCAAACTCCTAAACGGGAATGAAAAGTGGACACCCCAATATTGTTTAAAATTGGACTAAAATGTTATTACTTAAAGGGCATAAGCAAGCAGAATTAATACTGATCTAAAAATTATATACATTCTGTTGGGAGCTGCCAAATCCAGTAGTCGAATAGCTGCCACAGCTCCACATCCCCATGTCCAACCAGTAGGGAAGCTGAGTGTGTGCTCCCAATAGGCGCACACATACTCACCATATACATACACACATACACATGGCTGTATGCACAGTTCAAGAGGGAGAGAAAACACAGCACTCGTGCAGACACTAATGACAGGACCAGCCAAATTCTGTTCCCCTTTCTGGCTGATGAGAGCGAAAACCTGTTAGTGGAAAATATATACAAATACATATGCATCCATAAAGCTTGGATCCCCCCAGGAGCTGACTTTAAGCACTTCAATCTGGCCAGTGCCTTGCCCGCAGATCCCAGTCACCCCAGCTGCCAGCACCTGGGCATGCCAGCTCACCCCACCCGTCATACCTCCCCTCAAAGGGCTGGCCTCAGACATTTGGTCTCTCCAGCAGTTGACTCCAGGCTCCTCTCCTCGCCCACTTGTCCCTCACACAGACACACACTCCTGTGAAAAGGTCTCTTCTGCAGCTGGCCCAGACCTATGACCTCACCAGATTTCATGGTGTTACCTCCCAGTGGCTGTCCCAGACCCTCTGGTCCCTCCAGTAGCCACCTCTCAGACATCGTGGTCTTCCAGTATTGCAGACACTCCAATATTTGGCTCCTTGGCTTCATATCCTACTTGCCGGCTGATGGAGTTTGATGTTTGTTAGTGATTGCTCACATACCCTGCATAACTGTGCCCAGCTTTGGGGCCCTCAGCACAGGAAAGACATGGACCTGTTGGAGCAGGTCCAGAGGGGGCCCACAAAAATGATCAGAGTGCTGGAGGACCTCTCTGATGAGGACAGACTGAGAGTTGGAGTTCAGCCTGGAGAAGAGAGGGCTCTGGGGAGGCCTTTTTGGGGCCTCTCAGTGCTTAAAGGGGGTGTATAAGAAAGGTCGGCACAAACTTTTTAGGGGGTCTGTTGCAATTGGACAAAGGGTAATGGCTTTAAACTAAAAAAGGGAAGATTTAGACTAGGTATAAGGAAGAAATGTTTTACAATGAGGATGGTGAAACTCTGGAACAGGTTGCCCAGAGAGGTGGTAGATGCCCCATCCCTGGAAACATTCAAAGTCAGGTTGGATGGGGCTCTGAGCAACCTAATCGAGTTGGAGATGTCCCTGTTCATTGCAGGGGGGTGGAACTAGATGACCTTTAAAGGTCTTTTCCAACCCAAACCGTTCTATGATTCTGTAGACATTGACACCCACACTATGTGCATTCTCCAGGCTCTCCAGGCGCGGGCAGCAGAGATGCGGCGGCCCCTACAGTCCCTGGTCCCACACCAGTTGCTGTGCTCACCCGTGCCCACCTCTGCCCCTCGCCCAGGAAAACAGCTAGAAACGGAGTTTAACGAGGAGCCAGGACAGACTGCGCTGATCAGGTGCAGGCGATGGCCAGACAAGCGTACCCACCAGCAGCCTGTCTATAGGACACATTTTATCCCCTTATCCCTCCATTTTCCTGCACGCTTCCACTTGCCCTTGTGTCTCCAGGCTCCTGTGTGTTGTGGAAGCGAGCCTTTAAACAAATAACCTAACATCCTTTAATAATGCTTCAGCTTAAAAAAAAAAAAAAATCTGTTTAAAAATTCAGATCGAACATGATAAAAATAAACTTGTTTGACGTGAACCAGTAGTACAAAGCAAACGTGATCGGATAGTGCCACCATATGGACAGTATCAAAAAGAACTTTCCTTTAGCGCCTGGCTAAAGAGATGCTGCAGGAAAAGACCAGGAAACTCTCAGCTACAAAAACTGGAGCTATTTTAAATTTCCTTACGTTCTAATAGAGACAAGATGTCTTTGTCAACTGTGCCTTTGAACAGCACTGGGCAGAATTTCAGCTGGCACCAATCTCGAGCAAACATGGACAAACATCAGGAAAAGTCGTAAACACCTGGTGAATTGTCTTGTTACGTAACACTTGGCAGAATAATTGCATTTCTTTACTTGTTCGGAGTTACATGTGTGACCAGACAAACAGCTTAATATAAAGGAATTAAAATAATTACTTCTCTGAAATGCAATACTACAGTCAAACAGTAATTCCTTGTGTTAAAAATAGTAAGACTGAAACCACAGAGTATGTCAGTGGTCACAGTAAAATGATGATTTGGAAACTAAAGTTAAAGACTATCCTGGTAGGAAGAGAGGGCTTACAGGAATGGCGGGGACATTAGAAGATGTGGAGGTGCCGTGTGAGGTCTAATCTGAAAGGACAGCTAAACAGAAATGGAGAACAGGGTGTTTAATAAGGGGTGAGAAGTTTGGTGTGCCACCTGAGGCAGCTACAGCACCTGACAGGAACAAACCTGATGTTGCCAAGCCATTCAAAGGAAGATGAAATCAGTCAGTACCCCTTGGGAAAACATTACTTTTTAAAGAATAATTGTTTTTTGAACCTCTCTGCTTTACTTCAGTTGTTCTAAGCAGTATATGGGTCTAGTGTGAGGCTTATCTCCCTGATCACACAACATCTATCTGGAGGAAACCGCGGTCCCATGATTTTTCATGATCTGTAATCAATACATTTAGGATTCTTACCCATCGCTATCGTTACTTTACTATCGACTGACTGATAGTCAGTGACTACTGTCTGTCACTGTCATTATGCTTGCAGTTCCAAATCTATATTTTCCAACTTCTATACCGGTCTTGATACAAAATGTATCAAAAAACTATTTAAAAACTAAATATTTTAAATATATTAAATATTTTAAATATGATAAATATTTTAAATGACAAGGCATGTATCTGAGCCACTGTACACTACGTGTGAGTGAAAGAATTTATCCAAAGACTTTCCTGACCTCATTTTGAATATATCTTAAATTCATTAGGTAAGAGAAGCATCTTAGTATTCATGAGAACTTCCACAGGCAGAAATCTGTCATCTCTGTGCAATTAATCTTATCAGATATTATTTTCTACCTTTTGATGTTGACTGGTAGCACCAGAAGTTCTTCTGAACAGCATCAGGTTTCTTCTATGAGACATCCATGCTTTTCATCATGATCATTTTCATTCAGGAGCATGAAACTCTAAGTCTTGTCAAATAACACATAATGAATAGGAAGCTTGGTGTTTTCTATGAAAAGCTGAAGCATAGAAAGACTTTTTTTTTTCAGATGTTTTTGTTTAAAACAATATTACAACTTTTGTAAAAAAAAATGCTTGTTTAAAAGAAGAGTATTAAGAAGGATGAGTATAACAGAATACAGATACAGTGAAAAATAACGGTACACAAATCCCTTGTATACAGAAACAGACAGGAATTTGACTAAGAAAAAAACATTTTTTCAACTGATAGATCACATCTAAGTATTAAATTGTAAGATTTCTAATTGGCCTGTAGAAAGGCCAAGCAATATTGAAAGAATAAGTTAGCATGCCTACAAAGTGTCTGTCTTTGCTTTCCAAAATTATATGTTACCCATCTCTTGGCTTTAACTGTCTCTGTCGGTTGCTTTACAGTGTTGAGCTTTATCCTGAAGGTGGCTGCATTTCATGTGAGTCATTCATCCCTACAACAGCTCAATCTTTTTTCACTGGATGTCTCCCGTGTTCAACTGTGACTAGGAGTAAATTAGGCAGTTTCAAGACTACGGCTCCTCTGCAGTGCAACGTTTATGTCAGGAAAATACTGTGCTACAATACAACAACACAGATCATAGTTAACGTTCATCCCAATGATTATTCAGTAAATATGCTCCTCCTCTAGGACAAAAAGTCGACAGCAGAAGTCTTTCTTGCTGCCTCACTGCTTTGGGTAAGTATCTTTTCCTGCCTAGAGCAAACCATTGCTAAATGGTATGCTTGGGAGGAGAAACAAGCTTTTGGAAAAGTGCTTCTCAACAAAAATGTCTCCTAGCTGTGTGTCTCTAACCTCAAAAAGTTAAGATTTGTAGCTGAAAGAGAAGCCCAGACAGACCACTGATGATTTATATCCTTACAGTGTTTTCCTTTAAGTTGCCAACAGCACTTTTTCTAAAACTGGTTCTCCTTATTTTGGGGAGCTTTGATTTCAGTAGTGCCTGTCAGAGGCAGGGTCAAATTTATAGGATTAAAGCCCAGATGCTTCTAGCTCCTCTGTTCTTATCTCTGGAGATTTCATAATTTGTGAGTTCTCCAGAGACAGATTGTTTTTGTTGTTTACACAGTTTTTACGAAGGGAGTTCAGAGTGGGGGTAAAATACTACCAGATCAGAATGGCCTGATTTTGTGTTCAGGTTGCGTTGGTGGGGATGACTATACCAGCCACTGCGTCGACTAGCACCTCTGACTCTGAAGTGGAGCACTGCAGAAATAAAAAGGCAACCTGCTACAGATTTACCTGGACCACCGATACTCTGCAGTGCAGACTTGCTACAGACTCATATCCTCTGGACACAGAAAAGAGTTAGCAATATGGTCAGCAGGGGCTTACACAAGTGGGAGCGTAAGAGTTGTGTAGAGCTGACCATATCTGCCTTTTTCACTGAATTCTTTCTGCTCATTTTGTTTCTGCCCAGGCTGTGACAACTCCAGGCCACTCTGTGATTTTCCATTCTTCAGTGTTTCAATATTATAAGCCTCAGGAATTCAGATATAATGACGAAGAACCAAATGACACTGAGGCATTTTTAATTAATTTTTGGGTCTGTATTGTGATTCAGGAGCTCCCCTTGCCTAGCTCCAAAGCATTTTTTATTTTGCCAGTTTTTGGCAGAACACAGGGTTAAGTACAAGGCTCTGAAACTATGCTACACTTGTAACCACAAACCAGATAATGTGTCCAGTGGTCCAACAATCTTGCACCCTCTTTAGGCCCACAAATGCCTCTGTTGATCCAGCTGAACCTGAACTCTGAGTCCTGAATATGAGGCAGAGCCTACCAAGTTCTCCTGTCCTCCAATCTATGCCTTAACTTGCAGCTTTAGAGACGAGCCACCTGATAATTTTCAGAGTAGACTAGGGAGGACCCAGAGTTGATCTTCTCTGAATCCTTGGGATTTCTCTGTTTTATGTTGTCTTCTGACGAAAACTCTATTAGATACTTCCCATCTGTCTTCTCTTTTCTCATCTCAAAATTCCTAGCCCAACTCCAGTCATCTCAACCCATCCCAAGAAAAATCCAAATAGATTTGTTGCTGTTGCTGAGGAGTAGGAATATAAAATTCGCTTGTTTAGTTTATTGACTGTTCTTCTAAAGAAAGCAGCAGTAAGTGATTAATCAGCCAGTCAGAGGGTATTTTCTTTGATATTATCTGAAAATCAGGTGTAGGTTGTCATCACCAAAGCAGAATCTTTCATAATATATTCCTGAGAGCTGGCAATGCTCGTTGTTTCAAAAGACACACGACTATCTTTGTCTGTACTATCTTTGTCTTCACTATCTTTGTCTTCAAAACTGGAAAGTCGAAGCATTCTTGCTGACATCAATTCCCCTATTACTGTTTCCTCTTACCATTTCTGACTGTTGTCTAGTTAATGAAATCTCCACAATATTGCCTATTTTTTTTAATCTCAGTCAATGCCCTGTCATGACAGTCTTATTTTTGCCTTAGGACACTTCCCTGATCAGTCCGGAGCTCTTTGGTTAAGATCAGGTGATCTTAACTGGAAGGGTCAGGAGTAATTTCTGGTGTACGCCCCACAATTCCACATTTTAGTCTTACTGAATGCTTGCTCTTGCTTTCTTAAGTTTGACTGGCCCATGTCAAGTAGTCGTATTGTTGACTGCTTCGCTTTTGTAAGCTGTCTGTTCCCTTACATTTTCATCATCTCTCATAATTTTATTTCCTGATTTTTTAATTGTTCAGATCATCATTGTAAGTCAATGTAATTCAATTTACTGATGTGGATTTCCATATGCTAAAAATCTGCTTCAGAAGTCTTACATTGTTGAAGTGCTTGTCCCCCAGGTCTTTTCCAGAATGAATCAGAAGTTGCTCTGCTGAAAGTTTCATCAGTGTAAAATGGAACGCACACATGAAAGTGGACATGGAACCAGTATCAAGCTCCTTGTACTTACCAGTGTATTATGTTCTACATCTGGAGTTTCTGCAGTCACTCTGTGCTTGGATGCCTGTGTCCACAACTCCTGGCCCTTACAGCTCAAGATTTATTAAGCTTACTCTCTATAATAGCAAGCCATCTGAGAGTAGTAAAAATTAATGACGTGCAATAGAAAATGGTTAAATTAATTATTCACCAGTTTCCAAAGGACGGTAATTGCATTTCCATTCTCTGTGGAGCTCTCTGATTAGCTTGCTGAGGGACTGGGGTGCTCAGTGGCATGGAGGTTACAAGTAGAGATATTTGTGTGGGTGCTCAGGAGAGAGGGAGTAGTGGGGATTGTCAAGGGTGGCTAGGATGGCTATATGTGTGAAGGCAAAGGTTTGCATGGTTTGTGGCTCTGAAGAGTGCTGGGATGTCTAGATCTGTTGCAATAAGAAGGAAAGGATATGTGGAAGGAACGACTACTGCTGTCTTTCATCAGAGCAAAATTTCTGTAGTTAGTTTGGGAGAGAAATTCTCTGGGACTCGTGGGTATGCTGCGGGAAATACAGCTTCTTTGACAGGGCACTTTTATCTTTTTCCCACTCAAAACTGATCAAGTACCTTCTTTTGCTTTTGGCTACTTCTCTGCTTAAGCTGAGGTGAGACAGACAAACAGCTTGCTGCCAGCATTTTGTCTTCACAGCCGTCGGGTAATGGTCCTGCTCTAATGAACTGCAGCTTGACATGCAAGGTGAGGATGACAGACCTGCTGAATACGCACCCTGAGAAATGCCTTTAAACCTCGAATACTGCTCTTAGGGGAAGGGCAAAGAAAATCATCAAAAGAAAAAATATCAGTGACTGGAGTCTTGGACTTTTGCTTTTCAATAGCATGTTTTCCTGCAGAGTACAGTAAATTTGCACAACAAAAGAAATGCAAATCACCTAGTCTCACTGTAATTTGTTCGTACAGTACTTAAGTACAACAGAATTGTGATTGCCATATGGGATGCCTTGGGGAAACGATAATAAGTATAATAAAAAATAACAAAACCAAGCAGGCTAAGTTGGCATACAGGGCATTGCCAATGGACTTTATAGTCCTCTAAACCTTTACTTACAGTGTTATGAGGTATTGTGGCATTCTTTGTACTTTTCTGGGTGATTAATCTTGGCTTTATATAGTTTAGAACATTTAGGCATCATGTACTTTTTAATTTTCCTTGGGCGATTCAAAAGTACTGTAACAGGGAAACACCAGTCCAGCTAATTTCCTCGTGAGTTGCATTCCAAGCTTGTCGGATTTATAGGAAAAAATTGATACTCTGTGACTATGGTGTGATCCTGTCAATCTGAGGAAGAGAAGATTAAACATTCATGACTACTGAAAGGCAATTTCCTTCAATTGTTCATCATGCCTCCATTCTTAACCTTCCCCATAGGATTTCCTCTTACTCTAAACTTCAGAAAAGGTTTTGGTTATTTAGAACTTTTTTTATGGTACTAGTAAACTGATGAAGGGGACCGTCATGATCAAATATTTGTTATTGGTTTGCTTCACATTACTCATTTACCTATGGTGTGACTCAGAAAGCAAATTTTTACTGTCATAAGCCATTTGCCTAGAAAAATGAAGGAAGAATTTTCAATTTGTTCATCTATCAAACAAACGCAGTCATGAAAATTAAGCAGTATACCCACAGTAGACCTAACTAAATCAAAACAAAAATGGTATCTGTTGTGGCATATGATTCCACAAAGACTATTTTTCGTGACTAGCCTCATAGATCAGATACAGGTCTGGAAAAAATAATGAAGTAATCCAGGCATAACACATTAGACTGAGAAAAATCCTGTTATAAGGTGGTTCTGAAATATTTTTTTTTAGCATTGGAATCTATATAAGAATTAGCTTCCAAACAGACTTCCTAAAAACATATGGACTAATGATTTTCTTCTTACCATCCTTCTCATCTCATTTTTGAAAGATATTTCAGCTATACAGGAGATATTAATACACTCTAAATGCTTATCTACCCATACCACACCTATTATGATATCTCAGTATGAGTAGGGATATTTTCATTAGTAACAATGTGTTTGGATTAGGCTCTTATCTAACAAATGTAATGAACTGACAGCAGGGAACTGTTTCTGCTAAAATGAATATAAAAATGGGTCCCACAAACATCCCCTGAATCCAGTATGCTATGTTTCTCGGTATTCCTAACTGTGTGATAAAATGAAGACCATGTCAATGGTAAGTCCTAGTTTGCGTCTCAGCAAAAGGATTACAGTTAACAGTCTCTGCCCACCCAGGGACAGCAACACTGCAGAGGTACTGAACATCCACACAGATCCACTGATGTACAACTCCACATGCAAACGGTAGCACGCAGGAATATTTCTCCTGTTCTAAGGCAATGCCGCATGATGAGTCAAGTCCATTAAATTCTACGTGACAACCTGGGACAAACACAATTCTGCTCCTAAACAGTTCATGCCCTATAAAGGTAAATGAGACACCCACCTGCTGCTCACACCAGCAACCTGATGTCTGTGAAAGACAAGTGTCTCTCAGTTTGAACAAATATAGATATGTCTGTGAACGTTATTTGTCAATGAAATTAAAAATTTCAGACCGCCCTAGGGAGTGGGAAAAATGGATGTCTTTTCATTCCATCTTTTTAACAGCAGGTGTGACAGAAGACAACAGCAAGAGATTATATTTTTTTATCCAATGCTGGATGCAAAATTTACAGCTCAACTATCGAGCTCTATCAGTTACTATGAAAATGATATGATTTTGCTGTCATACTGAATTGTGTTTGGGTGTTATTTCTTTCTCTCCCCTTACTTGGTCTCTTTTTTATTGGGCAGTAGAAAGAATAGGATGGTAATCTGAATTAAGGTAATGAGGCTACTAAATGTCATGCTTCAGCGCTGCAGGTCCCAGGATGTTCAGGGGTGAAGAACTGGGTAGGAAGACTCTGAGGTGTATTGCCCTGTCCTTTTACCTCTAGCATCATAGCTGAAGATGAGGAAATGCTGTACTCTGAGGACATGATGGCAAATCTCTTTATTAGATTGAAAGTTTGTGCAAAATTGGCAAATTTGGCCATTGGACAAAAATTTTCTACCCTTTGGAAAGCATAGTGGTTGATTTCATTTTAATCTGCTGAGAGGTTCACAGAGGATGCATTTGTAGAACAGAGAACCAAGAGGGATCTTTTAGATTGCTGACTCCAGTTTTCTGCCCCTATGAGCAATTATGCCATATAATCCTCTTCAGTAATTTATCAGGCTTCAACTTGAGGGTTGAACATAGGTGGGTTTATGCATCCTTTTTAGCTAATTAATTCCTTGTGAGGAAAGAAACGTCAGCTAATGACAGTACCTTGTTTTTTCTGTTCTGGGATGGTTACTCACAATTTCGTCTGCTGATATAATAAAATTTGAGTTTGAGTTTTTCAAGTTAGAGTCCAAACTGCTAGCTCCATGTGGGCCACCACAGAATATCATGCAAGCTGATAGATATGAAACAGTGAGAGAGGAGAGTTCCTGCCTTTCTGTTAGCCCCAAAGAGCTCATCTTTGCCCCCTCCCTGTTTCACCTCCTTGTGTCCCCAAGGGCGACCCCCATTACCCTGCTGCACATCTGGACCCACACAAGCCCCATAATGCCAGCTCTCAGTACCATACTCCCTAGCTATTACTTGGCTGTAGGAATACAGTGCAGAGATGTTAAAACTGACCTTTGCCCACACAACTTACCACTGTTGCTTCCAGCAGGACCCATTGCCCCTTTTACCATTAAGTATTTGAGTTACATAAGCTTGGCTCAAACAAATTTTTTTTCTCTCTGGCCTTAAGTTTAACCAGTGCTGAAATGCATCAATGTAAAATATGTGCACCCTTTTTTAATTCCCTTGCCTTTGCTTTCCCACACGCATATAAATACTCAAGCACAGTCTTCAATATCACAAATACAATGAAAAAGATTCGTAATCTGAAAGTGGCTGGCTGGAAGAAGGGGAGGGCTCTCCTCTGCCTCTTTTTATGTTTCTCAGTCACTTTTCACTAGACTATATAAGACTTCTATGTTAGGGAAAAAATATGGTTTCAGAGTTTTGAGTTGAATATTGCATCTAAAAATTTGGTACATGTTCGCGTAAATGCAAAATGTATTCACATTCTGCACTGTGACATTACCTTCCCAATCATGTAATAACAATAAGGGACCTTCTTTTTATGTTATGTCCTTAGGATTTCACACCTCCCAAAAATATTGAATGCCTGCAGTTCTCATGCATTTCCTACCCATGAGTCTTCTGAAAAATCTGGAGAAAAATTAGTAACATCTAATACACTACCAGAAATCAAGGTGTTTTCTGAGATAACGTTACTACAGCCGTATTGCTCTTCATTCATAGCAGGCATATCATATCAAAAGGTCTGTTCTGACAGAGCCAGCACATGGAAATAGGTTATTTAACTATTCAGGTAAACTGAAGAAATCTACTGTTTGATCTTGAAGATGACTGAAGTGAGTAGCTAAAGGCAGCAAATTCAGGCTGCAGTTTCTGTCTCTTGTCACATTATGAGCAGCCTTGAAAATGGATAGTTTGATGGGACACAGGAACATTTTTCATCACTGGTCAAAGAACAAACATTCCTGAGTTTTTCTTCGTGCATCCGGAGAGCTGTAAAACTAACCAAGGACAAATATGAGGCTGCTGAAATATAAAACAATTAAAGGAAATCCCAGCCTAAATCTTAATCTCCAGATGGAAAGTGTAAAAAAAAGTTTCACTGGATGCTTATTCTACTCTTTCTCATTCTTTTTTTTTTTCAGTGAAATCTGCTTACATTTGAAATAAAAAGTTTTTGTGGGTTCACACAGGAAAATTTAGCATATATACTTATGTTTCCTCAAGAAGTACCAGTAACAGTAAGCAACTGAAAAACTGAAAAGTACTTTGCAGCAAGTTGCTTTAAAATTCTCTCATGGTGTTCTTTTTTTTGCTTCTAGTGACAGTGGTATGACCCTTCTGTCTGGCAGTGATTTACAGTAGCTAAGATCTGGGTTCATTTTGTAGGGTTCACTGATCATACTCAAACATCATCACCATGAGCCTTGTCCAGCTGAAAAAATGGTTTCAACTAAATTAATCCCTATGCACCCAGTAAAGTATCTCTGCACTGTTAAGTGTTTTGTTAAACACAAAACATCTAGCTGATCAGGGGTTCACTGGAAGGCAAAGAAAAATGGGAAAAGCATAAATTCCCCAGAGAAAGCAACTGCTGACCTGAGAGCAGGCTGGCAATGGTGCAAAGTACTCCCCTCATGGCTGCACACAGACAAGGAAGAAGGTGACTCTTCACCTGCTGGCACTACTTTACATACCTACTGTTTAGTTGCCTAAGATTTTTCTAAGACATTAGAAAAATATGTGATAATACCCATCACATTTTTTTCCCCTGAAAGTTCTTCTCTTTCTTCAGGGATCAGGGCTTGTGCTGTTGTAAATTCAAAGCACCTCCCCCCATTTAATCAATAAATCAAAAAACTTTAAGGACAGAATTCAGTTCCTCTTTTCAAGGGGTAAAAGACTGCTCATTTCATTGGAATGGAACTCACTTACATCAGCAATGTATTTGACAGCTCGACATCTACATACCTCTGTCTCCCATGAGTCAGAAGTGACACTGTGTTATACTGGCCAGTATAATGAATGGTGATGAGCATTTTTATCCATGAGGGCACCTTGAGTTATGATGACTTCATTTTCAGGAAAAGATACTTCTCAATAGAGAAAAATGGAAGAATTAATGGGGTTACCAAGAAAATAAATTCTTGCAAAACTCAGAAATAAAATGAATAGGAAAAAAATTAGCCAAATATTTGAAATAATAAATTAAGACAAGGTTTATGATGTATCTGTTGGTGAAGAAGGTTCCATTTTAACTATGACATCTCAAGATGTGATGCACTATACCCTATTTTAGATAAGTTCTATTGCACAAACTTGCAGTTCTTTCCTTTTCTTGCAAGAGTAAATAGTGGAAAGAGAGTTTGAAACTGATCTGAAAGAGCCTCCTGCTTACTAAATCATTGTAAGCTCACATCACCTTGTTTCATTTAAAACTTTATTTGCTGCAACTTGCAGATAAGCATTACAGGTGTATGGCCCAGGTAACACTTTTGGTGATCCACCTTCACTGATCTGCTGCTGACAGTTGACCATCTCAGCTGTTTGTTTCTGAGGAAAATAAGAGTAATCCCATCTTGGAATACTCTGTCCAGAGAGAAACTGGCATGCTTCTTCTCATTGCTGTTGACCTTCTCAAAAAGCATTAAGGGTCATATTTTATACTTGTGATAATATGGAAGATTTAATTATCTTTACAAGTGTCCATGTCTGAACTCATCCACTTTTCAGCTAGATTAAGGTCAATGTTTTATTCTGTTTTACAATGATCATCTCAATAGATGCATTCGGTAAACTAAAATCACTAAATTTCATCATTTTATAGTTTACAATAATTTAGTTTTGTTGTATTTCCATCTATTCTTAGAGCACGAAACTAACCCTAGTCATAGGATTCTTTAATTTGTATATTTTTATCATCTGCTCTGGTGTCTGTGTTCTGACCAAACTAAATAATCCCAGCATTTCTTATCAAGTTATATCTTGTTCACAGACATCTGAAAATCATCTTTTTCATTCAGGTGTTTAACTCAGTATTTTGATATGTCATTTTAAACACCAGCTTTGAAAACTGTCAGTGTTCCATTAACCATCAGAGTATCTTTACTCAGTATTTTTAAAAATCTGTTTCATGTAAAAAAGTCCCAAACAAAACAAAATAAAAAGAGATTCAACATTAAAATTATGCCAGATCCAAATCTTAACATTGGAGGATTCCTAAATTTTGGACACTTCTGATATTCATTGTGAAAAATAGTTGTAGTTGATCCTGGTTTCTTTAAACAACGGACAAAAAAAACCTTCATACAACACTTCAGAGAATAGAGGTTTGACATTCATAGCAGAATGCTTATGGGCATCCATTATCTGCAATACATTTAAGAGGAAAATAGTTAAAATCAGGTCCTACAACATTTATCACGTAAATACAAAATTATATATTTTATTGATCCCCATACATTCTCCATTAATTCTGGGTTTGTGTCATTAAATATCTTGGCTATTTTCTTTTGTAGAGGTGTTATTATTTCTATTTGTTATATTTAGCAGCCATACCTACAAATTCCAACAGGGAATTAACACTGCATTGTATTAAGACTGTCCAAACAATTAGCTCAAAGCCTGTTTGTGTTCCAGGGAACTCATATTTTAGAATGGGGTGTGGAAAGGAAAAGAATTGGCAAAGGAAATTTGAAGTACACTCATTAAAATATTAATGCCTACAGTTGCACTATCAGGCCCAGCTAGTTCCTCAAACTAGCTGAGGAACAATGGCGAATGTTTAACAATCCTTATACCCTAAATTAATATACTAATGAAATAGTGTTTATTAAAAGCCTCTTGACACATTTCTTCCTTATTGAAAATTCCAACTGAGTACAAGTGCTTTTGAATGTTTAAGGAAGGTCTTCAACGCAGAAAATCATTTAAGGAAAGAGAAAGGAATTTTCATCTCTCTATCTCTGGACATTTTGGGGTTCAAAAAGTTTCAGAGAAGGAGGAGATTTGGTATTGTTCTGAGTCAATTTGCTCTGGCTGAGGAAATGACGAGAAGGAAACTATTTCCCCGTCTCGGGTACCATGTGGTGTTCCAAGATAAGGCGAGCACTTGCTAATTCGAGTCCACAAGCAGGAAACGTGATACATCCATTTCCTTTCAGGCAAACAACACAGTTCCCTGGCAGCACAAAAGCATTGCTTCTACTGCTAAATCTCAAACGTTGAGAAACCCATTGCTCCTCTGTGGACGTACCATTCTATATTTGTTATTTGGATGTTATGGATAGAAACAGTACTTACTCTCCAATCACATGGCCACCAAAGTTTTGGGGTAAGGATTTTGTTTCTTCTTCTAGAATATCGTTAAAGTAGAGGCTGAGATTTGCTGATGATTGCCTTAAAAAGTACATCTGGGTACTTTCAAGCCTCATGTTGGAAGCAAAAAGGAATGAGTAGATTTTGTATTTCTTGCAGTGCAAAAGATTGTTTTCCAAATATTTCTTTGACAAAGTTTTATCATGTTTTTAACTAATCAAGACAGCAGGAACTGCCAGGGCAGAATTGATTGTTTGACAAAGTTCATTACTGAAGTCAGTTGAAAAGGTCTCTATTGACTTCAGTGTGTTTCAGATCAGGTAGACATTCTTAACTGTTTAATGGATGTACCTACATGGCAGACATGATCTGTTTCATCCTCTGATGAAGAAGAGATAGCAAAAACTAAGCGTGTTAGAACCTTTGGAATAAACTCTCACTCCTCCAGAATGTAAAATGATTTGCAGTTTGTAGTGGTGTCTTGTGATCAGATTTTCCTCACTTTTTCCTCAATATATACTTTGATTATTTTCCATTAACACTGTTTTCCTTCACCCAAACCTGGGACTGATGCATTAACTGAAACGTATAGAGTGTGAGGTGGAAGTATATTTTATACTGAAATTCATTTGAGGTAATTAGATTCAATGACTTGATCCTACAGGTTTCCATGCAACAGCTATGGAGAACCTTTCCCTCCAAAAAGCTCTATCGCTTGCTATGTTTAGCATTAACATGTATTAGTATTTATCATTAGCCTTTAGCATTAGCATGAATCATATGATCTGGGTTTGTCTATTTTAATATTGCTATTGAGCAATGACTCCTCCAAGAATCTAAAACTAAACCTTACCTAAAACTAAACCTTATCTAAAACTAAAAAATACTATGTATTAGCAAAATGGGACTTTTGTTGCATAGATGCACCCTGGGAAAAGAGTGGAAAATAACTATACAAGAATATTTAAAGAAGTTCCTTCATTTCCTTAGCATAAGAAAGTCTGTGGAGTGCCATCCACATGTTTCCTGCAGTGACATATATTTTCCTACTGAGAGACCATGAGCAACTCACTTCATTTTTGTGTCTTGGGCTAAAAAGTAGGAAAATTATACTGGATGCCTTTGAGAAATACTTACAGATTAACTGAAGAAAAAATACTGTTATTACTGTTTCAGGGTCTCTTGTTGTCTGGAGGCTGTCTGCTGGACTCTGAAGAATAACTATCATTTTTGTAGAGTTGAACTACATGTAATTCTAAAATGGTTCTTTCAGAACAAAAATGAAAGTGCTTTCATCAACGTGTACTTTAAGAATCCTTGTGTAAAAGGAGCTGCCCCTTGTTACTGCAGATTTCCTTTTATTCTGAAGTAAATTATTGCTTCACTCTCATGGAAACATACACATGACATGGCAACATTATATGAAACTCTAAGGATTCATGCTCAGATTGTGGGCAAGGTGTTCTCCATCTTCATGAAGAGTCAAAAAAAGTACCTAAGAAGTGAATGTTTAATTTCCACAGCATATTGCATGCAGCTGGCCCCGCTGGTACTGCTGTTACTCTGTCGTTCCATTTAAGGTACTTCTCCAGGTGTGCCAGGCCCTGGTCCTTCAATATCAAGAGCTGCATTTGACAACGCAGAGCAGGACATGCATGAGCTGTCTTATTGCTGAAAGGGTCAGCATCTCCTTTCACCAGCATTGCCCAGCCGGCTTGCCAGGGACTGAAACTGTACCCAGCCCTGAACACTTCTCATTTGCTTATGCTCTGACAGCAGATGAACCTCACAGCTTGGGTTTTTGTGAGGAGCTTGCATGATCCTGGGAAGGGAAGACACACCTTACACTTTTCTTCTTTTACTGATAGATTTTAGAAGAGTTTCCTCTTCCTTTCCTTTAGGTATAGTGTATGTGGTAGACTAGGGAGGGACGCTGTGTCAGGAGACAATGACTGACACAAGCTCACTGTGAGGAAACTTCATTTAAAATGCTAGAAGTGTATTTTCTGACATCCTTGGAGATGCATGACCTGAGGTAAAAATAAAGCTACACATAATAGAGGTAAATAAAATTGAGTTCTTTATTAAATGAGAATGCAGTATTTGAAACTGATTTTTCAGGATATGGCTTATAGTCTGTTTCACTGTTTTCCTAAGCCACCCACCATGTAGTGCTGTGAGTGCGAATACTTACCGAAATGCAGATCCTTTTCCACGCATATCTGACTTCCCAGCAGCTCCCGTGGACTTGATCGAAGTGTAAACTTCTGCATGCGTGTAAAGGTTTGCTGACAGGGACTAACTTTGTGAGAAAAAAATAAATGCTGTAAAAATTGTTAGAGTAACTATTCATAATGATATTTAATTCTTACAATTTTAAAAAACATCTATTGTCTACCAGCTGCTTCCCTACTCTGGAAAATATACAGGCATCCTGTTTTCTAAAGCTGTCCAGTTTCCAATGGTAACTTCACACAATAGCATCTTAAAAATGACTCTAAGAATTTTAAAACAATGAACAAACTAAACTGTCCTCCACTTATTTATGTGTGAGCACATATAAATCTGTTTACAGCTGTTCCAGGTTAGTGGAAGTGTGCATGAATAAAGCCGAGTAGATAAAACCAAGATATACGTGCCTTGATATGTCATGCTGTGTGAATTGCCTAAGTAGTCTAAATCCTCTCTGTTTAGTCATGCAAAGCCTGTAACAAATAATAATAATAATAAAAAAACAAACACATTTTTTTGCAGGCTCAGTGTAGAGTCAATGACAGCCTGGATTGTTGATAGCATGCTTAGCTGCAGGGCTTGCAGGGCGATGAGATGATGCTGTACCTCATCCCAATTCTTTTGAATTCAGGCTTCACTGTCATCATTCTGCAGTACTTCTGAAATGCTAAATTATGCAGCAGAGTAAACCAGAAGAAACAAAACAGTAGTTTTACTGGCCTAAAATCAATTCTGCTAGGAAAAAAAAAAAAAAAGAAAAAGGAATATTAACTTACTCTTCTCATTTAAATTCACGAGTTTCATGATAGAGCTCCTGGCCCTGTCAGCAAATATCCTCTGTGTAATGTGCCACAAGCACAAAATCAGGACTCCGATTCTCACTTTGCTAGAGCTGTTCTCTACCACAGATATTGCACAGAGTCTTTGCAGCTGTGCATGCTTGTTTCAGACACGTTGTCTGAGCTACTGCGAGGATGAAGGGGCTCCTCTCGTTCAGGTGCCAGCTTCTATGAAGCCATGTAACCTCCAGTCACCCTATTTTGCAGTAGAAATACATAGTATAGTACTTTGGCAGAGGTAGGAAGAGCAGCACTTAAAGTCAGCCTCTGCTGAACTTCAGCACCGTTGGTATCACATGGACTGTAGACAGAGAATCTGGATCATTTTATTTTATCAGTAGTTTCAAAGGGAGGTTTGGCAATAGCTGAGTGAGAAATTCAGGGTTTGGTACCCATCTATCAACTACTAATCTCGTTTTTTACTGTTTTAATACAGACTTTATTGAATTCATTTTGATTTGTAAGTTAACAGTGGAAGCAAAGATGTTTCCATTTGAACCAGGAGTGCATTTCTTGTAATTCCTAAAAGCATTCTCAGTCACACACAATTAAATACAATAAATGGCTTCGAGACAATTCTATTTCTCCAGTGCAGATAGTAATATACTTTCAGATCAGGAAATTTAATTTAAATAGTACATTTGATCATTATGACAGCAACAGAGAGAAAAAGTGTAAGCAGATATTAATCAACATAAACTCAGATCTCTACACTATCCTTCAGACTAGTTTTACTCAAGTATCTATTTAAAATTAAACATTACAATTTAATACCTTAAAAACATTAAGGAGAATTTTTTTTCTTGAACAAGAATCCAGGGTGTTATTTGTCCAGTGTATGGAGACAATGCTGTATATCAGCTGGCTTCCAGCATTTTAAGATTGCAAATTGCCTGGCACTAGCACTTCAAGCATTATCACTTGACTTTATAAGCTACAAATGCACTCATGGTTTTAAATGCAATGTCAGATTTTGCCTTGTCTCTCCCTCAACCCACTGTTCTTCCCCTCATTATAATATGTTTGTTTGCTTGAAAGAAGTCAGACTATGTACTTTGCTGGAAAAGATGGTCATTAGGGATGAGTGTATTCTAACATCTGACACTGTGTCATGGCATCACGTTATGGGTCTAGCAATAACGGTGGTTAACTTTGCATCATCTTTATGAACTGAAATGCTACTTGTGAAGGGCAGCACTGACACAAACAGTGACACAACTGCCAACGACAGGAAAGTCCAGCCTAGACAGCCATGGGACCTGACTTCTCTTCTGGGATCCTTCATGGGCAGTAGACACAGCAGAGTAGAAGCAGCAGCAGCAAATCCAGTCCAGTTCTTTGCAAGTGAGAAAAGAAGTATTTGGCTAGCTGCGTGGTGACCAGCTTAAGCCTGTTGGCTTTCACTCTGATGACTGTGTCAGTATTTTCCAGCATACACACTGGGTGATCTCTCCTCATTCCTTTTGCTCCCCTCCACATGCTTTGTACCCCTCCAGTCCAGCCTTAGCAGCAGCAAATAAAGACTCTGGAAGCTACCTCAAATGAAGCTACCACAGCTGAAGATGTGGACACACAAAGGCTACAGTTCAGAGCCAGCTATGGAGCACTTGACAGCAGACGTGGCAGTGGTAGCTTCTACCAGGCCATTCTCTTCCTAGTTTGATGGCTGGAAAAGACCATCATAAACCAGAGAACTACAGAGAGCCTTTATCCTGGGAGACTGGGCGTTGCTAGTAGGGCAGAGGACTTAATTAAGCTGAAGATGCAACTCCTTTGCTGGCAGATAGGAGGAAGTGAAGGCATGACATAGAGGCACTTATAGACACTTTATACTACTGGAGATTTTTTTTATTAGTACAGAAAACCTTCAGGGTTGAAGTGGAACAGTGTAGGAGGAAAACATGACAAAATTAGAGCCGTGGATTCAGGTGCAGTATCAACCTCAAGGATGCGTTTCCTGAATTGTTGTTTTTCCTCTTCTCTTCCTTTCCCTTTTCTCCCTTTTCACAATTTCACCCTAGCATGCATATTCTTCCTGCTATTTTAATTAGTGACCATCAGCCAAAACAGAGCAAGGGGTTTGAAGACACTGCATCAACTGGAATTTTTCCTTGCAGTTGGTTTCTTTTTTGTCACTTATCTGTGTTTTGGAAAACCCCAGTGATTTTAAGAGTGCAATACTTGGCAGCATATCATGCATTCTAAGGAGCTCACAGCACAAGGAATAAACATCTTCACAGGAGATATAACCTCTTTCTGCAGAGTCTTTGGGTTAGATCACTGATGCCTGCAAAATTTTGGAAAAGAGATGTAAACAAGTGAGCTTCTTTCTTTTGAAATCACTCTGCTGGAGTCAGACAACTTCAGACTTTACAGGCTCCTGTTGTTGGAAGCAGCCCCAATGGGAGAACAGAGAAAGGGAGAGGCAAAGTGCTTTTTTCCTGCTCATGATGCAGTTCTGCTCTAGTGTTTTAGGGAATAATTCCTTCCAGTGTTTAGCCAAAGTAGTAGGACATTGTCCTTTTCAGAAAACAGAGACTGAAAATGAGGATAGAGCCTTTTAGTGCATAAATACGAGTATTGCCATGACTCAAAACACCACACTATTTTTGATGACTAAATAAGCAGTTCTCCATCCATAGTACTACTGGGGACAATAAATGAAAATTGTATTCCAGTGATAACTGACTTTGTCAATTTTGAATTTCTTTAACCTCATTGCCTTTTTGCATTTAGATAAAACAATTTATAAACAATAGATAAAATTACCCAATAATCATAAAAATTAAAAGCAAGCCAAACTCTTCAATACCTGGTGAGTGCGAGGGAAAGGAGCAGAACGGTCACAGCAAATGTTATTGGGGGAAGGGATGTTCCATATCAATTTGATGAAGTCAAACATATCTGAAAGAATATATCCGAGTTCTTTGGCCAGAAGCCTGTACTAATACCTCTACCATGTCACAGACAGACAGACAGACACACACACACATATCTATATGAAAAATGCAGTCTTCACACCGACTCTGCATCTCCCCATCTGACGTGCACTGACTATGTCTGCAGCGACAACTTTCCTGCTCAGACTTCCCAGAGTGCTTTATCATGCACTACTTTAATTAGTCTGTTTGCTTAACACTTGAATTTCAGAGCCTGGTTTCTGGCTCGTCAGGGATACTGATCCATCACTCAGGACTTGCAACTCAGGGCTTTACCTCGTGGTGTGTGATATTAAAGAACTCAAATTCTTAAACAGACTTCTGTCCCTGTCATGATGGAGTTAGTATCAGAGCCAATTGTATGTGAACAAACCTTCCTTCCAGCTCCCCACCTATCTTTTCCAATCAAATAAATGGCTCATACTTCCAGGTTTATTATTATAGATTTTCTAGAGCCCTGCTGGTTCTTTATTGCTTATGTAGCCTTCCATCTTCTGATTAATATTTTCTCCTTTACTTTTTCAAGGTGCAGCCTTTAAAAAAAGAAAAATTCGTACATCTCCAAAGCTACATTTCCATACCCTTGAGACATCTAATAACAAAAAGCAGGTTGTCTTTTATTCCTATTTCACAGCCAAGTATACCTACTGATAGTAGAAAAAGATCTTGTTTTGAGGAGCGTATAATCCAAATACCCGCATTGATTGGCTCTAGTATACGTCAGTGGCATGTGAACAACCCAATATAAAACTAGTCTAACACATCAAATAATAAATAGGAAGGGGGGATGCATTTCCTAGTTTAGTCAGAAAGCTCTCAGAATTCACCACATGAAATGGCTAGGAAAACTGGTGGAAAGATATAGCCGTGGAGAATTTTTCCCTGTTTCTTAGCCCAGAAGATATTGATCAGATGGACTAATTAGAGCTTTATTCTGCTGAAATATGTGCAAAATGTTGTCTGCACTAGAAATTTCTAGTTGTGTAAATGGTGTGACTCCATAATATAAGGTATAGTGCCAAAGGAAGTAGGGTTTTCTTATATCCCTTTGCATCAGTCTGGTATGGACAGATCATGTCCTTGGGGCTGCACATTTCCCCAGTTCTATCAAATAATGCACCTGCAAGCATACCTGGCTTAGTGGCAGTGTAGCTGTGTTGAGTAAAGGCAACGGTGACATAAAGCCTCCTCCCACTCCTCCTACAAGAAACCTGCCAAGAGCGCACAAAATTTTTATCAACTTTGAAATGTATTCGGACTCCTGAGGTAAGGATCCTAACATGGAGTAAAACACATTGATTCTTTCCAAATTCACTGAGAAACTAGAATTGTTTTATTTTCCTATGGTTGGTCGACTTGAACTTAGAGCAGATCGCCCAAAAGACGTTTGCGGAAATAAGCATATCAGGAGACAGGTTTTTAGTTGGGTTTCTGGAAGATAAAGCAGATGATTCCTCTACATTTCAGGTCCCTATTTGAAAAATAGATAAAACTTCCCTGTGCTGCTTTGTAGGAACGTGGTCAAGAGAAAGATGACGAGGTAAAATGTGACACAGAATCAAACAGAAAGCCGGTTCTGCTTTTTGCAAATGTTTCCTGTAAACACGCTGAGTTTTTTCAAGTACATTTATCTGAGGAGCAGATGTGCAACACAGATATAAAATATGATACATTTAAACAACTGCAAAAGACAATGAGATCTTTACGGTAATGTTACATCCTTCTTATTACCAGTCTTAAATCTAGTGTACCTACAAGTTGTCCCTCCTGCTCCTCAGTGAAACGTTACATGGTGCCACAAATTTAATAGTGAGGCCATATTTCCAGATAACTTAACCAAAGATTTCACTTGAATGACTAACTTTTTTCATATCGATGAAGAATAATTGCAATGTATGTGCATGGTGAATTTGAAGAAAGCAGGACTGTGAAAGTCCTATACAAATCAGCAGAGTTTTTAGGACAGGGAACAGTTTTGGTTTTGTCTGTTACAAATGCCACACACTGGGACCTCAGACAGACCCTGAGAACATAATACATGGACAGAAATAAACAATGGCAACACCAGTAAAATTCAGCTTCACCTATATAGGAACTGAGACAGACTTTTTTTTTCACTTCTTGGAGAGGACTGCAGGGTAGTGCATCCTCCCAGGCCCAGCAGCATCAGAGTAACTTTTGCTGCACGGCTTCTGGAGCAACGGAGATTTCCCCTGACTAATGGTAATCTCTTTTTTTCCCCTTCAGATGAGATACTGATCCACGTGAAAATACTGTGAAATGAGATGCAGAAAATGTCACATATTTAAATCACTTCTCAAGTGGTCAAGTGGTCAGAAGCTGATTTAAGTATTCCACATAATTTTGATAATGATCACAGTAGCTAGATGACTGCTGGGGCAAGGGAAACACACACATACCACCTTTCCTCTGCCTGAACCTCTTAAGATCTCTACAAGAGGGCTATTGTCCTATCTACCAGGTCAAGGTCAGCAGAAGATCTTCCCGTTTCCCGCTCCCCTGACCACAGGGTGAGCTGACTTGGTATGTGTCACGAGGCAGCAGCAGAGCAGCCTGGGCCAGTGACTCAAAGAGGACAAAGGTTTCATATAAATGCTACTAATACTGAGAGAAATGGCAACAAGGGTATGGGTTTAACTGAAGGGAGATAAAAGATAACATGTGGTGGTGAGGCATTAGCAGTGGCAGCAACTGTGTTTGAACATCAGCTCTTCAGTGGCAACATGAGAGCCGGGAATCTCATTCCTCTGTAACACACAGGGTCCCTGGCTCCTCCTCTGAAGACCTCCAGAAATATTCTTATACCAAATGGGAAATAAACCTATGACTTCTGATGTAATCAAAAAGGAAGGCATTGCTCATTTCCCCCCTTTCAGCTTCAGGATATACCATATGTCTCTTCCCCCTCAGCTGTGTTTGAGAAGGGCTGATTTTCATGCAGCTTCTCAGTTGGATTTCTTATGCTCGTGGCACTACTGTTTGCTGGAGTGGCTGTGGCTGTGTGCTTCATTGTCTTCCAGTACTGCTGCAGAAGCAGCTAGGCAAGAGATTCTGTACTGCACCTTCTACTTGTGCTGGTGCCATATTAGTGTAGGAAGCCAGCACTTCCTCTCTGCTTCACCAGGGACAGGAGTCAAGGTTATGTCACATCTAAACATACTCTGCCCACACTGATTTCTCCAGGAAACAGAACCATGTCTTAGCCTTACACTGTTTTATTTTCCAGGTAACTGTTGTAGGTACCATTTTGTATCAACTACCAGAGCACTATTGTTTTGTATAGACCCTACAAAAAAATTTATCAGATAAATCATATACTCTCTTCTGAAGGGTCAGAATGATGATTCTATTCCAAATTTAATATGGTTATGCTTATTTTGCTACCAGTTGAGTAAAAGATTTGACAAGCATGTGAAAGTTATCACTTCCATTACTGAAGTAAAGGGGATTATATCAATAATCAGACCTTGCATTTAGGAAGCTAATATGTAAATCCATTCCAAGATCTTATGTGCAGGCCTGTCAGAAAGATAAAAGCAGATATTGATGAGGGATCTGTTTTTTTTTCCTTGCCTTTATTCTGGCAAGCCTAAAGAAAAGAATATTACTGCAGTTGGATGAAAGCAAGAAACTATGTCATGAAAAGACGAGACCAGCCTTACTCTTGCATGCTGTCTATTCAGAGCATGATTTCTTCCTTGTGTATAAATTATTCTTTTAAAGTGAGTCTGTCATCCTGAGGCTGTGTTTTGTTGCCTTCTAATTACTGCTTCTTTCCTGCTTTCCCGCCACCCCCCATACAGCCATTGATTTATCAAATGCTTAACCATCTTTAGCAGGAAGGAGACAGATCTAAGGTAGTAGAGAGAAGAGGCAACGCTTCTTCAGAGTATTATTTAAATATTAATCAGACACACAGTTCATATACATTTTGGCAATTACACCTACTGTATTGACTGTGTGGTGCTGCTTGTAGTCACATGAGTGACGTGTCATGCTTTGTTTATCCACCAAATCCAGAAATCTTGTCTTTAGGAAATGAAGTATATTTCTTTTTCCAAGCATCACACCAGTGAATGTGTTGGCATGTGAACCTGTTGACATCAGCAGTCACATAATAAAAGGAGCTTAGTGTTGTTCTTTCCCCCCAAGAAAAATCCCACTTAGCTGCATGCTCAACTGCTAGAGCCTAGCAGGATTCCGATTCAGATGAGTTGGTCTCAGGACATTGTGGATGCAATGATTCTGCCTTAGTTCTTCTTGTAGAACATATTGAAGGAAAATGATCTGTATTTATACACAACTTCCAATTTAACCATTGTAATTCATTTAATCAAGAATCTAAAATTTTTGTGAGCCAAATGAGTGGCTGCAAGTGGTGCCATCTCCCTTATACAGGTTAGTCTGAAGCATAGAGATGGAATGAGATGGCACAAAATCACAAAAGAAGAACACAATGCAAAATCAAGACTCAAGACTGACCATTTTGTCTTTCTGAGATTATATTCATTTCATAACCCTATTCCTTTTTTCTGGGAAAAAAAAAAAAGAAAAACAGAAAAGACTATCAATAACAGTACAGACAACTTCAATTTTTCCTGCTTTTCAAAGTCAAAACTTCACTTCCTATACAACCTTAATAAAAGGTTCTTACACAGATTTTGAAACCTATTGTATAGTACTTAAGTTTGCACCAAGCAATCCTAAGTTATTTTCCTAACAACTCTTCAAAACCAAAGAAAACATAAAAGTAAGTTTTTAGGCTGCAGTAGATTTGATTCCAAGGTAATAATTTAATTCCTTTCTACTTGAAGAGATGGAAATGAGACTTACATGAGTTAGATTTTTGTGGACTGAAAATGGGACAGTGACTTAAGATTTATCTGTTAAATAACCTCAACCAAAACTACATGAACAATACAAATACATACAGCATTGTTATGAAATAATGCCTAGGAAATTTTCAGCAAAATAATTGGATGAGAAAAAATAGTCAGTTCAATGCAACGCAGAAACCTCTTTGGGCTCCGATGCATGCTTGCCGAAGCAAACAGCAAGGGCAGTTTCTGCTTCTCAGCAGAGGTCTCTGTCTTGCTTCTCTGGCATCTTATTTACAGAAGAAAATTGATTCCCTGTTTCCCTGTTTCAGACATTTGAATTCACAATCTAGCATCTTAACACACACTTATGGTATATTTGACCATTTAACTGACATCTCTTAATTTAAAACCCTTTGTTTTAAAAAACTATGTTATATTGATGCTACCTCTCAGTTATCCGAGGTAATGGAAGGACGAGCCAACCAAGCAGACACATGGCTTCTATGGAAGGTGCATGTTATGCAGGCAGAGTATAAATGAAGAAGGAGACCACTGATGGCTCTGTTGATTAAGTGCACGAGTCTCTAGGCACGTAGGACCTGGACCAGCCTGGTGCAAACACAGCCTCCCAGATACCACAGGCTCATGTGGGACAAGCACCAATGTCCCACATCACTCTGAGTCTCCAGCCTGGGTCATCTGCCTGGGTCATCAAGAGTTGACTAACACTCCAGATCAGTAATTATCCCACTTAGAAACTATACTAGTGTTTATCAGCTTGTGGTTATGCAGATTCTTGTGGGTACTACTTAATTAGATTGCATAGTACACTCTGAAATAGATATTCATATTTGACTATCTCTGAAACTGATTGATGGTCACACAGGAAGTACTAGGAGAAAGAAAGCTCAAATTTCTGAACTCCAGATAATTAATTAAAAATACAGTACTACCACATGTGAACATGTTTCCATATTCTCAAAATGTTCACTATTCTCAAATATGTTCACTTGTTCCCTGAGGAAGATAAACGCAGCAAGAGATTTTTTGCATTACTGGATGTACCTCAGATATTACTGCTGTGAAAAAAGTACAAAAAGCCAATGTGAATACAGATGTCTCTAACTGCTACTCAAATACTTGTTTATTGGATGCTTTAGATCAGTATTCAGCAAAGCTCACAAACAGCTCCTCTTCCTCCCATTCTTCAACTTTTTACAACTGTCTTAATTTTCACCTGAAGAAGGCCCTAGTCTTAGCAATCTCAAAAAATAATGGGACTATAAATAAAATACTAAATACTATTTCCATTGATGGCTATTTTTGAACAAGCAATGCACAAGTTGGACCTGTCAGCAGAATACTGTGTGACAGTATTTTGAAGGCAGTATATTTCTGAGTGAGAAGAGACTGTTTCTGAAAACTTTGTAGTTTGGGGCCCCAGTAGATTTCCTTCTGCTCCTGCCAGGACACAATGTTGTACATATCTGTTTCATTCATTTTCTCTATGTTAGTACATGACGTACATTTCAAATGGAGAGTAAGAAGGATGGAACTGGGAAGGGGAGATTGCTCCTCTCTTGGGAAGCAGGTTGCAGGGGAAGAGGGAGAGAGATTCCTCAGCTAAAAGCAAGTAGTAGAAACAAGGTCCTGCCTCAGGTGACGGAAAAAGACGAAGAGGCAAATGTGCACAGGTTGCAGCACTTCCAAAAAGTACTGCACTAAGAACCACTGTTTGTTGAATGAGCTGGGCAAGCTGAAATGTTGTTTTTATTTCTAGCATACCTAGTATCTCAAGGTACTTAGAGTGTACCTTGTCGCTCTGAGTTTTCTCTCTTTTAAAATATTCTACTTCATATTCTAATAAAACTTGGGCTTTTATTGTAAGCACTTCTTGGCCTTTCATGGATCCTCACAGTAAGGACAAGCTCCACCCGAACCTGCGTCTGGGTGAGGCAGGGCCTTCTTAGACCACAGGCAACAGAATTGCTGTGGTGAGACTGAGGATGACTTCAATGCATTCCTTACCCTACAGTCATCCCGGTAACCTGAAAACCTTGTGCTTGGTTCTAAGCCTGGATGTCTTCTGTTTTCCTAAATATAGCATATTTACTTTGGTATTTCCTCCTTAATTTTAAGAATTTTAGGAAATCCTCCTTAATTTTAAGATTTCACTCCAGTCACTCATGCTCTGTTCGTATAGTAAACTGTTTTATTTGCAGGCTCTGTGAAATAATCATATATCCATTAAGTAACAGCCACAATGCCATATTTGCACTGTGGCAAATTGTGTTTTACTGTTTGATTTAGGTTCATGCGCGGGCCATATAGCTTAGGCCTAAGCTCTGTTTTTGTGAGGATGATAAGAATGCCTTGCCAGAGGATTGTTTGCTGCACATGCAGAAAAGATCAAAATTATATTACTGTCTTCGTAATGCATTAGGAGTCATAATGAAACCACGTGGTAACAAAGTTTCTATCTCTGTCTGCATAAAGGAATCTTTGCTTTGTGTTGTATAGTTGTGGCAAAGGCATTAAATTAAACATGCTGACATCTCTATCTTAGATTATTACAATTACTCTTTATTTATCATTCCAGTAAAAACCAACTTCCAGTAATATCAAGGGAACATCATTAAATCTGAGTTGGTTTGTAGGATATTGCGATGGCATATTCCACTCTTCTGGCGTTTTATCACAGTGAATTATGGTATTAGTGAACAAAGCAAGTGTAGTCTGGTACATGGATATCATTCTGGACGTCACTGTGGATGGCGAGAAATGTGAATTTAGGACCAGTCTTAGCCTCATGTTTCTCCAGCAGCACAGGTATTTACATGAAGCCACAAACCCGTACAAGCTTTACTTCATCAAGCTTCTGAACACCTTTGCTGTGCCTCAGTCTACCTTACTTTCAAAGCCTCTGCAAAATGCTAGTCCTAAGTGTTTATGGCAATGGAATTCAGAGTTTTCCTGAGTTTTGAGGTGCTATTAACTTGTCGATAATCTTTCACTGGCATGTTTGGTGTTAGCTTTTCTTGACACCCTGTTTTGTTAGAATCAAGGTATTTTAGGTATTGTTTAGATTTTCAGCATAAATTTCCAGCAGAGGGCAATCTTGTTCCTAGGTAGGTGGCTCTTTGTGACATTAACCCTCTAATAAACAGCCGTCCCCTTTGCATTTGTATTAATCCAAGGGCACAGACGCTTTTTTTTTTTTTTACCTTGTCATTTACTTAATAATTTTTCAGACGTTTCCGGAGCCTATTTGCTTACCTGATCGAAGAAAGTCTTAGAAACTGCACAAAATAACGTCAATATGGGCCTTGAGCTGTCATCTGTTCTACCTTCCTTTTTCAAGACAGAATTAACTATATTACAACAACTCTTGACTGATATCGGTTTTTAAAATCTTTAATGAGGGTAGATGCACCTCCTACCTGGACTATCTATTCTAGCTCTTACCTGTCCTCACAAATAGAAACTTATTTTTTTAAACCTAGTACTTTTTCGTTTATCTTCAGTGGAAATAAAAGCAACTGTTTATTTATTAGGTGAAGTGGGAGAATTACTGTGCATTGCTGCAGAAAAGAATCTCGCACTAGCACAAGCCGAATGAAACATCTCTCTAGCAAGCTGTGTTTGAATGCAAAGCACTGACATTTCAGACAGCCTATCTTACTTATTTTACTTGTTAGTTCTCATGTCCTGCACAGTCTGCTTTTATTTCAGCTTTTTTTCCCCACAGATTCTGTTTTCCAGGTGCCACCCTCCTCGTCTGTTTGTTTTCTGGACATCACAACCACCTGAACCATCTTGTGCTGTAGCCTGTCACTCTCACTCTTTCCATAAGATTCTGGCGTGACCTTTCTTAAACTTTTGCCATGACTAAGATCACAGCTGGTTGATATTACACAGCAACTGATTCGCCCACCCAACTGAATCATGGACTGCCTACAAATGATAAATGAGAGGCTGTTTTGCTAATACAATTAGTGACAAAGATCGGGAAGATAGTAATGTCAACACTTGTCAGATACAGAGCAATTGCTTTTTTGAACTCAGCGTGACAACAGCAGCACAGGAGTTGGCCACAGCTTTAAACTAAGTTTTCTTGGAGCTGGTAGAACCAGCATAAAATTTCAAGCAGTTCAAATCACTTCAAACCTTCTGTGGTGGGAAAAAGTGGTGTCTCTCTGGGCCCAGGGTATTCTTCTTTTCCAAACTCGCTGCCCAGGATGCATGAGGAGGAGTAGCTGCAGCCTGTCCGGCTTAGAGATGTATATTTTCTACAGCTGTAGGAAAGTGCTATGTGTTTATTGAAACTTTGATGGACCTTGACTGCTCCTGTCTGGTTTGCACAAATGAGGCTGTGTTATGAACATCCACTGATGACTTACCTGAACCTCACCTGAAATCTGAGACATTGAGACTCCTGTAAAACAGTATCTGAACCATTCTTACTGGTTCGGCTACTAGATTTGTCATTTGTAAGCGCAATTCATGCTTTAATACACTAGCTGGTGCTCTACGTTAAGCTGTGCAATCTTCAGGTATGAATTCCCATACTGGTGTGTATGTTTTTCTATATTGAGCTTTCATTTGGGAAAAAAATCTAGGGTGAGACAGAGGCTGAGCTGGATTTCTCCATGTCTGAGACCAAACCCCCTACCAGTTGTCAAGGTTTTTCAGCTTTGGGACAAGGCAATGTGCGTGTGTGTGTGCGTGCGCAAGCATGTGTGCATGTCGGGGCAGGAAATCCTAGACAAGATTTGAGTCACTGGCATATGACATGACATAAATGAAAGAAAGCTCACAAAAATGTGAGAAGGAAAGAATTAAAATGGAAATAAATTTAGAATTCTAAAATCTGAATTGAAATTATAAAAAATAGCTCTTTTCCGCTATACAACATGGTAGTACATTCTGATACTTTTCATTGCTAATGCAGCTGAAATCAACGAGCTTGTATGGTCTGCATCCAAGCTTGCTGGAGCCCACATGGAATAAAGTTTGCCTGCCAGGTGTGCAGTTTTGGGCAGCTGGAAGAAAACAGAAATGGGAAGATTGCTCTCAGTTGCTGAAGTAAATGAACAGAATCTTGCTCTAACATAATATGAGTAAAACATCTCTATAGCAAGCTGAGTCTGAATGCTGAACAATACCATTCTTGACTGACAAGCTACCTTACCATTTCTAATAACTTCAAGTTAAAACTACTTACATATTTCTCTTTTAATAAAGCAATAACAAAAAGTTAACAGCTCCAAAACATAAAGAATATTTGAAAGTCACCCACCAGAAATCAAATTGAATGTGTAGGTATCATCTCACCCTATTGGTGTTTCCTGCCTCCTTGTGCTTAGCAATAGGATGAGCAGAACGGATGCTTGGAAAGGTAACTGACTCTTTATTAGCTTTATTAGCTATTATTGGCAAATATGCAGTTCAAGTTCAAGTCATGTGTGGGCAGCCTGACTAAAAGATGCTTTTCCATTTCTCTTTCCTTTGCACTCAGTATTTGGCCCCCTCTTTCCCTGCCCCACGCTCTGCGGTTCTTGCTCTGAGATGCTCTCATTGAAGCTGCTGCTTATGATTTTGAGAGGTACTACTATCCTTTCATATACTTGGCCAGCTGAAAAGTTTACAAATGTATATACTTGTGAGCATGGGGCTAGAAAGATCTTGTGCCCACCCTAACTTTACACCTTGAGGAATGTATGATAAGACTATAGGAAAGATGCAAGTCCCAAGGATTTCCCGAGTTCAGGGAGCAAAATGCTGTTCCAGCCTGTGGCGGCCACAGCTGAAGGCAAGAGGGAGATTCCTTGGGAAAAGGAATCCTCAATGCAAACGCGTTTTGAATTCAAAGGGATGTCTTGCTATCTGATAGGGTCCATACACATGAAAGAAAAATGAAACCCTCACAGAAATAAGAGATTGTCCTGAGTGTGTCTGCAAGGATCCTGCTAAGCTTCATGATAGAGGCAGGATCCTCCACCACAAAAAGCAAATCTATTTTATGAAGAGTTTGGTTGATCCAGGGACTGACAAGTCTAAGTAGGGACTGTGTTGCTAATTTTTGGTAAGGTATACCCCAAGGTGAGGAAGGAGAGAACTTAGTCCACTTCTCAGAAGACTTATTGGTTTTCCTACTGGTGTTCAGGCTGGATGGGAACAACTTGTTTCAGGGCCATAACAAGGAAAAGCACTTTATCAGCCAGTCTTTCATCTTTACTAATAACATGTCCAAATTTCTCCTGTGTGGATTCTGTAGTGTTAAGGACTTGCTAGAGGCTATGAACTTGACAGGATATACACTAAAACATCACATATATAGTTCATGGAAAGTTATGAAAGCCTTAAAGAAAGCTGCAGCAACCAAGAAAAAGCTTTGCATAGCAGAGGCAATAATCCACTGTACAAACCTGTGGCACTGCATTTGCTTAACAGTGCATGCAGGAATCAGAGAGGAGGGAATAGACAGACTTCAGAAGGAATTGCCTGATCTGGATAGATGTTGGGCTGACAGACACCTACTGCCTCGGTGTTCAGATCTGGGTGTAACATCCAGAAGTCAGAGGTGTTACTGTGGGTTCTGAATCTCCAACCTTTTTTGCATGGACACATTGGAAGTACCATAGATGAGAAAGGTAATGTAGCTAAGGTGTTCAGTTGCTTTGCTTCCTTATCCTTTTATTTCTGGTTTTGTACCTCAAAGTCTGTCCTGCATTGTTGAAAAAAACCTTTGTCCTTCACCTTAGCTGATGTTAGAGGTGAGAGTGGAGAAAATTGACTGAGATGGGATCCCAAATGTTTTCGGTTATGGCACAATCAAATAAAGCAGGCAGTGTAAGCAGCCTGAGAAACATACAGATCAAAACATATTTAGGAGACCAGCACCTGGGGATTTATTGTTATAGGCAGCATCCCTACCTTATCCCCAAATTTTTACTTTTTTTTTCCTTAAAAGCAGAGGACAGAATGAGATGGACAGCTTTCAGGAAACCATAAGATATTATAATGGCTCCTTGGGCGATGTTTTGTGTCAGTATTGCTCTGACTCTCCTGAAAGGCTAGTTCTGCCCTGGCACTGCCCAGACTAAGAAAGAGAAAAACAATCCTGTGAAAGCCAGCTGTTCCCCTCAAAATCCCAGGTGCAGCAAGTCCCACCCTGCCTTTGATCTTTTTCTCTGTTTGGTAGTATTTTCTCCAATGTACCTCAGGGCTGTGATTGCCTGGACTTTTTAAAGAGGAAATCAATGGGCATAGATTTACAATACTTCAATGTAAGTTTTTAGAACTGAATTACATTTCAGTGAAATTCATCCTCTGCAGGGAGTGAACAAAAAGCAAGTTTGACCTATTAGTGTGACCCACAGCTCCCACTGAAGTCAGGGAAAGTCTAGGAATAGAAAGAATAAAGTGCCTGTAACCAATGGGTCTAGCGATATTTCTACAACAAGAAGCAAAAGGATTAATTGCAGGTCCAGATGGAAATGAGAGCATTTGGGGTACTATATGGCAACCGCAGTAGTCAGTGTAAACCCGGCTGAGTTTCCCCAGGGAATAATTTGACCTTCTATTTTTACATTCATATGCAGAGGTAGAAAAATAAAAGAATCAAAGAAGTTAAAGAAAATGAAGACATTATCCAAAGGGATAATTGTTTGTGCTGTACCTCCAGCACAGGGGAACAGCACATGGGAAAGACTGAAGAGCTTCACTCAATACTTTTGTCAATTCCCTCATCTGCTTTTAACAGTGCGAAATGCTGATTTGATTGTGCAGGTGGTGAAAATTACGGCTAGAGGGATGCAGGGACAAATCCTCACCATGGTGCATGGTAGCCCCAGAGCCAGGTACTCTTGCGTGGTTTGCTGTGCTTCTGCTTACACGTCAGGCTGCTGAGCCCCACAGAGATCCCCTTCGCCTCCTCCCTGCTGGAGCTGAGCGCCCAAACGGGAGCAGGGATATCAGGCGGCAGCACAGAGCCCTGTGCCTGGGGGATCACTTGGCAGTCCCAAATACAATAACCTAGCTAGCCTTCCGGCTGAGGTGCAAAAGAAATTAGCCTAAGAAAGGATTAGTTCTTGTTCTGCTTTCGCATAGGCACGTGGGCACAGCAGTAGGGGTACTCAGACTGCAGTTTTAGTGCTTGGGAAATGCTGTCTTTAGGAAACCTCCTGGGATTTACTCAACTGGAGGTGCCCAAGTCCTGGCTCTCCCTTCCCACCTTTGGGAGTATGAGTAGGAACTTGCAGTAACAGAATGTATTAAATCCATTAAAATGGCATAATAGGCTACTCCTGACCAAAAGGGGCTTGATAAGGCCTTCTGTGTCTCTGAAGATGTTCTATAAAGGGCAGAATGATGATGAGTTTGTCAGAAGGCTGCTTATGGTGACAGAGCTCTGATCTGAAGCCAGGAGTTGCAGTGCAGGATGCTGCCTGTGGATTCTTGCAAAAAACGGGCCAGGCAATCACCCTTTGACTTTAGTGTGCCCAGTCGAGAGTTTCTTAGTTGCAAAAATGAGGGCTTAAAGAAAAATATTTTACGGTCAAGGCTGGTCCACCTCTGAACAAAAGGGCAACAAAGTGTTCCTGAGGGAGCAGTGCTCTGCATCAATATCCTATACTTTATACTCTCCAGTCTTTATTTTCCCTTTTGAGAAGGATAAGGGTTATAAGACTATCTGAAAGCAGAGGTTACAAGCAAGCAACAGTAGGATTGTATACCCTTCCAAAATATCAGTGGCTTAATTAGGGCTTAAATTTTCTGGGCCCCATGGAATATCAAGTCCATCCTGAAAAAATGTAATGTGAATAAACTTGGGTAGGACATTCACAGTGATGTCAGTAATTCATGATAATGTTGGTCCTGCCTAGAACCACACCTGCAAAGGATTGTAGGGTGAATATACTCCTCCTCTGACAGGGCTTGATGGGCAGCAGCAAGGGCTGGCTGCAAATTTAACGGTGCTTGGAGTCCCCACCCACAAAGCTGTGAAAAATTTATGCTAAACTTTCTGGTGCTCAAGGAGCTAATTTTCCCCAACTGCAAGTATGAATCACATAGCTAACAATTTTTCACTGAAGGGAGAAAAGTAAGAAGGTAGATAAGGAAGGTAATGATGACTAATTCTTAAAGTGCAATTATACCAATAATCATTTGTGTCTCCCCTGCTAGAAGGAAAGCAAATGTTTGCTTTCCCCCTCCTGCAGTGACCTACCCTAAGTTTAAGCCTTGCTAGGCACCGTGGCCTGGCTTAAGCAAAGGTGTCTCGGTGCATACTGGGGTACCTCTGCCTGCAAGCTTGTCCCACTGGCTGTGCCTGGCACCTCTCCTTTCCCTCCGCTGTGTGCTGACTGTCCTCCATAGCCGTCCCTCGGGCCACTCGCTCTTTTTGCCTCTCCAGCACCTGCTTTGCCTAATTCCCACAGCTCGGGCTCAGTGTCCTTATTTTGGGTTCTGGAAGCGACTGTTTGTGCAGCACCATAAATTCAGGGGAAAGGTAACAGCTGTTACCTTGCAAGAAAATTTTGAACCTAGTCTCATCTTGCCCTTTTTGGGCTCTAACATCTGCATCCCAGTCCTGGAGCTACTGCCTTCTGCTACGGTGATCAGCCAGGCACAGCGTTAGCTGGCCTGCGCTTCTGTATGTTATAGAAGTTACTGACCTTTCTCCACCTAATGAATACAATTTCCTGTTCAACAGAAATGCTTCACAAGCATGGTAACACAGCACAGACAGAATAAATGTGTTTCAAGCTGTCCCATGGCTCTTTTTCACTTATTCACTCTTCGCTCCACCAGTAGTCAAGATAGTGTTCTTTCTTGTTTGTGATCCAATCCCTTCTTGAATTTTGAGGGGATCTATAAGGGTTTTGCGTTCATTTCAATCCTTATCAAGGATTACAAATGTACCTCTGAACTTTTTACAAGAGCAATAAATCTGGTGCTCAGCTGCAAAAGTGAGTGAAGTTTTCTGAAGTAACTGTCCTATTCTTAGGAACATCCATGGAAAAAAATCTCATTCCTCCACACTGTGAAGCCATGTGGGGGAGGAAACAATCCTAGCCATACTCTTTTTTGTTTTCACATCTCATAATTCTTGAAAGCATTTGTAAAAGAGCTAGAGATTTACTATTCTTAATAGCAGATTAATGCATCTTTAAATTGGGCATTGGGGATGGGAAATATTCAAGAGACTTAGTGTTACTAATGGTTATCTCTGACCATAATCATTTAGCATATAGTAATTTACATTAATTACTCTGAGGATTTAAAGTATCTGTTACTCAGCAGTAAAAGGCCGGGACGTGTTCTCATGTTGTCATAAATACAAGGCTTACTCCATTAAGAACATGGGAGAAGCTACATCTCTGTTGGAATAGGTGAGTTTGCAAACACGTACACCTAGAACATAAATGTCTACAAACAGAACAAGTCTGCATAAATCTACACTTCATATTGCCCACGGAAGCAGATGCTCAGCAGTTTTGTAACACACCGTGGGGCTGGTGGGTGGTTGATTCTGGGAGAGACTGAAGACTTTTCCCTTGCATTGTGTCATGGTTTAACCGCAGCCGGCAGCTAGGACCACACAGCCGCTTGCACAGTTCTCCCCCTTCCCCCAGAAGGGCAGGGAGAAGAGGGAGAAAAGGAGGGGAAAGGGAAAGGAAAAAAACCTCGTGGGTTGACATAAAGACAGCTTAATAGAACAAGAACAGAAAAGGAAAATAACAATAACAATAACAAGAGTAACAGTAACAATAATGACACAAGTCACTCTCACCACCCGGTGAATTGGCACTATCCCAAGCAGTGATCGCAGATTCCCTCCCTCCCCTCTGCAAACCCCCATTTATATACTGAGCATGATGTCTATGGTACGGAATATTCCATCGGCCGTTCCACTGTTCTGTCTGTGCTCCTTCTCAGCTTCTGTGGGAAGCTGAAAAGAGTCCTTGAAAAGCATAAACATTGCTTAGCAACAACTAAAACGATATGCATTATTGACAGTCTCTTCACAGCAATCACTAGAAAGAAAATTAACTCTTTCCCAGCTGAAACCAGGACATATTGGTACAGAAACTGGTATTAAATGCAAGCTACTTTCTGGATGTTGTTGAATTATGCAAATTAAAGAAAAAACACCATATAGTGAGAGCAATCTGAACTGCTGTGTTTGTGTTGTAAGGTTCATGTATTACATACAAAAACCTTAGGGTCTAACCTAGGGTTAGACTTTTAAGGAAGCTGCCATCTTCAATTCACTTTCTGGCAGGAAAATCCTTCCAAGTTAATGAAGTAACTTTGCTGTGTATTTTTGCTGTATTTCAGAGCAGATAACAATAGCCTTCACAGTGTCCATGGTGGTTGGACTGGTGATTGGAGGGATCATCTGGGCGTTGTTCACTTGCTTGTCCCGTCGCAGAGCTAGCGCCCACATTTCCCAGGGGAGTTCCTCAGCCTTCAGTCGTCGGTCCAGGCCCCCCTCCCATGGTCACAGTACCAGCAGGACTGGATTTTACCGCAACAGCAGCTGCGAACGTCGGAGCAACCTCAGCCTGGCCAGCCTCACCTTCCAGCGGCAAGCCTCCTTAGAACAAGCCAACTCTTTCCCCAGGAAGTCAAGCTTCCGCGCATCCACCTTCCACCCTTTCCTGCAGTGTCCTCCCCTCCCTGTGGAGACGAACAGTCAGTTGATCACCCTCACTCCCACAAACACCACCACAACCCTTGTGGGAAGCACCACCAACAGCTTGAGTCGACCTGAATTCCACTGGTCTAACAACAGCCTCCGCATCTGCCACTCCACACAAACCCCGCCTCCCGCCTATGAAACCATCATAAAAGCTTTCCCAGACTCCTGAGCTAGGTCCTTCCTGCAAACACGCATGTCCGTTTTAAGAGGAACCTCAATCATCTCAACAATTTTCTGTGCATGATGAAGATCTCTGAGAAGCCTCTGGCTGCCGTTGTGGAGGGGACATTCATTGCCAAGAGGCGGGTAGCCGGGTTTCTTAGAGCGCAATATCCCACTGTCCAAGGGATCACTTGTCTTTGCACTGCTGGCTCTAATTTACTGCTCTGTCATATGCTTGCGTATTTATAGTGTTGTATCTTTAATTGTAACCATTGTATCTTTACTTTAGGGGAAAGAAAATGCTGCCACATAAAAACCAGATAATTTCTTAAAGAAACAGATCATGTTAGGGATTACTGATATACACATTTCTGCAAATTTCACTATTCTGCTTCTTTAAAAAAAAAAAAAAGAAATTCTGGTTTTACCTATTTTCCCAATGATGTTAAATTTTCAGAGAGCACCTCCCATTATCCACCTTCTTCCTATAACCACAGAACAGCTTCTGTCTGAGGAACCTTAGACACAGACCTTGTAGAGGATTTAACGTCACAGTCCTGGCTGTGGTCATAGACATTCTGTTCTGCTGATTGCAGAGGATCTTAAAAGACTCCATCTTAGGACTGCTTGTATAAAATTCACTCCACAGTATGGGAAAAATGTTGAAGCATACCAAGCTTCATGCAGTTTGAAACAACATACTAAATGCATGGTAACACTTATACAGAATTTTCTGCCTGCAGCCAGCAGAACAGGTAGTCTCATTTTAATACCCAGTAAGGCTGTATGGGAGCAGAACTCCTCGTGTTTCATTTTTCTAGTTCTGGTTATCAAGATAAGCAGCATGAATGACAACTATTTTTTAATTAAGTTTCCTGTTTTGCTATGCGATTACTCATTTCCTTATTTCAAATTGTATTTCACAAATTGTACCAACGTTTAATTCTTCCCGGCAAGTTATTCACCAAATTCTTGTCTTTCACTAATGCAAGATTTTAGACATCTACAGCTGAATACTGGGACTGTACAATTAGTTAAAATATGAAGATAGAAATGGAATATTTAGTTGAGTTTGACATATATCCTTGACCGTTATACGTGTATCACGTCAAGCTAACCCCTGGCTTAGTAGAGACTAATTGCATTGACGTGAGAAGTCCAGGATTTGGAAACAGCACAGGCGAATGGGACCTGATTTAGGTCTTACTGTATCAGTTTCCTGTTAAATATTTCATGTTCAAATAAAGGGTAAAGAATTTCCAAAAGTAGAGGAGCAGTCCTACTCCTCACTTACAAATAAGCCTTTTCATCCTAAAAGGGCTGGGCAACCACCAGCTGCTGGACTCCTGACTCTGAAGGGCTGGTCCTGTGCTCTGTAGAGAGAACAAGTCCTCATCTGTCTTCTGGGAGGCACAGAGACTCAGGCAGCTTTTGAGAAGAGGCAAAATGCTTGACATCTTAGTTTCTGGGCTTTTGGAGGCTGGCAGAATGAATCCCTTTGCCGAGCTCAGCACCCCTCAGGAAGCACTGGTATTGACCTCTTGACTGCAATCTTCCAGCCCAATATCATCCGATTTGCAAATATGACTACAACCATTGAGCTTACAAGCATTACTTACTGCAAACCACAATTATTCCTTATTGTAAAGGCAAATTATTTTGCATGTATTTACTGACTGGCTTTCATTGTTTTATTTTTAGTGTGCAACATTTTCCCTTCTAGAAGGATATATGTCATTGCTAGAAGAACAACAATTTACAGAGTTTACAGAGCATTTCACTACAGACACTGCGGATTCTACTACACTGAGGACTTGCTGACAAGACTGCAAAACTGCATTTGGCTGGTCGCAGGCTATGGAATTAAACCAGTAGTCCTCTGGAGAAAGAAAGTTGTGTTATTTCATTCATTAATAATATTTTTTTCATTTACAGTCTTATTCTGGTGTCTAGAGTCTAATTCTGGTGAATGCCATTGCGTGTGTAAATGTGTTCATAGTGTCCTAGCTCTAGAATAGGTGATGACACCCATTCTAACGTGCTTGCAAAAAGCAGAATTCAAGTCTGCTCCCTTTGCTTATTGAGCTTGGCAGACTGTTTGAAGAGACAACTTGGTCTACAGTGTGTACCCAGCTGGCCAAAACTGCTTGTGACTTGAGAGTGAAAGTGTTTTAGATGAGTAAATCTTTACTCCTGGATTGTAAACGCGCATTACATTACAGTAGAACTTTCCACAGCCTATTATTACTTGTATTACATTATATTTAGTAAACAATGTAGAAAGGGAAGCTTAAATGTACTGTATTTTTTTCCTCCTGAAATCTGTACTGGATACCAAAACATTTTTATATGTCCCTGGGATTTGGGAGATCAAAACCACAGATTAGTTGGTGCACAACCAGTATGGCTGTCAGATACCTAACTACTAGTTTAAACAATATCTGAAATTAATGTTTTGCAAGCACTCTGGAAGCTTCAGAATGTGAAATAAAGTTAGATGTTACAATCTCGAGCTCGTGTTTTAACTTAAATGTGTTGACTTCCATAAAAGATCCTTTAAAGGGAAGGGTGTTGTCTTTAATTATGCAAGCTGATATAGCTGAGCGTGTGAATGAGGACTTGGTCCTTTCTCTGCTGAAGATGTTATATGAAGTCAGAGTCGGAATTTGCCATATTGAGAACACCTTCCAAAAATTACAAGTGAAACTGTCTCTCACAAATAACAGTGCTTACAGATTTTAAATCCACTGGTTTCCAAGAACTTGGACTTCAATCCACAAGATGTTTGAGCAAATGCTTGCTTTAAGCAGATGGGCAATCACTCTAAGGTTCATGCTTAAATAGACTCATGCACATTTTATTGCATTAGGACCAAAGCACATTGCACAGGATCAACACCCAAATTGAACTACGGGATTCAGGCATCATCAGGTGTTTAATATGCAAAAGATTATACTTGCTCATTGTCACGGTCTTTTCTAGCCTTTTATTTCAATTTAAAATACTGGGAAGAAGAGTTGAATTAAAAAAAAATATTACTGCAGATTTCAAGATTTCAAAGCGCTCACAAGCAATGAATTAAGCTTCACAATAAGTTTGCATGTAATACATTTTCACAGTGAGAGGCAGTGATTAAAAGAATCCCAGAATCACAAAGGGAGTGGTAGGCACAGCTTTGATCAACCTCCAGATATCCTGACATCTTGTCCTGAAGTGAGCAGAGCTACTTCTCCTCTTCATAAAGAGAAACGCTATTCTATTATTGTCCATGTGCACAAAACCAATTGCTCCAGTTCTGATTTCATATAGAAGGCAAAACTTGACAGCTCCCTGTCTGAGAATTATGTTCCAGCATATTTACAAAAGTAGCTCGTGCTGTATTTCTTGACCTTTCCCTACTGAAGAACTGCTGACCACCTCTTCAGAGAGCTACTGATTATCATACTGTAACACACCGAACATGCAGTATCTTTGCCAAATCAAATTTGTAAAGTTCACTTGCAATTTACCATGAAGTTTTTGAGTCTTTTCAACATCCATTCTTAAGTATAAACTGAAAACTACATTTACTGGAAATATCCTCTCAGAGGTGAAATGACACATGCCAGATCCCTGACCTATAGGGATTTGATAAGATTAGGTGATGACTATGATGCAGTACAGCTTCTGGAAAAAAAAAAAAAAAAAGAAAGAAAACATTGATTGGAAAGTTACCTCTGCCAAGTCCGGAGCAGATTAAGGAAAACAGCATTGATACAACATCACAAAGCAGAGAATGGAATTCTAGAAATCAGCCTTACAAAGTGTTTTAAAACTCAGGTAAAATACCTATATCTGCATTTGGGTCGCTTAATAAAAGTGAATTTTCAAAGGAGTTGAGTGTCTGGAGTTTTCACTTTGTGCGTAATTATTTATTTACCTTTTTGAATGCTGAAAAGGATGACAAGACCCTAATCTCTTTTTCAGTGTACTATTAAGAGTGACTATAATTGACTCGGTATTTTTCATCCAGCTGGGCTAGAGAGTTTTGAGAAAAATACTGCAGCAGTCAACACGTGAGCTACTGCTGCCAGCAGCTCTTTTTGAAGCACATGGGGCAACAAAGTGGAGACTTTTCCGGCTTAATTTTCTGCCTCGCGCTGTAGCAGCAGCAGCACCAGTGGCTCCACTGAGGATCTCTGGCCTCACTGTGCTAGGTGGGGGCTGTGCATTATTCCGTGCTTTTGCCCCCAGACAGAAGTCTGGTTTGCATGTCTCGTTTCTCCTTTAAACTTTTATGGAAGCTTTTGGCTCCCATCAGATTTCTGACGAAGTTACTGCATGAGGGTGGCAGTGTCTGATGGGCATGGACTGGATCACGGAGCTATTTCAGTAAACATGTTTCCTGTCTGCTTTCCCGGTGACATTCTGCATCAGAGACATGTTTTCATCTATTTAGCAGTAGAATCAAGTGATTGTGTGCTGAGGGCTGTGAAAGAGCAGTTCCACTATTTTAGAGCAAGGAGTTCTTTTAAACAAGAGTAGCTTAATCATGAAAGGGATTACGCAGAGTGATGGGACTGAGATAGCAGGAAATTGGATTTGCTGATTTAGGACATAACTGTCTGATGTGCCTATGACTAGGGACAGTATGGAAAGGCACTGGAATACAAAATTATTCATATCTAGTTCAGGGCGGACCTGCATCCATATCGATCCACTTTATTTTATGGCAGCCCGTTGATGACTACACAGGAAAGGTGATGCTGCTCTCTTGTTTCAGCTTCACAAAAGCACAAATCACAGCTGGCAGTAATTTGCATCTCTTTGGACATGGTATGGAGAAGTTCCTGATGATTAGCTGTGCACTGAAACGGGATGAATCTTCAGCCTCTAGGCTGACCAGTCTACGGCTTGAGTTGAAGCACACTGGAGAGCCAAGGAGTCCCCTGCTCTGTTCCTGTGCTGTATATCCTGGTGATCTTTTTAAGTTATTTTTGTAGAAGGGAAGAATTCCCTTTAAACCTTTTCTAGAGGGATTGTAAGATTTTTTTTCTCATTTAGTGCTTCTCTATTTAGTCCCGTAGTAAGTCCCATCTCTCTCTCTGTGGATAAGTACGATGATAAAAATATACAGGTCTTCACTCTAACCCATTCTTTTGTTGTTCTGCCAAGTAACAGGAGCAGACGACTTTGTTATCCAGAGAATCACTTTGAGGAATTGATTGGGTTGCGTGTGATAAGCTCTCCAGCACTAGTTTGCCAGCATCAAAGCACTGATTTTTTTTTCTTTTTTTTTTTTTTCTGTAGTCCCTTGGGCAAATGCCATGGAAAGATACAGACACCTTTTTGTCAGTATTAAATGACATACGTCATTTAGTAAAACTTTGAATTGCCTTGCAAAATTCTTATAACTCTACAATGTGCTAATTCACGATGCAGATATTTTTGAACATTTTGGGTAACATAAAACTGACTCCTGTAAAAATTCCTGCACGCTCAAAACCCATATTTTTAGGTGTTTGTATATACACTAAATAAAATCTTTCAAAGTGTCCAAATGCTTCTAGGCATCGAATCACTTCTGAAAAGGAAATTGAACATTAAATATGTTCCCACATCATTTAACCATGTTTGAAATCTATTAGCTTAAAAAAAATCAAACTCTCTTTGAGACACCAAATTTAAGTATTTGCAGATTTTCATCTCTTCTGCCACCCAAGGGAATCTGCTCTAGGCCAGAGATATCCCCAGTAAAACCAAAAATATAGAGGAGAGAAACAAGATTGAGAAAGCTCAGTGTAGGTGAAGACAGGCTTCAACTAAACCAAATAAGTTAGAGAATGGCAGATTTACTGTGACTCTGCAAAGTAAGTGAAGTGTGAATGTTTAATGTCCTGATAGTGTTCCTGAAAGATGCCTGAAAAGGTTTCTCCTGATTTGGTCACCCCTAATCCGTAACAAGTCGCATGCATCTGCATGTCTTCTCACAGACATTTTATGGGTACTGAAGGCTAGATATCATCACGCACATTTAAATGCATTTACTAGGATCGCAGAGGGTATAAATAGGTGTTCCTGCTTCTTTCAAGGCACCTGTAAGACACTGAATGGCAAGGTGATTTAAAAGCTGCTTCCAATGTTGGGCGTTACAAAGATTTAAAAACAAACCGAGAATGTTTCAGACAATCTTTGTTGAGCTTGACATTGTACTCAAAATCTGAGTCATTAGTGATCAAAAACTTTCAATGCTAACTGTTCATTTATCAGTACAACAGAACAATGAATCAAAAGAAAGTAAGAAATATACTGTATTATATATTATTGTTCTTTAGGGGTAGATTTGCAAATGGGATGTGCTAGACACACAACTGAGGGCCTTGTTATACAAGCCCAGTCCAGCAAAACAGATTGTTTCCACTTAACCCTCCAAATGCTCTGACTGACCACTGATGATTTAATCTATATTGCTCTATTATTGACTGCAATGAGATTACTCATATATTTAATAACTCTGCTGAATCAGAATATAATTCCATAAACCACATCATTCTAGTGCCTAATTTAAGAGCATAATTTGTATCTGCCAAGTGATTTCTGTTTGTTGAAAGTTTCTTCTCTGTGAAAACAGATGACTACTCTGTTCATCTCACCTACCTAGTCACTCTTTGAGCATGTAAAATGTTCTGTGCGGATGTAAGGGTGATCCTTACGTCCTTATGCAGACATATGAGGGGCTGACAACGGAGGTCATGGTGAATCAGTGCTTGGCCATTCCTTTCAGTTACTTGATGTGAGTGCAGGGTTAAGGAGTCCTGAATCACAGCTTTCTTTGAGTCTCAACACAGTCCTGTTCCACAGAAGTGTTTTTTGCAGAATATCACATCATCTCATCTCTCTGGATAATGTGCCAAAGAAATAGGATGACAGCAAGAAAGACTAAAGAGAAGGTTTTCTTCTTCTTCTTCTTCTTCTTCTTCTTCTTCTTCTTCTTCTTCTTCTTCTTCTTCTTCTTCTTCTTCTTCTTCTTCTTCTTCTTCTTCTTCTTCTTCTTCTTCTTCTTCTTCTTCTTCTCCTCCTTCTTCTCCTCCTCCATCTTCAAGAGTCTCACTCTGCTAAAGATCACTTCTGGGCACCGTTGGGGGGTATGTTTTAGAAGTGGGTTTGGAAAGCAAAGCTGAGCAAAGACAGTTCTAGCATCAGATAGCCAGTGTGTTCTCTGACTGTTGAAACCAACATTGCAGCGATCCCATGTGTAACTAAAACTGTCTGAAGACAAACTGTCCCCAGCATGACAATCTCTTACAGACTTATAAAAAGATTGTCTCTAATCTCTACTGCCTCTGGACAGCATGAGGAATTGACAAAATGTGTTGTATTCTGATAGATCCTGAGAGATTTGCTTTGGGTTCAGCTTCGTCTGGAGCTGTCTGGAGGACAGGGCAGAAAAGAGTCTGGAATTGTTTTAGTGACTCCTGCCTATGGCTTATTTTCAGATTCTTAAATTTGTACATAAGATGCATTGCTGAGTGGCCTTGTAACCTTTTCATTATTAGGACACTTTATTTGAGTATCTTTTACCATGTGCAAAAGCTCTGCAAGCAGAATTGTGTGCAACCTTACGAGTACACACAGTTATTTACTGGGTAGTGTACACAGTAGGTAACTAGAACTAAAATATGACTACACTGAACATTAATAAGCTCTTCAGCTCCAAAGCTGACAATCGCTAAGTTTTTGCCTAGCCAGACAGCTGTCGGTGAAGTTGGGAGATGCAGCCCTCGTTGCTGTTTGGGAGAGGCTGATCTGGACCTGAACCATAGGCTGGGCTAAGGATGAGCTTTCCGAGCCATAAAACTCTGGATGGAGCATTGCGTGTAAGGGAATGGAGGCCAAGGCAGAGCTAGGGATTCAGCTTCAGTTTATGTTACCCACCCTCTCAAAAAGCGTAGCTATGCTATTCAACATATTTGTTCCAAGATCTGAGAGAAGTGTAAACCTCCTTGAGTCAACTGTTCTGTTATACCTTCACCCTGAAGGCTGTTGAACCCGGTGTTCAAAATGGTTACACTCATTGAGTAATGTCATTAGACAAAGAAGTCCCCTTTTTGAATCATTCTGGAAAACGGGATGTGGAAATTCTCCCACGTGAGCTGATGATACTAGAAGCGACCAGAGGGCATCTCTTGAAACAAGAGCAAAGAAGAATACCTGTGACAGGTGAACTTTGCTGCCCTTTCCACACCCAGTGTTGTGTGACATAATTTTCTGTTGTGACATTGTGTGATTCCTTACCTATGGAATATTCTTCTATTAAACCAGAAAATATGTCAGGTAAGACAAAAAATTATCTGTGATTTGGAGAGATGGAATTGTACTTAAAGCTCGAACAAAATAATTACCTACTACCATGAAATTAAAAAAAAAAAATCCTCCAGTTACATGCTGGAAGAGAGTTATAGAGTTATTTTTACTGTGTGGCTACCGATGTAACTGCATGATTGACCCAGAGTCATCAGCAGCAAAATTCACGTCTAAATCAATAACTTATAAATTCATGCTTTGTTGCAATCTGGGTATGAAGTTTAGCAGATTTCAAGGTACCAAGGTTCATTGCTTAGGTTCAATAGTTAGCAACATTTTAACATTAACATTCAGTAGAAATAAAAATACTACATTAGTTGTTGTAGCACCAGTGCTGAACATTTTGTTTGCTTCTGCAAAAAGCACTTTCATTCATCTGTCAAATAAAAAACCCCAAACAAATAAATTGCAGAATATACTTATACACATACATGATGACCGCACACAATGTCTATCAAAGGTGTTGCTGTGCCTATCAATCTCTTTCATCTTTGTGACGATCTTCGCCTCCCAAAATCCCTTAGAATCCTAATTGTATTGGATCTATTTACGTGTACTTAATAAAGTGGAATATATTGACTGTGGTGCTACATTCACTGGAACGTTCTTAACACTTTATGTAGGATAAAAAGGATAATGAGCCATTGATGTATTGGCCAAGAAGCCAATTAAACAAGACGTGGGAGCTTATTGTTTGTTTCAATGACCTGTGGAGTTGAACTGAACAATAAACTAGGTTGGAACTGTATCTCTCTTGTCCATGAACACTACAAAACTTCTTCCATAACTAATACTGAAAACAGTTAAGTCCAAATTATATCATTTATTAGGGATGGTAAACTAACAGGTTGATATTTTCTTCTATATGGCTTCTTCATGGAAACTAGATGCGAGTACAAATTTTCAGAGCCATAATAGCATACATTAGGCTTAGAGTAGTGCTAAGAGACAGCACGTTACACTATGCCCTTTATACACATGGACAGTTTTAGAAAACCTCTCTCAGCTCTTTTTCCATGAAGACAATAGTGGTAATTGCTTGAGACTGAAGCATTTTTAGCTTGTTTCTGCCATAGCTTTTAGATGGTTGCTTTTTTCAGCTTAGTAAATAAAGAACTTGTGATGATTAGGTCAGTTCAAGGAATAAAGTTATCCTGGCATAATTAGCATCTTAAGATGTGCCTTCCAGCTTGACTGACGTGGGTTTTTCTATATCCTGAGTTGATATGTCTGCTCTCACAAGCTACCAGACAGTGCAATAGTAGCAATGTTCACTAGGGGACACAAAAAGAATGTGGCCACGTGCACAGTCTAGAACAAGGGTCTTGTACTATACACAGGGAAAAGGATCCATGCAAAATTGGAGAAGTGTCCCAGTCCGTTCAGCACAGATGTTATGGTATACACCCCATGAAAGATTCCAATCACACAGTTACAAACCTATAAATGGACTAAATTCTCTGACACTTCATGGGGTTTTTTTGTAGTCAGTGTGGGAAGTAGATAGGAAGGTAAAGGGACTTTTAGCAGCTCGGCTGCATCTGGAGATGTGCTCCTAGCCATGAGCATCATTAGTTTCTTGGATTCCCCGAGCTTCTGACGAACTTGCAGCCAGACTCCGTGAGGAGATTGTTAACAACAAATCGGAGTAAGATAAGGTGCCCAAGGCATGTCTGCTCTTAAGCTTGCCTTCTAACTTTTGAGCTCCACTATGGCGCTGTTGTAAAGGTTTTACTTTTAACAGGTAATCTGAAGGGGTTCTGGAGATTATTTCCATTTTGTATTCCTTTTGTACAGGCAGAGGCAAAAGGACATCCATAAGGTATCATATAGTACAGGTGACAGGCCCAAAACCATGGGTAAAATGTAGGGACACAGGTTTGAAGATTGTTCTTAATACCTGATTAGACAATCAGATATTAGCTTAGAGAAACTTACATATGTCAGAATATCACGAAGAATAAAGTGTTTTTTCAAAGGTTGACCATAGAAAATCCAGTTTTGTATAGTCAAGTTGATTTATGTAGAAAACCTCAAAACTCTGTGAAACAGAGTTGGCTGAAAATGGATGGGAAGCGGAGTCTAACTGCTGTGGCATCTTAAAGACATACATTCTCGACATATGCAGAGGTTATTTTAGATTTGCAGAGGAGAGGAATGGGTTGGGGCAGCTGCAGGACGAGGATCACATTTCTGGTGACAAAAGTATCATCTGATCCTTTGCTGAAGGTGGAAGGTTTTAACAGTGCTGGTAGGAATAGGACATATTTCAGATAGCTTGTTAAAAATGAAGAATACCCAACATGACCAAACCAGAAACTACCCTGCCTCCTTACAAGCTTTGTATTACCGTGTGATTTTCTGGGTTTTAAGGTGAATGAAATTATTTTTAAAAGTTAGGTGGAGCATTAAAAGGAGATTGCTTTGAAAGAAAACCAGGAATATTAAAGCTTCTGTCAAAGCTTGCGTAGTCATGGATATTCCTGAGGAATGACTGCAGAATACATGTGTCTCATATTGAGAGGGGCATGGCAAAAACATCACGCCCATGCTAAAGGATGAGAAGGAATTTGGACCCACACTTCTAGGACAGCTGCATACCATGAACCAGATGGACATGAAGCTCTAGTTCCAGCACATACCAAGCAGCATAAACACTTGGAGAACAAAATGTTTATCCCAAACTGTTTGGCATCTTTGAGAGGAGCTGAGATTGCACTTTGGGGTAAGGGGGAAGGGGGTATGAAAACATAGAACTAAACTACAAGCAATAGTAGTTTTCCTAGATGGTGTGATAGACAAGGGATACCCTTGGGAGTACCACTGGAGTCAGTAGCTCTCCTGCATGCCTTTTGCTCATCATGGTATCCACTGGGAAGTTTTAATCAAGCATGCCTGTGTTAATGACATGTCAGAACATACTAATGCAAGACGTGGAAGAATGGCTGGAAGTCATGGGCATAATCCAAATGTTCCAGTGATTTTGAAAACTGATTCTGAAAATTGTTAACCCACACAGAGCCATAAGGCAAAGGTACCACCTGGAACAGTAGGGACTTGTACAAGTGTTGTACATAGTAGGTATCTTTGTTAATATAATTTACTTGTTGCAGGAGTTTACTCCAGTTAATGACTCTGTTTTGAAGATCCACACTTGTGACCTGAGAACAGGGCTCAAGACGAGTGAGAGAGGAAATGAAGGCTCCCCTGTTCCACCTGCGTGACCCCGTCGCAGCCTGGGAACCAAGGAGACAAGTACTCTTCTGCTGAATGTTTCTGCTGCAGGAGGCAAGTCACGAGTTTTCAACTGCAGAATATTTGTCTGTGTTTTATTCTGTTTACCATCACATTTCTGAGTCTGCAGAACCGACTGAGGCTGAAGGTATGATAGAACAGGGACAGTGCTATTGAAATAAAACTTATCTAAAAGAATGAACTGATGGTTTTCTCCTTATTTCTCCTGAGAAACATGGAGAAATACATGCAAAGAGAGAGAAGCTGGCACAAATTTCGGCAACTGACCCCATCCATTTTTTTCCAACCAGGTGATATGGAGGGATATATATGTTTCTGGGAGAGTGGGACCAAGCAAGGCAACAGGGTACTGAGAGCGTGAATTGGAGAATATGCTAATGATGCCATTAAAGGATTAGGGAAAGGCAGCTTATTTTATTACTTTTTATTTGGATTTTTTACTCTTCATATACAGTTTCTTGATATTTCTTCTGTTATCTCTTTTGTGGAAGTTTGAAAAGCTGTTCTGCTCACTGCTGAATGGTAGTGCTCCATCAATCTGCTCTATAAGCTCTAAAAACTCATGGATCGATGTGATACAGCTATGGGATCAAAGGCAGAGTTTCTGAACTCATCTACAGGAACATGAGCTGTAATGCACAAGGGAGATTCTGCAGACCCAATGATTCCGTGAGGCAGAGCTCATGAGTCAGTAGAAGTTTCCTTTTTTGATATAATACGCAAGCCCTGAAACAACTGTCTTTTGTTATTTTTCTCTTTTTTTTTTCCAAATAAAACTATATTTCTATTACTGATGTAATTTCTCTTTTAAAAATACAATTACATGATAAAACTGGCAAATGCTAAGCAGGTCCTCCATGGAACTAAGCAGATTTCTCTCATCTAAGTATTTGGCTTTAAGAGTTTTTTTAGCCCATCAATTTCAGCACAGTTTTACATGCTAAAAATAGTGATAAAATTTAACTAACAAACCTAAAAACTCCCAAATCTCTTTCCCCCAGATGATGTAGCTATTTTAGGTAATGCTTAGTTTATATATACATCACACAAGTTTATACACAACTGGTGAGATAAGCTTTCAGACAAGCTTCAGCTCTTTGCTCCATCTTGTCTAATCAGTTTTCCATTATTTGCAAATATTGCTCATTTTATGATTATGAGACTTTTTTGTTAAGTGGAATATTAAAGAAAATAAAGTAACCAAAAGATATTTGATAACATTTTGACCAAAGATAAAAGGTCCAGTAAACATGGAACTGCTATGCATCAGGATTCCTGCAACAGCCACTGCAAAATACTTGACTTCCAAGAGTTGCACCTGTGTCTAATTATTATGCAGGAGAAGCTCCCAAGCACTATTTATTTCCAAGTGGCTCTTTCCTGAAAGGGTGGAGTTCTGTCAGTAGAAGGACAGCAGGAGTTACCATCCAAAAAATGGGTCCATCTGCCTAGATCTAAAGGATTCGCTTAGGACTCGTACAGAAAAGGGGTTCTTCTCGTGTCTGTTTAAAAAGATTTATTTTTTATTTTAATGACTTGCTTTCGTCAAAATATCTGGAAATGTTGTACATAAGCTTCAGGAAAAATAAAAAAGTTGAAAAAGACTAGAACTAGACTGCCACCCCCAGAATCCTTCTCATTCATACCAAAACAACCTCCCCTCAGTGAAAATCCTCTTGAGAAATCATGGAATCATGGAACAGTTTGAGTTGGAAGGGACCTTTAAAGGTTCATCTAGTCCCACTTCCCCTGCAATAAGCAGGGACATCTTCAGCCCAGATCAGGTTGCTCAGAGCCCTGTCCAATCTGGACCTTGAATGTTTCCAGGGATGGGGCAACTACCCACCTCTCTGGGCAACCTGTGCCAGGGTTTACACCACCCCTCATTGTAAAACATTTTTTCCTTACATCTAGTCTGAATCGACCCTCTTTTAGTTTTAAAGCTGTTTCCCTCTTGGTCCTACTGCAACAGAAGAAAGGGAGAGGTAGCATCTCGTCTTCAGTTTATCTTGATTCAAGAGGAGGAGACAGTAGGTTGCAAGAGGGTGTGAAGGGAAATGCAGACTATTGTTAGTGAAATTGAAAAGTGCTTGGGACATCTGGGGTCAATTCAAAAGCTCCACTGGAGATTTCCTGGGTAAAGAAGGGAATCCCACTTGATCTCCCCTATGACTCAGTTTCTTGTCCATAGAATAGGCAAAGTAGATGGTATTGTAAGAATAGATACACTAAAGATTGCTCAGATCATTAAAGGGGCAATGGAGAGGGACTTTTCAGAAATACCTGCCAGCCTCAGAGAGGTTCTGAGGCCATTTTAGCCAGCCTACAGCGTGGTACTCCCCTTATCCAATGGACTGTACTCCCTGTGAAAAGGGGAACAACGTTACAGCAAAACAGATCTACCAGGTATGGTAAATAACGTCGGTATGGTATTGTATGGTATGTATGAGTATGGTATGGTGTGGTGTGGTGTGGCGTGGCGTGGCGTGGCGTGCGTGGCGTGGCGTGGCATGGTAATGGTGTGGTGTGGTGTGGTGTGGTGTGGTGTGTGGCGTGGCGTGGCGTGGCGTGGTGTGGTATGGGTATGGTAAAAAAGTACTGATTTACCCCAGTAATTCTCAAATTTCTTTGGCAAGTGCAGTCTATATACGTTTCCTCACCGCGAGCAGCCACCCTATATAGCACATACGTAGCAACTGACAACAGACTTGTTTTTCACATATCCCATGGATTCAGTCGGCGGCTCCCCTCCTCCCTCCCAGGGACCGCAGCCCGCAGGACTCCTGCGAGCCCCCCCAGCCCCTTCCAGGCTGCTGAAAGGAAACTTTTTCCTTTCTTCTCCGGCTCCTTGCTGCCGGCTGCATTTGGGCTTTTCCCGCAGCGGCGCCCTCGGCGGGAGCGGGGCCGAGGAGCGGGGGCGCGGGCAGCCGCGGCGCCCCCGGAACCCCCCCCTCCCCGAGCCCGGCGGGGCTCTGACTCGGGATGCCCGCGCACCCCCGGCCCGAAAGCCGCCTTCTCCCCTCCCGTCCCCCGGACTCGCCCCTCCAGGCCAGGAGGACTGAGCATCCGCAGCCTTTCGCAGCGCCCCAGCGACGCGTCTTACGCCCGCTCTCTCCTCCCTCTCTTTTCTTTCGAGCACTTGGGTGAAGTCCATTGAACTTTCCCAGGTCGCGCAGGCAGCGCAACGCCCGTCCGCCCTATCCGGGATGTTCCGAGGGGTGAGGGGCAGTGCGGTGCAATTGATGCTCATCTCGCCATTCCAGAGCAGAATTTGCTTCTTCGACACCTCTAGTTATGTAGTAACAAGGGGAAAATTTCCTGAAATTAGACTACTGCAGGAACTCTGGTTTCAGTCACAGCTGTCATCCGAGAAACAAATTTCCAGGCATTTTTAATCTAATTCACTTAATTTTTATGTAACTGAATTAGAAAATGTGATTAAGCATCGCAGAATCTTCGGCATCGAGCCTGCCTAACCTTGAGTGAAACATGAAACAGAGGAGAAACTTATTAGAAGTAAGAAGAAATGGTGAAATGCTCTGTATGGATTTGGTACAATCGTTAGTTACTGAGTAGGAGGATTAGAGGCACAGAAGCGCAAGGGGGGGGGGGGGGGAAAGAAAGCAAAAAAGGATAATGACCTTTTCAGCTGAAATTTCTTGCCCGCAGTTCTTTGGCAGGTATTTCAGGGCAGGCACTGAAAAGACACCGTGCGACACTGAAGAGGTGCTTGCAGGAACAGCCCTGTTCCTGACCGGCCCTGCCGCGCGCCTCCCACCCCCGCTTTCCCCGTGTTTCTTTCCCCTGCTGCCACAGAGCTCTCTGAGGCAGGGACAACTCGAAGGCGAAAATCGAAGGCTTGAACTACCCGATTCTCACCTTGCTGTGGCGGTGACTGCAGCCCAGAGCTCTGGGCTTGAGACACGTTAGCGGGAAGAGCTGACCCCGGGCCCCTTCCCGCGCACGGGGGTTTCACACGCGCTCCAGCCGCGCTCCCTTGCGCACCAGCGCAGCGGGTGCCGGCGCTGGGATCGCCGCCAGCAGCGGTTGCAAGCACCGACGGTTGCTCGCATGTAGGGGCTGTTCCGTTTCCCCACGAACGCACACGGTTGAAACGAAAAAGCAAGACTGTAAACACCCCGCCGCACTGCTAGAAAAATCAAACTAAAGCCCGTAGTAAAGATTTTGTTGTTAAGAACAATTCGCCGCAGCGCAGCTTGTGCGGCTTGTGCGAGCGGCGGCCCCTCCGACGGCGCACCCCGGGCGGCGACCCCCGGCAGGGAAGGGAATGTGCCAGGGACCAGAGACGCACCGGCATCAGCCTGAAAAACATCGGCGAAGGGCTAGGGAAGGGAGCAGCCCCGGGGCTGGGGAGGGGGCTCGGCGAGGAAGCACTGGGGGGCCGGGAGGGGAAGGTCTCGGGGGGTGCACGTCCACCTTCCCTCCCCGGGTGCGGGAGGGGGGTCGCGGTGCGGCTGTACCCCCCCGCGGGCCCCCCGCCGGCCGCCCGCCTCTCCTGCTTTGCCAGGCGGAATCACGCTGCCGACGGGGCCCTGCTCCCCGCAAAACTAACTCATTAATATAAATCAAATAACGCGGGGGGGGGGGGTGGGGGGGTGGCGGGAGAAGGGGGGGTGGGGGGAGAAGAGGTAGGGTGCGCGGCTGCTCATGAAATAATATAAGTCTCTGACTGTCCTGAACAAAGCGACGTCCCCCTTGGGACGAGGTGACCGTCTCCCCAGTAACGTGATTGCTTCTTCGGAAGCAGAAACGTGTAAACGCTATAAACGCGGCGGCCGCGGCGGGCAGCTCAGAGCGTGCGGCGGGAACGGAGCTCTCCTCTTCTTCCAACTCCGCTTCCTCCTCCTCTCCTCCTCCTCCTCATCCTCGCCGCCGCCGCCGCCCCGGCAAGCCGCACAGCGGGGCAGGGCCGCAAGGCCCCCAGCAGCGCAGCCCCTCCGCTCCGCTCCTCCGCTCCGCGCCCGCCCAGCCAGCCCCCGCCGACGGACTCGCGGCTCCGTGAGTAACTTTCCCTCCGCCGCAGCGGCAGCTTCCCCGCGGGTGAGGAGGGGGCCCCCGGTCCGCCCCTTCCCCTTCTCCCCTGCCCGCCCTGCAAGGGAAGGGCGTCCCGGGCCGTCGGGGTGGCGGAGAGCGGGGCTGACCGTCCAGGGCACGCCGGGGGAGGACCCTTCCTTTTCTTTTACTTGCTGAAAAAAAAAATATAGTGTGGGTTTTTTTTATTGTTGTTTTGGGGGGTTTTTGTGTTGTTTTATTTTTTTCTTTTTTTTTTTTTTTTGTAAAGTCGCTAAACCATGAGCGCTGCTGCCCCCCGCACCAGGGCCGGGGGTCGCCGTCGGGGGGTGGATGGTGGTGGTGGTGGTGGTGTGGGTGCGTGTGTGGCAGCTCTCCCTGCCCGCCGGCAGCGTCCCTGCTCCGGCGCCCCCGGCGGCGTCTCTCGGGGTCCGGGGTCGGGGTCCGGGCGGGTTGCTGGGCGCGGCGGGAGGTGACGGCTGCCCTCTTGCCTCCGCAGGTGGCGGCCATGGAGCACCGCGGCGCCTCTCGCGCCTCCTCGCCCTCGCCCTCCTCAGCGCGCTCTGCTGGCGGGCGCGGGCGCTGCCCCCGCGGGGGGGCGCCTTCCCCGCCGTACCCCGGTAAGGGCCGCGCTCCGCGCCGCGCCTCTCCGCGCACCGCTCCGCTCCGCGCACCGCCCGGGCTTCCCCTCCGCCGGGGAGACCCGGGGGTGGTGGTGGTGGGGCTGTGACAAGCGCTCCCTGCCGGGGGTGGGGGGGTGGGGGGGGTTTGCTGGGGAACTGGCGGGAGGGCATCTCCGCGCTTGAGACTTGCGGCAAAGCGTGCGGGGCCGGTGCCCAGCCGGTGCCCGCCGAATTTAAAAGCACCCCCCCCCCCCCCGCACTCCCCGAGCCTCGCACGCACCCTCAGAGGCAGCAGCAGCCACGCCACCCCACGAACCGCCTGGCGGTGGGCACCGTGTGCGTGGGTGGCGTTGGAGGATGCGTGTCCAAACGGTGCTGCGGGACGGGATGCGTGGTCCAGCAGAACAGTCCCGGCTTTCCTTGTGGGAAAGCTCCTTTAGCTCCGAAGTTCGGCTGGGCGGATGCAGCTCTTAAAAAGCAGAGGCGTACACGCGCAAACCCAAATGCATTAAAAATTCCTAAAGCATGAGTGAGGGGAAGCGGTCCGTATGGACTGATGCGTGGGGTTTGTCCTGCTGCATGCTTTGAGTTGTTAAAGTTGCCATTAGTTGTCTAACTAAAGTCAATCAGATGGCCGAAAGGTACATTTACCATTTAGGTGGAACATAAAGCTGTAAAAGACCAAAGGAAAACTGTCTAGCAAAACAGCGTAGTGACTGATTTTCAAAAGGTGTGACTTAAATTGGTGTATTTTACACAACAGCTTTACTTTTTTTGTTTGCCAGGCATAAGTCTTACATACCTCAGATATATAAGTGGTACTAATAGCTGTAGTGACTATAACATTACAAGGACAATAGCCTAACCTAGTTTTAGGATGTGGTTTTTGCACATCATCACACGCAGGGGTTTACTACAGCCATGGGAGCCTGTTGGCTGCCACAGAACGTAATAACAGCTAGAAGAAACGTCTGATGCCAAACTACTGCTATGCAGTCAGATTGCCCTTGATAAAATATGACACATCATAAGAATCATAAGAAACAGCAGTTTATTGAAAATGTGAAGTAACTGTAAATCGGTTTATAACGGGCAATTGCTGTGATACATTATAAAAAATTAATGTGAACCTTTTTTAACTCGCAACTAGCAAATTAATTTAAACATGAGAGAATAAAAACACATAGAGACTACATGACTGCACTTTATATTTAGTTTGAAGTTCTTGAGGGTGTATTTACTTTCTTTAGAGAAGGCCTAAGAACTGTTTCATACTGCATTTTCAATGCACATTTTTGGGTCTTAACTGGCAGGTAAGTACTTCACAGGAACTGTTTTCGCTTTGCATGGGCGGAGGCTGGTAATTCCATTTCTTGTTTATATAAAATAGAGATGTTATGAAAAGCTTCATGGTTGTCACTTGAGCTGTAATTGCCGTATATTATGCACCATTCATTGGAATAAATTGCGTGCAATGACAACATATATCTAGAAAATATGCATTAGGGAGAAAGGTCTGTTACGTCAATTATTCTATCACTGAGCATGGATTATATCGGAAAGTGATTTTTTTTTTAATCCAGACTACTTTAAAATGCCTGAAAGATTAAAGCAGGTAGATGTGCATTTTGACACAAACCCAGAATGTAAGTGCAGTGAAGTGTTGCACACCCTCAGCTAACTGCATTTCCCATGGTTTCCTTTCTCCAACAGATTGGGAAAACAGAATGCCATTTGATGGAGCCCAAGTGAACCTGACCATGCCCACGGGTCATTAAAGTCTGAATCAGACATTTTGCAGAACACACTACCTGAAAATGAGAAATTCTATTTTGATCTCTCCAGAATTATTGATAGGTGAGTTTCTTTATTATCGTAAATACAAATGATGATGCACTATTTGAATTATGCCAAATGATCCGGTCACACTTATCGAACTGAGAAATAGGAAAGGAAGAATCAATTACAGAAAAAAAACCCACATGGCCTCTGGTTGAATACTGGTAGCAGTAGGAATGTCTGCAGAAATGTTGATTGTGGTGCCATTCTGACATGATGAATTCATTCACTTCCCAGGAAGGGCTAAAAAGTATATTGTGAAAATCTGGGAAGTTGTTTTATGAATTAGCTTGATTTAATATGTACAATAGATAACTTAAGGAAAGCAGTATGTTTACAAAATGAAAGTTATCAAAATGATATGAACCCAGGTTGTATTGTGGAGTTTATTTATTGTCCATTTCAGAAATGCAAGGCATGCTGATGGAATTTTCACCAGTGTCTACAGCCATCTTTTGGCTAAACTTGCTGTGAAGAGATATCTGCATTCGCTTATTAGAAAACGAGTTAGGTGAGGTGACACTTACATTAGGTAGAGTTTTTTCCTAGCTGGCTTCAATGGCAATTTTTTACCCTTCTGTACCTAAGTTCTCATTTTTGTGATTTAGAGATAATGAAAGAAAAACTGATATAATAATGGGGGACCTGAAAATCCTATATAACAATTTAGTGGTATTCGTTACTAAATGAATATGTTACCCTTCATTCCTGATACAGCTGTGAGGGTAAGGCAACGTTCACTGCACACAGCACTGATAATAAACACTAATGATTGTAATGATTATCACACCAATTTGTTAATTTTTTGATCTGATAGTGTTTTTGCAAACTTGGTGGATGAATGACAAAAGTGCATACAAACTGATTGATTACTCAGTACTTACATAACAACAGGGGGATGCTCAATGAAATTAAGAAACAAGAAGTTGACAGTAAAAACAAAAAGGAATGTGGGTTTTTTTTTCCTACTGTAGAATGTATTGCCAGATGTTTGGGAGATCTGTATTATAGAAGGATTCGAAAAAGAATGAGGAAAATCTGTAGACAAGGGGTCTGGATGCAACTTCCAGACCGGGACGCAGGATGCTGGGAGGGATCACTGTATACTTCCCTTGTTTTCTTATCCTTAAGCAGCAGCTGCTGGGCACTCTTGGGAACAGAATAGTACAATACTTTGGTCTGACCCAATATGAAAGGTCCTTCGAGTGCCTACTTCATATGCTCAAAAGCAGAGTGAAAATTAGATCCTGCATTTATGTCAATACTGCCTTTGTTCCAGAACATACAGTGCCAGTTTGTCATACACTACAAACTAACATTTAAAACAGAACACACTGAGGCTTCCCAAGATCATGAATGAAAAATAGGCCTCCAAGTCTGGATTTCACAAGGTGTGTTTTGTCTCCTGACACCTCATTAAAACAAGCATTTGTAGCTATGTATGTGATGCTACACTCTTAATTTCCTCAGAGGTAGGCTCCATCCTCACTGAGTGCAATATGAACAGTGATGAGGTCCTTTAAGAGCTTGCTGTGACTTAAACCAGTCTGCACCTTGGCAGTGTACTAAAATATATTTATGCAAGTGATAGAATAAAGTCAGTTTATTTAAAAGAGTAACCTGGGCTATGAGAACAGACAGGAGGGAGTTGTGAAATCCGCGCTCAGCCATTTGATCGTGCAGAACTCCTGGGACAGGGACTCTAGAAGTCATTGAGTGTGGATCCTAATGGCATGGGCCATGGCAAAGTTGAGCAGGAGAAAGAAATCAGTGGAAGGTGTGCCCCAAAAGTCTGAATACTGATCCTTAGAATTTGAATTTGATCCTCAGAGTTTGAATTTGATCCTCGTTACTAAAGTATGTAGTAAGCAATAGAAGCAGTGGCTTCTTTTCAACAGAAGATCCAAAGTCGTAGTTGAAAATGAATGCTGAAATGAAAATTTGATTTTATTAGGCTAATCAACATTGTAAACTTTGTCTCACTCATTTAATGGTATTTTCCTTTAAATGGATATCGTCTATTAATTTTTTCTTTGTAATTGTTGTATTGCCAGCTCCCAGGACAGTCCTGTCAAACGCCACTCTGACGCTGTCTTCACTGACAACTACAGCCGCTTTCGAAAGCAAATGGCTGTGAAGAAATACTTAAACTCAGTTTTAACTGGAAAAAGAAGGTACTACAAGAAAGCAAATATATGTTGTTTCCATACTTTTATAGGATTAAGACAGAAAAGGTTTATACGCACATACGTGCACAGAGAGGACAAACAAAAGGCAATGAACATTAATGACTTTATAATGTAGTTTATAACATGGTTTTCAAATGCAGACAGTGTTTTCTTCCAGACTGGAACAGACACTACAATCAGATTAGAATAAAAGAATAAAGAGGAGACAGCATCTGGCAATTTTAAAAAGCTTCTGACAGATTCTTAAAATGGTTTTATTTATTAAAAAGGCCTCTTAAAGAAAAAGCCACAGAGCTGTTGAACATGAACAAAAATTTTGTTAGGAAAATGTAGTATTTGTTGAAAATTTGCTTTTAAGTAAGCACACAAAATGAAACTTTAGAAGACCCAGAAAGACCTAATCAGTATAGGTGAGAAGTGCCAGCATATGTTTTTGTAAAACTTATATTGTTTGTATATTCACTCATTTAGACGAGTGCTTTTAAATTATCATGTCTTTTCACCTGTTAAACGTGCTATTTCACGTGATTTATTACACTTTGGTATCAGTGTAACAAAGCATGCAATAGCTACAGTTAGAAGAAGGCTTTGCCTGCTTGTTTGCTTTTTCTTCTGGGGGCAATAAAACTTGTTTCTGATCCACAACAGCCAGGAAGAGCTAAACCCTGCCAAACTTCGAGATGAAGCAGAACTTCTTGAACCTTCCTTTTCAGAAAACTATGATTCCGTAGATGAGCTGCTGAGCCACCTCCCACTGGTATGCCCAGATTTTCTTTCCTCTCACTGTTACGTGACTTGACCCATAAAATGAGATTAATCATACATGCAATGTGGCCTATCAGAAACCCAGAATCATCCAGGAAAGAGCCATCTTCCATGAAACGCTGCATGGTTCTATAGGGATTGTGTCTGAATATAATAATCATTTTAATAATAATAATTAAGTTATCCCATGGTTGCTGTTATTGAAAATTCCTAATTAAATGACACTGTTAATAATGCACCTAACTCACTTGGGTGTTTCAGCTTGTGTGCACTGCAGCATAAAACTAGAATTGACTCATTTTTAATTACAAAGATTATTATTTCTTCCAAGAACAAACTCAAGGATATTTCTTTTAATTAAAAAAAAAGCTGCACATTTTGTTTAAGATCTATTTCATTAGAAGGGGGCTGCCCCTACAACTAAGAGGATCAGCAGCATGAACCCTAAGCATTAAGAAGGCACTCGACTCCCATAAGATGTGCACTACTATTTTTCTAAAATCATTCACAAATATGTTTCTTGGGTTTACTGAAATGTAAACCCTTCCATATCACAGAACTTGCAGGCACATAAAATTGAAAGGGTAACATAGAAGTGAATTGGGTTTGGTCATCTCAAAAGTTTGTTATGAAATTGATGATAGGAGGGGTTTTGGCATTCAGCAGTGTCTCAACCAGCTGCAAGTAAGAAAAAAGGCTACCCTTGAAGGTAACAACTTTTTTTTTTTTGGGTGGAGGGGTAAAAAGAAAAGGCGTTTCTCCAAACTGTTGTTTCCTTTCAAGACTGAAAGATGTTCTTTTCCTTTCCACAAATGTAGCAGTTCCTCTAAAGTTCCCAAAGATTAGAAAGTACATAAAGTGCTTGTGCCTCAAGGAATGAAACAGTTTGTAAGTGATAGATTTTAGGAATGAAATGTTCTTTCTAGACAAGATTATTGCAAAAATATCTGCTCCTGGATTTTGCACCTTCGAAAACTTCTGGCATTGACCAAGCGAGAGAGAGTAGTGGTGCAGTGGGTTGTGGGTGTCTTCCTGGAAATATTTTCAGTCCTTTCCTTTATTTATGGACTGTACTGATGATCCAGATCTCCCTATAGGCGATTCGCTCGCTCAGTATTGACTGTAACTGGTCATTTTATAGCAGTGCCCAGTCGCTGATGTAGTGTGCATCAGCAAACCTGAATTTGTGTGTCCATTTCAAGGATATAGTTGTTTTCAAAGTGAGCTGTTCTGCACTGTATGCCAACGTGCAGTAGCATTTTTGCCTAATCTTTCAATCCTTCCTTCCTTGTCTGCTGCCTGTAATGCCCACCAAGCTCCTGTGAACAGATCCATCTCACGCTTGTCAGCCCCAAGCACAGCAGTTGTTTTATAGCAAGTGTTACTTGTTGTCCGCTCTCTGCTTTTATACACCTTGTGATGCAACTGCTTACGAAAATGGCTTTTAAAACATATTTATCCTTTACTTTTCAGGACCTCTGAAGGACACCTGGTAAAGTCTATGACAAGAACAAGTTATTTTTGAGTTCCACATAGTATTTCAAAGAGATGACTTTAGTCATCAAACCAGAACAAATATGTTGTGAAGTGAAAGTTGTGATATATTTGTTTCTTATGTAATAAAAGTTGATATTTACATTGTAAATATTACTCTAGAGTTCTCTACTGAAAGCTGTACATATGGATGCCAGTTTAACTCATGAGAAGTCTGTGAGTCCATATGCTGTAAATCCTTTACTTCAATAAATTCATTTGAAAATGAGCGTGCAACTGAAAAGAGCCCATCATTACTAATTAATTGGCTTATTTTAGGTGTGATACAATTTCAGATAAGCCTATATGGAGACATTTCCAGATAACTTCATAAGACAGTGTAAAATGTGAGGAAAAGAATGTGCAAAGCTTGTAAAACCGCATTACAAAGATCTCTGAAGGTTACTGCCAAGCAAAAGGGAATGCTTTTCTAGCAGCTTACCAAGCAACTAGAGAAAATGAAAAAGCATTAAATATTATTTCACCTCAACAGCATCTTACCTTCTTGTTCACATTTTAATATTTCACGATATACAAATCATATTAAGACCAGAAATGTGTCCTTTATTTTCAGTCATGTTTCGGATGCTTTGGAGCTGACAAAGCATGCTAAGAAGAACACTGTCCCTTGATTTGCTTGGTGCCTAAAGTCACCAATTATTCTACATTTAATTGTCTGCAGCTTTGACGATGAAACTATTCCTTATACATAAAATAGTCCTGAAGACACTTTACAATTTTTTCAGAATGAATGTAATTTACAGAATATGCAGACAATAAATAATTTTATTATCACGGCAAGCTATTACTGGTTTAAAACATGCTACAGGTACCTGGACCAGTAGAGGTCCTAGTAAGTGCTGTCTCTACTATAGTAATAGAGGAAGATACTATTTTTTAGCTAAGGTATACTGTGTTATATTAGAAAGACAAGCAAGTGAGCCTCCAGTCCCTATTTCTTTAGCTTTCTATCATTGTAGCCTAGTATGGAACTGGAAATTTGCAGCTGATTCTCTGTTGCTGTGAATCAGAATTTGGTTGTATTTTATTAATATTGTAGATTTAAACAATTGGATCATTTTCTAAAGAATCATTTACTGTCGTAAGAACTGATAGCTCCATTGCGGTAAGCAAAGTGTGCGGTACTGCATGCACAACATACGACATGCGTACTCATGCATGATACCAGCCATGAGACTCCCATGACTCCCCTCCCACCTCCTAGAAGGAGATGAAATTTGAAGTAGAAAAACTTATCAGACCTACTTACAAGTTCAATTTGGAATTTCACATATACTTATATATCATACATATGCACACATAGGCAGTGATAAAACTGATTTACAAGTTTCACTTAACAAGTTTACTGTTCCCATTTAGAAGGAAGTTTCAAACATGATAAAATTTGAGATTTATGAAGACTAGTTCTCATAAATATGTAGCCTTCTGATTTGCAATTTTTTTGAATATTGGCAACTGCATGTCAAAAGAAAACCAGCTTGCACAGATCGGATGCTATTATTGCTAGTTCTATCAAGCCTTGACAGAATTTATTTTAGGCTAAGCCAATGAATGGTTCACAAAGATTAGATGTAATTTTGAAGTCTTCATTTGAAAAGTGGTCTTCTAATGGTGGTCCACTCTCAATTCCTGTCTTATGAAGATTTGAGTTCCAAAGTGGCTTTGGAGATACTTGAAGGATACTAACAGATCGATGCTGTCATACTTAATTGGAAATTTTCTTCAATGTAGTTTGAACTTTGTTAGGATTCCTGTGATAAGTAATCTTTAAAAAAGTAAGTGAAAGAAAATAACCAGAAGCAAAACTGCATATGGTCTTCATACACAGAACTTTTTGTTTAAATATACATAATGTTTATTTACTCAATTTAAAGTAACAAAAATTGGAGTGATCAAACTTTTCACTCCACAGTTCCAGAAGTTTTTATTTGTTTTTCTAAATTTTCTTTTTTTATTTGTTTCCAGTTTACCAATAAGACACCTGAGGGAAGAGCTTGTTTTCCATGTCTAATGTGTAATCTCCCCAATATTTTGTTCTCTGCAGAAAACTGCAGAACCTTAGAACATGTATTGTCTTTGTTACAATGGAGATGGAGTGGGTTACAGAAAAAAAGGGACTTTTATTAGGAAATTACATATATATTATAAAATACAAAATTAATACCCTCATTTTAATAACTAAAATAATACTGTAATAGCTTTCTCAGAGGGTTAGCAAATAGAGACAGTCTAAAAGGCATGCTAAATTTTATGTACATTTTAGCGAAACGTAGCACTGAAAGGAGAGATGCCAACCTCCAGAGAATAAACCTGACTTGATATTTGTGTCAAAGGATGGCTGTTAACTTGTCATAGCAACTTTTGACATTCTATAGGATATATAAGGCCCAATGCATACATTCAGACTAGTTAATTGTGAAAGATGTAACATCATTCACCTCATCTCAACCATGAAGTGCTTATAGTAAGGTTAAATGATAAAATTGAAGAGAAAAATGCAACATTTCACTCAATGAGACAAATTTTTAGTCTGTCAATGAGTCTTGACACATTACCAATCTTACAACCCACCTGCAAAATATCATAACAGTGGAATCAAAGTGTGGCATTAATTAGGAGAATGAAAGGGGCAGCTCCAAAGAGAGTGTCAAGAGGACTGCTAGGAGGAAAACAAATACCTGGGAGATTTAGAAGAGCATCACCAGCAGATAGAATGCAACCACTCCAGAGGAAGGAATAAAACTGCAGGGTTATTGAGGTATAAGCTAAAGAAACATCACACCATATTTGTCCAGAATTTCACTTCTAACACAGGATAGGAATAACTGCAATCATAGCGTATAGAACTCATTGGGTTTTGTTTTATTGAATGGGGTTTGCTTTTTGGACCTACCCCATGGAGCTCTTAAAGAAAGGGACAGATTCACCTTGAAGTGTATCTGTACCAGCACTGGAAAGGGGAATTTTCTAGTCCTGAATCCACAGAGAGAATTTGCATGCATGTGCGCATCTGCACAATCACCACCCACTCAAGAGCAACCCTCAGGATTGTGCATAAAACCTTAAGAATTACAAAAGTTGACAAAACATTTTAAAATTACAGCTGGTAAAAACACATTAAAAATAAATAAAACCCTAACAGCTCCTCAGATGTTTTAAATGGATTTGAGGGGCTAGGAGTGTTTGTTCCACTTGAAAGTCTGGGACAAAATTTCTGTTTGAAAACATGAAAATGGGTAACTTGGATCCAAAGTGTAGGTATAACTTTATGTATAGGAATATTGAATTCTCCCCGAAGAAAGGCCTTTGGGGAAGAATTCATAGAATCATAGAATCATTTAGAAAATGGAAAAACCATTAAGATCATTGAGTCCAACCATAAACCTAACACTGCCAAGTCCACCACTAACTCATGTTCCTAAGCGCCACATCTACTTGTCTCTCAAATACCTCCAGGGATGGTGACTCAACCACTTCCCCGGCAGCCTGTTCCAATGCTTGACAACCCTTCCTGTGAAGATTTTTTTCCTGAATATGTATGTATGCAGGAACAATTTATTTGCTTGCAAGACATTAGGGAAAGGTAGATGGAAAAGGCTGTCCATTGCCTCTTGTGATACTACCTATGCTTTCTACTACCTCTTCTATTTTTCCTTATTTTTTCTCTCCCTCCTCCACTTACCACAAGCTTTCCCACTCTTAATACCCTCGCAAAGCTAGTGTATGAGTGTATACCCATATTGAGTGTATACCCATATTTTTGAGAGGAACAATTGCAGCAGACCTTAAATTTATGATGCAGCAATCGAATAACTGCCAGCCTTGGTTATGGAGATGAGTATTGCAGAGAACTGGCACAACCAGATTTGCAGGAGCAACGTGTCCTGCAGACAAACAGCCCCTGACTTCCCGCCGGAGATTTCCCATTTGGTTTGTGACTGGCGCAGAAGGCTGACCTTTCCTGGGATACATCAAACAGAATGTGTGGCCTCCTGGGGCTTGTGCTGGCTCAGGCAAGTACAATATTTTCAGCTTTTCTCCATTTTGCTTTGGAACAGTGACAGACAAATCACTTGCCAGGTTGACAAGCTGGTTTAGGAATGGAGGTAGGAAACGACACCGGCCTTATACATCAAACTTTTTAAAAGTCTGAAGAACGATTTGATGCATCTTCTGGTTGTGAAGTAAACAAACAGGAAAAGTTTTACTTCAGTTTTATACACAGATACATGCAGGCCACTTAGTAGGGAGGGGAAAAAACAGCTTTCTCTTATAAATATTTTCAATAGCTTAATTGATCAACATTTGTAAATAAAAATATGGCTGATTATTCAAAGATTAAGATGAAAGTGACATAAATCATAATGATACAGTGAAAAAAAAATCTAAATATCACCATTACTGTGGTGACAATATCTTCAGTAGAGCATGTTTTTGGGAAAGAACGGGGGATGTTTCAATAATGAGGGAAAAAAGGATCTTGTCCTTACCCACTGAGTGACTTATTTAATATTAGATAGAGTTTTGCATATGAGAATATGTTTGAAAGAGTGTACATGGGTTTGGTGCATAAGATCAATTTTCTGGATCTTTTCTGGGACCGGCCTGTATGTTTAGATGCCCTATTTCACATTTCAGCGAGACCACAGCGTCTAAGAGCCTAAGTTATTTCCAAACAGGCAATATAAATGCTTTTAATATGTTGATCCTATTACTTAATAGTTGTCAAATCAGAATTTGCTCTTACCCTCTTTTTTTGGCATACAGGGGAAAGCAGATGAGACGCTAAAACCAGTCACTGTCTCCTATTGTTAGATGAGATGGATCAGTGAAGACCTTTCTACTTAGGAAATGTACACAGAGCTGCAGTTTTTTCTAGTAGCATATTAAATAGCCAGGCTATTGGCTGGGTAGGACAAAGACAGAATGATCTCTAGTTTTGCTTGTAAAACTACCTGATAGTGTTGCCACTTGACCAAATGGTAGGAGGTGTCAAGTTCTTGCACATCAGCTCTTTGATAGAGAAGAAATCATTTATATGGAGCCTGGGCGGCTCCTAGTTGCTTATTTTATATACTATTGAACGGCTTTTTACTGGAAGTGGTCACAAGTATGTTTGACAGATGCCTTATCACCATTTGTTGCTATTCTAACACAGCCCTTCACATCTTTGTCTTTCAGCCAGTCGCTCTTCCCATAATCACAGCCAGAACATCTGCACACTGTTTTAAGCAAGCAATTTTGCCTCTTATTAGGGAGTATAGAAAGCAAACTGCTGTATTCCAGGAAGACTCTTCGTGACAAAGCTAGGGATGTATAATTTATGCAGAAAAGCTGAATCTTGGTTAAAAAGTAAGAGGAGTTTGAAAAATTCTAGATTTGGTGCTGATGGTTTCAGTCCCATCTGGTGATTCCTTCCAGCCAGAGCAGTGCATTGTGCTCGGCATTACAAAGCTGGTGCCAGAGCTCTGATCTAGAGAAGTCAAGCATGTAGTAAGAAAGAAGAAGAAACTGGTAAATGTGAGGCAAAGCAGGTGAAGACTCTGTCTTCACAAAAGTATCTGGTGCTAAACCTAGTTTATATATGGCTTTTTGTTCCTTGTAGATTTAAGATTCTTGCTTCAAGAAGAAAGAGAGTCATCTCTTGCTGTCAGAGAACCTCACATCATTCAAGTCCATTCATTAACTTAACAAACTCCATCAGGACCTCAGCTGGATTGTTTGTCCCCTAATTCTGCTGCTGCATGGCAGCTTCTGAATCTAGTGGCTGTACTCTTTGGGAACCTTCTTTTAACTGGCAACCTAAATGGTTGACAAACACCTTACCAACTGTTTGTGACCATCCTAATGTCCTCATTGTAAGAGTACCATTGCTCTTCTCAGGGAGTTGCATTCCTAGATTTATAGACTGCATTTCATTCCCCGCCTTTGCTTTGTTAGGCTAAAGAAACAAAATCTGTCTTGTCTCATCTTGCCAATGGCTCTCCATTTCTGAGACTGGGCTGGAACCCCATGCCCAGCGGGGTCAAGTTCCAGAGTGAGTTTAACACTCCTAAATTACAGTTTACCAGATGCAACTTCACCTTTGAAATTACTAAATGACTCTGAATGTGTCTTCTTTATTGCAGTCATTTTGGAAAAATGACCAGTGATTTTGAAATCATCTGTTTTGAGGGCCTTGGAAGAAAGGAATTTTTCTGTCTGGATTTTTTTTTGTTGTTGCTTCTCAAACATTTCCAAGTTTCCAAAATCTGTGGAAGCAGAATCACCAAGCACTTGAAATACAACACCTTTTTTTGGGGTGGGTGGATGGGGAGCCACTCAATCCAGTCTAAAATACATGTAAAGGAAAACTGGATTCTTAAACAGGCAGATGCCCAGGTTATTAAGTAGTTTCATCTAGATCTCTGAGTGCATCTCTTTACATGGCTATAGCCTGTATTTTTAAATTCAGCTTCCTTAATCCTGCAGCCGATGGAGATGACAAATGCACCTCTCATGCTGCTCTTCCATCATCCGTGATCCTGGGCAGCCAGGTGACGGCAGCAGCAACCCTGGCCCTTTGCTGGCTTTTGCCAGCCTAAGGAAGGTCAAATGGAGGTCAATTCACAACAAAACCCTAGCAGGTTATTGAAGAGATTTGGATAAAGAGAGCTACATGTCCTTTGACTTGCTTTGTGGGTAGTGAGTGGTATAGGTTATGCACTGGCCTGTCACCAGTGTTAATGTTTCAAAAGGAAGAAGGAAGAAAGCCATGCAAGCCCTCACTTGTGTATTTATGTCATGTATATTAAAATATTATGCTAAAGTGTAGTGCCAGTGACGATGAGGGGCTGAGGGTCTCCTTTCATCCACAGCTAAAGGATTACAACAGGGATTACCTTCTGGATCATTAGTCTACTGCTGTGCAGGAATAAAGAAATCCAGCTGAGTGGACTACTTGGGTCATCGCTCTTTGATTTATGATTCATTCTCTGTTCAGTACAGGTGAGAATACAAGTGCTTAATGTACCCTACTTTCATAGAGACGGAGCTTGATTCTGTAAAGATCAAATTTAATTGGGCATTGCACGTTCTGTAACTTTCAGGCTCCATTTAAATGTATTTTCCTAAAGAATGGCTAATTCAAAATTTCATTTCCCTGGCCTTAGCCCAGTTGAATAGCTTTTGCACGTTTACAATATTCTGAAGGGTTCTGGAATAATATATGAGATAATTAGGTTGCTTTTCGGTGATGGAACAAACAGAACTTCATCTGTTAAAGTCAGAATGACATTTCAATGGGACTTTTTCTTGGCTATTCTTTATAAATATGTTTGCAGGAACTGATTAATAAATAAGCGCATGGGCAATAGACAGTTTATCTCTCTAATAAAGACTAATCCATATAAGTGTTCTATTTTATATTTCTAAGTACATTACCACTTAACAATTCCCTGAGAGAAATCTATCAGAAATTCTGCTTCAAAGACACTGTGTTTTATACTAATTTTATGTTTGCTGAATGATAAACTTCAGTGTAAAACCAGCACGCTACATAATTACAATGCATACAGATTACTAAATTATTTTCTGTTAAAAAGTGAAGAAATCAGTGAAGGAGAACTTCTCCTGCCCCAGCTTTACTCTGTAGCTTCAACGGTAGACCACAGTGGAAGAGGTTATAGTTTCAAGGAATTCTGCACTGCTCCAGTAAATTTTAAAGCAGGTTTTAGGCTGCTGTAACCTAGGCTGTTTAATTGCAGTTTGTAAGAACTGCATCAATAAGGGACCTCTGCCAGGCTCAGGAACCACAGTCTTCAAAATTCAGCCCACAACAAACATACAGCTTAAAGAGCTTTCTTTTTAGCCAGCTCTGCACCAGTTGAGGACTCCTTTATACTGTGGGTTTCCCTGAGCACCCACTACTATTTTAGGCTTCTTTGTGTTACTGGACATAAAGGAATATGAAAGAGCATCTCATTGTATCTTATCTGTATAAAATCCCAGCACAAGTGTGATACTACAAGAAAGAGACAACTTTGTGGATTATTACTCATTGTGGGAGAATCTGCAGCTGAAAAAATAAGAGCAATCCAAGTCCATAGTAATTTTTAAATAAAATTTGATACTTAATTTAAGAATTGTTAAACATTTAGATATTTTTTCCAGTTTCTACATTATCATCTTCAGACACAGAGTCTTGGCCAAATCTAATTTCCTGAGATTTTCAGCTCAAATGTTGCAAAAAACTTCTGGGTTTTAATACTTAGATACACTAGATACACACGACAAACTCCTCAGAGTAATTACCCAGATATGACATAACCCATAGGAAAAATTACTTAATAGTTTTATTTTTGCTTTTTAAGCTTTCTTCTATTACAGCTTTTCAGAAATGTATTGATTAAAAAATTTCATTCAGAAAGTAACTTTAAGTAAAATAAACAAATTTTAAGTTACCAAGGACAGCTTGTCTAGCTGTCATTTCCCCTTTGTGTTCTGCACCTTAGATACAAGCTTAAACTGAAACATATTGCTAATGTTTTGCACAAGGAAACACCAAATAAAAGTAAATGGAAAAATAGGTTATGCTCTACCTGTACTTAGTAGTGGTAGAAAGTTTTAAGCTGAATCATTCAAACAGACATACAAAAATTTATTTAAATTTCTTAAAGCTGCTTGCACTGTAACCCAGGCAAAGTAATGTTTTTAATCTTATTTTCCTTTTGCTAGTATTGATTGTCAGCAAACAAGAACTCCAAGAGACTGGAGTTTGAAAAGTGCCTCAAACAACTTGTTTCAGTAAGGAAACAATTTGTTAAATTAGTGACCTGCTCATCACCAGTCTAGAAAATATTTGGAGAATGTGTTGCAAGCAAACTATTTTCCAGATACAGCATTATCTTTCTACTTTGATGGAGGACCCAGCACACCTATGACTTCTCTGAATTATTGTGACTTACAGGAGTAAACACTGCATTCACAGCCTGTCAAAGGCAGGCGGTACTTCTCTGAGGTTGAACAAGTGTGACCCCTTCTCCAGTCAAAAAATCGATGTCTTGGATGGAGGACACTGTTATTACTCATGTCAAAAATTATTGTGTGGAGGAACATAAAATTATTATGAAGATTATGATTTAATGTGTCTCCTGACACTTCATGTTCCTGGTTAAATTTCTTTTAGTTGTGGAGATCTTATAAAGATTTCCTTAGTCCTATAGACATAAATAGCTGTGCCTATAACTGTATGATGTAATCAAAACCACCGCTTTTGTATTTTTTTACAGAGTGTTACGTAAGGCTGTCTATAAGTACACAATGTATATATATTAAAACAAGAGTAGCTTGGTGAATTGAATTTTTCTTTTTATTTATTTTTCTTTTAAATACTACTTTAGAATAAAAGGACAGCTTAAAGCTGATATAATTTCCTTCCATAATTTCCATAATTTCCTTCCTTCCCTTTTTATTCCATCAGACATAAACACATAGGAGAAGGAAAGTTATTTAAACAAAAAGGATGATGCTTGTGGGAGACAAGTTTGTGTAAATTAGCGAAGAATAAATTTAGATGAGAAATGAGATGAAGTTTCTAGCTACCATAGAGCTGAAATTCTGGAATGATGTTCCAAACTGAATTTTAAACCAGTACTTCATAAATTTAGTACATTTATGAATTTCGTAATTTGACATGGTTTTCCCATGATAGCAAGGACTAGGTCTTGGACATCCAAGGGCTCTGAGTGCTCTATTCCAATTCAACATATAAGAGAGTCACTTACCAGCAAATAGTAAAGCTTTTAATTATGGATGTCTGTTATTTGGCAATCTCTATCTGAGTTTCATTTTGGCTGTTTAGTTGTGTAGATTTACACATACAGAGAAACTTAGATGGTTGTCAATATTGCAGTTGCATTGATTTTACTTTTCTAAAAATATCAGTAAAAGTAGATATGTAGAGAATAAAGTGTTTTGTGTCACAGAATACTTCCAGAAAAAATGAAATTTCATACATATAAAAATATCACTCAAAACTAAGGAAGTCTACATTTTTAGGTAGAAAAATGGGACACATTACCATTTTCAGTGTTGCATAATAAATCAAATGCCATTGTGAAAATGTGCTTTGCTGCATGTTTATTAACTCATGCAAGGTACATAAAAATACATGCACATATATTCCGACACAAACTTGCATCCACAGCTGTTTTTCTATTTCTCGGCAAGTCTTGGACTTTCCAGTGGAAATGACAATCAGATGAAAACCCTGCAGCATAAAGCATAACCACAGTTAATCTAAACTTTGTCTCCTGCTACCTTAAGGTTCACTATATCATTGAAGTGGGTCACCATATCATTGAAGTTCACTTTTCATTATTCTTTAGAAAATTCCTTATAAAGAAATGCACATTTTTTTTCTGATTTTTTTGCTTTTTGGTTCCACAGGGAGGAATGGAACAGTCGAAGTCTGTATTCTCTGTACACTTCATAAGTCCTTTCAAGGCCACAGTTAGTTGCACATAAACAAAGAATACATGAGTGGTGTTATGGATCTACGAAAACTGAAGTTATATCCTGATCAGATATGATATTGTTGTTGTGAACCCCCAAAAAACCTGACACTTGTGAAATGGGGATAGATACGAAGTGGAATAGACCATTGATTTTCCATGTAAGCCAAAGAAAGGCCTATACAAGGAGAAAAACTGAACTGGATCCCATTCAAGACAAAAAAAATTACTGTGGATCAGGATCCAAATGTGCTGTTTTGACATGCTGAGAATCTTCTGTAGGGTGCTATTCATGCATCATTTGCTAAACAGTTGTATTGAATGAAAACGGATACTAGTTTTAGACACACTTTCTACTTCTAATTGTATTCCCATTTGCATATCACAACTCCATTGCAGTCACACAACATGTAAATAATACATTGTGCCAAGTAACGCCTTTAAACTTGAAACTTATATGATAATAGGACAAGGTACAAGAAAAATAATATCCAAATAGTATATAGTCATAGCAGTCAGGATGTGAGGTTAACTGAAGTCCATTTGATAGAGCTCACAGAGTTTCAATACATTTAATAGAAAAGAAAGAATTATCAGGTGAGTCAGTCATCTCAAATTATTTCTCATTTACAGTAGTTTAGGATTTAGGACATGTTAATTAGGTTAGAGTGAAAATTGCTGCCTAAGAGCTAGTTGTTACACACAGCCTCAGGCTGTACTGAGGTTCACAATAAGTCCCTACCACAAGATGAGAAATTATTCTGTATCTAAAATGGCCTCTTGACCTTGAGAAAGATCCCAATCACGTGTTTCTGGGGTGATTCACATGCATAATTCAGAGGTGATTAATTGTACTGGTTTCCATACTCCTCAAGGAATAGGAAAGAAATAGAGAAATTAAGAGAGGAAATGTGATTAATGAGCAATGAGGACTGTTAAAAAGGTAGGTCTGAATGCAGCAAGCACCTGGGAAATCTATTAAGATCACAATTAACTTGTTATTTCATCCAATCTGGAAGAGTTCAACTTGTTATAATGGCACTCCTGGACAAGACATGATTTTACAGACGGTTTTGGTACTTTAAATGTCAAGTTAAGTCCCCAAACTAAGGAAAAAAATCCAAATGCCCTTTCCTCAGGTGTTTCTCTCAGATTCAATTCCTACCGAATCTGAATCTTTTCAGAGTCCTCCAATATCTGCTAACATAAAAATGCCACTCAACCACACATACAGATGCCTCCTCTCCTGCTTGGCAGGGATTTTCTTAGCAGGTGGGATGAGGATAAATATCACCATGGCATTCCCCTAGGAACATTGCATTAGCGCGCAATACAAGAGTTTTACAGAGGCTGACTCGAACCACAAGGGCTGCTTGCCTCCTTTAAGATCATAAAGTGCAGGAGTTATAGTCTTTCAAGGTACAGAAGAAATTACTACAACTCAGTTTGCACATATAGCATTATCTACTCCATGATAATTCTTTGCAGAAACAGCTTTTAGCAGATAAACTCATCTACTAAAATTCCAGTGCAAGAAGGTTTTGTTAAAGTTTATCTGGGATGAGGAAAATAAAAAAACCTAATAAATGAAGCAGCATGTGATAGAACCATCTTTTGCATTTTACAACCTCCTTTATATTTCTCACATGTAAGATCGTATTCAGAAAAAAGTGGAAGGTTGAATTTGATTTTCTGAAGCCTCTATTTAAGCTTTTAGCTCCATCTGAGACCTCCCCATTAGTTTCAAAATGAGGGTCAATGACTTTTACATGGTGCAAAGACAGATTAAGGAACATGATTCAGTTCTATAGAGAATATATCTACTTTTGCTTCACTCAGCCTAGAAAGAAGAAAAATTAACAAAGCAAAGAAGATACATTCATTTTCTCTTACAACATATACCACTTAATTTGAAGGAACTTTATAATATTATTAATATCTTTGTTTAAAAGGCTAAAATATATGGTGATACTGAAAGGCATTGATGATCTTTTCCTTTGATAATCAGATGCATCAACCATTCTTGCTAACTTTAGTAATTTATTCACATTTCACCAGTATTTTGTATGTAATACAGGTGTTCTTACCTGCACCAGCATACTGGAAGAGCAAAGACACAGAAAGTTTCAATCAGCCAAGCACCAGAAAAAAATCCCTTCAAGCCTTCCACTTGACATCCAGCTCAGTGCTGGAAAGGAAATAAACATGTAGTATAGAAATTTGGCTAAATAAAGCCACAACTACAGCTGTTATAAAAACTCTGTGGAAACGATGTCTTTGAAAATTATCAAATCTCTGTGGCCTGAATCCAGGAATTTTGTATTCCTACAAAATGCGTTTACATGGTCTCAAAAGTTTCTTAGATGTTTCTGGTTCATACTTTAAGAAAAGCTTGAGTCTGAATGCTTTCTTGTTTAAAGTGTTAACTATTAAAATATATTTCTTCTCCTTACAAACCTGGCTTCTCTTACTTGCTCAGTCTGTTCTGGTTGCACCAGCCCTTCTACCAAGATTCTGCAGATGAGTTAACCAATGTGGCATAAGAAGTCAAGATTTAAAATTAAATATTTTGTAAGATGCCTGTGGCCCAAAACAGAGATATTTACTTAGTTGAACCTCGGTAAAGTAGGTCCAGGAGCTTATAGAATGAAATACAGAGTTTAATGCTCGTTAAGCTGGACAGCTATGGAAAATTTACAGATAAGCATTTCCTTTTCAGGTATCATATAGCTGTATTTCAAAATATTTTTTATTATAGTAACTTGCCTTGGTCATGTTCCTAGAAGGAGTATGACAGTTCTGAATACTGTTCTACTATCTGAACACATGGTTAGCTCAGCAGCTGCTACAAATGCAGGTTGCTGATGCACAGTGTTAATTGGCAAGTACTAGCGAAGAATACAGAGAAAAAAATAAGCTTGCATGAGATGCCTAATAAAGTTGCATTTGCTTCTTGATGTGAGGGGGATCAAATAAGCAATTGCAGTAATGATGGTGTCAGATTACTTAGAGAGAAATCATGACTTTTACTGTTTACAGTCTATCAAAAACCACTGTTTCTGACTGTGTCTGATTAGTTTTCTTTCCAACTGTTACCTTGCCACAGGAGGCTTCCTAGCACATATTCTATCTTTTTTTTTCCCTTGTCTCAATTCATTATTGCAATCAAAACTTTGGTACTGCAGTTTTATGCTAGTTTAACACAAATGATTTCACAGGAATGATAACTGTGTGAAACTGCAGTTGTGCAACCCGTGAGCTAAGCATACCATAGGCAAATTTTGAATTTGTGCTATACTCATTTCATGACCAGAATTGATGTGTTAGATCCTTGGCATAGCTTCCACAGCTTCAGGATTTTAGATCTAATCCATCTCATGTAAAGTTTGAAATAAGACTTTATTAGTCTTACTTTAAAAATTACAGGTATCAAGGGGTTGACGGAAAATTTCAGCTCCTTTTTCCTATCAGTCTTATGGAGTATGTTGGGTTTTTTCAATAGCAAGGCAACAAACTACAGTGGAAAGAGTCCCATTTTAAAGGAAAAATCACTGATGTACATGCTTGAAATAATGATCACAATGTATGTCTTTCAAGTATCATAAATATAAAATGGAGTTGTAGATCTATAATGGTATTCAGCTTTTTAATGCATAGTCAGCTGGGGAAGGAACCATGACACTCTCTACCTCTCCAGCATCTGTCTCATAGTTTGGGATAAGTAAATTTAAAATGTTGCGAAAATCCATGATTACATTATTCATAACTAATTGCTTTTATACATTCAGCATGCTGCTGATGTTTATACTGTAAGTGGAAGTTATATTAAAAAGTCAAAGAACAAACAGAAGCAACACTATTGATAGCTGAACTCTGATATTTTATTTGATATGGGAAATCTGTGTCAGTTTCAATTGGGAAAAAGGAATATATTTTAATATGTTGAAATATATTTCTTCACTCTCAGTTTCATATGAACTGAGATAAAGTTAGGTGTATAAATCCCTCCTGGAATTTATATTTTATATACTTTTTTTGAGTATATGTTTTGGATGGGTGAAGTGTTTGTGTTTGAATGTAGAGTTGTTTATTACCTTAGTATAAAATAACCTTCCACTCATAGAATCATAGAATTATAGAATGGCTTGGGTTGGAAGGGACCTTTAAAGATCACCTAGTTCAATGCCCCTGTCTATTTTTTCCTGTAATAAGAGGTTTCATAAAGTCATTCTTTTTCGTATTTATAAAATGAAGAATGGTTTGAAAATGGTTGGTGTCTATACCACAGTGGAACCCTGAAGACGTGTTACTGTACCATCTTACCTAAATAGTAAGACATGCAAAAATATTTTGCTCTAAGTCATGGTCAGTTGTAGCAAAAAAAACAAAATAGCCTGTTGTAATCCTATTTCACACAATTAGACCTCCATTTTTTGACCATACATCCTCCAGTATCTTCTCTTTCTTGAGCTGTGCTTGCACAGAAAAACCAGGAGAACTATTTGCATGTAAATAAGATTTCCCTCTAAGCAAGTGTTACCTGACAGTCATTAACAGTATGCAAGTGAATCTTATTAAACTTTACGCAAGAACTATTGTTAATTCCGGTTGCCAGAAAACAATGTAAGAAGCTATCACCTCAAAGCATGAGAGATTTTTCTTGAAAGAAATCTGTTTATCAGAATGTTGGCTGAGCACATCATATATATAGGCAGATAAACAAGGAAACGAATTATGATGTATAATGCATTTTAATCACAAACTAGTGAGCCTTATTTCATGGAAGACAAAACTGCAATTTGGTTCCTTCAAAAGAGAAGAAATCCCAATCAAACACTATTGTTTGTGGTGACTGGTGACACTTACTACAAAAGATTAGCGGGCTTGATGTACACTGGTTCTTAGACTGATCACACGTTGCAAGGAGACGTGTTCATTGCTGAAGCAGGGGCAGTCGTGGGAATAAGGCATCTTTTATGGACCCTGCCAGGGCTGAGTGTTTATGGCATTACTAACGTCCTATCCACAGCAATACAGGATCTCAACAACCTGTAATCCTGGTGACTGCGTTTGGCAGGGTGTGCCTTCATTATTTTCTACATAGCTATTTACATATGCTTTTGAAAAATGAAGCATGGTACAGTGACAAAATCAAGAAACAAAGGCCGTCTAGGTTAGCAGTACAATAAATTCGTATTTCCTAGGTCCTTCTTGTACATTTTCACAATAGATACTCCTTCTTGTATGTTTTCACGATAGATACTCCTCTCCATTAACTGTATAACCTATGATAATGATAGATCATAATAGTAATAATAATCATTAGGCTGACTTTATAACCTATAATTACACAAGTTGATAACAATGACAGATAATAATACTGCTAGGTTCTCAATAAATATAAAGTTTTATTAAAAAAACTGACGTCTGTTGCAGGAGAGGCCAAAGTATAGCTCGCAACTTATCTGCAGCTCCTGAACAGTAACAGCCTGGGTCCCGTGCTCTGGTTTATCATGGGGAAGAAGCTGTGGTGAGGGAGCCACAGGGCAACCAGGTCCCTGATTGAGGGAGGATGAAGAAGTGTCGCAGATGCAGAGATTTGCCTGGAGTCATGGAGCCATGGATGTTGTTGTCCCCACAAGCGTGTGGAAGGTACTTTCTTTCCAGCTCTCTGAGGTCAGTGTTACAAGCCTGGTGACTCTCAAGTGGCTTTTGATGTCAGGACAGTTGATCATCATGCTCCATTTTCCCAGCAAAGCACTCCTTTGCATCAACGACAACCGTTGTGTGCCATTTCATTGTGGCACATAAAGTGTCAGTCGGATTTTTTTCTGCCAGAGGTTTAACATTTACTTTGAGTGTCATATGCCGAATGACTGATAATATTAATTAAAAACAAACAAGGAAATTATCAATAGACACTGAAAGTCTGATGCAAGATGATGGTCTTGCTGAAAACAAGCTAAAATAAATGGCATCTTGTGTTCTCCACCGTACCAGGGAAAAGCAAATAAAGGACTAGATACAGTGAGGGCAAAATATTTTAAGTTTAGAATGGTCAACAGCAAGAATAATTATATACATGCATAACGTATAGGAATTATGTATTGTATATAATTACATATACAATATTGGAAGTAAAAGTAAAATGAGTAAATATTACTTAAAATCTTACATAAGCATTCAAAAGACTAATCATAAGGTAGTCAACAATGGATGAAAGTGAAACAATGCTGGCAAATAGTGAGCTCACTATATTAATTCTCCAGTTTTGAAATTTAGGTCTGAGTCCCAAAACCTCATTAATATCTGGGCCAGAAAGCATGCTTAAGTCATTAAAAAACAAAACGAAAAATGAGAAAAAGCTGTTTCTGTTCTTGCCTGACCCTGAAGAAACCTAAATACCTAAGGAAGCCTAAAGTAATTCAAATTTTTATGTTTCCTCAGATGTACTAAGTTCTGCTGCTGGAAGAGTCCAGAAGCCCCTCTAGTCACAACAGATTTGGTGCTCACATCTCATCAATATCCACAGAGCAGACGCGCTGCTGCCTGTTGCACCTGGGTGTGTTGAGCCAGGGCTCTTCTCTGAACTCACCTGCACATCAGCATCCCAGTTTTCTTCCACATCCCCAAGACATGGATGAATTGCCCCTTTGCCAACAACCTAGGGATGTGAGCACTTAAGGGTCCTCACCTACTGCCAGAGCAGATTCAAGCTCAGTTTTCTTGTAAATTGTGCTAACCAGAGGGATGTATGTGTTCAGACAATGGTCAGGGTAAAGGAACGTTCTTGAGTCCTCCTGTTGAAAATGCTTTGTTATAAATGGGCTAATAAAGAATTCATGATGCCAGAGAAACACTGAAAATGAATGAGGATGGAAGAAACAGGTATTCTGGGTACTGCAACAAAGACTTTATTTCACGTGTTTTGAATTAAAGTACATACTCATTCAGTTTTGTACAAAAGGGAATTGTGTGGGCAACTATGTTCTGGAATATAAGTGAAGGAAAATAAATCCTGATAGTGTTCAGAAAAGTGCTCTAGCCCTTGAGATGTCCCCCTGAATCAGGATGGCCTAGATTAGGAAATGCCTTGGTTGGTGCATGCAGGTTTTGCAGACGCTCTGTTGAGAGTCCTGCTGTGTACAGGGAGCACCAGCACACACTGACGGCAATTTTTGGATGGTCATTTCCAGACAAAGGTGCTGGAAGCCTTCCTTTTCAATCAAAGAGCAACAGCGGAGGCAGAAGTCTTTCAGCACCCATCCACCAGTGTGCTTCCCACAGGAAGGCTTTATTTAAAGAGTGACAATGTTAGTTTTATTTCCGTCACTGCCCATAACTCTACCACTTCTGCTGAAAGACTTTTAGGAGGGAGGATTTAACACAAGAGTGACAGGTACTCCTCCGAAGTCTGAAGACCAAGACTGAGGCAACCGAAACATCTTCAGCACTCCATTGGGTGGCCATTGGATGACAATGACTTTTGGCCAATGTGGATGTGAGTCAGTCTCAAACTGCAAATCCAAGGGAAACTGCACAATTAGTTACATTTTAAGCCTGGAAGCAGTGAAAACTATACTGAACGGCCTCGCCTGAGAAAGTAGTAAGAAGGCCTTAATTGACATGAGGTTTTGTGAGAAGCATGAAATTCACTTTTCATAAAATTTTCCTGTGTGGGAGTTGGACTTTTTTTTTGGTCACCACCTCAGTGATGAATAATATGTTACTTATTAAAAAGAAAATCTCTGACGACTATTGAGATGTCTGAAAGGAACAGACGCTTTTTATCAGAATTGGTTTAGACATGATACATAAAAATAGAGTGGAAAAAAATCTTCAGTCAAAAACTCTCTTCCTCTAGGCAGGTATGGGTATAAAAACATATTATCTGACATGTAAGCTGCTAACAGAGGACATAAAATTATATACACTATTAATCTTGTTATTATTAACCTTTTGGATATTCATTGTTTCTCAAATTTAATCATATTTCATATAGATATTACAGTGCATAGGTAAGAGCTCAAAACACTTTAAAGATATTAATTAAAGCTCATCCACAACACTCCTGGGAAGCAGAGCTAGAATCATTAAAATCATCTGACAAAGGAGAAACTGAGCAGTAGAGAATACAAGTGACATATCTAACATCCCACAAAGCCAGAAATTAAATCCAATATCCTCAGTTGTCAATTCATTGTTCTAGTTGCTGGGAACCAGCCTTTTATATTTAAAACATGTTCAAATATCAAGAATGTCCACTGAAAAATCCAGCCCCCTTACTGCTTAAATGGGAGTTACAAGTGGACAGGTCTTGCAGAGCAGTATGTGGTGTCAACACACCAGAAAGGCATCCTGTGACCCGGCCCTGCTCCTCTAGCTGGAACAAAAGATAAAAATGAGCTGCAAAATGCTGATTCCGGGGAGTCAATGGCTGCAGCATGACTTGAAATGCAAGGTACCATCTACTTATTAAAATACTGAATTTAGCAACTGATCTGTAAGGATAGTTCACTTAATGCTCACATTCTCAACTGTATGTTAAGGGAACATGGATGGCTTTCCATGTCTAAAGAGGACTTGCAACTGTTACAGAAAACCCCTGACACTGACAAACCCTTAGCAGAAAGTATTGTAGTCTTCTAATCAAAACTCAGTGGATTAAAACATGAAGTGTACATAATATTTACAATGATAAATGAAAATCCGCAACACTCTTGGGTATTTCAATTTCCTTAAAAAACTATACATTTTTGTTTATGTTTTCTCTTCAAAACTACCCTTTTAAGAGACTAGGTTCAAATGCCTGCAATCAGAAGCAATTAAAAGTCTACCAGAAATGTCTTTTAAACACTAAAACCAGATTTACACCATGTCAGAATGGTATTCCAAATAAAATCTTTATTTTGGTTTATTTAATTGTTGCATTTTACATGAGAATATTTTTGCAGAAAACTGCACACAACAAGCTAGACAGCATTTCAGTCTTTAAAAATTCATTTTTAACACACATTTTTCATAATCATATAGGCAGTATTTTTATGCTTTCAAAAAAGACTTATTTTTTCAATTTTATTTTTTTTTCTCATAAAAGACAATGTTTCAAAAGTAATTTTTTCTCAATTAGAAATTTTTGCTAGCACTCCTGAAGGCATAAGAGCAGACTGATTTCAATCAGTTACAAGTGTAAGAAAGTCTGAAGCTATTTGTAACAAAGATATTCAAGTTTTCCTTGGCTTTTTTCTTTCTCTTTGCCATTTTCACTTGAAACTGCTTTTTGGCATAACAGTTCTGTGGAAAAGGGACCTCCTGTGCAGATTTTTTTACTTTGTTGTCTAGTGAAATTATATTTAAAACCATTAAAGGAGTAACCATACATTATCTCTGCCTTGCAATAACAATGCTATCCGTCATTCAAAAGCTAGAAACTATTATCTTGCCAAATTAAGGCAATCTCCTAAGGATGCCAGTGATGGGATGGACACTTGTTCATTCCTCTTTTGATTTTTGTCAGTGAAATGGTATTTGTGCTTCTCTCAAGCCACTTAAACACCAGAGGCCCCAATCCTGCTCATACTTAAGTAAAAATGTTCCCACAGATTTAATTGGAAATGGAGAGTAGGCCATGGTCAAAAGCACTGTCATGTGCAGACATCACAGCAGCACCTAGCTGACAAGATGATTAGCAAGCACATCTGTTCTGAACCATTAAAATGATATAAAGAAATTGTCTTTAAACCACCTGCAGGACAATAATTTCATACAATCATTACAGAGTCATTAAGAAAAGTTAATGTAGAGAAAAACTGCTGTGGGAGATGTAATCTTTTTCTGTGTTTACTAGATACTCTGAAGATTTGAGCAGTGAACAGTCTGAAAACTATAGTGTTGGATGATTATGCCCCATCTCCAGAGCATATTGGCTCACATATTTCTTATGCCACAGGTTAGATTACTCTCACCATTTTCAAGCCATACTGAGAATTTCCATGTTAGACATGTAAATATGGTCAAAAACATAGAATCATACAATTGACTAGGTTGGAAGAGACCTTTGAGATCGTCGACTCCAACCATCAACCTAACACTGCCCAAACCACCACTAAACCATCTACAGGATAGCAGGATTTGGGACCCCTGTTGAGAAGATATTCTTGAATACTGAAGGTGGTGTAGGCATCTGAATGTCAGGTTTTAAAATTCTTTTCTTCACAGTAGCAACAACATCAGGCTGGGTATAAGCAACATGGACATAAAGAAAGATGTAGTAAAATTGAGGAGGGGATCTAATTATTCATAGTAGGACCAAAGCAAGAATAGATGGAAAAAAGTGATTGAAGACAAAAGATGAACAAAATGTTTTAGATCAAAATAAGAATTATGCATTAAATTACATAACAAAGAACAGTGTGATTTGATACTGGAATATTTGCTTATAATCCTTTATTTTTTAGATAACATTTATATGAGAGGGGAAAAGAAGAAATGTTGCTTACAGATGGGTTCATCTGCTCTGAGGCATAGAAAGTTCTGGATGACAGTCAAGCTGGAGGTATTATGTAGAAAGCACTAGTTGTTGCCTTTGGTAAGACTTTGACGTTGTCTCCCAAACTATGGAAATACAAGTTTGGACAAAAACATTGGGAGCAGGAAAGTCCCATGCACATGGGGAAAATTGTGTCTGATGTAACACGTTCAGTATGCTGCTGTTAATTGAAGAGCCACATTGGGTAGAGTATTTTCCTTAATGACTGAAAGGACAGAACAGAAAATCTTCTTATTAATTGCAAATAGAATTAGAGGCAAAGGGGCTGCAAGCACTTTGGAAGGTAAAAAATTGAATGAAAAATGAGTTTGACAGATTGGAGGAAAGGTTGAAATTAAGAGCGTGTAATTTAAGAAGAACAAGTACAAACACCACATTAAATAGGAATCGTCAGCTTCAGTAACTTCATGCGGGTCAACAGATTAAGCAGCAATTATACAGAAAAAGCTCTGGATATTATAATGGTTTAATTTAAAAAACGACATGATATTGAGATTTATAAGAGGGACTAAATTATATGTGTAAAAATATACAATATGAAAAATGCACAAAGTAGTCTTTTCAGTCTACCAAAATTCATGTGGATTATTTTTTCTGTACTTCAGGAAAGATACATCAGAGTTGTAATCTCCACAAAACAAAATCTGGAGCAAAAAGAATGGTCAGAGATGTTGAAAATATAATTGACACAGAAAAACAGGGAGAACTGGTATGGTGAAAGCAGAAGGGTGACATACTAATCATTTATGAAATACAATCTATAAAATATAAATGTTGATTTTGAACAGGAAAAATATTACTGCAATAAGTTTTTCTCCACATCTACTGACGAGGGTACAAGGGTGCTTCGGTTGCAGCAAAGGATAGTTAGTTTGGATATCAGGGAAACAATTCAGTAAGATAGTTGAGTGCCAGCAGACGTTGCCCATGGAAGCTGTGGAATCCTCATCACTGGAACTTTTAACACATTGGTTAGTCAAATATTGGTCAGGGACAGTATTGAAGGAAAAACTGCTTTATTTTGTGGGGGACAGAGCACTGGAACTGGCTGCTCAGAGAGGTTGTGGAGTCTCTTTGGAGATATTCAAAACCCACCTGGATGCATTCCTGTCCAACCTGCTATAGGTGAACCTGCGTTGGCAGGGGGGTTGGACTGGATGATCTCTGAAGGTCCCTTTCAACCCCTACCATTCTGTGGTTCTGTGATGTAATCAACTCCACCTTCAGTCAGAATCATGGCTGTTGTCTCAGACCCCTTCCCCTACCATCCTGCAGTGTAGCAACTGCGTGGAGTTTTTGAAGAAAGCCATTTGTCCAATCCATATTAACAATGTCAAAAAATGAAACATAAAGGCGGGAAAATTATTGGAGCATTTTAAGACCAAAAATAACCCAAATCACATCTTTATTCCATGGGTCAATTGTCATGGATGATGTAGAAAGCTACACATGTTTGCAGACCTGAGAGAGGGTCAAAGGACTTCCTGCTTTACCCTGCCTAATCCAGACATATCATGGTATTTTGTAGAAGGGCACACCATTTCCATGGTGACAGGTTCATTAAAAAAAGTAAAATATGGAAGTCAGCCATAGTAGCTTAGCTACTAGAATGGTCATAGAAAAAAAATGGAAAAAGACTAAAATTGACTGCAACAGGGAGACAGTTGCATGCGGTGTGAAACTGAGGCCAATTCCTGTTGCAGAGAGACCATCATAGAAACTACCATTGCTGTTTGCCAACTTATGTGAAGTGATTTAGAGGGTTTCAGTTCGACTCTCAGAGTTCATGTTGCCCAAAATTGCTACTTACATTGGCACAGAAAATCTCTTTAGAAGACACTACAGCGCTTGTTGTTGCAATATCTCTGGGGAACCTGGCAAAGATATTACTGGGAATCCAAAGGACATATGAGACAGTAGAATGATATTTAGCTTCTCAGAGGTGACACATTCAGGTGAGGCACCTTCTCGAGGCCATATAGGGAACCTTCCTGGTGCTGTTAATATCAGCAGCCAAAGCTTCCACTCACTTCAGAGGGGCACAATTTTGCCATAGCTGCTGAAGAGGAAGGGGAACTGGACTGGAAGGAGGAGTAGAAGGAGGACTGGAAAAGGCCAATACTGCTCTGGAAAGCAGAGTGCCAGATAAATAAAAGAGCTTTAAAAAAAATATAATTTAAAAAATGTCAGCAAAAGGTAAAGCTACAAATGCAATAAAATAATCAGAGGTAATAGATACTTCAGTAGCAAAACTCTGGTCTTATGTCATTTAAATATACAAGCAAAAAGCCAATCAAGTATTCTGTGAAGCCACTGAGGGATATACAGAAAGTGGGAAGTTAGTTAATGACGTTAGTATTGCTCTGAGCCTGAATAAATTCTCTGCTTTCGTCTTCATGAAATAAGCCAAAGGTCAAATTCTGAGGATTGGGATATTTTCCCAAGTGGGAGGGAAGGGAATGGAAGCGTTGAAAGACTTTATGAGTACATCAAAGCAGAAAGGCAATTAGAGCTGATAAAAGTTCACATAGAACCAGATATAGATAAATTGCATCCCAGATTTTTTTTTTAACCTAGCAAGATGTAGAAAGATATAGAGATTTCCAGCTCCTAAGAACTAAGAAAGCATAATATATTTAGGATTCAAGAGCACAGAGATTCAAAAATCAAATTGGGTCAGCCACTATATTGAGGTTTATTCGTTTGATGATTCATTTATTTATTTATTTAGTTATTGTCCCAGTGGGACATAAGGGAAAGCCTCTGTTATGAGGCTCAGTGAGGTGAGTTATACATTGAAGAAGGAATGAGGTAACAGTAAGCATTGATCTGAAGTCATCACTGTGGTGTTTTCTAAAGTAAGTTGCACTTTACAGTCTCAGGTGTTTGCTGATGTCAAAGTTGATTTGGTATTATCTTATAATTTGGTGAAATGTATCTGAGTTATTTGCTGTAGAATTATGACAAAAAGTAATTCACTGATATCCTATTATGATGATTTCAAATGTAATTTTTTTTATATCTTTTTAGCTCTCTCAAGTGAATGAGTTAAGTAACATTTTCTGTCTTCTTCAGCCTGTTCTAGCTTTGCTCAATTGGCCCATCCTATGGAGAATATTACTTTTTTCTTTATAAACCAAAAGCAGGGGGAACAGCTAAGGGGAGAGAGTTGAAAGAAGTGTGTGGTTTCCCAGATAACATGAGTTAGTGTACTATTTAATGCATTCAACACAGGGGACTACAGTGACCTACAGAAAGAAATTGTGGGAAGCCTAGCATCTACTGATGTCTTTATGTTATTATGCATAGATACTGTGTTGTCCCCTACTCTTTTTGTGATACAGGTGTGCTCACAAATGTGTATTCTATTTTCAATATTTTTCATAATCTTTAAGTATTCCTGCTCTGTCATCTATGGCACCCTATAACTTGCTGGAAACAACTTTGCTCAAGAAAACTGTAAAGTGGTTTTCTTTGCTTAGTAAAAAGTCAAGGTTCATCAGATGTTGTTTACATGGCTTACATGTTGCTTGGTTCAAACAGGGCAAGGGATTTTCAATGAACTTTCTGCTGTCCATTTTCCCACATGTTGAGGTTCAGCATCTCCTTAATAATGCCTAAGGACAGCTGTGACTGTCCCCAGGCCATTACAGCTTGGTGAGGAGTCAGTAAATGGAGCTGGATCTATTACACTGAGAAAAATGAGAAGCTGAACACCATACTTGATTTTCTGAGGGATGGGAAACAGAAAAATCGGTTTAAAAAACTAGACTGCCAAAATGTATTAATTATAATTTTAATTCCTTGGTATAAACGTTAAAGGTCTTTTTCCTGAAAAGTCAAAGTTCCAAGATCAGAATTTTTGTGGACGACTTACGCTGAAGTGGCCTGTGCATCAGAGGCAGCAGATCATAGGCCTGAAGTCTGTGCTTTACAGCAGCAGTCCAGTCCAGCCCAGGTCACCCTTTCCCATGGTGTTCTGGCTGCACATCAAAGTCCTGGTTTGAGGAAGAACAGTTCTGGATGTGGTTGCTCTCCTTCTATATTCTGCTATTGGTAAAATTTCGAGGGTTCAAATGTTTGGACTTTATTTAAAAAACAAACACACCGCATTTACAGGATTTACATAAATATTTTAAGTGGGAAGTCCAAAGAAAATTGTGAAACACTTTCAGAATTCAAAAGGTAGGTTTGAATTAATGGTAATATTTGTGCTATGCTCAAAGATACATTATATACTGTTCATTCATCATCACACTGGTCTAAATGCAAGAGTGTGTCAGATTATAATTTTGATTCATGTACTGAAGTCAATACTGGAAATACATCAGCCTTCTTCCAGTATTTTTTAATCAACAGTCCTTTCCAAACAATTAAATAAATGACAAACACTGTTTTATTTAATTTCTGTGATTCTGTTCAAAAGGAAGTGAGCAGACAGTTACGGTCAAGTCTTCCTCACTTCCTAATACCATAATAACAATGGTTTTAACTCAAACCAGCCACAGATATTCCAGAAGGCTCAAGCCAGAAGACGAATTAGACTTGAAAGATTGAAAAATTCGTGTGAATGTGACATTAAACTCAAGTGTCTGGTCTGTGGGCAGGTTACACTTGGTTACTGCTGCTGTTGCCACTGCTCCTGAGAATGTGCAGTTCACTATGACACATCCATTAAAGCAGGGGTCTCCAAAGTATGGGGGATGAGTATACCCTAGGAGGTGTGCAAGACAATCCATTAGGGTGCAGGAAGAAGATATTTTTTGTGACATTAATAAGTAAGATGATAGAAAATTTTTAAAATTAAATATGGTGTTGATTTTATCTTTATCTCATTGTTTTCTAAATTTCTACTTTTGTATATGATTTGTAATGTGCGTTATGTATAGCACAGTACTACATGTATATAATTTATAAATAAATATGCAGATATTTTGGAAACGTGGACTCAAAATTTTTTTCTTCAGAAAAGTTTGGAGAGCACTGTACTAAAGGACTATTATGAAATCCAACCACAGGAATCTAAAGAACACTCCATGCACTACTCATTCAACAAAAGAATTACAATAAATCTGTGCCAGGCCTGTCTCCTGCAGCAGGAAATGTGCTTTTGTTATCTCACTAATTCAGTGCTTGTCTCTATGGAAAGAATGAGAAAAGTGAATTACATGCATGTGCAAGGTAGTGGTTAGGCTTCGCTCAGAGTGGCTTATTGGAATTATATTTTAACTTCTGTTCTACCTCAAAACCACCACTCAGACATGTCCAGCCCTTCACACTCAATGTGAGCAAAGGGTTTTCTAGATGAGACTTCAAAACTGGAAATATTGGTTTGCCAATTAATATTAAGTCCTGAGGAGCTGTTTCAGACTATTAATAACTGTACATGAGCTCTCTTCCTTCCCTCTGCTGCTGTGAGCCCTCCTTGGGGCTGGCTCAGGTACAGACAGCCTTCGCTCAGATTGAGGGGTAGAGCTCTCTAGAAGAGATTTGTATGGACCGGGGCTATCAGAAAACAATCTTCATGGTGCCTAGCAGCGATTGGTAATTGTTGTGGTTTAACTCCAGCCGGCAGCTAGGACCACACAGCCACTTGCGCAGTTCTCCCCCTTCCCCCAGAAGGGCAGGGAGAAGAGGGAGAAAAGGAGGGGAAAGGGAAAGGAAAAAAAACTTTATGGGGTGAGATAAAGACAGTTTAATAGAACAATAACAGAAAAGGAAAATAACAATAATAATAACAATAATAATAATGACACAAGTCAATCTCACCGCCTAGTGATTGTGGATCTCTCCCCCCCTGCAAACCCCCATTTATATACTGAACATGACATCTATGGTAGAGAATATTCCATTGGCCATTCCGTTGTTCTGTCTGTGCTCCTTCTCAGCTTCTACAGGAAGCTGAAAAGAGTCCTTGAAAAGCATAAACATCGCTTAGCAACAACTAAAACAATATGCATTATTGACAGTCTTGTCACAGCAATAACTAAAAAGAAAATTAACTCTTTCCTGGCTGAAACCGGGACAGTAATAAAGATGAAAATTTAATTTTAACTGCCCCTTATTGTGCTGTCTTTTATTATAAAACACAATATAGCAAAAGAGAATAAGATAAGAGAAAATCCTTGTCTAACAAGCAGGTATGACCCAGTGCAGGGCAGATGAAATGTTAAGTAAGGTTGATGGAAGGAAAAAGGCTGAACTAACTGATTTGTTACTACGTACTAAGAAGGCATTTAAACTCTATTTTCCATATGCAACATACACACAATATTTGAAGATTTGTGTTCTCTTGTCTGAAGGATTCTGGTTTCTCTCTCCACTGCCCCACCTACACTTCCAATCCCTTTGCAACTTCCTTCTCTACTGTCTTGGCAGTTAGGAACAAGGACTATAGCTGCAGGTTCTGACCTTGACGACTACACCAAGATATGCAGGAAAAGAATTGTTAAGATTAGGAGCCTTGTTTGATCTCAGGCTTCGATGATTTAAAGAGGACATCTAATCTCACTCCTGTCATTTGAGGACCCTGAGGGTTTCCAAAAGGACACAGACACCCAGATTTGTCATTCACATGAGCTTAGGCTGTATTATGCAGCTTTTTTGACCACCATCTATTTGCTAAGTCCTTTAGAGATTCGACTAAAACTACAGAAATGCAATGTCGTCTTTAAATCATTGGCATCAGAAAACTGAAGGACAAGCATTAAACTTTGACATCTACCTGATTGTTGTTAGTGTTTTGTTTTCTTTCAAGAGACAGGAAAATGTATTCATTGGAAAATTATTATTCTAGCTTTTGCTTTTGGTAAAGGAGCTTCAAAAGTGGAAAACATTTCAATGAACTTAATAAAGTCTTTAAATTTCTGGTTTTGTTTCAGGGATTCTGAATGACAGATTGTGCAGCTACCACATGATGATATCCCTCTTCAATTAGCCTGGCAAAAAAAAAAAAAAGATATTGCCCACAAACTAAAAAACACCTCAGGAGGAGAAAAAAAATTCTAAAAAGCAATAATTCCAGACTCTGCACTGTAAAGTTAAGAGACAAAACTACTGTGATGACCTTAAGCAGAGGAAAGGTGTTTAATGAAGTGGGATGTATGCGTGGGAGGAGATTAATTGTAAATTCAGCATTTGGCTTTAACTAAAGAAGTTGGATTTGAAGACTGTTTTTTGTCAGAACTTCATACAAAAGAATTCCTGTCAGAGATTTATATTCATAGTGTATGAATTAGTTTGATTTAAATTCTCAATGTGGAAATGTCACTGAAAAATATATTAATCCAACACCAAGATGTAGTGTTATCAATCTGATCAGGAAGGAGGACACAAGAAATTGTTAATCAAAGAATCATAGAATCATTTAGATTGGAAAAGACCTTTAAGATCACTAAGTCCACCATAAAACCATAAACCTAACACTGCCAAGTCCACCACTAAACCATGTCCCTAAGTGCCACATCTACACGTATTTTAAATATCTCCGGAGATGGTAACTCAACCACTTCCCTGGGCAGCCTGTTCCAATGCTTGAAAACCCTTTCTGTGAAGAAATTTTTCCTAATATCCAATCTAAACCTCCCCTGGTGCAACTTGAGGCCATTTCCTCTTGTCCTATCACTTGTTACTTGGGAGAAGAGACTGATACCCTCCTTGCTACAACCTCCTTTTAGGTAGATGTAGAGAGCAATAAGGTGTTCCCTGAGCCTCCTTTTCTCCAGGCTGAACAACCCCAGTTCCCTCAGTCACTCTAGACCCCTCACCAGCTTTGTTACTCTTTGGACACCCTCCAGCACCTTCCTGGTAGTAAGGGACACAAAACTAAATACAGTATTTGAGGCTCAGTGCCGAGTACAGGGGGATGATCACTTCCCTAGTCCTGCTGGCCACACCATTTCTGATACAAGCCAGGATGTTATTGGCCTTCTTGGCCACCTGGGTACACTGCTGGCTCACATTCGGCCTGCTACTGACCAACACCCCCAGGTCCTTTTCTGCCAGGCAGCTTTCCAGCCACTCTTCCCCAAGCCTGTAGCATTGCATAGGGTTGTTGTGACCCAAGTACAGGACCTGGCACTCGGCCCTGTTGAACCCCATACCATTGGCCTCGGCCCATCGATCCAGCCTGTCCAGATCGCTCTGTAAAGCTTCCCTACCCTCCAGCAGATCAACACTCCCACACGACTTGGTGACATCCGCAGACTTACTGTGGGTGCATTTGATCGCCTTATCCACATCACTGACAAGGATATTAAGCAGAACTGGCCCCGAGGATCAAATGCCAAGGTTCATAAAATCTGTTGGTTCCTCCCTAGGAGAAATGAAAAAAATTAAAAGAAGAAGGAAAGAGAAGGGAAAAAAGATAATTGTGAGGATACAGACATAGAAAGAGGAAAAGAGGAGAATGGACATATCAGAATAGAGAGGGGAAGCATGAACATAAGCAAAAAATTAAAAGAAGAAAATCAAACTAAATACCAGGAAGAAAAAGCAAAGACCAAAGGAAGTTATCTATGTTATTAAAGGATATAGCTTGATAAAAAGCAGAAGGCATCAGATAATATGAACAGCCATATGAGGTAGAAAAGCCATGGAATTAGCCAAATATTTGCATGAGAATGTCAGTAGAGGCACTGTGGTTTAAACAAGATGAGTCTGGTTGGCAGATACACTAAGTGCTGGTGCTCTGCACAGCCAGGTACAATGGGAAACGTCCCTGAAGTGCGCGTTGCTGAAAGGAGGAGCTTGCTGGCATGGTGCTGGTAAGGTGAACTTCCTGAGATGCCTGCTCGGTCCCCAGGGCTTGCAGACAGCCAGCTGGCACGACTCATTAAGTATAGCAGATTTTTTTCTTTTCAGAGGGAAGATTGTGACTCTGTGGATAGGAATGAGTCTTGTGACTACATCACCTCCAGGTTCGATTATCACAAAATTTCCGATGAGACACTCCATAGCCATCTCCTGCTGCTGCAAACACAGCTGCCACAACAGAGCTATGATTCCAGACCGGCAAAATACATCTTTGTGAGAATACCAGTTGGGCTACATTTGGTCCTTTTCCTCCCCTGACAGTCTAAAAGTCACGCAAGGAGATGAAGAACATGGGAGCTTTACATTGAAAACACAGTTTTGAAAGGCAAGGCTTTCTGATGATAAAATAGACCTCTTTTTTTTTTTGCAACAAATATTCCCTTTTCCCTTTATCTGTGCAGCCTACATATATCTCATGCCATAGACTAGAGAACAGAATGTGTGTTGCTTTGAGCTAGAACAACGGAGTTTACTGCACCCCACCTGAGGCTGCTGATTGACTCTGCACTCCCCTCATCTTATTCCTTGCATGGGACTGATAAAGGTAAAGCACAGCACAGGGGGGATTTTGTGCTCCTAAGCTGGAAAAGACACCCTAAAATCTTTGTATTAGTCTTACCATGCTATTGTAAGGACCTATAATGGCCAAAGTAGGAACAGATCTGGTGCTAGAACCCCTGCATCTGTATTCAGATGAGAATGTCACATATAACCTGCAAATGAGATAACAGTCATGTCTCTGTTCAGCAGAGAATTAAAGTGACCCACGCTATTCACTTATTTCCTTGGGAGCTCTCCTGGAACTCAACCTCAATCTCAGCACTCAATTACTTGTGCATTTTATATAGTCTGCATTGAGGGCCTTACTTCTGTTCCAAGATCATATTAAAGTTATTCTATTCTACTTAAGGTTTACTTTCTGCTTTATGATGATATCACTTCAATCATTCTGGGAAAGGCTGTTGTATAATTATAAACAATTGAAGGGTAAACAAAACATTGGTCCAGAAAATTTTTTTGAGGTAAATTTTGTCCCCTCGAGCTACTTCTATTTCTATCTTATAGTTTGCTTCATGAGTCACAAGGTAAAGGGGCTAGAAAATGCAACATATTTTCCAAAGATGTAGATGAAAATAGGTGCAATATTAGTAAAAAGTCAACCGAAAACAGCAAGGTCTTTAAAATCACAAGCACACTTGACTGAACAGTTACAAGTGTCATTTTAGTCACCCTAAAGCTTCTTATTTCAAAGCTGCAAAATAGATGTATTGACAGTTGCACAGGAATGAACTTTAAAGATACATAAAGGCAGCAGAGGTCAACCAAACTCTGAATAAATGTTAAAGTGCCAGAGGCTCATGAGGAAGTGCAAGAAATTCAGATGTTGCTGCTGTCCCTGAGACCAAGAGAAAGAATTAACGTTACTCCCTATGCGGTGCCCTGAAGTCGGAGCAGAGGGATTCCAAGCACTGTCTTGTCCCGGGAAAGGAAGAAAAGAGGTCAGTGCTGCCCAGCTTCACTGCTACTGCCCCAAGGGAACTGCTGCAAAATCTTCGCTAGAAAGGGGAAGTCTACAAAGTGTCTTCAACTCCTGCCAGCCAGTCTTTTTCCAAAGAAAGGGGGAAGGACTTTATTTTTCCTCGTTTCCTCATCTGTCTTTGCAATTATTTGTACCTTTGTACAAATTTAATAAGTGCATGCATATGCAAATATACATGAATCTGGAACATTGCTTCTGCCTTTAAAGCTTTCTGAGAGATGAGAACCGAGCTGAGGGTTTCTACCTTCATTTCTGCTCATGTCCTCTACGGAGATTTTCAGAAACAGAGCTCAGGACAGTGCTGAATATTTATCTATTGCCAAAACCCTTACTTTTCACAGCGAGTTCAATAAGAGAAAGGCTTTAAGGCATAAGCCTGGATAAGACGTTTGTATCAGTTCAGAGGAACTTTTCTGGAAGCTGAGTTTTGCTACTAGAGCTTGGTTTTTCCCTCATCCCTTGTGTTCTCCAGCAGCAGAGACAGCTCTGCATTTTGCAGTGCCCTCTTGGGAAAGAGAAGCTGTTCTGGCAGTTGGCCCAGGAGCGGGTGCACAGCTTACCGGCATCCTGCACTTCCCGCCTTCCACAGACATGTTTTGATGCATGGCACATGGGACTGCACAGGCCACCTTTTGACTGGGCAGCTACACTCCTGAATGACTTTTACTTGTGGAAAGGATCTGGCAAGTAAGAGACTGAAGTGGCAGATTTTTTCCTCAGCCTGTTGCACATAATGTTTTATTTTCACTTGTTCTGAAGTTGCCCATATGTTGCTTCTTTAGGTAAAGCTACAAAACCAGATGGTACAAATAAAATACGTAACGAGACTGTCTGCCCTTGTGAGAAGAGATCATATCCTAATGTGAGGGATTGCTAACTGTAAGTAGATGCATGGAGCTGCAGAAAAAGAGATGGATGCTTGAAGGGATAAAGTTCAGTGCAACACCCAAGGAAGCGAGCTTTTACCCAGCAAACAAAAGCCTCTTGGCACGTTAGACAGTCTTATTGAGAACGCTGAATGGCAACATTAAGGTATGTCTGCTGTGTAATTGCAAGATGTGACCGCAACATGCATAAGAAGGCTTATCGTAAGAGTATGCCTGCACTGCAGCTGAAGACATGACTGTAGCATGAGAAGAGCACTGCCACAGTAACCTCACAGATAACAGCGATGGAAACGCTGTGGCACCTCTTTCAGGATGGGTTTGGAGAGCTTGCAGCTGTATATTTTTTGCCAGCTTCCACAAAAATCTGTGTGCCATGGCACTGTTGTATTTCACATGTGTACTAACTAGACTGAAAATGGCTCATGTGCCTTCTTATGCTGCATTCACACATCCCAGTTGCACAGTACACCTATCTTAACATAGCCATTAATTATGCTTAGTAGCGTGTCCTTCCTGAAGTTCCTAAAAATGGCTGCTGCTACTACTAATTATTTTTATTATCAATTATTTTTTCTTTTTCTTTACCTTTTATGTTACTCATCAGACTTGTGATAAAGTCACCTGAGAAGGCAAAATTGTAATGATACTTAGCAAAATTTGGGCTTAAGGACAGATTTGTGCGTTATAAATATATATCTGAAGTAAAAGGAAGGGGGAATTTCTTTGGCAACCCCTCCACTTTGGGATGTGCAGACTACTGCAATTTAGGTTATATCACAGGGGTTTTTCAAAGGAAAAATGCTGTTACAAAATGCTAGCTTCTACATTTTATTTCACTATGTGTTCCCAGCTGTGCTAATGAGAGCCTTCAGCCTGTGTGCCTGTGTTTAACTCAATTTCCATTAAGTCATTGCAGTTCATCTTACGGTCCTACAGCACTCCAGAAATTTGTGAAAGTGTTCATTTAGATTTGAAAATGCCATAATTTCTCAGCCAGAGCCTTTTTAAGAGGAAACAGTCTTTTTATTTCTCTAAACATTGAGTTAGCTGTCCATGGTTTGACTTCAGATGTCTTGCAATTACCAACAGCTGAACAAGAGTAGATAAGTACTTATTCAGGTGTTTTCAGTAAGAGCACAGTGGGTGAAGGGTGGTTGGAACGTTAATTGGAAACCTTTCTCTTCTTTTGAGTCAATTTTTTTGTTATTTAGTTCTTCAATACCAATGTTCTGCCAATGAAAATACTCCTCAGCTGACTGACCTGTGGGGAACAGTTTTTCTGTGGGCATTTGACAGGATGCTAACAGTTTGATGCAGAAACAAATTTAAGAAATTTCTTAATTTAAGCACATTCCAGATAGTTATGACATCATAGTGATGTGAAGAGCCTGCTCTGAGCCGTACAAGTATCCTCGCCTTCAGAACAAAACATGCTATGTGTGAATTTTATACTGTGTAGCTCAGAAAGACGCTCCTACACCCGCTATGGGAAGGGCAGATCTCAGTCTTGTGTAGAAATGATACCTTGGGTCGTTGTTTCCCTGATTGTCCAGGCAAAATCACATGAGGATGTGAGTGCTTTAGTAGGCATGAAGGTCCACTTCTGTAGTGTAAAATTAAGTAGTTTTGTTTAAATGATTTTTGTAAATGAGATAACATAATTGGAGCAGAACGATTCAAGATTTTTTTTCAGATCAAGAAGTTAGGGAAAGTTGCACATATGTCAGCAATTGCAAGAGAAGTGAAGTGAAACCGTGGGCAGCTAACTAGATATCAGGAGAGATGGAAAGACCCTTTCCTGTTAAAAAGGCTCTATCTGGGAAATTATGGCATTTTCAAATCAAAATGAAGAGTGCATTTGGAACTATAAGATTAATTAAATTTGTTCCTACTTCAATGTGTAAACATATCTGAGGCTTGTAGAGTTTTTTCTTCCCTCAGTTTCCTCCAGAGATACTCCTTCTCAAGGGTATCTTTATGGGAAGATAGGATTTAAACCTCTGTTATTCATGCTGTTTGCACTTGAGTTTTCCATTCTTATGACATATCTTTCCCTCAAATCATCATATCCAGCTGTGTGTACTTGAACTGTGAGATGTTATAGACTAGTTTTAGGAGCTGCTGGTTTCAAATGATGAATTTCTAACAATTTGAGATGAGTTACACATTCAGTAGTTTCTATCCTTGTTTTAAGAGGGTTGTTACTCCCCCTTTAGCAGGGCAGGTACCAAGTTTAGTAAAATTTCTGCTTTTGACCAACACTTGAGCAATATTGCCCCAGTGTTCACTTGTTTATGCAGACTGAGGAAACAGAAGTAGAATTCAGTGTGAAGGATTCACATTGAAAAAGGATGGGCTGTTGATTTGTGAAATTGCTTAACCAAAATATCTTTATTAAAAGATAAGAATTTCATTGATAATTTCTTCCTAGTGAAGAAAAATATGAAAGATCAGTTTATTTATACAATAAATTAAACCAGTAATAAACAGAAATACTTGCCAGCCATCTAGGGCCTAAGACAACTCTCCTTTAAGTATTTCAGTGGATCACAAGAGAGATATTCTCATACAGCTAATGCTCTGATGACACATTAATGGGAAAGTTGTAAACATCTACAGGGCTCACAGACAAAAGAGGCAGCTTTAAAGATATATAGAAACACAAAAGCTACAAACACAAGCTTTTCTTGGAATATTAAGACAGTTTATCATGCTTAATATAAGGTTGTAAATATTTTCTGATGTCTCTAGCAAGTGAAATAAATTTGACAAATTTGTAAATAGATAACACTTGAGACCACTGTGCTATTCCATTAACATGAGGGGAGAGGTCACCAGCATTCACCAGGTAAAGTGTAAGAGAGATTGCAAAAAATGGTAGTGCAATATGAACATTTATAGAGAATTATAAGTATAGTTAATATAACCTCAGAATGTAACAGGTTATACCATGGGGCTATAGCTGTGTTGTATCTGTACCAGTGCTGTTGGAGGATAAATTCTGTAGGAGCTTTTGAGTGTTTTCATGGAATCTGCAATGCCTGGTATTAGAGGAATAAATTGTAGCACTATGCACTTAACATTAATCTATTTAATGTAAAATAACATTAGAAATAATTTTGCCATGAAACAACATTGAAAAGTTACAAAGACCCTATAAAATGGGAAAAGCATCAGATATTAAGCCAGGTAGTATCATAGAATAGTTCTCCCAAAATGTAGTTTTTTAACATAGATTTAAGGTATACCAGATAACCAGGAAATTAGCCTTATTCAGAGTAGGCTCAACAGCCAACTGCAAACAGAATTCACATGCAAGAGTGAATTCTCACTCACAGAAAGGATTGTGGTTTTGCTGTCAGTATCCAGAATGGAAGTCAATAAAATATCTATTATTTTCTTTCCATACTGTGTTTGAAAGGTCCTTACTTAATTCTATGAAATTTTAATAGTAATAATATATTATTATTCTTATCATATTAACTAAATTTAACATCTTATTTCTTTCTAATTTTTAGTTTGAAATGCTTCGATTTCTTTTCCCACCTCCTGTGCACATTGCAAGTGTTCTTTTTACAGTATTTCCTCCTTACTAGCAATAAGATTGTCTTGATTAGGTTAAGAATATCCCGCCTTTTCAAAACACTCTTTAAAATTATTTCTTCTAGAAATACAAACCAGATAATTGTCTTTCACATGTTCTCATAAATTATTTGATAAATTTATCACGGAAATCAATGTGAAAATTCCACAAGCTTTCCTGGGAGAAAATTCAAATTTTTATATGGCTGTGTGGTAAAGAACAGAGAGTAAAACCAGAAGAACTGCAAGTCTTCCATGGGAGCATAAATAGAGCATATTTACTTTGTGAACAGATTGGCTAGCTGTAAAAGTTCAGGAATTTTTTAGCTTGGGAATTATATCTGGGCATAATTTTCAACGGGAAGACACTAGTTTAGTTCATTCAAGCCTTCTGACACATATATATAACATGGAATTAAAATTAAAGCAGTAGTGTAAAAAAGCAGAATGTTATTTTAGAACAAGCACATAAATTCAAGGTTAGTCCAGTTAGGGAAAAGAATACTTTCCAGAAAAACTGTGTCCTATCTCCCTAAACCCCATACAAATCTGGTCCAGACTAATCATAAAACCATAGAATCATAAAATCATTAGGCTGGAAAAGACCTTTAAGATCGAGTCCAACCGTAAACCTAACGCTGCCAAGTCCACCACTAAACCATGTCCCTAAGTGCCACATCTACATGTCTTTTAAATACCTCCAGGGACGGTGACTCAGCCACTTCCCTGGGCAGCCTCTTCCAATGCTTGGCAACCTTTTCAGCGAAGAAATTTTTTCTAATATCCAACCTAAACTGCCCTAGCACAACTTGAGGCCATTTCCTCTCATCTTGTTGCTTGTTACTTAGGAGAATAGACTGATACCCTCCTCGCTACAACCTCCTTTCAGGTAGATGTAGAGAGCGATAAGGTCTCCCCTCAGCGTCCTTTTCTCCAGGCTGAACAACCTCAGTTCCCTCAGCCACTCCTCAGAAGGCTTGTGCTCTAGACTACTTACCAGTTTTTTTGCTTTTCTCTGAACTTGCTCCAGCACCTCAATGTCTTTCTTGTATTGAGGGATCCAAAACTGAACACAGTACTCGAGATGGGGCCTCACCAGTGCTGAGTACAGGGGGACAATCACTTCCCTAGTCCTTCTGGCCACACTATTTCTGGTACAAGCTAGGATACTATTGGCCTTCTTGGCCACCTGGGTACACTGCTGGCTCATATTCGGCCAGCTGTCAACCAAAATCCCCAGGTCCTTCTCTGCTGGTCAGCTTTCCGGCTTTCCAAGCCTGTAGCATTGCATGGGGTTGTTGTGAGCCAAGTGCAGGACCTGCCACTTGGCTTTGTTGAACCTTATGCCATTAGCCCCAGCCCATCAACCCAGCCTGTCCAGATCCCTCTGTAGAGCCTTCCTACCCTCAAGCAGATCAACATTTCCACCCAACTTGGTGACATCTGCAAGCTTACTGAGGGTGCACTTGATCCGTTCGTCCACATCACTGCTAATGATATTAAGCAGAACTGGCCCCAATACTGAGCCTTGGGGAACACCACTTGTGACCAGCTACCAGCTAGGTTTAACTCCATTCACCACAACTCTTTGAGCCTGGCCGTCCATACAGTTTTTACCCAGCAAAGAGTATGCCTGTCCAAGCCTTGAGCAGCCAGTTTCTCCAGCAGAATGCTGTGGGAAATGGTGTCAAAGATTTTACTAAGGTCCAGGTAGACAACATCCACAACCTTTCCCTCATCCACTAAGAGAGTCACCTTGTCATAGAAGGAGATCAGGTTAGTCAAGCAGGACCTGTCTTTCATAAACCCATGCTGGCTGGGCCTGATTGCCTGGTTGTCCTGTATGTGCCACGTGATGGCACTCAAGATGATCTGTTCCATAACCTTCTGTGGCACTGAGGTCAGACTGACTGGCCTGTAGTTCCCCAGAGCCTCCTTCCGGCCCTTCTTGTGGATGGGCATCACATTTGCTAACCTCCAGTCAGCTAGAACCTCCCCAGATAGCCAGGCCTGCTGATAAATGATGGAAAGTGGCTTCATGAGCACTTCCATCAGCTCCCTCAGTACCCTCGGGTGGATTCCATCTGGCCCCATAGACTTGTGTGCATCTAAGTGGTGTAGCAGATCGCTCACTATTTCCCCGTGGATTATGGGGCTTCATTCTACTCCCTGTCCCTGTCTTCCAGCTCAGGGGGCCGGGTACCCTGAGAACAACTGGTCTGACTATTAAAGACTGAGGCGGAGAAGGCATTAAGTACTTCAGCCTTTTCCTCATCCTTTGTCACTATGTTTCTGCCCCCATCCAATAAAGGATGGAGATTCTCCTTAGCCCTCCTTTTGTTGTTAACATATTTGCAGAAATATTTTTCATTGCCTTTTATGGCAGCAGCCAGATTAATTTCTAGTTGGGCTTTGGCTCTACTAATTTTCTCCCTGCACAACCTCACAACCTCCTTGTAGCCCTTCCTGAGCTGCCTGCCCCTTCCTCCAAAGGCCACAAACTCTTTTTTTCCCCTGAGTTCCAGCAAAAACTCTCTGTTCAGCCAGGCCAGACTTCTTCCTCACCAGCTTGTCTTTTGGCACATGGGAACAGCCTGCTCCTGTGCCTTTAAGATTTTTTTCTTGAAGAATGTCCAGCTTTCCTGGACTCCTTTGCCCTTCAGGATTGCCTCCCAAAGGACTCTGTCAACCAGGCTCCTAAACAGGCCAAACTCTGCCCTCCAGAAGTCCAAGGTGGCAGCTCTGCTGACCCCCCTCCTTACTTCTCCAAGAATTAAAAACTATCATTTTGTGAGTGCAATGCCCAAGACAGCCTCCAATCATCACATCACCCACAAGTCCTCTGTTCACAAACAACAGGTCCAGCAGGGTGCCTTACCTAGTTGGCTCAGTCACCAGCTGTGTCAGGAAGTTATCCTCAACACACTCCAGGAACCTCCTAAACTGTTTCCTCTCTGTTGTATTGTAATACTCTTCTTGGTTACAAGTGCCTTTGTCTGATGAATTAGGTCAGTTGGGCTACATCTAGATAGAAAGGATCTACCCACACAGATCCAGTTGTGAGACTGAGATTTTTGTTGTAACAGAGATCTCAAAGAGATGCAACTATCACAGCACTAGTGTTAGTTGCCTGCTCAGTCAAAGTAAAGTGTCCAGATTCAGGCACCGTATTTCAGTGGAGATGTGAATAAATCCAAGGACAAAAAATTAATTTGTGAGGAATGAATGAACAAATTTGATGTCAGATTAGAGATGAGGGGCCACTGTGTTTCTCTGCAGATGAGCAGGTGCTAAATTTTCAGGCAGAGGTAATCTTTTCTTCCAAGTCCACTATGGATAAAACCAGCTTAGTTTTAAAACCAGTTAGAGATGCATACAATTCTATTACATCATGTTGTCAAAAGGTTGTCTCAGGCCACATCTTGCCACAGTCATAGCTTAGCCATAGGCCTAATTACCCATTCAACTATTCACTGCTTTTTTCCAAAGCTATCCTGGAGTCTTTCGTCTGCAACCAGTGCATATAAAGACATTATAACTGTCCTCCACAGAGTGGAAACAGTAGGAATTCAGCTAATATATTTCTTATAAATGGCAAATAAATTCATTTTTTTAAAGCTAAAATTAAACAAAAGAATCAGTATAAATCACCTTTATCTTTGAGAAAAGAGTATGAGAGGTAAGAGTTAAGGAAAAAGAGCAAACACAAGTGATGAGATTTTCCTTTCCACCCTTTCAACATCAATGAATATTTTATTGGATTCTGGAAGGCATAAGGGAAGATTCTTTTTTTATTCTAAGGAAGGGAATTTTCAATGGGATTTCATATATTTATTCTAGGAGTAGCATTTATTACAACTGCTTTATTTTCTAGTAAAATTTGTTAAAGGCTGCGAAGCCAGGTCCTCTTTACATGGTAAAGTGAAGGTGACTATTCAAGGACTACTCTGTTCAGCAGCCTTACTGTTGAGGTAGCTGGTCTGAAAGGGTCATATCTTTGCCAGTATAACTATCCTTTGCTAGTGTTAGTTCCAGTGAACTGAAAGAAAGCATTGGATAGCTCTAGCTGAGGACTAGATGAAGAGTTGTGCAGATTCTTGGAACCTGCACAACTCAAGGAGGCACAGCAGACTCCAGGCTCTGACATTGCCATTCTCTTAACTGTTATGTGATGATTGTAAAGATTCAAAAAAAAAAAAAAAAAGAACTATGCTGAGAGCACACTTTTTTTTTTTCCTTTTTTTTTTTTTTTTTTTGAACCATCTGTATGCAGGCCCCCTCCAGGAAATGATTTAAAGCTTGTACTTTTGATCGTGCTGTTTATTTCCTTGAAACAACTGTTTGTTCTTGCACTAAATTCAACAAAGGCTCATGAGTCACTAACTTTGAAATTGATTGGGCATTCTGGAGCAAGTTAAAACCTCCCTATATATTTCTTCATTTGCTGAAAGGGTACAGGCTCACAAGATTTTCAGTGCTTCTGGTAGCCCAGGGGAGAGCTCTTTAATTGGTGAGTGTAACAAAAAAAGAAAAAAAAAAGGAAAGGTTCCCTTGTAAGGAACTTCTCCTTTACAGATGCTATGCTTTATTCTTTTATCTGGGTTGAGCCTGTAAGCTGCTGAGCACCTTTAATTCCCTACTGAAATCTGTGGGGGCTGCTAGAAGTTCTTCATGACCAATTTGTTTAAAAAGGAATTTGGGGAGTTTGGAACTTCAGAGGGCTGAGCCCTTGAACTGGTCAGCTATGGTCCAAAGCAGAAGGGCCTCACCTGAGGGAAACTGTCACTGCTCTCGTGCTGCAGACCACCTGATCAGGGTAAGGAGGTGGGTAAAGCCTTTTTTAACCAACTCAAGAAAGCCTCTGCATCACAGATCCTGGTTCTCACAGGGAATTTTAACTCCTTGACATCTGCTAAAAGAGAAACATCACAGGATGAGAACAGTCAGCAAAATTTCTGGATGGTGACTGAAAGTAAATTCTCAGAGTCATAGAATCATCTAGGTTGGAAAAGACCTTTAGGATCATCTAATCCAACCATTAACATAACACTGCCAAGACCACCACTAAACCATGTCCCTGAGCACATCTACCCATCTTTTAAATACCTCCAGGAATTCAACCACTTCCCTGGGCAGCCTGTTCCAATGTTTGATTAGCCTTTCAGTGAAGAAATTTTTTCTAATATCCAGTCTAAACCTCCCCATACGCAACTTGAGGCTATTTCCACTTGTCCTGTCACCAGTTACTTGGGAGAAAAGACCGACCCCCACCTCACCACTACCTCCTTTCAGGTAGCTGCAGAGACCAATAAGGTCTCCCCTCAGCTTCCCTTTCTCCAGACTAAACAACCCCAGTTCCCTCAGCTGCTCCTCGTAAGACTTGATACAGGTACTGTATCAGGCTCTGCTAATCACCGATAAGGGAGAATCAACTGGAGATGTGGTAAGCTATGAAAGCCTTGTCTGTAGTGGCCATGAAACAATGAAGTTCAATTTCATGAAGAGAGTGAGGAAGGAGAGTAGCAGACTACAGACCCCAAAGTTCAGGTCAGCTTATTCAGAAAACTGGTAGGTAGGAGCACATGAGAGGCAGCTCTGAAGGGCAAAGAGTCCCAGAAAATCTGGAAGGTCTTAAGGACAGCATCCTCCTAGTGTAGGAATTGTCCATCAGGAAGACAAGCAGGTGTACCAGGAGATTGCTTAAGCTCAGCAGGGACCTCATGACACAAGCTTCAGTAAAAAAAGGAGGTGAAAGCAGAACAGGCTACGGAGCATGAATTTAGGAACATTGGCTGGCCATGTAGGAACAAGCGTCAGAAAAGCCAAAGCTGAACAGGGAATCAGAGACTTAGGGGACATCAAAGTCAAAAAGAAGAGCTTCAACCACTGTGTTAGTAGTAAAAGGCTGAACAAGGAAAATGTGGGCCTGCAGGATGGTTGATTTAGTGACAGCAGACACAAAAGAGGCTGAGGTACTCAGTGCTGTCTTTGACTCAGTGTTCACTGACTAAGCTGTGATTAGTGAAGGAGGAGAACTACCAGGTGTGGATTGAGTCAGGTTTTACTTAAAAGAATTTGATCCGCACAAGTCCATGGGAGCAAATGGGCTTTATCCAAGGGTGCTGAGTGATCTGGCCAACATCTCTGCAGTATCTATCATCTTTGAAAGGTCATGGAGACAATGGGAAGAAGGAAAATGTTGTCAACCCAAGTTAAAAAAAAAAAAAAGCCAAAAGGTCAATCCAGGGAACTAAAGGTTGGACAGTCTTGGGAGATCATGGAGCGAGTCCTCCTGGAAGCCATTTCTGGGTACACAAGACAGAACTGAGTGATTGGGTACAGTCAGCATGGATTTACCAAAAGTAAATCATGCCTGACCAACCTAACTGTTTTCCATGACAGAGTCATTGGATTTGTGGACCAGGGGAACACAGGGAATGTCATTTATTTTGACCTTAACTTTTGACATTGTCTCCTACAATACTCTTGTATCCAAGATAAGGTATTCCAGTCTGGATGAATGGGCAATTAGATATGTAAAAAACTGGTTGAATGATTGGTCTGAGAAGCTACTGGCTGAGCCAGTAATAAGTGTACCGCAAGGTTTTACTGTGGGACCTGTCCTGCTTAACAACTTTATCATTGAGTCGAAGGAGGCAATGGAGTGTACATTATCAAGACTGCAGACAACACCAAACTTTGGGGACCAGTTGATACACTCAAGAGCAGAGGTGCCTTCTGTGGGAACCTAAACAGACTGTAGGAATGGGCAGACAAAAACATTACGATATTCAATAAGGAAAAGTGTAGGGTCCTGCACCTGGAAAGGATGAGTCCTCTGCAGCAGTGCAGGCTAGCCCTTGACTAAAGGAGGTAGCTATGCTGAAAAGGCTCTGGGGTATTAGAAGACAGGGAGCTGAGCATAGGACAGCAGTGTCCCTGGCAGCAAAGAGGGCCAGCAACATTCTGGTCTGTATGACCAGAAGAATAGCCAGGAGGTGGAGCGCAATGATCATCTCCCTTTACTCAGCACTCCTTAGACTGCATCTACAATATCACATTCCATTTTGGGCTCCTGAATGCAGGAAAGATGTGAATAAACTGGAATGGGTTTAGTGGAAGGCCACCAAGATGGTCAGGGACTGGAGCACTCACCCTGTGAGGAGAAGCTGAGGAACCAGGTCTCATTGAGCCTTAGGCAGAGATGGCTTCAAGAGGACCTAACAGCAGCACCCCAGCACCTCTGGGAAGGTCAATAAGAAGATGGAGTTGGGCTCTTCAAAGCAGGTCATGATGGGAGGATGAGATGATGGGCAGAATCTGAAATTAAATGTTCAAACTGTATATGAAAAAAATCCTTTTCCCCATACGGACAGTCAGGTTCTGCAGCAGGTTGCCCAAAATGTTTTGCTGACTCCATCCTTGGAGGTTTTCAAGATCCCACTGGATAAAGCCCTGAACAACTTAGTTTGACCTAACAGCTGACCCTTCTCTGAGCAGGATATTGGACTACAGACCTCCTGAGATCCTTTCCAGACTGAATTTTCCTGTGGTCCTAAAACTCTTGGTTTTAGAGAATGACAGCAGAGTTCACCAGGTGCTGGGTAGAATCTGCTCTATATCTAAAATTCTGGGATAGGTGGGACAAAAAGAGTTTAATAGCCTTAGCTAAATATTAGAACCTTAAGTCTTGTTATTCTTTTGGTTTTTGTTTTAAATTTGTCCTCAGAATAATTTTTGTCTTGGGAGGAAAAAGAAGAAAGAGCACACTAATGACCTTTATGTTTTGAAAGAGGTGAGTAAAAAGTTATTAAACTGCAGTCGGGCAAAGCTCTTTGCACAGACAGACAGGGAAATATTTGCAGAGACTACGAGGTGGGCTTTGGGCAGGAAATGGTTTGGATTCATAAAAGTGGAAAAGCGTTTAGCTAAATATTTACCTTGTATGCAGCTTGGAGTGGTCAAGTGAAAACAGAAGGTCTGTATATGACATTTGCAGATATGTCCAGATAATACTAAATATAGGCAGGAGTTTGCCTTTGGGGAAAGGGGCTTTTACACTGACATAACATTACTTTTAGAGTTTACTTCTGACTCCCCCAACATACCTAATACAAGTGCTTTACATTAACAGAATATAGGTATGATACTCAGCTATGCGAACATAGTAATTTATACAACCATACAGTATATTTTAAAATAGCACCATGACAGTTAATGAGAACTTCTGAAATGACTAGGATATATGTTAACTCTTGAAGTGGTAGATGCCCCTAAAAAGAGCGAGAAAAGGTTTTGCTGCATTGTAATAGTATCAGAATATCTGGATACTGAATGCTAGGGTGCCTTTCCTGTTTTTTTTTTTAATTATTTTTTCTGTTTGAACTACATGAAGATTGGAAGGGTACTCCGATAATCTGAGTTTCTAAATTAAATGAATTTGCATTCAGTCAACAACTATGATAGATATAATTATATACAATTATAATAATATTAATGATAGTAATAATAATTAAAAATTATAAAATATAGATTACTAACTTCACAATCTTTAATGCATTTACCCACAAAAACCACCCTGTAATGAAAAAAGTATAGCTATGCCCCCTTACCAGTAAAAAACTGAAGCAGCAGAACTTGAAAACTTAATCTTGAATGGCATATAGGTGAAATTTTAAAGCAGTTTTGTGGGTCTAAAATTAAACAAAATCCACTCAAATCCGTTTGGCCACTAAGTACCTTTATAAAATTGGCCAAACACTGAATATCTATGGCAATGCATTGTCCTGGTTCCGGCAGGGATGGGGTTAATTTCCCCAAGGATGGGAGGGGACACAGGTATTCCACACCATGTGAGCCATGCCCGGGCTGTAGGGGGAGCTGCCGGGGGCAAGGGGCGGGAAGTCGCTGCTCAGCGCGGGCGGCGGCGGTGTGGGTCCGGTCGGTGAGCGGCAGTACTGCAATCGCGTTTGTATATTCCTTTATCTGTGTTACTATTACTGTTTTCTCTTCCCTTTGCTGTTCTGTTAAACTGCCTTTATCTCAAACCACGAGTTTTGCCTTTTTTCTTCTGATTTTCCCCACGGCTGGGGGGGGGTGGAGCGAGCAGCCGCATGGTTCTTTGTTGCCGGCTGAGGCCGAACCATGGCATGCATACATAACGTTGATCTGCTAAATCAGCATCGTAAGTTATCATTACAACCTAAGCTAGTACTGCATCCACCCTGACCGCCCAAAATTTAGAATGAATGAAATGTCTTCCCAAAGCCCTGGAGAGGCTGAATATTGCTGACTAGACAACAGCTCAGGGCACCTCACAGAGGAGGATTCAAAAGATCAAAAGATTTTTCTTGATCACACCCTTCCTTCCTACCATTCATGGCTGAGATCACTGGCCAGCCAGGGAAGCACCGTGTCTGTGGGGCCTGAACATGCTTCCTATAGATTCCCATCAGCTTTGGACCTTCTCCCAAACTCAGCCACTGCTTATGCATGCATCTCCTACTGCCTGCTCATTGTTAGACATGGGGTACTGCACAACTCAGCTGCCCACGCAGAGGGGCCTAGAGTCATGCATGTGCCCTGGTGCCACCTGAGACACCCACACAGGCTGTCAGCTCCAGCGCAGGACCCGCAGACTGCTTCAGAACTGGGTCCTCCTCAAAGTAGGAAGTTATGCAGGTGCTCTGAAGCGAATTTTTCAATGTAAACCCTTCTCTGGAAGGGCCTTTTTTTCCCTGCTGGCTTTACGAGGAACCTAACAGTGGGATTCAGTTCAAACCAACGGATTTACCCATCCACATTTATAGGTCAAAAGGCCAGCTGGAGCTCAGCTCAGCTGCCCGTGCATACACCTGCCTAGTACCATTTGAAATGCCTTGTGGCATCCTATACAGCCACACAGGGCTGGCAGGCAAATACAGGACCTAGGGGAGATACGTGCCCACTGGATCAGGGGATGGAGGCCAGGACTTATACGTCAGAGCACCTGTCATGGCACAAGGACCTGGGATTTTGGCAGCTAAACCAAGCCCACTGACTGAAAAGGGAACGTGGACATCTGGCACTCACCTAGACTCCTGCCTCCAAATGCCAAATTTTAGGCCTACCTTAACCTGAAACTGGATTCCAGCCCATATTCCTAGATGGTTTGAAGTGACATGAGAGGTTGGATTCAGTTTCCTAAAGAAAGGATTTGGTGCCATTTTAGGCACTATGAGTTGCCTTGCTTAGCTTCTACCTGCTGCTGATGATTCAATTGAAATGACACCAGGGCATCTCAAATGATGCCAGCTTCCCTATGCTTATTGAATCCCACCCAAGATGGGATTCAAGATCTTGATCTAGTAAGTTGGCAATGTTTTCAAAAGAAATAGGGAGAGAACCAGGATATTTAATAGATTTGTTGCTAAAAGCTGTGAGGAATGAGGGTGGAGAAGGGAAAGGGATGAAAGGAAAGGATTATGATCTCAAATGTTTTTTGTAAACCTTGAGTAAGCATTCAGGATTTTCAATGTTTATTTGCAACAAACATCCAAAGCTGCTTAGATATACCTTGAAATTCCTGTTGTTGGCAATCCTTATTTTCCTCTTAGAGATTCACGATGACTGTTAACTACTAGGTAGATCTAATAGGGTCAATAGAGTACAGTTGTTGCACCTGAAGTCATCAGTAGTAAAGGTCTGCTGCTCAGCAAGACAGCCTACACTCAATGTTTTAGAAAAGACAATAATATTTTGACTTATATACTGGGTTGTTATTGATGACAATATGGCAATATTGGTAACAATCAAAAGAAAGAGGAATGAAAACAATCCTTTTTAACAGCAGAATAATGTTTAACAATTTATACTTTGAGATAGGTCTGTTTTATTCCTCTTCCTGATATTCCTTTGTGGATGTGCTGTATCTGCGGTAGTTGATTAACTCACAGTAAATCTAATTATGCAATACTTACAATGTCTAATTTACCTTTACTTTCAGCTAATTGGTCAACTAGCTTGAGTTGGGGAATAATCAGTTTACAGTGCTGAGCACACAAATGGGATTTGGCAAAGAGAGGACAAAAGTACTGAGCAAACAGTGGTATACAGATTAATTCCTAACACTTCTTCTGAAGAAACATTGTAGTTACACCTACTAGATTTGAAACCTTAATTATTAAATATCAAACCAAGTTCTCAATACCTTAAAAACTTACTACTCCCCCCCTCCCCACCCCGATTCTCATGTGTTACTTGGGTAATGCAAAAACTGCTATAGGTCAAGTTTAATCAGGTACGTATGCTAAGCCTATGTCATTTTTTTATCTGTCTGAAGAAATGCGGGGCTCACCTACTATTTTTACACTAAAAACCAAACGTGCAGAATACCTGAAAGTAGCTGAATCTTCGGTGAGTACAAGGCCATTAGCAGAATTGGTTATCCAATTTATTTGCACACTAAACATATTTGGAGTTCCTACAAAGGGGTGTTGTTAGACAAGTTCCTACTGTGATCATCAGCAAGAGCTCAATTTTTGGCATTTTGCAAATTTTAGCTCTGTATGAATCCAGGGCACCTGAATATTTTTCTTCTTTCTGTGATTTGGTTTTCCTCTCCCATACTCATTGCAGAATGAGGAACTAATTGCAACCTTTTAGATTCAGGCAAATACTATCACACATTGCTGAAAGCTTCCCACTGTCTAATGAAGTTTAATCAATGAATATTTTTATGGTTGATTGTACTCCTATTTACACTGCACTTTAGGGACTGGCTAGTTATTGTATAAATCATCATTATTATTATTATTATATTTGATAACTTAATAAATCAGTCATTTCACCACTGAGTTTGCAATCAGTTTTTGCACAGACATCTATTTTTCATTATCTACCTGCTGGGTAATAACTTTGTAGAGCCGCACTTTAGTAAAATAAAGAAACTCTGTATTAAGAGAAATAATTGAAGAAATCCTGACATTAATGCTCTGGATACTTCAAGCAAGTTTCTGGTGCTGTTTTAAGCTGATGACTGATTTCAGGAAATAGATAAAAAAAAATTTTCCTCTTCTGCAATCCAGACCAGAAGCACCACCAAGCAGTGGAGGCAGCCTGTCTTTCCCTAACGGTATATATTACATGCCATCATTGGTGGCTGGATAGATAAAGTGCTCTGTTTACAGCCTGGCTGGCAAAAGGAAAGTAGTCTGTCCTGTGTTATGTTAGAAGTGTATAGTATTTTAGAAACAGTGTTTGGACAGACAAGCAGCAGAATTATATAGCTACTGCTCTGTTTCAATCATATCAGTAATTTCAGGCAATTATACCATGAGCTGTGTATCATCAATTGTGTTATCTGCTGCAGTAAAATTTGATTAAAAAACTGCACTCAGATTACCAGTCTTTGCTGCAGGTTTTCTGCTGTTTACTTAAATGCTGCTTTTTAAATTTTATTTTTTTTTTAAATTTAGGAATGGTTTGAAAATTTCATTCTAATAACAAACCACTTGAACTTCAAAAGCCTGCCTCCCTAATGGCTTGACTGAATCCTTTTTAAGTAGGTGGGAATCTTTCTAATCTTTTCAGTTTGGATTAGATCATATGCTAGGATATATGGTTTATTGCCGTCTTGTTAATACGTTAATATTCTTTTAAGAAATGTATATGGTCAGCATTAACTTTTATGAATTCAGCAATAAAAATTAATTTTTATAGAAGACGTTCCATGTAGGATAAAGGGCAATGTTCTCATGACAACTTATTCCTGAAGAACAACTGATGTTCTGCTAAGAAGGATCTTTTTCACTTGACAGAAGTGACTGCATGTTTTTCGTTCTGTAACTTTCAAAGCTGAAAAAGAAGAGTGTGTCCTTTATCAGCCTTTCCATTGCAAACATGTTTACTACCACCTTTTTTATTTGTACAGATAATGAAGATATCAAGACACAAGTGTAGATACTTGTACCTAATCAGAATTCCCATCTTTTTCTTACAGATTATCACAACATTGCTGTTATCTACAAAGTTATATATTGTTAGGTTTTGCATTTTGTAGGACTGCTCTGCAAGGTGTTGACAGTCTGTACTGTGTCATTCAAAAGTATATAGAATAAAATGACACTCCTCAATCTCAGACGACACATAAATTGATAAGTTAGCAAGACTGGTAGTGATCTCACTGCATCTAATTCTTGCCTACTGAGGATTTGGGGGTACTTTAAGATGGGGTATGCTATAAGGAATATTTTCTTATTGTTTTCTTCAAAAATTATAGTGGTAACCAAAAAAAGAAAGTAAGATGCAGAAAAAGTGATTATAAAAAGTCAATAAAACCCAGGCTCTTCATGCTGCCATGCAATTAAATCAAATACTGCCTTTTTTCATCACAGGAGTAGTGGTCACTACCTGCACCTATGTTAACATTTTGATTTCGAGCAGTGGTGTAAATCTGAAGCAAGCCTCCCAGTCACCCTGACTTGATGGGCATTGGTTCAGTTCAAAGGCCAGCTTTGATGTACACAAACAAAATTCTTGTTCTGAAATCTACATATGAAGATTCACATCATCTACTCACCAAAGAGAAACTACATTGGGAAGATTGATTCCAGCTCCATCCCCATCCCTGATGGTGCAAAACCCTTGCGCCTTGTGCATGATGAATGTTTGGTCTAAGGGATGTGGCCAAGTCTACTGTGAAAGAACATCCCTTCTCAAACTCTCCATATGGTAGACATAAACTATAACTGATCTGCTTCTGCTGTGCCAAATTGCTTGCTAAGGTAAGCCTAAGAAATATCTTTATTCTACAGTGACCTACTTTCTGAATAGTGAAAGGTCTTGTAGAATTCGGTATTTCTTCCACAAGAAATAAGGAACTGAAATGAACTGGAGGAAAATGCATTTAATGAACTCAAAACAAGCTTCAATTTATGGTTCCTCAAAAAAAAAGAAAAGGGTGAGAATTCACAGCTGAAACGGGTTTGTATTCTACCCAAACTCTTCTGCTTTTCTCCATCTCCATTTTCAGTAGAATGTCGTTAAGACCTACATTTTAAAATAATATGTGGAATCCTCAAAGATGAGATGAATGAAATGTAAAACTCTGTATCACCTGACTGAATTACCCTTATTCAAACTATAGGCAAGCCTTTCAGGTTCCCTGTCTCCAGCACGGCTGCATATTCATGCAAAGCTTTTTCAGCTACAGTAAGATTAGAAAACCCTGCTTCAAAGCTACTAACAGAAAAGGCATTCTGCATTCTCCACTCATGTGTCAGCAATGCAATGCATCTGAAGTATAGCCACCATCTAAAGACACAACAAGAATGGATTAAAGAGTTCAAGTTTTATAAAATTGTACTGTGTTATCACTACATCATGGCTGTAATAAATAACTGGACAGAATGATCTTGCAATTATTAGAGCCATATTTTTAGTGAACATATACAGATGCTCCAGTTTGAAACCTGCTACCACAGCTTTGACTCATGGCTGTTATTACTGCTTTCATTTCCTACTCTATGTGAGACAAAGAGAACAGAAATTCTGCTGTCCAACACCTTATTTTGAACTACAAAGTAAGGTTTTCCTGTATTAAAAGATGTACAGTTTAACTTATTCTCCTGGTTTGAGTGACACAGGATTAACTTCTTTTTCAGTAATTTTACTTTTCAGTAAGGTCTCTTCTAATGCTTGGGAAAACGGCATTTTTAGAAGACTCTAGTGTCTGAATTTGTGAAAATATTTAATTTATAGTCAGCTATGGCATCTGGGTTTCAAGGTCTCAGTGTTTTCGAGTTAGCCGGGTGTGGGGATGAGGAGGAGCAAGACCCAGGCGCTTGATCCAAGCTGGCCAATAGGGTTATTTCATACCATGAACGTCACATTCAATATACATTAAAAAGGTTGCTCAGTTTTCTGTATCCTATGATGGCTGCAATCCTAAGAACTTCTTGCCTTGGTGCTGGACCCCTGAGGCCTTCACTTCCTCCTGAAGTCGTAGTGCCCACAGTGTCTGGCATTTGCTGTCCACTGCTGGGAGTGCACAGCTTCCTACTGATATAACGCTCCAGGGAGACCTTATAGCAACTTTCCAGTATCCAAAGGGCACCTGCAAGAAAGCTGGAGAGGGACTTTTTACAAGGGCTTGTAGTGATAGGATGAGAGGTAATAGCTTCAAACTGGATGAGGGGAGATTTAGAATAGATATCAGGAAGAAATTTTTCACTCTGAGGGTGGTGAGGCACTGGAACAAATTGCCCAAGGAAGTGGATGCCCCATCCCAGGAAGTGTGGATCCAGGCTCGATGGGGCTTTGAGCAACCTAGTCTGGTGGAAGGTGTCCCTGCCCATGGCAGGGGGGTTGGAACTCGATTATCTTTAAGGTCCCTTCCAACCTAAACCATTCTATGATTCTATGAACTGGCTGAGTATAATCTTGTAAATTTCATATTGGTATTGGGATCAATATTGATTCTTTAGTATTATTAATGTTAATTATTTAGCATTATTCTATCAAATCTGTTTATATTTCAACCCTCGCGTTTCCTTGTGTTTTCCTGATTCCCCTTCCTGGCTGGGGAGGGGTCACTGGGTGATAGAATAATTGTCTAAACGACAATAAATTGTTGTGGCTTCTTCAAAGCAGAACACTTATATTTCTTGAAAAAATAACTTAGGTATGCACACGCAAAGCTTGTATGGATACATGTATTTAAATTTCAGCCGAGTTTACATCATATGATATTAAATAAAGAACTGAGTTAATGAGCTTTCATATCTGTCATGTTGTGACTAGACTAAGAATATCCCTAAGAGTACTATCTTGTTTGAAGTCTAACCTTTATTTAGATTGACTCAACTTCTAATAGAGTTGAGGAGTTGAAGTTATGTTTTCATGGCTTTTATATGTCTCTTGGACATTTTCCTGCTTCTCGCAGACCTTACATTAATTACATATACTGAAGAACTGCCAGATTTTGTATAAATGTCAAATGGAAACTACAAACATGATTTCTAGCTCCTGCCAGAAACCAAACCGCACCCAACATGCACAGAGGATAGAGGAGATGTGCCATGCTTTGAAGACCATGTCCTTGCATATGGTCACGTTCTTGTTATATGGTCCCAGGTTTGTATTCATTGAACTGGGGACTCAGACCAGACTTGGTCTTAAGGTGCTTGCCCTTAAGTTGTCTTGCTCTATTGTTTTCCCTTTCCCTACACCAAATGCTAAATCTGGTCTCCTGACTGGAAGCCTGATGTCTTTCTATGAGTTCTTCTGTGAATGCTGGGAACTGCTACAAAAGGAGCATTCGGAGTCTGACTGTTTCAAAGAAGGAGAGAGATGCATGTTTTCTATGCCTCCAGAAGAAGTATTTGGGAAAAATTCAATGAGAGTTGATTGGGTTTTTTTTGCCTTCCAGAGATATTTCTTGTAAGAAGAGAATGATCCACCTTATTTTAGGTATTTATACAGAAGTTCAGAGCATAAGAAAACCACCTTTGAGTTGAAAACTCAAGTCACTTGTTATCTAATTTGCTGTAAGCCAATTGGTTGCAGTTAAAATAAGTTTTCCATTACTTCTTCATCCAATACCATTTCCAGAGCTACTTGCTAATCTAATTGACAACAGTATAATGACTACAATAATCACCACATTTCACTCACCATGTTTCAACAGTTCAATTTTTATCTCGTGGTTCCCTTTCCTTTTTCCCCTTGGGCTTATCTATTTTTTGACATAGGAACATCTGTGGTCTTCAATTTTTCTTGAAGAGACAATCTTCAATATTCATCAAGGTACAACAGTATGTCATATCTTTCAATCCACCAGCACCATTCCTTGTTCTGGCTGCTGAAAATAAACTCTTTAACCATCCAGTTCTTACTGGCTTGCAAAATATAGTCACTTCAGCGAAGCAATGATCTTTTCACCAAGCTTTAAGTAGCTTAGCACAGACATCTTTTAGTGCATATGCTGTGAGACGCCATGAAAAAATAATCAGGTATACACTTCACAGCTGGAATTGTTAGCTATATAAAATGTAACAGGTAAGTTCAAAATGCATTGGGCATAATTTTTAAGGGAGCTTGGCACCTTAAAGAGTCAGGCTATATGTTGGCTTATTTTTGTTATTTAATATTTTCATTAAGTAACACCAAGAAACCAAAACCAAGGGTAGCATTGAAAGAAGCAGTCACAAGATCTAGGTTGTACCTATTATAGATTAGTTAGCTCTTCTCTTTCCATTCAGGTCAAGAAGCCTGCCAAAGAAAGAAAATGTTATCTGGGTTTTTTGTGACTGTAATCAACAGGATCAATTAACATCTCAAGCTGCAAGTGTAAGGAAGAAATTCCTATTTAAACTCAAATAGATATTTATTTTCCTGTTCTGTACAGCCTTGGGCTGCAATTTGCCTTTTATTCCCCGCCACATTTCCATGAGTTTTTAGACCAAAGTCTCCTAAGACTGGTGCAATAACATTATACATTTAGCTTAGCTTTCTTTTTCCGTGTAACACATCAGACTACAAGGAAAATATAAGATCACTGCAATTTTTCAAACAAGGATGTCAGTTATGTGTGCTGCTTCCATCTTCCTCGCTATCTGGTATTGAAAATGAGTCTGCGTCGTAGCAGGTTTCATTTCAGATAATAAGGGAAGTTAATAATTAGCTGGTGCTCCTGGATTCACTGAATCCAACCTTTGTTAAGCAGCAGTTTCCTGTATATTAATAGATTTGAAATTATTCAGGAAATTGCTTGAAAATGACAGAGTCACTGAACATTATTTTAATGTCAAATGACTGGAACAATTCTGTTGGAGTCATCCAGAACCCAGAGGTCAACACTGGCAGCATGGCAGCCGATGTGCTTCAGGAGCTGAGGACAGTCAACTCCAGTCTGAAATAACTTATAACTGCCAAAGATAAAATGGACCACAGCAAGAAAATATTTTTTAAAAACTATAGAAATATCTTGTTAGCATATCTTAAATGTTCATTCAAACTCTGTCCAGGTTCGTGTGGTGGAGGAGTGATCTTACTGCTACAGTTAAGGCCATACTTAAATCAGCTGGTAGAAAGGAATCCTCTCTTTCATATGCAGACAGGCTTTTCTGTAGGAATATTCAACAAGTATTCACGAGTCGTCTTCATGTCCTAACATAAAGAGAAAAAAAAAAAAAAGATGGTTAGACATCAAAATAAATTATTGAGTGATACTAACGATATCAAAAGTTCTCAGTACAATGCCTATTCCTACAGACATATAAAATGCAGCTTACATTTCAAATTCACTGATTCATAGTAGCTGAGGAACCAGTTTGTCAACTTCAATATTGGTTTCAATTCTGCTATATGAATTAACCACTAATTAACTCTGAAGAAGTAGGAAATGTAACAGCCTAATTTTCCAACATGTGGATTTCATCTTCTGAAAAATCTAATCCACTGTGACTGTTTTGCAATGAAAAATAACATAAATAGGAACTCAAAACAGTGAATTAATAGACTTACCCAACTGTCCAAGTAATATCACCCATATTTCAAATCACTTTTCCTAAACTGGAAGAGAAATCAGAGACTCGTATGGAATAAGAAGCATATGCATGTTGAGTCATATTCGACAAGGTAAAAACTATTGTACTTTAATTCATACATACTTATTAAAAGTGTCTTTCAAAATTTTTGACTTAACATAGATGAGAACAGAGAAAGCTTCTTTTATGAAGCTTATTTTTCTAAAATACCTGGCCACAGAATTTGGGATGTATGCGTAGTTCAGCCTACGCCATTTAAATGTAATAGCCAAATTGCTGATATCTTGAAAGTTTTTATCACTTCAGCAGATCACTTTCAATAGTACAGTTGCAGCTGGATATACAAAGACATTACCATCGGCCTGAAACACAAACATACAGAATCCCATAGGCTTGTGTGACAGGTGGCAATTTACTTGTGGAACTGGACAGTCTTCCCAAATCTGAGAGATAGATCCTAAATCCTGGCAGTGCAGAGGAAATTATGTGATTTTTACCCAGACTCATTGTTTTGTTCACAAGTGGAAGAGTTTTGTTACTCTAATGCCTTTTATTAGCCTTAAGTTTGCCTTCAGAATAGGAAGTAAGCGAGAATGCAGTTGCCCCTTCTATGAAATATTAAAACACTATTTAGCTTTGTCTGAAATTCTGCCTAGCTTTGGAAACTCATTTTCAATGGTCTGTAATTAAATAAAATGTTTTTGTTGCAATGTATTATAACTATGTGGTACCATGGTACATTTACATACCATTGTTTTACATATTATTTATAAAGTACTCTGGTAATCAATTTGAATTCTGCATTTTCCTTTGCTCTCCTCCCATTTGCTTTGCATGTTTAAAAATAAGCAGCGTGTATACATCTCAAAACAGCTGCTGAACTTACGAAGACCAGGGCTACTAGAATTGTAGCATCTTTTCATTCCAAGCAGATATTGTACGCAGAGTAGAAGGAAAACAGATTAAGTTACTGGAACATGTGCAAAGGTCTATTATACCCAGCATCTGTACCAGCTTAAAAAAAAAATACACTCATCTAGATTTGCAGTTGGTGAAAACTGTCATGACTGATGAGAATTCATCTGTCTGCAACAACTTCTTTGCAGCATGACTTCGGACATTCAATTTGCTTGATTTCTAAAGCAACTGCCTTAAATTCTGTCGTGTTTTTATTTATCAACTGCTGCTCACAGACCTGGGTGATCCCAACAGGACTGAAGCAAAACGCCTAACAGCCAAAAGGGTCCTGGGCAGTGAGACATGTACCAGTGATTCACCATAGGATCCCTCAAGCAAGCTGCTTGTGTTTGCTTTTATGGAGGTGGAAAACTGAGCAGAACAAGAAAAGGGAGAAAGACCTCACTTAAATTCTGCGTCTGAACTGAGCATTCAGCCTGTATATCACAAATACAAATCTCTGCAGGTTTTTTTTTTTTTTGCCTCCAGATAGAACCAAATACAATCTATTTAAGTTGTTTCATTTGTGAATGGGCTTTACTGTAAAACTGCCATGACATGTTCTTCCCCACCGTCCCCCACCTTTTTTCAGCCAGAGGAATTTGGAAGAAAACTGTCTATATATGGTAATCACAGAAAAAATACTGCTGCTTCAATTTCTTAGGAGCTGCAATGTTCCTTTAAGTCACTGAAGCATTCAAAAGGCAAAATTTACATGACAAACAGGATTTGATCTTTCAAAGTCAAGATAAAAATGTACATTATATAAAAATAGTACCATAAAATAGGTCTTGTATAAAAGACTGTAATTACTAGCCTAGGACAATATACTTGAAAATGCAATGTAGGCTCAGCTAAGATTCTTATCAAAAGTTGATGTTGGCAGTTCATGGTCAGAATTCACATGTCCATGCCACATTGCAGATATGTAAACTTTGTATCTTCTGTATCAATGGGAAATATCGATCAAAGCAGAAAGCAATAAAAAAACCCAGAGATATGACAGTCCATCTGAATATACTGTATTCTTATATCTTAAATAGCATTTGAGGGAGATATGTTTTCTGTATAATTCTTATTGAGCACTTATGCTCTAACACTGCCCAGAAGGCCTAATCCAATTTAGAGACTGGTACAAAACGCTGACAACTATGTGAAAAAAAAAAAAAAAGTGAAAAAACCCAAAGCTAAATATTTTTACTTTTTAAGGTAAAGGAAATGCAACGAAAGACCCAATTAAGTAAGCAGTCAGCTCCAAAGTGCTGAATGTTCACTATGTTTTACTGAAGCTGCCTCTGGTTATTAACTCCTCTATTTCTAATATTTTCCCCTTACCATGGTTTTTAGTTTTAAATTCTTTCTAATGAGGTCTTGCACTAACATTAAGAAGTCAGATAAAGTACAATTAATGTATAAAAGTCCTATAACACAAATCTGTACAAAAGCTTTCTTTCACTGAGATTTTTCTTTCATTTAAAATTCCCTTGACACTCTGAGGTGCCCTGATACTGCAGCAACAAGAATTTTATAAAAATATTAATATTGCTATAGTTGCAGTTCAGAGTATGTGATTTCTGCTTGCTTTGTTACAGACCAAGTCAATCACGTTGTATATGAAACACACTCTATACTCTTAGTTTTCAGCATATCAATAACTGAATAACCTTACATGGTTGAATGCTATATAATAATGTGGTTACGCCCAGCTTGCTGTTCAAACATTCTTTTAAACATCTGCTTCTCTGTGCAGGAGGAAAAATGATTATAAACTTAAAGCAAGAAGGTGTAATATGCTAGGTATAACTAGCCAAGATACATAGCCTGAGCTCAATAGACCCCAGCAACAGCCACGTGAAAGATAAATATATTTCTTGTTGGACATAACTGACTACATTATTTACCTCTTCAAATGCTTACAGATGTTCTTACTGAGCAGTGTCACTGGCACCAATTGATAGAGACAAAGGCCTGAAAAGCCTGACAGCCTGCAATATGTAGTTCCCTGTATTCCCTTTTTTTCCATGAAAAGTTATATTTTCTACAATAAAAGAATCAATTGGCAACATTTGGACAACCAAATTCATACGATTGACAGTTGGTTAACCAGCATGTCTGCAAAGAATACTCATTTTGGTCCTTTTACATAAATGAAAGATGAAAGATTGTCCTTTTGAGAAAAAAAAATACTAAAAAGAGTCATAAACTCTGGAGAAAATATTTAGTGTCTCTTGCCACAAGTGAGCTGAAAGGAAAGAGTTTGTTAAGCCACAAGACAGTGACTCTCTGAGGTGACCTGTCAGATCCTCCAGCAGGTATAGGTTGTGTTTCTATTGCTAAATGAAATAGAGCCAGAGAAAACATTTAAGTGTCAGAGCTCTGATTGTCCATATGGCTTACTTCTTACATTATTCTGCAGAATGTTAATCTTCAGAATCTACTTATGTGCCCAAGAATTCAAGCACCGTCAGTCTGTCTGCAAGGTAAGGAAGGGCTCTAAACTCTAAAGCCTGCAGTCTGGGTCTGAAAACCTTGTGTAAACTTTTCAAAATTGCCAGTGCAGTCTCTCAAGACTAGAAGACCCAAGAAAAACTTCATGAGCTCACTGGTGTGCTCTGTGGGCTGTCAAAACAGAGTGTTACTATCTCATGGGCATCTATGCGCATGCAGCATCCTAGAGGTACTGTATGCCAGCTGTTTAAAAATAGTGGTTAACATGGTTAACTTTTTTGGGATTGCAAAGAACAACTGATGAGTCAAATCAATTTATAGGTTAAGATAATGCACTTCAGAAAATTTCTTTTTCTATATTTTTTTACTTTTTCATTGTTATGTCAACTTGACCTCCAGTATAAGTATGAATGAAAATACAAGTTCTGAATAATAATCTTAACTACTGTTAAGAACCCTGAAAACCAAACTATACTTTCCCCAGTGATTGCATTGGTATATTAACCTAAAAGAAATTTTATCATTGCCAGGCATTTAAAGAATATTAAATACTAAAATAATTCCATAAATTAATAAATTCTAATGACATGCTACATTACAAAACGAAGAGCTGGACTGAAAAAAAAAGTTTAAAATCTTTTGGGTTTTGCTATTTCAAATATTTCATATCAGTACTACTTTCCTGTGGCACTTATCTGCAATGTGGCTTTCATGCATGAGAATGAATGTAGGAGAATTTTGTGGTTCCGTTTCTAGTTCACTTTCTATTCCAGTCCCAAACATTGTCTGAATACTTTGCAAACTGGACAATAAACAAAAGACACCATGGCATCTCCTAAACTTGTATCTTGTTTGATTTGAGCTTTGGGGATTTGAATGAGCATCAAGTTGAGACAAGTTCAGAGGCAGTCTGGTGGTAGCCTTTGTGGAAGTAAATTTCATGACAGGAGCGCGTACTTGACTGCTCTGGCTGCTGCAGACATGGGTCTCAGGATACCCCAAACGAGGATCCAGGCTGTCATTAGCATGTTACAGACGGAATACTCAGTCTTTATGCTTCCTTTTAGGAATTACCAAAGGGCACTCACCAGCCCTGCCTTTTATAGTGGTTTGCTGTAGACAAGACTGAGAAGTCTGCATGAGATGGAAGATGGAGGGGGTTCCTTGAGAGGTTATAAATCATAAGAAGAAAACACTTCTCACCTCTGTTCCTCCCAGAACCTTAGAGAGCAAAATCCAAGATTTTTACCTTGGCCTGGGAAAAGGGAGATGGAGAGCTTTTCCATACAACTATCCAAGCTAAGATCTCTTGTCCAGTGTGTGAAGTCACAGAGGGAATGAGCGTGCCCTTTATTTGTTCATTTGTACTGAGCTTTTCATGATAGAATCCCATCTTCAAAGAACGTGATAAGAAAATGTACAGATATAATAAAACCAATTAAAAAGAAAAATGGATGTATGGTTTTAACATATATTATTGTTCTAAAGTCAGCAACTTTTAATGCAGAAAATGTTATCAGTTTTGAAGAAAAAGATTGAAGGGAGAGGATCACAAATTGATTTTAAATGGTTCCAAGAACAAAAGGTACTGGGTCGCTGACTGGATTGTTTTTTTAAAGCTTACTGTGAATCAGGCAAGATCTAAAAATAAGAAAGATCTAGCTGAATGCAAAACACATACTGTGTTCATGAGATGAATCTCAAAATGAAATACAATAAAATTATCAGGTAGTAATGAAATAAAGCAAGGAAATATAGATCTGTGCCTGATGTTCAGATGCGAGAAATTGAATCATGACTGGGTTAAGTGAAACAAACACATCAAATTCCTCCAGAGGACCCTGTGTATAAACAGTTAAAGGAATGGCAGGTGGAGTGTTCTACTCTACTTTTTCCTAGGTGAAAGTAGCAGAGTATATATGTACTGTGATGCTATAATACTAAGTGCAATCTGTGAACTAGCTAGTTTTTCTGATTTTGGATACAGAGAGCATACCTTTTTGGCTTGCAAGTGAAAGATTAAGAAACAGAAGCTGCATTTAACAATTAAAGGCCTCTGAGGGGTTCAAAATTCATTTGAACAGTCCCATTAACAACACTGAGAGTTTGTCTTTGATATGAAAGGACTGAGTCAAGAACATATGTGTGGTAATAACACATTACTACCAACAGGTTGGCAAGTTAAAAAAAGCACCCTATCAAAACCACAGTTCACCTGGGCTTTTCCAGATGTTGAGCTGTAGTATTTTCTTTCACCAACGGCCTGATGAAGTGATAAACATCAGCCGAAGGAGAGTATGTCTAGCTGAGAAAATCCAAGACTGGAATTCAGCCACTCCTTCTCTGAAGCATTGTATGGGGAAGTGTCACACTTTCAGTTATGTGCTCATTTACGTCTTTTGTTTATCTCAAGAGCATGCATTAAGTGAGAAGTGCAACTTCTGCCTCCTTGTTCCAGGTGACACTGCCCAATCGCAGCGGGGAAGGAGCTGCATGCAGCCAGCTCTGCTTCCTACCTCTCCTTCCAGCACTGTCACGCAAAAGAAACATGTGGCAATCACAGAAACATCCAATAAACCCAATAACATTTGATTTCAGAGGCTCAAAACCAGTTTCTGTGAAGCAAAAATGTTGTTTATTATGTCACTCTATATCTGCAGTGAATAAAGCAAAAGGATTAAAACAGCGACGGGCTTCATACTCAGCTGGCACCCCAATGTTTCCTGGCTACTTTCTCTAAGCTTTGTCTACCCGGTTACCTGCTTCCTTGCCTTGGTGAATTTGGCTGCAAACTGCTGCAGCCTTCCACTTGCTCCCAGTATCCTTCAGTGTGTTTAAAACCCACTGGCTCTCCCTTCTGCCTACCTCAGCATCTGTAAGGTTTTCAAATTTGCTTTGATCCTAAACTCAGGGATGATGATGCTGCAGGCCACTAGCTTGTTCCGGTGCAGGTTATTCTGCTTCTGGTCCCCACTGTTCTCCAGTGCCACTCGAGGATGAATAGCAGCTCACCTTTGTTCTTTGAAGGACCTGGTGTTTGCAGCGGTTTTGTCTCCTGCTGTTTTTGCTCTAACAGCTTCCTTTGGTTTAGCTCTGTGCATTCAGGTAGGATAATAGCAAGACAGTCTGAAGTCTGCATATTTACAGGAAATAAAACAAATATCTTCCTCATTCTGCAGAACGTATAACAAAGCAAATAACTAATAAATGTTAATAGTTTCTTGAGTTTCCAACCTTTGGCGTGGCTTACTCAGATTTTTATCCAAGTAGGAGGAAAACACTGAATGGAGATTCATTTTGAAAAGAGAGTTCATTCAGTTTGTATGGATGTCTGTTTTTCTGAAGTGTTCATGTTCTTCAGAAAGCACATATTTTATATCGCTCACTAAGCAAATAAAATAAAGACTCTTGACCCACACTGTTCTTCAGATGTGAAAAGGAAATGAAATCACACCTCCCCAGTTTTTTGTAATTCAAATTCTTCCCCTGAGGGCAGAGCTTAGGGAGAAAAGGACCTATATACTCTGCTCTCTCCTACTGATGTTACACATAAATGAAAGAAGCTCTTTAATTAAAAGCCCACCCAGCTTCCACGGAATTGTATACCTTGTTTTCTTTTTAGAAGTTTTGTTGGTATTTTTTTTCACTGCTTAAATCTCACATTTTCTCAGCAATCCTACTAAGGAGGAACTAGGAATTAAAATAAAATATCTAAAATATGTAAAAAATCCATTTAGTGATTTTTATTCTCTAGCAAGGAGAGGATCATTGCTCTGATTAGTGCAACTGTTCTTCTGCGTAAACAAATAATACAGTCATCAATAAAAAGATCAGATGAAAATGTGCTAATAGCATAGCTGAGAAGCAGCATCCAAGTCAGAAAGAGCCTTGGCATTAATTCTAACAGAAACAAGTCTGAGGTTGGTAAATTCCTATTGTGCCTTTCTTATAAGCTGCATCTGCAGCTTCTCTCATGACTGATCTAACATGACACCTTGATGAAATGATACAAACTTTAAAGCAAAGGCCGAACTGAGTACTGGCATGATTTTCTGTCTTAGTGGTCAAATCTTGGATGCTGAGAGAGCTTGTAGAAAAGTTACCTGTACGCATAAAGATTTAGATGTTGCTTTTTTCTATTAGAATGTGAAATAAAATGTCAAATGAAGAGTTTTCTTGCATTGTTGTGTTTCTAATTAGACTGCATAGAAATATACGTAACAAATCAGAACAATTAAAAATTCAGCAAGTAGCTGAACAAGGCATGCATCCTGGACATGATAAGAATTATAAGTAATCAAATACAAGCCAAGGTTTTTGAAGTTGCCTAAGCCGCAGTAGCAAGGCACCTTGTGCTGTTCAACCACCCACAGATGGACTGGACATCTACCACAGAAAAGTGCTGATCTATAGGACATTTCCATAGCTGTATTTCTTGCCTAGGACTCTTATACCTAAACTCCTAGTAGGTAACAAAGAGATCAATTGCCACAGGAACAGAAACAAAACTCTAAAGACCAGTCTTGATAACCCTAACCCTATATCTTGGTGTAACTTGAGAGATTTCATGGGAGTTCCTTCTAATTTCTATAAGAGTAAATATGGGTTCAAACTAAGCAAATTATTTCAGCAATGTAATTCAGTTTTTTTTAAGTCAGTGAGAGTATATAAATTCATGCCACATGAATATCTGACCTCTTTGCTTAAAGAAAACAAACAGCGTTTGTAAATTCCTACTTCAAAATGTTTCCTGCAAGTTTTCTAAAAAAGAAACCCATATGTTTTTGAGGTTTAAAGTTATTTGGTTGTCAGGAAAGATAGAGTGATAGACAGAAGTTGAATCTTCTATTGCCAGATTAAAATAAACAGACAAAGTTAAGCTCTTGATATAGTAAAGCTTCCTAGAAACAACTTCATTTTGGGGCACAGCTGAAGTTTTGCTCTCCGCTTACAAAGATGCAAACTCTGTGAATACAAAGGAATCAAAACCAAGACATTCAAGACTTGGCTATATAAATATGTGGAGAAATGTATCTTACTGAAATAGTTCAGACCTTTCTGCTTCAGGAGGTGTTAACATACCCTTCTCCAGACAAATTCCAAACTGGCAGCCTTGACATAGGTTTCTCCATGAGAGCTAGGTGATGAGACATATAATCTGTGAACTGCATGGTATGGGAAGCTATGACTTCCCATATACTTCTGTGTACCCGTAGAGCCTCCCTTCCCCATACCACCTCTTTTTCGCAGCATGGCAAGCCCCATCTGGTAAGGTGAAAAGGAAGATGGAAGTGATTCTGCCCCTCTACTCTCCTCTTGTGAGACCCCACCTGCGTCCAGCTCTGGAGTCCTCAACACAGGAGAGACTTGGACCTGTTGGAGTGGGTCCAGAGGAGGGCCACAAAAATGATCAGAGGGATGGAACGCCTCTCTTCTGAAGACCAGCTGAGAGAGTTGGGGTTGTTCAGCCTGCAGAAGAGAAGGCTCCAGGGAGACCTTATAGCAGCCTTCCAGTACCTAAAGGGGGCTTATCAGAAAGACAGGCACAAACCTGTTGCAATAGGACAAGGACATGGTTTTAAACTAAAAGGCTGAAGATTTAGACTAGATACAAGGAAGAATTTTTTTACAATGAGGGTGGTGAAACAGTGGAACAGGTTGCCCAGAGAGGTGGTAAATGTCCCGTCCCTAGAAACATCCAAGGTCAGGTTGGACGGGGCTCTGAGCAACCTGATCTGGCTGAAGATGTCCCTGCTCATTGCAGGGGGGTGGGACTAGATGACTTTTAAACGTCCCTTCCAACCCAAACTATTCTATGATTCTATGATTCTATGATTCTATTCTAAGGTAGAAAGAAAGGGAAAACATGCCATAAAAGTTTTCAGGAAGAGTGTATGAAATTCAGAACTAGTTGTGGAAGGAAGTACTAAATTTTGGATAGAAAGACTAATGCTTGCTCTTGTGATGCTTTGGTGATTCGGCGAGTGGCATCTTCTGTCCCAGGGTGCGCATCTGGCCTCTCCATCTCTTAGAAATGGAAGCAAGCAAAAAGAAAAGGCAGCTTGTTTGGGAAGGGCTTCTTAAAAAGAAAGAAATAACTTTTAAAGCTTCTTTCTTTTTTGCTTTGCGAAAACAGAAAATCCCTAAAACTGACCTCTAGATTTGAAGGTACTTGGTTTCTTATTACGTTATACTAACCATTATATTAATTAATTGTCATCTCTGATGGGCATAGAGGATATGAACTCAGAAAAGATGCTGAAAAGTAATTGCTTGCAAATATGTTGTCTGTATTGAAGAGCACAGCTATCACAGCTGCTTCCCTCACTCTCCTTTTGTGCAGTTTCACAAGGAGCTGACTAAAGGACATGAGGTAAATGTAGGATATAAACTGCAACTCATTTTGGTGAAACACAAGGACTAAAATTTAATATGAAATATCAGCTGGTAAAGGAGATTGGCTGCTGGTGAAGAATAATCACCCAAGCTCTGACTCTACCTCCTACCTCACTAAGTGACTCAACAGCTATGAATACTAAGTACAAGTTGACCTCTTATAGTAAATGCCTTTAACAACAGTAGGATTTATATCTAAAAATAAAACATCGGTTTCTTAACTTTTCTAAAGTATGTTTTACTATCCACGCAATTTTATATGGGAGGAATTAAGTTGTTTGAATTAAGACCTGTATCTTCAAATACGTGTGCTGAAACTGTTAGCATCCCGTTGGTAACAGCCACTGATAGGCACTGTCCCCACATTCTACTGTCTACGGTAAGATGAAAAGGGTCTGTTATGAGACGGAAAAGCTGGAAGACTAAAGCCCAAGGTGAACAAGATCCATAGGTTCATAGAAGTTACAATTTTGCTTCTCATGAAGCTCTAGATAGGCACTTCTCGAGCACACTTTGCTCAAGCGCCTTGCTTAGAGAGAGTGGGGACAGTAGCAGCGCCCCTGAGCTCTGTGCTTAGCTGCCTGCATGGGCAGGGGGACATGTGTCTCCCAGCTCCTCTCCTCACAGCTTTTATTCTGCATAGCTCTCTGGGGTAGCTTTTTTTGTCTCCGCTTACAAGTATTTGCAGTTCAATATATTGTAATTTTCTAGGACACTTGAGAGTCACTTTCAGCTTTTTCCAAACAATTAATGATACTTTATCACCAGAATATACTGATGTATTATAAGTGACTGTAGCTGAATGGGTTGGATGTCTTTACACTCTATCTTTAAACTCTCAACAGCTCAAGTTTGTGAGACTGTAGGCACACAAATCAAAATGCACCCGATGGGACAATGTTTATTTAGCGAGAGAGAGATAGTGTGTATGTGTGTGTAGTTTCATAGATGACTTTGCAAATGAAAGAATGAATTAGATTTGCTAGTCTCCAGATCCTTGTTGTTATCTCAAATACTACAAAAGTGAGTAATTTCATTATTTTCTTTTCCTTTCTGTACCACGTTTTTTTCAGACAAATTGAAACTGTGCCTTAACACAGTTTCTCCAGCTCAGGGGAGCTAAACGTACCAAGGGGAGAGGGGAGCTGGGATTCCTTTGCATTCACCGTATTCTATTCTCAGACCTGTGAATCACAGAGCAGCAGAAATCAGCTTATCCAGCCCCAAACCTTAGTGGGTCTACGGCTGGGACTGACTCTGCCCATATTTCCTTTGTTCCTCGACCAGGATAGCTCTTCTCCCCTACAAAGGAGGCAAGAGATAAAATAGAAGATTTTAAAACCTCCATTTCAAAGGTGAAGGTGCAATTGCTGGCAGAGTAGTCAGAGACATGGCCTGGGCAAGGGACGTGTAGGAAAGGAGGGTGGGCTCGGCTGTGTTGGGCTGCAACACTTCTTTTTTGTCATAGAAAGCGCTCTCACATTTGTAACAGACTTTTTAAATGGCTTCAGCTAATTAGTTTTTATTTATACAGCTTCTCAATAATTATTGTACAAAGCCCTGGGGTAAAAATCTCTAGGTCATCATTTCAGGACCTACACATGCGTTTTCCTGAAACAGTGGATCTCAGGTACACACGTAGGAAATTTCTCCACGTGAAGATAGGTATAGATATAGACATGACTTTGAACACTTATGAGAATCAAAGATAACACACCTATGAAGTTTATTTTTAAAATTAAATAAGCAAATACATATAACTAATTCAATGACTGGGAACTGTGCTACAGCAGTGCTTAATATTTTGCTGCCATTTTGAGGTTATTTAAACAGACAATTAACATGTTATTCCCAAAATCTTAGTGAACTTCTCAGCATTCAGTTTTCATTTGGTAATTATTTATAGTTTTTCAGGAAAATTTTTTTCCTGAAAGATATAAAAGTGCATCTTGGCTGTAAAAGCATGCTTGCTAGTTCAACTTATCTCTTGAGAAAATTTAAGATCTTCATGGTAAATTCTTCATGAATAGGACAGAGTAGTTTGCATGAATTTCCCCTTACCCCTTCTCCCTGTCATCTTACTGGCTCAACACTATTTAGTCTTAGTAAAAAAATTAGTTTCTGCAGCTAAAAGGGACAAAGATATCAAGCTCTATCATGCAACTTAAACTAATTTACTTATTTTGTATCTTACATTAACATTTGTAGTATGCAGTACCTTTACAGTATTATTACTGGTGTAGTTTTCAAATTCATTCTCTTATAGAGGATGCCAGGTAAGTGTACCACACCAGCTTGATGCATGGAAAGGATTATAAGAACCAGTCTGGATTAAAGACCAGGTTTGGAAAGGGATGATCTTTGCAAGGGTTTCATTTTCATTTGGTGCCGGTAGGCTGATGTTGGCAGTTTGAGCATGTGTTTGTCAAAAAATCCTTGCCAGCCAATCTTTCTGCTGATCTTCATACGTACATATAATCTTTCTGCCACATGTTATCAGCGGCAAAGGCCATACTTAATTGGTGAGATCTGACTCCTAAAGACTGAGGAACATTGAAGGCTTCCTTGCACACTTTTAGTAAAAACAGCTTCCCACCTGCCAATACTGAGATGCTGTACTACACTTTTTTCGGGGCCGGGTGGACAAAACCTGTATAGTGACAAACATCACAATAATATATTGGAATGAGAGATATTTAGACCTCAGGGCAATAGCTACCCCAGCCCCATGCACTGAAGCTGCGTCTCACCTCCATAGCAATTATAACTAAAACAGTGCTTCGTGGCAACTTTGGCAGAAGTCACTAATTCAGAGTGTGCAAGCAGTAAGTGTTCACACATGCCATGCTGTCTGTGACAGGGCTTCCATCAAATCCGTAGAAGACATGATCTGGAAGTCTATGTGGAAAGGCTTTTTCTGTCTTGCCAAAGACTGCTCTCATTTAACCCACAGGGGTTTTTAGGTTCCTAGTTGAATTCATTCAGCTTTGCCACCATCCTCCCTTTTTTCAGTAAGTGGCTGTTTGAGGAATTGCCTGACAGCACAGGATCCTGTGGGAAAGGGGGTCAGCCATCTGTAAGATCCTCGGGCAGAAACTCCCATACCAGGGGCTGTCTTCTGGTCCTCAGGGAAATAATCAATCTACACAGTCTTGAATTGGTGTTTCATTTTGGTGATTTCCTAAGCATAAGAAGAGCGCCTCTGGGTAAATAACTTGTACCCAAGTTTCCTCTGTGGTTATTCCTTCCCTTAGTCACCCAGAATTGGGAGCAGAGGAAGCTCCTCCCCAGACTGCCAGGTAAAGGACACACAAATACAGGGAGGGTGAAGCCACTTTGCCACGTCTCTGTATACGCCCTGAATATTTGGGCTTTATGCAGGTGACATACAGAATATTCAGAAAAATGGTTATTTATTCTTTTTGCTCAAAATTAAGAAATCTCTAGGCCTATTCAAGAGCTTTCAGAGCATGAAAACTCTGCAAACAGAGTATGAGGAATATCAATTCTTTCCATAACTTGTACTGAACTTTTCCACAGCCCAAACCTTGACTGTTTCCTGTATGGTGCCTCCAAAGAAGAAGGCTTCATAATGTCTGTTTAGCAGGTGGAGAAATACAAATGCAGGTGAGACTTTACCCAGGAACCGCTTCTTCAGTTTCTAGTTTCTACAGTCACCACACCAGTTTCTCCACTGGTGTAGTGGAAAAATCAAAGGTAAAAGCAGGTAAACAGTGTTTGAAAAATTTCAATTAAGTTTGTTTCTTGTATGCACAATAAAAGTTAGCTTACCCACTTTCTTTTTCTGTCATCACCCCACTGCTTTCCAACCCAGTCCTCAACTTTCACTTGATCATTCACTTCTTTGCAGTCTATTTCCAAGAATGTAGTAATTATTATGCAAGATAGGTATAATGGTAGAATATTGGACTGCGTGAAATGGACTGTCAACAAGGTACTGGTCTGAAAAACTAGAGACAAAAATATCTATGAAACATACATCCTAACGCAGTAGATCTGATTTACAAATCAAATGAACAGAATTAACAACTGAAAGGGATAATAAAAATAAATATTACAGCAAGGTTATTCTTTTTTTTTGGTCAAGGTTTTAAGCTTTCTTTATCCAATTGCAAATTTGTATCACCAAAAAAGGGAGATTTTGTGAAAAGTCACAGCTTTCTAACTTCAAATATTTGTAGGCTTTAAACTATCAGTATTTCAACAACCCTGCCTCCAAATTTTTTTTTTTATAAAAGCAGTAAAGAAGAAGGGAAAAAATGGAATAATTTCAGTTTTTAAAAATGAGAAAAAAACACCTGGGATTCCAGTAGGTTGAAGAACGTGTTCCAGGGTAGGAGCATAGAGGCAGCACAATATACAACAGTGTGCTTGTGCAGCGCATGTTCGCAGCGCCTCCCCGCAGAGCACAGAGAAATTGTAGACATTGATGCTAATAGATAGGGGGCCGGTGTTTGCGTGAGGCTGCACTTGCTACAACTGTTATACAGGTTCTTTAACTGCCCACCACCTCCTACCCTGATCAGCACACTGCCTCCAGGAACCAGTTCACTTCCCCCTGTGCAGCTCTGCCATAATTAGGTCCAGTATGCTACCGGAGAAATAAAGCATCCAATTTAATGTCTGTGACAATTCAGATTAGGGTGGATATGTAACCTCAGCTGAAAACCACACACAGAAATAAAGGCAAAAGAAGGGAAAAAATAAAATAACTTCTTACTCTTAAGAAAAATCCAATTCTGGCCAGTTTTGACAAATATCCATTTATGTTTCTATTGCAACACCTCTTTTAACTTGCTGCTCCAAATAATTATCTTAACACTATATATAGAAAACTGGTGTACAACCGATCCACAAAAAGTTCTCTTTTTCTAACTTCACTGCAGTATTTTTCCTCACACATCTCTTTCACTAGAGATATTCCCTTTTCTAAATATCTGAGTTCACTGACTGTAATTTAAATATCTCCAATCCTCATTAACTTGCAGTTAGGAAATTAGGCCAGATCTGTATTCCTGCTAATGTAAAAATATTGCCTTCAGGAAAATCAAAAGAATTTTAATGACATTTCTTTACGTAAATAAAACAGTCATGCAGTTCTTTTTTCCTGTTCTATTTTCATTGTGCTGGTTAAGGAGTGGGAATATACCCTTATAATCGAGCATCATTTATATAATATGCTAATTCATAAGTGGTGGCTCATCAGCAGCAATGTGAACTTTGAGAACTCTGCAAAGAATGCAATGAGGACAGGTTTTTCTTGTGGGCTTTCGGTGCACTCCACAAAGAACTGTGTTTCACAAGTGTTTGCAGAGATGATATGCTGCCTCAGCCATGCAAGGCTGGCTTTCTTGCCTGTGCCGACAGGAATAGGTCTAAAAATCTTATGGAGCTCTTAAATCTTATGCAGTTCACATTTATAGTTCCAAGACTTAGGTATACTTGTTCATAATGTTTTCATAATACATCTCTTTCTGGTACCCATGGAGAAGAAAAAAAAATAATTCATTTTTTGAGGAAAAAAGACACTTTAAACCCAAACAATATAGGAGAGAAGGAGAGTTTTGTGTTGAGGACTCAGCAATTTAAGTTCAGTTCTCAGTAGGTTACAGAATTACTAGGTAGCCTGAAGCCTCAACTCTTCATTTGTCAAAAGTGTATAGGTGTCTTTGCAAGAGTGTATAAAATGGCAAGCAGCATTTAGGCAACTGAATGCTGCCCCTGGCCATGCAATTCAAAGAAGCATATGGAGCGATGCAGCTCGTACTTAGCTGCACAGCTGGTGGACAGCTGGATCGCTCTCTACACTCCACCAACTGTAGACTGGACCTTCGTTGGCTGCAACAGGAATTTAAGCATGTATAGACATCATCTTATAGAAACCTTGACTGATGTGCCTTAACCCTGAGGTTTTCCAGCACTTTATGATGTGCTAAAGTCAGGCAGCCTGGCTCCCTCTGCTCCATCTTCTTCATCTATGAATGAAGACAGCAAGTACTTCTGCAAAGCAGTGCTGTAGTCTAGTTCACTTAGTATTTGAACTTCTCTCTGCAGTAAGTAATTTAGGTAAAACTCATGTTCTCCTCTGCAAAAACATTCTTTATTGGAGGAATTCCCCTCAGTCTTTGACCCTTTAAATTAGTGTCTCAGTTGATGAGTTCTCCTTTCTGAGAATTAGGCAACCTGCCTTCCCCACTCTGTACACAGCTCTTCACATAAAGATGTTAAACTTAGCCAAACATTTTTTCTATGCAGCTTTTAAGTGTCTTTACTACTGTAATGGGAATTATTTTTTTTGGTACTGAAATACAGTAATACCACATACTTCAACTTCCCCTTCTCAGTTTTGTTTTAAAATGCTTTTCACATCTTTTCTGTTTAACTGCAATCATAATAATGAGAACCTTTTCATCTTCACAAACATTAGTCTTCCCTAGTTGCTTATCAATAGACAGAATAGGAGGGAAATTTACAGTTTTATGAGTTATTCTAGAAAGAGATATGCCCAAGGAGTTATGACCAAGACAGAAAAACATCATAATGCTGTGTTGCCTGTGTCGGTATCTTGCTAGAAAATTAATATACCACAGTTGAGGTAATTACCACATCTGTGTATGATCTATCAAGACACAGTGATTATAAAAAGCTGCTGTCTGGAAAATTCCCATCTTCTTATTCCTCCTCCAATTTGATTCTTAGTAGAAAGCTAAATAATTTACACAGTTGAAAATTACTTTTTTTTTTTTTAGCTTTCTTTTCAGTAAAGCACCACATCAAGCTAGATGCTAGGTACTCATCCCTCCAGATTAATCAAATTGCAGCGATCTCCAGGATGCTAAGATTTCATTTTCTTTGACTGGTGGATTCCAACTACCAAGAGATTCATCACTGCAAATTATGCACTTGCAAACAAAACAAAACAGGATGAAAGCCAATAATAATTTAAGATATCTGTTCCTAAACAGATGTTTGAAAAACAAACAGCTTCATTCCCCGCCCCTTCATAATGCTGTCCACAGTTTTTATAGTGTCATAGCAAGACTCTGACATGTTGGCTTGCTGTAACATGCTTGTTTAGCATGTGCTTGTGCTGGCCAAAGCACAGGAGTTTGACTCTGCTGCGGAGAAATACACAGGTAACTGAACACAGTGCTTCAGCAGATTCTCAAAGCTTATGCTGGCCACACGGACCACTCGCCTCTTGTTAAAGCTGGGCAATTATGCCAGAGAGAATTCAACATCATGACTTTAAAAAGATGGGATAATCTCTACTTTGTACAAGTATTACTAAGGGTGTCTAAAGGTTGTTGGAGGACTGTTATTCAAATTTTGGGAGCATATTTCTTCCCCTTTCTTGCTCCTGTTTACTGTCTGCTCTGAAGCTCTTAGAAGTTAAGATGTTTCCCAGAGCAGCTAATCCTTGCAGTCACTTGAAACCGAACAGAGAAACCTAAAACTCGCCCATGTCAGTGAGCACCAACATTCTTGTTTGCAAGCGTAGTGAGAAAAACCCTGCTGTGCATGCATACAAACAGTTCTAATATTCACTCTGTCAGCTTAACTTTTGCCCCTTATGCTTAGCTTTAGATTCCAAGCTGACACTATGAAGATACCAGTTTATGAAAATTCAGTTCAGGTTTTGTTGAATTACAGTTTCTGACTGATGATAAATGGACAAATCCTGTTCATCCATGCAGCTCATGCACGTGGACATATATACACAGGTGTGTGAGATTAAACTTTTAAAATCAGTTCCCACCTAAACTAACATAAAGTGTGGAAAATTTCTGCCCCTAAGAAATTTGATACAGTTATAAGCAAATTGCAACAACAGCCAGAGGAATCTTAGTTTTAACCTATAATGCTTGCTATGCTTACCGCTGCAGAGATCTCGAATGGAGTGAAGCAACAGGCAAGTATATCTTAATATTGGAAATGCAAATGTGTAAGGATTATAAAGTTCTGCTTTCCACATTATGAAAAGCATCCTTCCCCCTCGAGATCTGTACTGAATTCAATGCTCTTGGGGAGTGTCAGGCAATTTGTAAATCCTCAGTGGTGTTAGGCATGAGGTAGGTGCTGCAGTGCTCAACTCCAGCAAGATAGCAATGCTTCTAGGCAGACTTTTCAGCAGTTACGCATATTTATAAGTTAATACTTAGGCACTACAGCATGCCCAAGTGTGCTAGGCAGAAGCTTGAAGTTCTATTAATTCTGTTAACGTGCACTATTGTTCCAAACAGGCCTATGCATCTTAACATGTGCTTAAACTGCTAGCATTTATCTCTTTAAAACTGACATGCTACGTAATACAAGCAACATGTTTCAGGAAGAGTTTGCTAATACATTTGCTTGCTTTGTTAAACATTTGTTGCTTAAGCCAAAAATCTCACAACTACAGAAGCGCAGAGAAGTCCCCCCCACACCCTCCACCCCTTTAAGCAGAACTAATACATTAAAGTCCTTTATCCTCAAAGTCGGACACATGCTCATCCTCCATATAGTTTTTCAGACTATATGGCTGACCTAATGAGGGTGCAGTGGTCAGAGAACAACAGAGACACACAAAGCAATGTGTTTAAAAGGCTTTATAGACAAAGCAGACTCAATGAGATGGTGACTGTGCATCGTAAATAATACAAGTCTGTCTGTGCTGCACATGCATCCGTATATGTTGAGAGGCATTATCAGGCAGACGTCATCAACAGCTGAAGTGCTTGTCCACTTCAGTTGCTGAAGCTCTTATACTTCCAGTTTAGCCTGGTCAGATGAAGAGACTATTCACCAGAAAGGGGATGCCAAATAGAACCAAAAAAAATTAAGTAGTTTTGGTAAGCACAGGAAGACTGATGATATTACAAGTTACATCATCTACCCTAGAGGCCAGGAAGAGTTTCCTACCTTCTTCACTTCTTCATCTTCAAGATTAAAACCAGAGGAAAAAGCCTCAGAGAAAAAAATTCTTTCCTGCCTCCAAATGTGCAATTCACGACAAATAAAAAATCCAAGAGGCTTCTTCAATGGTTGGACATCAAAGTCAAACTGAATATATGGAAAAAATAGAATTTGCCTCAGGCAACTCAAGGTGCCAAGCCACAGAGCAAACATTATGAGCAATTCGCTTTGTGTCAGCTCAATGGAAAATATTGTGTGAGCAAAGCTGCTTATTGAATTGCAAAATTATATATGCACTCAGTCTTAATATTCACTGTGCAAATTATGTGTATTTTGGCCCAATAACTTTTGCCACGCAGCCCGAAATTTCTAAAGTATTTGTTATGGAAGTGTGGGCCAGATGCCCCATTTATCAATAAATCTGAAAAACATGAAAAACTAGGGAATATATTTATTAGAGTGAAGTTTTATAGATATTTGAGGACAGAGTGTGGTATCTACAGTTTAACGGAGGTGCAAAAACTACAAGTTATTTTTTCTATAAATCTTGATGTGAATGAAAAGAATAGCCACATGATGGCAGCAGAATACAGGACATGAGAAAGGGCATGGTGCCCCTTTTCATGACCAAATAACAGAACTTCAGGGAAAGGCAGGGTGTTAACTTTAACCGTTGTTTATAGGGAGTGTTCTCTACTTGCCTGGTTGGAAACAGGAGCAGCACCAAGAGGAAAGCTGTAACCGAGAAGTTAACATTGGTTGATGGTTCATCAAGGATGCAGTTGTAGTTCATCAAGGACCAACAGATGTGTAAAAAGGAGTGTTTGCAAGCAAGAAGTAGCATCTCCTATATACCTTGGTAAACATCTGGTTGCAAAGGAGTAGGGTAATGAATGAAATACTGTCCAGTTGTGAAAGACAACAGAGCTACACCTCAATGTTCCCAACTCCTTATCGCACCATCAAATAAAAAATTGACGTTATATGCTGTTGCATAACTAGAGTTACATGGGTTACTAGTGCATACACAAAGACTGCTAAAAGATGACAGTGAAGAAAACAGATTTTTCAACTAAGGGATAGAAGATATCCTCAGATTTCTGGTTTCTTCTGGATAGACACATGGGAAGAAATGCCTCAAATGTTGTCATAAACGGATATACCTTATTCTATCATTGTTTGTTGTTATAGCTTTTCTTTTTCTACTTCTTTCTGTCTATGTTCAGTAGCCTTAACTTTATTCCTTGTCCAGTTCCCACTGTCTTGTTGCTTCTGGACCCTTAATCAACGTGCTGAATTGCTCCAGTCTCTCACTTCTGCAGGCCTGTCCTTCTAATGATAAGGAACCTCAGTTGTATCATTTATACATGTTATCCTCATATCAAGAAGTATCAATCTACCAACAGACATTTGGACATTACCAAACTGTTTTGCTGGCTTGGGATAGGTTCAGTGAGATATGAGGTATCTGAATTACTTTGTCCCTCTCTCCTTGACTGTCTTCTCACCCTGCTCAACCAATGTTAACTCCATGTTATTCATCAGTCTTTCTTCCAGTTGCCCTCAGGTGCTGTATAAGTGCTATGTGGCCAATTATCAGGAATTCAAAAGACAGCCTTGGGACACAGCAATTCAAAACAATCAGAGAGAATTTGTTACACGATGTGCAAGCAAGGTGTCAGCTCTTTCCCATGGGATGATTTGGAGGCTAAAAGCTTACACGGATTAAATACAACACTGGCCAAATTCATGGAATAAAACACTGCTAAAACTATGAAATTCAAAGGCATCACCTGAGCTGCAGGTCACTGGAGAGAAGGAGACAGTCTGGAGAATAATCTCTGTGTGGTTACCCTGGTCTTAGAATTTATGAAGTTCTTATTAGCCAGTGTCAGAGAAAGGTTATCAGACTAGGTGGACCTTTGGTCCAACTCTGTATGGGCATTCTTATTTTCTTATAGTCATAGAAAATACTTGGGATTTTTTTCCTTTGGAAACCCAACTTTTGAAATGTCTATGTGCCTTTTTGTACTGTAAGTTGTGGTGATTGAAAAAAATTCTTTAAAAGGACTCAGAAAGCTAGAGCCCAGGAAAAAAAGTGAATTTTGTGGGTTTTGCCTCTTGATTTTTTTGGTAACGTTCATAATTGGCACTGGTCTTTTGTGATGAGAATCACTGGTATAGGACAATGGCTTAAGTGATCAATCAGGAAGAAAGAATTAAAAACAATCTAAAATTTGTTAAATGAAAATGCTTCTTATGTTTAAAAATATGTGAATCAACACACCAACTTAAATCTCTCTTATTTGAAAACATAATGGTAAAATAGGCAGACCCAGTGTTCTCTCATACACAGCTTGCTTTCTTGCACAGGATCACATGATTTAAGGGTCCCACTTAGCTCACCAGCTCTGAACCTCTTCCTCCCTATCAAAATGTGTTTTAAGGATTATCTTTGGAGAAATGTGATTTCAGACAAAGAAAGTAGTGTGTGTTCAGGGGCAGGGGCCAGGGATTAAGGAATCAGATATGACAATCTAAGAAGCAATCGTTGACAGAATTCCTTCTGTACAGAATATATCTGACAACATTTCCTAAGGTACCAATGTGAGGGTACTGTGAGTTGTGGCACTCAGTCCCACGCAGCCACTCGCTCACTGTCCCCTGATGTGATGCGGGAGAGAATTGGAAGGGGAGAAAGTGAGAATCTCATGAGCTAAGATAAAGGACCATTTGCTAGGTAAAGCAAAAACTGTGCAGGCAAGCAAAACAAAATAAGGAATTAATTCACTGCTTCCCATCGGCAGGCAGATGTTCAACCACCTCCAGGAAAGCAGGGCTCCTTCACATGTAATGTTTACTTGGGAAGACAGCATAACTCCAAACTTCCACCTTCACTTCCTCCTTCTTCCCCAGCTTCTATTGCCGAGCACAATGTCATATAACATGGGATATCCCTTTGGTCAGTTGGGGTCAGCTGTCCCAGCTGTGTCCTCTCCCAACCTCTTGTGCATTCCCAGCCTGCCCACTGACGGGACAGAGTGAGAACCAGAAAAAACCTTGGCAGCGTGCAAGTACTCTTCATCGATAACAAAAACATCCCTGTGTTACCAACACTGTTTCCAGCACAAGTCTAAAACATAGCACCATATGAGCTACTGTGAAGAAATATAACACTAACCCCAGCCAAAGCCAGTGCAGTGGGACACACTGTCATTCTGAAGAGTGGTGGTTTTTTCTCTTTTTCATTCTACAGGGTCAGGTTTTCAGCAGTATGATTTTCTTTTCATGGGCTGGAGCTGAAGAAGGGATTATTTTCTCTCTTTTTCCCCCCACAGTAAGTACATAGACATTTCAGAATTTTTCCTGACAGGCTTCAGCAATTCCAGTGGAATGAAAGCACCGTGGATTCAAATGCTTTTTGGGCCTGTTAAATTGCACTATAAATCTCCCCAAAAAGTTGTATCAAATCTGGAGGATAAAGAGATGAGTTATTGCTGTAGCGTATCAACCCAATGTCTAAGAACCCACCTAAGGTGAAAACACCAGGCTAAGATCTATTTAGCTATATATATAAAATGTTGTATATATCATATAAATTTTGCTGCTAGTTACAGCAATTAATTTCTCCGTGAAAGACAAATAAATTTGGAACATCGATATATGCAAACAACACACAGATAGATTTCCATTAGAAAAATAAGTTAGTTATTAAGTTCAACTCTAGGCTGTTTATGAATACAGCGGATATTGTCTCAATACCTGAATATTTTCTTTTAATGAGGGACATTTTTGTTAAGAGGAAGATTATGAGTATATCCAATACAGAAGAGTTCAGCTTGCTAATGCTTATAGTTTTCAAATGGTCCTGTTCATATGTCTAAGTAGATAATTAATAAAGATGAATAGCACAATATCAAAAGACATCTGTGTTAGCTGCAGAAATATAATGAAGGCAATTTAGTAAGTTTCAGAACAAAACCCACAAATATTTTCTCAGTTCAAAAGACCCAACTGACTCTTCAATAGGAATCTTCTTAACTCACTTGCAGTGTTGCACATATGGTACTTTCTACCCACAAACTTCTTAAAATGCTCCGTAGGGACAACGGATTGTACTACAGGTGTATTTTAAATGTCGTCATAAAAAATAGGATAAACAGCTCATCAGTCAGCCAGAACAGTGAACAAAAGGGGTCCTTAGTTCACAGAATGATCTAATCTTTAAGTGTCCTATTTGGCAAGGGCACGTAGGACTCTATCTTTGGTTGTGAAAACATGTGAGTCCTTTATCAAGTCAAGGAAAAGTGATCAGTAACAGAAGTTGCCTGGGGTCATGGTGCTGCAAACTAGTAAAGGGCAATTTTGAAGAGGGGCCTATTATGGTTTCTGTAAAACTCAGTGAAAGAAAAATCCTTTGCTTACTCTTATAATGGTCTGGACCAAGCCTAGTGTTTGAATAGAGATCCATTGATTTGGGATTTTGATTAAGAGTCTCTGATTTTTATCTGGCTTTTCAGCACTTGAAAATCTTGCAGCAACAACATGTCTGTACAGAATAACCTACCAGCCATTTTGCAACTTTTGCCTCCAAATCAGTTCGGAAAATTGAAAAGGAGAGGGAAAGGTTCAAACAAATTTAATTTAGGTAGTAGTCAGCACTCTAGGACTATATTAATTAGCTTAAAATATTTGTATAAGAGTATAAGGTGCTCTACATTATAAAGACTGTCTTTTTGGGAATTACTGTTCATCCTGAATCATAACATAACAATAGAGAATTACACTATGAAATTAAGAGGTAACATATTCAAAACCAATAAAAGTGAATGCTTTCTCATGATATCAATAATTGGACTGCGTGACTTATTGCCAAAGGAAGCACTGGAGGAAAAAAATAATAGTGAGGGGTAAAAAGAAATTGTGCATTTACACAGAAAGCAAAAATTCCAGAGTTATAAATGTTATTGCTAAAAATATATTCTGGAAGAGATATTAAAACATGCTTCGGGGCTCAAACTAATATCTCACTAATAAATAACACGATGAAACTTAATGTATGGGGGCTGATTATTTTTCCAAAATATCTAGAATAACCCTGTGTTAAAAACTATAGATTAAAAAGACTTTAAGTATTTACTAAGCATGACAGTTCTCCAATAAGCAATTGTAAGAACTGTCTGGAAACCGGCTCATCGTTTCATAGTGACGAATTTTCCCGATGGGTGACATTTTGACATGGATTTCTCCTAGCTAACAAGGAAGGAGAGGAGAGGAGAGGAGAGGAGAGGAGAGGAGAGGAGAGGAAGAGGAGAGGAGAGGAGAGGAGAGGAGAGGAGAGGAGAGGAGAGGAGGAATATACAATCCGTGGGAGATACTCCAAGGTTAATCTGATTTCTAGTTTTACTTATTTATACGTTTGGGGGTGTGGATCTATGGGACTGGTGTGGATGCCCTTTATAGAAATAACTTGAGAGGCTCTGACTCACATTGTTGTTATGAGTCACAATAATGCTGGCAAGGACTACTAATTAGTTAACTAACATTAATTTTATACAAAAGCAATAGAAACATGATAAAATCATTCATAAAAATAGCTTAAGCATACAAATAATAGTTTAAATGCAAATGCGTTACCCTATACAATCAAATAGCATAAGCTGTTTTAAAAGAATTGGTCTCAGGCTGTTGCTCGCATGAATGTAATCGCTGCTTGAGTGGGTCTTGATTTGGAGCTTGGTTGGTAAATTTCCTTCTGTGTGGTGAGGGATCCAGTGGGTATTGTGCAAATACTTCTGAAATAAAAATGGTTTGGTTTGGGACATTTAAAGTACTTTTTTTTTGTTGGTTTTTTTTTTTTTTCTGTTTCATTTAAAAAATAACCTTAAAATCTAACCATTTTCTCTTACTTTGTGAATAACTCAGAGAATTAGATATAGCAGGGAGTCCAGTGTAATTTTTAATAAGATGTAATGTGATGAACGCATTTTCATTAGCTGGGGATGAATTTAGAAACTCCTTAAAGAACAGGCAGTTACTCAAGAGAAAGAAAAAGTATCTGCAGTACCAGCAAATCGTTCCTGCATAATCAGAGAAAGTTGGAATCATACTCAAACCCACCTGCTCCTCAGTCTTCAAGACTGCTAAAATGGCACCAAAATCCCTAGCTCCCTAAGCTTTATAATTTACTATTCTCATAAGTTTGGTAGCTCAGTAGTTTTTAAAACTGTGGCTAGAACCTGATATTAAACAAGGTTTATTATATGAAGACAAATATATGTTATAAAAGAATCTATAATCTGGAACAATCTTCGATTCAGATTCACATTTTACTGACTATTAAAGAACAAATAATATTCATTTAATCTTATTTCATGTTAAACTATTTTTCAGCTTCATGAAAGTGCTATAAAAAGTCAGATTTGGATTATAGTAGTCAGTGGAAATACCTAACTGATCGCCAAAAAATCCAGCATTAACTGTGCAATTAGTACTTGAAAAGCAATTGGAAAGAACCTTAGAATAGTAAGTGAGGCACTTCTGAAGTAAATGAGAAATCAACAAAGGTAAATAAATATCATTTATTTGCAATCTAACATAAAAGAAGAATTGCCAAGCAGAATTTCTTAATCAGATTCATATTGGCCCTCCAGGCCAAAATGCTTGAAACTGGAGATGGGCCTGAGAAGGCATCTGACTAGAGGCCTCTGTGACCTCAGGTCAACAGTGTTTGGCTTTAATTTCATCATTTATTTAAAATAAAAAGTTCATCTTTCCCAACCTGAGAAGAAAAACCATGTAGCACAATAAAAATATTTAAAGCATTTTCATCTTTCAAAATGCAAGCTCTTCTATCATCATTGATGCAATTAAATTCTTGAACTACTTTCTTCATTCCATTTCTGCAGCCTTTTGCACGCCTTTTGAGATTCCCTGTATTTCATATGATTTCAGGGGGCAATCAAGATAATAATCACTAAAAGAGGACCTTTCTGGTTCAAAACCTTGAAGCTAGCTGTTTGGGTGGTTTCTAATAGCTAGCATACCGTGGCTGATCAGATGGCTAATGAGGTCCCAGTGCCTCTAGAGCCTACATTAGAAACATGCCATGAAACTAAATGCTATGCACACATCACGAGGAGCTACTAGCAGGTAGACAAAATCAACCATCCGTGAGGAAAGGAAGGGGAATCGTAAGGCAAGGGAAGGCAAAGGAAATTAGCTGAAAATTACTCATTTTGAGACGCAAGCATAAAAACTTTTAAAAGTTTTGCAGAATAAGGTATAGAATGTCAAACTGTTTGAAACAATTTAATAAAAATGCAAGTATTGTCATGTGATAATAGGAATTAGAAATGAGCAAACCCAGAACTCTGTCATGAGTACATCATTTGTATATCATGAATATCAGTGTTACCACTTGAATTTGCAGAAGCTCAGATAGAAGGCTTTTCCTGCACAGGACTGTGCTCTGACAATTTCTTGTGAGAACATATGCAGTAAAGTGCTCCATCTCCAGCCTTTTTTTCTTTGATATTACTTTTCAGTCATCAAAAGGGTAAGTAGAAGTCCATGTCATAACCCTAGGTAAATCAACAAAGACATTAAAATGAATATTTGTAGAGATCAATGAATGTTATATGAAAATATGGTCATAAAAGTGTTTTTTCTGAATTTCAGACAACTTTGTCATACAGGTTCTCATACAGCTTAGCAAGCATGCTACAAAACTGTAGCTGTCAGTAGCAAAGCAGAAACAGCAGACAACTTAGAATAACTTGGAAAATAAAGCATGTGAAATGCTATGGCTTTTCATCTCTTTTCCCAAATCATGAACTTTGCATCACGTGTGACAATATCCCTAAACCATTAAGTTTATATTGTTCCAGTTATAAGAGAGAGGAGAAAGGACAGAGTAACATTACCTCTAAAGCTAATGATGTTTGAGTGAGAAAATGAAAATAAGCATGAGTTTAAAACTATGTTAATTTTTCTTTAATGTAGCCTATGAAAAGATGCACCTCTGGGGAGAACAGAAATTATTTAAAAATACTGGGTTTGAAATTAGGGAAGAGTTTTTAGGGAAGAGAAATTTCACATTTTTGCATCAATAGATATTGACAAATACAGTAAATTAATACATTAAATATTAATTTAGTATATTTTATTTTCAAATATTGACAATTTTAATGAAAAAAGCAGGATCAAAAAAAACTCTGAAGAACGGGTAATATTTCGTTTTAGGAAGAATGAATGCCCTACTGTGTGCTGTTTTGGCGGAGGTGTGTGTGCGTTGGAAAAACACTAACTAATAGTTGTTGATTTTTTGTTTCAATAGTAAATCAAAAGCAAAATTTAGTAACTATCAACACAATCCAGAAGAGGCATTTCAATGATTAAATACAGCCATCTACGAAAGCTCTTATGGTACCTTTTTGAGTGTTTGATTAAATAAATCTCCACAGTCCTCAATCATGTTTATGACATGAGTACAAAATTAAGATGACCCTTTCTGAACCAAGGGAAACTACAGAAACTACAGAAATTAAAAAGAATGTAACAAGTAGTAAGAGGAAAAGGACAGTTTGATACTTTGATTTATTATGCCACTTCTGGTTCCAAATGAACAGAGAATTTTTAAAACTGGTAAATTTGAATGTGTTGTTCCCTGGCCAGAACTCAGTGAGTGATTTAATGTCAGTGCAAAAGTGAAATCTGCCAATGCACTGAAGAGGAAAGCAACATGAGTACAGATTAATTTAGGAGCGACATGCTCAGATAGCTGCAGGAGTTAAATTTGTTACTTTTTCAGAGAGAAGACAGAAAACAATCCAACTTTCACTTCCAGGCTGATGTAAAAGCAAAAGAAAATGCATGTGATTTTCCAGCTAAGGAAACATTCTGATCTGTAGAAAGTGCAACAAATTCCCATAATTGAAAATACAAATCACGTTTACTGAATTTTGCAAAGTACCTTCTTGGAGCTGTTTCAAAACTTCTACACTGCAGGAAACAAAAATGGGTGTTCTTTTTTTGTAAGCTGCAGGACCAATAAAACCATTGGCCTGGGGACATAGGTTCCTCTCCTATTCCTTGTTTTCTTCCTCCACTCCAATATCTTGATGTGTCACTGTCTTCCATTGGAGTAAGGGTATTCCCATAAGTCTCTGCATTGTTCTTAGATTTCCTCTACGTGTTCAAGCTCTACCCCTGGCTTTTCACAAGCACACTCAATTTTGTCTGTTTTCTAACATTTTTCAGTTGCAGCCTTCCCTGAAATGTTTCACCTTTCAGCCATGGCCTTCCCAAACCAACTGCTCCCTCCTGCATTCTCTGTCCATACCTGGTCTGCCAGAAGGGCATCAGCAAAGCTTGCTGTGGTGGAGGTTGACTGATTGTTTCATGTGAGTTTCTGTTTGGCTTTAGCTCCTCTTTTGCACTGCAGCTAGGCAGTCAGACAGAGGGGATACAGGTGAGTTGCAGCCATCTACTTGCACAAAAGTCAAAGGAATTTAGTGGCTTTAAGATATCTAGACATTATGAAGTGTAGCTGAAAATGAACAAAATATATTTTGAAGTTACTAGGGAAAGAGGGGGCTGATTGCCAGTGAAACAATATGTTCACATAAACCTGATTTCCTTGGGAAGCCAGGCTAAAAATGGTGAGTAAATGGGAACAGTATCTGGTCATCTGAATTCAGTACGCTCAACCACTGCGCAATTCAAAGCTGTGGAGAGTTGAAGGGTTACTGATCCCAGGGCTATAGATTTGCTGCATTCAACAAGGCAATTAGAACAGCAACCAGGAAGAGTAAAACTTTCATGCTCAGACATGAAACAGAGACTTGCTAAAAATTGATTAATGTCATATCTTTGTAGTATTAAAGATAGATGACAAGCTTCTGGCTTCACTGTTTAAAATCTTGCCTAAGAACATGCTTGCTCTCTACAGAGCCACTACATTTTGTACAGAATAAAACAAACAAACAAAAAACTTTCACATCTGACCCAGAGGCTAATAAGAGAGATGCCTACAAAATCATTCATATGACAACAGACCTGCTCGTGGATATTAGACACTGCACATTGCTTTGTTGCTGTCTTGGGGTAGAGCAGTGTTGCGAAGCAGATCTCCTTTTGCTTTTCTCAGTTGGAGGTGGGAGCACTGCTCACCCTCAGAGCTCTGTTCAGCGTCTTATTGAGTACCCAACATGGTGTTTTACTTAATTTATAGCCAAAACAGACAAGTATAGAAGGATTGCTAAGTGAATGAGGTCAATAAAAAATAGAACAAAGACAAAGCAGAAAAATGACAAGTTCACAGAAAACTCAGTTTATTTCTTGTAACAACATTTAACCCAACACAAAATGTTGATAGATCTCAAACCTCTGAGTTTAATAATCCACTGTGAGCAAAGAAAGCACGACATCAAAATGTCGTGTGTATGAAGTGAATAAGCTAGATTTTTCAGTGAAATAGCTAGCCCATATCTAAATGGCTACATCTTTATATTTAGAAAATGCGTCCACATTACAACTGAACACAGACAGACCTACTTCTTAAAAAGTACCTCAGAAAGGAGTGAGCAGCCCAGGGATGGGGAGTGGATTAGCCAGGCCATTGTCACAACTCCTTAGTCCCAATTCACAAAGGTGAAGAAGTTTTTCAGTGCACACCAGTGAACACTATGTGTTGTTATGTAAAAGTAATGCACAGAGAAATCAGAACTAAAAGTCCAAATAAGCACTTCATGCGTTCAACTATCACTTACAGTGGCAGCTGATTTTATGTAACTCAGTGTATAATTCTTGCCAATCAGTTTTCAACAGCCACAAGTCTCAAGGAAGGAGACCTGTTTTAGGAAGCATCATAAAACATTTTCTACAAACTAAACTATGTTAGGCTGTAGCTAGCTGTAATAAAAGATTCGCTTTTGTTATGTCCCTTACAAAAAAATGACAATTTATCTCAATATTTCTTTTTTCTGTGTGAGAACAATATGCATTTCCATATTTAGACTAAAAGTATCAAAAACGTGCCACCTACCATGCTGGAAACATGAGCACTGTAAATGCAGTATGGTCATGCAGACCGACAGGGGTCATATTTTTTGAGTCATCCTGAAAGCTCTGGTGATAAAAAACTAGGCTATTTCTGAATTGAGTAGTGATTAAACAAAAAAAAAGTCCATATCTTGTCAATATCTTTTGTCTTTGGAAGTAGGCTGTGGAGGTTTTGGAATATTTTATGATGGGCTATGTCATTGAAGAACCCACACAATGCATATAAACAGCAGGGCCATTTTGGTCCCTCAATTAAACACCATCCATTAAGGCTCCTAATTTTGGAATAAACACCTATTCCCTTATCAACCAGCAATATTTTAGGACGACTGGAAAACCATAGTTTTGATGCTGAGGGTGATCTTCCAAAGTCTGGGGCATGAAAGATCATTGGACACCTTAAAATTGTCTCACCTTATGACTTACCCAAATTCAAACAAAAGTGAGGACTTGTATACCTGAATCAGCAGGATACTTCCTCCCATAGAGAAACAGACCTAATTTTAACTTAGCCCTTGTTTTGCCCAAGTTAATATTCTTATTTAAATAAGATTCTTTCCACAGAAAAGCTTGTTTCATGTATCTGCCTCTGTTTAATGATAGGAGATATGTTGTGTATTCAGCTAACAAAATGAAGTATTGTGCAAATTAACATCAAGGAAGTCCTCAAGTGTATTAGAGGGTGGACTGCATAATGAGAATCTGAGATCAAGGGCCTGAGCTGTAATGGTTCTCTTCTGAGGGCATATTTATGCTGCATCTGTGCAAAGCAGTAGAGAATGTTATTCTAGAATAAATGGCTGTGATGCAGGAAAGGATCCTCACTGAGGAATCGGAGGACATTTTACCTATAATACAGAGACCCACAGCTGCATGAAATGACGTTCCACAGAGAGATGGAAGACTAAGGCTGGAGACGCATGAGAAAATAGGAGCTGCACCTACAAACTGAACAGTTAGACTTCTGAGGATGGGTCATGCTAGATAACAATCAGACCTACAGGAGTTTTTTAAAAGTGCTTTTCAATGCAGACAACAGCTGCAAAAAAAACCTCTGCAGCCACTGTCCTTTGTACATAAATGCAAATACTTCCAAAGAGGAACATATATAGCAAAGCAGAGTGGTGCTGATTTTATTTCCTTTTAGCATGTCAGGATACAAAATGGACAGATTAAGAGCTTGCCATGTCCCATCCTGAGATTCTGACACAAGCGTAATAATTTCCATGGTTTAGACAGCTCTCCTCAGCTAACAAAGCAGTAAATTACCAGTCTGAGACAGGGTCAGTTCAGATTTATTCACCTCTACAGGTAGTTCATGTATTTCAGTCTCTCTTCTTATGGTAGTGATGTATGTGCTTTAGCTTTTGTGACCTCAAATTTGAGTACTAAGGTAGCTGTCCAGGTGTTCATGCCAATCCCCAGTTTTTGATAATAAACTCATTATGTAAAACAGTTTCCTTTTTCCTTCTGGAAAAAAAATCCCGATTTTTATTTGAACTTGTGTGCATAAAAAGTCAAACTTGGAACAAAAGAACTTGATGTTATCAAAATGAAATATTTTCTTTGAGCTGAAAAGACATCTTTAAAAAAAAAAAGGGGGGAGGGTTTTTTAACATTTAGAAAGATCTTTTGCCAACATTGTGGCAGCTCTCATCACTAAAGTCAGCAAAATCCATGCTTCTACCCTTTTACCATGTTCTGCGGCTTTAGCAAACTATTTCCAAGGAACTATGAAAGAGTGAGAGTTAGCAGGTGAAAACTCTCTCTAGGGAGGAAACCAAGTCCATCGAGAACATGCCCGAGCAGAAGGGCAACAGCAGCGCTTGGCCATGGGCTGAGGGGACACAGCAGGCACCAGGGTTGTGAGCGGAGGGTGCAGAAAAGACACCCGAGGTGACAGGGACCAGGACCCAGGACGCGTTAGGGCATGAGGTGAGGGGAGGACAACAGGGAGGAACCAGCCCCACAGCAGCTGGCTGAGACCTGCTTTGGTGGTGACAGGGCACAAGGAAGCCAGCTTCTCTGCTTATTGCTAGTGTCATTACACCCCTGGGAGGCATATTTGCCCACATCCATGTCTATCAGTTTATGGACATCCTTGTGCTTTCTACTTCGTAATAAAAGTGTCACAGAACACTTATGAAATAGGGACTCTCGTTGTTTACAGACCTTGAGCGCAGAGCTCCTCGCATGCATAAATGTATTCGTTCCTATCCCCTTCCTCAACAAGAAACGGGCACTGAATCATTCTCATCCAAATGTCACTGAACTTCTCCTCGTTTAGGCTGCTGGCAGTTCAGCTCTCAGAGCCAGTGTCCAGGAACACGCGCCTCTAATAAATTTGATGGAAATAACACTGCCACTAGATTGACGCAGACAGTGACAGCAGGTATCAGACTTATGGTCCATATGACCGCTTACTGCAAGCTCAAATCCTCAAAAGCTAAATACTGTCAGATTAAAGAAAGAAATCCTGTGCTTTTGACTATTTTTACTGTTCATTTTGGTTAAGTCTGTGTCTTCTTTTTTAAAACAATTTATTGCTGGGACTAAATAATATATGCAATCTCCAATCTCCTGTTGACAAATTCTATCTGTCTACCTCCACTGATACTGTGGAAAAAAAAACATGGAAGATGTGAGCGTTTCAGTTGCAGCTGTAATGCATTACCAATTTTATTTTGGATATAAAAATGGAGACTTAAACTTTTGTGAGCAACAGGCTGTCATTAGGGCTTCTGGGTACTATACAATACAATGAGACCTAGGGCTCTATATAAAGACCTATCTAAGCTGCAGAAAGTTCCTTTGACATTGTGCTAAAAAAATCTGTCTGTTGGGATACAGCAGTGACTGTCACATTCTTCCTACAAAGCACTTTGGCAGCAAAAGGCTGAAACATTTTCAGTCAACCCAAATCAGCCTGGTTACATGTAATGTGCAGTTGAAGACTTTTAGTGCTTTATCAGTTATTCCTAGTTTTTATGATTTTGGGTTTCCCAGTTTACACATTCGCAGTCCTCTATAAACCAATGTAAGTTACCCCAAAATCCCAACGCTAACCAGGAAGATCATTCATATCTTTCACTAGATTGTCAAACACTTGATTAGTATTTATGGATGAACATGTGAAAAGTCTGTCTTTAGCATGCAGATATCAGTAGCTGTTGTTCACCATAATAACCCACAATATGTGAAGGCCCCATTAGTTTGTGGAGGAGGGCAACTGAAACAATCCCATAGATCAGAACCAAACCTGAAAATATTTTGAATAAAATTTGGGCTGTGCATGTTGAAGCTGCCTGATTTACTGCAGCTTATGACAGTGTTTGGACAGGTTTTTCAAGGAATTTTATCAAAGCCCATAACCAGGGTGACACTTGCATGACTTCTTAGAGTCTGAACTGATTTCTAGGCAGCCAGCCATATGGTCTAGATAGGAGACCTCTGAAGTGCTTTGGTAAATTGGGCCAGACTTCAGAGGTATAACAGCAACACTGTAGTGTTTGACTTGTTACGTTGATTCATAATGTTTTGAACATCTGCTGTTAAAATACTTTTTCCTGGATTGTAAGATTTTGGTGATAGAAACCTGCTAATTCTGCATTCGAACAGTGGTGGGGAGTAGGCAAAGAGGATCTAGCTAATAAGTGGGAGTAACCAGTGATGCTCCCTCCTTGTCCCTGGTAAATATACATCTAGGACTTCCTATTCTGTAACTGGCTTTGAATCATTTATAATGATAACATAGTTCAAATAAAAAGGATTCTTCTCATTTGGTTTAAGAGAAATCTGTCCAGGTCTGACAGATGATATATTTTTGTCTATCTACAGCATGGACATTTACATCCAAGCCTCTGTCCTGGGCTTCTTTGGTAATCGTAGCAGAAATATATACATTTCTAAGGTATCTTAAGTGGATTTTAAAAACAAGTCAGGTTCCCTGAAAAGGTATTTCTTCCTGATGGCTATAAAGGGATAATAAAATGAATATATCAGACATAGATGTCTGCATTTTGGATATCTAATATTGAGGAAAAAGTCCACTCAGTCTGCCTCAGATTCTTATCTGCAAAATTGCTGCTTCGCATATTATGACTTATCTTGAAATGTTTGATCTTTTAAGTTTAGTGTTCTGCATTTCTCGTTACTGAATTGCATCCAATTTATTTAAATGATTTCCCTAAATTGTCAAGACCTTTTTAAGTCTGTCCTCATATATGTTTACAGACCCTCACAGCTTGATGTCATTGGAAATTTAATAAGCGCACTACACTATTTAATCATTGACTACCTACTAATGATTCTAGTCACTAATGAGAACATTGATGAGAACCGGGCACAAGACTGACCTCTGCAGAACAGTACTCAATATGTAATGCCAGCCAACAAAAAAACATTAATAACTACTAAACACGGTTTCCTAAACATTTGTGTATCTGCCTGATAGCAATTTCATGAAGACCTCACTTCCCCATTGCTTCTATGAAAATGTCACATGAAACAGTTAAAAATAGTAGTGAGGTCAAGATATACAAATTCTATACTATTATGCATACTCAGTACTTCTTATCAACTAGAGAAGGAATATTCAGAGGGTAATGGTATAGTTCTATCACCAAATTATATACTAGTTGTTACGATCATCTTTTGCTATTTTGGGTGTTTACCAAAATATATCTTTTCACACATATTTATTATTGCAGAAACTGAATTTAACGATACTGGACCATAATTCTCCAAACTCTCCCCTACCCCTCCTTAAACGATAAACTTTTATATGTGCCCCCTCTTTTCCTCGGTGGCTTGCTCGTACATTGAGCAGCTCTATCTATCTGTCTGAGTAGCCTTTCTAGGCCTATTTCTTATGGAAATAGACACTGAGGAGAAAAATGCACAGAAACTTTTTGTCCTGTCACAGATCTTGCCCCTGATGTGGATGGATACAGCATGAAAACCTAAAAAGCGATAACGTTAGTCTTGTCCTAAAGATTACCTAGGTGAGCCCCATCACTAATGATTGGAGGATAATTTTTATTAGCATCATGGTTTCACCTGGGATGGAGTTAACGTTTTTACTAGCAGGTAGTGTAGTGCTGTGGTTTGGATTTGGGATGAGAACCGTGTTGGTAAAACACTGGTGGTTTTGGTTGTTGCTGAGCAATCATGGCCTTGTCTGGCTCCTCACCACCACCCTGACAGCAAGTAGGGCTGGGGATGCACAAAAAGTTGGGAGGGGACACATCCAGGACGGCTGACCCCAACCGACCAAAGGGATAGTCCATGCCATATGGCATCATGCTCAATATATAAAGACTGGGAGGAAGAAGAAGGAAGGAGGGGGATGTTCTGAGTTATGGTATTTGTCTTACTAAGTAACCATTACATGTAATGGATCTCTGCTTCCCTGGAGACGGCTGAACACCTGCCTGCCCATGGGGAAGCAGTGAATGAGTTCCTTGTTTTGCTTTGCTTGCACGGCTTTTGCTCTACCTATTAAACTGTCTTTATCTCAACCCACGAGTTTTTTTTTCACTTTTACTGTTCTGATTCTCTCACCCCCATCAGAGAGAGTGAGTGAGCGGCTGTGTGATCCTAGTTTGCTGGCTGGGGTATAAACCACAAACAATTAGCTCCAGAAAATTTAAAAATTTTAATTTAAATTCAGTAGTCTCTACCCAGTTCTTCTCTTTTGCTCTCTGAGTTCTTGCTCCCTTTACCAAAGATCTCAGTTTTACTACACAAAACCACATGTGTTATGCAAAGGAAGGCTTTTCCATTTTATAATGCCTAATAAGGTTCTGGTCATTGGTCATTTTAAACATAATATGTCTTATATATCAGTGAGGATTGATTTTAATTCATCCTAGGAAGGCGGTGTAAACTCATTGAAAATTCACACCAATGTCATTTTATAGTAAGATATATAGGTCCATGATGGCTCTTTCACAACTAAATAAATCTAACTCAGTCCATTCTTTTTATAAATTAAACAAGGTTTGTCATTTAGGCAGTTTATAATACAGTTTTCTCTTTACCATTCATGGAATGGTGGTATCTTAACAACTGCAATGAAAAAAATCTCTCTGATCTCTGAAAAAATTCTCCATAGCGCAGTTGTTGTTCACAAATGATTCTGTATGTGATAAATACTTCAAAGTAATCTGAAATAGTGTTTATAGAACATTTTCAATAAGTTTTCAAGAGGCATCAGACACCATGAGGGCATGGAGGTGGTCAAGCACTGGAACAGATTGCCCAGGGAGGCTGTGGATTCTCTGTCCTCTGGAGATGTTTAGACTGGAACCAGCTGAAACAGAGCCCTGAGCAACCTGCTCTCACTGGACCCTGCCTTTGAGCCAATCAAAGTCAAATGAGAAATAAAGAATGCATTTTAAACATTGAGATTGACTGGCCAACTTCAATTTGTTTCCATCTCTTGATGTCTGAATACTATTGCAAAGGTATGATTGTGTCAACAAATGATTGTTCTCAACAAAAAAACCTGAATAATATTCTAGGGATTATGTTGTGCTTAAAATCAAGATGAGCGCTTGGTTTCTTTTGCAGAAAATTATTTTTTCATTAATCTCAGTTTTCTGTTGAAGCAAACATAACACTCTACTCTGAAAGAATTGCTTTATACTTTTCCTATTTTGTCTAATCGGTTGAAAATATTTTCCATTTACATTTGTATTTACTTGTCCATGTGAATTGTTACTTACATAGATTGATATTGAACATTGTAATTTCTAGAAATATACAGTTACTTCCATTTACAAGAAACAGTGCAGAAATTTTGAATCATATTTCCTGAACATAATGAAAAAACAAGCTGTCATTTAAGTAATATTACAGTTGAAGAGGAGAGGAAATAATACAGGAATAACAGGAAATTCTGCACTGCCATTTTTAAACCTCTAAATAATTTCCCGTACCATTTGGAATCTACCTTATAATAAATGAAGTTACTTTGTATTATTCATCACTAAAAATTCTAGAGGGCTACTTTTGCTTCTTTTCATGACAGTCTACCTTTTTTTTTTTTCCTTTGTTAACACTATTTGTACTCCTGGGAAAAATAATTTGACATTCATGTCAAAAAATGAATATGGAACAATTTGACAGATCACTCTGGGAAGATCAGAGAAGCTCCATTACATGAAGAAAACAGAGATAAGACAAAGACCAGAGTTACTGAGTGGAAGGAAAGAAAAGACAGGTGCTAATTACTCTGCAGTTTCTTAGACTACACTTCATTTTGTATTTGAAAAAGTAAAGCTATGTACTTATCCACCATAATTTGTTAAGTGGAGTTTTTTTCAAGATTTGATTACTTTAATGAGCATGTAATTTCATTCACAGCTCCATCTACCTAATAAAGGGCAAGAGGATGATTAATTACCTACTGTCTAGAAGAGAAATCATGTTAAGTGACAAAATTCTGTTTTTTTACCTTTCATGTAGGAGGTACATGAGAGGGATGATGTGCCTGTTCAGGTCAGCTCATAGGATTCTCCTTAACTAATTGCTGTTTCAGTCTCATTGGCTGACTAATTTCTTTCTTTTTCATGTGGCTGTGCCCATTAAATTTTGAAAGCAGCTATTGCCTCACCTTGCACAAGCAGTGTCTTGATTACAGAAAGTTGCTCCAAAAAGTTTGGGGAAATCAGTTGGTACCTGCAGTGAGTCACAAAACTACATAAGAAGTAATGGGTTCTCATGTTAATTTATTTATGTTGTGAGGTTTATAGTGGTTTATGACATCCCGCTCAGCCTATGTACAGTATATGTGTAATTTTATGTATACGCAGTGAAGATACTGACCTGAAGGCAGGGCATGGGGACACCATCAAAAATAAGTGTCAGAAGAGGCACTGCAGACATTCAGTAGCTGGAAAATCTGACTGAAATGAACTGTTCAAAAAGGCCATTTTTCTGCCTGGGCTCCGCGAGGCAGACAGACCCCATACAGGAGAGTTTCCAAGAGAACAGCATAGAGGTACATGCACAGCAGATGTGACTCAACGTGTCTGTTGCCAGAGAGGTGCCATTTAGCTCTGACTATGAAATCAATTCCTTCTATTAGCAGCCTTACCAGAAAGCTGGCTGCCCTCCCTTGAAGACAAATGCTCTCACCAGTTCAGCAGTCCCTGTAGGCAGTGTGGAAAGTGTAAACGGGAGTTTCAAAGAAAACATAAGCAGAAAGTTACTGGCCAGTTTCAGTGTGACCAGTGTTGCCTTGGTTATGGCCAAATAAACAGAAGGAAAGAGGTAGCTGGGTATAAGAGTACAATTTGTCTGCATGTTTTGTCAGAGGCAGTTCCCAAATGCACATTTGCAAGCAAAAATTTACATAACTTTTACCAGCTCTTGTCAAAGCATTTCTAACCAAGATGGGTCTCTGTAATGGTGAAAATACCCACAGCTTTTCAATTTTTCCTCTTTCTCCTGTTACTTTTCAGAACTTCATTGTGTCCATAGAAGTTAGAAAGGAAAAAGGACCTTCACTACCATTTCTATTTTTCATCAAATCTCACTCTAAAGATACTCTGCATGTTTATGAGCAGAAATTCATCAAAATAAACAATTCCATATGTTTTAAAAAAAGCACAGAACGACAGTATGTGATGATGTGTATGTCTTAACCACATATAGTTAAGAAAATAAATACTTCTATAAACTAATAGATCAGTGTTATTAATCACAGCATAATAAAATTGACAATTTTCAAAAGAAACTTTACATGTATGATACAATGTATGATAGTTTTTAATATACAGAATTTGTTTACCTCTTTATAACTAGATGTACACCTTTAGCAACTAAAGAAATCAACAGATTTACTTCACAACTGGCAGTATGAACAAAACATACCCTCTGAGCCAAGTTTATATAAAATAGCGGACCTTTGTAACCAGTCCAAAGGTTGGTTCTTTAACTCCTGGACAGGTAGGTTATGGTACTGAACATTTTCTGGGGAAACATTTTAGCTTTTTCCACTTCAAAAAGCAGCCAAACTTAGATTTTGGGAAATAAACTATTATTTGCATTAGTTATTGGATTTTTTTAAAAAAAAGCTAATACTAAAAATCTGCACTCTTGTCCTTTAGCTGCATGAAAAACAGCAGAGACATTAAGATGGGGGTGTAGAAAGCCGGAACAGGAAAAGGACAATCGTATATCACTGCTGTACGTAGTGTCACAAAAATGAGAGAGAAGGGGAAAAAATAAATTAGAAAAATAATCAGGGATATCCTCTGGACATCTCAGGTGATCGGCAAAATCTTAGAGTGGGCTTCTTCCCCCCTGATTTTAGTCACATAAAAGTGAAGTACGAAGGCAAAGCATTCAGACTACCTCTATTGTCAATGAAGAGACATAGGCATATAGAAAAGAAGATTTATCCTCTTGGCTTTGATTCCATTATGGGATGAATTTGCTCATTAAGGAAGCTGACTTTCTTTTTTGTTAAAGGGGGTTGGCTAGATGGATAGCTTAAACTTTAACTAAATAAACAGCTCAAATAAGATGTCTAACTTTTAGATCAAGTCGTATGAAAAATGCCCCACTCACCGCTGAAACAACAGAACAAAATAAAGTTTTGGTTTTCCTAAACAAAAAAAAAAACAATAAAAAATAAGCAAAATAAGCAAATAATCAAAAATCAAACACTGAGTTGTTACAATCACTTTGTCCTGATCAGTAACATCTGTTTTAACAAGCAAATATTCCTTTTAAGATATTAAAGAAGGAATGCAAATATCTGGTCTCTGAAAATTTAATACTATCTTTCAAAATCAGTCATTAACGGAAGTATTAACTGAATAATCTAGCTCACTAACATCTTTAGGTTTTTTTACATAGATCCATTTGTAGTAAAAAGATTAAAAATATAATGGGATTAATGCAACTAAATTAGATTTGCAGATTTGGCTCAGAGAATGAGTTCTGTAAAAATATAATAGGCATTTAGTATTTAGTTACTTCAGATAGACTGTGGATATACACACAGAAATTATTTCTATCATACTACATTGGATATCACTGCTGGCTAAATTGTCAGTCTCTGTTCAAGATTGACCCAGAACAGACAACTGATATAGCTGACCGATTTCTCCATTCAAACTATGTGTTGCAGATTCATCACAGGGAAACTTGGGATCTGTGCAGGGAAATAAAAGTCAATTCAACAAATTTGCACAAGGATGCAACTCTGTTTTATTCCCTTTTGCAATAGAAGCCATTTTAGAGTCCCGTGGTGCTGAACAATGGACATTTTATGCAGATTTACAGTCTGGGTTTATCCAGGTTCTGTTCTAAATAGGACCTTACATCACATTTAAAACATTAAAAAGAATGTCTCACACAATTCTTACTTCATTTTTGCAGCATTCAGGTAGTATTAACAATTGATTCTTTTTCATGTGGAATTTCATCAAATTATATTATCTACCTCGATTTCTCTATCCTCCATTGGTAATACTAACAAAAGAACTGGAAAACAAAGTGGAAATGACTGCTGAGAGGTTTCCTCCTCTGTTTCCCATTTCAGGACAGGATAAACAATGACTAAAGCAGGTGTTTATTTCCTGTGGTGCAACAAAATAAGGAAAAGAGGAAACAACTACAATGACAGAGCCAAACAAACATTGCCCTAACCAAATTATTGCTGTTCGTAATAAATTAGTTAATATAGCCTGATTTTGAATGTATAATTTCCCACTGATTAATTTCAAGTGTGGTCCAGCTGGTGGCCTGCAGGTTGGATCCAGCCTGTGAAATTTTCTCCAGCAGGCTCAGGAAACTGGATTTTGGCAGCAAATACCTTACCTGTGGCTTCCAACAACATAAACTGCTGTTACCGCCACATTGTAGAAAATGAACCTGCAAATTACGCTGTGCTAGCACAGCAATGGCTGGCATGGAGTAGAAGCTGTCAGCAAAACAAGATCAGGCTCCCGTGATTACAGAAGTTGAACCATTTGGAGATATAAAATTACTGTGTGAGGCAGTACTCAGAAGGATGGATCAGATGCGGGCTTTATATTTTATTTCAACAGTCAGCAGTAAAGTTGATATGCTCCGTAACAGGTACCGTGTTTGGTGAAATCCTTCTGTGAGTTTTTGGATATAAAATATGAAAGTGCATTATCTATAGGAACTAATTGTTACAATTTCTTGTCCTTAATCTACCATTTTTGACACTGGTGAAAGAGTTCTACACTTGCCCAGACCATATAATATCTGCGAAGTCTTTAGTAGTAATGTTTATACTGGCTTGGGACAGGAATATATATGCATAAGGACTTGCAGTCTTGTGTTACGGTCCAGAGTTTCTCATTTACTCGTATCGACTGCACCACAGCTATGCTTGGAATAAATGTCTGAGAATGTGAAGTTCTCCAGAGGCATTACTGGAAAGTGAGGACTATGAACTCAACCGACAAAAGACAACCTGCCACACACTTTTTTCACATGGAAAAAAAAAATCCAAGGTAAATGCAGTGATATTGCATACCTGACAAACTTTAAAACCAGTTGTACTTTGAAGCCTTAAATACTCAATAATCTGCTAGTCTGGCTCTACAAAGCTTAATTTCAGAACCTGGTGCTGAACATGAATCTTAAATTCTTTAACATTTCATGTTTACTGTCTATCTTCATATTTAATTTCTGTACAACAGAAAAGCCTGAAAGATTTAAAAAACTGCACAGAAAATGCTAAAACATACACTCCCTACACAAGACAGAAATAGATCAGGGTAACTGGGCATCACAATTAATGTTACACCAGCGAGAATTACAATGAAAGTACAAGACATGTCAGTTCTAAACTCAATTCCATGAGAATTTCTGTGGCTTGTGGTCTGAATCTTATCCCAGTTTTAATAATGAATCTGTCAAAAGGCAGAAGATAAAAGCATCAAATCTGGTCAATTAACTTTAAAAAAAAAGCATAATAAAGCATACAGAAGCATTTCTGAGAAGCACCTAGCTGAAGAAATAAAAATTAATAGTAAGACTTTGTCAGGAGCATGAGAAGCAATGAGCTAAGCAGGATCAGGAATCAAAATGCAAGAGAACTCAAGAGGGATAACAGCAGAAATGCTACATGGATTTTGTAAAGATGTTCTTTATGGAGGAGAGCAGAAATGCTTTCTACTTCAGAGAGGTTCCATAGAGAATTGTCCCAATTTGTGTGGAAATAGGGGGGGTTTCAAAACAAAGTCGTGCAATAAACAAGACAACAAGATATTCAACCAAGGCGTCTCAGGAATATAAAGCACACTGTTTCCGAACAGCTGATGGGCACTTGCAATCATCACACACTGGATTTGGCACAAGGTGGGTCTGTTTACCCATATTTTAAAATATTCCTATGAACTGGAAAGATCTTTTTTTCAGAGTTTAAAATATTTTTGCAAACAATTTCCCCTTTAAGTATTTTGAGTGGGATCAGAAATTACTGCTTGTTTGTTCGTTTTTTTGTTATTTTCCACAGAATTCAATAGGAATATATAGGAGTTTTTTTGTATTACTACACACATGCTCACATAAATAAAAATAACTGTAATTATGCACAGGAAAAAGTATAACAAGTCACGGTTCATTTATTATAACCACTACCCTAATAGGGGGCAGTGTAAAGTAATGGTTAAGTATAAGTAAACACTTGATGGAAACATTAGAATATAGAAAACTGAAGTGAGTTGCTCAAAGCAAAGCAGAAATTAGAAAGTAAGTGACCTTAGAGCCCAGGACTTCTAATCTTGTTTAATTCCCAGTCACTCTTCTAATTTCAGAGAGATTTGGGTAAGTGTCTTTCTGTCCCCAGGAGATAAAAAAAAAAAGTTTCAAGAACCTCATATACACAATGGAAGGAAATCTGAGGAGGAAAAAGAAGAATGTATAATGCTAGGGTTAAGTCTAGAACAAAAAAAAAAATACAGTAGTAATGATCTGTCTCACAATAATGTCTGTCATCCTTGAAAACATTATACGGGGAATTGATTGTCCATGTTTACTTACTGGGTGAATAAAAGTGTTTTCCTTGCATGCACAAGCTATAACCACTGTCTACCGCAATTCCTGTTTTTTCTTCAGGTTGCTATTGGCTTATACAAAAATCTACCAACCCAGTCCCATACCTATGGCTATAGAAAATATTTCCTTCATATTTAGCTTCTAACCAGTGAAGTTTTGTTACCCCAAATCATCCCCAAGCCCTGCAGAATGCATCCTCCATTGCTTCTGCAGTGAACTTGTGAACAGAAGCTGCCCTGGTCCCCATGACCTCCAGTTGGTTTGTTATCTACTATGCTAACAAATTCCTTGCAAGCAGACTGTGAAGCCTGGTCTACAACTGGCTCCCTGGCAGGTGTGATCACTGAATTATGGTTTTATTGGTTTAAGACATTGCTGCATTTTGGATAGGTGTACTGAGATAAGAATGTATGATAACACACATATGTGTCAGATCTCATAATTATTCAGAAGTAGCCAAAATTCTGTCTCTGACTTAATCCACTGTTAAGCATATTCATTACATTTCTTTTTACTCAGTAATTAAGTTTCCCAAAAGTCTGAAGAAAAGTGGTACTATGGCAAGAACAAATTAAATCAGAACATTTGTAAGGTCTAATCCTCTTTTCCTTAGAGGGCTCGCCTTTAACCTACTTATGTTTTAAGCTGTGTTTCTTCATCATTTGACCAGTTGCCACAGTTGGAAAACCTGTATTTTTTGTAAGTAAATGGAATACAGGCATATTTTTCATCTAACTGAATCTCTGATAGACTGCTGTCATGTTGCCGTATTTGTTTAAATTTTCCTAGGAAAACCTGTCCTTGTTCCAAAGATAAGTGTTACCATTTCAGTCTTTCTCCATGAAGATGCTAAAAGCATCTATTAGATATTTTTGAACAAAGAGTTAGCAGAAGCTGATGCTGGGGTTTTCTCTTTCTTTCCCTTTACAAATCTCTGTTCTTCAGCCAAAGCAAAATCACCAGAGAGCTGGCATGTGTCCCAGGAGCTCTTCAGCCCATGCTGGAGGAGTGAACGAAGGGCTGCACTGGGAGTCCCGAGACCTGCTCCTCCCTGCTAAGTCCTATCACAGTACAACCACTCTTTTCATAAGATTCCCCTGAATTTGAACACTGCATTTCTGATCTCCAAAACTTCAAAAAGCAGAAGGGATAGACCTCACTTTTAAAAAGAGCAGAGTCAAAATGAGACCGCTTCCACCCCTCTCTGTGATGATGGAAATCCATGCAAGCAGTGTTAGTGTGGAAAACATGAGACTTCAACATAATAGTACTAATAATTTGGAATCATTTCTTGCATACATTTAAACATAGAATTGTCATGGTACACTGTCTGTCACTGATCTCTACAAGTTCCATTTTGTCCTGGTTTGAGGTAAAACAGGACCAATTTTCTTCAGTAACTTTGCTTCTTAGCTGGGCCTCTTCTAACTACTGAAATTAACAGCATATTGTGCTGACAATGTTCACTCTCAGAGTGATAAGACCTGTGTTAATAGTTGACGCCAAGGCACAGTATGCAGAGAGGCTCTTGCTTATACTTATTGCTATAAAACCCAAGGGCAGCTAACTTGGTCATTTGCCCCGTTGGAGGGTCGGAAGCAGAAAAGCACAGTGGGGTCCCACCTGCGGGGAGGAGCGGACAGGACAGGTGACCCAAAACTGACCAACAGGGTATTCCATCCCATCTGCCTCATACTCAAAACCTGGGGGATCAAAGGGTCAGCCTCTCTCTTCAATGGCCAGCGTCTGAGGAAGACTCTGTCTGTTCACCTGCCTGTGATCCTGATCCTGAAACCAGATCCCGTCAGTCACTAAGTCCAGTCTGGGACTTCCCCAGTGCCAGCCAGTGACGTGATTGTCATCCTGGGAGCTCAATACAGTTTTGTATATATTGTGCTGTGCTGTGCTGAGAGGGCTAAGGGGTTGCTGGTGGACAATAAGCTGATCATGAGCCAGCAAGGCACCCTTGCAGCAAAGGAAGCCAACAGCCTCCTGGGCTGCATTAGGAGTGCTGCCAGCAGGTCAAGGGAGGTGGTCATTCCTCTCTACTCAGCCCTGGTGAAGCCACACCTGGAGTCCCGGGTCCAGTGCTGGGCTCCTCAGTATGAGAGACATGGACATAATGGAGAGAGTCCATTGAAGGGCCACAAGGATGATAAAGGGACTGGAGCATCTCTTTTATGAGGAAAGGCTGAGAGCTGGGACTGTTCAGCCTAGAGAAGAGAAGGCTCAGGGAGAATCTTATCAATGTGTATAAATACCTGAAGGAAAGGTCCAAAGAGGACAGAGTCAGGCTCTTTTCAGTGGTGCTCAGTACAGAACCAGAGCCAACGGGCACAAGCTGAACTACAAGATATTCTGTATAAATACATGGAAAAAAAAAAATTTGTACTGTGGTGGTGGTCAAACAGTGGCACAGGTTGCACAGAGAGGTTGTGGCATCTCCATCCTTGGAGATATTCAAGCCCTGGCTGGACACAACCCTGAACAATCTGGTGTAGGTGACCCTGCTTGAGCAGGGGTTGGACTGGATGATCTCCAGAGGTCCCTTCTCATATCAGCCATTCTTTGACTCTTTGTAAAAGACGGAAATTAATAAACATAGCTCATTCACAAGAAAATTATTATGGAAACTATTATGATCTCTGGCGATTTAAGCATTTGCTTTAATGAGACAACAACAATGTTTGACAATTTCTGTCAAATTGTCAGAGGAAAGATGAAAGGTTAGTGCGTAGAAGACACAAGGCTCAATTAACAACTAAAATCCCTGATGGCAGCCAGACTGTAATACCCTAGAGGGCAAATTCAGACATGTATATAAAAAGCATATCGCTGCAAACCATACCCAGTGTTTAACACTTTGGTGGGGCAGAATCTGAGCCTGCCAGGCTGCCCAGAGTCTGGGACAAAGGAAAAAGGAGAATTACAGGATGTGCACTACAAAGTAGCTTAAAAAGTCATTTATGTATTATCAGCCTGAATATGAAAGTCTAAGCTTTTTTCATTAGCTATTATTTTAAAATCCATTTCAGAGAAGATATAAACCATTACATCTGACATCTCGTGTGCTCAAAAATCAGGTTCAAATAGTGGGCTTCTGCTTCATACGTTTGTGTTACTAAGATTCTGTCTCAATCTTTTGCCTCTGGCATACCATGGTAACTTTGGCATTTTCTTCCAGCAAAGTCAACACCACCACACAGTGGGACCACCAGTCCAAAAAAAGATCCATTAAGAGGTATTCCCTGCACCAACACCTGGCACCACTGTCCCTCCTTCCTCACCTATGGTCATTCTGCAAATGCCCTTTCCTGAGGCATCTAATCTATTGAGGTGTTGAACACCAGAGATTAACTGATAGCAATCAAGACTCAGTAGAAATTCAGCTCCACAGTCACCCAAACCACCATATTCTCCTTTTTAGAAACCCAGATCTTCTAACTTGTTCTTTGTCTGAAGAACTACCATTTGCTGCTGGCAGTAACTGATGTGTCTGTGTGGGCTGAGGAAACTTCTTCCTGCCAAGAAGTTAATAGTGGGCGGAAGACAAAAGTAAAAACAAGACACAGCGATTCATAATTCTCAACCCAGAAATTTCAAAAATAGTATTCTATATTTACCAACTTGGTCTTTTACATATGAACTTTTTTTTTTTATAGAAAAGAAATATATTTGCTTTAATACTTTAATCTCTGCCTGAGACCTTGAAATCTTCCATCCTTTTCTCTACTACTTTCACTACTAAAATAGTCGTTACCACTGTCAATGCACTAGCAGCTCTGCAGTCCAGGAGTAGCATTTCCATTGGTTGTGTTGTATCACAAATATACCTGTTACTCCATTTTCTTTGTTTGGTTTGATAAATTGTGATTGGAATTACATTGGAATTCAAACAAAACACAGGCTGGAGGTGACTCGTGCATCCTCGGTTTGGTGCACTGCCTTTGAAGAACGAATGGGTGTGACGAGCAGTTAAAGTGATTTCATTCAGTGAGAACGGTAGGTATGACATAACTATGCTACCAAGATGATGGCTGAAAAAAACTGGTACAATAGCGATTTGTGTACCTCAAGGAAATTTAACCCTCGTTGAGAATACTCAGTTCTGAGCTGTATGATGTTGATTGTTGCATGATCTTTCCAGCAGATCTCAAGCAGTTTGAAATTACTGATTTCCTTTTACAGAGACTAAACCAAAGCATGCAGAAAGACAACGGCTTGCTTTAGGATACTGCAAGACTGGTTGCAGAGGAGGGATTAAGGTATTAAGCATCCCAGACTGCTACTGTCTCCAAAAATAAACTTTTTTTTTTTTTAGTTCAGAAGTACAAATATAACTATACAACTCCAGAAGAGTAGAGTAAAGAGCTATTCCTTAGCAGACTAGTCTTCAGCTTGATAAAAAGTATGTTTTAGTATCTCCACAATGAATATGTACCTTTCCTGATTGACAAATCATATGGCTTCTTAACAAAATGTTCTGTCTTTCTGTGTCTGGAATAGAATTTATCAACAGAAGACAGCTGATTAAGGCTATGCATGTACAGCATAAGCAATGCACAGTAAATCATTGTAAAGCCAAATGCTATTATAATGGATTGATTTCACCCAGAATGACTGAATCTACAAAAATGCTGAAATTTAGAGAATAGGATTTGATTTTTATATTACAAAGAAGATTGGGGTAACAGGCCAAATAGAAAAGAGCCCTCTTGTCTGAAAAATAAGGTGGGATTTGAGGAGACAGGAAATGATTTGCAAACCACCAGTTACACACAACAGAGGCCGACTGAGAAAAAGAAAAAAAAACGAAGAAATTCAAAATTTCTTGGAATTTCAGCAATGCAGAGATCAGAAAAAAATGCCTAGGGGTGAAGGTCCTGGGGAGGTTTCCCACGACACAAATGGGCACAAAGCCAGCGAAAGGGGCTGTGCACAGTGAGGACGAATGGGTATCTAGCAACACAGTGAGAATAAATATGTAAAGCTTGACTTGAAGGGGTTTTGTACAACTCCTGTTGCCTTTCCATCAGCTAGGGTGGCATCTGGCTTAGAGCGGCAGGCAGCATGCCATTGATGGGTGGGTTTTACAGAACCATGGAGGCTGACAAGGAGCCTGGGTTTGATGAGTTTTAGTACCATAAAGAAAGAAAAGTGCAAAGGATGGATACTAGGCAAAGCTGTTAAGTGGGGTATACTGTAAGTGGTGACTGAAAATTTATGTAGATGGTTGCAGCTTGTCATCTCTTTGGACTTGGAGCCTTAAAGCCAAGAAGAAACAGAGGGAATAGGACAAAGACTAAGTGTATTTGAATTACTTTAACACAAATGGAAGATTAAAAGAGAAGAAGAATTAAACAAATGAGAAAAAACATCATTTTAGTTTAACTAATTCTTTATATGAAACAGGAGATAAAACAAATATCAATTATTCATATGAAGCCACTTCCATTGGCTTAGATTTTTTTAAAAAAAAATATTAATGAATATGGCTTTTACACATTTAAAATGTTTATTTAATGAAAATGAACCATGTGATGCATTAAGAAATGATTACTTAAAAATAGCAGCACTTTATGATGCAGAAAAAAGGCGGAATCTTAATAGCTGCTTTCATTTATATTTTATGTGCAAAAACCCCAGCATAAAAAATTTTTAAGAACCTGACTTTAACTAAATCAAAGTTATTCAAAGAAACGTTGCTTTCTCATTAGAAAAAAAAATTACTTTCTTATGCTAAGAAAGTATTATCTACAGGTGAGAACATGACACTGAAAATTACAACACATGGCTGCTCTGTCACATTATCAGATTCACTTTTTGGCATAGGAAGAGATTTTATGGCAACTTCACCTTAGCATCTGTTAACTATTAACAAAACCGTGTGAGTTGACTTCCTGTGAAAAACTGAACTTCTGACCTGGTATTTGTCTAAATAGAGAGCTTCTGCTCCCACTGTCACTCACAGACGGTCCCAGCCCCAGAGCTTTACAATTCAACCTTTCACAGCGCCCTACAGGGAGCTACACAGAGAACAGTCAGGTGAACCAAAGCTACCACATCCTAGAGAAAGCTGCTCTACCCCACGAAAAATTTCCTATTCTGACCCCAAATGAAATAATAATTATAAAGAAAGGTCATTAAAAGAGACCCCTTCCCTGGTTTTGCCCACCTCTAATGCAATTATTTATTCTATATATTTTTATGTAATAAATACATTGGCAATTAAGCATCAATGAAAGAGATGTACAAGAAAATTTCGCTCTAGTGTGCCTGCTCGTGCATTTAGATTGTGATGTCCTGGTGTTGCAGGGATTATGTTCTTTGTATGGCACATTATAAGTTACTATGGCCACTTACAGTGTTTAGAACAGAATAATGAACTGCATTACTTTCACTGGTTTATTATTAGGTGTCAAAGTTTTTCTAAATTAACTAATACTCACGCAAGATATTTCCTCCCTATTTTGTGAGAAGCACGTTTAAAAGAAGAGATAAGCTTAAAATATAGCGTGCAGTCTGGGTGAGACATATACCTGCGAATTCAAAAGAAAAGTGACAAGCCCGTGTCCCCCCTGACCCCCCACTATATGTAACACAACAACAGTCACAAGCTTTTTTATTTGTTGGTGCTCATGACACAGAAACAGAACTGAACCTATTTGCTGTGCACTCACTGGGCTGCATTATCCATGGATCACATTTAAAGTGGAACTAATAATTTTAAAATAACTGTCATAACTGTGTGCGTGTCTAATTCAGTGACATGCACCCAGGGATGTGATTTGCAAGAAGCATCAAAGATACCAATAGTTCATGGTTCAAAAATAGCTGGTCTTAGAGCTTCAATGGCTAAAAAACCTGACATCACTGAGTGAAAAGAGACAAGGTAAGAAAGCAGCTACATATAGAACTAACATTTATGCTTGAATAGAGGCAGTGGGGACGTAATAAAAACTGGTTAGCTGATGAGAGACCCTACAGGAGTTTTTCACAAAAACAGGAAAACAGCATTAAACTGACATTTACTCAGCAAGCCACCAACCAGAAGTGCTTGGGGCACCCCCTACACTGAAGCAAAATGCCAGAGCTGTATAATGATTAGACTTTGATGGATCCCACTGACGTCCCAAAGGCTGTTCTGTTTCTATTTTTTATTTCTTTCATCTGATCCTTATCCATAATTTGACAAACTATTTTAAGTGTCTATTTTCCTTGTGATTTATATATTCCAGGCTCACAAAATTAATTCAGTACTTCACCCGATCACACTTAGCTGTTGTTTAACTGTTAAAGTGGCACCGTAATCTGAAATCTGGCATCTTTAGTAGTGACAAAATCTGAGTGCTTTAAAAGTAGTGACAAACACGCCTGCAGCCGAGATCCCCCCAATTTGTGTGCTCCTAAAGTCACACTCTACCACTATTTCCTTCTACTCTGTTAAGTTCCAGTGACCGAAATAGGAAGAGACATTAAAAAAAAAAAAGTAACTGTGAAAGTTTTGTGCAAAATTCTTCAAAGTGGTTTTCTGAGCACTGAGAGACAGGCAGTTGACTGCTATAAATCAGTATACGTTCCCCTCAGTCAGGGAAGCTCATCCCATTGCCATATGTGTGACCCAGTCTCTGTCCTGATGAAGCTACAGTACGTTGCTGAGAGTCATCCATGCAAAAGCTCTTGTGCCTCCAGCAAAGCACAAGGAGAATAATTTTCTGCGGGACCTGGTAAAATGCGGCAGGCTTCAACTTCTGAGCTCCTTTGCTGCCTTGTATTTCTGTGGATGGTGCACCGGTGGTCAGCTGGCGTTATTTCTGAATTTGATCAGGTCTTTACTTAAATGAAAGAGTATTTTTATCAAATTCCTTATTCACTTGTTGTTTAACAACCGTATAGGCAAGTCAACAACAACATAGGCAAGTCAAATTACCTTTTATGTACACCGAAGAGAGCCGGGTTAAACCTAGTAAATTGTTGGTGTCCTATTTAGCATTTACAAAGGTCTTGTGTTTCAGTCTGCTGCTCTCTCACTGCACTACGACTCAGAGCACCTCCAGAACTAACAGTTTCAAACAAAGTATCACCCAGTCCTAGTTAAATCAGAGCCAAGGCATAAACTTGAAAACTCTGATTGCACCATTACTACCTGAAGAAAAATATGGCCTCTCAGACAACCAAGGTCCAGCACACTAGAAATTATTGCTATGAGAAGTTTGAAGGGGACTCACAAATGAACCTCAGTGAATATTCCGCAAAAGCAAAGGCAGACAAAGAGCACGTATCTCAAATCTAGATGATCTGTGACTCAGTGATCACTTTCATCATCATAAAGGTCTTTCTTTACTGGGATAAGGGACCGGGGGAGAAAAGCTTTTGTGCAGAAAATGTTTTTACTGTATTGAAAGATGTGACCATCTGAAGAGAATAAAACATCTGGAAGATGCCATTTATGAGGAAAGATTTTCAAGTATTTAGACTATTGGTTCACAGAAGAAAGGAATACGTTGTTGGATTTTTTATTTTTTTTTTTTGCTTGCTCTGAATGGCATAAGTAATGAGCTTAAATTGCAGCAGAAGAGATTTAGCTTTCTAATAGAACAGATGATCTATGGGAACTGCAGCATCTCCATCATTTAAACAAGAATAAACATCTATCAGGAGCAGTTTAAGTACAGGTGAGTCTGCTTTGGGGACACAGAAATAAACCAGGTGAATTTCTGTAGCCTGATTTTTACTATTCCATAGCGCAAAAAGCCATTGTCAAAAAACCTCTGAATTCTCAGAAACAAAATTAGTTTATAGGTATCCTAAGTTAACACAGATGTCTAATCAGTGAGCTACACAGGTTTTCCTATATTAAAGAGCAGATTGAATTAATGAGTAGGGTTTACCTGTCTGCACGTGCAGTTAATGCAGGATTCAGCTGTTCAGACATAGTAATTTAGTGCCTTTTCAGCCACTGCACGACACCCCATTTGTTGCCTAGTTGCTGCTGCAGACTGGTACGTGTCTGCCATGGATCTGCCAGCCCCACACGCATCTCGGACACGCACAGCGTCTCATGGAGAACCCAGCTGCACGCTCGGGGTCTGAGCTCTCGTAGCAGTCAGCAGAGGCCCAGGCAGTGCAGCGGGGGATAAGCTGGGAGCCAGCACAGCCCCATGCAGGTACCCACAGAGAAGCAGCTAGGACCCTTTGGCATGGCCTGGCACATCCTCCCGTCCCTCCAGCCAACACGAGAAGGACATGGGTCTCCTCAAAGCCCTGGGTGAGATATCCGGATCCTTACAGGTGGTACTAATGCTTATATCCAAGCAAATGAATTGAACTCCTAGCACTTAATGCAAGAGTGGAACTATAAAATGCTGCCCGATACCTCTTGCTATACATATAAGATATTTTGAAATCATGCTATTGCAACCTCTTCTGAAATCATGGAATAAATTATACTTCAAACAATAACCAGCTCTGTTTTAAAACAATTTATGAATGATTTTCCCAACTCCTGTGCCACTACCATCATAACTTTTTAGTGGCTTTAATTTTCTTTCTGACAGACTTTTGTTTGCACAATAGATCATTAGGAAATACTTGGTTTAAAAACAGGTTTAAAAACCATAAAACCAGTGGTAAAATATTAAAGCTTACTAGGGGTACGCTGGAGCAAACATATAACGTGCAAAGAAAATGAGAAAAAATAATCAGCTGTAATTTCAGTGGGAAACTTTATTTTATGAGCTGCTATACGTATCAGTATTCAGAATCCTATTCTGTCTGCTAGTCAGGGGAGAGGTGAGGAAAGACGAGAGGGGCATACTCTGAGACAGATATACGAAAACTTCTCTTTACTTTTTGTTATAATAACATTTGAACTTACAGGTCGCTACCTACTAAGGTTAGCACAGACTTAACCCACTAATATTAAATATTAATGTTTTATCTTTCTTTTGCATTTTAAATCAAAATTTAAAAATCTGTTTGTCCCCAGAAGCTTGCTACAAAGACCAGAAGACATTTTTTAAAAAATAAAGCCATTTTTATTAATTAAAGGGAAAATCTTCAACATAATAGCTTTTGGATTTCCGTAACTTCCAGAATAAGAGCAGAGATAATTCTCACTGAGCTCCCGCTGACTAATTTGGAACTGTTTATTATGATACTACTGATTAATAACAGGACAAACAAAACTATGTCAGTGTTATTTTTTCATAATTACCTGATCCTGGCTGATAAAAAAATGTGTGAAACAGAAAATTAGTTAAATTGTCCACTAGAGGATAAATCTGAAGGTCTGTGTCCATACATATTTTTACTTTTGTACTACTCAGAAGAAACAACATCTACATCTTAGGTTTGGAAACATTAAGTCAAAAAAGAAATTGCAGCTCTGAGATTTAATGTTTCTTATCTCCTTTTTCAAATGTTTTCCAGTATTTTCTGAAACTCTTCTGAAGACTTCAGGAATTTAAAATTTAACAAGGATCTGATCCTGAAATTAAATAATCAAAATTATTCCTCTGCTATTCTAGAGATTTATTAGATCTATGGAAGTTGATAATATAATGAAATCTCCTACAAATGTAGAGGGAAGTTGAGATTACTGGAAATAAGGACCTGTGGGTTAGCCACATAATCATGTAGGTTAGAAGGGATCTCCAGAGCTCATCTAGTCCAGCTTCATACTCAAAGCAGGTCCAGGAGGTTTAATCCAAGATGTCTGGATAAAGGACAGCTATTAGAAAATGTTCAAGACTTACAGTCATTCTGCAAAAATATACCTCTTTAAAAGAAAGTGTTTATGAATAGCAAAGCAAGAACATATTTTAACTAGAAAGTAAAGAGCGATTTATTTTCTTCAAGAGATTAATTTCATGCTGGAATGATCCAATGTACTCTGTAGAAGGAACATGAAGGCAACAAACACAGGAAGTAATAACTGAAGATTAAAGCTTTTGTTACCTTGGGCAGGTTAGAATGCACTTGTGCAGGTTCCAGTAATATAATCGTAATTACACTGCATAAAAGTGTGAGAGCTGAAGTACCATTATATAGTTCTTATTGTTGTCTGAGATGATGAGTAATAGGCAGTTAGCCTGTTTTAGCATCCTGTTTGAAGATTAAAGCTTGGATAATAAGAAATAACTCTTGTTTTCTTCCTACCATACACTGGTGAAACACAATAAAGCTTTAATAAGCAGACGTATGTTCAGAAACCATGGTGACAAGCATGCTATAAAGAGATTAATAAACCGGACAATTAGGTAAATTTCAGCTTCCAAACCTCAGCAAAACTGTAGGCACGAAGGCACAAAGAGGAATCTTCTAGGGGAAGTTCACACTATCACAACATAGCTGCTAGTTTGTCAATAACTTCAAAGTGCTGTTAAGGAAGCCATGCAACCATAAGAGAACTGAATTTATAGCTCAGTAAAGCATTATAGACTTGCATTACACTTTGGAATCAATGATGACTTCTACAATAGAAGGAAAGATGCTTATGTGGATTTGCCCTACCTTTTTTGCAAGATCCTGTTTCTCAGCTGTGACTGTAGCCAAAGCTTAGATTTGAGGTATGCATATTCTGACGTAACAGTAGTCTGTTACCCAGAAAGTGTTAGCATAAAATTTTCAAATCAACCACAGAAGCAAAAAAATCTCTAAAATGAGAACTGTACTTCTAAGATTAAACTTTTTTCCTTTGAATGTTTTTACTGCCCTGTAGATTTTGGTCTGAGGAATATGCCAGAAAGAGAGATTTGCTCCACTTGAAGTATACATACCCAGCTCCCTGAAGCCATATTTCTGTTTCTCCAAACACCAAAAATAGGCTTTTGCTCCTTAGAGAGTAAAAAGAAGGCATGACTCTCACTTGGAAAGTCCTTTGAATAAATCAGTTCTACCAAATTTCTGTAGTCTGGAGGAAGTTGCACCCTCTGAGTCACACAGGTGTGTCTTATAAACTGCTGAAATTTAGCACAGTCTGAAGATCTGTTGATGCAACAGGACAAGTGCAAAGTCCTGCACCTGGGAAGGACGAGCTCTCTGCAGTGGTGTTGGCTGGACTTGACTGGGGGGAGCAGCTTTGCTGAAAAGACACTGGGAATGTTGGCAGAGAGGGAGTGAGCATGAGCCAGTAGAGTGCCCTGGCAGCAAAGAGGGCCAACAACATCCTGGGTTGTGTGACCAGAAGAATAGCCAGGAGATGGAGCAAAGTAATTATTTCCCTTTACTTAACACTCCTTAGACTGCTTCTACAGTATTGTGTTCCATTTTGGGCTCCCCAATATAGGAAAGATATGAATACACTGGACTGGGTTTAGTGGAGGGCCACTAAGATGGTCGGGGACTGGAGCACTCACCCTGTGAGGAGAAGCTGAAAAACCAGGGCTGGTTCATCCTGGGGCAGGGGTGGCTTTTGAGCCACCTATCAGAAGCTCCCCAGCACCTCTGGGAAGATCAGGAAGATGAGGAAGCCAGTTTCTTCACAGCAGGGCACACCAGGAGGACGAGATATAACGGGCAGAGATAAGCCTGAGCAACCTCGTTTGAGTACACAGCTGACCCTGTCTTGCAGGAAGTTGGACTAGATACCCACCTCTCAATGTCCCTTCCAGCCTGCTTTATCCTGTGATCCTGTATGTTCCCAGAAGAGTAGAAAAGATCACAGCTAACATGAATTAACAATGTTTTGCTGTTGCCAAAGCAGCAAAATCATCCTGGGATATATAAAGAGGAGCAGCCTTGCAAGACTCTTGCAGAAAAGAACGGAATAGACTGCCCTCTGCTTCAGTTGTGAGCAGGAATAGCCTTAAATTGTAGCAATAGATTCAACTACCATGTGTTCCTCCTTTCAAATTATATTACTTAGCAATTCCCTATTCTGGAGTACATATAAAGCCTCATTTATAGCTTTCCTTCTCTTTATTTGTGTTATCTTTCTGGTATTTTCTGTCCTGTTTTTTTCTCCAGATATTTGAGCTAATAACAACAATAATAAAATCTTTTATTTTACTCTAAAACACTGGAGGTGTGATAAGGGATTGATGAAGAGAAAAGGGAGTCTGAAACAGAAGAGAATTCAAGCTTTGATTTTCCTTGGCAAGGAAAATTGTGGTGCTGTTGTACCTTGGTACTGACAGAATATGCTTTAAATAATTTTAGAAGCGGCTATAAAATTAGTTACGTCAAGATAGACACTTCTGTTATATTTAACATAATATCAAAAAATGAGGAGGAAGAAAATTAGCTGTGGCTCACCAGAAGAGCTATTCTTTCTTGCAAAATCAAGTGCAAGCATTGCAGCTCCTAGACTCAGGATTACAGTCACTGAATAAAGTCATGCACTTCAACAGGTTTAATCTCAGAAATGCTGATTTTATCACTTAAGTCTGATATGAAGTCAATTTTTATTGGATTCTACAAGAGCAGACACATTTAGTAGGTGCTTTTACTAGTCTAATTTACTTTCAAGATCATTCTCAAGGCAGATTTGTACTTCTAGATAACAGAAGAGCTAGCCAGAATGCCCGTAGAGAAAAACCTACTCTTGCTAAATGGGCACTCTATGGAAATGGGGGAGATTTGTACTGATTATTTAATCTTACTTATTGTTTACTTCATGTAAAAACTTGGTGGACACCACTCTCAGACATACTTTTGTGTTCTTGGCAAAATTCTTAAAGAGTTTATCAACTGCTGTGTAATCTTTAGTTAAAACTAGAAGGTGAGTGAAGCTCAAAAGTAAAATTGATCAATGTCTTTTTTCAGTCACCTGAAAGAAAAAAGGCAAAGAATTAAGTGCTTTTTCAGCAACACAGTTTTCTTGAAGGCATACAAGGAAGTATTTCTACAGAGACCTCTTCAAAATCCAGAAGCCGTTTTTCTTATAATCTTGATCAGTAACAATGGAGAACAGTGTTGATAAACCTATGAATTTCTGATTTTTCCAAGGTTAGAGTCCAGAAAGGTTCAGGTTTGAATTCAGCAAAAATGCACATTGAACCTTGTACATCTAATACAGTGTGCAAAACCAAAGCAATCTGAGTTGTGCACAGTCTTAGAGAAAAAAAACCCCAAACCTTTGGAAATATTTATATAGTTGTGTATGAAACTGGGACCAAGAAAGACAAATTATGTGTGCATTTCATAAGACAGAAGAGATACAAAAACAAAAATAATTTTCAACAATTACTCCTTTCAACTTAGCATTATAACACCTTTTTAGAACAAATTTCTGCATGGAGTATCTATTGCGCAAAGATCAATGTATATTTTTATATAAGTTGTGTATATGTACACTGTATATAATTCCAATAACATTCTTCAGAAAAAGGATCATAATTTTTCACTTAAGAATATACTGTATCAAGAGAGAAAAGGTGATGGATCTTTTCATGGGACCCATATTTCAGTCCTTATAGAGAAAATGGCCACAAAAGAGAAACTCCTTCTTTGTGATTAAAAAAAAATAAAATTATAAATGCAATTCTCTGCCACGTGTGAAAGAATCAAAATCTTTCAGGTAAATCTCAAGTCAAACCCTCAGCTGCTAATCAGGTTTCATTCAGTCTTTATTTTGATAAGGCCACCAAACCTATGCGTCCAAAACCAGTACAAAACTGCAGATTTTTGTACACCCCAAGCGAGCCCATCCTCTTCTGTATCAGGTCTGCCCAGGATGGAAATCAGGGTTAGGTGGAACCAGACCCATTTCTTTCAGATAGCCCCCACCTGAGTGCTACCTAAAGGGAAATGATACACCTGTGCCTTGTGGGGCTTTTTTCTTCCTTCATCCAGATCTGCCAATGCTCACCACACTGCCTGCGTCAGGAAGGGGATGTGACTCTGCTCAGGACTGAGGAAAACTGCTCCCAGTCTCTTTCTGACTCCTTCGAATTTCCTGAGCTTTACCAGTCAATACCACAGCCCATTACGACCATTCCCCTGGAAGCTAGACCGCCTGCTCTCCTAAAGAAAATCTGAGGGCAAAGGAAAGACACCTCTAAGACACCCAGCTAGGTGTACAAGTGAGAAGCCAAGGCTGGAGAAAGAAACTTTTGTGCCGCCACTGAGATCCTGGAGAAAAGGAGCTTTCTCCTGCAGGGAGGCAGATGCTGTGCTGCAGAGGAAGCTTTCCTGCCTCAGGGAGAGTCTCTTCATTGTTCATCAGTATTTTCTGCTAGATAGTTAAGCAACAGTTGATCTTCATCTAACAAATGTTCACAGAGGCAGCTTTAACAGTAGATTTCTGTGCGTTTCTGACTTTAGAACTTGCTTTGCAATCACTTGCACATGTAAAATGCTATTGTTTGTATATTTGCCGGTGTCAACGTGAAGAAAGCAAAGATCCTTACTACCTTTATGTACCTGTACTACAGTAGATAAATCTGAGACTCTAAAAAAGTTTGGGTTTTGCTCCTTAACGCTGAGCTTTTGTTGAGTCTAATCATCTGCCAGGCAAAACAGAATGTCTATATTTGCAAAGGGCCAATGAAGAATGTCACCATCTATACCATTAACTGTTATTTGAAAAATACCAGTTCATATAAAAAAAAAGCATACTTGTGCCTTACAATATAAGTTCTAAATTCTCATTCACTTCTTCATAAGGAATGAGAAAAAAATGGAATTTCTGGTTTTTCTTTAATTGATCTAAGTCGTGGTGAATAAAAATTGCACAACTGCATCTGAATGTTTTCTTTAATTCTAATTTGTAATGAATCCCTTTATGCTTCCTACATTGTCATCTATCTCAACAACATTAAATTCCAATTTGTTGACATCTGGTCCAGTCCAAATCAAATCAAAGATGTTTGACATTGCAGAGCTGTATTCAACAAGCTTTCAGACAAACAGCAGAGGTTGGACAGAATTTTTCAAACACTGTAACAGAACTACCTCATCCTCAGCATACCCTGAAAAACAGTATGAGAATCAAGTATCAGAAAAGAAAAAAATAAAAAATTAGAAAGGGACATCTGCTTTTTCCACTTTTCGGTAACTGTAAACTAGAATAATTCCATTGAAGTCAGCAGAATTGTGCTGGGAAAAAAATTAAATAGAGAAATTACATTTTCTCACTTTGAACAAAAGTTGATTGTGAATAATAAAAAATACACATGCAAATACTTAAAATCAAATACATCATTCTAGTTCCCTTGTAATACAGATATAAATAAGCATTCCCTAAGCTTCATCTTCCTCCACACAAAACCTATCTACCTGAAATTTTGGCTTGTGTAATGGATTAAACCTTCCACAGGAAATCTGAAGCAGAGTCAGTAAAGCAACTCGGAAACAGGAGGTTTCAAAGTAGGAAATGATCTCATTTCTTGCAGATTATCTCAGTTTCTACTTTCTTACTAAAAATCTAAAATAGATTGGCTGAGTAATTGTTAAGCCTTTAAGTCATTAAAATAACTGAAACGATTTCTAGAGCTGGTGGGCATGGAGAAGAACTCTTTTCCACAATCAGAATTTATTTTTTTCATTGTGTCTTGATTCAAGCTTTGTACGTAGATCTTTGGAACCTTTATGAAATAGCGTTTTAGACTCCATAAAGGAGAGACAAAAATAAAGTGAATGGAGCTGTATAATAAGCAAAGGTAAGGGTAGGAGTCAAGCATTCCTGTATTCCTGCATTATAATCCTGGCTCTGAAAACAGTTTGAAGTGAATTACTATCTAGTTATAAGTTTTTGCTTCTGATTCTTAATTTGTGAAATGTAAGTATATTATAAGTTTGTGAGAGTTAGCATGACTATACAGTACTTTAAAACTCCTAAAGTTAATATAAACTCAGGAAGTATCCATCAAAGAATGTAACAAGAAAGGTAATTGCACAGGGCAAGGTCTAGAAGTGCAGGTTTTCATTCCTTCCAGTGCAGAGCTCCTGAGGAAAAAACACCTGCTGTGATTTCAGTAATGTAACCATCCCCTCCTGAGTCTGCAGCCCCTTTTAGGCTATTCGTGTCCACATCAACCAGAGCACCATCCAGAATGACTTTCTGTCCCTTGCTTTATCCCCTGGGTTGGGCCCTGCAAGGGAATCAAGCACCATAAGCTTTCCCCAGACAATTACGGGGGTTTAATAAGCAGCATCCAAGGGCTGCAGTGAGAGCTGTTCTCTCAGATTGTCTTTGTACAATATAATTTCACATGTACTTTGAGCTCAACTGTCACCATCCCCAAACTAGTGACTGCAGCACTTCACTCTGAAAGATCCTTTTCAGTATATGAGTTTACGTTAGTCCACAACACACAAATTGTCTGGTTTGGGGTGGTTTTGTTTTTTTTTCATTGAAGATTTCTGTGCCAAATAATTAGCTCAGTAAGTGTAAAGATATCCCAGAGGTGAAACGATGACAATGAAAACATCAGCCTAGTGCTAACTGCCATCAACAGAAAGACTTGTGTCCTCACAAAGGCCAATGCCATTTATCAACACATTGTAAAGAGTATGAACACACACTATTGTCAGTTGGACGTGGCTGGGTGATTGAAACCCAACCATCACTCCTTTCAGCAATACATTTGTTTCACCATCAAAAACAACTCACAAGAGGATGTAATGATTTTCCCCCAGCCCTGAGCCCAAAATGCCCTGAGTACTTCACAAGCAGAAAGTGAACAAACCCTGCAGCAGCAGCAAAGCTCGGGGTCAGGCTGGGGAGGTGGGATGAGGACAGAAACGAGATGGTGGGTACCTACGACAGCGAGTTAGCAAAGTTGGGTATAACCTTGAGCTGGCATATAACCATTTCTACAGAAAAGAAATATGAAGGCTAGAAAATGTGACTGAATCAAAAAGGTTTAGGAAGAAGAGCAGGGAAGAACACTGCTCTAGAGTCACTGCCATTCAGAGGTGCCACATGCTGAAGCCCTGTATACCCTAGGCCTATTAAAGTCCAGCTGCTGTTCACTGGCCTCAGCTTCTAAAACCGAAATAAGCAAATAAAAAAACATAACATAGACATACCTAGCATACCTAATGGCAGCAAGCCGTGTGAGGTGGTATCATGGGCTCTGAGCTGCTGTAGGTCTTCTGGCAGAAGGCCTGTGTCAGGACCAGAGATCCTCCTCAGTCTATTTCTCACTATGAAAAAGTGTAGATATGATTCAATGTCATGCATGTCCCCACTCCTTCTCTCTACCTGTTGAAGAAAGAAGCTCATCCTGAACTCCCCCACCTTCCTCTTCACCCCCCCCGGGTGTTTTGAAAGAGCTGCCTGTCATATTTTAAAGCAGACCCCACCTTACGGTGAAAAATAGCGTCTAATAAAATCCTAGGGCACCAAATCTTACTGCTGGCCATGAACCCCTGAGACTACTGAGACCTCTGTGGTTTGCCTGTGGTCAGCCACTCGGCCAAGCTACCAGCTGCTGGGTTGTGGGTAAGGGGAAGGCGACCATTTCCTATAAGTGCTCCAGGTGAGACCCTGATACCAAAGATGTCCTCCTGTAGAAACATCCCACTGCCTTTGCTCCTCCAGTCACTGCAGGGAGTTACTGCCATGAGGGGAAAAAAGGAATGAAATAAGAAGGCAGTCCTGACAGCCTGCTTTTCTTCCCCAGCCTCCAGGCTTCTATTTTGGGCAGAATGGGCAAATCCGCCACTTCTCCAGCTGCGCAGTTCCCTGGAGCAGCGGGGAAGAGGACGGCTGGAAGCACAGCAGCCAGCTGCAGCCTTTGGAGAAGAGTCAGCTCTGAGTCACCACACCATCATGCCGCATCATTATCACTACTTAGCATGCACAATGACCAGCGCCTTCCACAAACAGCTAATAAATGTCTATTACTTCTATTTCAGCTTTTAGCCTTTCCCTCTTCTTTTTATTGGGTCCAATTTCTCATGCCAACACTTCACAAGCATCTTGGAAAACAACATTCAAAGTGTCTTCTCCCAAGCTCTCTGTTATACATATTAAAGGGAATTAAATTTCAGCCAGTAGCCTGAAATTCATCAGCACCCAGGCCGTATCCCAGCTGAGGGATGTCTCTCTGGGCTGGCTTGCTCCAGAAGCAAGTCTACATGGTGGAGCACATGGAGGCACAGGACGACACCTGCCCCATTTCCTACCTGCCCTCCCACAGTGACACGGTGACAGAGACTTGCCCTCTTGCCTTGCTGTGCTGGGGCACTGCCAGGTGGATTACTTGGACTATGTGCATTACTTGAATAACCACTCCTCTGAGGAGAGGCAGAGGAGCCAGGCAGGAGTATCCTGGAGCCTAAATGCATTTTATGTGTCACCAGCTGGACTGTGCTGCTCTAGAAGCTTTTTTCTCCTTGTACAGGTAGACACACTAGCTGTTAGCAGGACAACAGTTGCAAAAAATACTCTGCAGGGGAACGCCAGTTCTAAATATACTGCTGTTAAGGAACCATCTCATAAAAATCCTCCACAGATCTGATGACAACTCCTTGCTGAATTATTCAAAACAATAATATCTCAGCGTATTTTTAAGAATATTACATGTGCTCGCCTGCTTTTCTTTTCCACTTGAAAAAGGCCTGTTACTTTCAATAATATTCTCAATATCTTAGAATCATTAATTAAATAGAATCATCAGTGTTTTTCTCTGGAAGAGCACTAAAAAGATAGAATCAACATAATTACTGTGATTTAGCCACAAATCTATTGTATGATTAACACTATGATGGACTCATACTGTTATGAGTATAATGGACGTAAATATATGTCTGCTGGATTTTAAACCTGACAAAGACATCAAGAAACACAACATGACCTGGTTTCCATCTTTGCAATGCACATGTTGGAGCTAATTCACCTCTCACTCAATGATGAAATACTTTTGTATTCACTGCACTTACACCAAAATTATGCCCTTATAAAACACAAGAAGAAGAGGCCCCAAATTCCTTCTCATACAATAGAAATTATCTATACAAAATTTGGACGGGATCCTCATATGCTGTGAATCATGTAGATATTTTGATTTACAACAGCTGAAAAATCTGTCCCACCAAACCTAAATCACAGGCTTCACGTGAAATGTAAGTTGCTGGGAAGTTTCAGCTGATGTGGAGTCTATCTACTGTTTTCACACGCAGAGTCTGTGTATTATCAGTCAAAATCTTTAGTTGCTGAATGTTGTATACTATGCTGAGGCATAAGTAATGCATGGAGAAGTTCAGAAAGTAAAGCCACACTTTCAGGTCTCAGCCCTCTCCTTTCCTTCCCAACTTGCAGCAGGGATTTCAGAAAAGAGGCTTTCTTTCCACTTTCTTGACATTCCTCAGGACTGCAAAACTTTGCGCCCTGCCTTCCCACCATGGTATACAACGTGTTTTACCTCCCTCTTTCCTCCTTCCAAGATAGGACAAACCCCTTTCTTTCCATGTGCCTGTGACAATGCAGAACAGAATCCCTTTCACTCAGCTCCGTTATCTGAGGATGTGTATCATTCTGGAAATGTAATTAGGAGCGTGGGCCAAACTCTACCCACTTTTAAAATGTAGTAGTTTCAATAAAGATCATTCTCTACTCTAAAAGCTCAACTGACGGTCTTACAGCAGCTTAGCTGGTCTACTGTGGCTGCCTCTGTACAAGCAAAGCACAAGTTACCTGAGAAGGGCCCTGGGCAGTGGAACAGTTTGTCGTGTAGTGTTAGAGCCACGCTGTTAGCCTGTACCAACCAGCTTTTTCCCAGACAATTCCTGGGTACTGTTCAAAAGTTATCACAGGATGGAGATTATCACCAAGAGGTCCTGTGCACATAGCCAACCACTTTTGGAGGCTCAGGGGGTTTATCAACATAGACATGGGCTGTTCTGTACTAATCAGCCTCAACTACTGTGAGCTTTTCTGCACACTTTTATTTTACCAGCTTAAACACAGCTTGTAACTGTGTGTATGCTCTTAGCCCACATGAAAACCAGGAATAAGACTGATTCTCAGGACTGTTACCGTGCTCAGCATATACCCAATACTTTCTTAAAACTCTGTAACATACTCATACTTTTGATGCCTAAAAATACAGCCTATGTTATGAATATTTTGTAGCGTAATATATATTGCTGTTATGGTGACTATTATTTCATGACAAATTAAGCACATACTCTAGTTAGAAAGGCTAAGCTGGGACAGTTAAATGTGAGGAGCGTGGCTCTGTTACATAAAGCTTGAAAAGTATCTCTTTTTTTACATAAAGGGATGAATATGCACATGTAGTCTATGTCTGCAATTAATAATACAACAATGCCATCATGGACAACTGCATCAATTGTTTCAACCACCCCCAATCTCGTTGTAATTCAACACAGTAGGAGGAGAAGGTCATGGCTATATTCAGGGGTTAAAATTAAGAGGAAGATTCATTAATTTTGAATCCAGCTTATTATTCCTGCAAGACTATATACTGGGCAATGGCTTTACATTCTTATTAAGGCAGGAAGCACTAGAAACTGAAAGACTGTTGAAAATACCTTCACTGCAGTAATACTGAAAAGTGAACAGTGTTGGCTATAAAGCAAGATAATAATTCAAGAAATACATTTTTTTTAAAAGCACTCATGAATACATCAATAAATAGATAAATTCAATTATATTTTCTTGTGTTGAACTCTGACATCTTTCTCAAATGACTTTTGGAAATTAATGATAATCAACAACATAGGAGGACTGTGCTGGAATTCAGTGCAAAATAGGAGTTGAAAGCTTTACGCCTGACAAATATCTAATGAAAGGTAAAAATCCTTGGTACTTACTTTATCTAAAGACCTTTTCTTTGCCTCCATCCTCCTTAGCAGAGGACCATTACTTTAGATGCATGCGTGGGTACTGGTATTGTTGGCATCACGGAAACTGTCAGAGTTACTGAGATTAGATCTGATTTTATATGCACTTATAGCAGCGCGAAGAAAAGAGCTTCAAGTTGTGTCAAGGGAAGTTTAGATTAGGTATTAGGAAGAATTTTTTCACTGAAAGGGTCATCAGGCATTGGAATGCATTGGTGGAGTCCCCAGCGCTGGAGATATTTAAGGGTTGTGTAGATATAGTGCTTAGGGACATGGTTCAGTGGTGGGCTTGTCAGTGTTAGGTTAATGATTGGACTAGATGATCTTACAGGTGTTTTCCAATCTAGGAGATTCTGTGATTCTGTGATTCTTTTATCACCCTCGGTCTTTGATGAGACTAACAACAAGGGGTGTTTGGTGTTCCTGCTGTGAACTTTGTGTGGTAGAGTGCTGCAAGATGAGAGCAGGAGACTTGTGTATTCAGTGCCCATATGTGTGAACGATGGGACAGGAGCAAAACATGATACCCATTCATCATCGTCACTGCAGTCTCACTGCTGTAAAGAGTAAAAAGAGTGGAGAGGGACTTTTTATCAGGGAGTGCAGCGACAGGATGAGGGGTAACGATTTTAAACTGAAAGAGGGTAGTTTTACATTAGATATGAGGAGGAAATTCTTTACCATGGGGGTGGTGAGATACTAGAACAGGTTGCCCAGGGAAGTTCTGGAGGCCCCATCCCTGGAAGTGTTCAAGGCCAGGTTGGACGGGGCTTTGAGCAACCTGGTCTAGCGGGAGGTGTCCCTGGCCATGGCAGGGGGGTTGGAACTAAATGATCTTTAAGGTCCCTGCCAACCCAAAACGTTCTATGATTCTGTGATTCTCTTGAAAGCCAAGAAGAAATCCTGAATTCACCAGCATGCATTCAGGTCTCTGCTAACTCAGTTACATGTCTGGTTTTGGATAGGACCTGTCATGCTTCCTGCTAGTTCAGAGCACAGGCAGAGGCATCACAAGTCTGTCTGGAAAAATAAGAGAGAGGCACTGCAGATATGCTATCATCACATACTCACACTGAAGGCAAAGGAGCTACCTGAGGACTGGTTTTATAAGCAAAAAAAAATCTCTTGGACAGAGATTACTATTTAAGACCAGACCTTTACTCAGGACTCTTCCGAGTCATACCATGCTTAGCACCAGAAACGTGTGTGATGCAGAAATTACACTGACAGACACACAGTAGAAAATACCAAACTTATTGATTGCAATGTTTGTTCCATTTCATCATCTTTTCTGCACTCTCGGGGGTGCAGAAAGGTTTACTAAAACTTTTCTGTACTGTTGCAAAGTAGTCTTTTTCCTTTGTAGCTGTTCCCCAGTGGTCATTGAGTAAGAGGACCTTGTGAGAGGTCAAGTCTGCTGACTCAGAGAGTCTTAGCTTGAAACATAGTGAAATATTCTTGAAAGTATTTAGATCTGTCATCAGTATTGCAGGAATAAGGTGATGGAAATCAAGAATTATTAAGCAGAAGACTTTATTAAAATTGCACAATGTTTTAAATCAACATATTTAAAATTACACAAAGCACATAAAGGAGACAAGGAAGTCTCATTAAAAGAGTGTTCTCCACTCCCTGAACTAAATTCTATGATCTCTCAGATCTACCAAATGATATATTCTATGTTTCTTTCACGCTCTTTCAATTTTAGCATAAATAAAAAAGCTACATGCTACTACTACTCTGAATTCAAAATGAACTGATGCTAACTGAGGTTTAATACAAAAGTGGTGATGACGCTTTTTCATCTTCCTCAGGGTTAACATTTATTGCCTGCAAAACACATCCAGACTAGAAGAACATTGAAAATATAATCAGAGAAGTATATTTCTTCATACCAGTTTTGCAGCAGCTGCTATGGCAATACAGCAGCAACTCTAAACCAAATTCATATAGAGGATATATAATGCCATTGAGTGTTCTGAGTTCACCACCAGATGAAATCCGTTTTCAGTAACACAAATACCGGCTTAATTTACAAAGATTTATGGATCAATTTCTTGCCCACAGGCTGTGTACCACAGTCCTGTATTGAGCTTCTTTCGTGCCCTTAAGGACAAGCTTAAGGAGAAGCCTTTTGGATCACGTTTCCTGCCATGTTAATTTTTAAAATTATGGGCCCACTTGCTGGCTTTGAACAAGTTTTAAAAATGGCCACCAAAACAGATGCTGACTGCTTTTAATTTCTAATCCTTCAAGCTTTTACTACCAGGTATACAGCTCGCTGCCAGCAAACTGTGGTATTTGTGGTGCCCTAAAAGTGACCACTCCGCTTTCACTTACATGAAGATTCAGCTATCACCTTCAAGAAAAGATCATGGAGTCCCTGAATGCTACTTTCCTCTTGTCATGCATTGGCAAAAAAATGAGGCTGCATGTCAAAGAACCACATCTCCCAGAAGTCAAGGTGTTCTTAGTGCAAGGGTTGCCGTTAGCTGCCCTACAAGTCAGTGTTTTTCAGTAATATAGTTATTACTTCATACATTGTAACAGCTTCTTCTCTGAGTATTTCCAGAGGAAGGAGCACGTATGCCCTCCCTTCTTAACACACGCACAAGTGCTTTTAATTTTGGTCAGCAGAATTTAAGAAACTGATATGGAAAAGAATAAATACAGGCATTTAATTTGCTTCAGTGTCTGTATGTATGCACAGGAAAACTGCAAGCTTTTTAATCATATTCAAGACTGGCAAGTAAACATAGAACAACATATTACTGTCTCCTCCAGAAACTTTATGAAAATCTTGCTATAGTGAAGATAAAGCTGCTCTGTATCAACAGTGAAAACCTTGCTCTTGATTGAAACTCCAAGGGAAGAGAATCTTTCTTCTGTTGTGATATGCAAAACACAGCAAAAGTGTTGTCTTCATCTTGTTAAGAAAATCCCCCTTCAGGGTATAATCTGTTTACAACAGTGCTGAGAACACTGAAGAATATTATGAGTACTGACAAGAGAGTAAGTACTGTGAGTATTAACACGCTGAGAGTATAAATAGAAATATTAAAGAGTGTACTCCTTATCTACTTCATGGTTAATTCATAGCAGCGTAGTGGGACTGTGGTGGTGGTGTAGGACACTAAGACATCTTGTTTTATATGTTTTACGTTTGTATATTGTGTACAAATACTGAGAATATAACTGATATTTAACAGAGGTAAGGAGACCAGAACAAATATGAACTGCTTGCTGTTCCGAAACTCTTTCTAAAAGGTACACGGGGAGACTGGAAGTCCTGCAGTGTTCTTACTGATTTACTTACCTTTGGCATATGCACCTTACATGGTTTTTTTACCCTGCTTCAGTGGGCTTTTTCTACTACAGTTTAACATCATGACTTATTACACCACCACGATGTGCCATAAAGAATGACAGGGACATGAAGCAGCTCACAAACTTTCTGGATTTCATACTGGCACACAGATCTTTATCTAGGGGTACAAAAGTGAACGCGTTGCAGAGAGTAAATGTGTTATTGTGCTGCCTGTCGTGAGTGTTTTTAAGGCAACACAGAGCTTTTTAATTTAAAAACATTATGTGTATTTTTACAAGCAGCTGGTGTTTAAAGTATGTTTGTAAGCAAATTGTAATTGATGTCTTCTCTACTAATTTGGTATCCAGGGACAATCTTGAAAATTAGATCTCCATATGACTAACGAAAATCTGTTGTACAATGTAATTAACTGAGCCGAGGAAGACCCTCATAAAATGACACTAAACACAAGAGGTAAGTCTCAGCGGTCTTGTGTCACCGTGTTTGCGTAGTGATTCACGCGTGAGCCGGCTCCCAGCGCAGCCCCTGGCAGGAGCCCGCAGCGGCTTTGCAAAGGGGCACTGCGCTCTCTGGTGGGCGTTCAGCAGACGCGGGCGGGAAACTGGAGTTTCAGGAGGTGGCAACCAGTCAAACGCCGCCATAGCTGTACCCATCCGAAGGCTCACCAGGGAAGCTGTCGCCGCTCATGCGTCAGCCCTGGAAGAGCTGCATCTCCTCCTGAAACACGCAGGAGCATCCTCCGAGCCCGGTCCTTCTGCTCAGCAGCTGAGGACCACCTGGACTTTAGATGTCCACAGCAAACACTTTTGGTTAGAACCAACTTTGACCTTCATGATGCTCTCGGTGAGGGTCCGACATGGGCTGAAGAAGGCCATCTAGTGCAACACCAGCATTCACCATTAACCCGGTTAATGTCCAGGGGCCTTTGCTTTGCGGCAAACACACGCAGACAACATGCCGTGTTAGCTAGTGAAAGACCGTAGCTTGCACCCCACCCTGGGCCTTACAGCCACCGCAGCTGACTTCCCCAGCCCTTCCTCTGCTCCCTCCTTGTGCCCCAGTGCAGCCCCTGCTCTGCCATCAGCCTTCCGCCACCTCCTGGCCAGGCACAGCTGCACCAGCCAAGGGCAGCAGCACTTCTGTCACCTCCCAAAAACTAGCCCAGCACTTAGCAGGTGGAAAATAGGGCAGAGGAGGGGCAGGGCTCCCTCCATTTTCCCAGCCATGCCCCTGCTGAGCCAGGGAACAGCCTCAGGGCCACCCCTGGGGTCATGGGCTGGCCCTGACACTGGCTGAGGACTGTGGAGGGCTCATCGTATCCCCCAGCACCAAACCAAAACCTGCAGACCAGTCAGCAAATATAGGGAATTGCATTTTTTTGCATCTTAATTTCTCAAAATACCTCCTAAGCCCTTGGCTTGTTTGAGTGCTGTGCTGAGGGACTGTGAGGGCTGTTCTGAACGGAAAGAGCAGAGCAATACTAAACCTTAAGGGACAAAACTGTGGTGCTGAACCATCTCAGTGGCCATTACAAGAATGCCTATTCCTTTATTTGAAACTTGCAAATATTTCTGCAAATATTTCTGCATGTGCCAGCAGACTCAGGTAGATCCCTGATGCTTTTATTTTGTGCTGGGAACATCAGCACTGTGTTTGTCCCTCACTCCTTATGTTCCCCTGGACTTCTTCAGAGGAGAAACCACTCCGCAAGGTAACATTAAAATTGAGTGGATCTGACACGACAATTTGTTTGTCCTCAGGTAAAGATTCACATGCCCACAGTTAACCATCTCTGTAGCTTCTTATCCTCTACTCCAAGGTTTAAGTGTAGTAGGGGGGAATCTTTTCTATCATGGCAAGTGCATTCCAAAATTAAGCATCTATCACAGTAATTGGCCGGTCCAACCTTACATTCAGGTAATGGCATTTCAGCTCAAGACACCAGCTCCTCCTAACCACAGCAGAAGCACTGTATGAGAAGTTGCCTTATGAACTCATGCTATGCCTCTTAGATATTTTGCAAGTTGGCACCATTAGCTTCTGCCAGAGGACACATCCAGGTCACGCCACAGCAGTTACACAGCCGAAGTGTTCGCAGAACCTCAGTTGATCGGGAACATGATGTCTGACCCCAGGCAAAGCTCTGTTCACTGCTTGCTCCAGGCCTGTGCTGAGGGCTTAATGGGACAGCTTGCACCCACTGCTTTGGAGTGGTGGCTTTGCTCTCCGCTTCTCACTGCAGGGGCATAAGGGGATCAAAATAAAAATTATGTTTTTAGGGTACCCAGTCACTCCTTGAAGAAGACACGTGCATTCAGCAGCAGCATAAAGCTTTCATGGGAGGCACCTGTATTTTTTTAAAGTTTAGCAAATATGTACACATCCTACACAGATATGTTTGAAATATGTAATTGAATTCAAGATTTGGGTTTTGTTGTTTTAATCGCAGAGTTACTGCGATTACCCGTGACTGACACGAGCAGATGGACAGCTACCGGCAGCCGCGGCGGAGGAAATACCCTCTCCACCAGCGCAGCAAGAAGGAGGGCGGCGAATCCGGCTTCGTGCAGCGAATCAAGAGCACCATCTTGTGGTTTTCCCTTTCCAGACCATATGTTATTTTTTTGAAATCTCTATACTACAGCATAATTGCCTCCAAAAGGTTGTCAGCCCTTGGCTTTAGGAGTAGATGTTTTGTGAGGTGGGGAGGGAATTCTTACCACAATTTCACCCTAGATTGCTTTTTTTAAAACTCTGTGAGGCAAGGGCTAACTATATTGTTACCATTAAATATTCCGAGCTTTTTTGAGAGCGATCGCTGACAGAACTTTGAGTTTTAAACTTTTTTTTGTCAAACAAAATATTCAACATGTTAAAATGTCACTTCTTTGCGGTGGAGCCTTTGGCTAGTGACAGCATACATGACACAGGCTGCAGTTTAGCCACATGTTAGAAATCAGCCTCCGAGGTGACCAGCTAAGCTGTGTGCTGTGCTAAGGCACCAGCAGTTGCAGAGTTGAGGTAAGAGGATTTCTTGTTCTGTTTTGGTTCTTCCATGTCCCACAGTCCTCAAAGCACAAATGCTGCTGCTGGATGATAAATTACACTGATAAGTTCGTACAAACTCATCCTTGTTTTTATAAGTGAGTATATCATCAGATTAATCATCGTTATCTCCAGCTTCTCTGGTTGCTGTGGTGGGACAGTTGAGATTGCCTTTAATGCTTTGCAGAAAGATGTAAGTGTCTCAGGTAGCTCCTTAGGTTTTTTTCAGAACAGTATCATAAGTGCATGAGAGAAGAGCTGCAAAATCTGGATATTCAATATTGATTTCAAAAAGTCTTAAACCCCTGTTTCTCCCTGCCTCCCAGCTAGGGTCAGGATGAAGTTAAAGACTATTCTGGCTCTGTAGTTGTCTGGGCCAGGGTGAAGAGCTGCTAGCTACAGCAATTTACAGAGCAGAGCAACATCCCACCCTTTTCTTCACCCTGCAGAGCCATGCCTGGAGATAAGCAAATAGCTGGGAGAAATCTGTACTCTGTTGCGCCAGCCAGCCAGGGGACTCAGCCTGCGGGTATTTATCACCCTCTGTAGATCTGAAAAGGCGTATGCAATGTGGGTAAGAAGCTTATCACATTCCTGCAGTGTCACTGGGGCTGCCAATTGCTGAGTCTGAAAGTGGTTTTGACAACACAGCTGTAGTAGCTGGGGAGTACTCATCTCCATATGGCAAGTGCTATGCTCCTTCCTTAGGTGCAACTCTCACATTGATTACATATCAAAGGCAGGTTCGAGATAGGCTCAGCACAGACATTAACAACAATCTGCATCTACTACTTTGTTTCCACCTTTGGCACATAAATCTCCTGAACACTGGCTGGGGCAGCCACTGGCACTAACTTCCAACACCCTCACTCTCCATGAGGAGCTGCTTTCTGGCTCAGCAGTAGATGCCAGCACGCCTGGGTGGGGACTGATTGTCCACTGTTTTTTTCTGCCGTACACCGTTCACTGAAGCTATTTGTAAGGAGACCATCAATCACGTGGCTTTCAGTAATATGCATAGTTTCTATACAGCTCCAGCGCTCAGCACCGTTGGGCGAGGTTTCATCTGTTGGGCAAGATTACCATAAATGAAGAAATAGCTGTGTGGCCACCACAGATCCCCATGCTTCTCTGTAGAAATTTTGCATAAGAAAATTGCAAGCATTGGTAACAGATCAAGGTCCTTAAGGAGCTGTCACCCACCTCTCGAAGGCTGCAATCATGAATGTCTATTCTGGTTATTAATACTAAAGCTGGTAGGCAAGGGTCTGAGGATTAGGATAAGACAAAAATGGTTGAGCAAGAGGAAAGAAACAGCCACAATGGTTTGCAGCAGACCCATTGCAGTTTGGTCAAAGTTTTGTTAGAAGTCAAGTAATCTGACCTTTCCAACAAGGTTTCAGGTAGAAGGTAGTTGCCTTTTTATCAGTCAGAAGTTAGTGAAAAATGTCTGCTGCTTCAGATTGTTCATCTCCAGTTGTGGTCACCAAAGTCATGTAGTCCAATTCTCCCCTGGCGGTAACAAGGAATTTTCCTTAAATCCTACATGAGCAGATAAATTTCTACAGGAAACAAGCAAAAAAAGGGCAGCTGTTCTTCACTCTCTCTGTGTACAAATTGTTAGGCCCACTAGAGAGTGGTCAGTTCCCCTTAGTAAGCTCAAAACCTAAAGAAGTAAACCCATGAATTCTGTAACATCCACATGCCGCTCCAAAACAGACACGCAAATTTTAATTCAAGATGTATCATACTCTGCAACACCAGTCTGAGCGTAGATGCCCATGCCACATTTCTCAAAAATCAACATACAAAAGGGCAGCTCTGTCTACATCATATTAAGATACCCATGCTCTTCAGGACAGAAATTTTAGTAGACACAGATGAGAATTTTCTAACAAACTTTTGCTTATAATATTTTTTTATCTATCTGCTCAGCCTACAACCTACTGACAGACTCACTGTGGTTGCACCCATATCAAGCCACTGACCGTTGCCTTTTCTGTGTCTCACAAACAATACTGGAGACACCAATATCCAGTAATTTAGGGCTGTTACTGCCTATACAAACACCAACCTCCTTCTGGCCTGCAGGACTGGTTGGTAAAGGTGGTATGGCCCGATTACCAGAATAAGGTATAAATAGGATGGAAGAACTATACCTTTTATTCTCAATTCTTGAGCATATCTGTAAGGTGGACTTAAATGGACAAAAGATTTACAGAAGAAAGTTCTTCATATTACTCAGCCAGCCTCTTATTTTAAGTCTCCGGTTTAGGTTAGGAGATTAAGTTCATCACATAAAAGCAGAATGCTAGAGGTCCTGCACAACTGTTTCTACCATTGCTGTCACAAATGGAAAATTAACAAGTGCGGGAAAAGTTGCCATGCAGCGTGTAACTGCTGTCCCAGTTCAAGGAGCGTGACCTACAACACCACCTTCCCCGTCTGTTATCTACTGACTAACGGGAGAAAAACACCCAAACCTCAGACAATTCCAGAAAATGATCAGAACTTTTCTTGAAATTTTGCCTTTTGTGGCTGTGGAATCACGAAGACTTCACTGACAGTGAGCTACTTCTGCAACAGGAGCATAAATTCAGCCAATAGAAAATTTTCCATTGAACGCATTGGTTGAGAAACTATTGGCAATAACTGCTAAGAGCCTTTAGGTAAGCTGCAGGAATGCACCATGAGAATGGATTCAGTACATTTTACATAAAATCAGGAGATTTGCTCTTTGTTAAATCAACGTTTTTAAGCAGCACATACCGGAAGACATGAGAAATAAGCATGAAAAGTAATCTTTTAAGACGATAAATAGGAAGTCCAGATTTGCCAACCAAGTTGTTGATAACAGTAATTTATTTTCACATTTACAAGACAAACATGAATAATATTTAAAGTAGTATTTACAAATATATACAAATATTAAAAATTTATCTTATGATTTGGAAACAAATGGCAAAGTATTTTTTTAGCCAAGATACAGTACTTTTTTTATTTTTCAGTTGAAAAGGGTATCACCTCAGTTCAAGGAAAACCTGCAGTTTCTGAATGTAGAGAAATGAAGGAAGAGCAACAATTTTAAGATTCGCATAAGGTAAAACATCAGAGAAAATGGTACTATGAACTTTCACTTTTTAAAATTAAGGTAAAGCCTTGGGGAAAAAAAAAAATCATAAAATCTATAGTCCCTCATAATTTTATGTTAAAAGGGACTTCACTCACCTCACTTCACATTCTCACTATAAATGCTTTTAAAAGACTTTTGAACAAGAGTAAACATTTAAACAAAACAGTTTATGCTTTCCCTTTCTGGCATTCAAGAACTGCTAGGGTTACACACAGAAGGCTACTTGCCAAAACATTTGTTTCGTTCAATATTATTATGGGGTGTTTTGAAGACTGGAACACAATAGACAAATTGTCAGGACAATATTTAAAACGATATTAGAATCCATACCCAGAAATTTATTTTAAATTTATAAATTAGTAAGACTTTTTTTAAAATGGATATTTGTGATGATTCCTAGGAATTTGAACATGACCAAATAGCACAGAGGAATAATAAAATTAAGCCTTTTTTTTAAACACAGAATAGCAGAAACCTTTTTTTTTTTTGTTTGATTTTCTTTGTGGATAAGTTCTTTTCCTAAAAAAACTTTTATGGGACATCTGAAAATCTGTATCGGGACAGATGGATCACAAAATCACAATCGCCGTAGATTCTGTTTGCTTTTCTTAGTGCCAGGAAGCGGCCCTAGCTTAGAGTCGGGTTTCACTGATTTGCCACTCATACAGTCACTGGAGCTGTGATAGCTGCACAAGCACTTTGTGCAAAAGTCAAAGCTACAGCTTTCACGTTTGCACGTCGCTCTTTGTAGGTAGGAGTCATACTTCGCAGGTGAGTTACAGCGATGGCAGACTTTAAGGCTTTCAGTGTTTTTCAAGGTCTTGGCAGCCTGTTGGGAAAAGCATTTTAAGAAAATCATTAGTGGAGGGTAAATACACACCCCAAACATTCCCTCACATTATCCAAGTGCCACAAAACATATAACTTCTCCTGCCCTAGAAAGATGTATTAACAATTTAGCCTAGTTCTGGTTGTATCAAATTCTGATGGAGATTGAACATGAATAATCAGTCTATCACTGCAGGTACTTTGGACTAGAATAGAGGTAGTCAATTTAAAATTCTTTACATTTTAAATTTAAAGGACAGACAGAATAAATGCAAAGCAGTAAGAGAAACAGCCCTTCGGAATCCTCCAAACTTCATCCAGGGATAGTGATTTAGTTAGCCTTTATTATAAAAAAAAAAAAATCAGAATTCCATTTAAATCTTTAAAATTTTTGAAAAGTGAGCAATATGTCCAGAAATCTCAGCTGTGGTGCAGTCAACTTGAGACATCAAATGGAAGCAATTCCTACTTCTCTCCCATTAATTAATTTTTGACACAAAACTAATCTCCATTTCAAAATCATTTAGCACTAGAAAGTTATAGACCAGTATGACACCTTATATCACTCAATTGTTAAAAGCAAAACGTTTTTATAATCTAAATGTGTGTGTACAGACGTATATATATGTTTATCAAGGAAAAAAAATTTAGACTGCTACTTCAGTGTACAGCTGGACTTTCAGATTCCTAATGCTGCGAAGTGCTACACAGTAGTATTAGAGCAGCTTCATCATACTTTCCAGTACGATTATAACTTCTTCTCACATTGCACCAATTTGCAGAATAAGACTTTTGAGCTTGAGTGTGAAAACTTCTAGTTAGAAAAATCTGTTGCTTATTAACAAACAATGACTTTCAATAAATATTTTTAAAAGTCTTATAAGACCCTTGCAATGTAGACCTGCACTTTTATGTGGAAAAACAAGAGCTTAAGAAAAATAACAAGGTGAAAGGAAACTTAAGCTGTTAGCAATTGTTGACAACTCCAAACGTGCCACACATTACAAATATGTAGCTAAAAAAAGCCGTTTCAATGTCAGATAATTAGTTGGAAAAGAAGCATAGAATGAATAGGAGAATTATTAATTTGTTTCATTTTTAAAAAATAAGAACTACTTAGTCTTTGGTCTTTTTTAAAAAAAATTACCCATCAGTGTTGAAGCAAAATTGGTAGTTTTTGTGAGATTTCTTATGTGGAAAATGTGACTTTTTATAAGCCCATGGAAACAAAGAAGAAATTACTAAGCATTTTCATGTCTGATTCAAGCCAGAATTTAAGCCAAAAGAACCCCACTAAGCCATTTTGAGGATACCTAGACACCCAGGGGGGAGAAAAAAAAAAGAAAAAAAGATGTAGAACAACTCAGTGTATGTACCAATGTTTTCCACTTAGTTTCTGACACTGTCTTAAAATACGCTCAATAAGCAAAACCTGGCAGCCATACTAATAAGAATTACAAGCACTCCATATGGGAGATACTACTTTTAGAAGTATTCTTCACAAGCTGATCATGTGCCAGACAACATGTGAGAAATTAAAGACGAATGGAAATCACTAGTTACCTCAGAAAACTCCATGACCCTGCTGTGATTCCTAGATGCTTTGGATCTGGTGCCTTTTTTACTCGAGTTGTTTGGTGGGGTTGCTTTCTGAATGGAAGCTAAAGCCGCTCGGTAGAGAACGTACTCTCTTGTTGCAGCATGTTCTGATGACTTATTGCCATTCTAGTGAAAAGAAGAAAAAAAAAAAAAAGAATAAAATTTGAGAAGAAACTTATCTGATACTGACTTTTTCTTTAATAGAAGTCAACAACTTATTTTTGACCCATCCTCTTGGCTAGAAGGTTTCCAATAATACCAAGTAGTATTTTAATTTTACCTTAGCTTTCTCAATCGCTACTGTTATACATGCGTAGAACAGACCCTTAGTTCAGACCATCAAAACCAACCACCTCCTATTATGTAGTGCAACTTCCTTCCATATTAACACATCACAACTATTTAGGTAGAGCATGTAACCTACTCACCACAATGTTTTAAAGTACAAAGCAGTATTTCTAATTCTTTACAGTGCACAGGGATGCTTGAAATTTTCTTTCTGAAAAGTAAACTCCTCCCACCAACTTTCTAAGTTTGCAGTTCAGGCTAAGCAAAAGCGTACAATGGCAGGGAGGAAATCAAACTTTATGGGATGAATGTTCAGTGGCATCCAACTGTTTCATCTCAACAGGCTAGCACCATAAAATACTGCACAAAACTTGAACTACTTGACTACCTTATTCTGTGGCAGATCCTAAGCCCGTTTCATTGTCTCTCAAGGAAGAAAAACCACCCCAAACATTTTAAAAGAGTCCTGCCTTGGGTAAAGTGCAATGCTAGTGTGGTTGGATCTCGAATTTTTCATTTCACAGGAAAAATAGGCACTAGGAGTAGCCTATAGTGAAAAAAAGCTTCTCCATTTTCTGTAGCCAACATGTTGCAATTCAGAGACTGTTGCTAGAAAGTATAAGCAGAGAACATGTGTCGCACAGCCAGCTGAGTGGTTTCTCTCAAGTTTCTCCCCCTTCTGGATGAGTGGGGACGCTGATGTTAGCAAGCCTCCGCTGAGAGGCTCTAGGGCTTGCCCAGCAGGTGGTGCTGGAGCTGATCCTCCCCTTCCTGCCTTCCTCTGTGACACAGGACATGTGGAAGCTCTTAAGAACATCTGCATCCCTCTTTGGGTAATTGTGCTTAGTCAACCTTCCTTGGGATCTGAAGACAGTCTATGCTCTAACAGTGAAGTGACTAGCAACAGAGACAGGGCATCCTAACAGGGCACACTGAGTCTCCCCAGTGACAACGTTTTCAATCTAAGAAACTCTTCTGCAATCTCTTAAGGCTGGGAGGAGTCCTTAAATAGCAGAAAGACACTGCTGGTTTAGGCTTGAGATATCCAACAAGTGTGGAAACTTACAAAAAGTTTTTTCACAGCTTTACTATACATTTGGAAAATCCATTTATCTTCTTGTAGAATCTTCTGCCATGTTGTGCTGACTTTGGCAAAGCTGCAACGACAATACAAACATACCAGTTACCTCCTAGGAAAGGGAAAACTTTTTATTTAATAGTAGGAATAACTATGTAATCTTTTTCTTTCATGTAGATGACTGCATATGTTCACAGTTGTAGTCTTTAATTTGCCTTCTAGGGAAAAGACGCGTTGTCCATATTTGGCTTATCCATGGCTTACATGAACAGTTCATGTTTCAATATATTAATATATAATACTAGCCATTGTCTTTGTCAATGTCACAAGCCCCATATAGAAAACTTCTTAAACCATCTGATTAAAGTTGTTTACTTTCCCAATGAAATCGATATACTTACTTTATTAAATCCATCTCACCGAGATGCCTTAAGATGTTTGCTAATATATGCTTCAGGTTCTTTTGGAAGAGTTCGGCAAGAATGTCTATTCTGTCTAATCCCATTTTCTTTCCGATTAGGTTACAAAGTTCAGCCTGTCCCCTAAAAACAATTCTGTCTACCACAGCCCAAGACTTGAGATTCTTTTTACCACTTTTTTTCAAAGTTGAGCAAATCATTTCTTCATAATGGATTACTGGCAACAAAGTCTTCTTCGAAAACTGTGCTTGGTTTTCGTTCTTGAGACAATGCTTTGGTGTGCCACAGAGATTCCCAGCCAAAGGTATACTATCGTCATGTTCTATTGCATCAGTGTATTGGTTACTTAACATAGAGGAATAACCACTGTCCTCATTAAATTTACTGTTTTCCAGTGCCTCCATTTCATAGATACCTTCATCAAGTGTCTGGGTTACTTGTTTGTTCTCTTTGTTATGTACAGGTCTTCCTTCATCTTCAAGATCTAGATCTCTGGTGGCCACATGGTATGAGTCACCAAGGAGTATCTTCTGATGCTCTTCAGCACAGCTTTTACAAAACCCTTCCTCATAATTCAAGGGGCAGGATTCTTCCAGTCTTGTTTCCTCCACAGCAGACTTCAATGGTGCAAAACCAGCAGGAAGAGATGTACAATCAAAATCACATTTCATTTTGAAAGAGCAGTTAAGGTTAGATTTCATTATTTTGTTTGTATCCTGCAAAAAACAACAAGGACAGTATTACCACACAGCATAAACTGCATCACAGATTCTTTCTCTTATAAAGAACCAACCATGCCTTCCTTCTGCATTATGATTTTTAAACTTTTATTTTAACTCACCCCTCCAGTATCTATGACACGGACAACCAGTGGAATTAAGGTTCTGACCAGCCACACATTAAATCTATGCGAGATCTTCTCAAAATTAAATGCTTATGCTGCATATAACTGGATGAAACTGAGAAAACTGACTGGATGATTTACTTTTTCACTGTTCCACCAGTACAGATTACTTTTAGACATACCAATGCCTCCACTTCCTGCAGCGACACACTCAGGACACTTGCGGGCCCGGCTAGGGACACCAGTGGCAGAGGGTCCATGAGTGACAGCAGCCCTGTGGCAGGGGTATAGCCGGGCCGGAGCAGCCTGAGGGTTCGCATCCAAGGCCAGAGGCACTGCTGCCCATGCAGCCAGGTATCTGGCATTTTTAGAAGGGGAGGAGGCTGGGTGGCACAGGAAAATCGTGGGTGCTCACGGGCATGTGTAAATTACAATGCCTGTGTAAGTCACAATGGAAAGCAGCGACTCTTAAAACAATGGTCCAAGTGAAATACATCTTGCTGACAAGCACGATTTTTAAGAGGGTGGGAGGTCGGCAGATATTATAGGGAAATTGAGCTTTTCTTGCCCTTTCTCCTTCCCCTCCCCCCGAAGTGTGGTGCTATCTATATTAACAATTGCGGGGGGATGGGCAAGGGCAGAAGGGAAGGAGGAAGCCATCTCTGAAGTGTTAAATCTAAAGGGAAAATAATTTTCAACGTGCTTTGCAATCCGTATGAAAAGTAAGTTCCCCTATTTGAGCAGGTATTTTAAGGGATTTAAGCATTTCCAGCCGTTTCGGAAAAAACGTATTAGAAAAATGTGTTTTATTGAGCCGATCCAGAGAAAAAGTCCCTTTCTCGTGCCTATGTCCGATGGAAGAAAGGCGCAAATAGGCTCATGGCTTTGCCCGGTGTGCGGGAACCAGGGGAGAGATGCAAGCCCCCGCTAAGCCCCCTTCTCCCCTTCCCCCCACCCCTCGCTTGCGCGCCAGCAGAGGATCGTTTGGGCTGAAACCCTGCAGAATTGGGAAACGCGTGCCCCCTCCCCCCGCCACGTTTTGGGGGCGCTCGGGCCGGCCCCGACCCCCCGCCGGAGCGGGCTCAGCCGCCGCGCTGTCAGGCCGCTTCCGCCCGGAGCTCAAGATGGCCCGGGCCGGCGGCAGGTAGACCGGCTACCGGCCCTGCCGTGCCCCGGGGCCCCGGGAACCGTACCCCGAGCCTTCGGGGGCGAGGGAGGGGAGAGGGGGGGGGGATGTCTCCGTTTTCCCCCACGTTGGGGGATTCTCCCCTAAAATGGTGGCGGCGGGACGGGCAGGAGCGCGCCGGGGGGATGCCCCCCTCCGGCGGCGTGGCCCGGCGGGCGGGAGACAGTGCGGCGCGGCGCTTCCCCGCCCGCCGCTGCCCGCCGGCGGGAGCTGCGCTCCCCACCCCGGATCGGCCCCGGCCCCGGCGGAGCAAGGCGGGCCCCACACGCGGCTCGGCCGCGGGACCGGGACCCTCCGCGGCCGCCCATGCGCCACCGTCCCGACCCTCTCCATCCCATCCCGTCCCGTCCCGCCGGCGGGATAGCTGCGGGGCGAGGCTGGGGAGGGCGGCGGGGCCACCGGGGACCCCCGTCCCCGCTCCGCCCGCCACCCCTCGCAGCGCGGCCAGCCCCGCCAAGCGCCCCCAGCCCCGCCACCGCGTACTCCGGCAGCCCCCACCGCCCCGGAGCCCCGCCGCCCCCCGGCCACAGAGCCCTCCCCACGGAGCCCCGCCGCCCCGAACCCTCACGGCGGAGCCCCAATCGCCCCGAAGCGGCCGCTGCCGCGGAGCCGTCGCCCCGCCGCCCGCCCGCCCGCGCTCACCTGCCGGGCAGCGCCGCCGCGTCCCGCGGGCAGTGAGTGCGCGGCCGCCCTCGCCGGGTACTTTTAAAAACTTTGAATTTGGTATCCAAAACCGCGCCGGCCAATCGGGCGGCGGCGGCTGCGGCGGGGCGGCCAATGGGAGGCGGGCAGAAGGCGGCGGGCCAATCCGAGGCGCGGGGGGCGGAGCCGGCCCGGCTCGCATTTTCCCTCCTCGGCCGGCGAGGAGAGAGGCGAGTGGCGGGGAGGTGGCGCGCGCGCGCTCCACGCGGGGCGGGGGCGGGGCCGGGGGCGGCGCGCGGGAGACGGGGGCTCGCGCCGGCATCTCCCGCCCGGCGGCATCTCCCGCCCCGTCCTCCCGCTCCCGGACGGGCTCCGACGGCAACGAGCGGCTTCTGCGCCCCGGTGTGTGTGTGGGGGATGAAGGGATGGAGGGCGTGCGACACGCGGTCAGCGCCCGCCTGTGCCTGCGTTGGTTCCGAAAGGGATGCGCCCGGGGATGGGCACCGTGTCCCTGCACAGGCAGAGCGCGCAAAGCTCCTCCACCGGGGAAGGATTTGGGATCTTACATCTGCCCCCCCCCCGCGGGTGAACTGTATTTATTTTAAAGTATAATCCACGTTGTTAGTAGTTGGCAGAGCGGGGAGGAGCGCTACTGGGAGCTAAGGGGACTGGGGACCGGTGCAGGGGGGCCGCCGCCGCCACTGGAAACGCAAAATCTTCTCACAGGTGAGGGAGGTCGCATTTGTGGCGCAACAACAGGCCTCGCGCTAAAACGAGCACGGAGCAAGAAAGGGACTTCCAATTCTTTACGCAGTGATGCGTGCCACGACAGGCCAAGGAGGCACCACTAGAGGTAGTGAAGTCCACCTCGTATGACACCGTCAGATGCCAGTTTTGGGGTACCTCTGTCAGCCTCCTGCCTGAACCATGTGATACCTGGCTCTTCTCACGCCGATCAGAGGCTGGGCACTTGCAAAGCAACCACACCTCTAGTGTCTGTTCAGGAGCCAGACAAGAACAGGGCAGCTGCGAGCCAGGCAGGACTCGTCCAGCCAGGCCACCAAGCAGGAAGATCAGGGCAGGTCTATGGTGACAAAGACCTGGAACAGTTACCATGCAGTAGTCCAGTGCTTAGACCTGGCGGATGGCCCTTACTTGTTTGGAGGAATATGAAGCTGAAGTTAGAGAGAAGGAATCACAAACTCTATCCATCACTCGGTATAAGATAGTCTGGCTTTAAGTGAAGTCAAGAAGACTGTTGCAAGTTCTCTGTAGTCTTCCGTTTACAGTATGGATCTGGTAGGAACAAAGACTTCAGTCCTAGTTTCTGCTCCGATCAATATCTAATCATTTTACGCACAAAATGCATCAATGCTTCTTTTTAATTTCTTATGTGCCAGTTGGGAGTTGTAAATCTGCTAGTAAATCTAGACCCAGGTCTCACCGACAAGATATACGTGTGCCTCACCTTACACATACAGGCACTCCTACATCTGAAATTAATGTATGCATCTTTAATTAAAAGATTTGGAACTTGATCATAGTCACCATGCAGTACTCCCTAAAAAACACAGCTGATAAAGGTATTAAATGGTTCTATGCATTTTTTTTTGACATGTATTGGTTCAAACTGCAGTCCCAAATATAACAAAAGAAGATAATAAACTCATAACAATCAGTTGATTTTTATAAAGGATGTTTAAATAATGCATTTCTATAGCAAACTTGCTTTGTTCCTATTCTTATTTCTTACACTAATTTTAATTAGAAGTCTGAAAATAAATACCCCTAAACTCATGGTAACACTTTTCCTCAGGTTCCAATTTCTTATTTACTGGTACTAATATTTCAAACACGTTCTGTGTGTGTATACACACATGCATACGTACAATGCACAACAGGATTATGAAGCATGGAAGCTGCAGGTTTTGTATTGCTATATGCATTTGGCATGGTAAAATGTAGTCTAAAATAAATGTTAAAAGTCTTCTTTACCCACAGATACAAACATATGCATATAATATGATTATAGACTAGAAAGGCAAAAGTTTCACTTTGCTTTCACAGGTCAAATGTTCTGAGATGCTGTTAAATAAATAGACAAAAGCAGTAAGATGCAATTCATACCATGTAACATTTAGAAAATCCGTAAACTGGAGTCAATCAAAAACATAAAGGAGAAACTGAACTAAAGCCAAAGAGAGACCGAAATATCAGCCAAACAACATTGTAATGATTCTTTTAACTTTTGACTCAAGAACAGAAATGTCCTTTTCACAAACAATTCATGTAACTTGGCATTTGGCTTCCACAGCTTCTTTTTTTTTTTTTTCGCAAGGGATATTCCTAAACAATTTTTTGTGTTTATTAATCCGGGCCGGAAGGGCATGAAAGCATGAAGGAGATATACTTGGGACTCCTTCTCCCATGCCATGTGTAAGTGATTAACAAACACACAGATTAGTCGTGGCATCATTTATTTATCACTTTCTTCCAATCACTCAAACAAAATAGGATTTTTTTTGTTCTCTCAAGTAAGCTATTTGACACCGTACTGATGGTTGAACTATTGTTTAAATGAAAACTGGAACTAGAAATAGCTCATTTTTTAATGCGTACCTTTCAAGAGTGGTGCATCGGTATCTTCTCAGTGGAGAAAGTTAAAAACTGCAGTTACTTCTGGCCCAGTCAAATTTACTTTTTAAGAGGACTGCTGCAGCAATAATGTCTCATATGAAGGTAATAAAGTCTTTTACTCAGCAAGTAAAACTGTTTTGTCAGTCATGAGGAAACAAGTTGTAGTGTCTTTCATGATCTGAAAAGCAGTTGCATTCTCTGGGTGGTGCTCCAAGTAGCTCCTCTGCAGACAAATGCCTACGTGTGTTGTAATGGGCTGACAGACAGCAACGTTCAGGATAGATTCTCTTCTTCACTTGCTGAAATAATTTCCATTAAAGATTCATAATCTGCATATTCTCTCAGAGTTTGTATCATTTCATCTAGCATTTCTTCCCCTAGCATGAAACACTCAATATGATGCACTGATCTGCTTATCCTGTGGTCAGTAATCCGGTCCTGTGGAAAGTTGTATGTTCTGATCTTCTCCGATCTTCCTTTTGTCCCAACCTATGAAACAAGAAGAACCAATTTTTCATCTTTTTTATAAAAAGGATGAAATACTGATTACGCATCTAAAGCGAAAGTTTTCTCTTCTTCCCATGATTATCCAAAATTTGTTATAGTTACATAGTGCTTAGACCAGCTCAGTAGTTGCCGTAATTGTTCTCAAACATGTAAAAGAATAATTTTACTGTATCTTTTTCTAATACTGTTATGGTTCTTCATGCTCTAAATCAGTTTGTTTCACTAAATCTCTACAATTTACATAATATTGAAATTTTAAGTCTGGCTAACAGATGACCCTTATTGCTCAAGTAGAACGTAATTTTTTTGCCTTGTGCAAGTCCTTCCTAGGCTCCCGTTCCTCTGTATTTCCATTTACTGTTTGCAGTTCAACACAGGAGTTACCCCAAGAACACATGCTCGTACAGAATTGTATCTTTACTAACTGAAACTTACTTGAATCTTTCGAACACTGTTTCTCTTCTTGGTTTCTTCTTCCAGTTTGGCGTTGTATAGTTTAGCAGATAGCATTTGCATAGCCTTCTCTTTGTTTCTAATTTGAGATCTTTCTTGCTGACATTCAGACACAATCCCTGCCAAAAATATCATGACACTTAACACTTAACCGTAACACATACTAAAAGGGTTTTGCAATTTCTAGAAAATTTTTATTATGTTACAATAAGCTGTTTCTTTCTTCAATACATATTTTGGGCAGGGAATATAAAAGTCCAGGCTTATTAATGTCTAATGATACATTTTGGGAGAGAAGTGCAGGCTGAGTTGTACAGGTGCTTTAAGCCATAAGACAATACATTTAATTCGATATGTTGGACAACAGGTAGATAATGAAATAAAAGATACATGACGTGATCTGACTTACAGAAGACACCTTTAATACTTGTAATTCTTGGCCACAATTCCAGGAAATTTAGGATTTAAGAGGCAGTAAAATACAAGAGATAGTGAGTATATAGAACACGATCAGAATATATGAAAATGGGCACTATTTTCTTAAAAAAAAAAAAAAAAAAAGAGGTGTGGTTTCTCCCCTGAAAACATACAATTCAAGTTAAGATGAGAAGTGAACAGCCTAAGAAAGAGTAGGTAGAAGAAATATAGGAAGAAGACAGCACAAGCTAAGTTGTTATTTGGATTTATTTTAAGAAACTCTGATAAGATTACAGTATGCTTTTTACATAGTATTACTTTATGAAAGACTTGTTTGCAAACAACTTTTTAGGTCTTAATAAAGATTTATAAACAGAGTTAGGATGAGAGAAATAGAAGAAGTAACAGGACAATTGTAAAGGAAGAGAGATCAGAGGAATGAAGAAGGGAAAGGTGGAATAGGAAAAAGACAGGAGATAAGGTGAGATAAACCCCTCCTATGAACCATCTCTAGTGCATAACCACAATAAAAATTGCAATACATTTTAAGATTTCTATAACAAACGCTAATAACTGCCTTCAGTAAAAACTAAGATAATTTGCTGGTTTTAGTTTGTGTGTTTTTTCCCCAAACGCGCAGGCAATCCAAAAGTTTTTGAATCTGGAGTACCTTTTTGTCACCATATCTTGAATAGAATTCTATCCTCTCCACTGTTTACCTTCTGCTTTACTGAGGTGATGCAACAACTGCAGAATGGATTAATGTCTTCAATGAACATGAAGAAATGGGTGGCAAAAATCTGAATACGTGAAGATAAAGAGCACTTGGGATTATCCGAGGCCATAAAGCCTGACTAATGTTTGTGGTAGAGAAGAGGAAAAGTTAAAAAGCAATGAAAGTCAAGGCAGCTATTGTGGATTGCTCAAAGGGAAGTAAAAAGCTTAAGGAATGGCAATAAAAAAAAAAAAAGCTACGATAGCCAAAATCAGGTAGCGTTTGAAAGTGTATCTTATACCTCCTGTGTTTCCTAACCCGAGCCCTGAGGATGGGCCTCCTAATTATGTGTGTCACCTACAGGAAAGGAGCCAGCAGACAAATGGAAGCTGGCATCCCGAGTTGACTCTGCAATCAAAAGCAACATTTTAATACGGAAATAGAGCAATCTCTCTTTCAGAGACTAGTCAAGAAAAGGCAAATCATCAGATTTTAACCTACTCTGTTTTTCAGTTTCTTTTCCATTATCTGAAAGCTTAAATATAACTTTTTAATAGAAACTGATCTGGATGCTTTTAGAGTGTCATTCTTAATGGCAAAATGGGTATCTTACCTACTGAAGCCAGTAGCCTTCACTATTACAAACTGGAGTGGGCATAAGATGGTGCATTTACAGTGCTATAAACACACATGAGAACTATATGACAACTCTGCTGTACTTGTCGTCCAAGTTTGAAAATAAAACCATTGTTTCAAAAGAAATTCTGACAGCAGTTTTGCAATTGTAGATCTTGTACTAAGGAAAAAAATGAAGCACCTGTTGGAATGTGAACTATCCGTACGGCACTGTCTGTGGTATTGACATGCTGGCCTCCAGCTCCACTAGCTCGCTTTGTTTCTATCCGTAGATCTTTCGGATTAATTTGCAGCCTCATCTGGCACGGGAGACAGAAAAAAAAAAAAAAAACACACACAAAAAAAGAACGTATTTATGGTTTTTCTTTCTAGACAAGTCAAATATGCATAGTCAGTTTATTTTATAAGGCACATTCAGGCAAGATCAAACTTTTTGAAGTTTATAAGTGGTAGCCTGCATCCACTTACAAACACATTAACAAATCCTTATAGCTAGATTGGAATGTGACATGATGGAAGCCAGGAAATCAGACAAAGAGTAGTTTAAGGCATACCCATCCCTTAACACTAATCTTCTCCCTCTTCTGAAAGCTCTACACCCTCTTCCAGCAAAGCTAACAAATATTTGAACTTGACCAGGTGGTTTTTAGACAAAATGGAACATACTGCCTTGGCTGGTTCTGGAATGAGGCAATGGTCTCTGGGAGGACGAAGAGAGACAACTTCAGGAGATAATAGAAAGAATAACATCTTTGACAATTTGCTAGGTCAACACAAAACAAAGACCAAAACAAAGCTTTAATTCATAGTCAGTTGTTTTTAACCAAGCAAATATGGTAAGAATGAATTATCACCCATACACTTTGGAAGGGGAAAGTGAGGACACCACAAAAATTGGGAAGAGGAGGTGCTAAAAGAATTCTCTACGAGCTCTGTAAACTAATTCAGTCTTTTGTTACTTTGTAAAAAATGTAAAGTATTCCACAAAACATGCAAGACACAGTCACAGTGAATTTTCAAGTTACAGTCAAGTAAACTGCCAGTGACTTTCTTGAGATTATGAGGAAATCCAGAAATTTCAACCCCCTAGACAAAAATAAAAATAAACAAACACACATGACTTATTTTAAAACTAGGATTTTAAAAAAAATCATTAAGAGAGCATAACAACAGAAACAGAAAACACTTGGGTATCAGCAATGCAGCATGTAAAAACATTGCTCATGGTCAAGTCTTCAAGTCTGTTACACTAGAAGAGAAGTATTACCTTAGTGGGTTGGGGTAATATTGCAACAGTCATTGTGCTAGTGTGAATGCGTCCTTGTTTTTCTGTCTTTGGCACCCGCTGAACACGATGCACTCCTCCTTCAAATTTCATGTACTTATATGCCTCAAGACCTGCTATACTGGCAACTGCATATCTTAGGCCACCTTAAATATATAAGAAACACAGTTGTAAAGCTGTAAGAAAAACTGCTGGTACTATGCTGCTATATTTCAAACAGTGTATTTAGACATCATTGCCATTTGTATCTTAAAATTACAAATTTACCATTTAAATACTTAGGCAGAATTATACAGAAAATGCAAGAAAACTGTTAAAAAACAAAGCCAGACATACATACTCACACACTATCTCAAGTAAAGGACTGTCAAATTATTTTTTATAGAGTCCAATTTAATTTTTTGATACAGATAAAAAGGTTGTCTACAAACCACATACATACATGTACACATATAATCATAAACCACAGAACTCTAACACCATTAGTAAGTTTACATAAAGATCAAATTTTGAAAGCCACCTTTTATTGTTAGTGCAGAACCTTATAATTCAATGGGAAAAAAAACAACTCTCTAAGACGAGTATTATTGACACTCTTCTTCTTATCCATTCTCCTCTATGCATCCTACCTGTGTCTTGTCTCTGCTCTTTCATTTCATTTTAATCTTTTGCTCCCTTGGAGCGAGCAGAACTCCAGCTCCTGCCCCTCTTACCAACACATCCAGCAAAACGCTTGACAGCAATATACTAAAAATTAGCAATGAACAGCTTGGAACTTGGAAGTAAAGCCCAATACAATCAGGGTTTCGTGACAGGAGGAGTTTGTTGTACTATTGGTTTATAGCATTCTTGCTCTTTCTTGTTTGCTACTGTGCAAACCCTTCAGTCACGCCAGTATAACTGAAGGACCAGAGAAGTGATGGCACTATAAATGAATGTAATTTTTCACCCGTTTTGGTTTTTAATCCAGCTCAGTTCTCAGATCCCATTCTCAGCACAGTGGATGGTGTGCTAAGGGAATGATTAAAGAGGAGATAGGCGGCCTTGACAGAGCATTGCTGTTGAAGTCTTGCAACATGAAACCACAGTGGAGAAAAAGAAAAGGCACATACTTCTCAGAAATATTGTTTTAGTCTATCTCTAGACTAAGGAAATCAACCATAGAGACAAGATAGCAGCTTTTTAAGAAAGGAAAATGAAGAAAACATAGAACATGAAAATGCCCTGCAGAGCAGGAAAAAAGCAGCAGCCAGAACACAGGCCAGGGTTTTCACTTCCACGGAGCAGGTTTGCAAATGTTTTCATGCTACAGAAATATAACATTCCCTCATAACTTTACTAAAACATATTTTCTTTTACAGTCATGTTTGTGGAAAATAGCCTAAGCTGCCTCTTCCTTTCTCCTTCATCTCATTTTTGTCCTTTTAAGTTTTCTTCTACTTGTACAAATCCATACCACTTTGATTCAAACGCACTGTTCAACATACCTAGTGCTTCACTCATTTAATTTATAGCCATTATCTACTATCTATTCCATAAGATAAATCCACCATGTTCAGAATAAATCTGACCATAAAGCATGTAGTTTAACAAATAAGACTATCTGTCAAAATCCTCAGTTTAGATCAGTCAGTTTCATTCTAACAGGTACTGTGAAATTTTTCTACTGCCATGCAAATGCTATTCAAATCAACAAAGGATTTCTTCTTTACTCTAAAAGATTCTTATATAACCTAAAATAATTAATGTAGTTGAGTAATAAAACTTACTTACTTCTTTACATATAAAAGCAAGTACTAAAAAATCATAAGCAACCTCTGCACATGAGGAAAAAGCCAGGCTAAGTCAGGAGTAAAAATAATGTGAATGTCCACAAGGCTACGGCGCTACTGGCACGTATTAATTATGTGATAAGCAGTTCATTGCAAAAGCTAATGTTCTGTCTTTTTTCCCTCACTTCTCCCGGCATTAATAAGCATACCACGGGTACAGTCTGTCTATCTGAGCTGCAGCCACATCTGTGACACGTTCAGGAGAGTTGAAGTTTGTAGCTATAACAGTGTGCCTGTGGCACTGTAGCGCTTAGTATGAGACGACCGAGCACCTGGTTCAAGAGACAGGCATTTAGGTCATACTGCTTCAAATCAACTATTACCAACACACGTTTAATATGAAATGCAGCCAAATCCAATGAAACTTCAACAAGCCATCTACCCTGGCAGACACAACATTGGCCTGTCAAATATAGTTAGCTCTTACTAACTATAAGCTTGCCCCTTTCAATTAAAATGTCCCTCTCTATCCTGAAAACTGATGCGCACCCAACAAGGGTGTGAGCTTGCATTTGTTTTTTACGTGGCGTCTTACACCCAGATTGAGACAAAGTCCCATATCCGTGTCTCTGCCTGCCACTACAGCGGCAGTGGATAAATAATGACATGTGGGTTTGTGTTTTCATATGCGTGCTAAATAGCGAATGTGCTACTTTTGCACAGTTGCACCCCTTGGGGTAGGTCAATAAAGTCAGATAAGAGTGGACTGAAACCAATTCTTTGGTTTGTTTAACATTCACCTTGTTCACACACGCTCACAGTCAGAGTTCAGCCAAATTCTGGAGCTCTCTGAAGTGAGGGAGTCTGACGTTTTTATGCAGGACCTTGCTTTTGCTCATGCAGTCCATAAAAATGGAGCGTGGATGGGATGCAACAGCTTAGTGTCACCACCAAGCATCCTTTAACTCCACTCTTGCTCAGCACAGCACAGCCACTTTGAACCTGAGGGTTCAAACATGCCTTTCAGTGGCAGCGCCATCTATAGTGCCCCTACCTCCCAATTTATTTCTAGCTCCTTGGTTTTGACAATATGTGGTCAGAAAATACACTGCAAGAGGCTGACAAAGGTTAGGGCTGCCTTTATTTTTCTCTAAATTTACATCCTACCTTCCTAAACATTCATTTCAGTGCACAGGCAAGCCCTCAGCAAGACAAAAGAGTTTAGAATAAATACGTATCCATTAAAAACCTAGCCGTTTCAAAGAGAAAATATGGCTAGATATATACTAGGTTAATGTATTACTTCAATTTCCCATTTAAGGCATTAAAAAGAATGCCTCTGAGGGTGTGGGCTCCTTGTCCAAGGACTGAGCTTTCACCAAAAGGGTAGTCAAGCACAATTCCCTTTCTCTTACAATCACACGACTGCAAGTTGAGTCAGACCAGACTCAAAACTGTCCAACAACAGACTGTTTTTAAGCCAAATTGGTGGATTGATCCACACGGCAGCCTCAAAATTGCTGGAGCTGAGAGAGAAGCAGCACATGGCTGGCGGCTGGCTGGAAGGTGGGACAGCCCTTGTTTAAGCTGACTGTGAAACCGTGCTCTGAAGGTGAAGCTGCACGTGACTGCTGGGGTTCACCCTACCTATTGCCTCAGTGGAAAGGGCAACTGTCCTCTCCCCTTGTACATGAAATAAAGAGGACCCAGCCTCTTCACCCATTCTGTTTGCACCCATCTAACTCTCACCATGTTTATTCCATTTACTTAAAAAAAAAAAAAAAAAAGTAGATTTCTGTTGGCTTTGAAGGCTGAACTGGCTGAGCTCCTGGGAAAGTGTTTGCCTGGTCACAAACGGGGATAAACGTGACTTTCCACTTTCAGCAACAAGCTGCACCGTAACACGAAGCTTCCTCTTGTCCCTACCTTCACTTGAGCTGTGCAAAGTTTACTTGACAAATTACATCTTGACCATAAAAAAAAGGTTTATTAATAGTAACAAATCTAGATAGATGATATCGAATTCAAGCATTATTAAATTTTAAAAAAGTATATTAATTGAATCAACAGCAGCCAGCAGCAGGAGATTCTGATGCTGTGAAAACCTGAGTTCATGTTCATCAACTTGAAATGTCACCCACTAAGAACTCTAAAGCATGTTATTCAAATATTTTACAGATATAGCAATTTAAAAAATCAAATTCTATTAAAGATTTAAAAAAGCCAGAAGCGTAAGTGAAATCCATAGTGAGTTACACTGTATCTGCATATCTGAAAGGTGAAGTGTGAATACAGACAACAAATCAAGCCTGTACTTAGATTTTCAAGTTCCCAGTTTGTGATGTCCGACTGTACTTCTCCCATGGAGTCCAATTTTTTTACCTTCTTCTAATCCCTCAATATAGAACAGTGGATCAAAAACTGTACTTATGTGAGAAGGGTCTTAGAGCACAGAAAGACCCTCACTAGAAGGGGAAAGTAGCTCATTGACATGAGAAGCTCAACTAAGAGAGTTGTGGGTATTTATTTTTTTCAATTTCTACACAGTTGAAACAGAAAGGGTTCAAGATACTTGAAAATATCATTGAGTCCAAAATATGGCGTAAGTAAACAGAAGAAGTGTTAAAAGATGCTTCACATTTCTCAAAGCTTTTTAAAAAGCTCTCTGCAATTATATTAAGTGTTGACTGAAAACAGATTAGAGTTTTTCTGACAGATTGCATATCCTAACATCCTAGCTCTTCTCATTTCTTCAAAGTTTCACTAAGAAAGAAAAAAAATGCTGATGAAAGTATGAATAGAGGTAAAGTTTCACAACCAATCTGAGCTAGGTGCAGGAAGCTGCACAAGTGCCCATCTACTGATCCATACCCGCTATGATATATACATCACCTCCACAGCAATATGTAAGTAAGCAAAATGTACCAGCTTAACTCACAACAGCACGGGTATCAGTAAGCCTGCAGATTCGTTAACACAGACAGACTTAGCAAATCTAGCCTGCTGAGAAACACGGCTAACAATCTGTCAATCAAAACCCGAAATCCCTGCCACTGGTCGGGCGTGTTTTGGATTGCAGTCTCACGTGTTGGCTTAAGGTGACTGAACCTCTTGCTCTTGGCAGGAGGTCCTGGTTTTCTCACTACCACCACCAATAGCCACACACTTCTGCCTCCACCGCCCGCGTGAGCATTTCTCCACTTCTCTTGTGCTGGATCACCTGAAAAGTAATTGTGGGGTTTTTTTTGTGCTATTTTTCAGTTGGATTGACTTGGTGATGAGACTCTGCAAAGACGCATAATCACAAGTGCCAACGCACAGAATTCAGCAACAACCTGATCTTTGTGAAACAACTTTATACACTAACTGGATTAAGCTAAAATTAACTAACATGTGCCACTGCCTCAGTTTATTGTGTAAACCTACCAGCCCCCATCTTTGCAAAGACACTGTTCCATCTGTTCCATGAGATGCAGTGAACCAACTTCACAGCTCATCATCAGAAGATCCAGTTTTTTCTACCTCCTTGCATCCAGCCCCACCTTGCTGCTTATCTTATGCTGGCTCCAAGGCTCATGAGAACTGACTTAGCACATTAACTAGGCAAAAAACTATCCTAGTCATAAAAAGCAAAGTCTTTGTCAGTTTTAGTGGAAGGACATCAAAACAGGCAAAAAAAAAAAAAAAAAAAAAAAAAAAGAAAAAAGGTAGGACTGCTTAGATAGGCAGGGAGGCAGTAAGGGAAGAAGGAGTAACATCTCCTTTTACTGGCATCAAGCTGTTAAACTGATTCCCTGTAAAATTTTAGTTGAAGACTTTCATAAATAATTAGATCTCTTATCTCTCCTGTGAAAGTCTCAACAATTCCCCCACTTTGCTCATCTATTGCCTGTTACAGATGAGCTATATCCAAACATCCCATTACATTATATAAATCCTCAGATCACATTATTTCAGATCAATTCAAGATGTTTTAGCTTAAACCTCAAGAACAGTTTTAATTAGGCTGATCACTCTCTGCCAAGTGATCCATAATAATAAAGAAACTTTCAACCTGCCACCAAACTGATCTATAAATACTAGAAACATGAAGTAACTAAGTGGAACAGCATATCCAAATAAAAAGTATACGTAATCTGTATTTGTAAAAAAATAAAGCTAAAACAACATATGTGCATCACTTTCTGAATTTTCTTCCACCAAGCACTTAGCTTCCTTTCTACTTTTTGAAACTACTGAAAGACAAGTTTTATTTTTTAGCACTTTAGTATTTTAATAGTACTTCTGAAATGGAATTTCACTCTCAAATACAGAAGCTGAGGAAAATTGTACTCAGACATTCAAACAATCTTCCGCTGCTAAAATTAAGTTAGTGCAAATTAGCTTCCTGTAGTCAGGAAATTCAAGTGCCATATGAATGAGTGTTTCAACTTAAATTAAAAAGTTACAAAGATTAAGTATTTTCATTACTGACCTATTTCACTGGGAAAGTATTCTAATATTTCAAATTTCCACTGTTTATAGGCAGCGTATCGTTGATACATATCAAATATCTCCGAGGTGAACAGCATGGCCTCCTGCCCTCCAACTCCAGGGGTTACTTCCATGACAAGATCGCTCTTGTCTGTTTCTTCTGACGGAACCAAAAGCAACGCTATCTGCGAACACAAAAACACCCAGCTAAGACTTCCCTCTGACGCTGCTATCCTCAACTGAGGCGGCATAAAACGCCAGACGAGTCTGTAATCGGTGTAGGCTGCATTCTCCTGCACTAGTTGGTGGGTTGCCCAGAGGACGGGCTCCTCATGCCTCCTGCAGCAAAGCAGCCGCGGTCAGTGGTGGTGGGGAGGGACACTGCATTGCAGGAAGGGTCCCTGCATCTGTTCGCAGTCGCAAGAGCTACACAGGTCTCTCTCAAGGCCTGAGAAACTTCACAGAAGTTTTCACCCATCAAGAGCACTGCGATGTTGGGACACCACGGGATACACACCGGTTCTTGCAAGACAGCCAAGCATCTCCCTTCCCAGCACACTCCCTTTTAATCCGGCCTCAACCGCAGAGCAAAGAAGCTTATTTACAAAGGGAGAGACAGCCTTATATTGATCTGTAGAAGAAAGATACACTAGAACAAAAAACCCTGTATCACAGTTTTGCAGGCTGGATCAAAACTCTGGATGATTTGCAAATGCTTTTCAATGATCTTCCTTTACTAGCATTAGGTGATGTTTCTTTCCACAGTTACTCTTCCTTCTTTTGGCAAAATCTTAAGTATTTACAAAAATATTTATAAAGTGACCGTTGTATTGTTGTTGAAGGAATAAAGAATATGACAATACCAGCTTCTACTTCACCAGTAACATTAACAATATGTAACAGTTTGTTAACGAAAAGATCATTATGTTTATGTTAAACAACATAGATACCATGTAGAACCTATACAAGGTAGCAGTCCAAAGTAGTTACATAGTATTAAACTATTTTTTTCAAAACCACTCGTGTGTGATACTATACAAGTTTAATGTTTCCAATAGATAAAAAGACGGACATCCATAAAGGTACACCCAGACAAGACAAACTATAGCACCTACTTATAAAGGTGTATTGATTCAAAGAACCTCAGATAAAAGTAGGCACGTACTTACAGGCTGTCTCTATACCATCTGCATTTTTCATTTTCCTTACATAACATATGCTAGTTGAGGAGTATAACTGGCAGGGAGAGGGAGAAGAATTTATCGTATACATCTTATTTTGATGAGAAGACAATTTGGCTTTGTTTGCTTAAGAATGACAAAGAAACAGAGGCTTTAAAAAGGGATATTAACCTGGTGTTTCAGTTCAGCTATCTCGTCTTCACAGGAGGCGATTTCCATTTCTGCAAGCTTCCGGAAATCTTCGCTCTCATCTGGAATATTTGAGTATGGTTAATCCTCAGACTTATATCAGTGCCACTCGCAGAAATACTTGCTGAAAAATAACCACATAAAGAACTTTCTCTACCAAAAAAAAAAAAAACCAAAAAAAACCCAAAACCACCACCAAAAATCCCACCACATAAAAACCCTCCTACACACCAAACCTGTCAGAAAATTAGATTAATAATGCAATCTGTAATGAAGACAAAGAGTACATATTAAAAGTGTTTTCTGATACTGTTCAGGTATGACACGTGGTAAAATCTGAAATACAAGAAGTTCCACACAAAAATAAAAAAAACCCAACACAACCAAAAAAACAACAATTGCTGTGCTGGTGGTCCAACAGCAGCACAGGTTGCCCAGAGAGGTTGTGGAGTCTCCATCCTCGGAGATATTCAAACCCTGACTGGACACAACCCTGAGTGACCTGCTGTAGGTGACCCCGCTTGAGCTGGGGTTGGACTGGACAACATCCAGAGGTCCCTCCTCACCTCAGCCATTCTGCGATTCTTAGAAATTACCTGTTGTGTTTCATTGTGACAGGAACATCAAGGAATTAAAGAGCACAGCAGCCCCACAATTGACACCCTTCATTAAAAAGACTATTGCCCCATCATTGTACGCAAAAATTTGAAGATAGTAGTAGTAATTTCAAGTATTTTATCTCTGTCAATTAATTCCAGAACAGCTGCAAAACTTCTAACACATCACTAAAAACACAGGTATGGAAGAATTCTTGCATAAGAAGAGGAACTTGTGATTTTAAAGTGTTACTTGACTGATCAACACAAATGCTTTACAATTAAGACTTGTTTTTCTGTAGTACAGTTTCGATATGTTAAAATGTTCCTTTTTTTCTGGTCATTATCAAACTTCACCCACACTCAAAAAAAAAAAAAAATCAACATCTTAAGCAGCCTCTGATCTGCACTGATTCAGCTCACTCGCTCTGAAGAAAAAAATATTACCCCAAAAAGGAAAAAATAGTACACATAATGAAAAAGGAGGAACTCGGGCAGGCACAGGAACACGTAACTGCACGCTCAGCAGCAAGAGAGGAAAAAGAAAGATGCTAGACTTCTTTCTTTATGTATGGCAAACTTCTAAACGTGTTCAGCTGAGATGGGAGGTGCACTCTTACAATAAAGCCACAGCTTTTCAGCACTGTAACTGCATTTAGTCACTAGCACAATTCTAAATTAAACATTTTGACTTTACAATTTAGGTTTAACATTGGTGAATTAACACACCACACCCCACAATCACTTGTGTAAAAGGGAAATTAAAAAGATAATCATGCGTAAATTGGTTTAAACAACAAGCATGCTCTTTACCTACAGCTGGCATGCATGGTTGACTACCTGACTAACTGTAACTCTTTAAACATGTAAACTTGATCATCTCCAACTATCCACATTTCTTTACAATAACTACTGATCAAGGGCTTAGTCATTAAGGCCGACAGAAGGAAGGATAAGAATTAAGGAATTACAAATAGATTACAATCAAACCAGCTATTCATAATGCAATAATTATACAATTAAGAAATAATCTATTTAATAGCAGTTGAATACTTTAAGGTGCAAATGTAACATAAGCTTGAAAATCAGTTAAAAGTAACATATACAAATATTTTTAAGTATGAACTACAGAGGCTCTCAAAGTTACTGACTAAGCCCTTGTAACGACTTCACTTTCCTGAAGTTCTAAACCTGGTTTTGAGGACACCGACTTCTTCAGCAGGTTCTGAAAGGAGAGAAAAAAATTCCTCCATTCCATTTCATTCAGTCAGTTTCGGTGATTGATTAATTTGTTCAAAGGAACCACTTCTCCTTTTTCAATCTGAGGTGGGGGGAGAATGAATAGAAAAAAAAAAAAAAGAGACCATCTGCTTTCAGACAGTGTTTGTCATCTCCATCAGCTGAAACAACTGACTCCAGTTAACGCTCTTATTTAAGCAGTATTTAGAGAAGCAATAAGTATTAAATGATCTAGGGGACATTTCATGATCTAGTGAATATTTGCTTATCTTAAAATCCTGTTTTTCTCCATTTTGGTTTCTAACTGCTATCAAAACAAAGTTTGATTTGGGGGTAAAAAAATATTTGCTATGTGGCAACACTACAAGCGCGCAGCCCCTAACACAACCCAAAATTAAATCAGTGTGGAGGCAGCACAAACAGACGCGAAGGTCAACAACTGCTGAAACAGATGCCAGCAGGCACACTGGCCTGTCTTGACAGCAAGAAAAAAATCCACCAAGAAAGAAAAAAAATGAAATTTTTTCTACCCCTGATTAATTATCTTTTTACAAAGGCATGTTGCGATAGGACGAGGGGTAATGGTTTCAAACTGGAAGAGGGTAGATTTCGACTAGATCTAGGGAAGAATTTTTTTCCAGTGAGGGTGGTGAAACACCGGCCCAGGTTGCCCAGAGAGGTGGTAGATGCCCCATCCCTGGAAACATTCAAGGTCAGGTTGGAGGGGGCTCTGAGCAGCCTGATCTGGCTGAAGGTGCCCCTGCTCATTGCAGGAAGGTGGGACTAGATGATCTCTAAAGGTCCCTTCCAACCCAAACTATTCTATGATTCCATGAGCTTCTATCGCTATCAAAAGTTGTCTGCCCTCTTTCTCTCCATGTGCAGATCTCCTGATCCGAAGAAAGCACAGCTTTGGAAAAGTTGATCTCCTTTCTATTCAAGAAGGCTGTCCGCTCTTACGTAGCCAGAGGTGTCTTACTTACTTTGAGTGTGTGGTAGAATCAGAAAGGAGGAGGAAATGGAGGTGTTATCCAATTGTTAGTTCTGATCTCCTATTATCTCCACATCAAGCAAATTTAGTTGAATGGCACATACTTTTGAGTGCCTCAGGAGTAAATTCTAGTTGCAGATAGCAAAGGAAAACTGAACCTGGGTTTTGCGGGGGTTTTTTCATTGTTGTTCTGGTGTTGTCAATGTGTCACTATTTATTGCACATAAAGGAATTATTTTAATTTTTAAGACTTTTTTTTAAAGCAGGACTCTAGTAATATCTTTCTTAACATTCAGGCTGAACAGACATTTCCTTGTAAAGACTGAATTCCTCAGATGCTACAAACACCTTCTAATAATCAAAAGCTATTAGAAATCAGCTTTTATTTAAAAAAGCGACTATAATACCTTTCTTCCATTCTCTATCCAAATTCATTGGACGGAGGCAAACTGTCTATCTCCTCTGCAAATTTTTCCTCTCTGTTCTGCACCATAATCTTTCAAATCACTTTCATCCCAACCTTTAAACTTCAGCCACCATTGACTCCTCTCTCCATTTGCCATCTCATCTGTTGATGCACTGTAGCCACCTAATTCACTTTTCTTCACTAACTAGCACCACGACTCGTGTTCTCACTTCAGTACCCTTCATTGCTACCCCTGATTAATTATCTTTTTAGAAGGGCATGTCGTGATAGGACAAGGGGTAATGGCTTCAAACTGGAAGAGGGTAGATTTAGGTTAGATATTGGGAAGAAATTTTTCACTCTGAGGGTGGTGAGGCACTGGCACAGGTTGCCCAGGGAAGTTGTGGATGCCCCAAACCCTGGAGGTGTTCAAGGCCAGGCTGGATGGGGCTTTGAGCACCCTGGTCTGGTGGGAGGTCCCCCTGCCTATGGCAGGGGGGTTGGAACTCGATGATCTTCAAGGTCCCTTCCAACCTAAACCATTCTATGATTCCATACGAAACAGACGCTGTCACGCTGCTCTCCCTTCAAGCCCCAGCGGCTCCCGCGCCCGCGGATGAGCCCTCCCCGCTGCCCCCACGGCCGACACCCCGCTGGAGCCCCCGACCTCTGCCGAGGAGCAGCGCTCGCCTTCCGCCGCGGAAGCCCTGAGGAACCGCCCACGCGCTTCCCCGCCCTCCGCGCGTGTCACCGCCCCCCCCCCCCGCCACGCGACGCCACGCGCCTCCCGCACGCGCAGCCGGCACCCTCACAGGTCCGCCCGCCCCCCTCGCGGCGCTCCCCCAATCGCGTCGCCGTATGCAAATCACCCCGCCACCACCCCAGCCCAGCCGCAAGGCCCCGCCCCCGCCCCGCACCTTGGCGCGCCAGCTCCCGCGTGTCGCGCAGCTCGCGCTCCTTGTCGCGCAGCCGCTGGATCCGCGCCGCCAGCTCCGGCCCCGCCCCGCCCCGCGCCCGCGCCTCCAGCAGGCGGCGTAAGGAGGGGGCGGCGAACAGCTCGTCTAGGCCGGGGCGGGCGCTCAGGCCGCGGCGCGGCTGCAGCGGGTCTGTCCCCGCCGCGCTGCCCGCCACCGGCGCTGCGCGGGGGCTGCGAGGGGGCAGCGCGGCGGCCCGGCAGCCTTGCGCCGCGCGGAGAGCTCGCGAGAGCAGCCGCATGGCCGGCTGGGGCGGGAGCCCGAGCGCCCTTCCTTCGTCCGCCCTGCCCGGGCCGGAAACACCCGAACGCCCTCGGCCGCCTCCCTTCCGGGTTTGCGGAAGCAGCCGAAAGGACTCGGCGCTGACCTCGGGAGCAGTCGGAAATTACCGGAAGCTCCGCTGGCGGAAACGGACGAAGGCGTTCGGCTCCCTTCGGCTGCCGGGGCTGCGCCCTGGGGCGGGCGCGCTGTGATTGGCCAGCGCTGGCAGGGCGGGGCCAAGGGGCGGGGCCAAGGGGCCGCCCGCCTCCCTGCAGGCCGCGGCGGGGGCGCCCGTGGGGGGTGGGCGCGGCGGTTGGGTGCGGTTTTTTTGAATTCCTTCTGAAAAACAAAAGGCCCCAAACCTCGGCAGATCCTCCATAGCGCAAGTTTAAAGCAGGGGCGCCCCGGGTGAGAGCCCGCGGGGGTGCTGGGAGGGGGGGACTGGGGCGGTGTAGTGTCCCCCTGCGCTGCCGCCCGGGCCCCGCCGAGGGACGCGGGGTGTGTCGGGTGACTGAGCGAGCACAGGCCTTTTCCTCTCCCTCCAGAGGAAATTTGTAGAATTAATGTACCCCGAGGAGGAGGAAGGGCGCCTCCGCAGTAAAAAGCAGGCGCAGAATTAGGCATTTAGAGGAAAAGAAGCAGCAAAAAGGGCGACTGAAAGAGCCTTGGTGGCAGAGGCGAGCGGTGAGGCTGAAAGGCCGCCCCTTTACAGAATCCAGATCTGAGTACAGTGTCTTACGTCAAAGTTTTAAACTGGAAGGCAGTGAAGACGCAGTCGCTTAGTAAATGTGATGGGTGCTGTGGGGTGATCCTGACAAATCCCCTCTGGTACGCACGCAGGGTGGCATAGTAACCTCGTTTTGCATAACATCATTAATGAGAGTCTTGGCTAAACTCAAAACCGTTTGAAGAATATACTTTATTACAAAAAGGTGCAACTATCCATAAAACTTTATTAAGTAGCATTTTATGTTACAGTCATTGCAGGAGTCAAAGTTGGGTCTTTGCTCTTCTGTCCTTGTTCGTGCCTAAACAGAACTAGGCAAGCATGCTTTACAACCAAATTACGCTGGTGGAATAACACTAACTTCCGTATGATACATTAGTAAATTATTGTTTTCATGAGTGTAATATCGAAAGCAAGACTAAGGCGTGCACACCTACGTAGTTTTGGTAGTTTGGAAGTTTTGTTCCATTGTGGAAATCCAAAGGCAATACTGTCAACATGAGAATTTGTTATTTGGAATGTTAAACATTAAAATGAATGGTTGGATAAGAACGTTTTCCTATGATTGTAAATGCGCCACTTTGAATAATGCTTATTGGCAAAATACACTGTAGCCATAATTTATAAGTAAAATCACACTCAAAGAGCTTTGTGGAGAATGTACAGCCTGCGGCTAGTCTGCCGCTGATAAACAGCCCAGGCTGTTGCTTATGAAATCTCACCCACCGAAATCTTCCCTTGCGCTTACTGCTGCCTGCCCATGAAGCTCCCTGAAGCCTTCTTTCAGAAGGGTGAAGGAAAAATGATCAAATTTATGCCTTTAATAGACCAAAATATTTTGGTATTCTGTAACAATGAAAGAAATTATGAGAGTCTTAACCGCTGCATGAATGCTGCTTGTGAGAGAAGTACGCAGAACTCAGGAAACTGAGAGTAAGGGGTGATTTAATGCAAAGCTTTTGAGAAGAAAAAAGGTAGTGTGAGTCAATGACTGATGGTCAGCCTTTGCAGGACCTGAATTGTATCCCTGTTTTAAATCAGAAGGATGGATTTTCACAGAGACAATTTATGGATAAAGGAAGGGGCAAAATCTGGATCTTGGCATAATGTTAAAGTAATACACAGACAATGTTTCTGTCAGTTTTTTTCCAGCTGATTTTGGCACCATTATTGCTTTGTTCATTCATCCCACTCACATCACTTCTACTGCTGGCAGAAGTATTCAGGACCTATGTAAATGGGACTGATGTTTTGTCACTGCAAACATACTCAGGCTGTAGGTGAACAGGACTGGACCTTTGTCACTGCAGCCGTGTCCCAGGATGTGCTACAGTGCTACTCTTGGGCCTCTCAAAAAATAACAGCATTATGGGCTGAGAAAAACCCCGTTTTGAAGTTGGTAGTTAGACACAGTTCAAATCAATTTGGAGCAGATGTTGCAGCTGTCTTGTCCATGAGCAACCTTAATTTTTTGCTTTGTTGGATTTGATAAGGACTCAGGCTGTTGTTGGCTGGGTTAACGCTGTCTGGAGGAGGCTCACAGACATTGTAGAGGTGTGAGCTTTACTCCTTGTGGTGTAGAGAGTCGCTGAAGTTAAGAGACTTCCTTGTAGCAGCTTTGATTGCTTTTGAATTGGCGTTGTGGAATACTTACGCTAAATGGCTTTTGCAAGCACTTACTGCGTACAGAAGCTGCTGGTTCCTGAGCGGGCTCATGGCGTGGTCAGTCCAGCAAAATGCTCTCATGGAAACAGCCCCCCACCTTTTTTAGATACTGGTTCCACAGGCAGATGCTCCTTGTGATGGAATTAGCTGCCTAGGGGAGCAAGTCTGGCATCAGGTGACAGCCTAAACCCTGGCTGTTTAAGGTAGAATGTAGGTCTCCTCTAATTGCTTGGTTTAGACCACAGCCTAGCAGACACTTTAGCATGCTTTTAATTTAAAACAGAGCTATTACAAGCTGAAGTCTGGTTTGTGTCCACTCTCTGTTGTCCTGCAAATGGATTATGTGAACTCCACAGGTGCGCAAGCAAGTTGTGGACGGGCTGTGGACCTGGAAGCCCTATGGCCACATTTCCATGGTACCTGGACTGAGCTGGTTAACATGCAGCCCAGCCGCCTGTGTCACTAACCTGTCTTTTCTCCATCATACCTTTAGTCTCAGTCGAACCATGTGTGCCTTCAGTCTAATTTAAATACTATCTGCGGGTTTTGTTTTATCCTGGATATCCCAAAGTACTTGCAGCTCAGTTATGTGAAAGTTGACTGTAAACAGCTAAGCTGAACACATGCATAATACAATATATATTCAGTTTCTTTGAAACCTAAAGGTCAGGAGTGTATACAAATGCTCTGCTTATTTGTGGCTATTTGGCATTAGGCTCTAGTTGACAGAAAAGATTAAACATTGGGCAAAAGTGACAAAAACATAACTCACTTTCTGTAGTGTACTTTCTTATACATTCTCATGAAAAACTGAAATACAAGTTAAATACATACTTATTTTATTCCAGGCCATAGAATAAGTGTATTTAGGCAGTTTTTCAAAGTGTATTGTACACTGCATGCACAATAAATCAGTTTAATAGCTTGACTGTTTTACAATTTGTTTTCAAAGAACTGTATGATAGGCAATGAGATCATGTTACGGCATGACTTCTTGTCCATCTGGACCATATCCATTTTTTCGTAAAAAAATTTGGGAAACCCAAACTGATAGATGAAATGTACATTAAACATTTTAATATGAGCATTTGCTCCAAGAAAGAAACTTCACGGTATGTTCAATTTTTAAATCCCTCCAAATAGAGGATTTTAGAGAAGAAATTTTGAACGTGATTTCATTGCAGTATTACACTGAAGGTTGGTGTAATATTTTTCAAAATGCTGTAACAGTTTCCAAATACAGATTTTGGAATCTTATGCTAGAAATAAAGATAATATTTTAGGGCCCCCACATTTAGCTTTAAAACTCTCCTTGAAAGGATGACTTGTCTGTGTTGACAAGAACTTCTCCCTGTGTGAAATATCTTATAAAGATAGCTTATGACTAGCAGGTCACCATCAAATAGTAACATTGAGAATATTCAAGTCTACATTTGTAAAGACTTATGCATGCAGTTTTGTCTCTTACACATTGTTTAGATGTGTGGACTAAATGTATTGTGCCTCAAACACCAACAAACTTGAAATTACACTATGTAAATATATACATATATGATGCTGTATATGTTTAGTACCACAGTAAATGTAACTGTAATCAAATGATACTAGACATATGTAGGACCATAGTTAAATTCCAATTAAGAAAAAAAGCCAGAAAAAAATCATTTTTTCTAACAGTATTTCACAGTAGAAGGAGGCAGACCTTTTTTCACTGAATTTCCCCCCCTCAGGATTTGTAAACATCATAGCTATTATTCTATCAGTATAATAATTGAATATTTTATTCATAATGGTAAGTAGCTAACCAACATGAATAAAGTTGTCATAACACAATAACACTTTCAGACAAAACAGGTATTTATTAAAAGAAATGTTTATAAATATTTTGTCTTGCATTTTAAACTACATTTTCATAAATAACAATATTTAAAAGTGCTGAATATGGTAGGATAGTCAGCAACGCCACTGTAAACAGATTTGTTTTCCACTTTGCAGATTTTTTTTTAGATCCCATTTTGTCAAACACTACAACAGTTAAAATATTTGCATAGGGAATAGAGAATAGCCCTTTTAATCATCTCCTGAATTCTATATAAATTACAAAACCAAATGAGTTTAAGAAACAGTTCGTTAAATTGTTCGTATATATATCCAAAAAAAGCACACAGGTTTCAAGTAAAAAGAATGATTAAAAAATTCCCCAGACTTGCTATTTGAAGCATGTTCAATAAATTAAAAAAATGAGAGGTAGTAAAACAAAGGAGGAAAAAAAAAAAATAATAAGCCCCAGAAAATAAACTAAGACCTGCATCCCACCAGTTACCGTAGAGCAGCCGACCCGCCTCGGCAGCAGCAGCTCCAAGCGGGAGAGAGCTGGCACCAGAGGCTGCCTGCAAGGAGTAACTGGGTGGTTGGAGCCGAGTGTGCTGGGGCTAGGTTCCACTCAAGGACACGACTGCCAGACCTTCCAGTTCCATCGAAAGCAACGGGCTTATGCCATGTTTAGTCCTGTGTGAGTGAGAAGAACCTTGCCTCTGAAGTCTTAGTATAAGACCAGAGTTGTCAGTATTAAATATATATATACACATAGGTACATACATATATATATATTTAACAAGTATTCAAAGCCATTTCTTGGTGTATCTTTAGCAGTTTGTGAGGGATGCTAACGCTCATTTTGCTTGTACGTGGTAGGTACGAAGATGGGGGGTTTTAAAGTTCTGAGTCACTGTCTCTTTAAACATCAAAATGCATCCTAAAATTGGACATTTTTTGATAAAAAGGCCAAGCAAACACCTATTAAAAACACCATGGCAGCCAAGTGATGGGAGTACCGTGCTGCCTTAGCTCTGATTAAGGGCTCAGTACAGGATTCTTTACCCAGGAAAGACACCCATTGTGTTTCCGTAGGCATTTTGCTTGGGTAAGGACTGTAGGTTTAGGAGCCCTTGAAGTTTGGTTTAATATTACTCTCCAAACCCCTTGTTTTCAAGGAGTTACTCAAAATCAATGAGGCTAGAAGCTAAGATAAGACTTCTTTAACCTGCCACCTCGTAAAACATTACTTTGTTTAAAAACATTTTCTACTAGATTTAGCTTTCAAAAAAAAAAAATCTTACAGGACAGATGCAATTCATCAAAATGTTCTAAAATGCTCTAAAATGCTACATGTAGGCAATCTTTTATTAAATTTCTTTATTAAAAAAACTAAATTATCAAGCTTTTTGTTTTTTTTGTTTTTGTTTTTGTTTTTTTTTTTGTTTTTTGCTGAAGTACATAACATTATACAACAGTGTTAGAACTGGATAGCCAGTCTTTAATAAATGAATTACAGTATCTGACATCTGAAATGTACATTGAAAATCTTTGTTCTTTTAACAATTAAAACAATATCAGCGCATAGATTGTGTCACCCAGATACGGATCCCTTTAAGTGGTTTGTGCTTTTTTTTTCTTTTTTTTTTTTTTTTTTTTTTTTGACATTGCAAACTGTAATGAAAATGCCACAGTTTTGGCAGTGAACAACCAGAGGAATCCTCCGCTTGGTTTATTTTAAATAAACAGTGATAAATAGCTCTTTTTTTTTCTGTACAGAAATATTGGCTTCAAAAAGTCAGTGTATTGTACTCAGTAGAGCATGTTGCGTAATGCTACACCTTAAAAATTGGCTTTTTTCAGTTAGTGATGTTAAAAAATGCAAGCCTCTTTCTGGTTTGCTGCAATTGTTTCTATGTACCATAAGACTGTATTGCACAAAAAAAGTTCTTAAATACAGATATAATTTATGTTATTGGATTAAATATTGCAACAACTAAGTGGTAAGTGAAGCAGTTTTACCTTGCACATGCAGTGTGAGGATACACAAGGAGACTGTTCATAAAACTACAAATACATCATTGCAATCTTGACTGCAGTAGGGTGAAAGGAGTGTGAAACAAATGTATTTTGGCAAATCCATTGTTCCCCTCCCATGCCATCTTGAGCAAGGAGGACCTTGGTAAAAATGTAGACAGAGACCATAATATGTATTTGTTTTCTTCACAGTAGCCTGAGTAGTGCTAAACTGTAGTTCTCCAGGAACCCAGCTCCAGATGTTATTAAACTACTTTTCTTCCATCCCACCCACCCAAAAAAAATCAAGTTATTCTGTTTGAAAATTAAAACTAGGTTTCAGAAGTAGAGCCTGTAATACTTTCAACGAGAGACTTATAAATCTGAGAGTTCAAAAACCTTGGAAAAGAGTCTCTGTGCATTAGGGTGTATATCTGGAGTTGGGCATCTTCATACATGTGAGGGCTGGGATCCAACAAGTTTCTGTTGATCACTTCTCTCACCCGGGAATCAAGACTAACCTGAAGAAGACAAGAACAGACCAATATTAAACAGCAATATCGGAAAGGCTGTTATGTGTAACTTTATTTCACGGGGCTGCACAGAACACGCCAGGTTTATCAATTTATTCACGTAATGCTCTGTACTTCTTTCAGAGCCACCGCGCAGTTACAGATGGCCCATCAACTCTGTTGCAGTTTTGACTTGGTCTTTGCAGCCATCTTAAGATTTGTAAGATGAAGTGCAGCTGTATAACAGACTAAATACAATGCAACTAAATAAAGTTCTGCAGAAACCTGGATTTTCCAAAATATGTTATTTTACTTTAATTTTTTTATTCTTTATTTTAAATAATTTCTCTCAAATGAATGTTGAATTACTCTCATTCAGAGAGCTGAAATGTTTCTTTTTCTGACCATTTGTGGTTAAATCTTTAGAAGCTTTCTATTCAGCATTCTCATCCGGCTGCCCTACAGATTTTTTCCCAATTTTTTTCAGGCACTACACTTGTTACTTGCAAATTACCCAGAGTTTTTTGTCATTTTTTCATGTTAATCTCCCCATTATTATTAACTATTTCAGATTTGTTTTTCTTTTCAAGACCCTTTAACAGCTGGTGATTTTCAGGATACCATATGTCTATACTGAAGTTGTTAGCAAGTTTCAGTTTTAGCTTCTCATGTACTTTCCGTTTGTAATGAACTTCTGCGCCTAGGCAGAAAAGGGCATATTATGCTTGGGATGAATGCACAGATGATTTTAGAATACCATTTAGAAGTTTGAGTGAATGTAAATCTTATCCACAAAATGCTCCAAAACCAATAAAATTAATGCCTTCTGGATTAAATGAAATGGCAGTAGCAGGGAAAGCCACTGGGGCCAGCAAGGGTTTATACTCAGCTAAGAAGAAAAAGGCTAAAACACTGAATAGAGAAATACCAAGTATAGATCAGTTAAGCTACTGTGATTTACACCAGGTTGCAGTCTGACCCTACAACTCTGTAACTATGTAAATAGATATTCATATTCTCTGAAGGACTGAGTTCAGCCCTGGAAAGCTCCACGTCCTGAGATAGCTTGGTATGTGAAGGATGCTAATAGACATGAAAACTCGGAACGCGTGTGGATGTGTGAGCTTGTGGCTTGTATATTTGTGTATGTGGTGAAACAAAGTCTTTGAAATACAATGGGATGGGATGGGATGGGATGGGATGGGATGGGATGGGATGGGATGGGATGGGATGGTGTGGTAGTGAGGAGTAAATACACATTTTCATTACATCTTTAGGAATGGAATGGAGTGGGGTGGAGTGGAATAGAATAGAATAGAATAGAATAGAATAGAATAGAATAGAATAGAATAGAATAGAATAGAATAGAATAGAATAGAATAGAATAGAGTGGAATGGAATGGAATGGAATGGAATGGAATGGAATGGAATGGAATGGAACAGAATCGAATCTGGCATTGTTGGTTTGTTGGCATATTGGAGTATATTACTGCCACAGCTCTTTCTCGTCCAAGATTCACTGTTACTTGGTTATTGGTCACAAGGCACAGCTATGATGCAGCCTAACTGTGAGTAAACTTGGGTGTTCATGCTAGCAAACAGTACCTATTACTCACGTGCGCCATCATGGCAGAACATCCATTATGCCTGCTTAACTCATCTCTCTGTACATCCATCTACACATCACCTACAATCCATTTACACTCTCCATCAAAGTGCTCATGGCTACGCCTGCGCACAGCTCCCTGGGGTGCAGCAGCCGTCCGTGCTGTACGCCTCCCTTACGGATGGGCAGCAGTGCTGCGTCAGCTGCCACGAACAGCCTCCCTCCTTCCCCATCCTGGCACTTCCCTTGCATTGTGCCCTGGGCAGCCCCACAGCTAGCCGAGTTAAGGAATCGATCCATCTGAAAGCCGCTGTTTTTCAACCCGGGCATTTTTCTGTTTGACTTTGTTGTCTAACTAATGTAGCTGTGCAGGCAGACCCGACTGCATAGCAGGAGTGAACAGGCAGACCGGTGGGGCTGCTCAGCCAGTGACTACCTGCTTTTAGACACAACAGCGTGCAGGGTGGTAGTGTTACAGCAGTTTTGAGAAGCCATGTTGCAGCGGTGTGTCTTCGGAATTTATTTGAATAGATTTCAGTCCTAGACCATTGCATTTCTGTAGCACAGAAATGAGACACTGAGGTTTAAGCAGTTCTCCCCCTGACACACATGCACATGTACGTATCTTAGTGAAAACAGTTTGTGCAGCTAGCTAATTGGTTCTTCATTATCAAACATAATGGCTGGGATAAAAAGCTCAGATTTGGCAGGATGGTGGGGTTTTGTGCCATTGAATATAGTAAAAGTTAATTGCACTTATAGAATGGAAAAAATGTAATTATGGAACTATTAATTTACATTGTAGTTTTTCAGTGACTCACTAAAGCCAGATGGCAAAACTAGTTGGAATTACTAAAGGTATTTCCTTGCTAAACAGATGAATACAAGGTATCTATTTAGAACATTAAGACCTTCTGCCTCAATAACTTCATCACTGAACAAGTGATGCTAAATATTTTAGCTCGTATGCCAAAAGATAACATCTGGAGTGGGATGCCTGGATGAACAAGAACTTTTCAGCTCCCGTGCTGATCTAAAGCATTGCAGAGAGTTCTTGTTTGCCTCCTAAGATTTCTAGTAGGGGCAGGAGCAACTGGATTGGTGACGTCTACACATGTCCAGTGCATCAAGCTTGTGAGTAGTTTTATTAAACCCTAAGTCAAACAACACTTGGTTAGTATTTGAATTTTAATTGCTGGTTGATCTTAGCTTAAAAAGACCACTAAGCATTCAGCACATGTATGCGTACTAGAGATATTATATTACACTATAAGGAAAACTCATTATTAGCTTGCTGTACTAGCAGTTACCTCACTCCAAAGCGGAAGTATGCACTATGGCAGAAGAGAAGATAATGGAGCTATAAATTGCTGTTGGCTTCATTCATATGAATGAAGTTGCAAATTATTACTGAATGCAGTGCAGAAGTAAAATGTAGGAAGCAAGGTCCACAGTGAGCATAAATTAGCATAACACTATTGAGTAGAAAATCAGATGCAATGCACAGAGACAAGGCAAAGGAGCTAAAGGTACCTGACGTGGCCTAAGAGACTCTTCCATAGTGCTTATATAATTATATATCTCCCTATTGCAAAACATGGTTTGATAGGGGATGCTTTTTCTTTACTCTGGGTGAAGGAAATTTCAGAATTTGTCTATTTCAGTTTAAGGGTTGAAGAAAATCTTAAATAATTTCCTAGATATTATCATGCCTTTCATTACAGAAAATATGTGGTCTCCATTCCTGGACTCTCACATAGGAATAACCAGTGTAAATTTGGATTTTCTCCCAGACAGCTGTTGCAGCAGATAAATCTATAATGATTCTGATTTAAATTCCTTCATTTTGGTGCCTTTTCTCCAGAAATCCATTTGCATTGCTTACTTCCTCTCTCTGGCAGGCACGTAGCGTTACTAAAGAGGCATACCTGTTTCTCAGCCTTCTCTTACTGGAGTTTCTTCAGTCTTATAGTGAGTTTTGAGGTGTTGTGGCCAGTGATGCTAAATGGTCTGGCACCTCTGTCTCTACTTTTTCTGTCCCTTGCTTTCTTGATGCATACTAAGACTTTCACCTGACAGATCAGGCAGACTTTCAGACCCCCATCTGGCAATCCAAGGTATAACATTTCTGCTCTGGAATAACAGAAAATGCAAATGTAACATTTACAGATTTACCTCTTTTGGTGATAGTATAGAAATGTAATCTTCATATATAAGCCTTGCTTTTTCTTCAATAACTTTCTTGTTTTGTTCCTTCTTTAGATCTTCACATGCAAGCCAGAAAAGCAGGTTCTCCTCACTATACTCTGTTCGAAGAAACTCTCTGAAAAGGTTCCTCCCAGCTGGTGTTTTCATCATCTTGTCAAAATTCTGAGCCCAAGACAAAATTTCATCTGCAGTAGGGTTTTGGCTGCAAAAGCAAAGTATCATTACAAATATGCTTCTATTTTTGTAACACTGTTTTCATACATTTGTCCAAAAATTCTCCTTTCAACTACACTTTAGTCCGGAGTGAAAACTGGAAGCAACAAGGCTTGATCAGTGACATGGGAATTTCGTTCACTCTTCACTTGTGCATTCATTATCTCAATAGCCCACTAAACGTGTTTAATGTTATGAGACATGCACTTGGCTTTCTACAAGTTTTCTACTAGTGTTGCTAGCCATCAGACTCAAAGACAAAATCCCACAACAACATTGAATTCCTGCCTCTGCAGTTAAAGGAGATGTGATTTCAGGAAGCTGGCAATAGACTCTCTTTCATGAGGGGTTTAGATGACACCTGATGTCCCTGCCTGCTTCTGATGGTGTTTGGCCAATCACTGCCTGCCACAGGATTTGGTTCAGGAAGGACAAGAAAAACAAAAAGCTCTTGGCAGCCAAGAGCATACTAATGAGGCCCAACAAAATAGTAATTCAAAGAGCTTTTAAATTAGCATATTTCTCTGTGCTCGTACCTAAGGGTTGCTAAGATTCCCTCTGTTTGGTGCTATTGACCTGAATGATGATCTATTGGCACGAGATGTGATGGATGTTGCTGGCAAAACTGGAGAGAAGAAATGGGAAAAAGTCCTTATTCCTATTTTCTGAAGGAAACTATTCGTGGCTTGTAACAGTGGATGCACTGGATAAGTGATCAGAAGACTAACTTGCGTCACTAGTCCATTAATGTATCAACAAATAGCTTGAGAAGGTAATACTCCAAGTTACTTAACAACAGTTAAATACGGTTTCAAACTTAATTCTGAGCACTCATCCTCCCCTTTCTGATAGGATCCAACACAAGAGCTTTACTAGCTGTTGTTAATAGCTTCCGTGTAATCATGTTGCACAATAAGTGACATTTGTCTATATGATTTCTCTTCAAGTCCATTTATCAACTCCTACTCTGCACGCAAGGCAGACTGGGTGATGGGAAGCTATTTGTGATAGCTTTTCGGCAGTCCAAAAGATGTAATAAATGAGAAACTGTTTAACATTTAAACCATCCAGCAAAATAATTGTAATCTGAACCAAAAAGTATCAACACACAGATTTGAAGGTGAAAAGTCCTCTGTCTGAGGAGAACGAAAAGAACCTGCTGAGGTGGATGGAGCTGACGAGCATCCTGTGTTCCTTTGTTGTCTGTTGGGAAGTGTTCTTCAAGACAGTATTGTGTGGAAATTCCTGACATTGTCCTCTCATAAATGACCATGAATATCAATGAATACAATGAATTGTTTGGGTTGCTTTTGCCATCAATTGTATCCTCTAGAGTTTAGTTTTAATTTGCTTTTTATGGGATTCGAGAATTCAAGGCCACTGATAGGTTAGTATTTTTCCCAACACAATAAACTTGGGCCCAAGCTTCAGACAGAAATAGAAGCTCAGACTTTCAGTGCGTGTTAGCCCGTTTTTCAAGGTATGCGTTTCCTTGGTTAATTCCAGTGAAACCATAGTCCAAGCTCTTTTATGAAAGGTAGCCATGTTAAAAATTTGACTGTGAAGTACACTTGTGCCTGTTAGTTTTTCTTCTTATCTGGATAAACAGAAGAATATGGTCCTACAGGTTGCAGAGGCTTCTTATAGAGACCCACAGGTCTGTGAACCATCCATGCACCTCCCATTCCTCCCCACAAATAAGAAACTGTAAGTAAGCCTGACTTACTAATTTCTCTGGAGGCATTTCATTGTCAGGTCTGACTTTGCTTCCTTTTGTATAGAATTTTTTTGAGGAAAAGTAATTAAAAGGACATTACTGAAGCATAAAACCCAAGTAATTCTTGATATTAGTTATAGGCAAATTAAAAACATTTGTTAGACAACAGTTTGACCAACTTACCATTCTTCTATGACTTGGATACTCTCCATTTTGGTTGTATGTGTTGGCCTTCCTGCATTGTCTCCTCTATCTTCATTCCTAACAGTGAGGCTGCAATGTAGTACAACACTTTATTTTGTCTAGAGAAAGTTAATTTAAAACAATGACTATAGTAATGCAAACTTTTAAAAGATACAAACCTATGTAAAGTGTCATTTTTCACTCTTGCCCCTAAAATTTACAACCACAGTTTGGAGAGAAATTTTTGATGATGACTTTTTCCCTTAATTCTGATGAATGTTAGTTAACAGTTGCTATTAGCATGTGTAATTTTTTGCAAGCTCACAGTTAATCCACTGAAAGATGGACATAAACTTAGAAGTCATTTTTGGAGTTATTTCACTTAGTAAATTGAGAATATTAGTAACAATAAGGATAAGGGGGATAAGAATATCTGGACTGGATCTTGATGAGGCTTTGGTGCCCCATCAGTTCTGGATGGTTGTTCATTCTTTATGAACGTTCCCTTTTTTCTCTCCAGGATACGGTGGCAATAGATGGCTTGGGTACACAACTTAGCTTATGGCAGCTCCTTATGATTTCCTTCTCTGACCCAAATTTGTTTTTAATTCCAAAAAATAAAACTCTCAACAGAAAGACATCCATTACCCTCACATTACCAGAAGCAAGGAAAATAAAGACTTCCTTTGGGTAAGGATGTTTTTAATTTTTTTTTTTTCTTCTCTTTTGAGCTGGTAACTATCATCACACATTTTTCTGTAAATATCTTTTTAATTGGATTCACTTTAGTGGTAGTGACTTCCTCTGTATGTGCTCTTTGTGAATGTTCTGGAACATGGTATTGCCACTAAAAACACAGTTCCTGATGACTACTGAAATAAAGCACGTTTTGAATGACGTAAGTATTCATATAGGAAACCGGGTTCCAATAATTAAGCTTAAGAAGTGGAATGTAATAAGGAGATGGAGACTTCCCCTCATCAGGTGTTCCCTACATGTCCAATTGAGAGAAAACAAGCAATGAAACAAAAAATCTCCCCTCCCAGTCCTAACAGAGCTCATATTTTGAATATTGAGTATTCATCACACAACAATGCTCTCAGTCATCCTACATGGCAATATATAAAAATACGTTGGTAGCATAAAGCTTCTCCCTCCCCCACTAATCTGAATAACTTCTGCTCAGCTCCAAGAAGAAATTCCAGCTTTGAGACATTTTTAGCACCAATAAACTTTCTTTCTAGCCCCTCTGCATTTATGAGTTTCATCAACGCTTTTTCAAGCGTTTGGCAAAGTTGATAGGTGGTCTCAAATACTCTTCTGAAAAGTGGAAGTTTAAGCTCCCAGGTAAGGCAGAGCACATATTAAGACTTAAACATTACAAAGACGTACACTTTCAAACCAAGTTCCTTGATACTGGTTGCCCCTTCACTTACCTGCCAAGACCTTAGTTCAGGCCCTTGGTCCTGCTTCCCCTGTTACAGCGTAGGAATGCAGCTCCAGTGCTGCTAAGGTGTTAGGGTGTCATCAACTGCTGCAGGAGAAACAACACATCCTGAACTCTGGGGTTGGCAGGTAAAAAGCCTTTCCATCTCCTGTGACCTGTTGCTCATCAGTCTATAGAGGGAGCGCCCAGGAAAGCCAATGGGAGTTCCGTATATAGGAGGAGAAAAAAAAGGGACCATCCATCCACTTTCTGTCTTGTAATCTTTAAGTCCACACATGTAACTGCTTAGGGTCACCTTGCATCTGGCCGGAGCACAAAGTTGGGGTGAGGGAGAAGCAGGGAAGGCACAAAGCTTCTCTCCCTCCCTCCCTCCCTCCTTTGCAGTCCGTAGGTAGAGCAGCATGTGTCTTCTCTGCTAGGTGCAGAGAAGTGAGTGTCCTTTGGTTCCATGGAAGAGTAACACCATGGAAGGAGGAAACAGTTTGTGTAGGCTGGGAATGTAACAGGGTGTTCACCCGAGTCCATCCAAAAGAGAATGAAGCTGCCCGTTTTCTGTCCTCCATCATATGAGCAGCAGCTAAGCTGTATTGAGATAATTTACTCATCGGGCAGTAGGCTTATTCCAAGGTTTGGATGCAGAGTCTTACTGGAACTAGAAGGTGACTCATCTGAGAGCAGTTAATCAACACTGCTAATTTAATTTGATGTCTGGGATCAAATACTATTGTTTTGCTCATGTAAAATCTCTGCTAAACTTAGGAAAACCAACATGGGCTGATGAAGGTGGAATACAAGTAGTGAGTGGTGAGTAAGAAAGAAAAATAGGAAAACAAGCAAGAAAGCCGTGTTGACTTCATTGCACTTTTTTTTTACCAAAGGAGTAACGGATAGGCCCTATGCGTTTTGATTTTCTACAAGACTACATCTTGGTAAAGAGTTCAGCTGGTGGGCACAGAATGTAGTGTGTGGTTTTCTGATATCTATACCAGAGTGACAATGCGAGGTACACACTTGGCCCTAATTCCTTCATCTCACCGTTCCTAGCTGGAGTTCAACAGCTGAAGTTAGTCAGCATTGCAAAACAGGGAAGACTCTAAAGAAAGAAGTGTTACGCTTGGTTGGAACACTTTCTCCAGTTTGGGTATTGTATTTAAAGCTGTGCTAAATTTATAATACATCTTGGCCTAAATTCTGTATTATGTTTCCAGTGACAAACACTAGCACTACATTTCAACTTCTATTTATCTACATCTGTCAAGGCTGGAGTTCCATCAGATACATTACTTTTGATATGTTTTTCCTGTGAAAGAAAGCATCATTTTTATACAGAAGTACATTCAATTCAGACATGCTCTGTTTTCACTCAAGGAACTGGTTCATGTTTGCTTAGGAAAAAAATTAAATATTTACACATTTGTGACTGCAAAGCTAATTTGAAAGCAGCCTTTAAATAACTCTGATCACAATAACAGATCGCTACCTTTTACCTCAAAATGACAACACTGCATTGCTATTTGCTATGTTCTATCTTCAGTTGAAAATACCCTATCTGTTCACATTTCTCTGGGGAGATATGTGGAATTCTGTGGAATTCAAGCAGTGCTCAGCAGCAAAGGCACCCTGCATACCTTGAGCTGGTGTTCTTGATACATTATTCCATCATGGAAGCTAGCTGATTATGTCAGAAGAATTATGCTGTATAGTATAAAATTAAACAGAGTAAAAGTAACAAGATAAAGATTAACAAAATGATCTTACTTAGTTAAGGCTTTAAGAAGAGGAAATTGCTGATAAGCCTCATCAAAACATAGTTAAATAAAAGGGAGGTGTTCTAGAGAGACATCTGATGTAAATTAACATATATGGTGCCATTATTATTTATTAGTTGGAGTACATCCAGAGGATATCTTTAAAATTTAGAGATGTGAATTACCCACCAAAAAAGCACAACAAAACTACTAGTGCCTTAAAAAGAGAGAGTTTGGGGTGTCTAATGGCAGAACTTAAGTGGAAAGCACAAGCACTGGTTTGTTTTCTGTTCCTATGGAAGGTTTGTTCTGCCCATTTTTAAGCTGATTTTGTTGCTCTGGAGAGTATGGTAAAAAGTACTTCAGTAAGCCCAAGTGGCCTGACCTCAATGTACCTTTCAAATATATTTTGGGTTCCTGACTTCTACAAAAACAATAGTTTCTTTAACTACTGCAACAGTATTATTATGAGTAATTTCTGTTTGGAGTGAGCGCGCTTCTATTTTGCAAATTCACACACTTTATAAGTAAAAAAGTTAGTGACCAGAGACTACTTGAAGAAGTATACGAAATGAACAAATTACCACATATAATGTTAAACTGTTCCACGTTCCTAGCTGATGTGTTTTTGGAGGAACTACTGGGATTCAGAAGACTAATCTTTATTTATTTAGCTGCTATTATTCAGCTCTTCATATTCATATTCAGCAATTAAATAGTTGTTCTGTTGAGTAATTACTTTGCTACATCAGTATTACAGGCCACTGGTGCATGGTAAGGTAAAAAAGCCAAGCTAATTGGATAAAATCATCAAGAGAGTTGGACTAATTTAAGAGCAAAAATCTCACTGGCTCTTCCTCCAGGTGTTTCCAGCCGGTGGTTTTAGCCTTTTTTTAAAGTTGCTTAGCATCCCTAATGCTGCACTTACCTTCTACTGCCATTAAGAAACTGAAAATCTTTTAGGGCTTGGACCCGATCTTTCATTCTCTGTCTACCCACTACACAAGTAGTCTTTAATTCCTTCCCAGGGACAGAATCTGATGTACCAGTAGCCTAAATCTGGTGAATCAGTGAAAATACTGTTACCATTATGGCAAGAAAAATATGCCGTTGTGATAGATGCTAAGACTATTATTCTAGCCATGCATGGCTAACACCAGTTACTATTTACTCAGGTATTTTCTCAGTTATGTGCATCTTATGCAGTATAACATCACAGTATTTTGCAATTATGTCTGTCATTGAAGACAACGTGATGATTAAAGCCTCTTGCCTTAGTTGTGTTTTTTTTGTGCTGCCATGACAATAAGGAGTAGAAATCGAACTGTGACACTGTGAACTAGTTGGTAGGCTATTGAGTTGCCATCCAGGAGGTCTGTGCTCAATTCCTACTTCTTGGGTGAAGCTTGTAGGCGCTAGGCCCTGCAGGGCAACCATTACATTTTAGGCTGAACCTGCATATGTCACACAGTAGGGCCACAAGCACTCTAGCCACAACTGTAACACAAAAACCTTCCTTATTCCAGCCCAAAGGCCACACGAAGTCAGTGGCACATACATAATCTAAAGGCGGAATTTGGTTTTCAGATGAAAAATCAATAATCAGTTAAGATCCTCTGGATAACAGATGTTCTGACGTGTTTCTTTCACTGATCTACCCTTTCAAAGAGTGTATCTCACTGGCACCACCCTTCACCCTATCCTCCTCCTAGGAATTTTTATTATCACCAGATCAAGAGACAAAATATTTTTAGGTCATAGGTCGAAATGCCAAGAAGGATATTTTTGATGCTTGAGTCCAGCTTCCAGTGCAAGCAAGCTACAGGCTTGCTCAGGGCTGACATAAGTAATGGTGATTTAACAGATGTGGATTAAGTGGAGGCTTTCTTAAAAAAACACAACTGCCTCCCCCCAAAAAAGCACAAGAGATCAAGATTTAATTATGATTTTAAAATTCCACTAGTAGATGATGTAAAATGGCCATCCACCTAAAATGTTGACAAACACAGGTAGAATTTACCAAACAGATTAAGTTAGGAAATATTTTTTCAGGGTCACTTGGAGGAGGAAAAGCCCTCCTTTAAACAAGCAGGTTAGTGTACTCATTCAGGATTTGAAACACCCTTCCCGTGGGATTGCGGTGGGGTAGATGTCTTTCAAGCTGTTCTGCTGAAGCTATGCCACTTTGGTAAAAATAATAGAATACTCATTGCACAAGACAGAAACAAGAGACTCTGAACTTAATGGAAACCATCACGTAATGAATACTTAAGCATTTTATATAAAGTACAACTTTGAGGGGACAGCTTGAAAACAAGAACATACGATTAGTGCATTTTCCTGAAGTGAGGGGAAGGTGGTTTTGAAAACTCTGAGACAAAGATAGGCATCACCCCTAGATCTTTCACCAGCTGGGTAGATAACTTCACTCTTCAACCCAAAGTGTCTCCAACCCTTGCCTGTCTCCAAGCTCTTTGATTCCTTTACTTTTATTGTAAGCGTCGGGCATAAAGCATACTGTATGAGCAGAAGCTTATTTCTTCTGGTTTTAGTTAGGATGCAGAAAAAGTGCATGCCAGTATCTTCTCCCATTTTTGCTTGTGGCTCAATCTGATTAGACTGTCTTCAATACAGTCATTGAAACATCAGCTGTCTGCACAGCTCTGTTCACAAGTGACTCCTACATGCTGAGGCAGGCTCTGGTTAGAAGTCAGAGATGGATGTGGTCCCTGTACGCTGTATGGCAATGCAACAGACAACTCTACTGGCATTCTTTAATTTCTTTTATGAGACCAAAGCAAAAAATATTTCTGTCACCTTGTTTTTGTGACAGCTGGAAGATTTAAGCCTGACAGCAGTGAATGCTAGTCACGGCTGTGTTTGTTTATGAACAGAGGAGCATGATGGTTTTGCTATATTGTACAAAGCAATAATAATGAAAAATAACTGCAATATTATCAGGATCCATTAATAAAGAACAATACAGCTATGTTAATGTCAAAATCACTTAAAGAGTCTAGTCAGTAATGCTATACTCTATCTCCCTTTGAATGGCACAAAAATAGGCATCCAAGAGAATGAAATTTTACATGAACAATATTATCCTTTTTTGTTTCAGGCAAGTAGAGGATAAAAAAATGCTGCTACCAAAGTTAGGAAAACAGTTCACTTTTTGTCACAATAAATGAATAACATCCAAATGAATTAGTCTGAGAAGAACTAGAGCTAGAGTCATGATTTTTATGAAGAAGTGATGCCTTGCACTAGATATTGTCATAGGCTCAGAGAAACTTGGATTATACCCTTCATGCCCCTGGCTGTATTAGAGAGGAAAGGGGTGCATCAGCCACCGAAGCCATGCGTTGTGGTCTCTTATCTCTGACCTCTGAGGATTTATCTCCTTGTAAGAATAGCTAGACAGACTAAAGCACTTAGACTGTCGTAATAACACCAGTGTATGCAAAGCATAGATGTGCAGAGCAAAACTCAGCCAAATTAGTGGCACTAAATAAATTCTAGAGCGAAGGCTTGCATTGACCCCTGGAAGTCTGCAAGTGAAACAGTAGAAATTACAAACTTGGTACTTCCATATGTCTACATTGGTTGTCTGCAAGAAACTTTGCAGCGGAACAGTGGTCAAGAGCCTTTGGAGTCATTTACTTAAATTGATCAGAATCTCATCTTAACTCAGTCAGCAGAACATGTTAATTGTTGTTCCAAAGAATGAACAGATCAAAAAAATGTGAAGGATTTTTTTTTTTTAATTAATGTCCATCCAAGTTCTTTAATGAGAAAAGATTTACATAACTTCAGTCAATTCAGTAAAGAAACGTAGAATGTAAAATTTTATACTGAAAACAGGTTAGAATTTTAGTGAAAAATAGCTACATCCTTCTCTGAGTAAAAAATGAATTGTCTTGTGCTTAAATTTAAATGATGGAGATTGTGTTTAGTAGACTGACACAGGAAAGCAGTCTGTTGGGGAAAAGCCAACAATTACCATAAGGCTATAATCAGCCTACTTGGCAGTGTCCACTGAAACTATAAACTCCTTTCAAAAAGTCCAGGTACCTGTGGTGCTACGTTTCCTGAGTGCCAGAGTTACATTTGCCTTAGGTGAAAAGATGGTGCAAGATACATGTATAATCCAAATTGTTTTAAAAGAACAAACCAAACAAGCGTAGACTCCAGCTTGGACTCAGCTGTTTTAGAGTGAAAAAACATGTGTTTGCAAGGGGAACTTATAAACTTGAGGTCTGATTCTGCAAGCCTTACCTCATGTAGGAAAAAAACAAAAAATATTTTATTTTGTCCTGTTTTGGTTTTTTTTTAATACTGCAAGTATTTGCAAAGTTAGCATCCTGGTGATTTTGTGTTACAGCTAAAAACCCTGCAATATTTCAAAGCTTCAGATGGGGGAAGGAACGTGGAGTCGCAAACCCCCCAGCTCTTTGTTCAGGTTACAGTATGGTCTTATCATTTTGACCTGTAACCATAAAAGCTGCAGTGATAACAGGCCTTCCTTTTTTTTTTTTTTTTTTCCCCATAGGTCACAAAAAGTAAAATAAAAATGGAACAAATGATAAAAACAGATCCTTTGTTCCTTCCAATGGCTGGAAAACATTCAATTTCTTCTCTTCAAATTTTCCTTGGTGGTATTTTTTCCCCTCGATTCACTTTGCTGTGTTGTAGTGCGGTGTACTTCAGAGTTTTTCCCTTTTTTCCATCTTTTTGTTTGAAGAGCATACAGCTGAGAAACAGTCTGTAACAGACGGTTGGGCACTTGTGTGTGCCGTGAATGTGCTTTCAACTGAAAAGCTTACTGTCTGCTCAGGATCCAGTAATAGTAAATGCAGGCAGACTTCTGGCTCCCATATGCACCTTTCTGCATACCATAAACCCTGTGGGCCAAGGGGGAGCTCAGGGTGGAAATTTTCTGGTCTGATTTTTGCTACCCAGGATGGGTGCAGAAGCTGTTTCACAGGCCCTTCCACTGGGGTTTTACAGAGAACACAGCTGACTGGAACTGAGTTTGTGTTCCGCGCGGATTTGTCAGGTGAAGATAATTTACTTCTGAATTGGATTTTCCACAAAATAGTGTTTGTGGAAAGGTTTAAAATTAGTGAAATTTCATAATTTGCTTTGATGGTTTTGGAAATAATTATCATTAAATTTTAAAATGAAATAATTTATTATCTTGGTTTCATTCATTGTTAGCAACCATTATTCTAACTAGTCTTCTGTAAGTAATTCTAGTTAATGTAATCAAATAATAGATTTAAATGAAATAGTGCGCTTAACTTTAAAAAACTGTTTAGGAAAATTACATTCTGTCATAGTAGATGTTTTTCCCAGTAAGCTTTCTGAGTACAAGAAAGGAGATTGTCTGATAAGAAAACAGTTCATCAGGAAATCCAGCAGCTATAACTCTTAACTTCATGATACCTGGAGTTTATTAGAACTTTATCTCTCAGAGTCCTGCAAACAGTTAGCAACCCCATCTTTCACTCAGAATCAGGTTGATACTAAGAACTGTGGAGAGAAGCTTGAGGAGCAATGCCTTACAGCATCAAAATCCTAAAGCGCATCAAAATCCTAAAACACAGCAAAACCTGCATTTGTTTTCTGGGTTATTTTGAAGTATCCTCACTTCCCTAAACAGGTCTTGTGACATCTAGAAGAGTGGCGTTGACAGTATGGCTGTGGAGTGTGTGGACACAGGAATAAAGAGATGTGGTCAAAACCCCCTGTGCCTACACACAGGCGTCTTGGCCTGTTTGCTGCCCTATTTCTGACACCTACGCTGTAGCAGCAATCCAGGGGTGGCTGAAGGAATTGTTAACAATTCTCCTGTCTTTGTTCCATAGCGCTGCTCTTTAGCGCTATTTAGACTTTTCTGTGTGAAGGAATACCTTTTAACCCTGTGAGATATTTGAGAGTTTAGAAGGACGCACTTAAAAACACTATGGATGCACAGGGTCCTAACTTTCTTCCTTGTGAAAACCTGGACTAGGGTCTCTGACTTCTTTTGTTCAAAGGCTTATGATAAGGCCAGCTCATCATCGTTCCGAGTTGTGAACATCCCCGTGAAAGGTAGGAAACTTCTTAGTTCATTTGAGATTGTATGTTTCTGCCATACTTTCAAGGCGGGGGAGAGCAGGCTGAATTTCTTACTGCTTTTCAATTGCAGTGCTTTCTTAATACTGTGCTGGATTCAGCATAATTGGTCAAAGTCATTACAGATTCAACTATAAACCATAAAAGAAAAAGGAGATTGGTGGAAATTAAGGTTTAAGACATCTGGAGCATCTCAGGCTATTAAGGTCTAGTCAGTTAAGACATTTAGCTCTGTCCTGATAGCCTTACTTATGTTGTGCTACTCCTCAGCTTGAGTAAAAGCAGAATTGAATCCAAGTGATCTAGTGCTTAAGAGTATAATCATCTCTTTGTTAATGGGAAGTCTTGGCCAAGATTTTGGAGTTTATGTAAGATCATTATATAAGGTTATTAAATTGCATCCCACATGCCACTGTGAAGGTAGATCATCCTTACTGTAATATGAATGCTAAGATAAAGTAAGTCATAGCGGGATGTGCTCAGTAAAGCAAGCACCTAAAAAGGTTTTAGCAAATCTGCAGTGTTATACTCTTTTCCCTTTCCTGTATATCTAACAATTTAAAATGAAACAGATGTAAAATCTGCTAACCTTTTCTGTTCATAAGGGGCAGTCAGACTAACAGTCTCTTTTTAAGGCCATGAGTTATATTCTTCTGCTGTATTTTCCATAAAAGTTGAATTCAGTATACATTTGGCAGATGAGCTTTCAAATGTGTCCAAACTCTGCATTTTCCTTTTGGACCCCATGAAGAATTTGAAAGCAAAGCCTTGTAGAATCAAAAATCCACATGTCAATACATCTTCCATCATAGATTGCTATGTGCAATGTGATCTTTGATGCAATTTTTATACTGATTCTTTCTTCCTTTAGAAAATGTTCAGAAGTGGATTGGTAGTGGAAAAACTAACCTGCTGGAAGCCCCCTGACAAAAGGGATGTTCTCCTAAGATACCCACAAATATATCCAGAAATGTTTTGCAAACATCGAAGATCTGAGTTAGTCTTTGCCAAGTTGAAAACAGAATCACAGAAACAGAGAATCACAGAATGGTTGAGGTTGGAAGGGACAGAGCTCTGGAGGTCATCTTGTTCCCCCCCCCTGCTCAAACAGAGACACCTAGAGCAGGCTGCCTAGGATCATGTCCAGATGGGTTTTGAATATCTCCAAGGGTGGAGACTCCACAGCCTCTCTGGGCAACCTGTGCCACTGCTCAGTCACCCTCACAGTAAAAAAGTCTTTCCTGATGCTCAGAGGGAACCTCCTGTCTTTCAGTTTGTGCCCATTGTCTCTGGTCCTGTCACTGGGCGCCACTGAAAAGAGCCTGTCTCTGTCTTCTTTGCACCCTCCCTTCAGGTATTTATACACATTGATAAGATCCCCCTGAGCCTTCTCTTCTCCAGGTGGAACAGCCCCAGCTCTCTCAGCTTTTCCTCGTAGGAGAGGTGCTCCAGTCCTCTAATCATTTTAGTGGCCCTTTGCTGGACTCTCTCCAGTATGTCCAGGTCTCTTGCAATGAAGAGCCCAGAACTGGACACAGTACTCCAGGTGTGCCCACCAGTGCCCCAAACAACACATTACTACAATCATATTTAAAGAAATACTGAGATTGAAGAGTAATTTTGGGGGCTACTTAAAAAAATGTGATGATATTTACACTTCAGGATGACTTCAGGGTCAAGGAGGGAAATGTTCTCAAGGTCAATGCAGGCTAAAATGTACCTGAAAGGAGACTTGTCCTTTTAATGGACAGCCTTGCTGAACTTGCTTTCCTCCTCTGTTCTTGTGTGACTGATTTAAACTACCCAGCTACAGATACTGCAGCTACGCAGGCATCCAAAGGCGGGTGGAAACTACCAGTCTGCACAGTGCTTGAACTTCTGAAATAGAGGACAGTATCTAAGTATCTACCTGAAACTTAAGACTAGCACTGAGCAAAAGTTGTAACTGTGCAAGAGAGGAAAGAACTAGTGATTTAAAGCAATCTGACTTTCCTAAACTCTCCTTTTTCTCAGATATATTTTGTTTTTCTGAAAATCTGTGAGAAAATATGCTTTCTGCTGGATTCTACTTTAAAGAGATTATGTTACTTTTACATAATGATAGCCACACCAGAAGCTATTACAACTTTTGGAAACTTTTATTCCTTTCTAGGATAAATTTTCGAGATTTTTGTTCTCAGATGTGGAATGTAATTTCTGCACAGGTGAGATTCTGCACATGGCTTGCTGAAGTTTGCTTGCCAATGATTCCTAATGGAGTTACTCTAGCTTTGTTTCATTACTGTGGAGCTGGTTTCTGCTTTAGGCAAGATTCAACTCAAGGGTGTATTTCTCTTGTCAGGTCACCCAACAGATCCCTACTGTGGCTGTCAGATTCATTCCTTCCTTCAGAATAATATTACCGTCCATATTCCGTCTTGTACAATGGATACATCTAATTACTAGATAATCTGCAGCGTTCTTACTCCTGGCTACAGCTATTTTGCAAGCAATTCCTTCATATATTTGATACAATTAAAAGTGGCAGTTGTCTAGCGTTCAAAGAAATAGAAATTGTATTCCTTGAAAGGATAACTGGATGAATAAAAGCCCTCCAATCCACTAGCAAGCAAGCCTAATGGTCTCAATTCTGATAAATGGGCCTAGTCTCAGTTTCCATAGTGGCTTTTTTTTTATATATTATTTTTGGTTTGCAGAGATGAAAATAGAAGGAACAGTAAAGAATTGAGCCTGATTAGGGTCACTCATTTGATTCCACAGATTTAGTTGCAGTTTCCAAATGGGAAGAGATGCCTGGGAACATTCATACTAAATTCACATTTTTCTTTTCATACGGTGTTGCAAAGTTCTTCAGTTAAAGAGGGCTTTATGTATTTGTAAAGTATAATTCCTACCATGATGCTTATGAACATCATATTTTATGAAATTATCCTGGACCAAACTAGTTTATGCTTATCAACATTGCAATCAAATAAGATAGGGGAACTTCCACTTAACATCTGTCCAACTAGCAAACAGGATTGAGAACCGCCGTGCCAGTCTGTGTATATTACAGGCAACTGTTTGGATGGGTGTTAACTGCTGATTTCCAGATTTTCTGTTAGACACGGCCCTGAGCTGGGAAGCGCTTTCAACATGGATGTCAACAAAGACTGAGGATATCCATTGATCCATAATGGGTGCTCAGCACCTGCCAGTATCAGGCCCTCAATCGGCTACTTCAGAAGAGCCAGAGTTGCCATCTAGACAAATATATGTGCTATGGAATTATTAAGGGTGACTAGACAAGATTCACATCTCCTTTGCCTTTCTGCCTCACATAATGAACGTCTGACCCACTTTTCTCATGAGAGGATCTCCATCTTATAAGTGTTATCTACCAGGGGTGCAGACTCATTTCCATGATACATTCTCTCATTTTTCCTCTTAAAAGCACTAGACATTTATTCCTGTTTTAACTGACATTTTAAACCGATTTGGAATGATACATGGTTAAAAAATAAACCTTTGTAAGATGGAAATTTTGCTCCTAACAGATTTAAGTAGCCTAATTTTTTTCCCTTTTGGCTTGGAACTGCAGACTGCATTTATTCTTGCAGATAAAATGGGCTGGGAGAATTCTCTGGCCTCGAGGCTGACTGGCACCATGTAGCCCCGGTCCGTAAAGTCTGTACCCAAAACAGGGTTTCTGCATCTGCGACAGGTCATTGCCTGAGACTGTGCACTTTGGCACTGGCCAAAACTCTGCCAGGGAGTTAACACTTGCTAACAATTTAACAGTACAGCTGATTGCTTGAGCCGTATTAGACCCTGGCTCTACTTAGTTTACTAGTATAGACACAGCCAGGGTGTTTAATTTGAATACAATTTGTTGTTGTTGGTGGTTTTGCATGTTAAATATTTAAGTTTTTATTATAATCCAAGAAGAATAAAGTTCAGAGGATTTGCAAGGGCACCTTGGCACCTTTAAAATGACACCATCTATCAACATGCCTTACTTCAGCTTATATTTTGATCTCAGACCCATTTTGACCTTTCACACATTTCTCCATTTCTATGGTTTTCCACAGACTCCTGAGTTAATGCATCTTACATAATAGTCAAATTTGCAATAAGGAAACAAAAAGCAGCCCAAACTTTTATTGGGGAAGATGTAAAGGCTCCAAACTCCTAACAGCTGAAAATCACAGCGTAAACTGGACTCGGGCATCCTCAGCACTCTTGGTTTTATACTACTTCTTTTTTCGACAGCAACAGTCAAGCTGTGCACTGGTGACAGAAAATCTGTCATGACATTATGAATCTTCCCTCAGCCACTGTTCTGCAGACATCAAGCTGAATAGCATTTTGGCACAGGCAGGTGGGAAACGGGCATGAGTGGCGAGGGAGAGCCAAGATGCTGATGCTCTGAAGCAATCCATCTCCTAAACAGCCTCTGAGGAGACATCAAGCTGCTTTACCCCAGTGGAGGTGATTCTGCCATTGCTTTCTCTCCATCTAGTCTCCTCAAGAGCAGCTGTCCCTGAATACACTCTGTGTGCTGCGCCAGGGTAGAATCAAGATCATTTTCTAAAGTTAACTAGATTTAGTCTGCTATCTCCTTCTAAGGAGCTACTGTCAGCATCTTATGCGCGGCTGAATTAGAATGAGCCTTGTGTAATCCCAAATCCCCTCTGAGCATGTATTTATTCTTCAATTTAGGAGGATTGCAGTTCTGATTTTTTTTTTTTTTTTGCATTCCAATTTTCTTTACAGAATTCTTTGCTTGAAATAGAACTATTTTCTGCACTTACACTGATGAGGGCTTCTTATCTTAGTAGTATTATACACATGAATCTATGCATTTGGTTTGTGAAGCTTCAGAAACATTTATTAAAAATTTGCTAATACATTATGTTTATATTCTACCCATTCTCTAACCCGCTTGTGTTCTCACAGATGGGTAAAAATGTCAGTAAATACATGAGCTTCCATCTGTTCCTCAAAATGAAATGAACTTTCAAAGTTTAAAATATTAAGGATAAAATCCTGACACTAGGAAAGCTTGGCCCAGAGAACCCTGGGCTGGTTTTGATGTTAATGAGGATTCTACCACTGGCTTGTGATCAAAGTTAACAGACCAGCTGCATAAGAAGCTATTGCTCCACTCTTCGCATTAAACTTCTATTTTATTATGGGGAGGAAACATTTTACGTCGTACCCATGTAAATAGGAACATTTATCAGTTTACATGGAGTTAGATCAAGTTTAAAGTGTTAAAGGTTTTTTCAAACCAGACTTCTTGATTGAAAATTAATTTAAAATTATTTATATATGCTGAACGTCTGTGTAGTGCCTTGTGTATCTTTGTGCTTCCACCATGCAAGGCACTAAGGCCAGCAGTGCCTTAGTGACTACCCCTTTGCAGACACTTGCCGAAATAAATGCAGTGTGTAGCTTACAGCTTTCCCCTAGAGAACTGCATGACTTTGATTTCATTCTCATGTCCCACAAAGCAATGACCAAAGCTGACCCTGCATGGCAAATGGCCTGTGGAAACCCGTTGCTGCTGCGGGAGCTGGTGGCTCACCGTTCCTGCCCCTGCTCCAGGGCTGCACGAGAGCTTGTGCTTCCACAGAGCTTTGGAGGTAGGTGGCAGGGGGCTGAGAAGAAGAAAGGAGGAAGATAAAAGGTGGTGGATGAGCTGGGAAATAGGAATTTCTGGGCTGCTTTTGATGAGGGGAGACAAGAGGTACTTGATTATTTTCGTTCCACAGTGACCAAGGCAGGCTCTTGTGAGATTTAATAGGTTAATTTTAAGCTTCCTTTAGTTGACTTTACATTAAATTCTGCTTTTTGTAAATTTTATTTCTATGGTCCCTTAGGTTTGCTGGTAACATTCTGATTTTCTTTATTCACATCTTACTCTTCAGAAGTAGATGCAGGAAAAATTATGGAGAAGTAGTTTGCTGCAGTTAGTATACCTGAGACCTCATCTATCATACCTTTGCACCTTGTGGCATCATTTCTGTAGAAGAAGGGTGCTCCCCTCTTTTGAACGGTAATGTTTCACATCTGCTTCACAGGGAGGTGCAGGAAGTGGTCAAAGCTGCCTTTACTCCCCACCTCTGGAGCTCTGGGATAAGCCCTGTACTGAATCACACCTGAGGTATATTTGTGTTCTGGCTCAAGGAGAGAGCAGACTTCCAGGAATTATTAGGCTAATGCTGACAATCTGGCCCAGTGTCACAGAAGGGTGCAAGCCCAGAGGTTGGCAAGTCAGGCTGTGATGCCCTGGGAGAGCTGTGTCAACACGCATGCACAAAGCCACCTGTCCCCAGCCTGTCCTGAGGACGTAAACATCCAAACAACTCCACCAAAATCACTTGCCCTGTCTGAATTATAAAGCAGAGGGAGCCTAAGAAATATTGTACCTACTAGAAAGACATACTTCTCACCTCTGATTTTTTAACTTTAGAGATCATCCCTTTCTTTTGGTTTAAAGGGAAAAGAAATGCTTTACTTGGGTACTATTTAATAAGTACTGTTACCATAACTTACGAAAGTAAGAAAAAAAAAATACTTGACAAGCTATTTATTTTTAGAGTGTCTTCTGCTTGTTTTTCCAAACGCTGAGAATTTAAATTTCTTATTTTAAGTAGCTCGGGGAACCTTGAGAGGCCCATTTCTGAGGACTAAGTATTTAAATCCTTACCCCACACTCACCCCATGGTGCATTCCAGTGACAACAGGAATGTCGGCCGGGCAGCTTTCTCTCATGCCCTCAGCACTGAGGATACATGGCCTTAAAGACAAGGTGATTTAAGACTGGTTTTCTAGAATACCACGTTCGGTAGCATGTGTGACAGGTCATATAATGGATTTTATCCGGCTTTAAATTCTACCTGTCAGAAGAACTGGTGCTCCTTTCCTAAGAAAGCTGCCCATTGCACTGTGCTGGCCTGGGGCAAAGCAGATGATACTGTCCCATAGCTGCACAAAGCACGAGTTCCCATGCTAGCTAAGCTGACTATCCCTCAGAAAAAATTATTCTCCAGGAAAGAGAGGGAACGTTTTCATCTTTGACCTCTGCAACAGCAAATGCTAAAACCGTAAGGAAGTCCTGTGATGTTTTAAAGTATAAAAAGGCTCAGAATGGAACAGCTTTTCCCATTATATATTTTAAAAAATATCTCCTTCTATTTCAGAAAAATAGGGTACAGTAGCCTGCTCTGCTGTATTCTGCACTAGAGTACAATAATTCCCAATGCACTTTTCCATACTTGCTTTTCTCAGGTGGGGTGTTTTGAAAAGGTAAAATGCAGAGAGTTGAGTACATCTGTTTCAGGTATGTTGTCCTATGTGTTCAGAGAGGGAAAGAAGAATTAAAAAATTAGGTTTGTAAAAAAAATAAAATTGAAAACCAGTTTTCAAAATGAGGGCTTTTGTTTCGAAGATCAAGATTTTCTTTGCTTGCTGAAAGCTTTAACAAAGTCCTGGAGCCTGGGTGACTCTTTTTGTACCAGCCCACCTCTAGTCTACTCCGAGTATAAAAATTCTGCTGCAGACAGGCATGGGAAGAAGTATATGGATTTTGTTTTCCACATGTTTCAGAACATGCGGCTATAATCTATTGCGTTACATTGTTTTTTGTTTCCATCCTTTCTTTGCTTCCCTCTCCTCCAAACTTTCTACCATAGTTAAATAAGATAAAGCAGCCACGACTATGATCCCCAGGGATTATCTTGTGTAGAGTCATGCAAAGCTTAGACAAAACTTTTTGGTGGCAAACTAACACTGAATATGCCAGAAAAAAATTATTCATCTCAGAGTACTAGAGAGGTGGGAAGTACAAAAAAAATTGGTTTTGTTTGGTTTTTTTTTTTCATTTAGACTGCCATGTATGCTATGTGTTTGTTAGGAGGAGGAAAAAGTTGAACCCCATAGAGAAAAAATACTAATATAATTTAAAATTGTCTTTACAACTGTATCTGTCATCTCATATTCATGGCACAAGTGACAGAAATATCTTCTCGTAGGCTCAAGTCAACTAAACTAATGCTAAACCCATGCGAGGAAAATGTTCCCTTTAATAAAGAAAAATATTTGTGTAACAGGGTCATCAGGAAGAAGTTTCAGATGTAACTCACAGCAGGCATAGGCAAGTTATAAGAACTCGAGGAGAGAGGTTTCTTGCCAAGAGCAACTCTTGTTTACTGCCAAGCTGGCAAATACCCTATCTTCCTTGGCATCTCTTGGGTGTGGGAAACTAGTCATGGAAGGGTCATAAGAAATCAAATGGCAGGCATAGCTTTTCTACAGGGCACAGCTCGGAGCTGCTGGACACGTGAGTCCCTTTCCCTCTTTCACAAGAGTCTTCAGCAGTTGTTTTAATGGTTCCCTTTAAGGTAAAGATCTTCCAGCTCGCATGTTTGAATTGAGCTACAGAACCAAGTGAAGTTGTGTGATCATCTTCACTTATCCACAGGAAGCCTTTTCATGTCCCCCAGATTCCCATACCGCTAAGGTCTCTTGCAGGGCAGATGTTAGATGCCTTCTGAGCCTTCTGTGTGTGGTAAAAGGAGAGGGATTATCAGGCATCAGTGTCCCACAGCTTTAAAATACACTGAGCACCTAATGAAAGGAAGAGAGGATAAAACGATACGACTGCTGCCCTGGGTGGGAGACAGAAGAGGAAGCAAAATGAAATTGGCAGAATAGCCAAGCTCCCTGTGCTAGTGTCTTGAGAGTTTTTTTGAAGAATGTGATTTACAAGTGTTTGCAGGAGGATGACTGGCTTCATGTCTGCTCAGGAAGCTGGAGTAACATATTGCTAAATAAGGCTGGGGAGGTGAAATAGCAGGCTTCTATCCTTACCTCACCAGGCTGAGCTCAAAACTGTAAAGCCATAGCACTAAATACTAAATGCACAGCTCTCTGGGAAAGCGTAATTGAGGAAATAGTGACTGTCATGTTAGGAGTCTTACTGACTGCAAATTTTGCAACTCTCAGGCTACCCGAGTCATTGCAATTACACCTAGTAAGGAAGCCTTTTCTTCTGACCTCTATGGGAATGGTGTTTTGTGGAGGCTTAAGACACGGGGTGAGATTCAATCCAGCTCCTTCAGTACCTTACTGGTACTTATCTGTTAGGTGCTTTAGTGACGTGGTCTTCCTGAAGTAAGCGCCTAAGGTCTATATCTGGTCAGTGGAGAGAGGAAGGTCCTATAGAAGAACTCCAGAGGGATCTTCTATCATCTACCTCCGCAGTAAGTGGACAAGCTTTTCCTGCTGGGGGCTTCAGAAGCACTTTATTCTCTCCACTAAGGAGGACTGCTTCCTTCACTACTGATGCCCAGGCACCTGTTCAGGGCTTAAGCTGGTTGGGCAACATCCTGACCATACCTATTACAATAAAATGGCTAACTTAAGGATTCTGTTTATCTCCATCTTTTCCAATCTGAGCAAATCTTGGTAATCAGCCCTGCTTTGTCGTTCTAAATTGAACAATTTACTGTCCTGACAGTTATCGGTGCCAATAGATGTACCAGGTCTGGCTGGGATGGAGTTAATTTTCTTCATAGCAGCCCATATGGTGCTGTGTTTTGGATTTGGGACCAAAACAGTGTTGATAACACATCAATGTTTTAGCTGTTGCTGAACAGTGCTTGCACAGTGTCACAAATTTCACTGTTTTTCAGTGAGCAGGCTGGGGGTGCACAAGAGTTTGGGAGGGGAGACAGTTGGGACTGCTGTCCCCAAATGACCAAAGGGATATTCCATACCATGTGATATCAGGATCAGCAGTAAAAGCTGGGGAAGAAGGAGGAAGGGGGAAGGTTCAGAGTTGTAGCGTCTGTCTTTCCAAGTAACTGTTACCCATGATGGAACCCTGCTTTTCTGGAAATGGCTAAATACTTGCCTGCCGATGGGAAGCAGTGAATGAATTCCTTATTTTGCTTTGGTTGTGCACACAGCTTTGCTTTATCTATTAAACTGCCTTTATCTCAACCCACAAGTTTTCTCACTTTCACCCTTCCGATTCTCTTTCCCCATCCCACTGGGCAGGAGTGAGCGAGCGGCTGCGTGGGGCTGAGCTGCTTGTTGGGGTTAACCCACAACAATGAAAAAGTGCTCCAAATATTTGTTACCGTTATGAAGGAATTATTAGAGAAAATAAGTTTCTTATAAGATATACCAAATAATTTTTGGATCTAAGTTTTTGCTGTTAACAAGCCTCTATTAGGCAGGGTACTATTTCCCCAAAGGTGTGAATATTTGCCTGTACTGTTATGCAAACAGAAGACTTAATGCCTCTTCTGATTTTAACACATGGTAGAACAGAAGAAAACAAACATCTCTCAATTTGCAAAAGATATTTTTAGAATTCTAATTATTTGTTTGGATATATGAACTATTGAACTAACGCTTCAAACAGATACAAGTAAAGCTTCTTACTAAAAGCTACTCAAACAACCGTCCCCCCCCTCCCTGCTTTCTATGAACGGTGAGGAAGTTGAGGCACTAAGAGGTCAGTGATATAGGAGCTGTCCTCAGTCACAGAGGCTGGTGGAAAAACAGAAGAAAAGTCTCCTAATCTCGGTATTGACAGTTAAAGCATTGTCATCGGCATTAATGAACCCAGCAATGTTTCCAGACAGGTGTATCTTGAGAAATTCATGTTGCTGAAATACAAAGACCTGTGGAACTAGGGAAAGCATGAAATCACATTAGGTTCAGAGAACCTGTTACAATTATCGATTTGGCGGCTTTCCTATTACAGAGAACTACCCTAAAGTATTACCTACCTAGAATCCCCTATATAATAAGTGACTAGTAACGTTTGTTACCTTTTTTTTTTAATTATTTTATAGTTTTTTAGGGTACACAACTGAGGCAAGAACAGTAATCTGTACTCTACCTGGACAGTTCAAATTTACCAAACATATTTGGCATCAGAATCAATAACTTCATTTCAACTGAGATTCATTTTGCCTTTTTCAAAGATTTGTCCCATCTCTCCTCTAATGGAGTTTCCAGTACAGGATCACAGAAGATAGAGCTGAAAAAGACTTATTATATCATCTATTCTACCTTTTTGATTTTAGAAGGTGCAAGTGATGTGACTGTCCCCTTTGACCCATTCTTTGACTTAATCCTGAAAACTAGCTTAAATTGACAGGGTTTCTGCATGCTCACTTTAATCTACTTTACCAAAAAAAACCCTCAACACCCAAAACACAGGCTATTAACAGCAAAAACAATTACTAAAGCAGCTGGAGGGACATCCTACATTTTAAAGGAATAATTGCTCTAATTTAGATTTAATATGCATAAGCTGTTCAAATATATAATGGTATTGCATTCTAAGGAGTGGAGGCACTCCTAGGGTCACAAAGCTCATGAAAGCTTCAAAATAGAGTATAGTTGTCAAATAAGACTTCTTGAGCTACAGCATGCTTAAAAAATAAAATCAGTTGTCTTCAAGTTTTAGAAATTAGACTGGCACTTTTATGGCCATTCTTGTTCCAGTATGCAAGGCAAAAGCCAACCTTAGCTGTACGTGCACAATGATAGGCTTCATTTCCATTCAGTAAAGAGATGTTGTAGCCATGGTGGATAGTTCTATAAAAACATTGTCTCAGGGATTGTTGAAAAGCAATCAGAGTGCTAGGAATTAATAATAACAAATCAAGAGCAAACACAAAACATGATGCACCCATGTCTTGGCTACTGCAACAGATCTGGCTGCACATCTCAGACAGGAGATAGTAGAATAGGAAAGGTACATAGAGAGACACAAGGTAGGTGAATAGATACAAGAGAGATAAGGATAAACCATGGTCTGGGTCAGTTTCTGTATCACAGAGATTAAAATAGAGAAGAGTATGGAAGAAAAGACATCTGAAGGGGGATACGAGACAGCTCTATAAAAGCTTGATCAACCTGGGAACAATTATTCACTGTTCTTCACAATCATAAGAACAAGGAGGCATCAAATGAACTTAACATCTAGTAGGTTAAAACAAATAAAAGGGAGTAATAGTCACAAAGTGCACAGGTCTGTTGTAGAATTTATTGCTATGGGAAACTCTGGATGCTAAAAGTTTAGATGAGTTCAGGAAGTCGCTTCAGAAATGGTTTGACAAATTAATGAAAGCAAGTTCCATCAAGGGCTATAAAACACACAGAAATAACCTCTGGGCCAGAAAGTCCCTAAGTTGCAGATTGTCAGAAGTTGTGAGAAGTTTTGCTGTGGGTAGGTTAAGAAGGTGCACGTCCACTTGTTTTATCCTTTCCTTGTGGCATCTGCTACAGGTCACTTCATGAAATAAGGTGCTGAGCTAAATGAACCTTTGGTCTGTAACAGTATAGCTACTCTTACATTGTGCCCTCGTCACAAAGCAGAGATAACAGTGACAAAACATCCTCCCTTTTCTTCCCATTTAATACACTTCCAGCTCTTTGCGGTATGGATGGAAGACATTGCAAAGTGTCTTTTTAAAAGCATGACCTCTTGCTCCTCCTTGCTCCAAATACCCTCTGCCTCCAGGTGAAATTGGAAGCAACAGCCAAGGCAGGTCCACTCTGGTACTGCCTCCAGGATGTGGCATCTTGGAAAAAGCTGTCGCATTTGATGCCTGACGCATACATGCTGTTATGTATTTTTAAATACATTGGGGGCAAATAGCCTCAGATTTTAGACTGGGGCCAGATGGCCGATTCAAGTGAAAATAACACAGATACACAGAGGAATGGATACTCCAAAAAGACTGAACTGTGTGTGTAACAGGATGCATAGGCTCTCAACAGTACTGCGTATCAATTACTTTATGTTTCAACAGTGTGTTCATGAAAATAAGAAATAAAGACCTGATGCATCTCAAGACAGTGAGAATTTAAAGCTGTTTCTGAAAGCGCCTGTCATTCTTTCCAAATGAACTCTTTGTTTAGGAAGACAAAATCAGCCACGATTTTCCAGCCTTTTTTTCCACTAAAATTGCGCCACACCAGTTAAAAGATAAAGTGGAATTTAAGGCTTGTGTTTTCAGATTTACAGAATATATACTATTCAACAATTAAGTAGTAAAACAGGTCACCATACATTCACACTTATGACCACCTCCCTTTTTCCTTCCTGAATGTGGAGAATTGCAGTATCAAAAGTACAAGCAGAAAAAAAAAAAAATGTTTTGAATGCAAAATATAAAATGTTCAGTATCAAATCTCTCATTCACACATACTAGTTTTACAACTGAATTTTCCTCTTTTAGTTTTAGTTTAAGTAGGGTAAATATAGCTTGAATTTACTATTCTCTCCTCTTCCCCCTCACAAGATGTCCAACCAAATCAGGGAATTGTTTAATCAAATTTTTAAGTGAAATGTTAAATTGTGCCTCTTGGCAGCAATCCTCTCCCACAAGTCTGCATGTTCCCAGTGCTCAGCACTTTACATTCTCATCGTTTACCTGTGATGGACATGAAACCAAATACACTACAGGACATACCATGAACAGCTGCAGCAACAGCACCAACAAAAGCAACATGTGTTGTTGGGCCTTTGGTTTCCAGGTGCTTGAGACACAGCTGATGTTCCTTCATTTTGTGACTGCTGCCTCTTTCTCATTTCAGCTACTTCAGTGCCCAAGTGGCTATAAGAACACAGACATAAGAGATGTACAGAATTACTACAAACTGTCATAAAGTACATTCACATTTCTACAATTACCTCTGATTCTACTGGTTCTCACAGCTTGTGGCAACAAAAGCACGTGGCCATCAACTGTGCTGACCAAGTAATAGTTCTATTGTGTTAAAAGTAGTTTCCAGAAGACCGCATTTTAGTGACATGCTTGAATCACGTCTATTCTTATCGCTTTGGCCGGACTAAAAGGGCTGTTTATTACCCTTGTGAACAGCAAGCTACACAGCTTGTGTAGCACTTGGTAGGGACTGAGTTGTTCCTTACCATATGACTATCACAGCTCTTTCCATTGTACTAAAAATACAGCGGGGTGGTTATTCACTTTAAACATGAGCTGGAAACTGATCTTTTTTACTTTTTGGCTTCTCTGGTCAATGCTGGACCAATGAAATTGATATGAGCGATGTTATATCACAGGCACTAACAGCTGTCTGTTAAGAGCCAAGATTATTGTAAGTGTCATAACTGGGAGGTTTGCTACTTGCCAGTTATTTTCTGTAAATAAAAGGAATAATAAATATGTATTTCCAAAATACTTTTCCAACTTTGAGACTCTTTTCTGGTCACAGAAGATTTTCTCTTCCTCATTGCCAGTCTTTCCTAGGTTTTATTAGGCCAAGATATTTTTCTTTCCAGTCACTTGCAATAGGCAGCTGGAAGTAATATTCCATGCATTACTTGGTTTTCAAAAGAAGCTGAAACAGTTATTGCTAAGTTATGTTATTTAGGAAGGTTTAGATGTCAGGATCCTTCTAACGGCTCACATCTTTGTACAGCAACTATGTTTCCCAGAGTGATGGCTACTACAAATTAGAATAAATTTAGTACTTTTGCCTTTGAAAAAGTACAAACATATTACTGTGGGGAGGAGCCCAGTTTAAAACAGAAGTGTGTAGAAGGTGGCCTGGTGTGAGCAGCACACGCTGTGGTCCACACCCCCAGGGCATCCTGCTGCAGCCAGGAGTGCTGGGGAAGGGCGGGCTGTGGTTGATATGCCACCTGGATACATCACGCACAGACAACCGAGAGACGCGCTACTCCGTCTACGTGCGTTCAAGCAGTGGCTGAGAGAGTTTGCATTTACATGGTTGCCAGAACTCCTGATGTTCCTCTTCTGTAGTAGTGTCCTTATAGACAGTTTACACACAACGACATGTAGCAAGGATGCGGAGCTTCAGAACTTGAACTCATGCGGCAAAACTCGCGGTTGGTGGTTATTTCAGCTTCTTGCATGGGTAACTTTTCCATGTACACTGCCGCTGAATAGAATCAAGTCATTTCTGAAGTGCTTGGTCAAATTAAACAATGAAGAAACATTTAACTACCTGTGGTGAGGGCACCTGCTTATGCTATTGATATTACTTATGGTTTGTAGTTACTGAACTCTTGACTATTAAAATAGCATATTAAACCCACACATTTTTAAATCAAATGTAAACATGTGTTGTTAAGAAGGGATACTTTAACATAATTGAAAAAATGCCCATTTTTTGATAGATAGGAAGGAAAGGAAAAGTGTTGCAGCGTAATATGTAGCTCAGACAGTGAGTGACAGCATGGAGTCACTTTCTCCAAATTACAGTGCTGAACTTGTGCTGACTGCGCACGATGCTGTTAAATTATTTCATAGATAGCTGTGTCATGCTGTGAATGGTACTTGCTTCAGCAAGTCCAAGGTCTATGGTTAAAGAAATTAAAGCCAGATATTTTCACAGGGAATGTTTGTTTCTTTTAAGATAGATAAAGATTCTAGAAACATTTGTACAAAATCACAAAATTTATTCATTTCAGAAACCAGTGAAATTACCCATACTTAGGTATTTATAGGGCTGTAATCTTGGAATGAAAACATCACATGCATACCACCTGTGTACCTAAAATTACACATTTCTTACACAATTTTAGCTATACATAAAAAATGTACTATGGCTAGAACCTGTTGCACTATAAATACAAGGGGGCAGGATGAAGGTTATCCTTTCAGACACGATGATGATGGTGACTTTGCTGTAGTTTCGCAATAACTTTAGCACAGCAGAAGCTGCCATGCCACTGAAATAAATGTCCCTCTCCCTTTTTTCCCACACAGCTCACAGTCACTCCCTCACCTGAGCTGTCCCCTGCTCTGTGCTGGCAGCAGCATTTGTGCAGGTACTTGGTGAATTGGATAAAAAAGTAGACACGATTCAAAATTAATCCGGAGGGGAAAGAAAAAAAAATAAAATTAGCTTTAATTTGGTTCAGGTCCCAGTCTCGTTCACCTTGAGAAGATGTGTGTACTTGGGCCACTGCAAGGGAGGAAAGAGAACAGCATAGCACGAACATTGGGCAGATGAGGGGAGCGTGGGGACCACTTCCTTCAGACCCTGCTCGTGCTGGCAGGAACTGATGGTGTAACGGAGGGGAGTTGCTTAGCTGCAGAAAGGTAAAATTCCCAACACACAGCACATGGCATGCCTAGGAGGCAGAGTCAGAAGTGTGGTTTCACAGGAATGGTCCATGTCCTCAGCCCTGCCCAGCCACTTCTACCACTGAAAATTCTCCAGCATTCTCCTTTCGGTATGGGCTGCCATGGCCAACTGTTTTGGAGGTTGACAAGTCTGGCAGTACACGGTGGCAAAAGGAGTTAGAAGGAAACATGGGTCTTCATTGTGTGCTTGCTTTGCTATGCTCTGACTCTGCTCTGGAGGACGGGGAGGAGCATGACCCATCCCTTTCCTGACTGTGCATTATTTGGAGGAGGAAGAGGGCAGTCCTTGATTGCAGGCAAAGTTACATTTACCTATTTACGCTGCATCTGAAAGAAGAAAATAAAAGAAACACCCCCCACCCCACCCCCCAAACCCCGTGTACTTACATCCAGGGATACTTTGCATTTTGATCCTAATACAGTATGTTTGGATACTTGAGGCTAAAGCATTAATTATGATGCTAGGAGAGTGCTGCAAGGGCTTATATTTTGAAATGCGTTGATAACATGGATACTGTGTAGTGGGACTATCCTTAGCTTCCAGTTGTAATGGCATATACCATATAATGGCCTATACTGGCACAGTGGGAGAGAGTTGTATTTAATCCATTTCAGACTCTGTCCTTTCCACAGCTGAGGTTGGTGTACACTCTGAACCTCGCTGTATCTGACAATGCAAACCGTTACTTAGCTTGGTGTGACCGGCATGCTGATCAATAAAAGCACAAGGCTGTAAATCCAAGCAACGAGGCAGTGTTCTCAGTGAATACATGAACAATGCTCACTCATCTGGCTTAACCACTGGCTGAAGTCAAAGTTATCAGCCCTTTTCTTTTGCAAGTGCTACATTCTCCTGGAGACCTTCTAAGCTGAAGTCTGTAAGAAATATGAAAAATCCACCCCGTGATGCAAAACAATAATATGGGTTATTATCCATATTATTGGATGAAGTAGGATGGGTGGAAACTTTAGTTTCATGCTTACTTTGGTTGGATTTCATGTTTCATGTTGTATTTGCAAATACCAGATGTCATCTACGCAAAACCGTAATTGATTCCATTAGATTATTTAGGATGCAGAAGCAGGAATATCTTAATTCTTGGCTATATTTAGAGACTGACTGTAGACAGAGGGTTTATATTTGGTGCCTTGGTCCAAGGCATGAAAAAGAAATTTAGAATCTTTAATTCAGCAAGTCAGTCTGATGAGATAAATTATTTTTCTCTAATTAAGTGTGAAAGTTAGTACGCAACAGTGAAGGAGCAGAATATTGTGAACTGATATTGAGCAGACCTTTAGGACAGTGCATACTGTCTCCAAGATCTCAGTTTGCCTTTTAGCTTTTCAACATTTTCATTGTTCCTGAGACCCTCTAGCTTGGCAAAAATACTGGGTGGTGAAGGTGGGCCTTTGACCAATAGAAGGAACATTTCTCCTTACTACTCTATATGATCTCTCAGACAATTACAACACAGGTATAAGCTTCTTCTGCCAGTTTTGCATCTGGTTCTTTGCCTCCATTTGGTGGCATGGTTTACTAACAGTGTTATGATTTCCATTTGCGCTGACAGGAAATAGGAATAGTATTCTATTTTGCTTGACTGACTCATTCTCTTGGGGGTGGGTAGGTATTATGGCCCTCTGAGCAATCCCATAATCACGAAGGATTTCATTTTGCAGAACATCTGCTGTCCCTGCTCTGCAGCTGAGGAAAGGAACCCAAGGGTACAGCAACTGTTTATTATACAAGTTATGAGACAGGTATTTCATATAAGCTGCAGAGCAAGAAAGTCTGCACCACCCTGTGTGTATCTTCAGTCTTGCAGTGCTAGAGGAATATGAAAACTTAAAAACCCTTAGAAATTTGGAGTAAGGCTTCCTGTCAGTTGTGGAACCGATGGCACAAAGATCTATTTCTATGTTTAGACAGTGTAATTACCACTTACATTCCACTGGGTACTCGGGGGTGATTATTACAGAAATCCCCTTGTGCACAGAGCAGTATCTTGGGAAGAGAGCTCAAAAAGGAATAACTGATGGAAGAATCATTTGGTTTATTACACTTATACTTGGGCAGCCCTATTGAATACTGACTACAGTCATTTCAAATTCCACAGAGTGCCTCTAGAAGATGCAAATAAGGTAAATTCTGAACATCCCTGACTCTCCACCTCCTGCAGGACTTGTGCTAAGGTTTTAGAGTGTTTTCCCTTGAAATTCCCAAGGTGTTAGACAAGGCACAAAACACAGGCTGCATCATTTCAGTGGCTCTGTTGATGTCTATCCTCTGATGAAGCAAGAGCAACCTTTTTTTTTCTTTATTTTTTTCCTGGCCTCAAAAGCCTGTCTTTACTGCCCTGCAAATTATCTGAACTGCTGGCACTGTCGCATCCAGCCCCCTCTGTTAATTTTGGAGCTTCCCCCTGCCCATGACGTTCCTGTAAGCATTTCTGTTCCCCTCTCAGGATCGAGAGGACATTCACTGGAGAAGCTCATGTGCTAGGAAGTCATAGAAGCATCCTGAAACTACATTAGGGATTGAGAAATTTTTATCGTATCTTCTGGAGCCATTCCCTAATGGCTGTTTTGAAAGGCAGATATCATATAAGGGTGAGGATAAACACACACCATAATTTTATACAGCAGGCAAGTGGCATTATGTCTTTTGTTGCAGGTAGGACACATAATGGCTTAGCTTTCAGGACAGAATTGGAGCAGAATCAGCTAGAGCAATCTGTCTTTTTTCAAAATTCTGCAATCGGCAAGAAAGATCACCTTGCATCAGAAAGAAGCAGTCAATGACTTAAGGATATAGAGGGTGATTTACTCTGCAGGCAAGAAACTTAGCCCTTAAAATACTTTTTTTCGGGGTGTGTGTGGGGGTGGTGATCTATCGCATCAGCTCATCTGCACTGCTTTGCTTCCTTTAACTTTGCCAACAAAGAACCAAAACCTCAACTGTGTAGCTTACATAAAGTCAGACCTTATACCAGTTTATACCAGCCCCAGATGTGACTCTATCGATCTTTTAACCATAAGTCATGTTTTTACTGTCTTAACTGGTGTTCAGTTGGTACATGGATTCCTAACAAGAATTGTTTTTAAGTTTAGGGATGTTAAAAGCTATCACACCCTAAGTATTAAAGTAAGCACTGCCCATTTAAGACCTCATTCAGGATTCATTGTGAAAAATAAATGTACACTGAGGAAGACTTTGTATACTGTGGATTCAAGACTTCCAACTGTCATTTTAGATTTTACACATATTTGGAAAATCTCAACATTTGTAACAACAGAGCTACAGTAACACTTCCTTGATTTTTTTAACTGGTTGTTTGGGGACAATTAGAGTGATCTTTACAGGATTTTGATTGGCTGCTTGGGTTTTAGCTTTCTCAAGCAGTCAGTGGGTGAAATGACAGAGATACCTCTGAAATACTGTTTTTTTTTCAGAGGAGTTAGGTGCCTTATTGAGTTTGTAATACATAAGACATCTTTTTAACTCCAAACACTACGCAAAAACCCTCAGAGAATGCCATAATATGCTACTTCTAATGATCTGTGATATGCTATCTGTTTTAAAACAATAGCTTTTTTAAGGACAAACTTACTAGCATACCAGAACAATGGAACACTGCTTGGATGCACCTGCCAGTTAAATAATGTCACAGATGCATGTGCTGCTCTTGCAATGCAAAGACAGCCCTAACACAACACCGACCTTTTATTTTATGCTGTCTTCATTCATCTAGAGGAGTGTCTTAAGGGTACCATGAGCTAAATGAAGACAGACCAAGGGATTTTATCAGATGTCTGTGAGCTATAAAGACTTCCGTATGTTCCTCACAATGCCAAGTGAGTAGTGAAATCAAGACAGCAGAGCCATGGGTACCCTTTTAAGTGCTGCTGGCCACTTATACAGTCTTTATAGACCAATGGCATTCATACTAGTCACTCTGCCCAAAAGAAACCTTGACACGAGCACATTCTCTCTTTTGCCACTGATTCCTGAAAGCCATTCAGTATTTCAAAAATAAATTCATGTAAAGTAATAGAGAAGAATAAGTCTAGCAGAAGAAGGAGTATATATGAGTTACCATGGGCTCCATTTACTTATTTCAATGTATGTGTAGTCTATTACAGAACAATTAGAAGTTATTTGCAACAAGAAACCTTAATTGCACCTTAATTGATATAAACATAGCCTATATGGAAAATTTCAATTAATTGCAGCAGTATGGAAATTTTGAAACATTTGCATTTTTAAGAATTTGTGTTTTGGAAGGAAAGTTCAATGCAAAAGACAATTTCTAAAAACCACTCTGGTTAACAGTAGTCATGTCAGAAGCTAAATTATAACTGCAAATTTTAACAGATTTGCTTTTCTGTGTTCTTCAAAAACTATATTTTGAACCACATCTGTTCTAAAAACTTGTGAAGAGTAAGAAGGTCTGAATCAAAACAGAAGCTGACCCATGTATTTGCAACCTTCATATTGCATACATATCCCATGTTGATGTGCCACACAGGCCAGTGCACAGATTCTGTGTTCTACGTGCCGAGATCAGCCAATAAAGGGCATGCACGTTAGAGCTTTTAATTTTACAAGCCTGACTGCTGTATGAACCATTGCTTTTAACTTTGATGGTCCCATACTGATTACCAATATGGCAGAACCATGGAGGGAATTTATTTCTCTTAAGCTTGAAGTACCTAAGACACCCCAGGGCCTCCATTCTGTCATTCTTCTTGTAAAAACGGCAGACCGCATTTTGGTAGTAACTTTTGAAATTGTAGGTTTTGGTTGCTTTTTGGCTCAGAGAACAGGTTATTGCACCTACTGAACTTTTGTATTGGGAAACTGGACTTGAGTGTCTACAGCAAAACATCTTGCTCTTCTATTAGTTACTGCAACTCAGCAAAGAGTTTCAAGACATGTACACCTCTACCCTACAGACATCTTTCTCCTGTCAGGTCTTCTGCTCTGGAGATGTTTGACTCTTTCTGAAGTCTTTCTGAGCAAGCCCTAAGCAGGTCATAAAGCGGACATTCTGTCCATTGATGGAATAGGAAGAAAAAGAAATTGTGTGGACACTTGGCAGAAAGTGTTCAGACACTAAGCGTTTTATTAGGATAGAACACTGCTATGTGAATATTCATTTCAACTGAAACTGTGCAATTTGGTGAACATTATAAAATCCTTGCCTTGTGTACTGTAATATTCTTTTTATGACTTTGCCAGACAGTTTCTGTGCTCATAAAGGATGTCTGAGATTTCTTTTTATTATTTTATGGTGAACTTAGTATCCTGAGGAAGCCCTGCTTAAATCTCTGCATCATCAAGTAGATATGCATTTGTACTTCTGAATCAGACATTACTGCTCAGTAACAAAACATTAAGCCTGACAGTAATGCATTATTGAAAAGTTTGAGATGCCTGCATGTGGTTTTTAAGGAGCTGTACTAAAATTATGATTAAGAGCACTCTACAGTCTTCAGGAACATTTTATAAAAAGCAAAATGTAAAACTCATCAGGAAACCTTTTATCTTTTTTAAGCGTATTGTTTTTATTTGTATGTGTTTGAGAAACATCTGAGAATCCCATTTTACACTACATCTATCTACCTATTTGTTGTGGCTAGCATGGCTGCAGCTGACGTAGACACATGAAGTCACCACACTTTAGAAAGCCATAAAGATACTTTTCTCACAGGGGGGAAATACAGATCTTGACATATTGCTGGAAAATTAAAGAAGTGTTTGTTAAAGTCCATGACATTCTCCATAAAGAGGACACTAAGAAGACTCTTGAGAACACAGAGAGCTTTACTGCATGCATTAGCATTGTAATTTCTAAATAAGTTTCCCTGTGCTCAAAGCCATTTCTCTGTGTAAAGAGCCAGATGTCATTTAGGGGTTATGCGAACTGCACAGATTCTGTACAAATTTCAGCAGAAATTTAAGAAAAAATCATAGGGACAGCACAAGATTTTGTAGCTAATGTAAGGTAAAAAGACTTGCACGTGCAACTCAAGTATCAAACAAGCTTTAACGTTGGTGAACTGCTTTTTCTGCATATAAGACCATTCTGGCAAATTTTCACCTGCAGAAATGACTGCATTTAATCAAATAAATGCGCACAACTTTCGTTTATGGTGTGTGTGCTACTACAGGCTGAAACACAAAGGAAAGAGTTACGAAATTTTTTTAGTCTGAGAACAGCTTTTCTGAAACCACTTGGGACGTGGTTCTAGTCTTTGAAGTGACAGAATCCACATTTTTCACTGTAAAATGAAGACTTGCATCCTCTACTTCCAGGGCACTTTATTTTTCAAATTCCTTCTGGAAACAGAAGTCACAAATTTGGACAGAAGTAGCCATAAAAAGGCTTCCTTAATATAAGCTTTTTTGAAATAACTGGCTATTTGGTCATCATGCTGATTTTAGTTTCACTGACTGGCTTCTGAGGTATCCTCTGACAGGATGACAGGATCTCTGTGTGTTCCAGCCCTCCTTTCCTCAGCCACCCTCAAAATTTAAAAAAAAAAGGAAAAAAGAATTATAATAAACAAAATCAAGAGACTTGTGTGGCGGGGAGAAGGTATTTGGTTAACACAGTAAAACTGAGAGAGAGAGGAGTGGAAGGTGGCATGAGGTAGAAACAGGCCTAAGGTCTTTCTGGACGGCTTGGAATAGTGGGAGAAGGTTAATCCAAGCACTACACGTGGATAGGCTTGATCTAAAACCAAGCAGCTTCCAATAAGAAAGGCAGGGGCAGGGATTGTCCAGGTACCATGCTCTGCTCCAGTTACAATATCTATGAACTCCATGACCGTAGAACTAAAGGAATACTTACCCTTGACAAATCGTGGTCAGACTGGGTGCGTACCCATCCGTAACGAATCTCCACTTCCCTCCCACAAGCTATGCTATTTCTGTTAAACTCCTAGCAAGCTGCTGATACTTCTGCTCCTCTAGTTAGTGCTAATGCTTGCTGGTCTGAGGGAGGGAGAGGAGAACAGTGTCTCCTCTGTGCAAGGGACGTGCTCTTTCCCACCACGCTGGCATCTGGATGACAGCAGTTAGTTAAAAGCCCTGACTCTCTCTAGTGCACGGTGCTGTTGGCAAGGTTCTTGCTTCCACCTTGCTACTTCTTCTCTGCTGCTATCTCCAGACAACACATTTGCCTTATCACTTCTGACTTCTTGTTTAGCTGTTAACTGAGGGTTTTCCAGAGTTTCCCCAGAATTTGTATGTCAGTGTATGACACTTTCTACTGCTACTCCACAGTGGTTTTGGTTTCCTCTCCTCCACTCTCACCGCAGGTCTGTAGCTGCTTTGAGTGACCTGCAGTCCATGGCAGCTTGGGGTTTTGGTTTCTTGCCTATGTTGCGGGTGGCCATCTGTTTACCTGCATAACAGGGTCAGATTTGTGGCGCTTTTTCTCCTTAGCATTCCTATAATGATGTCTCTGTTATGTCAAGCTTTTCTCTATGTATTTGACTCTAGTAGGCAGGTCTTTACCTACCAGTTTGTGCAGGGTTATAACTAGCACCTGATAAGGTACAAGGGATGATTCAGCATGACATAGGAGGCATCCCTTTCCATCCATTGCTTATCCTCTGGCAATTTCTTGGTTGTCTTTACGGTTGTCAAGTTCTTTCCATTGTTTCGTGACTATTGATAAAGATAATTTGTGCTCACTGGTACCCTGGTACCAGTAGTAGCCACTGGTGCTACGCCATGGGGGCAGTAATATTGTTGCATACGGTAAGAGCATAAAGCATCGAGTGCTTTGAAAAGAACAAACTTTTAATCATAGTGTTGCCTAAGTATCTTCCAGATTGCCAACTCAGTTTTGGGATGTGGTCTAGCAGTCTTTCATATAATTAAAAGCAAACAACAGGCTTGTTCTTGACTTCTTCCAGGTTTGTCTGCAATTTCCTTAGTATGTCTTTCTGTTTAATTGCTATGTTTTTATCAGGGCTATACAGATCATGAACTTTCACTTTAGGCAGATACATTAATTATTCCCTGGATGGTTCTGCTGCCATGAACATTTTAGACTGTAGCTTGAGGATGAAATCTGCTATCCCCACCCAAATCTTTGCTACAAATTGTAAGCAAATGTTCCCCAAGTTGTGTGTTTTTAAATTATGGAATCTTGAGCAATTTCAAAAGTTGCCACAGTTCTCATAAGTTGTCATACCAGTCTTGTTGTGGTGTAAGTCTGTTCCTTCTGTGCTCCTAGATGTTAGGTAAAAAAAAAACAACAGTAAGACAAAATAAACCTCTTCCTTCTTTTTCTGTTACTCAGTATCTGCTGTTGCCGTGTGTCAGGCACTATTCTTGACATCGATGTCAGTCTCTTTCCATCTCCCCTTTCTCCTCCACACATGATAACACAGCTTTATGTTCATTTCCTCATCTCTTTTTACAGAAGCACCCATTGCTTCCATGCTTGGAGAAGGTTTGTTGTCTGAAATCCCGCATTTTCCCTGGTCTGACTCTTTCACCATACTTGCTTGTTCTGTGTTAGATGCTGCTTTGTCTACCTGTTAGTCACACGTCCTGTGCAGCGACTCTCACTTTTCCATCAGCTGCTACCAAGCTTCATGTCCTTCACGCTGTGTCACGTGAGAGGGGTCCCCACTCCTAAAATGAATATGGCCGTTTTCTTTAGTAGCAGAATGGTTTCTGGAGGTGCTGTAGTGAGCACTGTGGCCACATGCTTCCTCAGGGCTTCATCACATCCCTGTAATTGGTGCTCTCCCGTCTTCAGGCTCTGTGTCCCACACTGCTGGTTTTGAGACCTGACGGGCTTCACCAGTGTGGAGAGAGGTGGGAGCCACTGATCACAGCCACACGCACAGGACAGTCACTGAGAGGAGCTATCAAGGGCTCTTTTATCCCTTTCTGCTATTCAACAAGTTACCAGGAAAAGCGGGCATGAAATAAAAAGGGCAGCTGGCAAGAGTGGCAAAATGGGAAGATAAATATGGAAGACAGACGACATGGATTTACCTGACTAAATCTTGGGTCAGAACCATTTTGAAGCATGAACTTAGAGTGGGTGTCAGAGAGGTGACAAGCTATGTGGCTTGAAAAGCTTCAAAATTTGAATGGGAGGCATTTTTGAGATATACACGAATAGACACACAGCTTTCAGTTTCTGGGTTCCTTCAACTATATACATATATGTTAACAAAGTAAACATTTCAGCAACAACATTTATTTTGGTCATAAATATAAAAATTCTACCTAGCTCTCATGGAAAAGTCAAGGCATGTCCCATGCCCAACACATCTCTGAGCAGTGGAAGTCACTGGTCTAGACCCTGAAGCTATTTTCTTCTAAGATTTCCTAACAGGAGAGAAAAAGTATCACAGAGTTTTTTAAAATGATCACAGAATCACAGAATGGTCAGGGTTGGAAGGGACCTCTGGAGACCATCTAGTCCAACCCCCCTGCCAGAGCAGGGTCACTTACAGCAGTGATGACACTGTGCTCTTCAAGCTTTGATTTACGTTCACCTGCAACAACCCAGTGCAGTGGTACAGGACGCACTCAGCCGACAGCAGTGACAGACTTTCATGGGACCATCTGCCTCCTCCTGATTTGCACCAGTGTCTTAGCTCATCTCCCTTGCCATGGCCTCCTTTCCTTCCCACTCCCGAGGTCACTGGCTTTTCCTGGCCGAGATGTCTGTCAGCTCTGCTGTGAATCCGATAACCTGCAGAGCACTACGGCAGGCAGATGTGTGTCTAATGCTGCTGCAGCAAGGCTCGCTACGACTCATCTGTCAAAGGCACTAGGCAGCACAGGAAATAAAAAGAGATTTGTGGTGAAAAAGAAAAATCAGACTTCCAGGTTAAATCCCCTTGCCATTACAAGAGCTTTCTAGAACTTACTTTCCAATGAGAGAAAGCAGGTTTTCTTTCCTTTCCCTTGTCCTTGTTTTATCCCTTCCCCTGCTGGAAGGATTCCCATGTAGAAAGCTGCAGCTTTCTTTGTGTACTTGAGCATCTACCTCAGCTGCCTGAATCCTCAGTAGCGTCTTGTTTGCTAGCTTGTCTGGGAGAACGGGTTTCTCCAGAGCTACTCACAGGTCACTTTCTGACTACCACAAATTTATGTGGCTGTTTATAACTTTATAACACCAGGTAGCAGATACTTGTAGCACAGTCTCTGTCCTGTAAATATAGAGGTATGATGCAGGTGTGCAGCAAAAGAAAGCTATAAATGTCTAAGTTATGCAGAAAACACCTAACAGTCAAATTGGTATCTCCAAGTTGATAGAGATTCCCAAAATACCACACTGAGGCAGAGGGCTTGAGATGTTTTGAAACTAGTGTGAGGAGTCCCTTAAGCTAGTTAGCATGTTGTGTGTTCGAAAGGATGTATGAAGGTTCAGAGAAAGAAAACAAAATCAATTATGATTTCTTCTCTCCTTTTTCCTCCCATACAGATTTTCAACCACCCCAGTAAACAAATTTTTATAGCAAGCTGTGCATGTATTCTTTCATATTCACCAACAGAAAAGAATAAATTATGTCTTCCTGCAGAATCCGACAGCTATTGCACTATGGAAAACTTACATATTAAAACCCAATATAATAGGGTCTTTTTTTCTTTTTAACCCTATTAAGCATGTGAGTTAACTCTTTTAGCATTTCTACAAATGCTAAATACAAATTTGCATGGAAAGAATTCACCATTTTTCCTCCTGGGAAAGGATATTTTACTTTGGAGGACAGGCACCGATAGTAAGTAATATTCCAGAAGTTAATTTGTTCCCCCTTTTCTTTGTATGATGGTATACTTGAAGCCATATGTGCTTAGGGAAGGCTGTGGTGCTATTGCATTTTTTTGAAAGCTTAAGAAGAGAAAAAGGATTGCAAATCATTTGCTGCCCAGAAAAGGGCAAAATCCAAATGCAGAAAAAGTTTTTGAAGACCACTTACAAGTGAATTACAAAAAAGCCTTACATAAAAGGTCTATTTTTAAGACCTCATTTTTATAAAGTTTAAAGGATGGAATTTGAAACTACTCTCCCATAGTATAAATTTCATGGTTTTTCATAATCCAAGTCCTTTTATTGTACCAATATCAAAAAATCTACTGCTAAGACACAAGGGACTGAAAAACATGCTGTGAAAACTTGAAACCTTTGAAATCTCTGGAAACATGCAAATTTTGGTATGAAAGTGTCGCATCTAGTCAGATCTGTACATTTACAAGCTCTCTACTCTTATGCTGAGCATTTGCACAGATTTACAATCACCAGCTATGTTACTGTATAGCAAGGCATTGAAGTAGCTCTTCCACTGGAGAATGCAATGGGATGGAATGAACCAATTTAATTTAGATAAATAGATCCCTGAAGATCAGCAGATGAGACCGCTTGGAACACTGTCTTCACAGATTACTGTATGAAGCTTGATGCGAATGTCTGGTCTATCACTCCTCTTCCTATAAAAGCTCTGCTCACTGGCAGTGCAGCCTGTCTGATGTCCTTGTTTACTGTCACACAGACTACAGGGTCCATGAGGGAAGTTCATCAGCATCCTTTTATGCAGTATTTCACGTTACAAAAAAAAAAACAAAACAAAACTAGAGCGCTTTGCATAAAGAGCTATATTTCCTCTAGCCAGTGAAATATACTTAGGTAGTTTTCTTGCTGAATTTTAGAAAAATTATGTCTACAATGGTAAGAGGACAAGGTAATGTTTTAATTTAAAAGAATTGTACAAGAGCTCTGGGCAGCCTGTCGACAGTATGTCAAAGGACAGCATTAAGTGGATTAAAAAGAACTGTAGGCACAGCACAGCTGGCCCAGCCAGCTATCCACAGCTCCATCTCCCCCACAATTTGCCCTCTCCGAGCCATTCAGCTGTATCGTAACTTGGCCATTGACTTCTGTCCCAAACTCTCTTTGAAAGTAGGACCTTGCTGTGAAATCTCAAAGAGGATGGAGAATGAAGGAAGCTTGGGAACAAGCTGGGGTACATGGCCAAATTGTACTGAGTCCTCACACACCGATTCTCTCTGAGGACCTTCTCAGTAAGCAGTCACAGCAACTCTTCCAGCAGCACGGGTTTATGCAAAGTCTGTGTTGGCCAGTAAAGGTTAAGCTTGCAGAGCAAATATCTCCACAAGACCTTTAGTAGGACATCTCTCATTCACTAGGCTGCTGGGGTGGTTTTTTTTCATACACTTGGGTTAATTTTCTGTCTTTGAGATTGTCTTTGAAAGTTTGAGCTATCGTTTGGTGGAAATTGGATGACATACATGAAGTTAGTGGAGAGGGACAGACAGGCAGATACAGCAAAGTCTTAAAAGCGTCATCAGCTTAGGAAACCAAAACAAAAAGTCAGAAATCAGATGAATGCGAAGAGCTTTGAGCAGCATGGCCTGGAATAGCCCACCACTGAATAATAAGTTCCCATTCATCCAGCCACAGCTGTGATCCAGGAGCTATCTTCAGTCACTAAGGCAAAGGGTGAAGGGTACTGTTGGGTAGGGTATGGAAGGAGAAGAGTAGTGCTTGCTGTCTAGCTCAGCTAGAGAGTAAAGCAGAGCCAGACCCCACCGTGGTTTTATTTTGTGTATTGGAAGTATTTAAGCTAGATCCAGTCCCTCCAATTGTGCAGCTTCATCACATGCTTATGGGAGTAGAAAAGACTTATGCAATAAAACCAGAAAATATGATTGAAGCTACCAAGCTTCGCAGCAGGCTAAGGAGGAGGTTTAATATTAGAAACTACTTCAGTGTCTTTTTAAAAAACGCAACAATTAGAAAGAAGGTTTCTTTAGACTTTTTTCTTTTAGTCCCATAAAACATAAAAATTCAAAATATTCCAGCTGAGGGGCTTTATCTAGCTCCCATTTCAGGTTAAAATTTTTATGTCCCATTTTCATTCGCCTCAGTTGATTCTATTGAGGCAAAGGGTAGAGTATGTCATCCTATAATACTTATATGTTATTAGAAATAAATATTGAATGAGTTGCTTTAAAATCTCTACACTAGTTATTTATAGTATCTTTTCTTCCAAACCCCTTTACAATAAAAGAATAATGAAGCCTTTTTGAGTGAGTAAACTGGAAATTAGGGCATAATGTTAGAGCTTGTTATGGACCAAGGTGTATCTTTGCTCTTATGAAAAATACATGTTCTGTATCACAGGACTTTCAAAAACATCCACTGGTTGTAATATGCTTCATCCACTGAACCAACTCTTAAAAACTTCTCTAATTTGAAGCAAAGTGAAGATGCAGCGCTCACCCTGAAGAAGGTGAATGTCTCTGAAACATTTTTACTCTTAAGACCTTCTTAGGTAGAAAAGATTTTGGGGACAGAATCTTTTAAAAAAATGCATAAATCACAGAAAACTGCATGGAATTCATTTTATTTACTGCAAACCTATCTGTGTTTTAAGTATTAGACATAAGGTTGCTTCATATAGGTGGTTTCTAAGGTTGCATGATGTGGATCAGAAATTCTGCTGACATTCTAGCTCTTTCATGAAGCAAAAAGCATTACACTTGCTACAGCTAAATAAATCCTTATCCTTTGAGACAAAAGATGAATATTTAACACAACTGTGCAGCCTCAGAGATCTACTATATGTGTTTCCTTGTTGATACCGGAATGGTGTGCAAATAAGTGCAATGATAAATAAGAACAGAGGCTTCACAGAGAGAAATTAAACACAGTATTTCTTAATAAAAGAGACCACTGCTTTGTTTCAAGAGCTCTCAAACTAAATGATGTTTTCATGTTATGTTTTATATTTGACTCATGCCTCTTGCAAAGTTCTGGCACATTCAGTGAACGCACAACTGAAAAAGCACAACTCAGCATTTCTTCTCAGCACTCTTGACACAAGTCAGCATGCCTAATGCCAGTCTGCCAGTCCTTGCTAGTTCTAATAAACATCTCTTGAAGGGGCTTCACTCCACATTATACACAAGAAGAATAAAAAAATCCCAGCAGAGTTACTCAGTTATGCTTGGAGGCAACTGATGGAGAAGAATTGCCCTGTGCTGCACAGAGGAGCTCACAGATGTGAAACAAATGAGGATGATGTGGCAGACACCTGTGGCACCTGCAGAGCACAGGGGGGACAGAGGTTTCTGGACTACCATTCCACCAGAGGCCACCTGAAGCCTCTTCCGAAGGGAGGACAGCTTACAGAGATGAGAAAAGATAGAACACATATTAGCCCTAACAGGAATACTTTTCCTCGGCAGCATTGCAGGTGTTATCTTTTCTGTTTGTTATTTAGCTGTCCTCTTGTGGGGGAAGTCACCTTGAAAACCCTATTCCTGGTTACCTATTACTTACTATCTGTTGCTTTTCTTTCTCAGATACTGTCAGCATTTCCAGCACCATACTAACTCGTGCATCAGCATTCAACATTGGATAATTGAGCATTCTGCATTTTTGCAGTTAATAATACATTCACCTTTTATTCCAGGGCTGTCTCAGACTGTTAGGAAGCATTCTTCTGTTTGTCAACTTTCCTGAAGTTTGCAGAGTCTTCCTAAGGGCATATTCCAACACAGTTCCTTCAGCTTTTCCACACTGGGCAACCATACTTGTGTTGTTTGCAGGGTGCTGCCTATGGTGGACTTTGAGTTCTGAATGCCATTCTACTTCAGGGCTAATTTTAAATGTGGTTTGTGTTTTTCGTCATTTTCCACAGTATCAAAGTCCTTTTTACCATTCAAAACTTCCAGCAGGGGCACTTCCTTTGCCCAGCAATAAACATATTGCTAAGAGTTAATTCCAGATCTTTCAGTAGGCCAGGGGCTTTGCCTCAAATTGCAGTCCTAGTCTGGGTTTTTATCTGAACTCACCTTCCCAAAATTACCTTTGAAAGCTAGACCAGTCATTAACTCCATTTTTACTTGCATGTAATATCTTGTTAAAAAACACGTTGTTTCTGTGGCTCATTTTTGTGCATTGTTTATATTTTGAACATAGCCTGGTGGTTAACCATCTCTACTAGAGTTAGGAAAATAACAAAAAACAACAGATTCTTCAGTACCATCTACTTTCAGAAATGTGAATGCTTCTGCCCACCTTCTTTTCCGGCTAGCACTGCCTCCTGCCAAATTGAATGAATGTCTGAAACTTCTCCATTAGCCTTCCCCATTTCCAGAATTTCAGCTCTTGGTGGAGAGTGATCTGCTCCTTTCTTCCCCTAAAGCTGGGGGGGAACAGATTCCATTCCTACTTTGGTTGCTGTGAACGGGTGCCTGGCTGTGGTCGCTGTCCCTCACGAGGCCGTTGTGTGACCTCCTTCCCCCAAGCTGAACGTGCGGCTCCATCCCCGTCCCCAGCCCTCTTAAGGATGCCGTTCTGCAGAGGGAACCGCAGGAATAAGGTCCCCCAGTATGGGCTGAGATAACTCCATAAGCAATTCTTACTGCAGGAGGAACATGGCAACATGAGGGAAATCTGTTTTTTCTATTTGTATGTAAATACATCTGCCACCCTTCCCTCCCGTGTAAAGGCAGTGCTTTTAGTAACACACAAGCAGGAAGTGGTTAAAGGAATGTTGCCAGGCAATTTTCTGCAAGTTGATTAATCATTACAGATAATCTGAACGTAGTTAATGAAAGTGATGAGAACCCAGAAGTTGTGGACTCCATTGATACCATGTGCTCTGACACAAAAGCTAATTCACCTGAACCAAAAAAAGGCTTATGAAAAATTATGCAGGTGAGGTAGCTGGCCAGTCTTGTTCAAGCTCTCGTGAAGTCACCAGGTATCCTACTTGTGATTTATTTATCCATAAACAAAACTTCCAAATAACCTGCTTTATCCTGAAACACTTGTGAATTACTCAATAATATTCACAACTATGATTGCCCTTTTTTCCCAGAAAAAGACTCAAATTAAATGCCGATGATGATAGCAGATAGTAGACAAAACTTTTCAGAGATATTTTCAAGTTATATAGTTTAAAAAATGCAAAAGATTCTGCAGAAACAAACAGTTGTGTCTTACTGCAAATTACTGAACATTTAATCTGATTCTGTCAAGAATTAACCAGAGTTTCCCCGTTACTGCTGGAAAACAGCATTTTTGCAACATTACAGGTTTCCAGGGGTGTGGTAGTGGTGGAAAGATTTTGCTGGTTATGTTCTAAGTTTCTGGTTGGGGGAACCCTTTCCCCCCACCATTCCAGATTTGTTCAGTTCTACATTAGACTGTTTCTGCCACTGATGCCATGATTCATCAATTTCCCAAATGCTGCGAGCATTCGCTAGATTTATCTCCTATGATGCACTGTTTTCCCCTTGCTGCCTAAATCCCATAATGTATCACTGAAGTCCCATTACTGGACATGCATCATGGAAAGGGGTGGGTAGAGAAGATTTTGATGCAATGGAAAGCTGCTATTCTGCAATTAATGCCTGAAATACTTTGACTGGAGTTGTTCAAATGATGCTTTGGTATTTCTAAACCAAAGTTCAGAAGTTTTGCGGAATTATTTCAATCATTTGAGATGAAGACAACTATTTAAATAAGACAGATTTCCATTGAATTGGTATTCTCATTTTTGCCCAAGTTAATTTCTGGTTTAGAGCCAGAAGAGGGGCTGAGAACCTCCATTGGAACTTCTATCAGCTTTGTGGTCTTTTCAAATTCAAATTAATCCAGAAGAACAATTTTGCTGAAGTGGGTCCTTTCCTACTCACATCGCTTATTATTTTAATTGTTTCTATTGAAACTATTGTTTGTATTAGTGAATTTTGCCACTTTAGTGGTAAAAGGCCAAAATTCTGATCTCCCTGTTTAGTGGTAAATGCGACTACTCCGGTGACTATTGCAGGTATTCTTCCTTTGCAGAGGTGTCGGTGAGCCTGAGTGTTCTTGCACAAACCAGCAATGCCAGCCACTCTGGAACTTCTAAAGACTCCTTCTCTGTGTCTACCTACTTCTCATTCAGCAGTTCAAGACCACAGTCTCCAAGTTCAGTCAGCCTTTTGGTAGGCTGAAGTAAATCAAGCTGGAGCTGGGTCAAGTAATTTATAGCCACTACACTCCCTGTGTTCTTCCTTTCCCTTCCTCTCCCCACTCCTACTGGCACATGTACACACAAGATGAAGTAAAGAAGAATTTTAATCAACTTACGGGCATTACAAGGGATTCCTGTAATGGTGGCATTCATGTCCTTTTTCTGCGCTCAAGTCCTCAGGAAAGGAGGGTAGTAACACCCAGCCTGTTGAGGCTGAGACAGTGATCTGTTGTCCTCGTGGTACATCTAGGGCTTTAACGCCAGTGAGGCCTATGCAAAGGAGACTATTTTTATTGTTATAGTTGAAAGAAGAATACCTCAGTATCTTCTATCTTTTTGTTTTATCATTCCCTAAAATTCCCACTGAAGACTGGCTGCTCTGGTGAATTGGGTATCTAGGGGGTCTCTGTCTATTTTGCAGTTCTGCTCCAGAATTATTCATGGTGCATTCCCTCTCAAGGAGAGTTTGTTTTCTTCTAAATGAAGAATTATTCACCACAGCGACCAAACATCATTTATTCAAACTCTCTTGAAATATATTGATTAGGATGTTCAAAGTGAGTGATTTGTATCAGTGAATAATTCCCCTCTGGGGAACGAAGGTGTCTGCTGAAGATGAGACTTGGAGAGTATCCCAATGCATTCTCAAGTGCAAGGGGAAAAGATTAATTATATCTGCCCCCAAAATGGCTGTGGCTAGAAAGCTGGAATTGCGCAGGGAGACTGTAATCACGATTGTCCTGTTGTGCTCCAGCAGGAAAAAAAAAAAAAAAGATTTGATTTGGATGGATAAAAAGGTTTCGAAATCTCTCCAGCATCTCATTTCCTCTCCCTAGGCATGCAGAAATTCCCACTCATCCCACGTGTACCTGACTCTTTTGATACTGCTCTTATCATTGCATTTTTTCCACCTCCATGGGTACAGCTCCTGTTGCAAGTACCACTGCTGTCTCAGTGCACCTTACCACCTCCTCTGCCAGTGAGGCAGCTGTGGTTGTAGCAGCAGTAACAAAGGTGGTGGGAAATGTGGCAGCAGCAAAGAACACCTCCTCTTTTTTTTTTCTTGAAAATTTAGCCTAAAAATGTGGAGATGCCTTATAAGCAGGGCTAATTTGTAATTGGCAAAGTAATTATTCTGTTAAGGTATTTCAGCAAGAACATGAAGCTCTGCAACTGTGTGCACATACTTAGTTTTCTGTAGCCCTGCAATTAGCAGAACATAAGCTGTTTAGTGGGCATCACCGTCACAAAGGCTATTTCATGGAGTAAAGGGAAATCTAGATTTTAACCTTTTCTTCATCAAAATGAGATACTGATGACTCCCATTTCCTGTGAAATTTCAACTTTTTAACCACTGGCACTGTGCATGTTGGTATACTACTGCTATGTCCTGCAGAGGATGTATTAATAAGTGCAGATGCTTTTCACAGCCAGGGCATGAAGCAATCCCAATTTGGCCCCACTAGTCCCCCTTGCTGCCACAGCAAACAAAATCAGTAACGCTTTCTGCTCACTATGAGATTTTTCTGGGAAAGAAGCTGCCTTATAGAACATCACCTTAATTTTATGCCCTCACTCCCCAGCTTGCTTTTCTTCCTTGGGCTGTGCAAATATCGTATTTCTTTTGCACAGTGTCCAACTGCTAGCCAATTCCCATGTCAATCTATCATTGCTCTGGTCAGGAATTTTTCAATTAATCATTAATTAGAGAAGTTTATGTTTGTCAAAACTGAAACTGACTGCCGAAGCAATTGTTTTTGACAGATGTCCTCTTAAAAAAAAAATTCTTTTAGAGAAAGTTTGGAAGTTGCCAAAGTATCTCACTGAAGTGGTTTTGTTTTGTATCAGTGGAGCCCAGTTTTTCATTTAAAGGAACTTTTGGTTTGAAATGAATCAATTTATATTGGGAATCACAGAATCACAGAATGGTCAGGGTTGGAAGGGACCTCTGGAGATCATCTAGTCCAACCCCCCTGCCACAGCAGGAATAAAAGAATTCCAAAACCCCAATGTTTTAACTAATCCAACCAAATTTCCACATTTTCTATTTAGGAGGGGTTATTATGTTTGAGAGTCTTTTTTTCACTATTCAGGGCAGGAACATTTTTGAAAATGTTAGAGATGCTCATGGGACAGGACGAATCTTTCTGTCTCTGCCTCTAGACTGGAACAGTCCAGGACTCTGTGTCAACTCATTCCTAGAGACCCCAGCATATTAAAAGTAGAATACAATCCTTTTATGATAATATCAATTTCCTGCTTGCCTATAAACCACTAATTTTCTAGATTTAAAAGTTGTATTCTCCTCTGGAATCCAATTTATCTTGTTTTCAAGCAGTTGTGCTGAAAAAACCCTGAGTGCTTCCACATGAATAGGGAAAACTGCTGTGGTATGACTAAAAATGGGAAAACAATTCAGGGGAAAAATCAGAGCTCAAGTTATAGAATTTGTAAATATTTGGTTGGGAAAAAAACCCAAACCAATATTTAGAGAATACATTGAGAGTTCTTCTTGTACCCAAACCATGTTTGCTTGCTTTTTATGATGAGAATAAATACCTTAAATTTGGCTCTAATTAACAGGTTGCTGCTGATTCAGTAGGGTATACCTGGTTATTTTTCCCTCTGAGCAAGTTATGTATTTAACTTAAAATAAATACTAACAAAAGCTTTTTAGGTTGCTAAAGCTTTTCCACTTAATAAAACAATTATACTTGAATGGCAAAGAGTACATACAAATGCACTGGGTTGTACTCTTTTCTCTAAAGCAAATACATAGTCGCTAGAAGCACCTTAGTTATTCTAAGTATCTGACAATGAGAAGAAAAAAAGAACATTTAGAAATTTTGACAATTTAATCTCTTCTGTTACAGCCATCTAGGCTACCTCTCCTAATTAGCTCAGCCCCTTTTGAGTATACCAGTAGACAAGTAGATGATTGAACTGAAGGTATGGAATCCTCTGGGTATAATGGGGATGAAAAGCTAGAGCTTCACTCAGTCAAGCAGTGTCAAATAGTCAAAGAGTGTGCAGAGAACTATAATTTTATAATATCTAATATTATAATAATTATAATAGCTGAGGTTTAACGTAAACCTGTGCAAACAGAAATCTTACATGTGAGAACAGTAAGTCGTCACATAATTACTCCTGCCCATGCCTACAGAGACTGAGTGATCACAATCAAGTTTACTGAATATTATAATAATGTATTTAGTCTTGATTGCACCTCAGCTCATGAACTGTTTGGAAGGTTTCCTGTCTGGACAACTGGATGGGTCATGGATGCAAAACTGATTGATACACAGTGACTGCTGCCTGAAAAGTCACAAGACAGGTACCTATTATTTGCATAGCTGCTTTCTAGGGGTGTTGAATCATAAATATATCTAGGAATTACTAGTCACCATTTACCATCCCTTTACTCCTATACTGGAAAAGCTATATAAACTGGTATTTTAAAATGAGAAAGTGAATAATGAGCAGTAAGCTTTACATGAGCTGTTGGATAAGAGTCATAATTTAAAGAGGAGCTGTAGTGTACATCAAAGAGTAATCATTTTAACCAGTGACCCAATAAAGCTGCCTAGATGTATTTCTGGTTTAACTCCATCATAGCTACGGTAAAGCCACAGTTTGTTTGGTAAGAAAGCAGCTTTATGCACTTGCATAGAATTTCCATCAGCTTCCTAGTTGCTGAGATATGAGTCAGGTTCCCAAATAACCCTGAAAGGAAGATGAGTTTTGGTTTCCTATAACTGGTCTTATAAATATAAAAGCAAGCGCACAAGGGCTTGGTGGGATTTTTTGCCGAGTTTTGCAGGAAACCACCAAGTGAGGATTTAGAGCACAATGTCTTCTTGAGTCCCCCAGATGTCCCCAGCTAGAATTGCACACATTTCATATTAGATACTGTTAAAGGGCTAGATTCTTTTCGGGGGGGTTTTTTGTTTGTTTTTCCCCCTCTTTTCTTTTATGATGGGAGGAATGAGGGACAAAGTTCTTAACACAGAATGGATAGCCCTTGAGTTTTTTACTCCTGTGAAGAATGAGGGAATGGTATAGGACTCAGATTTCTGCTTTGTTTGCTTGATAGTCAAGAAGCTTGATACTGAGAACCGAGATGCCAAGCTGCTATAGAACAAGCAGAAGCAAAGTGACTATTTCAATCAAAAGCCAAGCAATAGCTTGGATACACTGTGTTTCCTAAATGAGTCAGGATTACTCCTGGGCAAATGCAGAGGACAGTTTACTCTCCACTCCTTGCTCAAGAGGATGACATATGCTGCGATGCAGGAGTTTGCAGGTGCTCACCTTGTTTTCCTTCACAAAAGCAGTTCTGTCAGATGGCTCAGCTTTTTCTGCTCCCTTTCTCTGTGCTCCATCCTCCCTTACACTGCTTCATTGTTAGTCAGTGAGTGCTTATGCTTCAGCCACAGAGACATCTACTGTAGGGCTCTAGTGGCAGTTCGTAGCCACTTGGCAATAAGAAAGATGGTTTATGCTCTATCATCATGTCAGGAAACTGCAATTTGAGTCAGTGAGGTTCAGAAGCCATGTAGTTTTAATAGACTGACCTCAGATTTCAGGAATAATCTCAGTCTGGTTTCCTGCTGTAGCTATGCCTTTCTAGAATCTTAGCTCTGAAAGTCCATTAGCTCAAGTGAAATTCAAGGTTTTTCCATCCCATGCTAAATAGTGTACACTATTGCTCGCTCGAACATTTCCTTCAGTGACAGCTGACATTAGTCACCCTGTGAGCACACTTGCAGTTTACATGGGTTACTTTGGTATGCTTGCTTTGGGAAAGGTAGCAGGACAATGTTTAAAAAAAAAAACCACCAAAAGCCAAACCCCAAATCCAGCAACCAACCTGACACGCCATAGCTTCTTGAAAAACTGAATTTCTCTAAATCTGGAATAACTAATCCATAAGCTTCCAACTACCATTATACTAAACTAGATGCAAAATAAACATGAGCCTCCTTTGTATACAGAGGCTATTTTTATCAAATGGGGGGCAATAAATTACTTTTTTGATGTGGTACTCAAAACATCAACCAAAAGAAATCAGAAACTGCAATAGATGGAGAAATAGAAGTAATATATAAACAGTTAATCATTCTTTAGACATGCTTGGCAAGTTTTCCTGATAAGAATGCTATCACTTTGGAAGATAACTTAATAGACACACAGGACAGGAAAACCAGTTTGCTTCTAATGGCATTGCTATGGTGTAATGGGGCTGAGATGGCTATATTCAAGACAGATGCTATTATTTGTTCTAGTTTTACCATAAGTGACACTATGATATTTCCAAAATCAAGCCTGAAAGCCCATTAAAAACATCTTGCTGGCTTGACTCATAACAAAGTGTAGGAATTGTTTTTTTCAGTCCTGCTGAATGGAGAAGCTTTCAGAACACTCAGCCTGATGATCTCTAGCTTTTATGCCAAAGTACAAGGCAAACTTAGCCGTCTAGTGTTATGCTTTTATCACCCTTCCTCTTTTAATGGTGTGTCCTTTTCCATCTAAGTTAGCGCAGCAATGGATAGAAATGGTGCTTTCCCATCTATTCATTTGTTCCTGTTTCTGTGCATTTGTGTCACTTTCGTGGGAGGCTTAAAAAAGTTGGTCAGTCTGTTAGTCTCACAGAAAGATACTCGCACGTTTTTTAACTGAAGAAATGAGTTCTGTGCTCCAGGTGCAATCTTATTGCACTTTGGTTTTAACAGTGTTGCCTTACAGTAAGTCATTGTATTCCCCTAACAGACCGCACTGATTCTTTATTTGATTTGTCTTTCTGTTCACCTTCACTGCTCTCTCTTATCCTAGAATCTGACAGTGTATAAGCAAGACATTCCTTTCAGGAAAAAAACAGCAGTGCAGAGGTAATGTTTACATTAACTAATTAGAAAATCTGATGATGGGGGTGAGGACACTTTCTCAGTGTGTCCAACTCTACATAGAAGGCAGCAGGCAATCCTGCTATGATTCACATCTGGCAGCGTCAGTAGATGAGCCAGAGGCCTTTTAAGAGTAAGTGTTCAGATTCCACTAAAGAACATTACCTTTAAAATTTCTACAACAGCCATTCACCACAACTTTAACAAATAGTTAATAAAGGAAGTTCCACCCGTGCCTAAGTCAGGCACCATACCCAATTGATCAGAGATAGCCAACGGACTGGAGAGGAAAGATAATCCAGTAGCTGAGGGCTATCCTCAAATTTAAGAAGCCTGACTAAATTGTTGCTTATTGTCTTTTAGTCAGTTACTTCTTTCAATAGGAGTTGAAGACTACAGGTTGTGAAATCATGTATTTCAGTTATCCATGTACAAAATAATTTTTCCATTTCATGAAACATATCTATGATTTTAAAATCTTTCCATCTTTGCATCGAGTAACGTCTGACTTCTCATTTGTGCACAGGTCACATCAAAGGGGATGTAACTGTTAGCAGATACAAAGCTAGGGGATGCAAGAGATGCAGGTGTAACTCCCTTTCCTGCTCATCGTGAACTTAAACCTCGCTTTTTAAATCCAGGTGGAAGAACAAGTGCTTAACTATTGGACTAGCCGAAAGGAGTCTTTTCTTTTTGACTAGATAGTCAAAAAGTCAAGCTTGGACTTGAGACATAGATTTTTATGATTCTGAGGCACTTGGACAAGAAGATAATAAGAGATACATAAGAAAGTTAGATAACCAGAGAAAAGCTTTAACTTGTAAAAATTTACTATTTGCATTTCTCTAAACTACAGCTCCACAATAGTGGACCTGTCTGCATTAAGGGATCCCTGTCTGGAATTACCAAAGGTGTTGGACATTATTTGTTTCAGTCCTATGATCACTTTTAAAAACCAGCTTTCATCTCCCATATATGACTCCTGTCATACTAATAATGTCACGGAATAGGGAAACATACAGCCTCTTGTCTCTTCCACGGGTCTCTGGAGCAGGGACTGACAGATAATTCAGAAATGTTAAGTGGAGTTTCCTAAATCCATCCACATTCTGCCTCCATCAGCATGGGTCCTGACCCCAGGAAGTAATTTCCTTGCAGTCTTGTTTGATGTCGCCATGGCATTTGAAGGATTAAAAACAAATGGTCTCTTTTCAGAAAGCAACAATTTCAAAATTGTCTGACACAACTCCCAGAAGAGCTCATCTGCGCCCAGACCAAATGCTGTATGAGAAGAAATGCTTAGAAAAGGTCTGCCTTCAGTGCGCTCTCCATCCAGGTTTGGTGAATATCTTGACCCAGATGAAATTTCAGGCGCTTTGATTATAGTATAAACCGAAAAAAAGATAAGAGAGAGAAACTATAGGGTAGAGGAGAAATAGGTTTAGGATAACCACATAGCTGCAGAACATCTATGCAAGAATAAATACCTTTTAGGATATCCAGTCAGGTTGGATATCCATTTAATAATAATTGCAGATCTTTGAAGAGAACTTGTCAGGCTATTTGCTGCATGTAACATTTACTGTAGGTTTAGTCTTTGTCCCAGGTAGGCACCCAGACTTTGTTGGTTTTAATGTGCTCCCTAATTACATTTTTCCATTTGTTTGAACAACACAAGTTAAAACACCTTTTTTAGCTTTTGATTCAGCTATTTGTTACATGTTAGTCCTTTTGCATAGGTTCATATTTTTGTAAGATAACAAAAAAATATTAAACACAAGCATAACCACCAAAGTTAAAACTGGAGCCCAATAAAACTAGAACACAAGAAGAGAAAATGGCACATTTCGTATGGGCACTATTACCAAGATGAGGAAATGAGAAAGCCAGCCTGATGCTCTTCTGCTTCTAGTGCACTGTGGGGAGCTCTGGGTTCCCCAGCGCTGGCCCCGCTCAGCTGCTTCCAGGTACCAGACCAGAGAACTGTGGCTGCAAAGAGGCAATGAGCCATTTGCTTTTAGAGGGTTCATGGTTGGGTTTTTTTTCGCCTCCTAGAAGGGAACAGCCTTGTGTAAAGTACGTGGGCATCTGCAATACCTGGATGGGATGAAACACCTCAGAATGAATTCCCAAAGGCAGCACCCCAAGTATGAGGCTCCTTGGCAGCTTTGGTCAGCTTAAGTCCAAGCCATTGGTCCTTTGACTCCTGCTTTCTGGTGATGTGTTTCTACCATGTGGTAACTCAAACCAAGTAGGTACTGTGGCAGAAAACTAACTTTGTAGAAACAAATTATTAGTTGACAGGTGGATTAACTCTCTGAACTGATTCACTGTGGTCGCTTACACGTGGCAGGGAGAGAGAAGCAGCAGTTCTGGCTTAGACTGGCTTAAGCTGCTGCACAGCCATGAGTGGAGGACTGGTGACCAAGAAAGTGCTTTGTCCCGTCCCTTCCCGGGACTGAGAAACCCAATGTGAACTGCAGAATGACTGAGATTTGCAGCCATGGCCATCTCCTAGATTTAGGACCCTGAGTCATCCCTTTTAAAAATACATTAAGGACTAGGATATGCTTTGAAAAAGGAGATGGTGGATGTGCTTCCTTGCTTTTATTCAATATTGCAAAGATTAAATAATGTGGCTCACATACTCTTTAGTGGTTAGAACAGGGCAGAAATCAAGGTTTTCCTGCTGACAGGTGAACACTGCAATGGTGGGCACTTTGCTGCCTTTCTGGCTAATTACGCTTTAATTCTTTGATGGGGTTTTGGGTGGTTTTTTTGCAAAGCAGCATAGTGTCAATGGGAATAGTGGAGATCGTTTCTCCCTTTGAATATCTTCAGGACACAAAACTGGTGATTAGGGCAGGCTTCTGACATTGAAACGAAGATCTGAACTCCCTCAGATTCACATGGGGTGAACCCACATGTCTCACTCACATCTTGGACACATCTGTCCCTTCTGCTTTATTTTGTGAAATAAAAATGGAGAAAAAGGCAACAGTTTTGGTGAGGGCAGGAGGGATGAAACAATCATAAAACTTACTTCTGACCAGCCTCCTTCTCTGGCTGTATTTTGGAATGACAGTTCGTTTGTGTCTTGTGTTCTGTGATGAGCTCAACTCTTTTAGGAAATGAGAAGCACACTCTCAGCATGTCTCCTGGACTGAGCTCCTCTGGGATCTCAGACAGAAAACGTCCTGATGAGAGCTGGTTGTGACTTAGCTGGAAGCAGTTCCAAGCATGAGTAATAGGCACTCAAGGCACTTGACTGGGGAAATTTGGGTACCTAAGGGTGTGAGGGGAATGGGATATTGTGGGTTCTTAGATACAGAGGACTGAAAGCCAACTAAATCCTAGTTTGGATGCCTAATCTCTGTAGCAGATTGAGGCCAAGGTGCATACAGCAGCTACTGTCATCCCAGCTTGAGTAAAGAATATAAACTCTTCCTTGCCTGTCTCTATGCTAGGCCAATTCAATCTGTGCACAAATACCTCATCCTGGAAAGCTGCACGTAAAATGGAGCTGTAGGAAATGTTTAAATTAAGTGAAATATTCTGATTACTTTTTTTTTGTTCCTCTTCTGTCTAAAAACTATGTTTTTCTCAAAAAGAATGACAATTAGTAATGCCTCTATCCCTAAAAATATTGAGATCTTAGATTTGATCCCAGCATGTATATTCAGACATTATTGAAATGGCCACTTTCTGTTTAGCAGACAGTTGCTACTCAGGACACCAGTGTTGCCAATAACTACGCTATTTTAATATTTATGCATCTTCCACAAACAGAATTGATGAAAAATTATATTAGGTAAATTTTGGATAGTAGAAAATGGCTTTTTTAAAAAACAATGAACAAAATCAGTTTTAAAATGTTAAAGGAATTCATCAGGATGCAATGAAATTTTGAATTATCTTTATCACCAATAAAATTTTTGGGAGACTTGCAGTTGGCTCAACAATACTTTTTTCCTTAGTACCTTAGTCCTGTAATAGAAAGCATGCTGTAGATAAGAACGGCCTCCAGTAGATTTGCCACATAAAGCAAATCTAGGAATGTCATGAGCATTTTACTTTTAGCAGGGCCTGTTGCGACAGGCCCAAGGGGTAATGGTTTTAAACTAAAAGACTAGATGTAAGGAAGACATTTTTTACAATGACAGTGGTAAAACACTGGCACAGGTTGTCCAGAGAGGTGGTAGATGCCCCATCCCTGGAAACATTCAAGGTCAGGTTGGATGGGGCTCTGAGCAGCCTGATCTGGTTGAATTGCTCATTGCACGGAGGTTGGACTAGATGATGTCTAAAGCTATTCTATGATTCCATGAGCTTCTATTGCTATCAAAAGTTGTCTGCCCTCTTTCTCTCCATGTGCAGATCTCCTGATCCGAAGAAAGCACAGCTTTGGAAAAGTTGATCTCCTTTCTATTCAAGAAGTTTGTCTGCTCTTACGTAGCCAGAGGTGTCTTACTTACTTTGAGTGTGTGGTAGAATCAGAAAGGAGGAGGGAATGGAGGTGTTATCCAATTGTTAGTTCTGATCTCCTGTTATCTCCACATCAAGCAAATTTAGTTGAATGGCACATACTTTTGAGTGCCTCAGGAGTAAATTCTAGTTGCAGATAGCAAAGGAAAACTGAACCTGGGTTTTGCGGGTTTTTTTTCATTGTTGTTCTGGTGTTGTCAATGTGTCACTATTTATTGCGCATAAAGGAATTATTTTAATTTTTAAGACTTTTTTTTAAAGCAGGACTCTAGTAATATCTTTCTTAACATTCAGGCTGAACAAACATCTCCTTGTAAAGACTGAATTCCTCAGATGCTACAAATATCTTCTAATAATCAAAAGCTATTAGAAATCAGCTTTTATTTAAAAAAGCGACTATAATACCTTTCTTCCATTCTCTATCCAAATTCATTGGATGGAGGCAAACTGTCTTTATCTCCTCTCCAAATTTTCCTCTGTTCTGCACCATAATCTTTCAAATCACTTTGTTCCCAACCTTTAAACTTCAGTCACCATCGACTCCTCTCTCCATTTGTCATCTCATCTGTTGATGCATCAGATTGCATCACTGTAGCCATTTAACTCACCTTTTCTTCACTAACTAGCATCACGACTCATGTTCTCACTTCAGTACCCTTCATTGCTATCTACCATTACAATCTTGATGTCACATTATGCCTGTTTCTTGCCCTTTCACACTTTAAATGTCCTTTTAACATCTCTGTTCTCTCAGTCTGTGCTGGTTATTACTTCTGCTCTTGCAGAGTTGTTCCTTTTCCTGGAAGATCTGGATAGCTAGTTCCAAGGTGTACTCACTCTCTAAAATTTTCTGTAGACCATCCCTGTCAATAATTCAGTTTTCTTGCTCCCCAAGTTCAGCAGTTCTTGCCTCAGGATGTAAGCAGGGAAACAGCTGGAAAGCCAGGGCCAAAAGGCTCACAATGAATATAAATGTGGCATAAAAAGTTCTTTACATCTTATGGAAGAGCTGTATGGAAGGCAATGAAACAATATTTAGCATCTCAATAGAAGATTCATCCCACTTAGTGAATAGGATAAACTTCTGTTCTCTGTGGAGCTGACTCAAGCACTTCCTCCTGCAGGGAAATTTTTTGTAGTTTTGTGGAAAGAACTAGTCAGAATTAAATTGAACCGCCTGCATGTTTGTTCGCAAAGTAAGATTTTGCAGATTTTTCTGCTAGGGTGGAGGCCTGTGTTTATGTTCATCATTCCATTGTGTGGAAACGTAGGAAGGAGTTTTGCCTTGCAATTATTGATTTGGACTAACAAATTTCCTCACTGGGATAGACCTTTGGGCAAGTGCTATGATACTTTTGTGGAGAATATTTTTTATTCCATCTTTCACGGTGCAGTAGCACCAAGCACCTTAAGAAAGCATATGTCTGCTCTTACCGTCAGAAACCATCCCTGGGCACTGACCCTCTATACCAATGCAGATCTACTTCTAACCTTTCCATTCTCATTTTTATTCTGGAAAAAGTTATAGATACTTCTCAAAGACTTCTTAATGTCTTAATGAGACTTAAATGTCTCAAAACTTCTTGAATTTTCTTTCTCTGGCTTCACCCTAACTTACAGCTTTATTGGTATAATTGTGCTATGACCCATGGCTTCTGGAGAAAGAACGACAAAGTTTAGATATTCTTGCCAACAATATTCTGTCTAAATCGACACCTGAAATTTTGATTTTGGGGAGCTGCAGATTAGTTTAGAGTCCTAGCAAGAATAAACATGTGCTGTGGAAACTCTCTGTCTGCCTTTGAGAAGCTTTGCTTACAAGGGGACAAAAACCACAGGTCCCCGCCAGCTGTAAGCATGGCAAGTTCTTATGGTCCATCCACATCGCTGTCTTGTGAACAAGATGGCAAGATTTCTTGTGCCTGTGCGTGACATCACAATAGAAGCAGGGCCAGGGAGGCTCAGGCACTCAGGCCTGGGAGGGATGTGGAGTGCCTGATGGAGTAACCATCCACTGGACACTCAAAAGATACGTGCTTATCACTTGGGCACCCAGACCAACTCAGTGGTGTCCACACATGTTTGTTGGGGGTGTCAGAGCTCCAGACTGCCCTTTAACAAATGGTGTATGCATAGCTACAACCTCAGGGTAGCTGCTTTTTCTGATCAGGGGACTGTTTTCTGACACACGTAGATAACACTCGCGACACATGCTGCCCGCTGGTATGTCACCCATGCAACATCTTAGGAAGGAGATGTGGATGGAAATGTTTTCAATGTGCTAATAGCACTGACCTTTACGTTTCCATTATACAACACTCAGAATTAGTGACAAGGCATTCAAAATCTGAAACAGTCTGGAAGCCAAATTTAGATGATTTCTGAGTGGCTTTATGTTTGTTTGAACAATACAATTTCTTTAAAATATAAAAAATAAGCTGAGGTCATGTTATAGTTGCATTTGGAGGGGGGGCATAGCTGCCTGCTGATCACACCAGAGGTTTGGGTGCAGCCAAATTTTGTTTCCTAGGGAGGTCCCTCTCCTGAATATTTTTATCGATGCATAGTAACAAGTAGGATGATAGCAAGCAGAATAAAGGATATGGCATGTTTACTGTCAGTTCAAACCTCTTCTTGGGTGAAAAGACAACTTTTTAGGAGTGTGAAATCCTCATAAAGCAGCATGATCTGTTTCCGTTCAAGTCTACAAGTGGGTCAACAATACCTAGTTCACAACAGAGCCGAACTCTAAGAATAATCATCAGCCAATTCATCCTAGTGGCCCACATTCTTCATTTCCTTGACAAATGTTTAATTTTCTCTTGTGATTTGACTTTTCTTTTGAAGATGACTCATGCAGCAACAAATCAAAGCGATGACATTTTTGTTTGTCCTGTGCAGTCTCATGTAGGTGAACCAAAGCATTTGCATCACACAGTTGTTATTGCTGGAACCCTGCTCTTCTAGACTAATACCTAAGTGTCTACATTAATATTTCGTTTATTTATCTAGTCCTACAAGATGCCAAGATTGAGAAGCACTTATAAGCAACTTACAGAAGAGTTTCCTGAAAAAGACATTTTGTTTGAGAAGGGAAATTATACTGACACTGAAGCTTTCTTGTATCCAGATCAACATGGAAATGTACTTTGGTGATAGAAAAAAAAGAAAAAAAACAAAAAAACTTTTAGGCCACCCCAAAGTTTATGTAGGTGAGTCTTTTGTTACACACATGATCTCACGTGTTTTGCTGCCACTATTTGCAGCAAGGATCACACTGTATCACAGCACTGAAACTCAAGCAGCACACTTCTAAGACTTCTGTAGGTGTTAGCTGCACCTTGAATACTCCTTAGCAAGGGACCTTTACGTAAATGGGATTGAGAGGATGCTCATGGAGTAGTTAGGCAGCCTACTGCATCCTTACTCCAGGGAGCTCCACAGATGAAGTTATGAAGGGAAAGGGCTGGAAGAGGGGTTCTGTGATTGGAAGGAGTGCTGCTGCCATGGCATTTGAGCCCCCTTTCTTTACAAGATACAAAGATTTTGCATTCTGAGGGTTCCATCCATCTTCTGAGGTCTGTTTGATCTGAAGAGCATTACTGGGACAAATATTTAAAGGGGAGGGAGATGAGTGTGTCAGGTGGACAAATGGAAGGGAGGGAGACCAATTTAATATGGATGATTGCACAAGAACAAATGGGGAATAAGCTGCCTTTGAATAAATGTGGCTGGAAATGAGAAAAAGGTTTTCAACTGGAGCTCTGGAACAGCCTTTGAGTAAGAATAGACGTAAAAAAAACCCTTCCTGCTTTTAATATTAACTTGATCCAGAAAAGGAAGGAAAGGTAAGAACTGGTTGCTGGAAACAGCCGGAGATTGGGATGCAATTAGTCAGGGTGTTCCCTCCAGTCTATGTTCTTATTTTCCAATGTTCCTAAAACTACGACTAAGCCACCTGCTGGAATTGGCCATACTAATGAAAAGCAGTCTCATCCAGAGAGCTGCTGAGCACATGCTGCCAGCCTGGTTCGATAGCAGTTGATTTGCTTGGCACTCTGCTGGATACACTCTGTACCTTTGAGGATAGCACTGTAGCACAATTTAAAACAGTCTCTCACCTACATTGCTTGGGGTTTAACACAGGAAAGAAAAAAAAGAAAGTCTGCTCTATGAATAGTACCCAACTTGGTTTTAAAACATAAAATACTGTCTTTAGGTGATTCCAGCTGGTACCTCACAGCACGGGGTGCAGTCAAAGTCAAGATGTCTCTGGCTTTGGGTCCCCTTGTTGCATATGATCTCACTGTCCAGCAGAACAGTCTCTACTTAACAGAGTCTGAACGGAGCCTTGCAATCACGTTTGAAATATGACTGATGGCTAGCATTGCATGTAAGAATAGTTTCTGCCATAGAAGTCCATTCAAGTTAATGGAAAAATGCCTTATGCTTTAATAGCAATTCAATTATTTGCAGTCTTAAAACCCCTATGAACCTTAAACCAACTGAATCCCAGCTACAGCTGGGTATGCAATAAACTACACTTTCAGACGAATATAGTCTTCTTACATTAAAGTTCTTTTAGACCATATTTACTTGAATTCAAAGAGACCCTCCCCCCCCCCCTCCCCCCTTTAAAGGGACATGCAGTAACTTACTTTTCATGAAAAAATAAAATGCTTGGGGCTTCAGGGTAAAGTCACTGGAGGAGTTGATTGGTGGTAGCTTATGCCACAGCCCATGGATGTGTTCTGTTATTGTGGTGAGCAGAAGGCAATTAATACAAAGTATCTTAGGCTAAATTACAAAGAAATATATACAAGCATATACAAAGTATATGCTGATATAGACTGATTAAAGCATTTCCCCTAGACCAAATTCTGATCAAGCACAAGAATGCAGTGTTATTAAAATTCAGAGTAATCTGGGCTTAGAAAAGGTATGCTGCATTCATTACTAGAATTTTGCATGAGTTGACTAGTTAGTCTGCTCTCTCTTATTATCTGTAAAAACATTTTCTTGTGCATATTATAACTGCGATCTTACAGGATCTTTTATCATAAAAACTAACAATCAAGCCAGAAGAAATGTGCATAGATTTTTTTTTATATTTATTTTACCGAATATTGGAAGATATATGCAGAAGGTATCATGCTACCCGCTATATGTTTCCATTTTCTCTTTCTGATTTTTGAAATGTAGGGCCACGTCGCTCAACCATCTAAAGTCCTCATGTTTTTGAAGTCTTTTGCTTATTGAGGATCTTTTTTTCTAACATGGCCATAACTAATGCTTTTCATATTGGCATTCAGGTGACATATTCAAGGGAACAGTGTAATTATATCGGATGGGGTTTGCTCTGGTCATTTTCAGAATGTGTAAGAATATTTGAGTAGAAAGAATGACTTCTGATTCAACTGCAAAGTCCCACTTTTGTCCAGATTTTCTGGATCTTAAGCTCTCTCTGATGTTTTATACATGAGCATTACTTTGGTAAAAGGGAAGCTATCAAGTGGAGTGGGAGCCAAGATTCTTAATGTTAAACTTTGACCCTTGAAATCAACAAGAATTTTGAATTTTGCCCTTTATATTTAATTTCTGCATCTGCTACTATTTTACTGTGTGATCCTGTAATTGCTTAATTAATATGTATCTCTATCTCTTTTCTGTGAAATAGCAGTGCTGTTTACTATGTCCCAGCATGCAGAGGTGATGTGGTTGTTTGAAAAGCAAGCTTGTAGAAAAGATGGCATGATGGAACAATTATCTTAAAAGACTTACTAGGTCTAAACCCCAGAAATCTGGAAAGACAGTAACAGACTTTTCATAATGCGTTCTGTATTTGTTCTCAGTGCTTACTAAATTGTCTAGATTCTGAAGATAATAATAATATGAAGGACAGTCCCCTCCTCTTTTACTGCTTTGAGCTTTCTGGATTCTATATTTTCTTAAAAGTTCCTGAAATGTCACCTGCTTTTACACGTCGTATAAAACCAGGTCACAGTATTTGTGACAGCGTTATATGCCTGATCAAGAAAAATGCTCAGTAGAAGTAAAGTCACACAAGGTATAGAATTTTCCTATTATATCATGAACATACAGATATGAGCCACCCCCCCTTTCCTAAACTTTACACTTTCTTGCTGAATATGCTTGAACAATTCTCTCTCCTCTTAGGTATGAAAGAAATTAATATTGAACATAAATAATGCCCACCTCATCCCACAGATTTAATAGAATATTAATAGTAATAAACACATGAAGGACTTGAATGAACTCAATATAATTAAAGCCACTCAATGAGTTACGCTAAATACAAATTTTAAAACTATACATACTTGAGATCGATATGAGAGGCAGTTATATTATTATTTTACATAATATTTCCAATTTGATGGCTAAAGTTGATGGCTATATTGTCAATATAAATATGTTCACTTCTGTTAGTACTCACATTATGATTGTAAGATAAACATGATAAAAAATCAACCTGATAAACATTAAATTTATTAAAACCTGATAAATCTTGGTCTGAAATAAAAAATGGGGAATAATTATTAGGCAGGTGTGTTTCTAATTGGATCCTTCAGGAATATGTTCTTTTATACAACTTGACAACCTTCCCCACTATTGTGAACGAAACAGAAGGAACCATAAATATCGCTAATGCTGTTGTTTGTAGTAGGTGAATATCAAGGGAACAATATAAGCTAATGAGGACAAATCACTGACTTAAGGTGATCTGGATCCATTGGTAAGTAAATCACAGCAAACATGGATTTACTTTGGTTGCATATAATACCATATGCCTAAGAAGAAAGGATGCAGGCCAAAGTCAGAAGCTGGAGGCTATGTCCTGAAGACATGTGATGTGCCTGTACTGGAGAGCTAAGCAATTGCAGGGCTTGTTCTCTGGCTCTGAGGCCAAATGGCCAATTTAGTTATATTCATATAATGAGACTGACCTGCTCTGGATAACAGGACAGCCTCATACAAGTATTTTATTGGGAATGGTCCCTGGACTGTGGTAACTTTCCAGCCAGGTCTGGCACCATTCTAAAAATTTAGTGCGTAGACGATCAAGTTCTGGTGTACAAACTCAGGCTTTTGTTATTTTATGGAGACATAACCTGGGACTCTAACAAGAACTGAGAGTCATAACAAGTAAATGAAGTGCTCAGTGCAATCCTGCACCCAAAAGAGCTGCGCTACCTTGGCCAGATAAAGTCGAAATCTTAAGACAGCCATGTGAAAGCCATGTTACTTCTGTATTTTTCCCTGACTGCTATTGAAACAGTTGTGATGTTTTTAGATGAAGAGGGTTATTGATTAATTGAAGCAGGTTGAAGAAGAGCTAAGGCAACGGTTGAAGGAGTATGGGACATATTGCATGGTAAATCCCCTCAGGAGCCATTTAGCTTAAAAATAGAAAAATTTCAGGAGTGGATTTCTCAGTTTCTGAGTAGTCTATACTGCAGGATGCAAGATGACATACAGATAGTAGAGGTAAAATAAGGTCATTTTTCTTGCACAGGGTTCAGTGTTGCTTTAACTGGATTTTTCGAGTGTCCAACTTTTGTCAGATGTCTCTACCATACATTGCAATTTGCAGTGCAGACATAGGCTTTGAGACAAATACTTGATACGGGATGGTTCTTCTGCAGAGAGCGCTCAGGACAAATCCAATAAACAGTCAGATTTGTGGATAGTGAATCACTGTATACCGAATCACTGACCAATGCCCGGTCCTACGTGAGCTATCAGCTCAAAGCTGCCACTTTCATAACTTCATAATTTATGAAGTTGCTGCATTCACTGAGTAGAGGTATTCCTTCTACCCTTTTCAGGATCCTTGCTACATGAGTACTTACTTGATTTTTTTGTGGTAGCTCTATGACTTGATTTTACATATCAACTAATCAGACATAGAATTTGAAAACACCCTTGTCTATTCTGGTCAGCTTGGTGCTTACCATACAGATGAGACTCTGCTTATTACTATTATCAGAGGTTTGTTTTTTTACATTGTGAGGGTCAGTAAGTGTTTATAAAAATCTTTGAACACATATAATGGATATAACAGTGAAAAAATGCTACAAATTAAACTCTGGTTACCAGATTATCAGATATATCAAGATGTATCAGTTAGATTATCAGACCATTATATGACAACTGCATTCCAACAAACTAGTTTAGACTTAAGCATCAAAATAATTTGTGGATATATTTTTAAACCATTCTATATGAATGATAAAAAATAACTTACGCATCTCACTCTTTTCTTCCCAAACCCATCCTGAAAGCTATGAAGTATCTGATTAATATTTTAGGACTTTGTAATTTCTGAAGATAATAAGACTTGGAAATAAAAGTACCTTTTGGACACTGAGTAATTAGGACCACACTACCCACCTACATTCATTAAAAAAGGGCTACTTGTGAAGCCCTTGTACAGGAAGTTATTACTCACTGTTCTTGATTTTCCTATGATGCAAATCATTGAGAAAGCAGCGTCTACACCACCCAAAGGTCTGGTGCAATGTGAATATCAGAGAGCGTGTGCTGCCTGCAGTGCTGTAATAATAAGGTGGATTGGATAAGAAATGCCTTACTTCAGAAGGTTGCTCTCATTACATAAATGATAAACAGTAGCCGTAGTATTAAAAATTTACTATGCACATCCCTCCAACGTAGGCCTTTAGGAGATCAGTGTGTAGACAGCGATACGAGCCGGCCAGTGGTACTGTGAGAAACAGAAGGACTTCCTGAAGCTCGTGGCCGTGGCTGCGATGTTCCTGGGACGCGTTGCCTCTTGGGGTGCCCTGTGTTTTCAGCCCGCTCATTTGAAAGCTCTCTGAACTACACTAGACATAAAAGTGCTGTGCTAAGGATACCGTGACAGCCTTCATCCACGATTCCTGTGGTTTAATTGCCTTATCTCATAGGATTATTTTTACTGTAACCGACATGAGTTGCTGATAAATGAAGACATTGTTACAGCGTAGCACAGCACAGCAAAACGCAACACAGCAAAACATAATACAGCAAAACAGCCCAAACCGTATTCAGCCTTCCCAAAACAGAGTAAGACCAAGTCTTGCTTGGACTTGCGCTTGACTAAAATTACCGAGCAAGGTGGCATAATCAATTGACGGTTGCAGCAGGGGGCCGTGACAGAGTGGCAGTCTCCGTTTAAAGGCAGCATTACTCTGGTATACTCTCTTCCAGTCTGTACATCTAGGAGTTAGGGCTATACAGAGTGGTCCAGCTTGTGATCTCACTCATATTTCAGCAAACACAGAGCTGGCATCACTGGAGAGAGCAGCCAAGCTGCTCAAAATGAAGCTGCTTTGGTAGTAGAAGCTGCATAGCTGTGTTAATGCATCACTCACTAATTTACTCCCTTTCTCACTGAAGAAACTAGGCTAGACATATAGTATTTTTGCATGGAGAAAGATCACGCAGTGCAGACGTAGTGTTCAAGATGTCTGAATGTCTTTAAGTAATATATAATACTCGGCTTTAGGATTTAAGATTTTATTAACCTTTTATTTCTATTCTACCTCCCTACCTGTAATTCCCCACACACGTTCTGTCTAGAAATTTACTGATTTCGAAGAACTTACTGTCATTTGCTTACAAAGTAAATAATGTACGAAAATTTCGATTGTATGGAAGGTAAGAAGAATTTCATTCATATTTTATAAGCAAGGAACTTAAAGACAAAGCTATCACTCAAAACCTATATGAAGACATGATAGAATCAATCTTAAATTTATTGCATTACTTTTACTCTTTCTTTAAAAAAAATAAAAATATATAAGCCCAGATTCATTAATACACCAGAACAGCACATATTATTCAAAGCACTCCCACCATTTAAATTGAGTTTACATCTATTTTGCATCACCGGAGCAGTGCGAAGCAGATAAAGCGCGCTAGGGAACCAAGCCCCTACATTGGTTTGGTGGCCCAACGTTTAGCCAGGGCCCAGGTTACATAGTGGCTGGGCAGGAGGAGCACTGCAGCCCCCGAGTTCATCTGTTTGTGTGCTTTAAGCGTTCCCCTAGGTTCCTGCCACAGTCATGCTGCATGGCTGCCTCCTTTGTGCACGCTAGAAACAGCAGCAGTGCCAAGGGAAACCTTTTGAGAGCAGATACCCGACTTCGGGTCGAAACCCAAAATCTTTGCAGAAAAGAAATTTCTGAACTGGTTAACTTGCTGGAGGATCGGAGTGAGACGTGCACGCACCCCCTACCTCAGACCCAGTGTCGCCAAGACCCGCGGAGGTGCGGAGGTGAAGGACTGAGCTCCTTCGGAGGGTGCAGGAGCCTCCCAGGAGTCAGCGGCAAAGCTACTCACACAAGCCCGCCTACAGCCTGTATGGTTACGGCCATTAGCTACAACCATGAACAGATAAACTTAATTACAACTCAGCCTATTCATTTGTTTTTATACCCTATGCACAAGCTTTTAATTAATTAACAGTATGGAAAGTCTGATTGCATTATTTCATTATTAAGACAACTTAGGACAAAGAAGTGGTCAACAGAAACGCTAAATTTCTTGGAGGATTTAGTTTTTAACTAATTTTAACTCAAGCTAATTAGCACATGAATTTTTGTATTCTTAGAAAACTCCTTCTGTAGTTGCAGAGCAAGCACTAGAAGTATGGTGAGAACATATATTTTTCAGTAAAAAAGGTGAAGCTGAGACCTTTGTACAAGTGCGAGATAAATCCCTAGCTGACCTCATGGAGACATGATCAGGAGGGAGCTAATGGAACTGTGATGAACATCTCTGTAACATCGAATACCGTTTCACTTAGTACATTTCTAGCATACTCATAAGACTCTCCATACGTTTCATACTTAAAGGCACGTGTGTGAAGCATACAAGTAACAAAGTGGTACTTAAAAGATACAAGATTGTAAAATTTATTCAAGCTAATGTATTTTCTGTGAAGGAAAGTTTATATATATATGTGTGTATATATGGTTTGCCACATATATACACACACACACACATATACACAGGTACGCCATTTATAAGGGGAAATTCATTCTCATGTTTAGTTTGAGAGTGGCTTAAGTCTGAGATTGGCTGACATCCCTTCTATCCTGTCTTCATAATGATACCACTTAGTCTCTTCTTCTTTTAGTCTTTTGGGAGATGAGGATTACAGCATCTGAGGTTGCCAGTATTCGATTTTTTTGTGAAGGATTTCTCAACTCACGTGGGTTTGTACTGTTCTCCACTTGTCCACATTCTGCTGTGGATTGTGTTGCTCCAAGTTGTGTCTGCTAAAGATTTCAAACTGTGAGAACTTCTGGGTCTTTGGGTTCAGGTTGCGCTTTTGTAGTTCTCTGGTCCTTTATTCCTTTATTATTCTTATGAGGAAATCAAAGCGGGGCTACTGATGGGATCAGGGAAGCTTTCTGCGATGTTGGTGTGATCAGTACTAGTGCTCCTCAAGCACGATTCAAACTCAGTAGTACTCATGAGCAGACAAACTTGTGTCACAGCTCCTTCCAAATCAGTTAAGATTTTATGGGTCATTTAAAATTTATTTTTGAAATTATGCTTGTTGCTCAATATGCACATCTTATAATGAATGTCACACAGAACGATTAAAGTGATGCTAATTCAAATGTACAGAGTTCATAAAGATATGTCCCTTGATGTGTAGCTTGCGTTTTGTTTGTAGTATACTTCTTAAAAATGAAGAATTGTAGTTTGAGAATAAAACATCTAATCTTTTCAGGGTAGGTAGAAAACTGGATTAGGATGGGGAATTTTCACCAAGCTGTCAATCAGATTTCGACTCAAATCAATAGAGCAGGGAGTTAATTTTCAACAGACAGCTTTTCAGTAGCTTTCTTGAAATGAGTTCATGGGTTGAGGGCAATTCTTTGTGCACGAGTGTCCATGTTGCATAACAAGAAAAAAACTGACTATTCTTATCTGTAGATTTCAACATAAAGACTGAGGGCTGAATATGGGTTTACACCCTTAGGCAGGCTTCTCAACTCAGTGACAGATAAAACGAAGGGACTTGATCTGCCAGTGCTGTACCTGCTCTGGTGTGAGAGGACACCGCTAGCACCTTGTGCAGACACAGCGTGCGCTCCTTGTCACATACGAAAGCTACGGAGCACTGAAGGAAATTATCAGGCAGCAGGTTCATAGCGAACAAAAGGAAGTACTTTTTCACACAAATCATAATTAAATTGCAGCGCTCATTGCCACAGAATGTGGTTGAGACCAAAGTATAAACAGATTAAAAAAAGGGAGTAAAGAAATTCAAGGGCTTATTAAATATGATGGTCTGGGAGCAAACCCCAGTTTAAGAAATCCCTGCACTACCATTTGCTGGAACTTGAAAGGATATACCAGGAAAAGATCGCTGTATACCAATCCTGTTTCTTACGTTTTCCTCCCTTCAGCATCTGCTAACGACTACAGTCAGAGCCAGGATATTGGACTAGATGTCCAACTCACTATAGAAATTTTTTTGATCGTATGCTTTTAATCAAATTATGTTCTTATTTTGGCTGCTTAAAAGGATCTAAGGCCCTGATGGAGAAAGGCATTTAAATGTCTAACGCTCATGGATTTTAGGGAGGTAAGCACTTGTGTGTCTCATAGCCGTCACGTCTTAGGCCGTAAACTTATTGGGGTGGGGCACATGTATCTTTTATTAGGACTTTGCTCATTCTGAGTATGAACTCAAATAGAAAAATATATTTGATAACAGTGCTAACAGTGTGTAACACTTTCTTTACAAAGGTTAAATAATTTGTTTGCCTAAATGGCTTGTGCTACAGGAAAATTCCCTAGTGATTTACGTAAGGGTGATGACACCAGCATCCACTGATGTGAAAAAGAATTAATTTCCTTTATAGAACTCCCCACATTTGCAATGCATGAATATTACATTTGTAGAAAGCTGTTTATCACCTGTTACCCATAATACTATTGCCAGCCGATATGTAACTTACTTACATTTCCCTAGCAGGGTATTTGAGATTTCATCCATTTTGCAAAAGCATCTGGCTCCAAACCTATGACACACGCCGGTGAAAATCCAGATATGGAAATGAAGAAACCAAATACCGAAAATCCTAAATGTTACCCCGGCCAGTTCTTCAGCCTGACGGCGCGGGCAAGGTTTCCTCGTAAATCAACACGAAGAGGTGGCTATAAATTCTGCAACCCAGGGTTGAGAGCTGAGCAAGCTCGGCAACCTCAGCTTTCTCAATTGCGGGCGCTTTCATCCCGCGGAGAGGTGAAGCAGCCGCACACACGGCGGGTGCCGGGCGCCGGGCAGCATCACAGCATCCCCCGCAGCACCGGGACGCGGCGGCGGCGGCGGCAGCCGGTGTTTCCCTGGGCGCAGGGAAGCCCCGCGCTGCCCGGGGACGTACCGGCCCTGCGCTGTCCCGCGCTGCTCCGCACCGGGGCCGGGACCGGGGCCGGGGCCGGGGCCGGGGCGGGAGCAGCCCCTGCCCCGCCGGGCGCTCCCGGCCACCTGCTCCTCCCGCCGCCCCCGCCCGCATCCCGCCGACATTTCCCGGGGAGGGGCGGGAAGGAGGCCGGGGCAGAGGGATGGCGGTGCCGCAGGGTACGGCGGGCGGGGGAGGCTGTGTGCCGCCGGGGGACCGCCGAGGGCCCCGGGTTTTGGGGGGGGGGGCGTCCCCCGCCACCTCCCCCCGCCGCCGCGGCAGTGGGCTCCCCGGCCCCGGCCCGGCTCGGTGGGGGCAACCGAGAAAAGGGGGGCCGGGAGGAGGGATGGGAAAGCAACTCTTGATCTTAGAGCAACGACTCGGTTGTTCACCCTCACCTTCCGCCGGCTCCTCGGATTAAAATAATAACAACAACAATAGCAATAATAATAATTACAACATCTCCCGCTCCAACACCCCCTCTCGGCTAAACGGACCCGCGTTACAGGGAGGGGAAGGTCAAGAGGAAAGGCAGGAGGAGCGCTGCCTCATCTAGGAGCCGGCGGCTGTCACACCGCCAGCCCATGCCCCCGGCTTCCCCGGGGGCGGCCCGGTCCCTCCCCCTCCCCGGGCTGGGCAGCATCGCCCGGTGCGGCGGATGGCCCGCGGCATCGCCCGGCGGAGCCCGCTGCACCCCGGACACAAACCGGCGGGGTGGGGAGAGGGAGGGGGGGGGAGAGATCGGCGGGGGAGGGCGCGGGCAGAGCCCGGCGGCACCTCTCCCCACCCCTTTGTGCATCGCGGGCAGGGAGACACACACACACACGCACACACACACACGCACACACACACACGCACCCCACCTTGCAGCCTCAGCGCCGCAGCCGCCCGTTGTTACACACGCACACACAGACACACACACACACACTGACACACAGCCGGTCCCCCCGGCTGAACGCATTTTCTGTTGCACTCCGCCGCCCTCCATCCATCCTCCCTCTCGCCTCCCTCCCTCCTCTTCCTCTTCCTCCCCCCGTTTGGATGGTGGGGTTCCCCCCGCCAACACACACACACACACACACACACACACTCGGCGCATCAGTATACAGCAGACATTTTGATGCCGTTTAACGCGGTTCGGGCTGAAATAAAAGCGGAGCGCCTTACCCACCCCCGCCCGGCTGCGTGCGGCTGGCGCTGAGCGATCCCGGGAAGGGCTGGTGCGGCTCGTCCCTAGCGGCGGAGCGGGTCCGCTGCCATCCGCCCAACTTCAGCACCCAGCCGGCGGGGAGCGGGAGGCGGCGGCGGGCGGACCGGCGGCAGGCAGGCAGCGGGCGGGCAGGCGGGGAGGGAGGGAGGGAAGGAGGGAGGGAGGGAGGGAGGGCGGCGGAGAGGGAGGGAGGGTGCGAGGAGCGGCGCGGAGGCAGGGAGCCTCCGCACATGCGCTCTGCCGGCGGCGGCGGCGGCGGCGGCGGCGGGAGTTTCCCCGCTTGGCCCCGGTGGGTGAGTCACGGTCAGCCCCGGCCCGGCTCGATTGCCCCGGGGATGCTCGGCCGCAGGTGCCGGGGAGGCTGCCCGGGCAGACGTGGCTCCCCGCGGGGCGGGCGGTGGGTCCCCGGGGGCGGGGGGGGGGATGCGGGAGCGGCGGGGGACGGGGATGCGGTCCGCTCCGCGCCGGGCGGCAGCGCCCGAGCCTCTGGCCTGGGAGGGTGGCGGGGCGGGAGCAGTGCGCCTACGCCGCGGTGGTAAAAAGTGAAACGCTAGCGGGGCTGGGCTCCGGCTTGTTTTCATTCTTGTTCCCACATCGGTATATCCAAACAGGGGGAAAAAAAAAAAAAAAAAGATGTATAAGTGTATAAACCACTGTGCAACTGTGCCTCCTCGTCGAGCAGCCGAGAGAGAGGCAGGGATTTAGTGGCTGAGTAACTTCTTGATGTCGGGCACCTGAAGCCCGATGCCTAAATAAAGATCCACCGCGGATCTGTCGGTTGCAACCGTGAGAATCAAGACCAGGGTGTTCTGAAAATCCGGCTCTGAATCCTGAATCCTGCCCGGTCTTTCCTGCCGGTTACTTTGTCCCAGCTTTCCAAACTCCAGTTTCCAAATTTTGGCTCAACAGGGAACATTATTTAGCTTCCCTACTGCACCTTAAAAATCTGGAGACTGATACGCCTGAAGGCAACAGTACTGGAAAAATACATATTTGGCATCTGGATCCTGTCAAATCATGCCATGAATCCAGAAATGTTAATATCTCAAGAGAGAACACATTGCTGCATTTACCACTCCGCCAAAACAATCTGGCAAGATGGTACAAAAAGGCACAAGGCTGGATTAAGGTGGTACTTGTGCCTTGCCAGCAAGCCATATTAATTCTCTTCGCAAAACTGGTCTAGACACCTCTGTATCCCATCTAGATCCCAAAGTAGAGTGCTACAAAAACTGAAGCCAAAACTGCACATACGTTAATAGGGCTGAAATTAAAAGGACTGGAAGCAGTCCAGAAGGACTAACTTGCATGAGAGCCGTAAGAGCACAGGCACATCAAAACCATCTCAGCTCCCGGGAACCTGTGTTCAAAACATAACTAATTTAACAACATGGCGGTAGCACTCATGGCTGTATGGCTTATTTTTTGACTTCTGGGATAGAAACTTCAAATTCTGACTCATAAGGACCAAAGTCAGTGTTAACCTCCAGGAAAGTCACTCCTCACGAAACCATCACTTCTGTTTTCTTTGGATCTTGATCCTCGTGGAGAAGTCTGAGAACTGAAAGTCATAACTCCGCTTGATATGAAAGGCTGTTGGCTAACTGAAGACACTTGTATCACTGATTTTATATCATGTTGTCTCCAAGCAAAATTTTTGCTGTCTCCTCTTTGTCTTGTAGTTGCTCATACCTTACCACCTTTTCCCTGACAAACATCCCCCTCTGCTCCTTGTGTATCGACAGACTGCTCTTGAATTGTTCAGCTAATTTAACAAAATTAAACCAAGAGCAACTGATATTTAGCTTGAAGTTTAAGCTTTTGTTTAAGTCTTGAAGAAGAGCTTGAGGGCCTGAAAAATTGTCTTCTCCAACTATCCCAAGCGTCCTAATAAAAATGCTACCTTCACTTAGAGTCTTACCCTCAGAAAATCAGACCATTTTTAATTACATGCCTAAGTAAAAATGTAGGTGTAACTCCAAGTTAAACATCTGAGTGCATGGCAATATGGAAGTCTTTATGGAAATTTAGCTTGCATTCACTTTCTTTAGAAATAGTGCTCAAAAGAGTATTAAAAAGGATAAAACATATTTATGAAGTGTTAACAGTGTTTGTTAATTGCAGTGTTTAAGATATTGCTTGGGTATCTTGCTACAGCTTTAAAGAGCACCAGTTCTATTCTAAGGCCTCAGTTCAGAAAAGTCTCCATGTTTAGGAAATAGTCTTAAGCCTTGTTTAATTTTAAGCTCATATGTTGGAGCATATTGACTTCAGACTGAAGACAGTAAGTCTTCAGTAGCTGCTTAATATTAGGAAGACAGTTGTACTCTGACAGAAGCTATGAAACCGATCAAAGCAAGTGTTGTCTCCTAAAGATTCAGTAGGTACATAGAAAGTATATGAAGATGTTCAACCTAAAAGGGAGACTGGGTAATCAGTAGGAATGAAAGGAAATTATTTTATCTACATAACAGGAAAAAAAAATTAAAATTTTGTAAGTTTGAAAATGCTATGCTTAAGATGGTTGAACGAATAAAAGACTTCAGCTTTTTGTGACTGTTAATGTTTCCCACAGCTCTGAAAAAGGGCAGCTATTTCTGTTTACCATAGTTTCCTGCACTGAAGCCATTCGCTGATGTTGCTTGAACTCCTGTTTATAAATCCGCTCTCTTTCAATAGCTGTTCAGCCACTCTGTTCTAACCACGGCCTGATCCTTGTGCCTATTTCAGAGCCCTGCAATTGTGTTCAATGACTTTTTCTTCCCGGCCTTTCTATCCTCTCTCCCTGGTTCATGTGTCTTGTTGCATGCTTCTTTCATCTCTTAACCCAAACAATTTGATTATTACCATGCGTTCGTTGTTTGGTTTTGTTTTTTAATAAAACCTGTTGTCATTGTTTTCCCAATGAATTGTGACTGACTTTTGAGAAAAGAGGCAGGGATGGAGCAATGCATTATAAAAGCAATTGTAAAAATCTAGAACACTGTGTACATGAGAAGGCTTTCTGTACAAAGATTCCGTATAAATCTAATAAAATCGTTTTACTTCAACATTGTGATCTTTAATGTCTGGATTCCTGTTGAATTTAATGGACATGAAGTTAGGTTCCTTATTTTCCAGTATTAAGTCTACATAATTATTAGTTGACTGCATAATTTCTATCAACTTTATATTTTACCTGTAGAATACAAGACATTTAAAATTTTTCATGGTCATGGACTCTTCAAGAATATGTTCAGTTAATAGCAGTCTCTGCCTATCTTCAACTTAAAAAATAATGTAAGGCTATCATTAAAACAGATCTATAGCCAAAGACTTCAAATTGATCAGAAAATCATGATCATCTTTCATGTCTCCTACCAACATTGCTTCAATGTGATTGTAAATGAATTATTTAAAGTGTGTCTGAGCCACTGATCATATATGTATATTTTTCTCGGTAAGGAACAGTATTGCAACAGCTTAAAGATGCTTACATTTGTAGCATCAACTAGGCAATGGGTTAGAAAAATGTGCTGCAGTTCCAGAGATGACTATATATTTCTAGTCTGCTTTATACAAAATACTGCTTTGAATCTTTCTTAGCTATGTCCATGCAACACCATGGTGCTTTTACAGCCGTGACTGTTTATAACTGTCAGGCTGTCTAATGCTCTTTGGCACTATTAGGAAGAGTTTAAAGAATCAGAGACCTTTGCATGCTGCTATGCAAAAAAGCGTCAACCTTAAAAAAACAAGAAAACCCACACCAAAACCCCATCCTAACTCTTCCTCTTTGACACAGAGCAAATGAGTTGAAGAAGTGATCATCTTCACTTGGCTATTAGGATGGAAAGCTGGCTTGCAAAACATGGTTTACCGCATCTCAGTGTTACAGGGATTTATTTTAGCAGTAGCAACAAATCCAACAAACGCAGAGTCTATCTCTGAGAGTCCAGTTTCAGATATCCTCAAGCGACATTTATAATTTGCCTTGTTTATATGCAGAAACAAAGGCTTTAGAAGTCCCCTTATTAAAGAACTGCTCTTTGCAGATGGCAGTGCACTTGTAGCTCACTCAGAGCAAGACCCAGAGATAATGACATCTTGTTTTGCAGCTGTTTCTGTTAACTTTGGCTGAGCAATCAGTATTTCAAAGGCTGGTATTATGTGCCAACAGCCACCAAACCCCAAAAGTCTGTTGACTCAAATAAGGAGAAAAATGTCACTGGCACTAAACTGAAGAAACCAGACTGAACTACAGCTCTGGTGCTTGAGCTGGCTTCCTATGGGCTTCAGCTGCCCTGGTGGTCTCTTGAGCCTAGCTCAGTAATAAACTGGTATTATTTTACCATTTCACCAAATATATTCTTCAATCACAAGCTAGACGAAGATTCCTAGCACTATTCCTAGAGCTAAATATATTTTATCCCCCTTCTTTAGCAGCTAAAGTGAATAGATTTTAAAAGGTTTCATTGCATAGAAGTGGGAGATGGAGATTCACTTTAGTAACCAGGTGATCTGAGTACCCTGCAGTGAAACGCTTCTGGTCTTTAAGTGGAAGTGAACAGAAAGGACCAGTAGAAGGTAAGTAATTTTTTAAGGCTAGTAGTCGTAAAAGCCACTTATGTCTCCCAAGAAATAACCTTTGGATGGCAAGAAGTATATGGTATTTTGAACATGTCTGCTTCTAGTGAATGATAATCCCAAGGTTATGAGTGTTGATAAATGAACAATAAATTATCAAGATTAAGGTTCAACAACGAAATACTAATTTTTACTTAGCTTGCTGATCAAGAAACTCTTTAATATTTCTCTTTAATGGTAACATCCCTGATTACTCTTAAAAGTCATAGAACATTTCATAATGTCGTTTCCTTAAAACTTTGTTTTGTCTCAGTAAAAGGACGAGTAAAAGTTTTAAAATATGATCCTGAGTCAAGAATGCGTTTAAACACATATTTTCTCTCAGCAAATGGAACTTAAATATAGATGTAAAGGTATATAAAGCATAAGGATAACACATGCTTCATTGTTTTCTCAAAAAGCAGTTTATATTTTCTACTGTTTTTTACACAGTTTAAAATCTCATATATTTTGCTGAAGGTAAAATGAAAGCACAAATACTTGTGCTTTATATATTTTTTTAACCTAGTTTGTCTACTTCCCGTTTCCATGAAAATCACAATTAAGCTGAAACTAAAGATCAGAGTGCAAATAATAACAGGAAAAAGCCCCTCCACCTCATAACACAACAGTGATTGTAAGAGTTTACACTGTGGAAGTTAAAGAAAAATTCAGTTATGGTAGAACTTAAAACCTCCGAGCATTTGAAACCAAAGAATATGGGAGAATACAAGCTCACCTTTCAAAACAAGCAAATATTTCAGATTGAGATTTGTACCTAAATAGAGAACAAGGTAGATGTGCTGGAATAAAATTGGGTATTTCATTTCATAGTATCTGTTCTCTATTGTAAGTACAGACAACGGTTTCAGTATAATGTGAAAAAATTAATTTGCGTCCAGTAATTGAATTAGCCAATTTCTTCTCATTGTTATTTTTGACATGTATGTAATTCTCCTGTCAGATTTGCTAGCAACAACCAAAATTGGGATTAGCAGCACACATGAGTGTCTACCTGGAGTTTCTGAGAGAACCGATAAGAACTTTTTTCAAGGGAAAAAAAACCCACATGAAATACCATAACAGAGATTTCTGTTACAGAAATAAAGGGTAATGATATCTCTTAAAACTTTGCTTAACTTGTAGCTTTTGACATTCACGTGGCTCTATTTCTGTCTGTCAGGTCTATACTATGCAGCTGGCAGCAAGGTGGTGAGGGTCTGATCTGTGGCTGCGACCCTGCCTTTCCTCAGCGCCCCGTGAGGCAGATTTCGCAGCCCTCAGCCTCCAAGATTTTATTACGCAGCTGAAGCAGCCATGTGAGCGGCTTCCTGGGCTATGGACCCTCTCATCCATCCCCACTACCTGTGGCAGGAGTTTATTAACTCAGCCCAGAGCCTACCCATTTGAGCATCTGAGAGGCAACTTTCCTGCCCGGCTCTGGCGTCAGTGACAGGCTGGTGCCAGAGGTTGGTGTATTCCCACGGACCCCAGACACGTGCGGTGCACTCGGTTCCAGACAGCCAGGAAGGGCCCTGTGCTTGCTGCCTGCAGCTGCACCCCTGAGCCCACCAACAAGGCTTCAGCTTTGGTCCTTCTTCTGCTGCCAGGCTTGTTGGCTTCTGCAGTCAATGCCATATCCCCTGGCGAAAGCACTTATAGAATCATAGAATCATAGAATAAGTGAGGTTGGAAGGGACCATTAAGATCATCAAGTCCAACCGTTAACCTACCCTGATTTAAAAACACCCACTTCTAAACCATGTCCCTAAGCACCTCATCTACCCTTTTCTTAAACACCTCCAGGGATGGTGAATCCACCACCTCTCTGGGCAGCCCATTCCAATGTTTAATAACCCTTTGAGTGAAAAAATGCTTCCTAATATCCAATCTAAACCTGCCCTGACATAACTTGAACCCGTTTCCTCTTGTCCTATCACTTGCCACGTAGGAGAAGAGGTCAGCCCCCATCTCTCTAAAACCTCCCTTCAGGTAGTTGTAGAGGGTGATAAGGTCACCCCTCAGCCTCCTCTTCTCCAGGCTAAACAACCCCAGCTCCCTCAGTCGTTCCTCATAAGGCTTGTCCTCCAGACCCCTCACCAGCCTGGTAGCCCTTCTCTGGACACGCTCCAGCACCTCAATGTCCTTCTTGTAGTGAGGGGCCCAAAACTGAACACAGTACTCGAGGTGAGGCCTCACCAGTGCCGAGTACAGGGGGATGATTACTTCCCTACTCCGTCTCACTACACTATTCCTGATGCAGGCCAGGATGTTGTTGGCCCTCTTGGCTGCCTGGGCACACTGCTGGCTCATACTCAGCCGGCTGTCCACCAACACCCCCAGATCCTTCTCTGCCAGGCAGCTTCCCAGCCACTCCGCCCCCAGTCTGTAGCACTGCATGGGGTTGTTGTGACCCAAGTGCAGGACCCGACACTTGGCCTTGTTGAACCTCATACCATTGGCCTCAGCCCATCTGTCCAGCCTGTCCAGATCTCTCTGCAGAGCCAATCTACCCTCAAGCAGATCAACACGCCCCCCCAGTTTAGTGTCGTCTGCGAACTTACTGAGTGTGCACTCGATCCCCTCATCCAGATCATTAATAAAGATATTAAAGAGAACCGGTCCCAGCACCGATCCCTGGGGGACACCACTTGTCACTGGACACCAACTGGATTTAACTCCATTTATCACCACTCTCTGGGTACGGCCATCCAACCAGTTTTTTACCCAGCGAAGGGTACACCTGTCCAGGCCACAAGCAGCCAGTTTCTCCAGTAGAATGCTATGGGAAACGGTGTCAAAAGCCTTGCAAAAGTCCAGGTAGACGAGGAAACAAGGACTTCTCTGTCCTTGTTTCCCTATTTTTCACTGCTTATTGAAGAGTCCTCCCAGAGTCACATGGATTTTAATGGCTAGGAATCAGCATCTGACAGTAATGTGAAAAAAATCCTTACCGCAAACTAAACACCTTTTCCTTCTCTTCTTGGATCGGCTCCACAACCCGTACACTTCACGTGTAGCTGCGGTTATGGTGAGTCCCAGAGCAGTGGTGGGAACACCCTGGGAGAAAAGCTTACGATAATCAATCTCTATCCATGCTCCCCTGTCTGTCATAGCACAGCTGTCCTCCCTCTTTGAAGCATCTGTTCATCTGGCTTTTGGGTCAACGAAGAATCCAGATGAGAGTCTCATCTGGCTGTGCTTCCTCTCGTTCGCCGAGAGATGGAAGCAGAGCACTCCCTCCGGTGCCAGGCCACTGCGCTCTACCTGTGCCACTTAGAGCCCTTCTGATGGGGGGAAATGGTTTAATGCTATGATTCAACACAGAAGATTACTCACTATTCACACACACATTCCTCTTTAGAGGATGTCTGGCCTTTCTACTGATGTTTGTATTTGCACATAGACGACACTGTTCTCTGGTTGGTACTTGCTATTTCCTCTGCGATGTATAAGCTGAAACTTTGTGAAGTAGAAGTGGTATAGAGTCACAGAGAGTCCACACAAGGTGACTTGGGTAAGTAATCACTAGCAGATGTAACCAGGAGAATAGACAAATGTCACTAAATTTCCCTTGTGAATGATGCCTCAAGTGTTCTGTAAGACATCCTTTTGTGGTATCCCTCTTCAAACCAATAATAAATGGAAATATGAACTTCATTCTTTGTCCAGTAACCTCTTCTACAAATACTTTCAGATAATTTCATGTGTTTGAAGTACTTGTCAATAAAGTCTGTAAGTAATACTTTTATGAAAGCAAAATCCATCAGTCCTTACAGATCAATGACTTTATGGTCTTAAGATACAACTCCCAGGTTGGCTGGCCAATATACTTTGTTGAGGTGGAGGGATTTGGCCTTGTGAGAGGCTCACAGCTAGAGCAGAAATTTGTCTTCCATCTACTGAGAGAGAATATTTTCAGCAAATTTAATCCCCCTCGCAGAAAGGGTATGCCGTGTGCCAGTACTGTGGCTTTCATAGCAGTTGTCCTCCAAAAAACCTTGGGTCTGTATTTTTTTGGTTGTCATTCCCCCTCACCCACTTTTTTTTCCTTCTTTATGCTTTGACTGAGAATAACTGCCAGTAAAGCCAATACAAAACAAGCTTTTGTCAAAGCTTCACTAAAGTTACCATTTTTCCTGACTTCTGAAGTATTCTTCTGAAAACCAAGACACAGTTTCCCTGTTGGATTTTCCTGCAGGATCAATTTAGCCTTTAGTCTGCAAACAAATGGCTTGATCCAAACACCAAGAGATCAGGATGTCTCTGACCTCTATGTCTTTCTCACAGAACAACAGAATGATGTTGGCCTGCAAGGGGTATATGCAGCTGCAGAGGATGGAGCTTCTCAACCTTTCCTATTAGAGACCATCTAAAACCTTTTGAGAACATCCCAGTGCCTGTGCAGTGTTTCTACACTCAGCTCAAAATTAGCATAAATTCTGAATGCTCTTATATACCTAGCTTTTACCCAATTTAGTTTCTTTTCTCAATTGCAGGTGTTTGAGTATGTAGGATGTCTTCTGTTTCTGTTTCTCCATAGTCATTTTGCAAGGCTGAGAAGCCCAAGCTGAGAAGCCGTGGCATACACCACACTTTCCTCTCCCAGCATCACAGCTGTAGGCTGCATCAAGCCCGGTCCAACAACATCACTGATGCTTTGAGAGATTTGCAGCAGGTAAAAAATAGGGCAGTGGGTGTAGGTCCAGCAATTTGCAAAACACTAATTTGAAAATATGCTGGTTTGTGCAAAAAGGCTTTTTTTTGTGGCTCTATTTGGACTTGTTTGGCTTTTTGTTTCTGTTACTACTCTTGCAATCTTACTGACCTCTGACTTTATGACTCCTTTTGGAAGACCAGAAACTGCGCTCTAACCAACAAGAGAAGGTGGTGATCCTTTATTTCAGCTGTGTGTCATTTTAAATGTAACCGAAGTCCTGAAACAAAGGTGTAACAGCAGCCATATTCAGGGACTTCTGCCAAGCGGTGACAACTGTAACAAGGCTGAGTGGAGCAGCGTGGCGGTTGGCTTCTATGCTCTTCACCTTCATTTTTTTAGGACTATTTCACGTCCTAAACTTAGAGTTCATTTAGAAGGTAAAAGAGAAAGGCAAGTAAGGTTGTGCAGTACTTGCACAACTGAAAGCATTTACATTTGAGTATGTCCTAATTATGACATCAATCCAAATTATAAGATGACCGGTAAATTTGTCACTCAGCTAGGCACCGTGATTTAATGAGCTGAGCATGGGACTTGAAGCTTACAGGCTGCATGTAGTTACTATTCATATATGGTTATTACGTACCTGTCAAAACTCACTTCCCTAAGTAGACTCCTGGATCAGTCTTTATTTATTTAAAGACTTTTAGACTAGTCTGTATTTATTTAAACATGATAAAACAATTCCAAAGTTATACCCAGACAGCTACATAAGCTCATTATTTCATTTTTAGCCTCCCTCCCTCAAAAAAATTTCCTGTATTTGTTATCTTCTTCTGTTGCTCTTGTTTTGAATTAACATGTCATTTCTCTTAAGCAAGACTCCATTTTTATTTTCAAATGCATATGCCTACGGCACTATAAAAAAAAGGAAAGAGCTTGCCATCGTGTCAGTTGTTTCCTATTGTACTGTCTGATGGATCTAATCCATAAACATGACTACAATAAGATTCTACAGAGAAATGTGAACTCACACACTTTGTTCAGGAAGAATCCCTGTGAGCTCCTGAAATGAAATCAGCCAAAACCCTCTCTCCCTTTTGAAATTGTTGGCTAGAATCTAATCTAGGGCATATTACTGTAAATCCTCTGTCTATTCACTCTATTACTGTCAGAAATGCTCTATTTAATTTAACACAATCCAGAATGATAGTGTGGTAAATTAGGTGTGAATGTATCCTCTATAATAAAAGATAATTGATAATCGCTAGGAAATTTGTATCTGTATGAACTCAAAATCCGTCCAACCAAATTTCTTCTTCTTCCCCTCCATGAAGCCCAACATCTCATCAACTCTAGTTTGTCTCAGAACTAAGAAGGATAGCACTATAAACACTGTTTGCATATGTAAAAATCCAACTTATTAAGATCAATCACTTGCTTGCTAAACCTGTCTGAAGCCTAATAATTCAATAAACAGCACATAGCTGATTTTGCTTGGTAAAATACCTTAGACACAACAAACAAGAGGAAACAGAGTCTTTTTGAGAAGAATGATATCATTGTTTTTAAGAGCATTTCACTGCTTGTCACAATTCAGAAGGCAACAGACCAGAACTTGAACAGCAAACAGCCTGAAAAATGAATGTTTAAAAATGGCACCCTCTAACCAAAAAGGCCTGTTCCCAAGATATAATCAGAGCTATAGTGGAGGGAAAGCATCTGGAAATTTAATCATGCTAAGGAACACTACGAAGAATTCCTAAGCACCACTTTATGAATCAAATCAAAGGGCATAACATTAAGTAACATCAAAGCACCTTAAACTGTAGGGCCTCTTTTACACTGACCAACTGTTATTTACAAGATCCAAGCAGTTCTCCTGGCCGATGTGTTGTCAGAGGCAGGTAGGTAAGGTTGCCAACATTAAAAGGAATCACTTTTCAGAAATGACTCATGATTTTGGCTCAACAACCTGAAACACCCCAAAACCTCTCATTTTTAGAGAGAAGACAGGGAAGAGGAATGGTCTGCTTATGAGTTTCTGAAAGGCTGGCCTTCTAGAAACATCTTTAGTTGGTCACTCTAACTCACCATTTTATAAAAATCATGGTCACAGTTTGTTCTCAATTATAGTGCTATAAATTCAAAAAACTCCACCGAATTTAATAGAATTGATTGACCGGTAGCACTATGTTAATTTAGATCAGGGTAGGATTCGCAGGACATTTTAGATCCCGTATGCAGAAATACAAAAACATTTCTTTTTTCATATAAATCCCTCAGTGGATGAGGACATAATCCAAGAAAGGGACCTTTGGTGCACAAAATCTTTTTTTAACAAAAAAGCAAACAACAAATAAGAAAATCTTTTCTCTCTTGGTAGATTTTTGATATTGCCAATAGTAAGAAAAGAGGACTATAAGCATTGCCTGTGTATTTTAAAAATAATTTCTGCTCTGTTTGTCATAGTGTTACATGCAGAAGCAGCCTCTAAGAGGCGTACATAATCACTGGCCATAGGAGAAAATAATACAAATGGTATTGTGCATGCATGCACAGATACACAATGCCTTTGGTGATGTGGGCTTTCTGACAAGACATTTTGATGAAAAAAATGACCCAAGCAACAGTCCAGGACAATCTTTTAATAGCCCTTTTAAAATTAAGATCTTAGATAAAGTCACGCTTTCAGTTAAGCAAGCTCAGTCTGGAATTCACTTGCCAAAGTCAGACCTGCTTCACAACAGGGTGGATGAAGATGCAGTTGAGTTCCTTGGGATTGGGCGAGGTGCTTTATTGGTCTGTTTTTGTGCCCGAGAGCTGCTCACATGGGAAGCTGAGCTGCCTTCCAGACCTCTCCTGTTTATTGAAAAGCCCCATCTCCCCAGCTACAACCAGGCTTGACCTTGTCAGCAACTGTCTTCTTCGACAGCATCTTTTAGAGGCTGTTAGACCATATGCTATTTTGGAACTTAATACAAGGAAATGTGTCTGACTTTTCTGGGGATGCTGGCAGCTAGAGTATCGTTTGTAAGAATCTCTGCAGCATCGGATAATCTGCTTGTGCATACAGAAAATGGCAGGGAAGTTTTTAATTACCAAAGCTCTTAAGCCCTTGGCCCCATCTATCAATTTGCTGTGAGCCAAAGGTAAGTCCAATGTATGACAATATCAGAAAATCCTGACAGTGAAACCAAAAGCTATTGGATGGGATTCCTTTATAAAATATATATGGAAAATAAAATGGTGGCTCTAGCGAATTCATATTAAGTGAATGCAGTGTTTCATTCCTTATCCCCTCAAAGCTCCCCTGGGCTTTGCTGTAGAATTATTGTATTGGAATTGGAAATGGAGTTTGTGTTTCAAAGTAAATAAAAAGGAAAAGGTTGAGAACATCCAATTTAAGAGAATAGCAACATGACCAACACACAACAAATGCAATTGTGGGAGTGGGAGAATTTTGCTGATGAGAAGGAAAAAAGGAGAGGAAAAAATCAGAGGAAAACGTGTAAAAGGGCTTAAACTTTATTGACTTGAGCAATTTCTTAACCACATTTCCAAATAAATATCTTCTGTTCCTTGAACATTTTGATGTTGTACTTTTTCCCCTTCCCTCCAAAGAAAGGAACATGAAGCTGAGAACCCAGCTTTGCTGCTGGCAGAGCGCTTAACATTTCTGTGTAAAGGAGCTACCAGCGCAGACTATCGGGACAGACAACTGTGCACATCCACACTTGTCTGATGAAGAAAGAGCTGCAATTGCTGAAGTCAGGATACTCAGCGCTTACGAGTCCAGTGGTTAGCGTGGTTACTGAAATCAGCCAGAGCGCACTGTATAACTGGGGAAAGGGCTGTCTTATTTCTCTTTAAAACTGCGGAGCATCCCTGCTTTCTGATTAGCAAAGACAGTGCCATTTCAGTACAATTAAGTGTTAGCCTAGGTGCCATTTGAAAGTTCCAGCATTCTTGGTAGAGATTTGTTAGTTAGTGCAGCAGTGAGATTATATACGTCTGAGGTAGTTGGCCGGCAGTATGTCCTTCTGGTCTGTGCGTTGTGTCCTCCTCACTGTGTGATGTTAGCTCCTGCAAAATTTCTGCAAGTTTGCAAACCGAACTCTCTATGCCAGCACCACATCAACTAATGGATTCACAGGGACATTGAAATCAGGGGGTGTATGGTAACTAACATCAGCAAAAGATTTGGACCTGAGGATGTGTGAGTCTAAGTGTCGGGATGGATGGTTAGAAATGCAACTGGCAGGATTTGTATCCGCATTGCTGTTGATGGCCCCCAAAATGAACTGATGCTCCAGTTTCCCCATCCTATGAATTACTGATTATTGTTTGTCCTTTACTAAAAATCCCTGTAAACAATACCACTGTAAATTTTAGTAAATAATTCAAATTATTAGAATATGCCCTTCACATTCTTTTTTTTCTTTTCAGTGTATAATAGTGATGCCTTCCGCTGATAAGTCCATGTTGTTAGTCTTCCCTCATTTTGACCCCAGTGTTCATTACTGAAAGTTTACAGTGAATGAAAACTGGGTCTGGGGTTTGAAAATCTGTTTCAAAGAACAGTATGTCAACAAACTAGAAGCCTTTCCAGTTCAATTATGAAGCTCATTTATTCAACCTTTTCTTTCCCAACAGGCAGTAAATAAGCATGTCTGCTTTTTTTTTTAATATGCATTTACCTTTTTTGTTTATGTGAATATCACAACATCCCTCCTACACAGCATTCACATAACTTTTCTCTGTGGGGGAGGAACAGAGAGGAAATTTCTCATGACAGACATTAGTCGTCTTTGTTTAGTCTTAATTTGGGAAAGTGCTCAGATGCTGTGATGATTGGCACAGCATGAATAGGAAAGGACAACAGAGTAATTCTGCTTCTCGTGCCACCCTCTCACTCCCACAGAAGTCCATAGGGTCTAACTGAGGGCAAAATTTGTCCGACATTTTCTAAAATGAGCTTGGATCTCCTGCTTACTGGGCTTCATTGGAGTAGGACTGTGACCTTAATTCTTCATGGGGTGTGTTGTAAGGAAATGAGTGCTGTTTCCATTTTACAAACATTAAGGTAAGTTGCTTACCCAAGAATGCAGAGGTAACACTACTAACATCAAGATCAACAGGTGTGCTCAGTGCATTAAACCTTAATATTTACAATTTTCCTTCAATCCCATTATTAATTTGCAATACATTTAAATTTGTTTGTGAAATCCTGAGGTCTCATATGCTGTGTTTGTGGAAAAAAAAATAAAATGGTGGTTTAAAAGAGTTATGTAAGGCAAAATAAATCACTCCAAGCATACCTGTAGTACATCTTTTGCTAGATTTGATCCACTAAACTTTAGGAAAAAAAATAGTAGATTCAATGCCTTCTTGTTTCAGTTTGGGTTTTATACCCTCATCCTCCTTCTAGATACAGAGAGAGAAATGCCAATTGCTCTCTGACACGGTAATGCCCTTAAAAAATCCTGGGTGGAGTTACAGGGCCTCTGCCAACTTTATAATAAAAAATTGTAAAAAAAAAGTTCTTGAAATTACATGGAGCATCTTGGACAATCTAACTGAAAATGTTTTATAATCCATTTAGGTTCAGTGTTGATGTCAGATTTGCCATCTGCCATCTTGGTCTTCTTGGACCATGAAAGTGAATACGTGAGTGCCCCTTCAGTTTTGCTAATAGTTGTGTTCCTACACTCTTTGCTGCAAGGCATTTGACATTTAATAGCTTCATCCTGCAAGGCACCAAGTGCCTCCTCCAGGTCCCTGAACTCCTTAAACTCCTGCAGTAATTTGAGGGAGTAAGGAGAGAAGCTGGGAAATAAACAGGGTTCAGTTTCTTAGTTATTAAAGCTGACTTCTTCTAAGCATTATGTAGTGGATGCTGTATTTGATGTAGTCTTTGCTGTGCTTCTGGGGGTTGTCGGTGCTAGTAAATCGATCAGGCTTTAACACTATGAATTAGCAAAACAGTGAGGTGGGAGAAACATGCGCTCCCTATTAAAGCCTTGTCCCTGAAAGAGCTTCAGTACCTTCAGAAATCAAGCCAAAAAGCAGACTGAGAAAAATGAGTGAAAGCAGCAGGAATTTAAAAAGCAAATGCTACATCAAAGGGACAGGAAGGAACTGCAATAACACTGCTGTGATTGCAACTGGGCACAGTCCCAGGAGCTTGGGGAACAAGCACCTCTAATAAACAGAGCTGTTTCTGTACCAAGTACTTATGTAGGCTTGGTGAAACATGGGAATATGCTTGGTTAATAGGTGATGAGCATGCTGGTATTTCATCTTCACAGGTATCTACTCTTCACTCATCAACAAATACAAAGCCCAATAAGGACACATCCTGCTGCCAGCATGTAAGGTCTCTGTGAACCCCAGTAAAAGGGTGCCCCCATGCTCTGAGAGCTAACCAGACAAAGGCATTCAGACGTGCCAACAGGCCCTGTGTAAGAGCTCAAGGGTTTGAAATGGATTAGGAAAAAAAAAATGCATCGGGCCTCTTTGCACTTTATTTTAGCTTAATTCCTTGCAACTGAATGAAACGACAAATCCAAGGGTAGTCACATTGACCGTACAACACCAAGGCAAGTTACTAATTAGCTATTCGTTCTCTGCTGAGTACTGCAAGAAAAGAAGAGTGTTTAATTCTGAGAGTCACCAGCCAGTCCTGCCTTGCACCCTGATGACCACAATGCAAATAACCACTGTGACTTGGCATAAGTTACTTGTCCCATTGTATGCATTCCCCACTCTCAGTCTGAGAAACAGAAGCACAGGAAGAAGTGCCGGCTTTTCGCTTTTACCAAATAGATATGTGCCTGGGGATGAAGACTGCTCCTAAAGACCAAGAATGGAGTGGCTGATGGCTCCTTATGTGCCAACCTGTATGGCTGCCCGGCAGGAACCATGGGCAAGTCCTCTCTGGATTTATGATGTGCACGCTGAAGCCATGATCCTGCAAACGCTTATGCATATGCTTTATTTTATGCAAGTAGGCTGTTTCATATGTTTAATTTTACATATATGAGTGGACCATCTGTGTCTGTAAAGTTTAAAGTATGCAAATGAGAAAGAAAGCACAGGATTATTAAGGAAAAACAAACAAAAAAAAAAGCTAAAGCCACACCCTCCAGAATAACAATAATGATAATCAAAAACCAAAACTGAAACACCTCAATACTCACCAGCATAAAAGGAAGCTTCAAATACTTTGGAAGAAACTGAAGTGAACAGGAGGGCCATGCCTTTAATTTTCAGAAGAGCCTCAAAAGGACTAATTGCTAATTAGCAACCATGTGGTAGGAACAGACTCACTGATATATGAGTGCGCAGAGTGCCGAATGGGAGCTGATGTGGGATCCTTGCATGGCACAGCATAACTTGCAGAGAAGGGCAAAAAGAAGCTTAGTGTTGATCATAAGCTTTATATACTTAAGTTACCCATCTGTGAAGGGGATGGCAGAACTTTCCTGCCTCACCAGAGGGAGCGTGATAATGGGAGCCATATATAAGCACTTAATGGGCTGAAAAATGAGGTTCTGTGACCCAAAGCACAGTGATGGTTTCAGATATTCCTTGTGTGGATACATATTTTCATGCCTCTTCAGCTATTTTGTGATCAAATTAGAAAACAGAGGCAATAAAAGGCTTTCATGATAGCTTTCTGAATAGCTAGTTTTCCCGTAGGAGTTCATTGAGCTTGCTTGTTTTCAGAAACCTTGTTAGCCAAAGACATAAAGGAGTAATACAATACAACACAAAACTACTGACCAGCCAAAAAACAACACTCTCCTTTTTGATCTGTGCTCCAAAACTTTTATGTGCCATTTGGATATCAATCTACAGCACACCCTGCACTTATTTCTTGTAGAATATGCAATTTACTGTGATTTGTGATGTTGATCAAAGAGATGCCTTGATTGGGATGATTAAAGTAGGAAAGCAGACCCACGTGTTTCTCTTTTGCACAAGTGGACACAAGGGACAGAAATTAATCAAAACAATGTTAGGAGCAGAGGAAGCCTCGTATCACCTACCCCCTTTGGTCTGCAGGACTGACTGTGAGCACAGAGAAGGCTCAGGAAAGAGAATATATGCCTTAAACCATCTAATTTTCATACCAGATGCAGCAAAAGACTTGCCACATGGATCATAATGAAAGCAGGAGGACTGAGCCAGTACCTCCAGGTAGGAATCCTCTTTTGGATTCCTTTGATGAAGAGGTGTGTGAACAATTGCAGCATCTTTCAGGAAGCTAGAATTACTGAAAAAAACTTTAGCTTTATGCATCTCCTAATGTATTTGTTCTATAATTCTTGGAAGGAGGTTCTTTTTTTTTTTTTTTTTTTTTAATATGTTTCTCCACACAGCTGCCTACCTTTTGTTGTATGATACTTTTTTTGAGAGATTTGATATCAGGACAGAAGAAATGTTCTGCAAATTTTCCTTCATCTCCCACATTTCAGGGAGCTCCTTGACATTTTAACCTCTACTGTGCTTCACAGCAGCTAGTGAAGTTTTTAGAAGCTGGAAGTGACCTTCCCCATTGCTAAGCTTACGTCTGAAAGCGCAAAATCTGTTGAAACATCTGTATGTAGGTATCTCACATCCTAGGTCCTTACAATCATTTATTCCAAATCTACTTTAGCTTTTTTTTTAAAGAAAAATGTGAAGCTAATTCAATTCAGTCTTGGGCACAACAGTCATAGTGAGAGCTACCAGTACTCAGGTTTGTGTCTGCAATTGGAGAGTACAAGAGAGGCATTTTGGACTTATGTATGGTGTGACTCCCGTAAGATGTGGGCAGTCTGACAGATGCTTGTGTAACTTATAGATGATCTCTGAAATTCAGATGTTGTCTCAGGGGCAGAAAGACTGAAAGAAACACTGCTGGTCAGAGCAGCTAACACTAATTATACTGTTTGACTGAAAATGGAGCAAACATGTTGGGGCTTTTTAACCAAAGTAGTATTAGAGAGACCACAGCACTTTTCACTCGGCACGTGCTGAAAGAGCTCAGGTCTCCCCCTGCCTTTTCTTCCTGATTTATGTTTCTTCTCAACATAGAGAAAAAAATGACCTTGCCACAGATAGGGTGTGTTTGGATGTGATTTTCAAGACATTCTACAGTGGCTCCTGCCCCTGGTGTGTACTCACATTTTCTTTGCATGAAAATGAAGGTGTGTGAGTATAAGTGGTCCTTAATGATGCCTAGATCTGGCTCCAATACAGGATGAAGCCAAGAAATGGATCCGGATCTGGGAAATGGGAGGCAATTCTGGATACAGTAAGGTGATTGTGGCTATACATATCTAGAAATTCATGATATCTAGCTGGGTTGCAGTTTAGCAGCACAGGACCATGTAAATGTAAGGCAAAGTCACACTCACTAACGTGCTTTAATCTTTTACACATTTCTATCCCTCTTAACCAAATTCTTAAAGAAACTATGGAAGAGTCTCATAAATCCTATAAATTAGCAGGAAAAATTAGGAAATATTAGAACAAATTAGGAAGTCAATGTTTTTTCCACACATAAAATGTTTCATTGCACAAGGTATTTCACAAGGCATTTTTGTAGTTTTTTTTTTTTTTGATGAAAAAAACAAAGCCAAGCTGTTCACATTTGCATACATCTTATTATTTTTAAGATGTAAAATAGAAAGCATGGACATAAATAAATTTGTTTCATCATCTCGATTAAAATCGCTCAATTGTTTCTAATAATATACTGTAGATCTAATTTTCCTCTATTAAACCATAAATTAATGATTTTCAAGTACTTCAGAAAAAAAATTAAAATTCCTTTTTTATCAAGATTTTTTTAGTCAGTACAATGTTATTACTGGATTTTAAACTGGGTAGAATCGTGAAGTATCTTACTGCATCAATTTTGTGCCAACACAGTCACTGCTTAAAAATAAGCAAGTGTATAAATCAGACATTTACTTAGTCACATTAAATAAAATCTGCCTGAGAATAAACAGGTCATCATTTGCAGGTTCTGCTTAACAGCATGACTTTGAATAACAGAGATTTTCTTAAAAGTGCTGCATGCAAATTTAACTGACATGCAGAAAACGTCAGTTTATTTATTTATTTAATTGCATGTGCTAACCAACAGGAATTTTCAGCTGTGAACATGTTGAAAGTTTTTCCTAAAACTTATGGGATCTTTTTTCAATGAAATGGGAACCTTTAATAACACATTTTCATCAGAACATGAAATTCAGAGAATTCTGAACCTCTTAAATGGTAAGCAAAGAAAACAGTGTAACTCTCATTCTATCCACTGCACAAAGGTAATGCTGTGTTACTGTATAAATTAAGAATTAAAGAAACCCAAACCTCGATTCCACGAAACATTCTGAAAGGTTAATGCTGATTGTAACATGATCATAATTAACCTACCCATTACATGTTTGTTAACACAATGCAAATCTGGCATTTAGAATGGAAAGAAAAATTCACAACTACAACTAGACCCTTTTCTCCCAGACATTTCTTTTTTTTTTTTTTTTAATAACATCCGTTTTCTTTGACTGGCCAGCAGAATTTCATTTCAGGTTAATAGATTCTGATTACAGTTTTCTTCTCCAACCCCATCGTTTAATGGAACTGCCTTTCGGTAATTCAGCAGAGACAATATTCCACAGCGTGAGGCACCCACTTTTAAAATCAGATGGCTTGGAAAGCTCATGCATCCAAGCGTGCTAATTGGTTGAACGCTCTTGAGTGCTTTATCACATTATTTCCAAGGACTGCCCTAAATGCTAGGAAGCAAGCCATGGTTCCGGTGATTAGTGCCAGAAAGCTGAATGTTAATTATTGCTGGGCTACATTAGTATAGCAACTGATTATCTGTAACAAATTTCAGAAATAGACTATTGAAAGAACTAATTAAAATCTAATTATTTATGTTATGAATTTCTGATCAATTCGGTACAAAGGTTGATCACACGTTCTTTATAGTTGTTCAGAATAGCATGGAAAACTTACTATTAAGATTTTTACCAATGCAATAGAAAAGTTGGTGGTAATGACATTACATAGGATGGGAAAAAGAAATAAAAGTTCATCTGAAACATTTTTAGTCAACAGGCATCAATTTTGTTTCTGTGAAAGCAGAAACTTCAGAATAAATTTACTTTTCATTTGCTGAAAGATCAAGCTTGTCTGAAGGTTGACTTGTTCTGACAAAAGCAATTTAAATACAATTGCAGATTTCTTCCTTTCAAATTTAGTTTTACCAGTTCACCTAATTATTACTGTAAATTAGTATATGTATATTGTCAGATACATTCAACAATCTAAGAATATATCCGTTAATTTTGAATGTGTATATGCTCTAAGATTGACTACCTACTCATATTACTTAAAAAATTAGTGATGGGGATAAATGAGGTACAGGGTATCTGGATTTGGCTGCTATTTTTGCATTGGCAAAGACTTTAAGTCATACTTACATCCCTGCGCTGTTAGCTTTCTCTGTTTCATCATAAAGTCAGGTTTCTTGTTGGGTATTAAACTTTCATTCCCAGTCCACCATTTCAATTTTAAATGATTTTCAAAATGATCAGTGCATGGTAGTGGAATGGTAGGGACTATAAAGGGTCAAATTCTGATACCTCTATTTGGGTGACAATCTTGTTTTGTTCTTTTACACTCCCACTAAACTCAAAAGGCAAAAGCCAAGAAAAAAATGTCCTCCCCTTCAAAAAAAAAAACCCAAAACCAAATCCCAAAAAACAGCGTAAAGAGTTTTTATTTGTAAAATGCATTTGTAAAACAAGATTTTGAATTTATTTATTAAGTCCTAAGGAAAAAAAAAACCACAAACAAACAAACCAAAACACATAAAACACTGTGTCCCAGAGTCTGAACATCTCTGACCAAGTCTTATAACTTTTACATCATAAACTCAGCAGCTGACTTGCTGAGGCCAAGACCCCAGCAGTAAAACAAGTACAACAAAAATGTAACAGTAAATCCCCTCCACATTGCTACCTTCAGCCTTTCACCCTAGTGTCCTTTCAGCAAGGGAGAAAAATTGGACACAACACCATATCTTGAGACTTAATACATCCAGTACCTCAGGTACCAAACTGGAAAGCACCTTCCAAAAGCAGGACCCTGTTAGAGGTCAACTCCCAGGAGCCCCTTCTAAGCTGAAAGAGGCCGGTGTCTTTTCTGATCTCAGTTGTGGCAGTGTCAAAGATAAACGAGTGCCAGACAGAAATACTTTACACAAGCAAACCCTGTGCTTTATTTGTTAAATGCATATACAAAAATATCAATGCCCAAAACAAAGAACAAAGAAGGGAGATCTTGAAGCATGGGTTAATGCGCTTATAAAATGTCACACTGTTGGAAATGGGTCTGCTGAAGCCTTCACCACCTTTCATCTTCATAGGAATTCAACTTGGAGTGTGAAGTACAGCAGTATGATCCGAAACGGCAAATATATAGGACTTCTTGTAGAGGCTGCTTTGTTCACAGCTGCTCTCCTAGGAGCAATGAGAGAATAACTTGGCTCTCTGGACCACAAACCCAGTTCACGCATATTTGTCAGTCACTTCCAACCAAAGCAAGCTATTTGCAGTGAGGAAGGAGATGAGGAAGGAGATAAGGAAGAGGAAACATGGCAAATCTAATGGCTGTAATAAAGCCTTTTCAGGTGCGTAAGAGTATCTCCAAACTGAGAGTTTGGGGGATCCCATTTGTCTGAGCATTTTGAAAATGAACTGTATGATGGCCAGGCTTGAGTAGTCCAAAAAGAGAGATGTATTTGATTGTGTTTTACCTATGAAGTCATTACAAACATAATCTTGGAGCCAAATTTCACAAATATTACTACGTTTTAGCTAATTACAGTCATGACATGCCTAGGGGTCTGTGCTGTCAAAGCACCTTGGGCTATTGTCTAACTGATCAAGTGAACAGGGAAAACACTTGCAGAATCTTTTATTTTTATTATAAAATACTGTGCCACTGAAACCAAAATGCCTTTAAAGATACTGGTTTTGTTAACACATTCAATGGAAAACTTCTTTGCAGCTCAGCATACAGTCTCTAGTCTGTTCCCAGGGGAAAGAAGAAAACTTGCGTGAAAACGGAGGGCTTTTTAATCATAAGTGGAGTCACCACTATGATTCCTTTTTTGTAAATCTTCTGAAGGCTTGACTTTCATGCTGATGTAGCATGAACAAAACTTAAGAAACCTCAAAAGTTTTGCAGTAAGGGAGCTGTCAGTCTCAGGCCACCATTAATCATGAACCCCATCATGCCGAAACAGCATTACTGGACTGAATGGCCTCCTGATGAATTCTGACTCAAAAGACCTGGGTGGAAGTTCGAGGAATCAAAGACAGAAACACCGTCAGGTTCCCTGAGTATGTTGAGTTTCTCTATGCAGTGGAACTATGCACAACCTCACGTGAATGACAGTCTCTGTTCTCTGGATAGTCGCTTTATCAGAGAGTCCCCTGGTGAAGGGCTATGAGTGAAATAGATCCACAATACCCTCTGTAAGGTGATGGCAACAGCGTAAACCCACAAGATTTAAAATCACTAGTGAAACTGTTTCTCATCTGGCAATGTTATTCTCTCTCTGAAAGTATTTCTAATAACTACAGTAATCCAACTGACAGTAACAGCACTTTTTAATTTGTTCCTTTTCTTTGTTTTCCTACCAGCTAATTAATATGGCTTTTAATGCTAGATGTAATGAGGATATCAATGACAAGGACTCTTCTATGGTCTTCAGGCACTTTTTTCTGCAATGCTATCAAGTATACTCAAAGTGCAAATCTAATGAATAAGGGCATCAGAGTGTGGCCTTTGTTGTCTTCTTATTCAGAAGCAAGACTGAGAAGACCAACAAGTTATTTAGAAGTGAGTTCAGTTCCTAGGTGGAAGAAATAGGAATATTGCTGTGTACATCTGTCCAATAGGAGAGTTACACATATGTAAAAAATATGATTCTGCATCGCATCAGACAGACATTTCTTTGCAATGTTGAGCTGAATTGTATCTTAAAGTTTTAGTAAATAAAGTTCACAAGCTTTATAGAGTTCTAAACTTTTCTACAGTTTGACAAATAGATTAATGACAAGCTACTGTTACGAAAGAATTAATGCATATGTAAACAGTTGTTATGCTGAAAAACCTACTATTGGATTCATGGTGAAAAATATTAAAATTAATGTAATCAGAAAATACTAGTTAAAAATACAGGAATAACTACAGGCAACTGGATTCTAAATGGATTCATCTACCTGGGTAAACACAGAGGAATGAAGTTCATATTTATACTTAAAGAAAAAGAAAGAAGTCAGCTTCTGGAAGGGAGAGCAGGCAAATTCCCTGTCTTTTTTAAGACAAAAGCATCTTTCTTAAAAATAAGTCTGAAAACTAGAGGAATTTAAAAGATTAAAAAAAAAAAGAATAGAAAATATTTCTGACTCTAGTTTAGATCTGAACAGTAGAAGAAAATAATTTGAGATCAATATCAAATGATTTATTTTATAGATTGATAGTTAAAAAATACAGTAGAAAAAGTTTCATTGCTAACATTTCAAGATTTAGTAAACATTTGTTGAAAATGGAAATAAAAATAAATTATAAATAAGATACCCTTTACATAATACATTTTAAATTGTTTGCTTAGAAAAGAGCCATGGCATCAAGCTTACTAAGTTTTCTGCTACTTTTTTTCCCTAGAAATAAATTTACTGAAACCAACACTAATGAAAAAAAATGCTGCAATTGTCTTCAATCTGAATTTTTTGTTGAAAAAAATCTTGTGGAAAAATTTCACTCCCTTTGCCCAGTTTTTCTGGCATGGAATTTTCAAAGCAAAGGAAATTTAACTCAGATTATCCAGTTATCTGGGTTATAGATTTTTCCTGATATGGACTTCTACAAGCTTTTTCTGCTTAGCCAAAAATTCTAGACAGAAAATACTAGCAAAATGTGTTACCTTTTCTCCTACATGCCATTTGGCATTGCTTTTTGCATCAATCTTCCGTTGGAATGCCGGGTTGGATATTAGTTCTTAAGTGATGTGGTATTTTCTGTTTTGATTAATTAGATTTTCCTTATAGTATGATTGTGCAGCTTGCCATGATTTCAGCAAAATAAATCACTCATGATCTAATCTAAGGATTAAAGGTAAAACATGAGTTATTAGTACTAAATAACTCATTTGAACATTTTACTCGGGTTAATCTTCCATTTATATTTACCAGTGTTTGGGCTAAGAAGGGTTTGATCAGGAAATATTAATGCCTTGCCAAAGAGAGATTGCATGCTTGACTGAAACGAAAATAAATCTTAGCGGAAATAACAATTTTATGGATGATTCTGTAGTGTCATGGACAAATAAGATAGCTCAGCTTGATCTGAGAAAGCTGGCATTCTCCTAAGGTGCAATGGAAAGAGATGGGTGTTGTACTGGTGATTAAGCAAATAACCCTCAGCCTACTCATATTCACAAAGGAATCCAACTCTGTACAGTTTGGCACCTGGTGCAAATCACTGGATTCAGACTGCTGCAGAACAGAATTTAGTATCACAGTTTCTATACATTTGGTGTTGCCTGAGTGATTCAGATGGCCAGGTCCTATTTTCAACAGTGATGTACGGTAATTCATTTACTAACTAGTGATAATTACCCCATTACATCCCTGTCATATTAATGAGTGTTAGAGACTTAAATTCCTTTGAGGATTAGAGTGTAAAGAACTATTGAAAATAGGATTTAGCCTTCTAAATTGGTGTGACCTGCAATGGTAAGAATAATGCCCAAGCATATTTAAAATAAAGATATATTTATTATAGAATCATAGGTTCAAATTGGAAGGAACCTTAAAGATCATCTACATTTATAAAGATATAAATTAGTGAATTGGCCTGTATGACTTCAGAATAATGATGACTATTGTGCAAGTGGATGGTTTATCAATGCAGGTTATATCAAGCCATTGCGCCAAATGAGTCATTCAATAGATCAGACTGAACAGTTACCTGCTACCTTCAGAGGAGTCTAAATGGGGCAAACATCAGTGCTTCCACTATCAAGTACTGTGCAAGCACGAGGCACTGTCATACAGCTGTAGATATGAAGACAGAACTTAGGTTACAAATGTGTAGTATATAAATTAGAACATGAAATATTTTATTTGGTTCCAACCTTCTTTCTTGTCATGTTCTGTAACACTGTGTACTTTCTAGGCAGATCCTAACGAATACCAGTTGAGATCCTTTGGAAGTCTTGCTGACTGAATTGAGAAAGCCACAGTATAATGTTACCTTCCAGATGATGCAAGCCAATGTATATCCTCTAACTAATATATTTTGAAGTAGAACACAAATCTTTTATAGAGAAATGATCTTGATTGGAACATTTTCAGTGATGAATAATAGACTACAACTGCTCAGAGATTCTTTTGATTCCTTCTTTTTAGCACATTTGTGAATTTCTCTAGCTTTTTCTTCACCCAGTCACCAAGCTCTTCTATACCTCGTTCTGCTGTTATAAATATTTTTGGCAATAAACATTTGTAAGATATTATTATCAAATGCCTATAGGTAATTTTACTCTGTGGTAATATGACATATCCTAATTCCATCTCTTCTTAATCCTTGATTAAAACACTTCTTTCTCAGTGATTTAATCATCCTTGTGGATCTTCTGTAAGTTTTCACCAATGTGGCAATATTCTCTCCTTGCACTGCGACTGCCAGAAACTGAGCGCAGTGACTGTATTGCAACCACATCACTGCTAAATACAGAGATATTATAACCTTTCTAGTTCTACACCCCTTTCTTGGAAATTAACCAAAAAGTGGTATCTTTAATGTACTATGGGCCGTGTATGAAAAGTATGATTGAAATAGTTTCAGAAACAATTTCCGTAAAGCACAGCTCCAGAAAGTGCCCTTGACTTTTCTTGGAAATGGACAAATCTGTGCAAGAAGAAGGAGAAAGTTTAGCAAGGAGAGAGCAACACAGCTTTTGCCCATGCAATGCCAGAGGCCAGCCAGCCAGCTGTGACAGCTGTTCCTCCGGTCCTGGCTCACCCTCCAGGCTGCCACATTGGCAGGCTCCTGTCTGGCTGGGCAGAGCTCCCAAAGAGCCCACCCTGTCCCGGCAGGACCAGGGAGGGCGTTCACACTCCCCAAAACTAGGAAAGGGACAGGAGGTGGCTGAGAGGTTTCACGAACGCTGGTGTTGGGGCCCTTGCTGGTCCACGGGCGATGTATTTCAGTGTAGCTGCGTACCAGTTGTGATTAAGTTTTGGGCTTTTTTCAGGATGAGTCCAATTTATCCATCTCCTTTCCACAGTCTTTGTCTTATTATTTATTGTTATAGGCTATCCTAGTATCAGCTGAGCTGTTTCTCACGGCTGCGCTCACAGTGAGGGTAAGCTTATAGACCTCAATTACTCTAACACAGCATGCTAGCCCTGCTGGTGACAGCGCTGTTCTGAAAGCTCATGTTTATTTGATTATCCTCCACAAACCCCAGATCATTTCTTAAAATTGCCATGTCTGCAAGTATGGGTTATTTGCTTCATTGTCAGATAGATGAATTCTCATTTTGCCACATTAAATGCATATTTTTAGCTTGCTTTTGGAGCCAGTCTAGCTCACTCTTTGTTAGTGATTCACTACACCATTGCGTTCACTTGCACAATTTATTAGCAATGGTTATATGTTTCCTACCAATTCGCAGATAAAAGTGTTAATTTCATTAAGACCAAAATCCAGTCCCTGCAGAAGATTTTTATAAACACACACTTCCAGAGATAATTACCTATTGACATAACTCAAGATATAACAGTAGGTCCATCAAGTTTAATGAATTTAATGTTTGCAGTGTTTATTTTGTAGTCTAATTTAGTTTAACAGAATGTCTTCCAGAAAATGAAATATAGTACATTGCCATCTACCGGTATAATCAAAACTTGTAATTTTCCTTTTTTTTTTTTTTTTCATGAACCTCAATGATTAAACTGCTGACCTTTTTCATTAACTGAGTCCAGCTTGAACTGTTCCATTATGTTTTTGGGAACAAAATCAGACTGACAGACCTATCACTAGGTGGAGAATTTCTGCTTACACTTTCTAAGTATTGGCATAGCATTGTTTTTCTTCCAAATCTATAGAATTTGCTTTTCTTCTAAGACTAACTGAAAAATCAGCATTTATAATTATGAAGGTTCTGGGCCATCTCTTAAAACTTTTTAAGACTACTGATCCAAAACTACTATAAATATAACTACATGCTAAGTGGGAAAAAGTCTCTCTCCAGAATTTCAGGCCATTACAGAGAATTAGAATTTTTTTTTTTTCTCATGTGACTCATATTAACTTAGTTGCTATCATCTGGCAACCAAGGAAATTCTCACAATAAGTTTATTTCACAATTCTGGAAAAATATTTGTTTAGAGAAAAGTCATATCTTTCAAATCTCTTTCAGAAATAAATTCTGACAAGAAGGGATGTTAAAGAATTATGAAAATGATACCATACTTCTATAACTGAAACATTAAGTCACAGAAATGAGTGGAAATCTATCTGTTAAAAAACAAAGACATTGGATTTTATTTGGAAAAGAAAATAAAAACTAAAACATCGACTCAAGTATTTAACAGAACTCATGCAGAATTTAACACTAAACTGTGCAACACAACATATTCCCAGGCATTAACAATTGCCACAGAAACATAAGGCTGCCTAGTTTGTCATCATCTAAACCCAAAATATTTAAGGCTAAAGCTACAGTTTCTTAGCCAAAGTTGAGACAGATGGGATCAACTGTATATCACATTTTTAACAACACTGAAAAGAGTGGTCGAGCTAGAAAATATCCCTTAGAAACTATGTCATGATCACTTCTAACTGAGTATGTTTAAGTAACAGAATATGTCAATTAAAACTATTTCATCGTGTGTTTATCATTTGTAATGCTCTGAAGATCTCAGCAAGCCAGTTAGCTATAAACACAACAAAGACGCTCTTGAAATCCATCCCGGTTTACCCTACAGTGGGGATTGAGATCGCTAACTGCCCTTTATGATGTCTCCTTCTGTTACTCTTAAATATTGGAAAATTTTTTTGCTGAGTCACACAGTAGAGCCTCTTAGATGGTAGACCATGAAAATTAGCTTGATTCAACAAGTACAAGATCCTCACTTGGTTCCTGAAACAGCATTTGTAATGACCAGAACTTCCAAAGGTCTTTTCAGTCAGATGAAAAACTATTGTAGGGACTTAAAAGTTACCTGTGTATAACTGTCACTGACATAAACGTATATGCATCGCATCAAAGCTTTCCTGGTAATCCACAAGGAAATCTTCATTGACGCACTAGTCGGATTTCCTCTAAATCAGCAATAGTCCCTTAAGAATTTTTAAATCTGAAGTTAGAAGACAGAAAAGAATAGGAGGATTCTGACTAGATAACTAATAAAAATAATTAATGATTCAAGCTGAGCGCTTGATACTGATATTCTGCCCTTTTAAAGCAAGTTTCTTCATCTTAGGAAAATCCAGTCATGATGAAGGTTCATACAATTATCTAAGTATGAATATAGGCAGATATGTATTCACTGGGATTTTCGAGAGAATAGGAGTTAAGCGTATAGAGGCTCTTGCAACAGCAACATTTTCCAAGGAAGGCAAGCACATTTCTTATAAAATTTAGCTCAAATTGCTTAAGTATCTTACAAAGCTGGACAAAGCTACAACTAAAGCTGAGCAAAACTTATCTTCAGAAAGCATTAAAAGCCATTCTTTTGAGTGGAGTGGTAAGTAGACTCAGCTGAAGCCGCTTTAGATCTCATTCTGCACATACATTAACCTCTTTCCTGATGGTGCTGCTGTTCTCATCATGATTTGTTGTCTTTCATACAACAAAATCAAATTGCTAAAAGATTTCAAAGGACATTTTTTGTTTATGGTCCTTGATGGACTTTGGTTGCTTAACTAAGAAACAATGAAGATTCCTGTCCATGATATCCTGGAGAAAGTGTGACATATTTCAGTCAATACAGCATTTCTGATTCTCCTGAGAGAAAGAGAGGCATAGTTACAATGGTTATTCTGCTTAATAAGGTTTTTGATTTTTTTTTTTTTTTTGTAAGAAATGACCAGTTTTGATCCATGTCTAGATCTGCATTCAAATTGTGAAGGAGCAGAAGTTCAGAATTTTCCCTCCCTTCTCTCTCCCTTTTCTAATTAATTAATCATATTGGACATTGTGTTCAAAGGTGGATGAAATAAGGGTTATCTAAAGCACCTGGAATATCAGGGATCCACTTTTCAGAAGCATTAATTGACTAGATATTCAGTGGACTAGTTAAGTGCTTTGACAAATGCGACTTGGCTCTGTGGAATGGGCAGTAGGCTTGATTATCATTATCTTCAGATAGTGTTCTCACAGATGTGACAACATGTTGCCATGATCCCATTTAGGCACTCAGAATCAGGCAGAAGTGGGGTCAACTTCTGAAAATACCATATCTACTGAATGGCTGAGCTACTATCTGCATTAGGACATAGCATCATGGACAAGTCATCCATTTGTTTGTCATTCCTCACTACCCGTTTGGAGAGACGTTATCTGAAAAGTTCACTATTGCATGTACCTTTCACAATTATTTTGACCTTTAAAGATCTGGCTTCAGCAGCTGGTTCAGGTATTAAATTGAAAGTTTGGACCGGAGCACACATTGCTTTAACTGTTTCAAAACATGACCTTTATCCCACTCGAGTTATGTTCAGATGATGATGAACAATTTGATCTTCATTTTTTCTGAGCCAGATACGTGGTGATGGCAGCCAAAATAGTGTTAAAAATTAGTAGCTATAGAAACCCATTTTGTGGACACTTTTACAGGTCTAATTAATAGTGTTATTAAAAAGGAGTTTGTTAAATGAAAATGCATCAAATACAGGGAAGAACTAGATGTTGTCACTTGGTTCTTGTGAATCTCTCCCCTTCCCTCCCTCTGACAGAGTGACGAGGGGAGCGAGGCAATACCAGAGCTAGGAAAACTAGTACAAGAAAAAAGCACGTCCTGTGTGCACAGGTGGATTTTTCCTGCCTCTCCACAACAGCTTATATATTTTTGCCCTCTTTGACAGTTGCCATTGCTTGGATCGTGCTATTCCTTACCTGGCATTTTTACTACTCTGTTGTTTTGCCACTCCTTGAATGTTGCCGCTGTAGGAGGCAGCTGCCTTCACTGCCTGGGGGCTCCAGAACATCCTGGGAATAGGGGCAGGATCGGTTGTTTATACTCCCTTGCACCAGAGGAAATAGGAAGGTTAGGGCTCAAACAACAACAATTTTAAAATGAGACTGTGACAGCATGAGTTAGGGTATTTGGCTAGCATTAGCTGGGAAAATGACAAAGCTGTCGGAAAAACGTTCTAACTTAAGTCCAAGGACAAGAGACTATATTAGATCGTAAGGTTTACACATGTAAGCAGCATGAGAACTAACATGAACACCAGTTATGTCAGACAGCTGAGCAGAGTCAGGTTTACTCTATTTACTTAAATAATAACTGAAAATATCAATACCTGGTTAGTGTATTTCTGCTTTACTGTAAGAGGTTAGTGTATTTCTGCTTTACTGTAAGAGGTCTTTTTGCACGCAGACTTTTTGTAACTTTGGGGTTGTGCATTCCTTGCCTTTCACTTTTAATGACAGATGTTGGGTCCTTGTCACAGGCAGAAAATTACCATTGTTGAGAGAGGGACTGCCCTTAGTTACCATTGCCTGGTTATGTGTAGTTGTGCATTCCTCTTCATTTCTATGTCTGTTTTGCCTTTAACTGAACTCTAATTATGGTGTTATATTTTAAACCTGATTTTCTGTTGAATGAATCTCAGGAGAATATTGCACATGCATGGATTACCATGCTGTTTGAGTCATGGTGAAAATCAAGGAACAACCATCTAAGACGAAGTACCTTTGCAAGGAAAACAATAAATTCAAGTTCCTGTTGGCAACCAGAGTGATCAGAACACAGCTATGAATGATTCAGTCTTTGTTTTCTGCATGGAACTTGAGCAGGCGTTGGTACACGTGCATGTGCGCACACACGTGCATGAACACACACATGGAGTAGTTTCTCCAGTCTCGTATTCCTGAATCGCCCTGCACCGATTTTTATACACTAGGCGAAATGTCACTGTGCTAGCACTGGTGCTGTCTCTCAGAGGAGCTGTTTGATGTACAACCTGCACACTTTGTCACAAAACGTACTGCCTGTTTTATAAGGAGATGTGCCTAACCTCCTAAAGTAACAATATACACAAATATTAAGATGAACAGAAATACAGAAAGTGAAGAAAATAATACAAGTGACTAGTTTACATGAAAGCAGGCTTATAGGTGTCTATAGTCAGCCTGTCACTCGCAAGATCTAGCGTGTAAATCTGGCTCTCCTGGAAGACTGCTGCACAAGCCCATAAAAACCACCTCCCACCTGAGCCCTAGTTTCTGTTTCTTATCTTGCCTTTTCTTTGACTTGCCTATCCAGACTGAGGGGTTTTTGGCAGAGCCGTTTAAGGCTATGTGTTTCAACAATAATTAGCACAATGGCATTGTACTGGTAGTCTGGACTCAGTATACAAACAGTAATATGTTTCCATATCACCATACCCACTTTATTACTTTTAAGTCTAGCATGTTCCTGAAATTAAAAAAAACAGGTTTTCCAAGTGGTGTCTGACAAACAGTTGCTATAACTCTATTATCCTCAGTGGATAAACCATGTATGCCTAGAAAATCTGCCTGGATGTTTATCTGATTCTTTGTGCATCCAAATAACTTTTGGAATATAACTTTCAGTACAGTAAAACATCGGCAGAGCACTGGCACAGGCTGCCCAGAGAGGTGGTGGAGTCTCCCACACTGGAGACATTCAAAACCCTCCTGGACGCCGTCCTGTGCAACTGCTGTAGGTGACCCTGCTGTGGCAGGGGGGTTGGACTTAGATGATCTCCAGAGGTCCCTTCCAACCCTGACGATACTGTGATACTGTGATACTGTGATATCAACTAGCCTCAAATACAGTTAATCTGGAAATCAAAATTTTAAAAGCAATGAGTGTCATCCAAACTTCAAAAGAAGTTTTCTGATCAGATATTGGGGAAAATTATTGGAGCTCTTTTACAACAAAGAGTTCTGGCATTATATAATGCCTCAAAGTGAATTCAGTGATTGAGGAGGATGTGACCTTATGGGTACGATTAATCTCCATTTAATTGCCTAAAAGTTCGTTATCTGATCTAAAGTACTTATAGCTCTCCCTATAGTCAGTGGAGAAACTAGGACATCTCCTGAAAGGCATTGCTTGTGTTTTAACCACCAATTTTAGGACCAAATGAGCATCTCTACCTATCTCTTTCCATTGACTAGTGTGAGAGTCAGAACTAATTCAGACTAGGTGTCTATATATATATATATATATGTCTAAAATTAGGGAAGATGAAATCCCCTGAATGACCTCAACAGTGAAGGCTCAGCACTCCAATAACTAGGCTTTCTGTATGTGAAGAACACCACTTTCTGCGACACACGCTCCCATAAAAAAAGAAAAAAAATCCAAAGACACTATTATTCTTGTCCCAGGTTCCTCTGAGCCTGGTATTCTGTTCCCTTGGTGGAAGAACGCTCCAGATAGGTGCAACACATATATTTTGTGTATAATTGTGTTACATGATGTCACAGAAGAATTGTCTTCAAAAATGTAGCTGATGATTATTATATACTTCACATTATGAAGACTGACGCAAGTAACCATTGCAGTGTTATCTATACCAGACTGAGCCGCAGAGCTAGACTTTTTTACAGAACATTGTTTTCTATCGTGCACAGTTTTCCAATAGAGTAGCCTGCAGCAGTAATTTCCATGAGTAAAGTGTATTCCATGGAGATATGTTTCTGTAAACCACTTTTTCCTTCCTCTTTAAGAAAAATCAATTTTTCTTCCAAGTGTAGATTAACAAGCTATACCTGTTATAATGAATCCCTTTTACTGTTTCCCTCAGGGGCTTAAACACCTTCTAGAATGGTGTGAATTAAAGGGAGACCAAATACTTTCCTGCTCTCTCCATCTCCTGCTATTTTCTCTTTCTTTGTTTTCTGTTTGCTTTCTCCTATCCACCTGTTCAGCTTCTCTTACTCTGGACCTTACGTCTCCTCCTTTTTTGCCACTGTGCCTGCATTTGTGGCCTCTGAATATCAACAACAAGCAAAAAGAACACAAAATAAAATAATGGACTTTATTGGGTGTAAACACAAGATATATTTTACGTACCTTCTAATTCTGCTGTAAGAGTGTAGACTCACTTTATGATTGAAGTATAACATGTACAGTTTTATATGTATTTGATATTTATATTTTGATTGCCATTCCACCTTGTTAGATTTTGGCTTTGGATGTTTGACGATGAGGTTTCCAGAAGATCTTTAAGACCAACCCATTCTGCATGGTATATCTTTTTTAGATTAATCTGCTGCTTGAGGTTATTGTGAATGACTGCATTATATTATTTCCATTTTTTCCACAGTGTATTATTTCTTAAAATATGTACATTCTCATTTCTCCAGAGATTTAGTGAGATTTGGGACATGTTGAGGAAGGACTCTGACTTACAACTTTGTGTCTGCAGAGGGAATTGTAATATGCAGTAATAACTGACGTACTACATTTCTGAAAGCAGAGTTTTATTCTAGGTGTATATTAGTCAACTCAAAACCTTTTATGAGATCAGCAATAGCCCACACATTATTCTGGATGTGATATTCACAATGGTTTTATTGAAAGAAAGAGTAATAATAAGAGATTCCCTTTCTTTTCTCCTTCGTTTGAAAATTTTTATCAAGAAATCAGCTCTAATTTCAACTTTACAGAAAAAGGATTGGACAAGAAAATGACCTTTAATGAAAGTAATTTTAATACATCTCCTGGTTCTGTACTTTTCTGTTTTCATTAGAGATCATTGCTTGATTGCCACAAGTAACCATAAATTTACATCTAACCCTGTTGACCTAAGTCAACACATAGATCAACAGCCATTTCTGATACTGGTACTATTCTTCACCTGTATAGGGATGTCTCTGTAATTTCGTATTCATACAGCTATTAAGTAACAGCATTCGTCTTCCAAAACCAAGGGTAGAGGTTATTTTAAAAAGGGCTTTTTGTACCCTAATTTTAAGTATTTATTTTTTATTTAAGAGCTGTTTATAGTGTGTCTGAGAAACAACTTAGTCCTGGAATCAGTCATAGGGAATATGGCTAGAAGCAATCTTAAGAGCTTGTTTAATCCACGCTGTCCCCAAGGGGGATCCCTAACTCATTTCTCACAGGCATCTGCCTAGCTTGTTCTTAGACAGCTCCAGTGACAGAGATCCCAAAACCAGGAAATCTACTCTGACGCTGAACTGTCCTTGCAATTAGAAGACTTTCTCTTATGCTTAAGACTGATTTACTTTGTTTTAATTTCCACCCATTGCTTATTGTTCTAACTCAAGTGCACAGGGACAACAGTGCATTCCCGTCCTCTCCATAGCCCGCCTGTTTCTCACACAGGAGGGACAACAGTACTTGTTCTTTCTAGGTAATTAGCAACTCAAATGATGCTGTAGGAAAAGTCTGTCTTTAGATAATACATTGTCTTTTGATTATATACTTCTATTGCCCTCTACTGGGTTGGAATGTGAGATTAACAGAGCACCCATACCTAGGTCTGGTTAATAGCTAGTCCTATATATATATATGTATATATACACACAAGCTACTGCAGATGTTTCTAAGATTGATCTTGGTCAATACTAAACAACAGAAGACATGTTATTTCTCTTCTGAATTGTTCTGTGTTCTTGTATAGAAATGCATCTGAAATGGTAAGTACTTACTTTATCTCCTTGCTGTTAACCTGAAAGTGCTCTAAATATGTTGAGAACAAAAACTATAGATGAGCTTCTTCCACTGAAGTTAGTAAATCCCATGATTGATTGAGGACAGTTTTTGAAACCACTTGTTATTGTGCAAAAGAGAACTGAAGAAAATGCTAAGAATATTAATAGTGAAGTGCATCGCCGGTAGCTAGGCCTTTACTTGGACCAAGAAGAGAATCATTCTTTTAAGAGGGCTGAGATCTTCTCTGTCCATTTTACTGCAAAATAAAATAACTTGCTCCAAACTAACACTGGCTGATGCCTTGACCTACTGAAAGCTGGCTCCAGGCTGAAACATATTTCTGCGTTTGGACAAAGGCACTTCCACGGTAATGACATTGTTATTTCACATAGCGACCCAAATGGATTGTTTTGTTGTTGTTCCAAAGAGCCTTTAATTGATTAGCTTGCTGGAGGCCTGATGAAAGACTAGTGACAGAACTCTCAATGAAATATGTGCAGTTTTTTTAAAAACATCATCTGAAATACATGCTAAACTGGTAGAGAACTTCACAGAACGGTAGTAATTAGATCTAGAAATGTGTATTAAGTCTTTTTGTCTGTCCTCTGTGAACAGATGACTGTTTCCTGTGCTGTACTTCAGGATATTTAATTTAGAGTCATTTTTGGTGGCTCTTTAAAAATAGCTTCATTTTCCCACACAGAACTGCAGTTCATCCCCTTTACTGATTTTAATGAAAAGATAAATGCTTTGTTGGCTAACTGAAATAAATAAATAAATAGATAAACCAAACCCAAAACCCAACCCTGTGTTTCCCGCTTTTAACTTCCCATAGTCCTGGATGGCTGGATGCTGGGAGGTTTTGCTGCAGGATCCATTCAGCCTCATGGATGAGGAAATATTTTTAAAGCCTCCATCAACTGCACCTGTGCAAAGCCACATAGGGGACATAGGTATCTCTGTGGACATAATTCACTTGGGATAATCTTTATTGCTGGTGACAATGTGTAAAGTGGAAATAATCTAGCCTGAACCTTAGCTCTCAGGTTGAGTGTTCAGGGCTGACAGCTATGGAGAACATCTTACTTGAGAATTTAGGACTGTGATGTGGAAATAATTGAGTCACAGCAATCTTCAACATATCAGTCTTACCAGGCTACTTTTCAAAATGCCACTGCACTCAAAATGATTCAAGAACTGGGATTTCCTCTGGGATTTTCTTTTAGAAAATGTTTCATAGATCAATAGATCATGCATTTGATGTATGTTTCCAGACCCAGTATATAGTTTCTTTTCTATAATTTCAGTCCACTATATTTTCCATTATATTTCATGCAGTACTTGGCAGCCTCATACCTCAGAAAGGTATGTTATCTTAACATCGCTGTTTCTCCCTGCAACATATTTCAGGAGAAAATGGAAAATCCCATAATAAGAAAGAGAGGCAGAAAAGCACTTCTGCAGACTATAAAGAATTCTCAAACAGCAACACTCTTGATGTGTAGCTTGAATATTTCAAAATGGCTTAGTAAAAGAATGAATTTGATAATCTTACTTGCCTTCTGTTTCCTAAGCCTTTTGACCATATATTTGAGCCTTTCTATGTAACCAGGAGTGAAATCTGGCTGGATATTGCAACTCAGAAGGTAGAGATTTGAGAAAGAGAGTGATTACTCTCATATTGCAATGAAGACGTGAGTCTGCAAAACTAACTGCTTCGCATTTTCCAATTATCTGGACAAGTAAAAAGAAGATGGAGCTAGAGGTACTTCGTCTTTGTGTCCCTTCGTGGTCTTGCTCTGGGAGCAGGGAACTGGGCCGGGAGTTGTCATGGCTACACCCAAAGGAGAGGATGAAGTGCTGCACACTGAGCCTAGTGAGGGAAAATGGTGCTGTCCTCTGCTTTTAGGAGCAATGTGATAAGGTTGTAGAGTCAGTTCAGCTCCCCTTTGCTCAATCCTTCTAACTCACTTCAAGGTTTCTCCCCTCACATGGTTATATGGGCATGAGGTTTGCCTAAATTTTATTTATGAGCCTCATTGACCTCTTTCCTTGCCAGACTTCTTACACCGTTCTTTCCTGCCCACTGCCCAAAAGGCATTTTCATAGAAAACAATAAAACCAGCACTGTACTGAGAGTGGAGGGGGCAAGCAAAAGATGGGTCCAGGTGGTGGTATGCACAATCCCTGCCTTCCTCCCTCATGAAACAGTCTGGTGTCCCTAGCTGAAAACTAGGTGGCTTGCCAGTGTGACGTGGATATCCTGGGCACGACACAGGGAGACTTTTCCACGTGACTGACTTTGTCTGGGTGCAAGTCTGAGAGAGGCACTTGTGGGGCCTGAGGGACTAACAGCAATTCCTGTAGCAGCACACCTTCCCAGGCAACACCTTTTCCCAGCACTGAAATTTTTAATGTAAAAGATTTTTTTTTTTCTGAGCAACAGCTATTACAGTGGCTGCTGACTGAGTTAAAATGCTTTTCTGCCACTAAAGAAAAAAAATCTTTCTCTTTGAGAAATTTTAGGTTGTTATTGAACGTTGTTAGCAAAGAACTGAAATATGCGGCAGGAATTTGTTCCTTTATTATATCTGAGCAGAACGAAATTAATCTTCGGAGAATGTGCTTACCTGCACTTCCAGGCATCAGCACAAGAAGGCACTAAAACACTGCAGTTCTTCATCCATCAGTCTAAAAGGCACGTTCGTTTCTGACGTTCCTCTCGAAAGACACACTGCACAAGTCAACACCAGCAAACGATAAACTGTGAGTTAAGCTATTATTCGGTGCATCATGCTTTTAGTTCTCATTTACATTTGTGCATGCGTCTCACAATGTGTTGCTGTGCTTGTCAGTACAGGTTTTCCATGTAGATTGATGGGAAAGGCCCGGCTGAAGGCAGCTGGTCCTGTACCTCCGTGCCTGGTGGAACCAATAAGTAGTTGGATAATCTGAACAAAAGGAAAAAACATCTACTGCCATGAAAATTGGAGCAACGGTATGGGGCCTAGAAAAGACACTGAGCAAAGAACACAATGGAGTGTTTCTTTTTTTATATATTATAAAGTTTTAAAATGAAATACACTGAAAAAAAGTGAGGCAAAAATTAGAGGCATATTGCAGTCTTGCTTACATTCATAAAATCACTTTGAATTTCTATTTATGTAAACAGCATGAGAATATGGTCTTGAGATAGTAATTTCTCCAGCAAGCACATCTTCAGTCAAAGCCTTTTGTTATTATGCTCCTCATAAATGAAGAAGGGGCATAGTAAGATGGAAGCAAAGGAAAGTATCTGTGTGACTTTAAGCAGATAAAACCAGTGATAGCACTTGATTCCATGTTACATTTTCTTTATTCTGATGCATGAAGGGTACAGGACGTGGAGAAAGGGTGGTTTTGTGTTGTTTTGATGGCCAAAATTTCCAAGTGCGAGCACTTCGAAGGGTAGCAGTTGCTAATGAGATCCCATCAAAGCAACCTTATTAACACTGGCAAGCCTACAAGAGAGCCCCTCAGATATATAGGTAGGGGGCAAGAACAGACTAATTAGCTCAGAAGGAAAAGGAGATGTGTGAATAGAAGTCTAGCTTGTGTCTTGCTACAAAGCTGGTGCTCAAGGGATGTGGGGATGAAATCAATTGCATCCTCTACCTAGTGCACTCAGTCCCAAGAGGCAAAAAACTTGGAAGGAAATTTGCTCACAGAGTTCTGAGTTTGCAGACACAAGAAATACTCTTAACATGTAAGAGCTATTTCAGACCCATGTTCTTTCTGCATAGTCTCCTCAAGAAAAGGAGACCCACCACACGGACCTGGCAGGAAAATGGTTCAAAGAGACGGGAGCTCTTAGTACTTAGTTAAACATCTCTCCAGATAGCGTGCAGCCATGTGAGTTCTGCCAGAATAACTTAGATGAGTAGGGAATTGGACCAGATGAAATCCAGAGGTCACTTCAAGCATAAATTATTCTATGAGTTTGAAAAGTTATACTAGATTCAGAGATTCACTTTGTCCAATCCCCTACAAAATCAGATACAAATCTGATGTTTACTGAATGGATTGCAAAACTGGTAGGGTGTTGCATGTTGACAAGGACAGATTGATGGCAATTATCAGTTGCTAATTGTTGATATCAGCATTAAATATTTCTTTCTCAAAACCTGTTCTGTTTGTAGTTCTTTAATATTGATAATTTCATTCTCCCTAGACAACTGCTTTCTCTTTCAAAGACTATTTTTAAAGTCTTTAGTGGTTTTAGAGTTTGGAGTATTTTTAATCAATTGTCTTCTGGTTTTAACAAAAGAAGGCTTGCAACTCTTTAGCTACAGAACGCTGAATTCTTGAAGCAAATTGCTCAATCCATTGTGTCTTTTAGATATCTCTAGATATGTACACGTACGTACATGTACATACATTCTGGATGATGTGTGCCTTGCTTATCTGCTCCTCCTCTGCCTTCTGTTAAGTTAGAGGATCATGTTCCTAAAGAACACAGTAATAATGTCTATGAAAATAAACGTGTGACAACATTATCTCTCTGACTAAATGAAGACTTTAAGAATGCCCATAGATATACAAGAATTTATTATCATGGACAGTCACCAACAATATCGAGTATATTGAGAGATATATATGTATGTAATTAATATATGTAATTTCAATTCAGAGATTCTGTGAACATCAACAGTGCCATCAGCAGAGTGATATAATGCAAGTGGTAGACTTTATGTGACAGTATTATATACTAAGCTGAAATACTAAGGCGTATGAAAGCTTGAAAGAGTATATGTTTCACAATAAACACATTTAAAACATATGTTCACTGACATCCAGCAAATTACTCAGCATGCAGCTATATGTTAAGTACTAAAATTCACATATTGGAGAATTTTTTTTAACTCTATCTGTAAATGCAATGATTAAATTTGTTTGTTTGCTTGTTTCTAAAGTAACTCAAGTACTGAAAAGATTCCACAAAGTAGTCACAGAGAACCTGTGTATGTCAATTAAAAATGCAGAACAACCTTGAGCAGTAGGACACACAAAAATGCAGCATCATTAGGAAAAAATAAGTGACTCCAGCAACTTGTATGTGTAGTGCCTACCATACTTGACCCACATAAATTTATAAAAGCTGTTGAATCAGGGGACTTAATTCTGATGAGGAACTGTATTCTTGTACTGCACCATTAAATCTGACGGGAAAATTACTGTTCAACTTAACAGCAATAGAAATGAGATTTCTGTAATTAGAATAGGGAAATGTAGTAATAATGGTTCTATTCAAAAAAAAGAATGAGTCCATGAAATAAGTCTAAATTGACACGAACACATTTTGGACTTGAAAACTTAAATGCTGGATGTAGCTCCTGTTGATGTTCAATGAATGCCAGCTTTTCTTTAGTCTGATGTTTGGACTGCCCAGAGATTGAATGGTGGGTACTGCCCACAACTGTCCCTCTGCAAAAAGCTATAAAGATCAAAAGACTCTTAAGAACAAATCTATAACTATAAATTACAAATATGTAAGGATCAAAATACTATAAAGAAAAAAGACCACATTTTTATGTGTTCATTGTGTTCTACAGATCTTTACCAGGCAATAAAATAACCTTTTTTTTATTCTGGATTATTTATCCACACAGGGTTACACAGAGAAAAGGACCTACAAAATAGAACCTGTTCATGCTGTCCAGCTCAACACCTACTCTGCCAAACTGAAAGGGACACTTGGCTATGACTGGAAAGTTACTATACTCCATCTTTTATATAGATATTTCTTCACTGGGTGACTGAGAAATAAAGCCTTGTTGTAAGACTTCTGTCTTTAAGGGATGTGTCAAGTTTAAATCCATAGCATATCTTTATTTTTTTATGAGGTGCCTATTTTGGTTTTGTTTGTTTTTTTTTTTTTTTATTTTACCTTTTATAAAGATCAGTGGTGTTTGTATTGTCTTTGAGCTCCCTCGTTTCAAGTTCATATTCTTAAGGGATATGTCAAGTTTAAATCCATAGCATATCTTTATTCTTTTACAAGGTGTCTATATTGTTTTGGGGTTTTTTTTACCCTTTATAAAGATCAGTGGTGTTTGCATTGTCTTTGAGCTCTCTGGTTTCCTGTTCATATTCTTGTCTTTCATCCATGCAGCAAAAGGCAGTATTTAACTCGTGCCTCAGCAGCAGACTTCTGCCAGAAAAACAGGCTTATGATTTCATTGAAAGACCATTGGGGAGCTTGTGAGCTGAGGGCCAGTTCTTGTTTTTAAAGGCATAGCTGTGAAACGGAAAGGAAGAGGCAGAAAAATTAAAGAAAATGTGAAACTGCATTTATAGAAAAATTTGTTCCTGGCACGAAATCAGTGTGAATGCCCCCTCCTATAACAAGTTAAACAAATAAAGTAATTGCATAGAGCCTGAAGATGTGATGATCTAGAAACTTGCAACAGGAATATCTAACAACATCAGGACCTGTCCAGATTAAAAGTACCGAGAAGGATTTCAATTTCAGGTATTAATCTTCAGAGATGTGATTGCTCTAGAAGATTGGTGAGAAACTAAAGAGAAGATAAATATGTCTAAGTGGTGTGTTTTATATATATATATATGTGTGTGTGTGTGTGTGTGTGTGTGTGTGTGTGTGTGTCCTTATAACATCCCAAAATACATTGCATTCTTCACAGAGAAAAGGAAGGTGAAATGATTCTTGCTTTGAGAAGCTTCGTCTCTTTAAGGAAGGCAAACAGTCCAAAGCATGGAGATTTGGGACTTTCATGCCTCTTCACAAACTGGTGAATCAGATAAATCAGTTTCACTACACAAAGCCCAGCCCTTGGCTACAGCTCGGTGACAAAGAGTCAAAAGTCCCAGGTGTGTCTGTCATAGAATCATAGAATCATAGAATAAGTGAGGTTGGAAGGGACCATTAAGATCATCAAGTCCAACCGTTAACCTACCCTGATTTAAAAACACCCACTTCTAAACCATGTACCTAAGCATCTCATCTACCCTTTTCTTAAACACCTCCAGGGATGGTGAATCCACCACCTCTCTGGGCAGCCCATTCCAATGTTTAATAACCCTTTGAGTGAAAAAATGCTTCCTAATATCCAATCTAAACCTGCCCTGACATAACTTGAACTCGTTTCCTCTTGTCCTATCACTTGCCACGTGGGAGAAGAGGTCAGCCCCCATCTCTCTAAAACCTCCCTTCAGGTAGTTGTAGAGGGTGATAAGGTCACCCCTCAGCCTCCTGTCGAGCTGATGGAGACTTTACAGACAGTTGCAATGTCAGTGCAGCCTCGCCAAGGCACATCACTACTTAAGAACTGTGTTGTATTTCTTACTTGTCTGTTTTAGTTGATCAAAAACAAAAAAAAACAAAACAAAACAAAGAATATTTTTCTTCCAAAAGTAGAGAGATCTTTTTTCCTATGGTAGACAGAAAGGAGATTTTGGTGTGAGCTTTCGCAGAATAACTCAAAAGATGGTATATACATAATAAATACATGTCAACGACTTCTGTATTTCCACCCATAGTAATACTTCCTGCATTGTCACGTGTAACCTTTTGAGATGCTTTATTTCTGCTGTTTATTTTACAGGCACATAAGGAGATGTTAATCATAAGAACCACTCTGGTTCTCTGGCTTACACAGCCATGAAATTCTTCAGGGTGGCAGACTTTTAAGCATTTCTGAGGGGAAAAAAATCTACTTTGGAAAGAGCTGAGCACTTAACTCTCTGATACAAGAAAATGAGGGAAAAATGCCAGCTGTACTCTTGGCCTAACTAAAGGCTTTTTTTCCCTGCCTCAGGATAAAATAGTCAAAGTAGCCTATCTTTGTCTAGAAATGACTGTGCTATACATAGGAGAAAAATAGAGATAGCTAAGGTAAGAAGTTAGAGACGGGTAAAGTGATCCCTATTTGTCTCTAGAACAGCAGATAATTTTCTGAATTACAGACTTAGCATGCCACATGTATGAACAAAGCCTAAATGTCACTGATACGTCAAAAAATAGAGTTTGAAAACCCTAAAATAGTCTGTCCCATTTAGTAAAGACTACCTTGGAGGTATACAGTGACTTTACAAATGATCATTCAGAGTACATATTAAAAAAGAAAAGGATCACATATCAAGGAACTGTTCATTTTTGGCAAATCTTTCCATCACAGGGTGGATGCTTCATTTTTTTCCAGACAGAAGCTCAGATTTTAAATGGTAAGAAAAAAGCTGCGTTGATACAAAATTAACTATGGCTGTCTCAATTTTTAGAGCATGACATGGGGTCTGTTTTTTTGAATGTCTATAAAGGTGTGCATAAACCCACAAGCCATAAACAAAAAGAAAAGCTGAAGGAAGCTAAAGAGCAGAGGTTTCTGAAAAGCAGCTTTGAGAATTCGCAACTTTGTGATTGCTCACAAAGCAAAATACAGCTTTAGAAACAGTTTAATGAGGTGTGGGAAAATAATGCAGAATCATCTTAGGGAAAAATATCAAAAGGGGAATAACAAGCACAAAAGTAAAAAGAAACAGAAATACTTTTCGTGATATCCTCTTTTATATCTGGGTGTTTGAACATCTTGCTGAGAGTGTAGATTTTGACGGAAAAGGCCCCCAGGTTTCAGGGCAACCCTAACGGATCTTCAGAGGAATATCTCACTAGAGGTGTTCCAGTGTTACTAGCTGGGTAACCTGGAATGATTTCAAGACTGATGATACAAACCAGAAAGTAACAACACCTCCTTGCTTCTGAATAAAGAACAGATACTGGGTTAAGCACAAAAGCAACATAAGCAGTGAACAGCAAGAAGAAAGATTTAGCGCAAGCCTGATCCCTCCTTCTCATCCTCCGTCTGCACATATGGGTGTGAGAACCAGTTTTCCAAAGGCAAGTGTGGAAGACATGCCTGCAGAAAACAACTTTGGTGAGCTAACCGGTGCCTGAGTCCCTCAGGTGGCTGGGGAGCACAGGGATGCATGGCAGCTGGCAAGGCAGGCCACCGCAGGGTCTTGCGGTATGGACAACGCACCAACAGAGACGGAGTGTTGGGGCTGCAGGCACCGGCCAGAGGCTGAGCTAAGTGAGCAGGACATGAGAAACTACTGGACATGATGGAAGAAGCTGTCAGATGTTGCAGCCAGGGCAGTGGGGGGATGGCTGGATTTCTTGGGTGGTTCAGGGGAGTTACATGAGAAGCAGCCAAGCTCCATGGGAACTGAAGAGTGGTGTTGGGGACCCATCAGAAAGGTGAGTCTTGCCTAGGAAACTGTATCTTCTTCCCATTCCTGATGGTAGCAGTGTCTTCCCAACGATTTTATAAAATAGGTATACTGCAGTATGAAGCCTAATATCAATAATACTAATACTAAATAAAGAAAATTACATAAACATATATTTTTAAAAAACAGCATATGAAATAAGATTTTTAATGACCATTTGTAGGAATGGGGGAAGTGGCTCACAAGGAGAGCCTTTGAGTCTCTGCAGACACACATTCAAAGTCTCCTCCGAACACAGCATTGGTCTTCATAGTTCAAGTTTGTCTGTATCACAGCCCTTACCATCACTGACCATTCAGTGGGATGGGTAGATGGTGTTAAAGAAGGATGCAGAATTGCAGTGATGATAATGATAACCACAGGGTATCCACAGTGTACCCACAAGAAACTGCTCAGCTTCTAATAAGTGGGTAGTTAACTTTGGCCTGTATTATGTTGAACATTCTTCCTTCACTTTTATCACTGCTACGTTCACTCAGTTTTGGAACATGTTTTTTTAAGAAATGGCATTTTATGTTATAAAAATAAAAGCTCTAAAACTTGGACTCTGTTGAATGGGAAATGAGCCGTTTTCACTGATAAGTTTGAAGTACAATGTTTGAAGACTACTTCTTCCTGCCTTCATTGCACTCACCTGACCTCCAAAGTTTATTACTTTACTTATATGCTTTTGAATACATTACAAAAGTAATTTTTTGTGGCTTTGAATTGAAATGCAAAGTTTCAGTTCAAAAGAAAGTTTTAACCAAATATGAAACATTTTAATGATATTTACGCTACCACTGTAATAAATTTGTACTTGGCCTCCACCTCATCCTTTCCTCACATCAGCTTCTGCAGTTGAAGACCTGTGTTTCCTGATGGACCTGTGCAGTAGTAAAATGTATTGGAAAATCTTTGTCATCACGAGGCTACAATGACCTATGTTTCTCCTGAAAGTGCAGAAGTGAAAATGATACTAAAACAACTTGGGAGCCTCAGTCGAGGGTTGAGCCCTGCCTGTGCTCGTAGGAGAGGAAGGGCAAAAAGATCACAAGGAGAGGGGACAACCTTCATCAGATATCATGCCAAGAGCCAGAATGAGCACGAGTGGGAATCAGCAGAGAGGCTACACAAGGAAATGGGGGCTGATAAGTATCCAGCACATCACTCTGCAGTAGCAAACATCCTGCTGACAGTCATAATTTACCAGTCTGCCCTGAAATGCGAGTCTTGGTCTGGGACACGCCGCACTGACTGCTGTACCTGCTGGCCACACTGCTGGTACAGCTGGCCAAGGCCCTGCTCCAGGGTGGTGCTCAACCAGGGGTGCTGCAGTGGCTGTGATCCCTTGTCAGAGAGAGCCGTCTCTGACATCTACCGAAGCTGCCTGAAGTTCTCCGCTACCAGGAGCTGCTGAAGTGGAGCTTGAAATCCCCAAGATTGCTGCCTGGGGTCTGTTTCTGCCTGAATGCTTGCATGGCCATCATACAGGATTTGTACCAGCTTTTCCTGCTTAGCCATGCAATTGGAGCAATCTCTTCCTGCAGATTTTTGTGCAGGCCTGTGAATACATGTGTGCAGTACCGTTAGCACAATGTGATATGTTTCTGTCTATGTGAGACAGGAACGGCTGCATTACCCAGAGCCGGTAAAGCTATGAGTCAGTAATGTGGTTATCCCAGTGATACAAATACTTTCTACCCTAGCAGATGTGCACACACACACACACACATACGTGTGCTTTGCAAACAAGAACAGTATTATTTCCTGGGAAAAACAGGAGTAAATACATGAATTTTGTTCAAAGTCATCCAGAAGGCCATGTATATTAATTCTGTATCCAAAAAACTCCAGAAAACTTTGCAAAAGCCTTAGGACAAAATATATAAAAAAAATAAAACCCAAACAAAACTGTTCTTTTATTTCTGCATATTACATGTCTTACATAGAATATGTACCTGTACACATATATATATGTCGAAGCTTAAGTTTGAGTTCTGTGGACCCTGCCAGTACTAGAAACCGGTTACTTTATGCCATAAAAGTAATCCGGGAGTTTCTCCTTTTTAGCCATGCTGAGTCACAAATTATCTGATTTTAAGCCAAAATAGATACAGGTCTAAAATTTAATCTGTTGTATCCTCCTTTATTGGTAAACTGAGGTTCGTCAGCCTGTCCACCTCCTGAATTACACCTCAATATAGCAGCTGAAGCAAAAAGATATATAAACTATAAATCTTTACTGCCATCACAGTCACTGTAGATTGAAAAAAGAGCCAACAGCCCTGTAACTAACACAAGTGGTCACACTTAGCCTGAGGCTCCTAGTAGTGGAGCTCCAGCTGTTATTTTCTGTTCAAGTTTTCACTGATTTTCCACACATCTGAGGGACCTGAAAAATGTCACATAAAGCATATCCTACTGCTGTGTTGAAAAATTATAAGGTCCTGCTGAAACCTTGATATTTGGAAAACAGTTTCAATTGGATGTTCAGGGAATGCTGCTCAACAGGCTCAACTGGGTTGTTTGCCATTCAGCAGATGAAGCAACTCCTGACCTTGAGTTGCAGGACTTGCTGACTGGTTATGCCTTAAGTACATGTGAGGCTATGATTCAAATAGAGAGGGAGCAGCGGATGGTAACTGTGTCTGCATCCAGACAGCAAGAAAAAAAATTGCCCTCCTGATTTTACCTTGCTTCTGACTGTGTGTATTTAGCTTTGCCAGCAGTCTAGCAGCAAGTTCATGAGATACTAGTTTCTGTGCTTATGTTGCTGTATGCTGTGAGTACGTCAATACTTTTTGCTTCAGTAATGAGTGAGGGTCAAATTCCTCACTTAATTTTGAAAACAACATCAAAGTCAAGACCAGTTTAATGAACATGGTTTACTTGGACGATGGAGCAGTGGACTGAGGAGCACTGACTTCGGGTCTGGGTTTTGCTACTTACCTAAGGGCACATAATTTCACTTCTCTTGTCACTTTTGCCACTGATAAACAGGGATAACAATACTGATCTCTGTAATAAAACACTCTGAGATCTACTGATGAAAAGTCATGGAGGAAATTACTAGTTTTATCCTAAATATCTCCAGTTCAAATTACTCCCTCAATGTAGGTAAGCCATTTCACTTTGCCATCTGTGATCTTTTGACTTTTACCCGTTATCATCTGAAAGACACAAATAAATACTCAAATGTTGAAAAATAGTGTGTGGCACCCATCAAACCTGATTTCAAAATCAAATGCCTTCTGGCTTTAAGTTTAGTTCCTTGACACTGGAGTGCATCCCAGATGCTTGATTGATTGCCAGAGAGGGCAAACACAATCTCTTCATTATGCTAATAATGAAGTAATAGAATTTCAATGACTTTTTTTTTGACAAATGTCAGTGATTAATTAATTCTCTAGTCAGTATAATCACGTTGATAATCCTTTTGAAACCAATGTCACCATCACTTTCATACAGTTGTTCACAGATGAAATAAAATGTCACACTGCATGTTCAATCATCCTGTTTCGTCCTGAGGCCCCCCCTTTCTTGGGGGCCTCTTTTTTGAGAGTGGACAGATGCAGGATGTCTGTGACTAGGCCTGTAAGAGCAACAAGGCATTTCAGAAGCCCTTCTCTCACTGCGGATGTGATGCTGAACAGTTTTGTGACCTACATCAATGAGATGGTGAGAGCGCAGCCTCCCCACTGTGTGCTGCGAGATGCGACTGGGGGGCCCTCGACTTCCTCGGTGAAACACACTGTGCTGCTTCACCCCCCTTTCCCTGCCAAAAAGATCAAGGGACATTTTCCTGCTGGGAACCCAGAAAGACTGAGGAGGGGGGACACTAAATCAACCAGCAGCTACCCTGGGGAGCAGGGGTGGATATCAGCCCTATCCATCCTCAGGTATACACACACTATTCAGACCACCTATATGCTTCATCCTGTTCATTCCAAAAAAAACTGCAACAACCCCCCAAACCCAGTATACATCAAGGAGAGGGACAGTCCTTCTGTTTTCAAACACAGGGGAAGAGAATAGGAGTCCCCCTCACTCCCCCTTGCACAGGCAGTGGGAGGCTGGGGTTCACTTTGCTCAGCTGCCCTTGAAGCCTGATTGAGCCCCATCTCCCATGAAAGTGCCACGAGGACTGGCCTATGGCTTAGTCCAAATTGGGGCAACTGCTAATCACTCGCCTTGACCCTATGTCATGTGAAACTTCATGCAACTGCAATAGTCAAATATTTTATCTAGTGAAGGTCTGATGTACACTATATATTTGAAGAAATACTTGTAAGGAAGAATTTCCCATTCCCTAAACTGTCAAATAAATACACAACTAAGCTATTATATTGACCATCTCTCCTTGGCAGTGAGAGTCACCTTGAAGCTGAGAAGGGTGTTGAACGTCAATCTTCATTACAGCCCTCCTGTCAGTCTGTGGAGGGCTGCAGTGAAAGAAAGATGTTGTTGTTGGGTATTGTACCTGCCCCGTGAGATGTTGCCGAAGAGTGCTGTCCTCAACCTGACCCCCATGGAAATACAGGTGAAGAATGCCTCAGTACATGTTGGGACTGATTGGTTGAAAAGGTGCCAAGATGTCAACATTTCTGGCACAAAAAGATACAGACCTTAGGATGCCCAGGAACTTTAGCACTGGCACTATGATGATGCCACAGAGTAAAGATACCAGATGTATGAGAGTTTTGAGCACTGCAAATTCAAATTTAGTGTTAAGATTCTGTCTAAATTCAATTTACATGTACAAGTAGTCCTTTGGACCTGGGGCTTTATCACTTCCTGCAGAAGTGGAAACTGAACTCCTGACCTACAAGTACAGTGTTCTCTTTCAGGTCTGTTTTTGATGCCTGCTTGACAGATACAGGACATTATTTTCTGAAATAACCATTCAAAAGCCAGCAGTAATGCTTTGTATTCTAGAAAGCTATATCTTTTGTATGGAGTGGAACCAAGAAACTTTGTACTCACTGACTCACTGTGCCAGAGACAGGTTGTTTAAGCTTCTTTCACATACTATTTTTCAGTGTGTAACAAGGTGGGTGGAAAAACTCATTACGCTTCCTGATTTGAAAAATCCGGTACATTGAACAAAGGCATCCCACACCTTTTTTAGGATGTAGCTCTCTATACTTCATGTGAAGTACTAGATTAAATATAAGGAGATGTCAAGTGGTGTTAGGGTCAGGCAGAGAGCATGAGTCGTCATAATCTTGATATGAAAACAAAATGAAGGAATAGTAATGGTGGTTTTGCAAAGCTGTGAAGGTAGCTAGTCTTTCCTTCTTTCCTCCTTTTCTTTCAGAAAACCAAACTGTAAGTCCATTTAAAGGGGGAGTGCAGTTCCAGTAGCAATCACAGTTCCTGCTCACACAGACAGAAGGGGGAGAAGGACGCGAATGGGTGCTCTCTCTTCCCTGTCACAATCAGAGTAATGATGTATCTTTGGGCTGGCTCACTTTTAGTCTTTTATGAGCTGCTATTATGATTAATTGTGTAGTCTGGATGAGCACAATATTGTATTTCAGATGTACAATTATTTGATGCAATGTTACTCTGAAACATGGAGTTATCAGCACTTTCATTAAGACATGCATAAATGTTTACAAGCTCTGGATGCCAAGTTTGGAACCAAATCAACTAGATACAGTTCTATTTCTGTTCTTTACAGAAAGTTTTTTTTTGTGTTATCAGGCAATGGTTATGGCTTTCATGGTTGAATCAGAGGCTTTAGACAAATGCAAAGGTAGAGAATGCCTTTCTCTTTTTCTTGGAGTTCAAAATCTTCTGATGTGTGTTCTTAAACGTATCACCTGCAAAGGACCTCACTTGCTTAGGATCTATCATTAGGACACATCTTTACACCCAGAAATGGACAGTGTCCAAAGCAAGGTCATGCAGCTGATGTTGAAGAGAGTCCAGCTTCAGGAGGCTTAATGCATAGTTGCGGTCTTATTTGGATAGTTTCTGGTTCGCTGCTACTCCTCTATCTAGAGGAGTGTGCATCTTCTTTTTTCTTCTAGTCTCTGAAGCCTGACATCATCTCACTTGTCTCTGCAATGGAAATCATGCCCATGGAGAGGGAGAGAGAACCATTTCTGTTTCAAAGAGGTTTGTGATCAACTACAGCACCCAAAATATGAAATGAAAAGAAATGCATTATTTATCAGCATGGCAAGCTTTGAGGCCTGAGGCAGTAAAAAATCATTAGGCATGAACTGGTATGAACCATCAAGGCACAAAGACTGCAACTACAGATGTTTAAGGGTGATCTGAAAGGATGTGAAGGCAAACTAACCTAGCTCCTGCCGGTGTGTGAGCACCTGTTGTGATAATACAGCAGAACTGGGGAGAAGATTGAAAGGTGATACCCTTGATGAAGCTTTAAAAAAGTGAATGAAGGTAAAAATATTTTTCTGTGGCAGGTTTGTTTCTAAAGCAACTTTTTCGTTTGGTTTGCTTGTTTGTTTGTTTGTTTAATTAAACCAAACCAAACCAAACCATGTTTTGGATATTCCGTGTATGACTACACTGAACTACACTGAACTAAAACTGGAATTCATCAGTGGTGAAACAAGACAGCTATTAGTTAATAGAGATAAATCAGACACTTATAAAAAAATGGGCTCAAATTTCTATGAGACAAATAGATACTGCATCTGAGCACTGTGAATGTATGAGAAAAACAAGTTTCTCCTTTGGCCCCAAAACTCGGCTTTGTATTTTCCCTTGCATACAAATGATTGCCACTGTTTTAAAGCAGATATATCTAGAGCTAGTCAACTTGGGTGTGACACACAGTTGTGGACAGATGTGTGAAGTGCCATCTAAGACATCTTTGGATGATCAAGATATCTGCACAGGACTGCCAGATATGACCACAGAAAAACTAGACTGTTACAGAGCAACCCTTCAGCCCAGGCATGGTATCCCAGGGTCTCTAAAAGGCACTAGAAGTCAGTAACTAGAAAATTTAGTTGTCGCCTTTGTGTTCATATTTAGACATTGATCTTGCAAACATTTATACACATAGATAGGTACATATGTTAACAGAAAATTTTGTTATCATAAGAAGTCTCATTGATTCTAAGAAGAAAAAAACCTGAAAACTTGAGGCCCGGTTTTCAGAATTGCTGAGCTTCCCATCAACAAGAAAAGTCAAAACAAAAAAAAAAAGCCAACTGATGGCAATAAATTAAGAAAACTAAAAAAAAAAAATATATATTTAAATGAAAATATCATATATTTATGAGGCTGTACACAGGCTCTCTGTGAGTTTTTGAATCTGTTGGCCGTGGTGGTTGCCAGCTCAATGCATTGTTATATGCATCAAAACCAGGATAGGCATAAAAAATGTATCTGGGGATATTCCTCAGGGAGACAACATTGCTCTTGGGCATCACTGACTCTCTTTATCCACTCCTCCTTCATCTTTTATGGAAACGAAACTGGCAAAAATAATCTGTTCTCTCCTACCCATCATTAGTATCCAGTGCTTATTTTTGAGGATTGATATGCAAACTGTAGTATGTTTAAGAAAACATGGGAACACGATTATATTTCCCCAATGCAGTAAAAGTCCCATCTTAAACATATCCCAGAGGACATACAAATGCCTTTTAGGGGTCCTGCATTTCAAACCTCTACACTAGTTTTGTTTTTTCAACTGCACCCTCATGCTAGTTCAGTTCTTTGACAGTACTGGGGAGGTGCCTCACTTTGCCCTCCTCTGCTGAGACTGCAGACCCTATTGAAGTGGCTGAAGAAATGCTAAGAATAAAGAATACAACTTAGAATGTTTCTTTCTCTTCTGATTCATTACTCCTGAAAAGGGAGTAATCTTCCTTTTCCCAAACCTGGTTTTGGATTGCTCAGTCTCCAAAGACTCTGACAGGGTACATCCTCAATACCAGAAAAAGACAGTGTTTGTAGTGTTCAAGGGAAGCAATGGCAACGGAGATTTCTCAGTCTCTGGTAGTTATAGGAGGGACTTTGGTAGATTAAAAAGCAGGGGCAGTCTTGGCCAGGATAATGTATGAAAGTTTGCTTTTTTGTAAGTTAGACTTAAGTAACAGCAAAGTAAATCATAACCAACTTGGAAACATTTTTCTTCATGGTCTTTTTCTCATGGTTAGTATAAATGCCACCAAGCTGGTATGGTACCAGCTGTCCTCAAGGTGTTTTATAACATTTAAGACCATTGAGCATAGAGTCCAGTGGATTTCTGTAGGTTTTTCACCTTCAGTGTCAGTATGAATAATGACCTTTCTCTTTGCATTTTCACGCAACTACAGCAGACCCTTAACAACTTTTCAAGACAGACCATGTGATGAATAAGAAAACACCCAAAGAGGTTTGAATGCCATGATGTATAAAAAGGAACCATCATATACGTGAAGCCAGTGATAAAAATACCCAGGTACTCACCACTGAAAGGATTTTGTTGTGGAGTTATATATGTGGCAAACAACATTTGAATCAAAACACAGAACAGCATCTCTATGAGCTGTGTTAATTTGACAATGTTGTAAAGATGCATGAAGATGTGAAAGGTCTACTCTTCCAGTAAAAAAAAAAAAATAATTGAAAGCAAAGTAAAAACCATAAAGATTTGACATTAACACTTGGCACAAAAAGCCAGTGAGGAATATAGTAATTTTCACAAGGGGTCTCTGTGCAGTTATTAAGCCTGGGAAACAACCAATTAAGATAGATATTGCAAGAAATGATAAAAGTCTTTAATAAAGGACTAGATGAATTTCAAAACAATGGGGTTTAGTATGTATTTAAAGATAAATAAACTGTATTTAGCTTTGATATTAGGAATTCAGCATCTTTTTAGAACTTCCTCGGTTGTCAAGCATAGAGAAAATGGTCTCAAAATGGCCTGCAATGGTGACCTAAGTGTAGACCACAATGCCTGCATTCAGAAGAAATACATTCTATAAAATAAGATACGGAAATATATACAGTGCTAACTGATTAAATTGTGTGGTGTTTACTGAGTTAGAACTGACCTCACATTTGTGAGTTATCATTCAGAAGTCAGTGATAAGCTACAGCTGACTTCCATCAGGCAAGGCACAGATTGTGGGATTCTCGAATGTCTGGAGCGAAATCCTTGAAAAGCTTGTATTTATTTATAGTGGCATGACAATACATTGAACACCCAAACTTTTTATCCCCTAGACTGACCCTTTAAGACCAGGAGATTCTTGATACTTGAGAGAAGAGGCTATGATAAGTATCCATGGCTTTGTCTGATTCTCCTTGACTACTACTCTTGAATTTGGAAGGGGAGAACAAAGTTGATTTTAAATTACTTTTGAATTCCTTGTATTCTGTGGAGGTGAGGCCGCTAAACCTTGGGAGTGTGCGTCAGTTAGAACATTACAATGAGTATTTCAGCGTTTTCTCTTTGTGTTTTCCATGAAGTAGGGAATCACCAGAGTGTACTGCGTATCTGTCATACTACTGAACTGTGTTTTGTGCTCTGGGCTTGGCTGATGGTTCTCCCATTTTTTTTTTCTATGTCCAGAGCACAGAAAAATATGCAGATAACTATTTCTGGTCATTTTGCTAACAGTGCTGCATACCTTGATGCAAGAGAAGAGCAAACCCATTGTACTTTTAGGAGTTTCCGCACAATGCCTTCTTTTTATCTGGAATGCAGAACTAATCATAAAAGGAAAGTGCAACTAATCTTATAAAATTATTTGAAATTTCGTTCTCAACTCAGTCTCTCTTACCGCGTTCTTTTATTCTGCAAAGACAGAATACCTGAACATCCTCATTTTGAATTGGCAATACTCTAGAACTGAGAGGTCTCACTTATTTCGGTTGGGTTGGCATGTATGACACATTTGGGGAAGGCATCATTAAATCACCAACTGGCAAATACTTGATTGCTGGCACTATTAACTCAGTGACGCAGCCAGGCATTATTCATGAGGGTTTCAGATTAGCCAACCATAGGTTTCCAAAGCACCTCAAATGGTATCTACCCCCACCCCCCAAACATCTTTCATGCATCTGATTCTCTTTTATATAAATGTATAGAATAGCAAGTCCCAGTTCCCTGAGACAATACCAGGGAAACATGAAATTCACTGTTTCTACTTAGCGTTTGTTTTTGCAAATTCTTTATAGAGAGAGCCCAGTATGTCCTCTGATAACAAATTGTCTATAAATGTTCAGATAATTTCCTTATTTTCTTTCTTTCTCTAAACACAAGAGTATGACAAAGCAGCTCGTTCTCATTAATGCAAATATATACTGAACATAATTATTTCTCGCACAATGCTGAACTCTGCACAACCTCTGCAGTAAGTATTGCAAAGTAAGTAGATATTTTAGAGTGTGCCACAGCCAAGAATTAGAGAGAGGCAGAACTACACCTGACAAATGAAGAGAACAAACTGAAACATAAGAGCTTATGATAAAATGTAACCCTAGGGATCCAAACAGCTAAAGATTAGATTAAATGTTACCTCTCCTTTGATGGCATGTGAAGTACCCCCAGTGGCCAGAGAATGACAGATTGCAAAGGGTTGATGACGTTCCATATTCCCAATTCCAAACTAGCAGTAAATCAGCTACTTTATTAAGGACAGAAAGCCATTAATTCAGTGATTTAAAATATTAAAAAAAAAAATCCAAAACATTTCCCCAGATCTGATGAAAAACAATCTTTCTATCATGTTTTTTTCTCCTTTTGTTCAAACCTTCCTACTGTTAAGATTTTTCTCAAGCTATGTGTTTTTGGAACAAGCTTTTCAATGATTGTCTTTTTTGCATCTCTATCTCCCAATTATAATACATTTAAAAAAAAAAAAAATCAACAAAAAAAACGTCCTGCCTGAAAGCTGCAGGTGTGTGGAATGCCCTTCACAAATGTACTGATGGACGCTAAAATGTCTTTTTACAACCAGTGCCATCTTAGGTTTTCCACAGAGCACATTTTCCACCTTTCCACCTTATTAGTCTGATCAGCTTGCTGTCAGATCCTTGCTCAGCACAACTATTAGTCTGATGCAGCTTCATGGCTTTAGGCACACTAATGGAACAGTGGCAACCATTAAAAAGATAATCTGCCTCCTTCCATCATACTGACCTTTATCAGGAGATTCCTGTTCATCTAGCAGAAGGTAGTACTGCTATTCACTCCAACTAATGAGTTTAAAGGAGAGGATATCGTAAAACAATATTAAGAGATCTTTTTCTTAAATAATCTCTTGGACCTTCTGTCTGATGAGCTGAAATTAAAAGAAATGGACTGTAATGTTGATCCAGTATGCCTTAGGATAATGCCTAGATGACTGAAAATAGATGCATTGTAGTTAGAATGCAAACTTCTGCCCCTTGTAATAAGTCAATTGCTCAGCTTGCAAGTCATTGTTTAGCATTAATCCTTTTAGGGCCTGAGTTTCCCAGATTTTACTTTGCATTCTCAGTGGACGGTTTCCATATACTTGTTTCAACAGACACAAGGGGCACATATTTATCATGAAGCATATGTCTTTGCTTTCACTACACAAACTCTAATTGAGAACATTTTGGGATGACAAATTTTGGGAGGAATTTACAAAGTTACTGAGAGAGTAGACGAGCTTCACTGTGCAAAACCCCTAAATTTACACATGTAAATTTAAATTTACATGTAAAAGTAAATCTACAAATTTGCTTTTCTTGAAACAAATAAGATCAGAAAGGGAAAAGGACTCTCTTCCAATAGTCTGTAAAAAGACAGACACAGATGCCAATTCTTTGCTCACCTCTGAACATGAATGTAAATCCTAGTCTCTTATATTTTAGAAGAGCAATCTAACCATCATTGAAGCTGGATCATGCCTTTCCCTGAGTTCTCTTCTTTATGTGAAATATTAATTGAGGTGGAGAGTGAGAAGAGCTTAATCCAGGAAAAGAGGAAAAATGAACCCATTTAAATGAACTAACTAACGTAAATGCTGTCTGTAACCTATTAAAAACAGAAAGGGACTAATGAACTGTGTTGATGCATATGTGGAAGATGTCATCAGTACATGACAATCAAATTCTACATGCAGGAAGAATTGAATGGCAATTAGTACTGGAGTAAAAGAAAAGAAATGCATTCTGTAGCACAGTCTACAAGACTTATGCTTTAGGATGAACAAGAATGTTGGTTGCAAAATGGAAGCTAGCAGCTGCAAACAAGAATGAGAAGAACTCTGATGTGTTAGTCAAATGAAAGTCAAATGTGGGCCACCAAGAGGGCCCTGTACAATACATGCCAAAGGACATTTAACACTGTATTAAATGAACTCAGTATGAGTTATGCAAGGAAAGGGTGAAAATGCATACTGTCCTGCTAAGACACATTTAAAAATAAAACAATACTGCAGCAGAAGCAGCTAAGGTCTACAACAATAAAAGAGAGAACAAAATAGCTGTTAATAAGAGCAGTTTCAAAGAGTTTATCTTCTTTTTCCTAGGGAAACAAAAGCTGAGATTCAGTTGTGGTTACTGCTTCAGGGCCTAGCTCAGGGAGGGCAATTGGAGGTGAGAAGGAAAGGAAGGGAAACACAACAGCAGGAAAAGCATGTTTAATTCAAAGGAGAATACTGAAAGATTCGTAAACTAGCTATGAATTAGTTCATGTTGGGACTTAGAACATCAGAAAAATATTCTATCAAAGAAATCAAAGTAATATAATCTGAAATAAAAAAAAATCTTCAGTTAAACCCGAATAAAATAAGCTACCCAATGAACTTGAATATGCAAGATAAATTGCCCATATCTGCAGCACCTTCTGCAAACTCAGCTAGAACAGCTTCTTGAGTGGTTGCTGATTTTAAGCTTTGCAATGAACACTATTTTCAACTTTACTTAAGTAGTTTAATGTTTCCTGCTCTAGCTTTCTGCACTGCACAGCCAGGCTCCATTTGGAGCAAAGAACATGAGCTAAGGCATTTGCTGAAACAAGAAGCTATAGAAGTTCACCATTAAAGGGCCTGCAACCTGAAAAATTGTTATTATTTGCTTCTTTTCATACTCCTTTGCTTTACTTTGCAAGGGCACAAATGTGGAAGTTTGGCAGATTTGTAGATAACATCAGTCAAGTTAAAATAACAATTTTGGCAATATATAGAACACAAACAAGTAATCACAATTGTGATAATGTAAGTGCTAGGCCCTTTCTAAAATAGAGTTTTTCCAGGGCAACATGTTCAGTCGCAGGGGGTCATCTGAGATCTAGCATCAGGGGAGAGATTTGATGGAATCGTTATAAACTTTTTTAGACTACAGAGTGATACACATCTCAATTAGCTGCTGATAACTGATGAACACAGAGGACTGTATGGAAACCCAGGAGAGGGATCTATATATTGATGCAATTTTTGTCCTAATGTTCTTCACAAGTGGTTGTTAAATGGTCCCTTTCTTACATGGTTCACTGCTGTTAGTAAAGGAGTTACAATTGCTTTCTGAACATCCTGATTTCTCAGTTGATCAATTGATTTGCTTTTCTTCCTAAGGTACCATATGCATTCCATTATTTCATTGAGTCACTTTTGCTTTTGCTGCTGATTGTGAGATCCATTTGTCAAACAAAACAGAGTAATTCAATTTTCTGCAGGTCATAGCTGTGGTAGTTTTTAATGAAGTCTTTTATTTAAGTTTCACAACATGAAGATAGCTAAAAGGTCAAGAACAACAAGGAAGCCCTGCATTTCACTGACATTTAAGGCTTTCCTAATTTTACACAGCTCTTAATTTCAAAGGACTGTATTATTCTTCCTGAGGAGAGGAAATCGCATAGGTCTTTTTCCTGTGAGTTATCACACATACAGTACTTGCCATTGTTGTAGCATTTTTGCACTGCAATGGAAGAAAACTCTGATTGGATACTTTGCAATCAAAATGAGATGTTTAAATTTCTGTATTATGAGGAGTAAGCGGGGAAGAAAGGAGGATCTCTGTCCATGTTTGGCCATATGGGATCATAGAAGCATAGAATGGTTTAGGCTGGAAGGCACCTTAAGGATCATCTAGCTCCAACCCTCCTGCCATAGGCAGGGATACCTCCCACCAGACCAGGGTGCTCGAAGCCCCCTCCAGCCTGGCCTTAAACACCTCCAGGGATGGAGCCTTCGTAACTTCCCTGGGCAACCTGTTCCAGTGCCTCACCACCCTCACAGTAAAGAATTTCTTCCTGATATCTAATCTAAAACTAACCTCTTCCAGTTTGAAACCATTACCCCTCATCCAATCACTACAAGCCTTTGTAAAAAGTCCATCTCCAGCTTTCTTGTAGGCCCCCTTCAGATACTGGAAGGCTGCTATAAGGTCTCCCTGGCATCTTCTCTTCTTCAGGCTGAACAACCCCAATTCTCTCAGCCTGTCTGCATAGGAGAGGTGCTCCAGCCCTCTGATCATCTTTGTGGCCCTCCTCTAGACCTGCTCCAACAGGCCCACATCCTTCTCATGTTGGGGGCTCCAGAGCTGGAAGCAATATTCCAGGTGGGGTCTCATGAGAGTGGAGTAGAGGGGCAGAATAATCTCCCTCGACCTTCTGGCCACAACAATGTTCAAGAGTAGACGTACTTCAATAGTAGACCTACTGGCTCCAACATCCTGGCAAGCAGAAAGCTGGGTATCTACATTCCAGCTATCTAAATTCTCCAAACACTTTCCCTGAATAAAGCTTTGTTATTTTTCATCTTAGCTACTTGTGTAGCATGATGACATGACACGTTTCACTGAAGAGGTGACAGAACTTTAATTGAGAACAAAGTGATTCAATATAGTGCTGCTTTTGTGCAATTAGCAGATTAAATAAATACCCTGTGTATTCTGTTCTTCTTCTTTTATGAAAGGCCCTACATAGGATTGTTATTCAATGTCAAATGCACAGATGTTTTTTTTGAGAGATGTCAACAAACCTGAAAAAACTGGAAAGTTGCTGGCCTATTGAGAATAACAATGTTATCATTGCGATAATATTGTAGTCATCTTCCTAGTGTTCCTTCCTTACATGTATGGCTGATATCCAAGGTAGCCATCCTCCAGGTCCTAAACCATTACAATTACTTGCCACAGTAAATGATCATAACAAAAGCAAACAGCTGACCTTGTACTCATCACCTCCTGTATCACTTACACTACATTATAAAAGCTTCATTAAATGACCGTAATGCTGTCTTTAGTAATATCTATGCATATGCAAGGTTTTATTTTGAAATACAAAAAACTGCAGAGTGAAATAGACTCTGATTTTAAAAGGTTGGTAAGTACCTTGCTTCAATTAAAATCAAGTGAATCCAGAGCTGTCTCAGAAGATGTGTCATGCCTGGGGTGGCTGGATCCCAAGACCGACGACATATACATTTGTCATTTTGAAAAGGAGATTAAATGAACCTGGGGAACAGCCACTATTACTGTAATCAAAGGGAACTGTACAACTAACTCTGTTCTCTCCTTCTCCCTTTCCTTCCCTTAAACTAAATTGCTGGAGTAATAGTACATTTCTTAAAATGCTTGATTACTCTTTTTCTGTCACCTTCACCTAGGAAGAAAATGTCTTATCTCCTTTGCCAGAGCTATTGCTAAAGAATATCTGAAGAAATATATGGAGTCAACACGTGATAAAAACAGTGGTCTGCATTTCAGTTTCTCTGTTGCTGTGCTCACACTGGACTCAAGAGGCAGGTGTGGCAAGCAGGTCTGACTTCACTCCCTACATTTGGTGCAGCTTGTTGAGTGATTTGCCTACTGTCCGCTCTTAGGAAGAACAAAAAGCCTCTAGCTTATCTTTTGCTTCCCAAGGGCTCCTCACAGTAAAGCTGACCAGCCCTTTGAGACGTTCTGGTTTAAATTCATTTCCCAGGCTACTGGCATGTAGTGGACCCCAGAAACTGCATCCAGACTTGACCTACTGGGATACCTCTTGGCTCCTCACAGGGCTGTGCACGCTCCATTCCTTTTTGAGAAGAGGAAGCGGAGGAAGGGAGCTCAGCCATGCTTGGGTGTCCTACTGGTGTGGTGCCCATGGTACATATCATGGGACCTTGGCCGTGGGACCTTGGAAATGGTCCTGGATCAGGCTGAAAGGGTTGGGGTTGTTCAGCCTGAAGAAGAGACGATGCCAGGGAGGAGACCTTATAGCAGCCTTCCAGTATCTGAAGGGGGCCTACAAGAAAGCTGGAGATGGACTTTTTACAAAGGCTTGTAGTGATTGGATGAGGGGTAATGGTTTTAAACTGGAAGAGGTTAGATTTAGATTAGATATCAGGAAGAAATTCTTTACTGTGAGGGTGGTGAGGCACTGGAACAGGTTGCCCAGGGAAGTTACGAAGGCTCCATCCCTGGAGGTGTTCAAGGCCAGGCTGGAGGGGGCTTTGAGCACCCTGGTCTAGTGGGAGGTAACCCTGCCTATGGCAGGAGGGTTGGAGCTAGATGATCCCTTCCAACCTAAACTATTCCATGGTTTGATGATTCCATGATAATTCTAATTTCCCATGATCAAAAGCAGTTGTACTGGTGCTTTAACAGCTTTGTTCTGATCTCTGGTCTGAGGCTAAGGAAGAAGAGCACAGAGATGAACGTTTTCTTCCCTGTGATTTCCCAGGGTGTTGCAGAGCACCCCAAGGTGCTGCTCCAGTGCCCTGACCCAGGCATCTCCTGGCTCTGTGCCAGGTCCCAGTGCATCCCCATGCCTTTGCTCCTGTGGCAGGACACGTGGGCACCCCGGCAGGCCGGCAGCCACGAGGATCTCCAGCATGGCACGACAGCCAATAGGCCGTGGAGCACATTGTCCACCCACCCTGTGTGAACACTGCCTTTTATATTTAAGGCATGCGAGTGCTCACCTGATTCCACCAGGCATTGGGCTCCGCAACAGCACACCTTTTTTACTCACCAGTGATAAGGATTTCCTCCCAGTACATGGTGTGGCTGGGGCAAGGTGGACAGGTCGGTCCAAGGACAGCTGGGTTGCTCAGCCATCGGCTCCGTGTGCAGGAGGGAGCCACTCTCGCTTGGGGAGTCTCTGTTCTCAGCAGAGAGAATTGCATTTCACAGATTAGCCGTGCCTTAAAAAATACCAAGCAGTGCTGTGCTCTGTGCCAAAGCGAAGCCCATGTTACCATTTGATAGCTTTCTGAGAAGGATTTGGCTGTAAAAATGTCTGGTAAACACTACAGTTAATTAGATGGCTGCATCTGCACATTTAGTCAAATATGCAGTCAGATATTGATTCCAGCCACAAGACTCTCGTAAACAAAGTCATTGAAGATATGTGAAGTGTTTGGGTGAAGATCCTTATATAACAAGATTATCCAGCTGAAAACTCCAAAATTCTAAATTAGCAAGAAAATCAAATCAAGAAGTAAATTCCATCCAGACACCCATGACAAGGCAAAATGGTTATTAAAAAACAAGGGCTTTACCCACTTGCCATCACTGCATATACAAACACAGTACAACTTCCTTCAGTGTTATTAGGTATGAACTGTGTTTTCATGATCACTGTATGAGTTGGTGATGATGTCATGCCACCAAAGCTAGTTTCTAAAACACTTTTCAAAGGAGATTTTTTGCTGTTTATTTTGTAATTGTGGGCAAAGGACAAAACAACCTTTGTTTCTGGAGTTTCTTTCCTGTTATTCAAGGATAAGAACAAAAATAATTGCTAAACTTAGCATTATGGGTGGCCTGCATGCAGTTTTGAACATGACTAATCTGCAAAAATTAAGGGGTGTACATGCTTGTGTGTGTGTAGCTATAGAGACCATGTTCTGCCCACAGATGTTGGCCACAGTCACAGTGGTGGTCATCTTTTCAAAATCTGACTCTTTTAGGACTTTCAAAGAGGACAGGGGCAGGAAATCATATTCAAGGTCAGATATTATTTAATAAGGGGCAGAGAATGTTATCTTTATAACATTCCCAAGACTTCAGTATAATCATATTTTTTCTTCATCCTTAACTGAAAATATTGTTCAATAGTTCTTCAATGCTTGCAGAAAGTTTAAAGATCTTAATCAGCAATACACTAACATTATTAAATACATATTGTCTTGATTTATTGGAAAACTGAAACATTGCTGCAGAAAAGATTCTTGCTTGAGTTAAATACTTATTTCATTTGAGTTTAGTTTCAATTCTTTCCAGCATCCTATCCTCGAAAATCATGCAGTACGGAATATTACTATATGACTTTTTTCTTTTTTTTTCCTCATAGGTGTATGCTTATGTATTTTGTCCTAGACTTGAAAACTGTGGAATGAAGGTCCTACATTTTGTAGCAGTGGTTATCAAAGAACAGCATCGCAATACAAAAAGATAGTAGGCAAGCAAATGAGTAAGTTAGCTGTCTCTAACTTTTCTAGATATTGTGATGTGGTAGTAAAATAAAAAGACAGAAAATTTCTGCATTGTTGGGACAAACATGTTCCATCCTTTATCCCATCAACTGTAAAGTATTTTTGTTTGTAAATGAGAAACTAAGTGAGTTTGAAGCTAGATAAGAAGCAGTCTTGTACCTTCTAACTGCTTTTCTGTAGTTTGCAGGCATCAATTTGAAATTTTTGGTATTACCATCCTGAAGCATCAAGCTCACTCACTCTGTTCAGGATCAGGGCTGGAGATATCAGCTGCAGCTGATCACAAAGATGCCCAAATGAGCCAAAATGGAGAACTGAGGGAGACAAATAGATATGTAAATTGTATGATGAAAGTCGTAAGGGATGTGGGGGTGAGTTGAGGGGAAGAAAGGAAGGAGGATTCCACGAGTATACTTTGATCTTTGTGTTCAGTTGGTGTTCTTTTACATCAGCCTCATGGTGGGAAATCTTTGACCCTTTCAGACTACATGGCCATTCTACATGCAGTGTGCATTTGTCCCTTTTATTGTCCTTTCTCCTACCTGAAGTCTTTTTCCTTGCAGACTGAAAAATCAACAATGTGCAACCAAATACAGACCTCTCATATTTCTGAAATTAAAAATAAAGTTAGTTTTTCTGCCACTATTTAGCTTACAACAGATATTGAAAGGATATTTCAGTGTTATCCCACTAAATAGTTATATCAAGTTGTTCAAAGTATTTGTGGATGACTGTCTTGCCCTTTTAACCTTTCTAACCTGGCTGCATAACCATGACAAAGGAGGAGGCTGTTCCTGCTCTTATTGCTATCGACCCTTTGCCCACTCTCAAATTTTCCCTCACTGCTTCAGTAAATGAAGACCAGAAAGAATTACTCTACAATTCTTCACATTGCAGCTAATATGTTTTTTCCCTTCTTCAGGGAAAAAAAAGGAACGTAAAAGTGATTTTATTGATTGCTGGTTATAAGTGTAGGTGGCTTCTTTTGCTTTTGTATTTGCGGTAGGTATTTATTCAGTGACACCAGACAGATACATCGTAAACACTGTTGTAGCTCACTGTAAGCCTGGAAATTGCAGACTACATTCTTTCCTCTTCATAAGACTATTTCCCTGAGCATTAGTTCAAATGTTTCAAAACATATCATGCTCAACAATTATAGCAAAGAATAACAACTCTCTTTTTGCTGAAAAAAGTTTGAAGTCACTGTTCAAAAATGAAAAAGAACACAAAAAATTAAAAAAAAAAAAGTAAAAAGTAACCCTAACCTGATACCAAGCTAACAGTATAAAGACATATGACTGCATTCCTGTATGCTGTATTATTTTTTTATTTTCCGAAGTCTTTGGTGGGTTAAGGAATCCCTAAATTCTGTCATGCTGAAAGGTATCAAACAGTACCATCATAGATCAGAAGTGGCTTTTCAATGGACTGCAAGGAATCTTCCTCATCTTGCATGCCTTTCTGTCCCACAAGGGTTTGATTTTCTTTATCTGGTACAATGGCTTCTCTGAAATGACTTGCCTAGGACCAGTCATTTACAAAGACACTTAATGTATTTTGGGCATTTAAGCCAGAATCTACCAAGATTGTTGGTGAGGTTGCTGCCAGCTTTGTCCCACGCATCAGCCGAATCTGAAACACCAGCATAGGGTAAAGGTGAAATCAGGCTGAATAATATTTTTGTGTCCCAAGATCAGATACATAAGAGACTACCAATTAAGAAGAGTCACAGAGAGTCAAAGCCTGCATACAACAAATATGAACTGTTACATTTGTTTGTATGACATGTTAATGGGCTTATTGTAATACAGTTATTTGGATGCAGCAGGAACAGGAATTTTCATTCACCTCCATGTTGACTCGCATGTTTATTTGCCTTCTTGAATTATTTGACCTTACATGTTTGAACAAATCTCATCAAGTTCTGCAAGTGCATTGGCAGAGCTCAAACCAGCCATACTCATCCTCTTGACCTGCAGTGATTTGCAAATGTTTTTCTTACTTCAGTTGCTGAGAGTGGATAAGAAGACATGGTGAAGTAGTTCTTTGTGTGGTAACTATGTGCTTTAGGCTCTGTTTAACTTGATATCAAACAACAGCATTCACTTACCTAGAAAGAAACTGATGGCTGTAACTAGAGAAATTCATACTGGAAGGGAAAGAAAGGTGATAATAAAAATAATTAAGTTTAGCTCTCGGTCCAAGTATGCCCTTTTTGTACTAGTGAACACTGGGATAATTACAGCTCTATCAGCTTGCTAATTCAGCATTAGAAAATCATTTTTCAGATAGTTTTTGTTCAAATAGTTTATCAAATAGTTTGTTCACATAGTTTGTCCATATATTTCAGTCATCGCTGCTTTTAATATGTATTTTGATTTGTTTGCACCACGAAGCAGGAGAAAAAGCCAGAACCAGCTTCAGGTGTGTCAGAAGCATAGCTAAAACTGAAACGGGCTGTTCTAAGGATGAGGCACAAAGGCAACCGGTGCCCCTTGAAAACCTGGCTTCCTTCAGGATTTCTGCTTTCCTGCTGCCAACAGGAGAAACCAGGGATGGGAGTGAGAAAAGGACCATTTGAGCAGCAGATCTATATGGCAGGAACTCCAAATCCCCATCATCATGTTTGAAAAAGCATCACCACATTTCCTGGCACACAGATTTGTCCTGCTCTAGGACTTAATTTACTCTAAATTATCAGTTATACAGATCTTATTCACCTGTTCATCAGAGGAAAATAAAAAGTTTTGGCAGCCAGACAGAGAGAAGATGGACTCTTAAAGTGTCTAGAAAGTAAGGATGAAAGCTTAAATCACTCGTAGCTTGTAAGACCAAACCAGAGGTGAGATTAAAAGACTGGCTAATAGCAAAGTTAATTCTAGTATTTGTGAAGCCCTCCAAGAGAGCTGGGGAGAGAGACTACTGATTTATCCTTTGCTACAGGAAGGGTGAAAAGGGCAAAGTCCATTTGTGCAAGGGTGGCTGAGAAGCTGGCAGAGGTAAAGTGGAAAGGAATGGAAGAAAACTAAGAGGTACCAGCTATATTAGCAATGAACTCTGTTTTTCCTGTTAGAACTGAAGAGGTGCTTTGGTCCAATTCTTACACTGAAAACTTCAAAGCAATGCACAGCAGTGCTGAAGGGATTTCATGTTGTATAGCAGCACAGGGAGAGGTCAGGAAAGGAGAAGTTCCCAAGAGCACCAACTTGTCGGCTGAATTAAATCAGGGAATTTTCTGGTGATTTTTTGCATTCCACTGGAAAAGTTTCACTTGTTGATAGGGAACCTATTTAAAAGAATGTATGATTCTGGTGACACCTTTGGTGGCAGAGCTTTTGCTGCGACAGGGTAGTAGAACAGCATGTATTTCTGAGACTGGGAACACGCAGCTGGGAAATAAGAGACTTGCATTTGCTTTCAAACTATCCCACATCCCAGGTGGGGTTCAGTGCTTTCTCTTCTGGGAGTCAATCCTCTGCATTTTACAGAAAATGATAATTTTGGGAGTTAATGACTTCCCCATGATTCCAAATGAAAAGATTTACTGTCTTGATTCTGAAAGATTTCTTTGGAGAAGGGACATATCTGTTCAGATCTCTATTACTAACAGAGAAGAAAGGGCAGAATAAAGGCCAACAGTTAAGGCTGAAAATCTGACAGACTGTTAGAAGCCGGAACTAATAGCATTTTAGAAGGACGAGAGAGAGGATAAGTGCCAATTTAAAAAGAATGTCTGACGCTCATACCAGAGTGATTTTGAAAGTCATAGTGTTTCTGCTTGTCTTTACGTGCTGTAATACATACTCCAGGTAAAAACAATAAACTACCAAAGAGATAAAACAGAAAAGGCACTAGCTGATACACTTTCTTGTATTGAAAGCCCACACCATACATTCTTCAGACTGAGATAAATGATTCATGACAATCAAACAACACTTTCCTGTGCTGCCTGTATAGGGTTATTTTTAATGCATTCTAACCGATAGCAAGCAACACTGGTTCCCCTTTGCTTGCTTAAAGCTCATCTTTCCCAACACACTCGAAGTTAAATGCATTTCTGTTTCTGTCACTGTCCTTCCCGATCAGCCGCTAACAAAAGGAAGACGCAGGTGTCCTGAATAATAACCCCAGTCTTTCATTGTTCACCCCCATTTCTAAACACTTACCATCAAACCTATTGTTCAGGGCAGCACAGCCCACTTGTAACCTGCCTATAGAAAAAGCAATATCCACATCACAGAAAGAAAAGCAGGTGGAATACAGAGACATTTGTACTTCTGTGGTAGGAAACATTCATCATAAAATGTAGAGTGGAAACCCTGAGGTTGCTTCAGCATGTTTTCAGGGCTGTTGGACCACAGACTGTGTGCCAGCTAATGGAAATGTCCCTTTCTAGCAGTGCAAAGTGAGTGTGTAATGTAGCTATATAATGTTCCGGGGCTTATTCTTTTCATGTTTTTCTGTGCCATGCTAGCTTTGCATAACAACCTTAAGTGTTGCACAGTATTTTTCAGCTTGAATAATTTATACTTTTTTGCAGTGAATCTAGTGCTAATAGCACATGGACATTGTCAAGGGACATTTTATCCTAATGCCTCCTTTTGTTTTATTCAGTAGGAAATTATTGTCCTGATATTCTCAATTACAGTAATTCAGAGAAAAATAACTGCAGCAAATACTATTCTGTGGTATACAAAGAACATCAAGGCAGACATATGAATATGAGAAGTTTAGCTGGCTGGTCCTGTGATTTCAATATTCTCAATATTCTTTCCCTTTCCTGCAGAAATAAGATGTTTGCGCCATAGTTCATTTTGCTGTTTATTTTCTCCCCTACTACCCTGTGCTTGCCCTGATACTCCTGGTTCAGAAAGGGTCTTTTTTTTCTCTTATTCAGACAAAGAGACAAAACACTTTCTTCACCTGACATTTTCCCATTCTGGCAAGCTCATTTTTCCAGTTCTCTGTGCCTCTGTGCTCCCATTTTCCAGCTGCAGGTACTTCTGGCTCCTGCTCCCAAGGCAGTCCAACCTATTGAGCACATATCCAGTTATTCTGCTGCTCTGCCCACTTAAATATAGTGTTTTTGGTCTTTCCTGTTTGCAGGGGGAGTGGGGGAAGGGTGAAGGGAGGGAGAAAGAGTGGAGAGGAGGGAAATTCAGCCTGTCTTTGTCCATGGGTTATGATGGAGATTAGGCCTAGAAACTCCTGCGTACTGAGGACTGCTGCCCAAGCTCCCCCAGCCAAGCCGCTTTGCTTTGCACATCCCACAGGAGCCCCTTCCTCCACTCTGCCTCTAGATCCCTCTGTGGCTGGAAGCACAGCAGACAGCCCATAATTGTGTTTTCATGGGTACAAATTGCCTCTCCGGCAATCTGTATCTTCACATAACCTATACAAAAGCGGAGGCATAAAGGAGGAAAGGAGGCAGGGAGGCTTTCAGGGAATACGAAGGAAGGGACAGGAGATGTACTCAAGTGGAGGGAGCAGGCCGAGATGGATCAGAGGCTGTTACTGCCAGAAACAAGACCCATACTTTAGAGATGCCGCACGTACACACATAACTTCTAGTGCTACTTAATTATGGCTTGCTCTTACTGGAAGCTTGGGTTGGGTTATGGACACCAAAATACAGCAGTGCTTTCTCTATGTCTAACCTTTCTGTCAGAGGATGTACCTGTCCCTTGTGTATTTCTTCAAGACCTTTCCTGCTTCATTCTCAGTTCCTGGACCAAGTCTCCAGCTGGTGACTTGTTTGTCCTATATGAGTCTGCCCTTTTCTTTATACCAGCAAAAGTCAGCAGCTCTGGATGACACACCCCTGACCCTCTGGCCGTGCCCTGTTCCCCGAGTTCCTCTGCAGTTCTGGCCGGGTGACGGATCAGCCCGGGGGCAGTGTCTGTGCCTCCTACTGTACATCCATCTGCTTTTACGGGCTACGGACGATGTCTTATATGAAAATATTTCCAGATTATGTTTAAATTAAAAGCAGAGTTAATTGCAAGGTTTTTATTTAACTGTGAATATAAAAATGCTTATGTCTAAATTAGCTTTATGTATCTGAAAGGCAAATATTTAATCACTTTGTTCTTCCAGTTCTGTAGTCCAATTCAAAATCCCATTAAGCTGTATGGGAATGGTGCAAGGCCCCTGAGGAGGACTGAGAAGAGAAGAATATAATACTAGGTCAGATGCAGACTGTGAAAGTTTCTGAGATCTTTGAAGCTGTGGAAAATAGATCACATTGATGATAATGAATAGTAACAAAAAAAGGCCTGTGAGAGAAACAAAATGGTAAGCTTTGTATTTTGCCTTGGGCAAAACCTACCAAAACTGGCTTTTTCTTTTTAGTTCTGAGGGAATAGAGTCACCAAAAAGATCAGATCATAATAGGAAAGCACAAAAGCAGGCCCTGCATCAAATATGTAAAGGATCAAATGAGCATGAAATTTCACCAACAAATACAAAATCAGACATGGCAAAGCTGTACTGCTATTATGTATGAAAGTGTATGCTACTTCTGTTTGACTGCCAATATTTTACATATATGCAGACAGCTGTCTCTCCCTTGAATGTATTTTACAATCACCTGATGTGATTTTGTACCACCTTCCAACTGAAGACCCTCAAGTGCTTCCGAAAGTTACCATTATTTTCTTTTGGGGAGGAAAAGAATGTGAGTTATTCAGTGCCACACCTCAAGATAGAGCAAGAAATTAGGATCAGAAAAGAACTCCAGTCCCTTTCTCCTAAACAGCAGACAACATCACCTACATCTGTATGCAATGGCAGCACCTCTGCTGTTCTGAATTGTAGTAGCTGAAAAGGAGGCAGCACAATAACAAAGTTCACTTTTACAGCAGTTGCTTTTTTTGTTTGGGTTTGTTTTTTGTTTTTTTTTTTTTTTTGGCTGAGAATTCATTGTTCTTTTTCTGTACCTGGCATCTGGGCTAATAGACCACACACACAAAAGAAACTCTGAATTCCAGTGGTAGACAAAAAATAACTCAGTGAAAAGGAATACTAATTTTACTAACAAACAGTTACCCTCAGAAGAAGGTTAAAACAGATGGTTCAGTGTTGCCTTTAAACGAGCAGATTGTGTAGTGTTCACTTTTGTTAAGAAAAAGGGCAATCAAAAGGAGAAAATACTTTAGCCATAAGAAACACAGCAGACAATCTGGTTTGGAGGTGCCCTATTCTCCATCAATACAAGTGCACCCCAATGGAATAATATTCATCCTCAACTGACACACATAATAAATTAATTCTAACTGTATTAAAGGTAATTTTATCCAACCCCTGTTCTTCTGCTACAGAAAATCTGTCCAGTCTGTTTCTCAAATAAGAAGTGATTTATGCCTTGCATATTCATTGGGAACTGAGAACAGTGAGATCTGGATGCGTTAGTGGTTCTCAGCTCCACCTAAGGGAAAGAGCCTCCCTACAGTGTACTGGTTTCTGTGGGGAAAGAAACTCTTGGGCATGTGTACCTTAGAGGGGTTGTGGTGGACTCTTTGAAGATGCTGTGAAGTAAAACTGCCCTTCGGGGTAATTACAGACTTATGTTCTGTCTTTTCTGCTTAGGAGAGTAGTTCACAGTCTAGTAGACATCACAGGGAGAAATATAGTTTTTATTACAATGATTTTATTGAAGACATTATGTTTCATTTAGAAGCACCTGCCGTTATTTGTATTATTAGCTGTTATTTTTAGTTGCCTTTCCCACATATAAAACAAAACATAGACTTCTAGACTGAATGCCATTTTCCAGCTTGTGGAAAATGACAACAGAGGAGCAAGCGTGGCCTCCCCAAAGCAGATGGCACTATGCTATTTACAAGCCATCAGCACTGCCCGTCCCCAGTGATCAGGCAATGCGACACATTCTTTTCAAAGGTACAAAACATTGCAATCTCTCCCCTGACCCTCGTAACATTTAAGTAGCTGCAGACATGCTTTCCTAGCCTTCCTTCATAAGCGGCCACCATCAGGGCCCCGAGGGCATTCCGTCCCCTCCTCAGGGCTTGGTTGCCTGGGCTCGGGGCCAGCTTTAATAAGAAAGCTGTCAGGCCTGGAGAAGCTCCGTGGATGCCTGCCTTGCCTTTGCTCAGGAGCTGTGTTTAAACTCAGGCTCCCGTGCTTGGTGTTTACCTGAGCTATGTCACAGGTACGCCTGTGCCCACTCCTGTGCCTCCCTGACCTTCAACCACTGACCTGACTTTATAGCTTGAGTTGGGACCTGCCTCATCCCCGTGGACTTGCTCAGTAGGCTGCGCTCTCAGCAGAACCAGGTCACCCACACGGACCCAGCTGTGGTCTCCTCGCTCAGCTGCTGTGGGCTGTGCCTTGTTGGGATGGTGCTGCCCTGCTGCTCCTGTTGCTCCCTGCCTGTCCCTTGGAGACAGAAGTGATGGTGGCCACTTAGAGAATCATTTTTCTGAGAGGGACATTGGGTTATTACAAGCTCAGGACGCATGTCCATGCTCTTACCAAGAGGTCTGAGCATTTGGTCCTCATGTACTACATCGTTTAATCCACTCCATGTTTTCTGCAAAATACTGTCCTTCTTGGATGCCTCAAAGTTGCTATGGAGACACTTTAATTTTAAAGCACAAATAAATTGTTTAGAAAAGCCATAGGTGCATTAGCTTTATTTATCTATTGCATTGGCAGAGCTATGAGGACATTACTGGCATAGATAGATAGATAGACAGACAGACAGGTAGGTATTATGATGCATGCCACCCTTGAATGACTTCTCTTATATGTAATCCAAACTTGCTGAATCTTTATGTGAATAACATTTGCAAAGAGAGGATAGATAGAAAATATGTGTTCAAGGTAAGGGGAAGGAATTCGGGAACATACTGTCACTTCAGTAAATAATGATTCAACAGGAAAATATGTAGCTTGCCAAATGGATGAAAGACACTCTTCAAGTGTTTCTGCATTTTTACCGGTAAGAAATTGAGCTTGAGAGCTAAGAAATTGTAAGGTTGAGCTTGATCTATCCCTTTTACTCCCTGCTGAGGCAGTTCAAGAGAAAGCTTATAACCCTGTTGCTTTGAATACTGGAGCAAATTCCTTGCACTCTGTTCTAGGAGGAAACTGTAGCAAGCAGTACTTTGTTAAAGTAGAAATAAGACTTTATATTGTAGGATGCATTATTTCCTCACAAGAAAACACTTCCAAACATTTTGGTTAATAAACACTTAAAGTTATCATGACAAGTGGAAGGATAAGAGAGAATAGCATGGGGCCAGATCTGACCCTTATGTATTGCTGGGATGTGTCTGAGTCCTGCACTTGAATCCAGCAGGGACTGAAAAAGACTTCCAGTTCCATAGCGTATCCAGATGTTTCTAGAAAGATCTAAAATTTGCCACTGAAAAAAGAAAAACAGACCCCAGACATAGACAGAGCATTGTAACTCAAGAACAGTGCAACTTTGTGAGAAGAACCCTAATAATTTGTTTTATTTCTGAGCTTTATTATAAACAAGCTTGGAATAATCAATGCTGAACTACAGAATTAAACAGAAGAGAAAGTGTATTCCTTGGCAGAAGACTTTCCTCCTAAAACACTAGATTCTTCTAGTTGCTGAAATGGCTACAGAGACTTCTAGAATGTAACGATTTAACCATTTTACTGCATAGTCAAGCCCAGGTCTCCATCATTCAGAGCAAACCCAGTGTGTGAGCTGTTGGGTGCAGTACTGCTTTTTTCATTCAAAAGATTGAAACAATTGTTTTTACTAGGATGGAAAACAATTGGACAAAGCAGTTCCTAAGGCTGAGTAATGGGGACTATGAGCCAATGAAACATCTATTAAAAACTCGGAAGTTGCTGCAGTGACTCTCAGTTTTCCAGATCTTAACAGGGAGGTAAGGGGAAGACAATTGAAATTAGGTAAAAAAGAATTGAATGCTTTAGACTTCGTGACTCTAAATGAAAGAGTAGTTTGGGCTAATGGCAAATTGATCAGCAGGACTTGTTTTTGTGGTGATTGAGTAATCATGGTGATGAAAGATTGCAGGCAAATGCCACTGGATAGTAGATGTGTTTTGGATAACTGCATTTGGAAGAAGATTTAAACATTGAATTGGTGATTGAAAGCAAATTACCCAGAGAAGCTTTCACAGCACGCACTTCTTAGCTACCAACATCTTTTCTCAGGAGGAAAAGTGATAATACACTTCTGTGCTAGCTGGGTGAACAAATAAGAGGGGTTTGCAGGAGGAAATGGAGAAAATGGGGTAGGAATTAGTCATTTACTCTGTTGCTAGACTTGTGGGAAACAAGTGCCAGGGTGTGAGAGCCCTCTTGAAACTGGTTGGATTTTTAAGTGGTGTGGGATCCACCTCACTGCTTTTGAGATCCAGTACTGTGTGACCCTTCCACGCAGAGAGCCCCCTCCTCTGAGGACAACAGAGGAGGCTCAGTGCCCTTTGAGATGGGCTGCACAGCGATGGCTCCCACAGCACTGAGCCAGAGCTAACATGTGCAGCCGCTCAGGAGGGCTCATTAGTTCTGGCTCGGCACCGTGATAGCTGCAGTCATGAGCCATCAGTTGGCATGGAGCTGAGCTGCAGCGCATCTACTCCTTTCTGGGAGACAGACTCCAACAGGGGACAGGAAGGAAAATCTCACACTGGGGAAATGCAGGCTTGGGGCAAATGGTGTGGGCGAGGGAGAAGAGAGCTGTTCCTCTCCCCCATCCTTTGACAGGAGACAGAACGGGGGAGGTGTTGGGTGGTTGCATTAGGCGAGGTACACATGCACTACCACTGTTGCTGTTGTGTGTCTGCTTTCTCTCGATGGTTCCGTCAACCAGACCTGACATCTGAACTGAAGGAGCTGGAAAGCGGCTGCATCAAGGGTTGATGCTGTGTTAGAGAAACTGCAGCTAATGCGAGGATGGAGACCAGTCTAGCCCCTTTTGTCACCACGCTCCACCCTGCTTAAATCTGCATCTGGCTTGGACTGTGTCCTGCAGCTTGAGGTTTTGTGTAAGGTCATGTGCTCATTAATAACACATTTGACATATGTGGCTTAAGAACTGCTCTGGTAAAATGTAGTCTTTGCAGGACAAATACTGCCAGCTCTGCTGTGCACTTTGCTTAGCCATTTGTAATTGTCATGCATGCTTTATCACACTGCAGGTCTTTATCTCAAGAGGTGTGGGCAGTTCTGGAGAGGTGAACTAAATTTTATATAATTAAACCAACAACATTTGCTGCTAACCGTGAAGGGTCATTATGTAATTGCAAAGACTCTTATTAAAATGCAGTGGATCAACTCCAAAACAAAATTGCTTTGGGGTTTGCTGCCAGCATTGTTTTTTTGGTTTTCTTTCCTCTTGTATATAATTGGATAGTGTTACTTTAGAACACTGCTTATGCTAAGTCTATTTAGTTCACTCCTTCAAGGGATACAGAGTGATTCTGTCAAATAAAATTACCTTATTTTGCCATACCTTGAACTATCTTGCTAGTGAATTGTTATGATTTGTACTCCTGAGCTTTGTGATTTGATGTAGATGTCCAAAAAGACCCATTCTAGGCCTAAATGAAAAAACAGAACAGTCCTTTTTGAGAATGTAATGCAAATGGACTGAATGTGTAAAATCTTTTCATAATCGAGGCAAAGTTTTTGTCTTGCTCTCTCTCACAAGAGTTTGTCCATTGATCTTCCTGCTCCATTCAAGTGGGGAATCAAGGGGAAGTATGTTATGTTAGTTCTTTTAAAGGCTATTTTTACTGACCCTGACCACAGTCAGATGGATTCCAAAACTTTGAAGTTTCCCTTCTTATCCAGAACACCTTGAAGAAGTTGTGACTATTACATAGGACAACTTCCTGTATAAAAGCTGAATTTGTGGAGAAACCAAACCAGCCAGCAGGACAGGCATTTATATTGTGGAACTGCTTCATTCTCATTTCACTGACACTAACAGTCAGGCAAAAACATCCATGCTAAGCTCTTAAATGTTTCAGTACTTAATGCTTTCTTGGAATTTGAACTTGCAAGACACTGTGGCACAGGGGTGTTAGCAGACAGCAGAACTTAACTGGATCCTTGTGTTCTTTAGGATCACCTAATTTGTGTACATCAAGGGTTCAGCTAGGCTGACCACTAAATGAATGACAGAGTGTCCCTCCCCCTTCCCAGAAGGTTGAGAGAGAGAGAGAGTATAAGGGAGAGAGACTTATGGGTTGAAAAAAACTCACCTAAACCAGCTTTAATATTAACAATAAAAAGAAAATAGAATAATATTAATAAGATAATAATGAAATATATACAAACATATACAAAACCAATATTGAGCTCCTAGGATGACGATCACATCACCGGCCGGCACTGGGAAAATCACGGACTGGACTCAGCGGCAGGTGGGAACTGGATTCAGGAATGCACAGATTGGGATCAAAGGCAGAAGAATGAACAGAGTCTTCCTCGGATGCCGGCCATTGAAGAAAAGAAGATCGACCTCTTTCATTCCTCAGCTTTACACTGAGCATGATGCAGATGGGATGAAATACCCCATTGGTCAGATTTGTTTCACCTGTCCTGTCCACTCCTCCCTGCAGTTGCGGCCCCTTTAGACTCTTCCACCTCTGGTCCTCCAACAGTTAGCTGACCTGGGTTTTTATAGGAATAAGTATAAGCAAGAGCCTCTCTGCATACCATTGTTTAGTATTAACTATAAACTTCAGACCTTACTATTGCTAGAAACAGGCACTGTCTGAAAAAACACACCGTTAAATTCAGAGAGTACAGTCTGTTAGAAGAGACTTAACTGAAAAGTAAAATTACTGAAAAGAAAATTGGTTTTGTCCTACCTCAAACCAGGACAGTGTAGTTTTTGTTTGCAGATATAAATGAGATCTAAAGACTGAAATACAAAGGGCCTGCATGAAAGCAGTTACAGCATGCAACTTCCTTGGCTCTCGACTAAGTTTTGGTTGAGGTTACAGTAAGCGTATGGCTGCCACCTCAGCTCTCACACAGCCATTCTTTATGCCAAAAATTCACCATTTTCTATATTCCTTGTAGCCACGCAATTTTTAGTTTTATTTTAACATAACAAAAAAGCCACGACATGTCAGGATGATCACTAAACATGGGTCTGGGAAACTCCTAAGCTTTGATTTGAGTGGCTTGAAACCAGGTGTTCAGCTCATTTTCACACAAACCAGGCACAGTGATTCTTTGTTTATGCTGACATTTCTGATAGCTTGATTTATTTAGAGGAAACCTGGGTATGCCAAGGAGGAGAGCAGAATGGGAAGAAGACACTGTCACTGTGTACCACCAAATGACGTTTTCATTCTCTTCTCTGATGTCCACTGTGGGAGGTGGACAGAGTTCAGCCTGCTGACATGACCCTGGCAATTCAAAGGCCATGGACTCTCCCTGTAAAATTTTCTTCTAGTGGCAGGGCAAGGATCTTCAGAAATGATCTCATGGCTATCCCCAAAATGTCTGCCTGGCTACAGCAGATTCAGGGCTTTTAGGAACCTTTTGCATCGTCTGGCCACTTTAGCAGACATAGAATTTTCCTTTGATTGTTTCCCTGAGCACTTTATCTCTTGGCTGAGAGCACTGTGGAAGCACGTACACCTCAGCCTAATGTTTTGACTGTTTAAAACCCTGCCTTCTTCCCAACTACTTGAACAGCTTTATTCAGACCTCAACAAGTCTGCAACAGGAAGCAGACAAATACTTCCCAGAAAATCTCATTAGGCCTGCCATCCTCGCCCAGTCTTTTACGGGAGGGCTATATGAGCCAGCTAACACCTCTTGTGCTAGCAGAAGTGAGCACTGGTTGTGTAATTACTTAACAGTGGACGGAGGGAAGTGAACGGTATTTCTTAGATTTGTCAAATATAATGCAGTTCTTCAGAGAAGCTTTATCCAGTTCTTTTTTACTTGAAAACATTCCTTCTTCAGCTCACACTAAACAATAAAGAGATGAAGAAAGTAAGCAGCTTTTTTTCAACATTGTTAATGACATTCCCGTGTTTTGCCGTGTTTGCTATTTGAGTTTCTGCCTTCTCATACCTCTTGGCCTTGAATTGTAGATTTTTTATTCAGTGGGACTATAATCATGGAATCACAGAATGATTTGGGTTGGAAGGGACCTTAAGGATGATCTAGTTCCAACCTCCTCTGCCATAGGCAGGGAC